>OX459119.1:33022000-34298500 GCA_949775105.1 Oldenlandia corymbosa var. corymbosa | reverse complement strand
GGAAGATGCAAAAGTTTATCGGAGGATGATGAAAGATCGTGTAGTGGCTAAGGTACCAGGTTGTAGCTCAATAGAACTGGACAATGTAGTTCATGAATTCTTCTCTGGTGATGGTACTAAATTAGAGTATAGAGAACTGCATCAGGCGGTAGATAAATTAATGGAAAAATTGAAATTAGTTGGTTATGTTCCTGATACTTCCTTGGTAGTGCACCTGGACATGGAAGATGAAGAAAAAGAATCTACTCTGAGATATCATAGTGAGAAACTGGCAATCACGTTTGGTCTTTTAAATAGTCCCCCTGGGGAAACCATTCGTGTTGTCAAGAATCTGAGGATTTGCAGGGATTGTCATGCAGCAGCTAAATTGATTTCATTAGTCTCTGATAGAATGATAATCCTGAGAGATGTGCAACGGTTTCACCATTTCAAAGATGGAAAGTGTTCCTGTGGGGATTATTGGTAGTCATGTACCACTGAAAGGAAGAATCCTATGCTGAAAAAATTTTATGTTGTCCTTTGTTTTATGGAAATAGTGAGATGAAAATGCAGCAAAGAATTGCTTTACTTTTCCATCAATGAGTTTGGAACTTGTTTCTTCGTACATGTTACCATTTTTCAGCTTGTCTGAGAGCTAATGGAGGAATGACCATGGCTCAGGGGGGTGGAGGGAGATCTGATTTTTTTTCTCGGGAAGAGATCAGTGAAGTCCAAGACTTCCCTGTTTTAGAATGGGCTTCTTTCATCGACGATCTTTTTCCATATGATTTATCTCTCGTTGGGAGAAATCAACATTATTAGAAGGTGACAAAACTTGCAGCGGACCACTAGTAAGTGTAGTAAGTGTACTCTTTTGATCTTATTAAAGCAAGGATCAACAAGATGACACCTGCAAATAATTGCAGCCACATGAAGACTCCCAGATTATGAAAGGGAGATCTTAGACAAGAAGATTCTTCGGCGAAGAGTACGAAAACTTTGTTTGGTCGGCCTTCCTATTTTAATCACATGCATCATGCAGGGAAAATTTGAGTCAAGTACTGATGATAATGTATCATAGATAGTTGTTTTAATTGCTGTACGACTTTGAATTACAATCACATATTCGTATCTCAGGCTATTATTATTCTTTGGAACCTCATTTCATCTATAAATAATTCCTTTGAGAAAAAAAGCACCCTTGGTCCTGTTTATTCTCTTGGTCTAACTTTCTGTGCCCACAAGGATGAATTTCAGCAGCATAATCTTCGATTACCTGTTGTTATTGCAGTGCCTATCATATTTATGCATCTCCCAGGGATACGATTTCTTTTACTTTGTCCAACAAGTGAGTATCTTCGGCTGGAAAATTTTACTTTTGCATGAAATTCTGATATAACTGCATACTGTTTTACATCTTGCGTGTTTGTTTCAGTGGCCAGGATCATATTGTGACACAAAGAGAAGTTGTTGCTACCCAGCTACTGGAAAGCCGGCAACTGACTTCACCATTCATGGCCTGTGGCCACAGTACAACAACAATACCTATCCATCAAGTTGCAATCAGAGGAGCCAATTCGATGAAACCAAGGTGATCATATCTTGTCTCATTTCTGTATTCTGATAACATTTTTTAGACTAGCACCGGTAGCGTTACAACCCATTTTGTTATAAAGTGCACACTCACTATTCATTACATGATGTTTCAAATCCACCACTTCTCGATATCCAAGGTTGCAATGTTTCATTTTTCCAAATTAGTAGTATACTCATCACTCTCTTATGATTGGTGATGACATTTGCCACATCTTCATGTAATATATATAGGTCTCAGATCTGATCAGTAGGATGGAGAAGAGCTGGCCAACTTTCAATTGCGGCAAGAAAAGCACCAATACCAAGTTTTGGACACATGAATGGACAAAACATGGTACTTGTTCAGAAACTGTACTTGACCAGCACGCATACTTTGCAGCAGCTCTTAATATCAAAGACAAAGTGAATCTCCTCGAAATGCTAAAAAATGCAGGTACAGAGACAATTGCTCAGAACCAATTGAATTTTCCTAAATTTAACATCTCTGAAATGATAAAATGATGCACTTTTACGAAGGTATTCTACCGGATGGGAAGTTTTACAAGTTGGAAGACATGGAAGAAGCTATCAAGTTGGGAACAGGGCACGTCCCAGGGATTGAATGCAACCATGACGCCTCAGGGAATGTGCAGTTATACCAAATCTTTCTGTGTGTTGATGCTACTGGTTCGAATGTCATCGAATGTCCAGTGGTTCCGATAAGGAAATGTGATACCTTGATTCAGTTTCCAGTCTTTTAGGAACTTGAGAATGTACTATGTAAGGAGGGCCTTGGTTGGTTTTTCCTTCATTTCAAATAAACTTGAGATGAATAATGGACGCAAAAATGTTCAATGATGTTGAATTACTATGGCTCCATTTGGACAAGAGTTTTGAAAAGTTGTTCAAAAAAGTATGTTTGAAACAAAAGTTGAAAAAATAATTTTTGGAAAATAATGCATTTAGACAAGAATTTTTCAAAACCCTTTTATGAATTAAAAATATGAAAAAGCCATTTGGATTAAGTCTTTTTTAAAACTGCTTTTTTGGTAAAAAAAATAATTTACCTTTTCATATATATAATAGTTAAACAATATATGTAGTAATTTAGATATATAAATCTGAATGAAATTTTTAATTCAAAAATATTAACAATGGTTCTTAATAGAAAGATCTCGTCGCGTAGATTAATTTGATATATAGCATGTTGTCTAAATATTTATATATTAAAAGATATAATTATTTGAACAAATAGGATAAAACTGAAAATAAATAAAAATTATAAATAAAAGTGGGCTGCACCTCTTTTTTTTTTTAGTCTTGTTAATGATATTCATGACCTGATTTTTTATAACCCACTTTAGACCCAGATTATGACCCGTGAACCGAGTTAAAAAGACTGTTTCAAAAAATTAAAAAATACCCCTTACCTATTTTCTAAAAAGTCTATTTCAAACCTTCTTTTTTTCAAATTGATGTTTAGAAAAGACTATAATTATTTTGTCCAAACGCATTTTAAACTCTAAACAAACTTTTTAGCTTTAAAAGTCTTTTTAAAACTCTTGTCCAAATGGAGCCTATATTTTTTCAATCTCAGGATTCCACATTATGAGTCATGCTTCCTATTATGACAACTGCGGTTGTATCCTGATAAAATATGATCATACCTTCAATAATTGAGTCACTATAATTAAGTTCCCACATTTTCTCTGCTGTTGTGTGCCTTCATATTTGGATTTCAAACTCCAAATATATAAAATAGAAGAGTAGCTGGATCCCTGATCAAATGATTGGCTATCTCTTTAGCAAATTGAGCTCAAAGTCGTTGCAGAATAAAAAATATTGATCACGCCATCCGTAAGGGAAAAATTTGTCATCAGGGATGTGCTTAAATCAGGATACAAAAACGATTGTCCATACCGAAGATCGTAATCTTTTTGGAATATCCGCATATAATTGGAAGTCCTTAGAAGTTATTCAGTTTCCCAGAGAGTGATAGTTAGGCTAAAGCCAAGCAGAAACATATGAAATCATCTGTCTTGTTCACACATAAAGCTTGTAGTTTTCTACTCCCGTTTGATGCTATAAAAGAAACTCATTATCATCTTCTCCCCACACACACACACACACACAAGTAGGAATGGAAGTGAAACTCAATTTGCTTATCTTCTCCACTGTTTTGCAATGCTTGTTAGTTTTGTGTGTTGCACAAGATTTCGACTTTTTCTATTTTGTTCAGCAGGTAATTAAGCCAATTAGAATATATTAGTATAAACTCTAATTCTTTACTCAATGATAGTTCTACATTTTTTTTATGTGCAGTGGCCAGGAACATATTGCGACACAGATCAAAGCTGCTGTTATCCTACATATGGTAAACCCGCATCAGACTTCGGTATTCATGGTCTCTGGCCTAACTACAATGATGGCTCCTACCCGTTCAACTGTGATTCTAGCAATCCTTTCGACGAATCCCAGGTGATTCTACCAAATCATTATTTGGACAAATTAATCAGAAGGGTTTTCCTTGGTTTACTAACACCCGTCTCATTTTAATAGACGACCTTTGTCCTACTGTTTCAATTACCTCGACAAAGTAAACTAATTTTGAAAAAATCTACAGATATCAGACTTGGTGAGCAGAATGCAAGAGCATTGGCCATCACTGTCGTGTCCAAGCAGCAATGGCACAACATTTTGGTCACACGAGTGGAATAAGCACGGAACATGTTCAGAATCCGTCCTAAACCAACACGCCTACTTCAAATTAGCACTTGACCTAAAAGACAATCTGGGAATCCTCCAAATCCTTCAGGGTGCCGGAATCCAACCGGACGACGGATCATACAGCTTGAGCAGCTTAAAAGATGCAATCAAGGGTGAAATTGGCGCAACCCCTTATATTGAATGCAGCACTGATTCTTCTGGGAATAGCCAGCTTTACCAAATTTACGTATGCGTTGATACTTCTGGATCAAATGTGATTGAATGCCCTGTTACCCCATCTGGGAAATGCTCCTCTAGTATAGTATTCCCATCATTTTGAACTTTTTCATTCATTACCATGTCCGATTGTCCATGCAAGTCTGTGTTTATCATCATGATTTTTAAACGCAAGTCTTCCGAAAAATAATTTTCTTTGTTAAACTTTTTTTTTTAATTGAATTATTATTTTACCTTCAATCCCAAGTGTAACACTGCCGTAACGTCAAAGGAATATAACTGCTTTGAAGTACTAGCAGCAGCCCCGCAACAATATGTGTTTTCAAATATTACTCAAAAAATAAAATCATGTTCACATTATTTATGCAATTATTCAGTTGTATTAGCAAATAGGTTCCATTTTAATAGTTCATTAAAGAAATAAATAATGCATCGTAAAGTAAAGTATTAAAGCGAGATCCAAGAAATAAAATAGAGAATAGTATAACAGAATTGCTCTTCTCTTCTAATTACAATTTGATCTACGTTCTGTTTTTTTTTTTTTCGTTTTTTTTAGAATAGAAAAAAGAAAGAGTAATTCTAAATGATTACTGTTACTTTTTCTCCTGTACCTTTCGGTTTGATTTTCTTTTCTGTTTTTCTAAATGAAAGGGACAATCATCAGAAGTCGTGCACACTATGCCTAATCCGAGCACGCCTTTCAGGAATCGTAATTGATCTGTTTTCTGAATGGACTGAAGAAATTTCGGGGCGGCTATATATATATATATATAATATAACTAATTTCTTCAATACGGTATTAAAATTTTGCCGTTTCTCGTTTTTTTTAATTAAAAAAAAAATTTATTATGGCGCTTAGCATAACTACTATTGTAGAAGTCGGCTTAGAGTTAGATAAATGAAGTCATAATTCGAATACAATAATTACTTACACACCGTCAACAAACACATATGTTATTCATGTACATCGATCTACGTTGTAATTAACTTGATTCGTAACACGATTTGTTCTTATATATTGACCAAAGCTATTAACTAGAACAAATGGAACACTAGTCTTTAATTAGTTAATGTGAAGTTAAACGAATCAAAGAATCATATTGCATTCGTTTCAAAATAAAAATTTAGTTAAATGAACACAACTTCTAATTAAGGATTGTATACACTCTATATAACAAGGAAAAAAACTAGAGATATTCAAACACTCAAGTCACGTACCCACTTGTAGTTGTTACAATTTCAAGTTCGTGTTTGACGTTTTAAAACCCTTATATATCCTGTATGAGTTGGATATTGTTCAAAAATATTGATGAACTTATGAACATAGACTTGTAGACTTTGTCCGTGATATCATAAATATATTAAAAAATGACTGAAATATGATGGATTATTGCTGAATTTATGAACATAGACTTATAGACTTTGTCCATGTTGTCATAAATATATGGAATAATGACTGAAATATGATGGATTTTAATACAGACTCTTACAGCATGTGAATTAAGTTTTTCATCAAATTTTACTGTCCTCAAAATTATTCTATACACAACTTGATACGATGACAATATAGTTCATATATTAATAAATTGAAAGAAAACACAAAATGGTTGCAATTTGCCAGTATCACCCATGTATGACTTCATGGGATATATATGCAATTTGCCAGAAATAAGCATTGTTCAGAAATCACTCGGGATAAACCCAGACTAGTATACTCTATTTTTTTAAATGCAAATTGTAGTTGAAATTGTCCAGTACTATTTTGATTATTTGATTATCAATAATTTAACAACTCCTGAAACTTAACCTAAAATACTTCAAATTTCTCCATCACTAGTTTTTTTTTTTTTTTTTTTTTTTGGGTTCCAAACCATTCTGAATCCTTCCTTCCATGCGCTTAGAACAAAGACTTCATTCGGGACACGCAACGATGTGTATTTGATGAATAAAAAATAAATATATGTTTGGTTTCTTTTTGGTAGGTATTTTATAAAATTAAAGCACACTTTTCCGGATATTCCTTGAGACGTTTCGTCACCTTCTTTTTCTCTATAAATTGCATCCCAAGAAAACTAAACTCATACATTGTCCTTCCAATTCTATGATTTCTAAAGCAAAGATGAAAAGTAGCGCATCAATGTTGTTCAGGCTTCTGGTGGTGTTGCAATGTGTAACAGTTTTTTGTCTTGCCCGAGATGATGACTTTGATTTCTTCTATCTTGTTCAACAGGTAATATATAAATTAAACTTCTACCTGCGTAAGTTAGTTTATTAAACTAAAATGGTCCAATGTAATGAATTTTTTTATTTTTTTTAACGGAAAAAGTAAATTTTAGTTTCATAGATTTGTTTGCGAACAATCCGCAATTCCGCATCCTTATATATTGGAGGTTTCCAAGATCAATTAAGTATGCATCTATCTATATGGTTTTGTGTACGTAGTGGCCAGCATCTTATTGCGACACAAAACGTAGTTGCTGCTATCCAACAACTGGAAAACCTGCCGAAGATTTCAGCATTCATGGGCTCTGGCCTAATCGCAACGATGGCTCCTGGCCATCTAATTGTGACGATGATGCTTCTTTCGATGAATCCGAGGTACATACCCGCGACTATCTCACTTTGTTGTATGATGCATCTTTTCAGAGCAACTGCTAAATCTTGAGCCCATTTCATTTATTATAATATCTGTGACATCTGTACATCATAACATCGAATTATTTCACTCTACATCTAAAGAAAGGGTTATATAGGGGAAATACCGGGTATATGTTACCGTGCAAGTTTAGTTACCAAGATTAATTAGTTCTCACCAAATTTGGTTGACATAATCAGGATCCAATCAAGAGGGTCTCTTCTGACAATTAATGACCATAAATAATACTCTTTCTATTTCGAGACAGAAAGAGTACTAATTAAAAAAAAAAGAAAAAAATATGCCTAATAATACTTATAACTCTCAAAGACAAAAAATAAAATAAAAATGACGTGCTACTTTGGAGTTAGGATCATGTGGACGTCTATATCGCGTTACGAAAGTAATGCTTCAAAGTTTCGCAGATAAAGTATTGGTTGGACGTAGTAAACTTTACGTATTGAACTTCTAAACCATAACTCAAATATTTGCTTTTTTTTTTTTGTTTTAAGAAGAAAAAAAGACTTTAAAGAAAACATCCATATTTGTACTTTATTTTTTTATTTTTCTTTTTTTTAGACAAAAAGAGTATAAAAGTTTCATCATAAATTTCGTTGAAAAAATATACAGGTATCAGACTTAATCAACAGAATGCAGAAAGATTGGCCATCACTTGCTTGCCCGAGCAGCGATGGAGTGAGGTTTTGGACTCACGAGTGGGAAAAGCACGGAACTTGTTCCCTACTGAATGAGCGCCAATACTTCCAAACTGCTCTTGACTTGAAGGCAAAGTCAAACCTTCTCCAAGTTCTCAAGGATGCAGGTATACATCATATGATAATGTTACAAATGCATTCTTTCCGATTTTATATACTCCCTCCGTCTCATAATTATTGTCCACTTTGCCTAAAAACTTTTGTCCCAAAATTATTGTCCAATTTGACTTTTTATGGATCAAGTTACACATTTGTCCTTAGTAAAAAACATTATCCATAAAATCTTATTGGTTAAATAATTACTTATGTAAGGGTATATCCGGTTGTTTAAGGTAAATTATAGTTAAGTTTGACCAAAAATAAAATCTTTCATTTTAGTAAAACTGGACAATAATTATGAGACGGAGAGAGTATTTAATTATAACTGAAACCCGAAAGATAATACTTAATAACATCACATTATAATTTCTGACAGGCTAACTCATTTGGATGGATTTTTTTTTTTTTTTTTTTTTTGAATGAATGAATGTAGGAATTACACCAGGGAAATTTTACACGGTCGAAAGGATCAAAGATGCCATTAAAGAAGGTGTAGGTTACACTCCGTTCGTCGAGTGCAACGTCGACCAATCCCGGAATTCTCAGCTCTACCAAGTTTACTTATGCGTTGACTCTTCCGCTTCCGACTTCATCGAATGTCCAGTTTTCCCACATGGCAGATGCGGCAGTAGAATAGAGTTCCCTTCCTTCAGCTCCTCCACATCAGAAAACGAATCACGCGATGTACTTTGATTTTGCACATTTGGGATTAAGTATGATATGTTGATGTAACATCTTTCACATCAGAATAAATGTTGCCTTCGTTTGATTTTTTTTTTTTTAAGTCTATATTACATCGTGTTCCAACCATATATAGTTGAACTCGCATTAATTTATTTCTTTTTATCTTTTCTTCTTCTCTTTTAATAATAAAAGGAACAACAAAACTTTCCTTAATTTAATTTGTTGTTAGAAGTTATCTAAGAGAGATTGATGGTACAAGAACAATTAGTCAAATGAAATATCACAAATGATTAATTGCAACTTACAAGTTCTAATCTTTATTATTATAACATGAATTCTTTCATATATCTGTTTGATAATACAATTCAATTGGCGAACGGGATCACGTACCATGGTATAAACTAATACAGTCTTGAATACATGATTAATCTCTTCGTTTGTGACACCTTGTTGTAATTTAGATAATGATACATATACACCGGGCAGCTGAAGGGAGTATCCGTATAAAGGAGCCAAAAATCGAATAATATGAAAGATTCGTAGAATTTTGCTCTTAATGTCTTTCAGTTTAGATAAAAAGGTTTGATTATTTCTCACAAACAAAAATTAAGGGTTAACTGTTAAGCATGTTCCTATTCAACATGTAGTTTCATTTCTGAAATAATTTGGTTTTTTTTTTCTATACATAATAATTTCTGCTCTGGACCACCACACAACAAAGTCAAATTCATTCCTCATTTGGCATGGAAGGCAGTGGAGTTCCTTAATTCTTATGATGATTGATGATCAAAAGGAGCAAGTTACTTGCTATGTATTGATCAAATCAGGGAATTAATCAGCATCCACAGATCTAAATCAAAATACTGAAATATTCTGCATCAAGACTATTCCAGAACCAAAGACTGAATTCATATAGCGACTCCCCTACATGCTTATTGTCAAGTTAATTTACAAAGACTTACAATGGACACGCAAATGATGTAGTAGATGTGTATGCATGTTATGAATATTGTAGTCTGTAGATAATAATGCTAGGTTGGTACGTATATTATAATTACATTATTCCGGATATTCGTTGCAAAGTTTTGAGCCATCTTCTTCCCTATAAATTGCAACCCACACGAAATAAGCAACAACACGTCCCCATTGACCAATTATAGTTTCTAAATTAGCAAATTTGAAAAAAGGAGGATGAAAAGAAGTAGTGCATTGTTGCTCATGATCAGGATCCTGGTGGTGTTACAATGTCTAACAGTGTTTAGTATTGCCCAAGACGGTGACTTCGATTTCTTCTACTTTGTTCAACAGGTGAATGAATTAATCAAACATCTGCATGTATAATTGTTGTTATTCCTTTTGGAGATGATGATATTAATAGTCCTCATCCTCAATGATATTGGTATTTTCCATGATCATCAACTGTGTGAATTTATATGGTTTTTGTGTTACGCAGTGGCCAGCATCGTACTGCGACACAAAACAAAGTTGCTGCTATCCAACGACTGGGAAACCTGCGGAAGACTTCAGCGTTCATGGGCTCTGGCCGAACCGGAACGACGGCTCCTGGCCATCTAATTGCGACAATGATGCTTCTTTTGATGAATCCGAGGTATATATGATCTTGTTCTTTCTGGTTAATTAAATTTTTACTATGATCTTGTTCTTTCTGTGATTTTCATGGTTTGTTAATTAGTAGGTGCTAAATATGAAGCTAGGCCATCGATTACGAAAATTACTGTTTTATTTATTTTTTATTTTTTAATATCCAGATCAAAAGGGCTAACATTTCATCCCAATTCGTGGTTTATAGTTGACATACTTAAGAACCAACTAGAAAGAGTTAGAAAGAGTTAGGTGCCTTAACTAACTACTTTTTAGTTATCTTAATTATATAACTATCAAACTAGCTAAAATATGGAGCATTGTATGATAAAATCAGCTGACATTCTTCTAAGGCTGCTAACTCAAAAACTGACGTGCCATTCAACTGCCCCTTTATTGGGATCCTTATGTTGATGTTATCTGTCTTCTCACGTTACTAAAAAAGGAACGGTTTGACGTTTCGCTAGGTGGATGATTGGTATATTACTTGCACGTTGTAAACTTGACGTGTTCGTTATCTAAATCCTGACTCAAATATTTGTAAAATTTACATTAAAAAAATAAGGAAAAAAAAACAAAACTTGAAAGCAAAACATTAATGGCTTAATTATATAAGTAATTAATAATATAGACAGTGACCATATATAAAGAAATAGGTTAGTGACTCATGAGAATACAAATCCGTACACACTACTTGTACATACCTAGTTACGTAATCAGAGACTATATATTTTCATAAGTATTACATCACTCACTATCTATTTTCACTGTACATATCATTTTCCTAATTATATATAGAATTTAGTGACTCCAACCTTGGATGACTTGCTAAAATATGTTGGGTGAACTTATTATTGTGAGTATCCTAATTGGGAATGAAAAATTAATCTTTAGAATGTGATTAGTAACTTTGTAATGAATATTGATTGTAGGTGTCGGACCTAATTGAGAGGATGCAAAAAGATTGGCCGTCACTGTCGTGCCCAAGCAGCGATGGAGTCAGTTTTTGGACTCACGAGTGGGAAAAGCACGGGACTTGTTCACTCCTGAACGAGCACCAATACTTCCAAACCGCCCTGGACCTCAAGCAAAAGTCTAACCTTCTCCGACTTCTCAACGATGCAGGTACGTACGTTTAGTTGTAACTTGAAAGTTTGTGGAATCCATACTCTTGTTTGACTGAAGAATATTGAAACGTTTGATCATCGTTTCGAGATTATACCCTTTTGCTCTGAATACGTAGGAATTACACCGGGGGATTTTTACAGCTTGCAGAGCATAAAGGATGCCATTAAAGAAGGTTTAGGTTACACTCCCTTCATACAGTGCAACGTTGACGAATCCCGCAATCATCAGCTCTACCAAGTTTACCTCTGCGTTGACTCTTCCGCCTCCGACTTCATCGAATGTCCGGTTTTCCCACATGGCAAATGCGGCAACAATGTAGAGTTCCCTTCATTTTCCTCCGTATCACACGACGAAATCTGAGTTCTCTCTTGACAAATTTGGTTTTGAGATGTATTTCTTCTCTTCACGTTACAATGTTTCGTGTATGATTTGAATTAATTCTCAATTTAAAAAGAAACGATATCACTTATTAATAATGATGCATTACTCTTGGAAATGGATGCTTCCTCGTTTGCTTGAATCGGCGCGTTTGTTTCTATGCACTATTGTGACGCAAGAATTAGAAATATTCATAAAACTTTCATTAAGACAAAGGATTTTTTGTTTTTCAGAAAAGGCACAAAACTGTCAGGTGTCGATCGGTGGTTAAAAAAGAAAAAAAGGAAGTAGATTCACTCCTCACCGTCACGGTCCCAGACTTTTTTTGCATCGGAAAAAAGAACACCGTCCGGTGTGAATTGAGATTTCCTCCGGCCGGGTTGACAGCGAAAAAGCCATCAATTTCATTTCATGTCAAAATCATAACCAAACACTTTAATTATACTCCAGGATGGGAATAGATAACTAATTCCTTTTCAATTTGATAAAGTCTGGCAGGAATGATAGTACTACGTATTTAAGATTAAGGAAGTCCACTATATCAAGTAACAAGTTCTGCTCATCACCGTATAATAATTAATGAAAATAAAATCGTGTATATCGTTGTACTCAACCTCTGGGAGAGAAAAAGATTTACTTGGGAATTATAATCAACTGCAATAATTGACAAAGAAAAAAATTTAACGGTGACCAAAGACATTCCATATCGGAATACACGAGGCTGAAAATAGCACAGCCGAATCGCAGAGGATTAAGACGTTACGCAACTGGACTAAAGATAAAACGGGCCATTTTCAGTGTGGGTCAAGCATTCATCAGTCGGTACAAAACCCATACAATGAACCAAACCTTGTGGGCCTTTCAGTTACATTCACCATGCAAGTACACTGCCCATCTGACCCAACATTAATTACACTACACTTTCATAGTAAAGGTGTAAAAAAGTGTGAACACTTTGAATTGTCCGTGTGAAAAGTGGGAGAAAATTACAAGCAATTGTATGGGCAAAATAAATGGTTTTAGCCACTCGGGTTCGATATCTGTGACTGTTAAATGATTGAAAACCAAATTTCAAAAAAAAAAAAAAAAACAAACAAAGAAATACTACTTATGTTTCAGTCCCAAGTCCGACAAGCCAAAGGGGAAACAAATTCGATATCGGACGTTGTACTAGCGAGACATGTCCAAATGTGAATGTGAACTACACGTTCAAAAAAAACGCCCGGATTCTCGCACTTTAAACCAAATGCTGATGATGGACAGAAGAATATGCTCTTTTTATTATGCAGGTTATCTGTCCCATGTTTAATGCCCGGGATTTCTTTCCTTTTTGAGCCCTATAAAAAGATATCCCCCTTATTTAATTGCTTCCCATTCCACTCATCCATCATCTGCACAATACAGTACTTCATCTCCATCGAAACAAACCCAAAAAAAGAAAAGAAAAAAGAGGAATATACATACAATTCGATGGAGATGAAGATTAACGTTTCAGTTCTGATTAAGGTCTTAGCATTGCAATGCCTTGCAGTCCTTTGTGCCTCTCAAGATTTTGATTTCTTCTACTTTGTCCAACAGGTAATTTCACCAGTTTTTTCTACTTCTCTCTCTCTTTTTTTCTTTTTTTTTATAACGTATATCCCTTGACGTAATAGCATAGTTTGTTTCTAGGCTTTGCGCCTCCTTTTTCTTACCAGAAATAAACGATGATTTGAATAGGAATTCATCGTATTTCTTCTACTTCAATCTTTTTTTTTTCCTGATGATTGAATGTCGGAGTTACTTTTCAAAAAAAAAATATCGGAGTTAGGATGTGTAACAATAATTTTATCGCCATCAGTAGTGGTAGAACTGCTCCCGAGCCCCTGATCGGCCGAAAAACTTCTTAGAAGTAACCATTGTTGACCTTGCGCTATATATGTCCGACTATCTTTTCCGACTATAAATATGTAGTCAGTCCCAAATCCGAAGAGCTGGTTTCGGCACTGGTCATCAGTCACATGGTGAAATCCTTATTACGTTTGTTTTCTTTTGTGTGTTTTTTTCGCTACAGTGGCCAGGTTCGTATTGCGATACCAACAAGGGATGTTGCTACCCAAAGACAGGGAAGCCTGCTGCAGATTTTGGAATTCATGGGCTTTGGCCCAACTATAAAGATGGCTCTTATCCATCAAATTGTGATCCCCAAGCCCCATTCAATCCCTCTGAGGTAGGTGCCCTGTTTCAGTAATTAATGCGCACCAGAAATGCATATTACAAATATTTACTTCTTTTGTCATTTTTTTTATAAAATTTATCTTGAAAAGCTTGATCGTTAATAAGAATCAGTGATTTTCCAGCTATATAAGCTGAACTGATATAAGAAGGTCATATTTTATTTTTTAAAATAGATTAGAGATCTGAGTAGCAGAATCCAAAAAGATTGGCCAACATTAGCCTGCCCAAGTGGAGATGGGCTGGCCTTCTGGGAACATGAGTGGACTAAACACGGGACTTGCTCCGAATCTGTACTGGATCAGCATGACTACTTCGCAACCGCTCTAAGCCTCAAGAACCAGTCCAACCTCCTTCGGAGCCTGAAAACCGCAGGTACAAAAATGCTCACACAAATCTGACAATGAAAATCAGGAATGTCTGTTTCGTTTATTTAGTGTTTATTTTTAGGTGTTTTTTATATTAAGAGTATAAAAAATATATTAAAAATGTAAAAAGATATATTGAGATAGGACAGTTATTAATATATTAATTTTAAAAAATTATAAAAAAATGAAACAAACAAAGCCGAAATTATTACTACAAGAAATATCTTGTTAACGAATATGGTGTGTATATTAATCGCAGGGATTATACCAAATGGAGGGTACTACAGTTTGGAGAGCATCAAATCAGCAATCAAAGATGGAATGGGTTACACTCCGTACATCGAGTGCAATGTGGACGAATCTGGAAATAGCCAGCTCTACCAAGTTTATCTGTGCGTGGACAGTAACGGATCAAGTCTCATCGAATGCCCAGTGTTCCCACATGGCAAATGTGGTTCAACCATTGAATTTCCAACTTTCTAATTCTATTGTTTAGGCTGGGTTTTTGAATTTAGCATAGCATTCTTAATTTGGACGGATTGAAAACAGTGGGCTTACTTCAATAGTCATCATGGTTCTCAACCCTTCTCAGATTATGATCTATTGATTTATTTTCTCGCCACGAGTGCATGCTCTCAACATTCTTGGCAAGGGTTCGAAGCTAGCTAGATGATGACTTTCTGTTAATACTCACTTGAAAAATGACATGTTTCTTCCAATTCCAACAATACAAATCTGGCCCCATGATTACGTATTATTTCTCTATCTATCGCTACTCACACAAATATAAAAATAAATAAAATCAAGTTTGGTTAGTATCTCAATGTTCCCAATGCGAATCCATGTCGGTTGTAATATTCATATAATAGTGAGTTTGTTGACAACTTTGTCCGGACGTATCACGTCGCACTAATAAAAAGAAAAATAAGCTGGCATCTAAATTAATTGATTTTACTAATCTTAGCAACAAAGTCAAGTTAAACAAAGGATCCAGATGAATTGAAAGCTAAGCGAAAATTCAACCACCCGACCCAATGTTGACATTTTATCCATTTCTCACCCGACACCGCATAATTAGGCTTCTTTGGATTTCTCAATATTTAACTCGAGATAAATGTAGTTTCCAATTTTGTGTATTAATCCCAAATTCCAACGAAATGGTTCCTAATGTAATTATTTTTTTGTCGTTTATGTTGGAAAAAAAAAGAGAGAAAATTCTACCAACTAATTACACCAGGATTTTTTGTCTCGTGTTGTAGTTACATCCAAATGTTTAGTCTAACATTACTTGTCAATTACTGCTACTAGTCAAATACCACACAGTAACAGTACAAAATTAGGTTGGTTTAATTGACGACGAAGACCATTAACAAACAAATCAACCCAATCACCTACAGTGTGTTTTCATCAACGTATTTTAAAATAATACTCCCTCCATTTCAAAATATAAGTCTTTTTAGACTTGGCACGTAAACTAATGAAACAATCATCCAACAATTAGTTTATGTGTTAAATATTTTTTTTACCCCTCATTAATTACATTGAAACTATAAACAAGACTAAATAAAAATAGATTAGCATCATTTATTGGGGGTAAAATTATAAAAATAATCATTAATTTACCTAGAATTTGTAAAATGACATACATTTTGAAAAATCTCTTCGAATCTAAAACGAGCTACATTTTGAAATGGAGGGAATACGGAGTAACAGTTATTCTCAAAAGTTTGGGACAAGTATCTTCTACTTTTGTCTACAAATAATTGCTCTGTTTAAATAAGAAAGATTAACAGCGGCCGTTTTGATCCGCCTCTTTTACAATCAATTGATTGAGTTAGATTCTGGTGACTTTATTAAAATTATTATAGGCGGAATCTAATGAACAGATCCTCATTAGGTATCAAATTCAATAAGCATTCTAATTAGTGACAGTAAGAAATAGTACTTTAGAAAGTATAAGAAGAATACATCTTAAAACATGGTTTAGAACCCAAAAAAAAAAAAAAAAAATCAACACTATAATGGAAAACATAAAACACCAAGAACTCGTTTTCGACCAAATCAAACCCAAAAAAAAAAAAAAAAAGTCACGAGACATTGGCCCTTTATTTCCAAATCCCACAGCCATTTATATCCAAAATTTCTTTTCCACCTCCGCCGTTAGCCACAAGGCAGAAACATACATACCCAGACCCAGTCATTGGAGAGGACCAATCCCAATCCTCCACACCTGAGCACTTCTTTCACTTGTCAAAAACACTCCTTCCAACAAAACACATCACAAAGTGTATTCTACGACTTTAATGTTAATTTAATTTAGTACTTACAACGTTTTCAATTGTCAAACACTTCATTAATCGAAATAAGCGTAACTCATACGGCGATTCGGCGAATCTAATTTTAGTAGTAGGAAGACGTTTTTTCTTAGACTTCAAAAAGAATATTTAGTCCAATTATGATGTTCTGCGCAGGGACCCAAAAGAGAAAAGAAAAAGAAAAAAAGAAGCGACCAAATCCAAAATATATATACGTAGCACAACAAAAGTTGCTTCCTTTTTCTTTTTAGTTTTTTGTTTTTTTTTCTCCCTTCACAGTTCTTATAGTTTCTTGCTTACGCCTTTTTTCAAACACTTTGATTGGGACTCTTCTCCTCTCACGAATTTTCTTCTCCAAGTTCAGATACACTCAAAATTCCGCCTCGTAAAGCATCTCCGATCTGCACTGTTGTGGTTTTACTCCGATGAGGTTCGTCTGCTACCCTACATTACTCCTAAACTGCTTCATCTTTTTATTAAGTACTCTGTTTCTGTCTCTGTTCGTTTCTCTTTTCTTTTCTCCCTTCTTTGTTGTTGGAGTGTGGTTTTAGTATGTTTATCAGCATTGCTTTGATCTTTAGGGTTCGGATTTTGCCCGAACTTGCTGGTTTTTGTGTTGTAGTTGAGTTGCGAGTATGGAGCAAAATGCTTGGTTTTTCAGTTTTTACGGCATTTGGTGCTGTTTAGAGTGTGAATTACGGCGATCTTTGTGTCTTTGAAGTTGGATTTTGAGATCTGCTGCGGTTTTTTAGCGTTTCTTGCTTCCTGCAGTTCGATTAATTGATGTGTTTCGAACTTCTCTGGCGATCTGACTTGATTTAACTTCTTTCTTATTCCGCATTCTACTTCTTTGTGTCGGCATTAGTTGTTTTTTTTCCATATTTAGTTTGATGCTTTTATGAAATTTCTTATTTTGAACTTTCCGCGTTTAGAAACTGGAAAAAGTTTGGAGTCTCTCTGAATTTTGGGCTTCTAATTTCTTAATTTTTTCAGAGAAATTCACCCTATGTGTTTCTCCTTTCCAACATTCAAGGTCGATGAAAATTTGAAAAGGAAAGTCATAACTTGTTTTGTTCGGGAAAACTTCTGCTGGGGGTGTGCTTTGATGATGAGATTTTAAGAGGATTCGTGCGGCTCTTGGTTCTGCTGAGTTATCTAAAATTTACTTAATCTTTCTTTCTTTTTCATGGCACACAAATTTTGTGCTCCTTTTTTAGTTTTATGTTGCAGTTAGGCAATTGTTTTGCTTCCTAGTTTGCTATCTGCTTCTTGTTTTGTTGCAGTTGGGCAATGCTTGTGCTTCCTAGATAGTTCTTAGCTTCCTGTTATCTGGCAAACAATATTAAAATGTTGGTCGACTAGAAGTTGTATCTATTTGGAATTAATGGGCCCCTCATGACTTTAAACTTATATTAAGAGTTACCTGTTGCATGTCTTATCTTGTAATTTCCTTTGGTTTTATAGTTGGGGATCATTGATTAGTTTGCTTATTTCTTACCTGTACAGCACCTGTGAATTTGCTCAAGGCATTCTTAGAGGTTAAAATTCCACAACCAAACTGCCTTACTTTTTGGAGACATTCTATGATTGCTGATAGTGTAGTACTGTAGTTCTCGTTATATTTTAATTTCCAGGAAAGTTCGTAAATTTCTTTCACGGAAGTTCTCTTCGCAAATGTGAGCTTTCTTGAATATGTGGATCCCTAAACATATAATCAGCTGTAAATGGATGGAACATGTATTATATCTTGAATGTCCGTCTTGGGTTTTTTTTTTTTTTTTTTTTCCGGGTCTGGAACTCCATTTCAGACACTCGTAGGGCTAAATTGTTTATGCGTAACTCATAGCACATTAAATAGTTATAGGAAAAAGCATTTGTTTCAGCATAGTTGTTACAAAATCTATTTCTTACAAAAAGGTTGCTTTCCTTGTTATTAGGTCAAAATCAGTTGAGATGTTGTGCTATTGAAGAGAAATGAAGAAATGGTATGCTTGTGTATTTTCAGCATCCTTGTTGATGTTATTTTTGCTTGGGTATTATGTGGTGAGAAACCCTTTGAAAGAAAATGATCTTACTAGTCCAACCCCGATCTTCACTTCAACAAATCCTCTTGAGTGGATAAATGCTGGTACATTACCTGAACCGCAGAGTCAAGGCAATCCCCTTGAATGGATAAATTCTGGTGTTTCTCATGAAGTACAGAATCCAGGAAATGCTTCTGAAGTGATTTCTACTGAAGTTATAGTCGCTGATCTTTTCAATAAGAGGAATCTATCATTCCACGAGGAGCAATCTCTAGATGCCTGGAACCATTTCCGGCATTTAGTCAGACATGCTCAGGCACTGCCTAATGGTTTAGAGGCTTTTAAAGAAGCCAGTTTGGCTTGGAAGAACCTTTTGGCATCAGTTGAAGAGGAAAAGATGCACAAAAATGAGAGTTCAGAGAAGAAAGGAAAACAGAAACAGTGTCCTCATTATCTTAGTGAGATGAATGCCACAGAACTTGGTCATAATGGCTTTAAGTTGCAGGTTCCTTGTGGGTTAACTGAAGGCTCTTCAATAACACTTATTGGCATTCCAAATGGTCTTATGGGTAATTTCCGGATTGACTTAACTGGGGAACCACTGCCTGGCGAGCCTGATCCTCCTATTATCTTGCACTATAATGTTCGGCTCCAAGGTGATCAACTAACTGAGGATCCTGTGATTGTTCAAAATACCTGGACAGTTGCACATGACTGGGGGGAAGAAGAGCGTTGCCCATCTCCTAATCCTGAGAAGAATAAAAAAGGTAAACAGCTATGCTTCTTTTTGTTTTCATTTATAAGTTATTGGCTAATAATAAATGATCTGGTATCTGTAGCTTGTTTGCTGTCTTCGTCTTTTCATTTATGGTCCTCACCAAACATTGTCTGCTTTTCTTCATGAATATTACTTCCACTATACTGATTCACATGTGCTGCGCTTTTTATGGTTATTTGACTCTGCCATATATTTGTCAGTTGATGAATTGGACCAATGCAACCAGATAGTTGGCAAAGATGAGAACCACACCATTACGATTGGTAAACCCTCAAATGCAACCGCAAAGACTTCTATGTTACAGGATGGATCTGGACCAAGAAAATATTTTCCCTTCAGGCAAGGTTATATATTTGTGGCAACACTTAGGGTGGGATCAGAAGGAATTCAGATGACTGTAGATGGGAAGCACATCACATCATTTGGTTTTCGTGAAGTAGGTTCTTTCTTTTCTCCTTTCTATTACTCATAGATTTTGGCAAAGCATTTATATTGACTCGCTCATCCTTTTTTCCCATGTACTATCAGACTTTGGAGCCCTGGCTTGTTAATGTAGTAAAGATATCCGGGGACATAAAGTTAGTTTCTGTTGTTGCTAGTGGATTACCTACATCAGAAGATTTAGAACACATTATAGACATTGAAGCTCTGAAAGCGCCTCCATTGCCTCCACGGACATTGTTGAACCTTTTCATTGGTGTGTTTTCAACTGCAAACAATTTTAAACGCAGAATGGCAGTTAGAAGAACTTGGATGCAGTATGCTCCGGTGCGCTCTCGGAAAGTTGCTGTTCGTTTTTTTGTTGGTTTGGTAAGTATTCCAAGTTCAATTTGTTTGTTTGAACTGGTGTTATTATATTTGCCTTCTTTCTGTTGGCTAACTATGTTGTTTGAGGCATGGTGTTTACAAAACTTTTGTTCATTTTGAATGAGAACATAGACTTGTCTGTCCATGTCCATTTTCTTTTATTTTCTTTTCTAGTTTAGTTATTTTTTTCTTCTCTTTTCATGCTAAGGGATAATTAGTAAATTTATTGCAGCACGCTTCATTAACGGATGAGAGTTCAAAGTTCGAAATATTCCATGCTGAAAAGATTTTGACACTCAATTTGGCATTGCTGAAAGCACATTGTCTATCTCTAAAGAAAGATGATAGTCCTTACAGCTTGCATTATATGTTTTTTTGGAAATAGGTCACTCTGTATTCCTTATGTTGTTTAACATGCCGTTCATGGACTAGGTGCTAATATCACCTTATTGCAGCATAAGAATCAGATGGTAAATGAGGAACTATGGAATGAGGCAATGACTTATGGTGACGTCCAGCTGGTGCCCTTTGTTGATTATTATAGCCTAATCACATGGAAGACTTTGGCGATTTGTATATTTGGGGTAACATCCTGTCCCATCCCTTTCTAGTTCATGGAAATCCTGTGTGCCTCTGTGACTATATCATTTTTTGACAGACGGAGGCTGTTTCGGCAAAATATGTGATGAAGACAGATGATGATGCGTTTGTTCGGATCGATGAGATTTTGGCTTCCTTGGATCGAATCAATGTGACTCGTGGTGTGCTTTATGGTCTTATCAATTCCGAGTCACATCCTCATCGAAATCCTGATAGCAAGTGGTTTATAAGTCAGCAGGTAACATTTTCCTTGAACACATTCTATGATCAATTGTTGGAAGGGAGAAATGCTTATTGCCTTAAAAAAAGAAACTGAAATTGAAATATTGTTGGAATAAGAAATGATTATTGCCCCCTTTCAAAAAAGAAATGATTATTGCCTTAAAAAAAAGAAAACTGAAATTTGAAGAATTCCTATATTTGGTTTGTTAAAAGATGCATGAGTTATTTGTTGATCCACAAGATGGTAGTTTTATTTTACGCAAATCTGACTCACTTGCGTAACGTTACTTAGGAATGGCCCGATGACAGTTATCCTCCTTGGGCACATGGTCCAGGGTATGTTGTATCTAAAGATATAGCAAAAGGTATATACAGAAAATACAGGAAGGGCCAACTGAAGGTAAAATTGACATAGTGACTCCACTCTTATCTTTATACAAATGCCAAAAAAACCTGCTCTCTTTCGGTCAATGAGTCTGCTGCTAAGGTTTTAAAGACTGACGAAATCAAGTTTTATTTGGCAGATGTTCAAGCTAGAGGATGTTGCCATGGGGATATGGATTGCAGAGATGAAGAAGCAAGGTCTAGAAGTGAGATACGAGAAGGATGAGAGGATTTTCAACGAGGGATGCAAAAATGGCTATGTTGTTGCCCATTATCAAAGTCCTCGAGAAATGCTCTGCCTTTGGGAGAAACTTCAGGAGGCAAAACGCGCTAATTGTTGTGGCGATTAACACGAATTTCCTAGTGAAATGACTTGTTCAGGTAGCTGACACAGATAACTTGGACAGACAAATACTCCACATGGAATTGAGATATTGACAGAAGGTTGATAACCAAAGATGATGACAAGAGAGTTTCTACTGTAGATAGAGGGAAATTTACCCATTTTTAGTTTACACGTCAGATATGATATAGCTAGAAGATAATAGATATAAAATACTGCAGTTTATTTCTGCAGCAAAATTAGGGTTTTGTATCATATGGAGAGGTATATGAGAGGGGGAGATGCTCTCTTGTACAGGTAGAGGAACATGATGCTTCATGCTAAAGTTTTTAGTAAAGGCGGCTTTTTTATATTGGTCATTTTCAAAAACTTATTCTAGTTCCATCTTATGCACTGCTGAGATGACTGCATACGAATCTATAATCAAATTTCCACAACAGACTGGAGTTTTCCCCTTAACATTAAGTTAAATAAGCCTCATTGAGAATCCGAGAAACAGCAGAAAGATACTATTTTACCATCATATCCTGTCACAAGTAGATGAAACTTTAACAATACAGGACATACTTGCGTTACATGAGAGGCCTAACCATAATAAGAAAGAAAAAGAGAGAGGGAATGTGTTTACATTATTAAAGAACAGATCTTGAAACATAAACCGTAGCATTTCTTAAAAAAGTCCATCATCACGCAGCGGAACAACCAATGCCGTAACGGGTATTGGGGAACACAAGAAACAGGCTGCTGCAGATCACTCCAACCATTAAAGGGAAACTCTTCATCACTTCATCCATTTCCTTTGCATGATTCGGGAAGAGGCAATCCGTGACACGATGATCCGAAAACGCAATGGCTACAAACACCAACACTGACATGATCGCATGAACAAAATCGGTGAATCCAACTTTGTACCTTTCATCTTTAGGCACAACCACTCCGAGCCCATGTTTGAACACTGACAACCCTTTTGGTGTCACAAACCCGTAGTACACTTTCCCGTCAGGGCCGCGAAAACTGTCCGTGAAATGGAAGAAGAAGCATGAAAGCATGCACAACCCGAGTAGGAGAAGGATCATTAGAGTGGTGACATGTGAACATTCTCCAGTACCGTAAACGGATGGAAGAACCATTTCAAATGTGAGAAGGGTTCCGGTTGGTAGAAAGTTTGCAAGCATTGATGTTTTGGACAGTGTTTTCTGGAAACCGCTTGCGACTGCTCGCCTTTTCCGACCACCGGGGGTGGAAGGAGGACCAGGAGGAGGAGGTGCGTCGACCGATAGTGAAGGCTCTTGGGATGAAGAAGGGTATGTAGATGGATCAAGCACCACTTGCGGTGAAGCATTGTAGATTTTGATGCCAACTCCATCAGGAGGATCCATATTTCTTTTCCAAGAAAAAGAATTGGTCAAATTTGCAGACACAGTATGCTCACTCTCGAAATAGGAATAAAGCACTAGAACAGAAACTGGAAGAAGAAGAAGAAGGAAAAACAGAAATTGGCAGTTGTTTATGAAGAGAATGGAAAATATGAAGAAGTGTGATCACTCCAAAGTATATGAATAATGAAATAGGCAAAAGAAAAAAACTGACAGTTTAAATTTGGAGTAACTACCTACTCAGTGGGCGTCCGGTAGTTTTTAATTGTAACTACCCATCACATGTGATTAATACAATTCTTACTCTTCAATCTTGTCTCTTCAATGTGTTTTTGCTTTAGCACTAATTTACAGAACTCTGACAATATCATCACCCTAATTACACAGTCAGATTACATAGAGAACAAATTTACAACAAAATCTGACTGATAATGTAAGATTATCGAGGCAAGAATCCGTGACGAGAAATGGCAATCTCAAAGGCCTGCATTTTCTCTCCCCTCGCCAAACCATTCCGATCATAAGATGAAATTTCATTGATACCGAGATCAATGCATGCCTTGACAATCTCTTCACCAACACGTTGTGCTGCTTCCTGGGACCATTAAGGCATCTCAGAATCAGATAACGAAAAAACATATTTTACATAAGCTCGAATTGCATTGTTTCCATCGTAGAAGGTGTACTACTACTACCAATGATGTAATGTCGCAGATTAAAAATGTCACCCTAGGCAGCAACATTTAAGTTAAAGCAAAAGTTTTGGGGAAACTAGATGAACACTTACAATGGTAGTACAGGGTGGATCCTGTCGAATTGATTTCTGCAAAGTGTTTGCGTAGAACAAACACTTCTTGTTCTGGTCATCTACAACCATTGCATATAGCTGCTTATCTGAACAGAAAACCGAGAGCCTTGGTCTCGTTGCTGTTCCATTGAACTGGTGGTGGACATAGATATCAAAGACAATACAATGAGATCACAAGATCAAACAAGCATTCTTCCTTTAAACCCAAAACTTCAACATCCAAGACTATCCACATTAGAGCAATTTTCAACAATTCAAGCCTTCTCATGGAACTATTCCCGTATATGATACATGTAACTAAAGTATTTCAAAATAAACTCATAATCAATCGTGCACAACCATCTGAAACAAAAGTATTAACACAAACAAGAGAAACCTACCTTCTTTCTCATCCTAATATTTCGGGTTTTTGCACTCTCAGTCCGAGTATTGGCCTTCGCTTCAACCACCCATGGCTTCAGAACTACATCAAGCAGCATAATAAGAACTCAAGTAAATTGTAAACCAACTTTTCTGATTACATTTGAATGGAAGAAGATTGGGTATAAGCTCTCACTACTACTTCGCATTCTTATAAGTAATCAACTGCAACTAACTTCTGAAACCACAATTCAAATCTAAAATGAACTAATACCATTAAAAAAACGAAGTAACCTATGGCAACAACTATCAAAGCTCACCAATTCTTTGCGTCCCAACGCTGCAATCACGGCGCTGGAGAGCAGTGCCAAAAAGTGGACTAGTCTTGAACTGCAGCTGCAGCCCACTTAAAGAACCCATTGGCATCCTGGAACTAGATTAAATTTAGACTACTCTATCTCTATGTCGGTGCTGGAAAAACCTGAACAACGAACAGGCAAGAAACCTGAAAAATGGGCTCAGTCAGTAATTCTTACAAACACTTTAAGTGCACTTTTTAGAAGGCAATCTGCTTTGCCAACTTAAGCCCGCGTCTTATAAGGGCCTCAAAAAGGGTTGTTACTGAAAAAGAGCAAAAAAGGCCTCAACTTTCAAGGATTTGACCGTTAAAATCAAAAGTCAACTTGAATTTGTATTACCATGATGCAACCTTTATTATATACTCCCTCCATTTTAAAATATATGTCGTTTTAGGATTTGGTAAATTTTTTTTAAATATATATCATTTTCACAAATCGAGGCATATTTGACCACTTTTTACCTATATTACCCTTGCATTGGAAATGAAACAGTATTTATAATAAATTTTTATTGGTTTGTGATGAATTATATAGACAATAAATAAGGGTATTTTTGTATTTTAATTACATTAATTAATGTATTTTTGATTTTGACGATTTCTCTAGAAAGACATAAAAAGAAATGGAGGGAGTACTAAGAGACGAGAATTTCATGATAGTTTTGGCTTATTTGAAAATGTTTCCGATAATTTATAGGATAAATTGAGGGTTCTGACTCAATTGAAAGTGCTTCCGAGACACGTGTCTAAAATACAGGAAGAAGTTAAAAAAAATTTGTTTTAAAGTAATGTTTGTATTTTATTTACTAATTGTAATTGGCTAAAATATAACCAAGTTTTGTAATTTGACATCTATAACAAGATAAACACTAAAATATAAAATTTACTTGGGTAGATTAGGGAAGACAAACAAATCTTTTATAAGTGTGTGTTAAGATTGGTTCCTAAAAAAATCTTAACTACCTATAAATGATTTTTGTTGAAGAGTTATAATTCTCAAACTTCAAGAGGTTTATATACTGGGATATTAAACCTCAAAATTGCATCAGAGGTAAATGTCCTATACCACTTATCTTTTAATTTCTTATTCTGGTTTAACGTTGTTTTGATTGTAGTCTTTCCGTTACTTACTGATTCATTTTATTTGTACACTGCAGATTTGCAGGATTTTGTGGACACCTTCTTCCTTTAGTTTACTCTGTTCATCGTTCACTTTTCCTCTTTTTTTAAAAAAAAAAACTTTCTCCACTTACCTTTCTCTTCATTTTGTTTCTCCATTTCAAAAAAATTTTGTTCCTCTTTAGAACAAAGCCCACAATGAAACTTGCCATTTTTTTAGTATTTTTTTTTAGTTGTTGATTGTTATGTCAATCATTTCATTACCAACTAAAGTTAGTAATCTGACTTCTCTGTATAAAGTTATTAATCTGACTTAGTAATTTGTGATTTGACCAGATTATACAAGGATTTAATTAGTCTTCACTCCTCTATATATGTGAGAAAACAAGAAAGATTTTCAGAAAGACTTTCCTGTCGTTCATGTTTTTCAGTCTGGTTTTTAATGATACAGTACATACAATCAACCGGAGAAATCTTCTCCGTAAATGATGCTAATTTGCCCTAACTATAATAACTTATTTTTACATTAATTTTCATACATATCTACACATTTACATCTGTAATACCCCCCTCAAGTTGGAGCATGAAGATTGCGAATGCCCAACTTGCCGAGAAAGTAATCAAACTGAGGTTTCCCCAAGGCCTTCGTAAAAATGTCTGCCAACTGAACCTGGGTTGACACATAACTGGGAAGAATAGTGCCTTTGATAATCTCATCTCAAACAAAGTGACAGCCGACCTCAATATGCTTAGTGCACTCATGGAAGACCGGATTGGTTGTAAAATGTAATGCAGCCTGACTATCACAATAGAGTCAAATAGGCTGAGGATGAGGTACACCAAGAAACTGCAGAAGACCTTTTAACCACTTCAACTCACAAACGGTGGAGGCCATAGAGCGATACTCAGCTTCAGCCGACGAACGCGCAACCGTTTGTTGTTTCTTGGTCTTCCAGGAAATAGGAGTTGAACCTAATTGCATGAACCAGCCAGTGAGAGAACGACGAGTCAAAGGACTACTAGCCCCGTCCGAATCACACCAACCAGACAACTGAAGATCAGAATCAGCCCGTAAAAGAATACCTTGACTAGGATTACCCTTCATAAAGCAAACAACGCGAAGTGCCGCGTCCCAATGAGCCTTAAGTGGTTTCTGCATAAATTACGCAAGAGTATGAACACAGTAAGAAAGCTCAGGACGGGTAACAGCTAGGTAAATCAGGCGACCAACTAATCTCCTATAGCTCTCAGGATTTGGCAGAGGATGCTCAGTTGCCAAAGAAAGCTGATGATTCTGTTCCAACGGAAAACCAGCAGGTTTGGACCCCAACAGACCAACTTCAGAAATTATATCTAAGGCATACTTCCGTTGAGAAAGAAAAATGCCAGAAGGACTACGAGCCACCTTGATGCCCAAAAAATATTTGAGTTTACCAATGTCTTTCATGTGGAAACAACGGCTCAAGTAATCCTTAAACAAACATATAGCAGTGGCATCATTGCCAGAAATAATGAGATCATCCACATAGACTAAAACAGTAAGCTACACAGAACCACGACGAAAGCTGAAAAGAGAATAATCAGAAGAAGATTTCTGAAACCCATATCGCCGGAGTGCATTGACCAATTTAGCAAACCAACAACGAGGAGCCTGGCGAAGGCCATAAAGAGAGCGGCGGAGACGACAAACACCACCAGGAATAGAAGAAGAATAACCAGGTGGTAACTTCATGTAAACCTCCTCAGTGAGATCACCATGCAAGAAGGCATTGTGAACATCCATTTGATGAAGTTCCCATCCTCTGGCGGCAGCAACAGTGAGCAAGGTGCGAACAATGACCATCTTTGCGACGGGAGCAAAGGTTTCATCGTAATCAAGACCTTCAACCTGCCGGTTGCCCAAGATAACTAGGCGGGCCTTGTAGCGCTCGACAGAACCATCAGAATGATACTTGATTTTAAACACCTATTCACACCCTATAGCACGCTTCCCGGGAGGAAGATAGTCAATAGTCCAAGTATTATTTGATTCCAAGGCCTGAATTTCTTGCTGCATGGCATCCCTCCATCTAGCATCTTTGACAGCCTCCGAAAAAGACTTAGTTTCAACCCCTGCAGTGATACTAGCCAAAAACACGCGGTGGGAAGTAGAAAAAGAATCACAAGTGTCATTGTGATGAATGGGATAGGACGCAACTGAGGAAACTGATGAAGAAGGTGAGGAAGAGGAGGGGCTTAAAGATGTGATTGTATGACCAAGGAAGTCATTCAACCGAGTGGAGCGATACTTAATCCGATGCCCACGGCCCATAAATTCTTCATGTTGCGCAGACGCTAGCAGACCCCCCCTGACAGGTAAAGGGTCAGGAGAGGAATCCGGAATGGCAGAGTCAGCAGAAGGTAATGTAGAAGTCATAGAAGAGTCCAGAATAGGACTAGACTCGAGTTCATCATCATCGTTATCAAAAGATAGAGATTCAACAATCGAAGAAGTAGGAACATCCGAAGTCGAAGGCAGATAAGGAAACTCGGACTCATAAAAAATCACATCACGAGAAACAAAAAAATCCCCAGTTTCTAAATCATACACCCGCCATCCTTTCTTCCCAAATGGATACCCGACGAACAGACACTTCCTACTACGACTGGAAAACTTATCACCACGTTGATCCTGGTTGTGCACATAACAGAGGCATCCAAAAACACGTAAGTGGGAAAGAGACGGAGATCGGCCATACAAAAGTTCGGTGGGAGTTTTACCATTTAAAACACTCGAAGGAGTGCGATTGATCAAGTAGCCTGCAGCTAACGCACATTCACCCCAAAACTCAATAGGCAAATGAGCCTGGAAGCGCCAAAGCACGAGCCACATTCAAAATATGTGTGTTTGCGCTCCACTCGACCATTTTGCTGAGGAGTACCCACACAAGAAGTTTCATGCAAAATGCCACGTTCTCGAAAATAACCAGTCATAGAAAGAAATTAGTACCATTATCACTACAAACGGTTTTGACCAATTTCTTAAAATGACGTTCAACCATAGCAAAAAAATTGCATAAAGTCATGGACACCTCTGTCTTGTCAATTAATAAATAAATCCAAGTGGCTCTCGAAAAATCATCAACAATGGTCAAGAAATATCTAGCCCCCAAAAATGTAGGAACATGATAGGGACCCCACAAATCACAATGAATTAACTGAAAAACTTCAAGTGTTTTAGTAGTGCTAACAGGAAAAGAAGTTCGAGACTGTTTGGCCCGACAACAAACATCACAGGCCTTATTTAAAGAGTGATTATTTTGAGGAGATCCCATGGAAGGGAGTAATGCTAGCACCTTAGATGACGGATGCCCAAGACGCTGATGCCAGAGATCGAATGAAGAAGTCCCAGTGGACGACATAGCAGATACGGTCTCCACATCTCTAAAAAAATAAAGTCCCTCCCGTTGCTCACCCGCTCCAATCAGCGTCCTCGAAGTGAGGTCCTGTATAACACAAACACCAGCAGTGAAGTGAGCAGCAGAGGCAGTATCGGTCAATAATTGGGAGACCGAAATTAAATGACACAATAAATTAAGAACATAAAGCACATTGTGTAATGTCACTCGATTACTAAGCACCACAGTCCCGGCTTTGGTTGCGACAGTAAATTGGCCATTCGGGAGTTGAACTGGAACACACACAATATCATGAATATCATCAAAAGAGTCAATAGAGCCTGTCATATGTCGTGTGGCACCCAAATCATACATCCAATTAGAAAAAACACGCTTACCGGACAACTTAGAACCCGAATTAGGTTTGGCCGAATTAAGTAAAGAAAGAAGGGTTGTCCACTGATCCTGATTAAGTCCAGTGACAGCTCCAACTCCAGCAGAAGAATCCGACCCGGAAGATGCAGCCGGAAGCATGGAATGCGCCGATGCTGTAGCAGGACCAGAACCAGCACCAAAACTGCCACCGCTGCCGCGAGCTTGACCGCCATTGCCGCATCCCCGACCACGGTTTGCTCCATGTCCACGCGACCAGCCGTCGGGATAGCCGATCAGTTTGTAGCAGGTGAGGATTTCGTGACCGGGGCGGTTGCAGTGAGAGCAGAAGAGAGGTTGATCAGAGGTGCCACCGTGGGATTTACTGCCGGAACGGTCCTTGGGTTTCTGTTCGGCAAAAGCGGCAAACGCAACAACATCGCCACTGGAAGACGCCGGAGGAAACGCAGCAGCCGGAGTTTAGACAGCGAAACTCATTGTCTCGGCCGGAAGATCCTTCGACTGAGACATCAACCGCAGCCGTTCTTCTTGGACAATCGTGGAATAAGCCTTCTTCAATCGCAATAACGGATCCTGCGCAAGAAGATTCGAACGTGCAGTCCCATATATAGAATCATCTAACCCCAATAAAAATTGATGGAGCTTTTCTTCTTCCATTTTCTTCTCGGCAGCCACAGTGAGGTTGCACGTACATCGGCCGCAGGAACACGTCGGAGGAGCATCGTACGAAGCGAGTTCATCCCAGATCTTCTTGAGGCGACTATAGTACGCCGGAATACTGAGTCCCTTCTGCCGGCAGTTGGCTAAATCGGCTTTCAATTGCTGAATTCTCAGACCATTGACCAACGACAGAGAATCACGAATATCCAGCCACAAATCGCAAGCCACTTCCATGTGGAAATTGTCGACCGAAACGATGGTTCAATCGAATTCATAATCCATGACACAAGGAGTGAATTAATTGTCCACCAATCATCGGAATCCGGCGACAGTCTCAGGCGGTTGAGGAATAGAACCATAAATGAATCCAAACTTTTTCCGGGCACGTAAGGCGGTCCGGACAGCTTTGGACCACTCTTCGTAATTGCTTTCGCCCCGGAGTTGGACTTGGGTGATGGAGGCGCCGGGATAATCATTTGCAGTAAGATCGTACGGCAAAATCGTCCGGTGCCTGACAACCACCTCACCACTGCCCTGGACTGCCGAAGTCTGAGAGGTTTGTTCGCCTGCCATGATCAATCAAACAACAAGAAGAAAAAAATGCCTGCGATTGATACTATGTGAGAAAACGGGAAAGATTTTCAGAAAGACTTTCCTGTCGTTCATGTTTTTCAGTCTGGTTTTTAATGATAAAGTACATACAATCAACCGGAGAAATCTTCTCCGTAAATGATGATAATTTGCCCTAACTATGGTAACTTATCTTTACATTAATTTTCACACATATCTATACATTTACATCCGTAATAATATAAATACTGTAAAAAAAATAAGTGCAAATGAGTACAATACATTAAAAACACAAAGCGTATATAAATGTAAAGAAGAACATTAGAGGCAGCAATCTTAAGTACTAATTAGTCCCCTTTCGGGAAAAAAACAAAATTCAAAAAAATAAGAATGAAAAGAGAGAGTCCTTTTTCTTCTAGTCAAGAAGGCAAAGTTGACCAAACGGCCAATTCGCTCTATCATCTTCAACCAAGTCACTACTAATAATAATTAATACCATTAAGTCGTTATTCCTTCCATCCCATAAAAATAATCTACATTAAATTTTGAGTTTTGTACTATTTTTATTACAAATTTGAAATTTAATGTGGGATTTTTTTTTTTTTTGGACAGAAGTAGTATTAAATATACTCACTCTAATAATTCATGATGTTTCAAGTTGGCCAATGACATGCTTGATAGTTTCCAGTGATTCCAAATTATGCGCTCACATATATTAACATCACACAATATTCTTCCTTTCTTTGCTTCTTTTCGTATCTTGTTGAAGTAACCAAAAAAAGGAAAAAAAAAAAAACTATGAAAATGGGATAGAAAGAGTGATATTTTCATCTCCTCTGAATGGTTTTCATAAATCAGAAAAAGAAAAAAAAGATAAACATTAATTATGAAATTAATAAAAATAAATTAGTTGCATAAGTAAAACTCACTTGTTACACTTGAAATTATCCCCGGTTGCACAGGCTGCTTTCCATTTTTTTGGAATCGGACCCTTCCCTTCATCACTAAAGCTTTCAGATTCTGGCCACACCCCTAGTTTTATCTATTCTTTCTTCTTTTCTTCTTTTTTTTTTTTGAATAAGGTTTTACCAAAAGTTGGTTTGCTGGTTCGTGGTGGGTTGTCAAACCAACAAAAATAAAAGAACCTACTCCTAAGAAATTTAGTAGCATAGCAATGAGTAGAGTCGTATCCTCAGGGAACAAGGAAGTGAAAATATTTCTAATCAAAAGCAAAATAACTAAATGGGAAAGATTTTGGATTTGTAACTAATGAATAACAAAAATAATCTGCAAGCAATAAAAGATACTTTTGGAAAATCAATAATAAGAGCAACTCTAGTCAAAGGAATAATTTCCACCTTGATGTATCCAACTGATCATTGATGCAAAGATTAACTCAACAAATGATGAATATATTAGTTATCGTTGTTGGAACCTCCTAACAACTCAGTCATTTTATTTAACTACTAGCGATTAAGAAATCTTCATTAATCACTCTATAGCCAAAAACACTACCTGGAACTTCCTAGGATTTAGTTTTTGACAAGCAAAGACCTAATTCAATTTCTAACAAACAAACCTTGTTTCATTAAAAGTTGATTATTTATTCTCACAACACAAGTAAACTACTTACCCAGTAATTATTTGCATTGTCTCTTATAAGGAACAAACAAACCTTGTTGTTCAATAAATTAGATTATCTAAGAGAATTGAATACTACCAGCTATTCAAATAATGTCAAATAATCATCAATACACATCAAAGAGAATAAATAAATACTCAAAATTTGTTGGTGAAAAGCAAACAGTTAGATCTCACAATTGAATAACATCAAGACTTCAATAAAATCCTTCAGCTAGAAAAGATGTTTAGCTACTAATCTTGAAAAAAATAATATTAAAAGAATACATAATTTAAGCTTACAGAGCTAGTCCTGGAGAAAACAGAGAGAAAAATTTAAAACTAGAGGCTCAGAGCCTCCCTATGCCTTCTACAATCTAACTCCCTCAAAATAATAAGAAAAAGACTATTTATATACAAATTTAGGTCATCCACACGTCCAGCCCTATCAGAAATCGCAGCAACCAATTAAAGTTTTCAGAATTTGCAAATTAGCCCCTAAAGTTTATAGAAATTACAAATTGACTCAAAAACTTTAGAAATTTTGCAATTTAGTCTCTGTTACAGCGTGCCCACGCGGGAATACAACATTGTTGCTGGAATTTCCTGCTTCCTTCATTTATTTTGGCATGAATTTTGTGTGCCCACGCGGGAATCAACCACTTCTTCTCCAACTTGAAACTTGATTCAATAAAACCTTTAAAATCTCTTCAAAATCAACACTTTTCTTCTTTTTATTCCAAATCCTTCCTATGATCAAATTAAGAACCGAAGCACTAATATTAGCATAGATAATATTCAAAACAACACATAAACCACCACAAATGTCATGCTAATATTAACATTATCAGTTCGCAATTTTATTATGTAATAAGCATATAATAGGTTTCTTCCCAAAGTGGTATTTATAACTTACTAGATGTTAAACGCGCGCGATGCGCGGGGTTTATTTATATACATAATAAAAAATCAACAAAAAAATATAAAAAGTGTAAAATGTATTTGGAATCCATATTAAGATACATTACACAACTAAAATTAAATAAAGACGTAATTGTAAAGATAAAATAATGCATATCATTTGAAATGCAAGTGTTCACTTGATTTTTATTGAAGGAGAAGAATTGGACAATAACACTCATAAGCAAAGTAAAATAAATAAGATTGTATTAATGTTATATATTGAATGAAAAGATAAAATGATTGTACGCGTAAAATACATAATGAAGTTATTATCAATAGTAGATGGTAGATTATGTGTGACTGAAGTGTGAAGTTTAAAATTTTTATGGTTATTTTATTGTAATTAAAGATTTTATGGTACCGTTTGGCCCAATACTTAATATTTTTGAGCAACAAACCAACTGTAGAGTTAAAATTTTTGTCATTTAATCCCTTTTTGCTATGACAATAGAAAATAATAATTAATGAAATAACGAAATTATAGGTAAAAAAAGCATAAATTTAGTAACGTCTAAAAAAGAACTCTAAAACATCATTTTGTAGAAGAATATACGGAAAAAAAATCATATATAACCTTAATTAACTATTACCTCCCATGTCACACGATCGACCCACTATTAGTTCATCACTTTCAGAACACAAACCAACTGTAGGGCTAAAGTTTTTGCCCTTTCATCTTTGGATTTCGGGTTTGTTTTGGAGAGGGAGAAATTTTTGCAGCACTGGAACATACTCATGGTTTGTGTGGCATGTATAAATAGAGATAAATTGGGATTGATGATAATTGATTATCCAAAATTTCAGTGATAAAGATAAAGTTTATAACAATTTTTGAGATATTATTAAGGAAAGATTATATTTATTTGGGTAGATATGATATTACACAAATAAATGTATTGGTTTGAAATTCAAAAGATAATATTTAATTATAGTTAAATCCCATCCTTTTAGTAATAATTGAAGGCAAATTTTGTACCTTTTTTTTCTTTTTTATTGACGAAAAATACAGGATCATGTTTTTGGCAGAAAATTTTAAAGATAACTTTAATTGAATGATTGGTATTATTCTTTTTTTTTTTAATTGTACTCTATTGATTTACATGATTAGGAGAGATTTTTTTTTTTGAGAGAGATTAATTAAATGAGTCCAGTAGTAACTTTGGGAATTCTTTTGGGGAGGGAATAATTCTGGTGCATTAATGTTCATTAATCCCATCCATTAACTTTAATTAATTTTTATTTTCCTATTTTAAACTATAGTGTTAAATGCCATTTGATAAAACATTATTTGCATAAAATTTGTAAATAGAGATACTCATGGTTTGTGTGGCATGTATAAATAGAGATAAATTGGGATTGATGATAATTGATTATCCAAAATTTCAGTGATAAAGATAAAGTTTAAAACAATTTTTGAGATATTATTAAGGAAAGATTTTGGTAGATATGATTTACACAAATAAATGTATTGGTTTGAAATTCAAAAGATAATATTTAATTATAGTTAAATCCCATCCTTTTAGTAATAATTGAAGGAAAATTTTGTACCTTTATTTTCTTTTTTATTGGCGAAAAATACATGGTCATTTTTTTTGGAGAAGATTTTAAAGATAATATTAATATTGAATGATTGGTTTTTTTTTTTTTTTTTGAATTGTAGTCTATTGATTTACATGATTGGGAAGGAGATTTTTTTTTGAGATAGATTAATTGAATGAGTCTAGTAGTAACTTTGGGGACTCTTTTGGGGAGAGAATAATTCTGGTGCATTAATGTTCATTAATCCCGTCTATTAAATTTAATTAATTTTTATTTTTCTATTTTAAATTATAATTTTAAATGCCATTTGATAAAACTTTATTTACATAAAATTTGAAGGACTATTAGTATAATTGTTGTAAATATTTTTTGACTCAAACATTAGAAAAATGACACATAGGATTTGTTTTCTCTCTCTGGTTTCTCTTTTAGTATAATACTATAGATGTTTATTCACTTTTGTCCAGATTTGGTGTTATTTAGTGACACTTAAATAGAACTTTTCAGTGCTAAAATTATTTAATGATGTAAAGGGAGATATTGAGTCTATATACAGTATATCCGGGGGCACCGTGTACCCCCTCTTATTTTTTGGATTTCTAGTCCTTATTGTACTTTTTTATCAATCTTTCTATATTTTGCAAGTTGAGTCCCTGCTATTTTTTTCTCTCTTCCAAAAAAAACATCTCTAATCTTTCAATGAGTATATCTCCCAATCCGTGAAGAATTTGTGAACGATTTATACATGAAGTTTATAGTATTTGTCGAGATCTATCCAACAAGATCCATAGTGAATATTTTTCAGCGCTTAAAAATGACTTAATTCTGATGAGCAGAATAAAGGTGGATATCCCGTTTTACAAAATGGATAACCAACTTGTTCTAAATTGGTTATCCATTGTGTTCATGCTGATTATCCAATCAGTTTAAACTGGTTATCCATTTTGTTTGTACTGCTTATCTATTTGGTTTGTATGTCTATCCAACTTGTTTGTAATGGATATCCCCACTTGTTTGAAATGGATATCCAACTCGCTTGTACTGGATATCCATCTATTTGGTTTATATGCTTATCCAACTTATTTTGTAGTTGTAATCCAAGGGATTTGTATGCATGTCCAACTTGTTTGTGCTAGATATCCAACTCGCTTATACTTGATATCCATCCACCTCATATTGATTATCCAACTTCTTAATTCAAAATAAGTTGGTTATCCATCTTCTTAAACTGGATATCCAATGTGTTCATATTAATTATCTAACTTCTTTATGGTGGTTATCCAGTATTTTTTTTCTTACTCTTTTATAAAAATGATTGTCAAACTTTTTTGTACTGATTGTCCAACGTGTTGCACTAATTATCTAATTATTTTCTATTGATTATCCAAATTGTTTGCAATACTTATCCAATCATTTTTTCTTTCTTTTTTTTTTTAAAGAGTGAATGTCAAAAATATGATTGGATAACAAGTACAAACATAATGGATAATCAGTCCAAAGTGATTGGATAATCAGTAGGAACACAACGAATAACCATTTTTCAAAGAAAAATGAAAATTACATTCCTTCATTTCTGCCCGTAAAATTTAAATGCATGTAAAGTTCAAAAAAAATATTCAACATGGATCTTATCGGATAGATTTCGTCGAGCACTATAAATTTCATGTATAATTCATATCTAATTCTTTACGGATCAAGAGATATATGCAATACAAGAATTTTAATCTAAACTAAGTTGGTTTTCCATCTTTTAAAACTAGATATCCATGTTATTCTGCCCATTGAAATTTAGTCATTTTTAAACTCGAAAAAAAAATATTCGACATGGATCTTGTTGGATAGATCCTGAGGAGTACTATAATTTTCATATATAGCACGTTCTCTAATTTTTTACGGATCATGAGATATGATCGTTTAAAGATTAGAGATGTTTTTTAAAAGAGAGAGAAAAAAAATCAAAGGGACTAAATCTGTAAATTATAAGATATTATTTAGAAAAGTGGAAAAAAATGTAGTAAGAACTAGTAGTGTAAAAGATAGGAGGGGGGTATGGTGCCCCGGATATACTGAATAAATTGCCGGAGATATTTATCCAAAAAGAATAGGAATTTAGAGTCATCACGAGGAATTTGGAATATTCTTAATTTATATTAATCTTCAAATTCGATCATACATTCATAAAGGAAGTAAAAATTATGAATCAATTTCTTCAATCCCATTCATTCAATTTTAAATTTGTTAAATAAATATTTACCCAATCAATAATCATAGATATTTAATAGAATAATTCGAATGATTCCAATTTTTAATTTATTTATGTACATCAATTTCAAACAATTTATGCACTACACAATTTTAGTTCAAATGTAACGTAACACTAGTCCATTAGTTAAAGTCCTAAAGAATACCGTTCATTGGCTTGATGTGGTGAATTAAATTGGTCAATAATGTTTCACTGTCAGATGAGCCTAGCCTCGAGATGCGAAACATGGAAGATAATATTTGTTCACTCTAAAATATATCATGCCTTTCTAGTAATTTCATCAATATTAATAAAACATGAATTAATTGCTTAAAAATACAAAATTATCTTTATTTATTATTGATATAATTCATCATCAACCAATACAATTTTATTTTAAATACTGTTTCATTTTTTATGCAAGGATACTGTTGAAAAAAATTAGATAAAAATTGTCTTGATTTTGGTAAAACAACATATATTTTAAACAATTTTGTACACCCTAAAACGATATATAATAAAGAATGGAAGGATTAGTAATAAATATGGTAGCAACATCGTTGACTTTAAAAACTTAAATACACGTAGAAGTATTCCCTCTAATGTCGGACTCATTCTACTAGTAATAGATTATTTTGATGTATTCTACAAATCATTATCCTATGTTATAAAATAGGAGGGATTACAGTAATTTATAATGCATAAGCATAACCACACCATGTTTCCTGGACAAGCCATGTGGACGGAAAATGAACTGTAATAAGTCTTCTTCTAACAAGCTTCCCTCAGTTTCCATTCATTATTGAGCTTTATTTTATGCGTTTCAGCCCTCTTTTGTTCTTTTGGAGCTGGAGGCCATTTGCAAACTCCAATTACCTGGTCTCTTTGAGCTACCAGATTTTAAACCAAGGTATGGTTCTAAATCAGTTTCCATTTTATATTCTTATGATGATCATTGATCAAATTTGTAGTTTCCTCTCTTTTTTGTTGAATGTGATTTAGCTTCTTTTTGCATTTGCACATATACCCTGTTTTCATGTACTAGTTACATTGCTTTGCTATTCATTTAGATCTGTTAGAAGAAAAAAAAAATCAGGGTTCATGCCGATGGAAATCGTAATTAAGCTGAGTTCGGTTTTGAATCGGAGGAGATAATTAGTATCAAGGTTCCGTTTGCAAAACTCTAATCAACTTTGTTTAGAGCCAATCCTTAGTTTCATTTAGTTTCTCTCTAGTGTTAATTTGGGTCTAACAATTCTGGCTTCCGGTCTGCAGCTAAATAAATCAATCAATCATCAATCAAGATGGAAGAATCTGCAAACTCCGTGCTTTCTTATTTTTATTTGGCCTTGAATGATCTCTACAAGTTGGTGTGGACTTTCGATGATGACACCCGCGCAGAGGTACACATCAAGCTCCTGATGGGGAAGCTAAGGTGTCTCAGAACATTTATTATTTGTTCAAGAAGGTTTGGAAACGAGACGCATCTGAATAATGATGCGGACACAACTTTGGGCTCTCTTCTGGTCAGGATTGAAGATGTGGTTTGCAGAAACCACAGGGCTATCAAAGATTATTGTGACTTTCTTTTATTGGAAGGAGACGATGATCCTACCTTTTCGGGGAAGAAAGTTGGTAAATTTCGACGGGACGTGGAGTCATTTGAGGAAGAAATGAAACAATGGTACACCAGTTTCCCATATTATTACTCGCAGCTGTCAAGTTCCCCAGTTATGCCCATTCAAGTCATTCATATTGCTGATTCCATCCTGGAGAGTGTAGAGGATTTCCTTTTCCTCCCTGTAGATGTTACACATTTTCCTCCACCACCTGTCGAAGCCTTCAAAGAGAACATCACATTCTTGAGGAATTTCTTCCGGTTTGCCACTCTTCCTGGCGCAGATGAGCCCCGAGGACTCCAAGAATTGTTTACTTACGTTGAACCTCTTGCTATAAATGCAGCTCATATAACAGAATGTTTGTTTTCATCACGTAACTATTACCTGAAACCTTCTCCAATTCAAGCTTCCAACATTGATGGAATGATACTGTCAATTTCTGCTTGGATGGAAAAAATCAAACATTTCGATTCTCAAGTTTATGCGACTCACACTCGGGTGCTGGCAAGCTTGAAGCATTTGATCAGAGAGTTACCTGTTCCCGCTCTCAACATATTTGATGATGATCCCACATTCAATATAATGGAGAATTTCCTTGTTTCCCTACTATATTGTCTTTCGGAGATGCTAGAACGGGATACTGTTCCTGTGGTTTCTATGAAGAATCAGTTGCAAGCCTTGTACGAGGCACTAAGATCCTTGAGACTTATTCTCAAGGAGCAGCCAAACATGTTTGTCGATGTCAAAATAAGGGATCTTGGAGTTGTGATTTGTGATGTTGGAGTCGTGATCTTTTCACTTTATCATAAAGAAGATACTGTAATTGACGTAGGGGTTTCGGATTTGCTAGAAAAAATTGGTGTGATCCATACAAAGGTTGAAGAGCACGTATTGGAAACATCAGAGTTCAACTTTCCTGAGGTGATCCGGACCAAGGTTGAAGATCAAGTACCGGAAACATCAGAGTTCAGCTTTCCCAAGACCAATGTACTGGGCTTTTTGGATTTTCTGTTGGACAATTTGATGGAAGTGAAAAGTTGCAAGGTTGATCTAGGTGCCCAAATGTGCATACAAAAAATTGGAGAACATCTTCTGTTCTTGAGATCATTTCTAGGGGTACTTGTGGTGTTGCAAAATCAACAAGAGGACCTCCAAGCTCTCCATGATCTTGCTGTAGAGTTGGCATTTAAGATGGAGTTTCTCATTGACCAATTAGTGCTTAAAGATATTCAGGAGTCTTTTTCAAGTTCAACTACAACCATCACTGAACAAATCGAGATGATCAAGGCAGATGCCATGAAGATTTTCCATTGCAGCAGACAACCCATCCAACTACGGAGACCCACTGCCACGTTATCTATGGTGCCATCAGAGAGTAGTACCATAGCAGCTGACGAAGTTGTCGGTTTAGAAGCTGAGACAACATCGATTATTGATCGACTTACAAGAGGGTCGAAGAAGTTGCAGGTTGTTGCCATTGTGGGCATGCCTGGCTTGGGAAAGACAACAATAGCACAAAAAGTTTACAATCATCCTTCAGTTAGGCACCATTTCAATGTTCATGCATCGTGTACTATTTCTCAAGTATTCGAAACAAAGGTAGTCGTTCTTAAGCTCTTAACTCAAACTCTCGGAAACCTACCTAATGGATATCTTGAGATGGAGGAAGGCGATTTGATCCAAGAACTTTGGCGTTCTTTGAAACGGCGTAGATATCTCATATTTGTTGATGATGTATGGGACAGGCAGGCATTTGATCGCTTAATAGGATCATTTCCTGATGATTCTACTGAAAGTAGGATTCTCTTGACTAGTCGTAACCATGATGTTGCTCCTGAAGCTATACTCGATGAAAAGCCTCATCATCTCCGTCAGTTCACTGGCAAGGAGAGTTTGGAGTTGCTACGGAGGAAGTTGTTCCCTGGGAAAGATTGGCCTGCATCATTATATGAATTAGGGATGCAAATTGCAGAATGCTGTAAAGGGTTGCCTCTAACAACTGTCATTGTGGCTGGAATTTTGTCAAACACAAAGCCAGAGGTTTGGAATGAAACTCTTGAAAGTATAAGCGCAGACACCATCTCTGGTACGGAGGTTTGCAACAATGCAATTGAGCTGAGCTATCAACATTTACCAGATCATTTAAAGCCGTGTCTCCTGTCTTTTGGATCATTTCCTGAGGATCATGAGGTTTCTGTCAAGAGGTTGATTTGGTATTGGGTTGCTGAAGGGTTCGTGCGAAAAGATAAGTCGAAGAGTTTAGAGAAGGTGGCAAAAGATTACTTGAAGAATCTTATTGGTAGAAGCTTAGTTATGGAGACACAGAAAAGTTCAAGAGGAGATGTCAAAACTTGTTGCACGCATGATTTGCTTCGTGACTTCTATTTGAGGAAAGCCAAAGAAGAAAACTTGTTCCAGGATCTGTTATCTGTCAATAAGAAGCCGAGCAACCTCCCAAGATTGGACATCGAATCTTGTAATTATCTAAGCACAACAGGGTCCATTCTAATTAGTCCTCATTTCCGTTCCTTAGTTTCCTTTGGTCAGCTCATTTTTTGGAGTAATATAAGCGTTGACATCTCATCCAACTTTCGAATGTTCCAGCGTCTCAAGGTGTTGAATATGGAGCAAGTTTGGACTGGCTCTAAGTTTCCTAAGGAATTAGGACTTCTTGTCCAGTTGAGATATTTGGCAATGGAAACTCATTATGATGTCAGCCCATCAATAGGTAACCTCTCTAATTTACAAACTTTTATTATCACGTCGAATTTCGCGGTACAACTGCCAAAAACATTATGGAATCTGCAAAAACTGAGACATCTTTGCTCAGGCCACCCGGAAAAGGACCTTAAGTTGCCAATCGATAATCTTGACAGCTCCTCTACAATGAATGATCTAGATAGTTTATCAAATCTTTTGTGTACCGATTGGGACGTGATGGAAAAGCAATTGAGAAAGTTTCCAAACATCCGTCATCTAAAGTGCAAGCTCCATAAAGAGGAGGGCAATGGAGGCATGATCACAAGTATGGCATTTGCATTCCTGAGTTTGCTGGAATCGCTTACTGTGTCAATTCAGCCTCTCCCAAGGGATTCATTTGTGTTTATTTTTCCGAAGAATCTCAAAAAGCTGAGCCTGGAGGGATGTAAGTTGCTGTGGACACAAATGAACCCAATTGCGGAACTGCCTCATTTGGAGGTACTGAAATTACTCCATGATTCTTTCATTGGGAAAACATGGGACGTGGAGGAAGCTCAGTTTCCGAAACTTAGATTCCTGAAGTTGCAAAGGCTGATGATCATCAATTGGACAGCTTCGGACGAGGAATTTCCCAACCTCCAGAAGTTAGTATTGAAAGATTGTGGTTGGTTGAAACAGATTCCTGTTGATTGCTTACAGAATGCTCCTTCTCTTGGAGAAATTGAGGTCTCCGGCAGTAGTCGTCGTCTTGAAGGTTTTGTGGATGAAATCCGAGAAACGCAGATAGACATGGGGAATTCGGTTTTCAAGGCCACGGTTCTCAACCTCAGGGATGATGATGATGATGATGAAGAAGAAGAATACGGCGCCATCGAGTATGCCTCCTCCGACTTCGACTTCGCCACCGATCTGGAAAGGGATGAAGATATTGAAGCCCACTTCTCTTCAGTTTCCTTTTGTGAACCTGAAATTTGATTGAAAGATGGAAATATATTAATTGAAATTTGAATTTTTTAAAAGGAGGCCTTTTCCCAGTCCTACATTGTGTTTGCTATGTTACGGTTATTTGATAGGGCATTACGATTCTGATTATCATTCATCGTTGTTGATCGTTTCAACTTTGAAATGTCCAATGTTCTGTATAACAATGTTCATTGTGCTCGTAAGTTGGAGGAGATTCGTAGTAAATAATTAAAACAAAGAAATTAGACATAATCTCACAAAATATTTCAATCTTGATTCTTTGATTAGAGTGCTATCTCAGTTGACAGTACATAATTTTATTGGAAAATCAATGTAATCCTACCTCCATCCAATTTTAGTTGCCTAAAATCTGAATCAAGATGGCCAAACTGAACAATATTACCTCCTCATATTATACCTTTCTCAAATACTAATCAAATCTAATTTCAATGATCAATCTTGCTTAACCATAGTAACTAATAATAATTTACAATATAAATCTAATTTGTTTAGTCAGAGATGGGGAAAAAAAATGGTGTGAAAAGAAAAAGATACAGATTGACGTGGAATGTGTACATACTTACGAAATACCGTAAAATAGTCGATAATTAAGAGTAGAGTTTGGTTAAATTTATCATCTCATTAGTCATTATCTTGTTCCTGAAAGAAATCGGGGGATGGAAACAAAAGAAACAACACAATATGAACGAAAGAACAAAGATGGAGAAAAGAAACTTTATTGATGGAATCTGAAATTCAACAACAAAAAGAAATTCACAAAGAATTGAAAGTGCTCTAATCGTGTCAAACACTGCCCTTAAGACAATATTTGCCCCCACTAGATTGCAAACAGGGTTGAATGGCAATTTGCCTCTAGGACTTAAGAACACAAGAACATGCAATTTGCAACTTATTGAATGTTCTTCAGGATTTTGGAATGCAAAAGTTAAAATGAATTCCTGCACTAGTTCACCCATTTATAGGCAACATTTGCAGAAATAAAAGGATACAAAATAAGTACACAACCCTTGGCTTGTAGGAAATAACCACCAAGTATGTGAAGGGTTGTCAACTTAATTTTATCCTTCAATTTTAAGTTAATTATTTTATTTTACAAACTATAATTTTCAACATTCCCCCACTTAGTTTGTAATATAAAATAATTACACAATCATGAGAATCGCGCTTAAGAGGTGGTGACTTTTGTCTTAAACCACATCGTAGTGGAATTAAGTCACCTAACTAGCTAAGTTATTAGTGGCTCGTTGCTTAAACCAATAATCAGTCTAGTATAGACTTAATAATTCACGCGCAAACACTCATAGCATTCCTTGTAATCCACATTATTATTTAGCACTATTACCGGCCATGTGCTCATCCTAGATTCTTGACCATGTACAAGAGATAACCTCAAACTCTTGCTAGAAGCGGCACCACTTCTATGGTCAAATAGGTGAAATTTATTCAAATTCATTACTTTACCGTAATTGAATAATCATGAATAATTTCATTAAGAGATTGCTCTCAACCTGCTCACTTAAGAGTAACATAAATGCACCAATACTATGGAATCCACAACTTGTTATTACCCTTTAAACCTTTCAATCTAGGGGTAGTACTAGAAGAAGGTTGGGTTTTCATTGTTAGTAATTTTAGATACAAGGTTTTAAACCCATTCCGGATGTTGTCGAAACCACTAACTCTCTCGCAAGAGGTTTAGTCAACGGATCCGCCAAGTTTTTGTGTGTTCTAACAAACACAATTGAGACAACATCATTGTTCAGCATTTCTCTGACATATTCATGTCTTATACTGATATGTCTAGATTTACCATTGTACACTTTGTTCAATGCTCTAGACATTGTTGCTTCACTATCACAATGTAAGGTTATCGGCGGCATGGGTTTCGGCCAAATTTCTAGATCTAACAAAAGATCTCTCAACCATTCGCCTCCTTACAAGCCGAGGATAGAGCTACAAACTCGATTCCATAGTGGAATGAGTTATAAGCGTTTGCTTCTTTGATGTCCAAGAAACAGGACCACCACCAAGTAAAAACAACCAACCACCGGTGGAGTTCTTCTCATTACTTCCGGATATCCAACGGCATCGAATAACCCTCAAGAACACTAGGAAATCGGCTATAATAGAGTCCCAAATCTTTGGTTCTTTTAAGATATCCCAAGATTCTAGTGATAGCTTTCCAATGTTCCATACCAGGGCAATGAGTAAACCTTGCAAGGTAACATACTGCATAAGAGATATCTGGCCTTGTACAACTCATAGCATACATAAGGCTTCCAATCACACTAGCATACTCTAGTTGTGCAATTGGTTTACCCTTATTTACACAAAGTTTCATGCTACGATCATAAGGAGAAGATGCTTCCTTCAAATTCAAGTGTTGATACTTTGTTAGTATCTTGTCCACATAATGTGATTGAGAGAGTACAAAACCTTCACTATTCTTCTTAACCTTAATTCCTAAGATAGTATCTACTTCACTAAGATCCTTCATTTGGAACTTAGAAGAAAGATATTTCTTAGTCTCAACCACACCTTTCAATGTGGTACCAACAATGAGCATATCATCAACGTATAGACAAATGATCGCTGTATACTCATCACATGCTTTGGTATAAATGCATTTATCAGCATGATTATACCTAAAACCATGTGAAAGTAAAACAGATTCAAATTTCTCATGCCATTGTTTCGGGGCTTGTTTAAGTCCATATAATGACTTAACCAACTTATACACCTTGTTTTCATGACCCGGTAGCACAAAGCCTTCCGGTTGCTCCATGTACAACTCTTCATCCAAATCACCATTTAAAAATGCTGTCTTAACATCCATTTGATGAACTGGTAAATTGTAAATGGAAAAGCTAGGATTACTCTAATCGAAGTAATCCTTGCCACTGGTGCATAAGTATCAAAGTAGTCAATTCCTTCTTTTTGCCTAAATCCTTTTGCTACTAGTCTTGCCTTATAAGTAAGTATAGTTCCATTTGTGGCATATTTCCTTCGAAATACCCATTTACACCCAATTGGCTTAGAGCCTTGAGGCAAGTCAACTAGAACCCAAGTATTATTAGATAATATTGAATCCATTTCATCATTGGCTGCTTCTTTCCAAAATGTGGCATCTCTTGAATTCATAGCTTCTCTAAAAGTTTTTGGATCTTCTTCTACACTAAGCAAAATTGGAGTTTTGCTAAGTACAGAATCCCTATTGCCTTCAACTAAGAAAACAATAGCCTGAAAAGATATAAAGTCCGAAGGCAATTGTTTTTCTTTCCTTTGCCTTCCACTTCTTCTTGGTTTCATAGGAGAATCATTTTCTTTCCTTTTGAGCTCACTAAAAGAACTACTTGGAATTGCCACATTTTGAGTAGTATTAGGCACATAAAGAGGACCATTACTTACTTTTGAATCTTTGAGAAACAAATTCTCAAAAAATTGCACTTCTCTTGATTCTACAATAACATTAGAATCAACATTTAGTAGCCTATAGGCTTTAGAATTTTCAGCGTAGCCCACAAACACACTTTTGAGTGCTCTAGGTCCCAACTTTGTTCTTTTGTTATCCGGGACACGATAATAGGCCACACAACCCCAAACCTTCACATAATTCAGATTTGGTTTTCTTCCCTTCCATATTTCATATGGTGACATTTTAGTCCTAAGGGACGGAATTCTATTGTGCAAATGACATGCAGCCAATAAAGCTTCACCCCACAAATTATTTGGCAATCCAGAACTCACTAACATAGCATTTACCATGTCACATAGAGTTCTATTTTTTCTTTCAGCCAAACCATTTTGTTGTGGTGTATAAGGTGCACTAGTTTGATGCACAATACCATTATCTTCACAAAATTTTGAGAATTCATTCGAGAAGTATTCACCTCCTCTATCACTTCTCAAAATATTTTCTTGGTTAATTGATTCTCAACTAGGGACTTGTAAATTTTAAACATACCAAATACTTCATCTTTTGTTTTCATTAGATAAACTTGCACAAATCTTGAACAATCATCTATGAAAGTCACAAAGTATTTGTTACCTCCCCTAGTTAGAAATCCATTAAGTTCACATACATCCGAATGCACCAATTCAAGCAAAGATGTATTTCTTTCAACTTTAGGAAATGGTAACTTTGTTATTTTGGCTTGCACACAAGTTTCACATTTCTTATTTTCCAAGTCACTTAAATTGATTAGGCCATTTTTAGACATAAAAGAAACAACTTTATGGCTCACATGTCCTAATCTACCATGCCAAAGAAAATAAGAAGACTCAATCGAATAAATAGAAACATCATTCATCTTATTGATACTCAACTTGAACATGCCATTACAAGAGTACCCCTTTCCTACAAACACCCCATTCTTTGACAAGATTACATTGTCAGATTCAATGACTGCCTTCAATCCCTTTTTATTAAGGATGTCGGCTGATACAAGGTTCTTAACAAGACTAGGAACATGAAGTACATTAGTTAGGACTAGTTTCTTTCCCGAGGTGAATTGCAAATGCACTTCTCCTTTGCCTTGAACTTGAGCCCTAACACCATTTGCCATTACAACTTCATGTCCTTCAAGAACAACGTAGTTCTTAAACTGATCCTTGTCATTGCCCACATGAATTCCAGCCCCAGAATCATACCACCAATCCTTGGAAGGAAGTGGTGTTGCCATGTTCAACTCGGTCACGGTTCCAAGCGAGATAACCGCCACAACCGTTGCACTATCTTCAACAAGATTTGCACTTAGGATGTTATTTCCCTTTTGCTTCTTGTTAGACTTGCAATCGGCCTTAAAATGACCCTTTACACCACAGTTGAAATATTTTTTATCCTTTTTCTTGTCATTAGAATTTCCAGGTTTCTTCCTCTTATTTTTGTTGGCCCCATTTTCAGTCACAAAATTCCCTTTATTAGAATTTTCTCCAATTTCCAAGTCTTGAAGAAGCCTTGCCCCTTCTTCAATTCTCAAGTGTTTCAAAACATTAGACACAGTCAAATTCTCAGAACTGTGCAACAGTTTCTTTTGATAATCGTTCCCAAGTATGAGGCAACTTGGCAATAATTGCCCCAACTTGCAAAGATTCTGAGATTTCAACACCAATGTCTTTTAGTTTTGATACTATAACTTGGAGATTGTGAATTTGATCCATAAGAGGAGAATTAGCAAGTAACTTAAATTCAAAGTAGTTTTTAATGAGAAACTTATCTGCCCCTTGTTTCTGATTTGCATACTCCCTTTCACAGGCGGTGGAATCTCCTCCAAATTGGGGCTTAGAACATAAGCCACTTTCAAGGCCGTGAGAAAGAACATCAACTTGTCCTTCCAACGGTTAAAGTTAGTGCCAGATCCATCAAGACGATCCAACTTAACAAAGTCTTGGTTCATCACTTTCATGGCAGACTCTTGTGTTGATTCCATGATAAATATTGTCTTAAGATTGAAAGAAATCGGGAGATGGAAACAAAAGAAACAACACAATATGAACCAAAGAACAAAGATGGAGAAAAGAAACTTTATTGATGGAATCTGAAATTCAACAACAAAAAGAAATTCACAAAGAATTGAAAGTGCTCTAATCGTGTCAAACACTGCCCTTAAGACAATATTTGCCCCCACTAGATTGCAAACAGGGTTGAATGGCAATTTGCCTTTAGGACTTAAGAACACAAGAACATGCAATTTGCAACTTATTGAATGTTCTTCAGGATTTTGGAATGCAAAAGTTAAAATAAATTCCTGCACTAGTTCACCTATTTATAGGCAACATTTGCAGAAATAAAAGGATACAAAATAAGTACATAACCCTTGGCTTGTAGGAAATAACCACCAATCATGTGAAGGGTTGCCAACTTAATTTTATCCTTCAATTTTAAATTAATTATTTTATTTTACAAACTAAAATTTCCAACAGTTCCATTGTGAAGATACATACACATTATTGACAAATTAAAACTTACTTTGGCGGAGGAATTGGAAGTAAAATGCTAGATTAAAAGGCTCCTACATTTACAAGCGCACGATATCCAGTATTGAAGCAAAGCATGTTACTAGAGTTATTGATTTATAATAATGTCTTAATGGCAGTTCATATAAAAGAGTAAAAAAGATTCCTTTGCCAACCCACGAAACTTGGATTTGAGTAAAGCATGTTAAATGTCATATCGTAAAGTAAAGAAGAGATTCTGATCCAATCAAATATTTGCCCAAAAAAATCTCCAATTCTGGTAAACTAAGTCCCTTGTCACAAGCAACGACATTTATTCCATTACTTCTTAAAGTCACAATCTCCATTTCTTAGACAAAGAAAAATAATTGTTTCAGTTTGGATCATCTAATCCACCCAATTAACATCCATTTCCCACAAATGGATGCAGATCATTCAGACTGCAAACCCAAATCAAAACTGAATCAAGCTAGCGGGCGAGATGAGACGTCATCATCATCATCATCTGGAAGAGATCACTTAGAAAATGACGAATTTCCCTCTTGTTCGAAAGAAAAAAATGGCAGTGCTGTGGATAATAATCAAGTTATAGATGCGGTTGATGTGAGATTGGAAGAAGAGCATCCCGGAGCCGCCGGAATTGAAAAGCTTTGCAGAATTTGTCATTTGAATAATGAACAATCTTCGTCAAGGAGCCCTGAACTCATACAACTTGGCTGCAATTGTAAAGAGGAGCTTGGACTTTCTCATCGCCATTGTGCCGAGGCTTGGTTTAAGCACAAAGGAAACAGGTAATTTTGGTTGCCGTGATTTCTTTCTAATGTAATATTCCATCTGTCTCAAGATTTGAATCGTATCTAGTATATTGTTTCAGTAAAAAAAGACACGACTCTTATTTTGAAACGAACATATAAAAGGTTCTATTTCCACATATATAATATATAGTAATTTGTTGTCGCGCCTTTTGAATTTATTATGATGCAGAGTATGTGAAATTTGCAACAAAATAGCGAAGAATGTGAGGTTTGCAAAAGAACCCAGGGTATTTGTGGTCGAGATAAACCAGTTAAGGAGTATGGCTTATGCTAACACTTCTTCGTACGAATCCTCGCCGGCGACCGACATCTCCCCGATCCCGAGGCAAGGCGATTCACGGCTGTGTAAACAATCTTGTAATTTTCTTCTGGGCTGCTTGGCTTTAGCCCTCATCATCTCCACATTCGTTAGAGTCAAATTGTTCTAAATGTTAGGAAACTACGTACGCAATCTTTCATTAGTAGTATGATATTTATTTATTCGAGTAATGCGAAAATACACATGATAGTGCGAGACTCGCGAGTTCGATCATCCCATGTAAATTTGAGTTTGAATACATTTACGATAGATTACTCACAGTAAAAAAGAATCAACTCTCAATGTTGATTAAGTAAACATAATGGCATCCGTTAATAATGTTACTATAAAGAGGACAAAGTCATTTCTTTATCATCGCATTATAATTATGTTACTCTTAATGTAATGTTTGGTCTTCCTCCTCCTCGTCATAAAATTATTCATAAAATTATCTTGCTTTATATGCATAAAAAATTACTGCATTAATACATACGTTGGTAAATAGCTTATTCATAACAACCTTTATTTTATTTTACTGCAACTTTCAAACTCTTTGGTCAAAAGAAATAAAAAGGTAAAAAGGGGGGAAAAAAACTCAAAGGAATGTCACACTGGTTGTTTGGATACGAAAATCAATTAAACGCATGGCCCAATTCTATATGATCTGCTATGAAAGAAGCCCAAAGGTTTGTTACTGCCGCACAACTATTAAATGGCTGAAAGTACAAATATAGCCCCCCTTCGTTCAGTACAATTTCTTGCTGGGAGAGTACGAGAACAACCCTGGACGCGTTGGTAGGTTAACAAATCCCCAGCAAAATATCTATCGTACCTGGCATTCAATCAGATAAACATCATCATAAATCATTACTGACTATTTTTAATTTTTTTCTTACTCCTACAGCAACATTTTTGCACTATGTCGCCATTTTCTAGATCATTCCACAACTTTCCATTGCAGTTTCCAAACCCAATTCTTCCCCTTGAACCCCCAATATAATAAACCCAGAAATTTTTCGCCCAAGTTCATCATTCTAATACTCTTTTATCTTTTTAGCGTAATCGTAATCGTATTCGTCGAATTCACCCAACAAAAAACAGAGAGATTTCTTCCACAATGTCTTCAGAAACAGAGTCTTCTGAGCCATCACTTTCTTCCCTGATTGAGCGTCTGATTAGCTCAAGAAACCGAGATCTCGCCCTTCTTCTCCCTTTGATGCTTGCCCTTTTGCACGACCGGGCCTCCGCCGCCGTCGCAAACCCAGATGCGGATTCCTCAACCCCAGTTCAAGAATCCGGCGAAAACGAAGCCGACAACGACAACTCTCCTCCGCCTTCACTCGGGCCGAACGATCGGATCATCCTGATTAACCCATTTACCCAGGGAATGGTTGTGATTGAAAACAGCAGCAGGGGTGACGGTAATTCAGGCACTTCGACCTTGGAGTCTTTGTTGAGTGATTTGTTTGGTAAGGATGGTCAACCCCCTGCTTCGAAAGCTTCCATGGAAGCCATGCCTGTGGTGGAAATCAATGAGCACGAAGAAGGGGAAGAGTGCGTGATATGCTTGGAAGCCTGGAAAGTTGGGAAAGAGATGCCGTGTAAGCATAGGTTCCACGGGGAATGCATTGAGAAGTGGCTCAAAGTTCATGGGACTTGCCCTGTTTGCAGGTACAAGATGCCGGTTGAGGAGAACGCCGGAGGGAGTTCCAAAGAAGGTGAAAACCGAGAGAACAATAGTGGAAGAGGGAGACAGATTTGGTTTAGCTTTAGTTTTGGTGGAAACGGTAACCGTGGTAGGAGTAGCGAGGATAGCGATTTGGATTGATCAACTGAGTGATTCCCCAGTTTCGTTCGTCTATGGTGTTGTACTGTTCTTCCCCAAACAACACCAACAACTCTTGATCAGGAAATTTTAGGGTTAGATTCTCAAAATCGAAATTTTTGGGGAATTTTTTTTTTTTTCCCTCTTGGGGCTTTTCTGAATGTAAATACTAAATAGTAGAGTTGGAAATCAAAAGGGAATTCCGTCTTAGATTCTGGAAATCAAAAGTTTTAGGGGGCATTTTGTTTGTTTTGTTGGGATTTCTCTTTCTTTAGGGGGTTTCTTCTGAATGTAAATACTGAGCAGCAGTTGAGTTGGCAATCAATGAGAATTTCATTCGTTGTCTGTGTCTTTTCTCCTTTTGCAGTAATGATGGTTTTGTTAGTGATGATTGTTATTAGTCTCAATGATTTTGTCATTTTGTCACCATGAAAACCTTTTTGATGAAATGGCTGATCAAAGTTCTTGAGATGGCATAATGTTAGAATTTAGAAATGTGAGCGAATGAAAAGTTGAGTCTCTATATAAAAATTTGCAAATTGCGTACAAAATGAGTATTCTATTCTGGAGAAAACACAGACCAAATCATACCAACCCATCGTTTTAGACTTTCAGTTGATGGAGCAGATTCCAGATGTTTTGAGCAGGTTGAATTGTTATTAAGAAAACCAGCCCATTTACTAATACCAAAGGCGCTTGGTACATTAAATATGCTTCAATCCCAAAAAAAAAAAAAATTAAGGGTCGTATTTGTTGTTAAACTAAGTGTATTTTGTTGTATTAAAACTAAGTATTTTTAATTTGTGACAGAGGGAATAAGTCAATTAACTTCCATAAAATAAAAAATAATAATAAAATACGAGTCCTATTTGTTGTATTAAACTAAGTACTTTTAATTTGGGAAGGAGGGAACAAGTCGCTGAGGTGCTGACCACTTGCGATTGGTCAGAGTTTCCGCATAGCCTCAAAGTAGTGCTGAGACTTCTTGATTGCTCTGCATTAACTTCTGAATCACAAGCTTTTTTAGATATGATGGTAAATTTGAAGGTTAAGCAATATATATATGTTAACGTTTTGAATAGATGAGAACCGTAATGCGTCTTACAATAACTGCCCTTCTGAAGAAGTGAAGATAGATTTATATCCCCTAATGTTGGGCAAATCTTGACGGAAAAAAAGGTAAATAATTCTTCCTGCTGGGATGGTTTCTTGAAGTTTCCAATCCGTGTAAATAAGTTCTATATTCCTGTCCATTCCAAAGAAAAAAGTAGAGGGATTCTTAGAACTTAGAATCTGTTGTTGGATCCTTCCTCTGCGTTTACGGTCCATTAGAATAAAGCAAGGAAATGGATTCTTTTGAATCCCGGCTTTGATCCCTTCTTCCGTGTCGAAAGGCTTTCAGTAGATGATGGATAATAGGAAAGAATATGTGTATCTGTACACATGATTGATCTGGCAAGTTTTATTGTATTGCCACTTATGCAATCTATCCGAGTAAAATGTTGCTATGGGAATGAAATACTTGTCATCAAACTATATAATTCGTATATAATGCTGCTAAATTCTCTTGGGTGCGGTACATAATTTTGCATTTACATTGCTTTTATAGACACAATCTAATATCTATATAGACCAGTTCTTGTCTGAAATATGCTTCTGATATAACCAGCAAACAGCGTTCAGTCACTAGTTGTACCCATTCGGATGATAGTCTACTCCCTGGCAATTTAAATCCAGCGTTTTAGCCGGGCCTGAATCGAAGTCATTCAGATACTTGCTATTCAAATCCAAGGTTTCCAGGAGTCCAAACTTTCTTGGTACTTGTTCATCATTTTTATGGGAGTTCAATCTCTTAGCTAATGGTTTTTCAACACCAATGTTGCCACAATTCCTCTTTCTATCATTAGCTCCGTTGTCTGACCCGCCACTCTGTCCTGGCTGCATTTCCATCAATGGAAGAACCACGGAATTTCTGCTTTGTTTGTCGGCTTCATCACTTTCATCATGTGCTAATAAGTGCTGGCTCATTTCCTTTCTTCCTGAGCTTTCAGATGATGTTAGAGAACTTTCCACTGAGCATCCATTGACAGTCTGCTGTTTATTCTCCAGTTCTTTAAGCATTGATCCCGCGATTTCCGTCACGCCTGACGCCGAAGAATTTGGATAACCCATCTCCACCATTGAGACCAGCTGAGAGAGTTCTGCTTTGGCAAGTTCTACCCCCATTGGAGATGAATTATAACCTGCTAGTGTTTCCTGTGCCTTTTGAAGGACTGATTGTAGATACTTTCCTTGTGCTTCAATTCTCAATTGCAAATGCCTTTGAACCTGGATATCCATTATTGATTATCATGTTATAAAACGGTGATGGATTTAGATAAAAAAAACTACCTGAGATATGGGTTCAGGTTTACCTCAATTTGTTCATAGAGTTTCCTCTGTACCTCCATTTGCATTTGAAGAGCATTGGCTATCTGAGTGCTCCTGTATAAGGCAAAAAATCTTTACATCAGTAAAATTCTTTCTCATTGAATCCAATTTCATCAAATGAATTAAGGATTTCTTGTAACAATAAATTATTACTTACTCATGGATAGTATTCTGAGTTCCATCACTTATTTCAGCAATGAAGGGACTGATCATCTGACTCTCTCCATCATCTTCTGCAACATATTATTAACCAAATCATCAGCTCTAGTTGAGACATCAAACTTTGAAGAAAATCGCATACAATGTTTAGACTTTTAGATGGATGTTTTTACCTTTTGGCTTATTTTCATTATGATGTGGTTGACTTTTTCCCAGCCTAAATTTCTTCATGAATGAAGACAATCATCAATAGGCCATTTTCATCAACAAATGAATGAACATCAAAACTTTGCATAAAAAAGAGAACAATCAGGAGGAATGACAGACAAACCTGTAAGTGGCTCTTGAGATGGTACAGAGTGAGACCATGAATGCCCATCACTCTCATTAATGATTTGGGTGTTGCCTCTGCATCACAGAATTAAAAATTGACATTAGAACATGAGTTTTCAAAACTTATGCAGAAAATCAGCAATCCGATTCAAAAAGAACTGTTTTTTACTCAACTATCTGGACCTCCAAGCTGATTAACAGCATCAATGAACCTCTGGTGAAGTTCTGGTGTCCATTTCAACCTCGGTTTCGCATCACTAGATAACACTAACCCCCCCGAGTCTTTGTTCTGAATATTTCTAAGAGCCATTTTCTCAACAGGGATCAGAAAAATGCGGTATTTTTACTATATTTAGGTTGAAGAAAGGAAAACATATATAGGATGATGATGTAAATTAGGTAGTGTTTGATGATCTGAAACTACAACTCTTTGCCTGAACACATGTGGCAGCTAGTACATTTATAGTTGTATATATATACATATAAATTATGGGGGGTTTGGAGGAGTTGTTGGGTCGTTTCTGTCTTATGTTCTCACTCCGTATCAGGAAACATTACTGAGGTTCTGTTGGAAGAAAGAATATATGCTCTCTATCACCTGTGGCCCTCTTCTCCTCTTTCTCCATTTCCCATTTCATATCATTTCTTTCTTTTTTTTGTGTGTGTTGAGTTTCATTCCAAGTTTTTTGTTAGGTTTTGATGTTTTTGCACTTTCTTCTTTGACTTGAAAGGATGAAGAGAATCTCTTTTGGGAGGGCAGCAAAACAGAGAAAGAAGCGCGCACACACACACACACTTGAATTTTGGGTCTCAAAAGGAGAGAAAAGATGAAAAAAAGTAGAAGGTTTGTTTTTATTCTTCTGTTTTAATTTCCAACCCCTATTACCGATTTTCGTTTCTTTATTCATCATCTCTCTTTTTAGTATTTGATCTTTGCTTGATTCCTTGAGTAATTCGGCAGACCCCACCATGATGGCATTGAACCTTTTAGAAAAATGCCACAAGCTTCAAATTCATGTCATCGTGTGGAAAGTTTTTAATGTAAAATGGCTGAAATTAAAAATAAACTAATGAAGAGAGTTATGTACACCCTTTGAAGCCGTCTCGTGGTCAATCAATAATATACTTCCTCCGTCTTAAAATTATTAATCAGTTTGAAATTCCATACAATTTGAACTAAATATATACATTTCTGAGGTCTGCAATCTACTAACATGCTCAATACAATTTAAACTAAATATGTACGTTTTTGAGGTCTGCAATCTACTAACATGCTCAATACAATTGATCAACAACCTATTAACTACTGTTTTACTACTTAATATCCAGCTCAAAATATTCTAATTTGTGAGGTTTGTGTTTATGATTTTTTTGGTTGAATGAATTATGAATTTATACTAAAGAAGAAAGATGTAATCCTAAGTCAAGTTGTCCTTTTTCAAGACTATGGTTCTTTCCTTTCCTCTTTTACACTTTTCTTCCTTTATTATTATTATTTTTTTTTTTTTCAAGGAGGGGGGTGTGGTGGGATTGGCAGATTCTTTTTGTTTCGTTGTAGGGTTGAAGGAATCAAGGAATCTAGCAAATAGATTTTAGGACAAACTTGCTCCATTTATGTTATCAAAAAAAGTACTTTTACAAAACGATAAGACTAAAAGAAATTCATCATCATGTATAAATGACCCCATCTAATTGCTTCCACCATTTTTCCCATCCATTTTTATTGAAAAGTGTCGGGCACCATTGTTATGAAGCTTGTGACGATAAACTACTTTGCATGTGTTATGTACCACAGCTTATCCCAACTGTACAAATGTAGCTTGTAAGCGATTCGTTCTGGAAATTGATGATAAGACTATCAGCGATTCATTTAAGGTCGAGGGATCAATTCTCGCTTAAATTGATTAATGAAATACGATTCATACATCATTTCTTCTTGCTCCAAAATAAACCCTTTAATTAATTTAAAAAGAAAAATAAAAGGGAGGGAGGGATTATGGAAAGGGTCCACGCTCCACAATCCAAAGGGTTTGTGCGTCTTTTTGGGTCATGATCTTGATCATCAACCAAAAAAGAGAAGTGATTGACTACACAGACAATAAAACAAATGGGATGAAACTTGGTGTAAATAGTACTATCTAGTATACATTATTGATCAATCCAGAATCTAAAATGAGGAGAAGGGTTAGCTTTCTTTTACACTTCAAATCAAACCGACACACACCTGGGATTGATTTGATTAACGTGTTTAACACAGCAATCTCAGATTCTAAAAAGGGGGAGAAAAAGAAGAAGGGCACCTTGCAAAGTGCAAAAGATCACACGCACGAAAGATAAAAGAAAAACACAAACACAAATGGCAAACAAGAAATCGTAAAAGTCAATTACGGATTAGATCGAGTTCGAATTTCTTGGGCTTCGTTCAAAACTTGTTGCTAGCTAGTTAGTGTTCCTTCGTTCCTTCTACCTATAGCTTGATGATCATTGGAATCAAAATCCAATGATTAATTTTGATCAAAGCATTTGCCTTCTTAGTGCCATGCAATATCTCATTGTCTCCTCCATTCATTAATTGACCAAAACCTAATCTTAAAAAAGAAAAACGTTAACCACTATAGTAGTGACGACTAATGACAGAAACAGTGAATCAAATAAGACGATAAATATACAAATTGGGGTAGTACGTTTTCATATGCAGCTGTAGAAGTGAACATAATTGTATATCATGTGTAAGTTTAGATCGAATTAGTGTTTGGACCAATTGGGGTAGTACGTTTTCAGTAGTAACATGCGATTCAGTTGCTTGGGCCAGTGTCTCATTGCAATAATTTGGTTATCTTTTCCATTATTACTCCACTATATATGTGAAAGCTAGCATTGCTTCTAATCTGAAGCAAGGAATAATAATTATGAAGAGGGAGATTTCATATGATCAAAATCCACGGCCCCCAAAATGGTTGAAAATTAAATAAGAAGAAGCAATAAAATCAAGGGAAAGATGTGTAGGCTTAGCTTTGGCTTTAAAGTTAAAACATCACTCTCTGCTGTACTTGAATAAGCTCGCTTTTCTTTTTTTTTTCTTCTTTGGATTAGCTTTAAAATATTCCATAACGAGTAAAGGAGATTCTGGGATGATGCCAAACGGCCCTTTGGGCACTTTGGAATTTTTAGGATAGAGGAGCAGCTGGAAGAAGCAAGAATCATGCAGTGAATCAAAAAGTGATCATCCTTCTTAAAAAAAAAAAGTTACCCTAATCGATCAATTATTAATATTACTCTAATTTGAGGGTCCCATCCACAAAAATCTCACAAAAATGAGGGTGCTAGCTAGGGATTATTAATTATGAGGGGGGGGAAGGAAGAAGAAGAATAAAAGGAAAAAGGATCAGTGAGAAGAAATCTTTGGAAATCCTAAAATTCGGAAGAAAAAGATCCCCCAAAAAAAAAAAAAAGAAGGTGATGAGAGAGGAATGTGGCCTCAGGAATCAAGAAAAAAGGGGAGGAAATAAAAGAAAAGGGAACTTGTCATCATCTCTTTAAAGAATATTTTTGAGAAAATTCTATTTCCCTCAGCCAAAGGAAAGGAAAATTCAGTGATGCTTGCTGAGTGCCAATTGAAAATGACGTGCGCAATGTGTCACTCTTACACAATTTATGTTGGAGTTTAAAAGAGAAATGAAGTATGAGAAGGAAGCAAGGAAAATGAGACAATGAACTTACAGATGTTGTTTCCGAAAAGAGTTTCTGCATATATAGTAGGTTGAAAATTAACATATACTCCTTCTAGTCTTGATTATAAGTTACAAAAATGAATCAATTTTAGTATTAATTTATGTCTTAATTATAATTAGGACCAAAGAAAATATTTTCTTATATTCAAAAAAATATAATAGTCTTCTTTGTTGAACTAATCATCGAAAAATACAACGTAATGATTTGGAGAAGTTTGAATCCAACAATCCCACTCTATAAATTGTAGAGGCATATGATTATTTAGTTTCATTCACCTGGCTGATGGATGTTCCCTTCTTGATCTGAAAAAATGTTTAGAAATGACTACAACCTTTTTTCTTTTTTTTATGCTGCACCTATTAATGCTTTAGAGGTACCTAGACTATTATAACAGGGATAAGATACTGGGAAAGGGGATAGTACTACTAGGGAGAGACTCTACTCGCGTGCGCTTCTTGCTCGGGATGTCCAGTCCTCCGTAGCAGATGATTGCAGGCTTCCTGCCTAGTTAAGATGGCTGCTGGTCAGCTACCTGCTTCTTCATTCAGCTGTATACTTCCGGCGTCCGCGATAAGAATCGAATCCTCAAATTCGCGGTTAAAGGTACAACCGCCTAATCACCAGGACATGACTCGATTCCTGAAATGACTACTACCTGGCATGGTCATATCTCTGTCAAAGACCCCATTTCTTGAATGTAAGGATAAAAGGTATAATCATTCATTTAAAAACCGTATACAGTAGGTTCAAACAACAAATTATTAATGGCCCCTCTACATTATTGTTTGGTCTACTAACTTCTTCTTTTTTTCCGTTGTGATTACTTCATTCGTTTAGGTACAGTCAATATTTTGTCCGCCTAAAAAACTAGTATGTGGATAGAGGGTGGAACATTCTTTGGACATTAGTCTTTTTTTCACAATTGATTGCCAAGATTGAAAATTGCCTGAACTGTGCACCAAAAACTTTAAGCTCTTGGGCTGAGAATCTATTTCAAATTTTTAATGTGGTTCAATAGAATCGGCCCTCTTCATCCCATTGCTTGTGTCTTTTATGGGCTTTAAACCAGACCCATGAACACAAAAACAAAATGAATACGAAAAATATCTACATATTTTTAATTGAGAAACAGTTATTGCAGGAAAAATTTATAAGAAAAAATATGCAGTGAATCATAATTATCCATAATTAAAACGTGTTTTTACGGGTTTATTCATTTAAAGGTTAAGGGATTAGTTAAAATTCAAATACACCGTTCCCTGTTAAAACTCCCTGAAACTTTTCAATACTCATTTTAATTACAGACCTAAACTATAAAACTTAAGAACATTTTTTCCTCCATAAGTGAATTGTGACCGTACCTACCAATTTTTCATTAATTATAATATATATTTTTTTTTAATACTGTCAATACACAATTTTTTGACATTTTCTAGAAGATTTTTGATGTATCAAAATTAAAATAAAAAACCAAATCTTAGAATGTGTGTTTGTTTGTGAGCCCTAATGATTTTATCCGCCGAGAAGAAAGAAAAGAGGTTGAAATGATATCCATCGGGTTTTGAGTGGCAGGCACCTACAATCCACTCCTTCCAATTGAATAGATACACAGTTGATGACACTTTGTGTTACATGCATCTACATTTTCTTTGTGGGCTGCATTGATAATTTACTCTCAAGTTTTTGTTTGATTTGAAACTTTCTTTGGTGCGTGTATTTTTAATCCCCCCCACTAAATTTGGAGTAAATCTTCAGCATGTCGTTGAGGATCATTAGGGCCAAACTCAAAAGTACTTCCCGTCTATCAATCATGTCTGTTGTACTAAAAATAACATATTTTTAAAGCGCGTCGTGCGTTTGAACATGTAATTGATTGACTCAATCTTCTTCTGCACTTGTTTGGAAACTTTGGCTTTGCCAGAATGAACACGATGGTCAAATTGTATAGTATACAACCATGTTTGAATCCTTAAACTAGATGTTACAAATTCATCACTTTCCTACAGGGGTTTGAAACCAAAACATTAAGGATGAAAGCTAAAAAAAACATGATGCTTATTTATCAGTAATCTCCCCCGGGTGGTTGTTTTGGCATATGATGATTATTTGCTCCAGTTCCAGGGTAGTCGTTGTATTGGAACCCAATCCTACGACTTATGAACTTCATCTCTTCATTTGCATCATCTTTACTCTGCTTTTGGATACAGGGCAAACACCATTTCAATCCAAAAAAAAAAAAAAAGCAACAAAATCAGAACTTGAACTAATTAGGCCTTCTGTTACCTGGCTGAAATCATCTCCTGCTTCAAGTTCACTACTTGCATACAACAAAGAAGGTTTTCTCCCTGAAACAAAATTAGTATAATCATAGGGAAATGTTCAACAGCTTTAATGGATGATCAGTGTATTAGTACCTGATGTTGGATGACCATGAGCTTTCCAAGACTCAAGGGAGGAAGACAAAGCAATGATTAAAATCGAAAAGAACACCAATATTCGGCCCGCGACCCTTGCCATTATCAATTTGCATTCTTTGAAGATATTTTTTTCCCTCTGCTTCTATGAAGTTGTGATCACATCATATTCTTCTGTATTTATACATCAAAGCTTCAGATACTTTTCTGATGCCATGAACGATTTGTTTAAGCTTAAGATGCTGAAGAAAGTCAAAAGGCTCTTAACTTAATAACAGCCCTGAAATGGAGGAATACCTAACCTGCCCCAAAAAATTCCTTTTTCTTCCCTGAAAAAATGGCTGTACCACTCCACTTTCGTACAACCTTTTTAACATTACTTTCATGTCGAAAAACCAGTTGCACTACCTTAGTGGAGCACTTCCATCTCTATATATGCATTATGTATATACCGAGTCACGAACCAATATCTATACATAAAGGCAAAAACCACCAGCCAGGGAAGTAGATGGAAATTTCTTGCAGTGCTACAATGATTGTGTTTCTACTTTTACACTGATTCTGAAGCTTTAATAGACATGATTGATTTGAAGAGACCAGAACCAACTTTCTTTCTTATTTCCCCCCTCATAGATGGAGTGAACTAGTGAATTTAATTACTCCCCCTTTCCAAAAGTTAGAATTCGTTTTTTTAAAGTTAAAATAATTCTACAAACTACACTCTTCTTTAATCTCTAGAAGACGTATTTAAAACACGCGTAAATATATCGACGGAAAAATAAGCATAAAATTAGTGTTCGCCGGCTCTGTAGTTGGGTTCTTTGTGTCGATGGAACAATTAAACAAAAAAATCAGTGTTCGTCGACTTTGTAGTTGGGTTCTTTATGTCGACGGATAAGCCGACGAACAATTAAAGAAAAAATTAGTGTTCGTCGACTTTGTAGTTGGGTTCTTTAAGTCAACGGATAAGCCGAAGAAACAATTAAACAAAAAATCAGTGTTCGTCGAGTTTTTCGTTAAGCTTTTTTGTTGGCAGTTAAGCCAACGAACAATTCAACATAAAATTGGTTTTTGTCGACTTTTATGTCGGCTTAAATATCCCGACGCCAATGTTGGCGAAATAAAAAACATAAAATCGATGTTCGTCGACTTGTTCTTTGGGTTTTTATTTTGACGGAAAAGTCGACGAAAAAAAATAAACTTAAAATTGAGTTTTGCCGAATTGGTTGTTTGACTCCTTTTTCCATGCATATGTCGGCGAACTATATTTTCATCAATTGTTTTCATCACTTTCATTACCTCAATGCCTAAATCGAACAATATTTATAAAGTTAAGTTTCATCGACTTGCAGTAGACTTTTTTTATCTGGATGCTTAAATTGACGAATAATATTTGATATCAATTTTCTTATGCCTCCGTTTGGTTAGATTGAATTATAATTGAATTGTAATTACAATACTATTAAATTGAAAATGAGATATTAAGATTGTAATTCAATCTTAATTCCTTTGTTTGGAAGATCTTAAGAATTGCTAAAATTAAGGTTCTAATACTAATTCTTGTGTTTGGATCCTTATAAATTTATAAAATCTAGAATTAGAATTAGTTTTTTTAATATCTAACTATAATTTAGTACTTTATTTCATTGAGTAAAAGAAATACTTAATTTTTCATATCAAAGTAATTTATTACTTACATATATAAGATAAAAAATAAATAAATTTATTATATACATTTATATTAGAACTTTTATTGTATGAGTAATATATATATATATATATCAATTTTATAATTTACTAGATACTTACATACTTTTGGAAAAAAAAATTTATTATTATTACGTAAGGAATATTAATGTGATGATTGGAATTCTCACAAGTAACATCTCCGTTTTGTTAATTTATAAATTTTTAATCTTTAGTTTTTTTAATTTTTAATCCTAAAATAATTGTCCAATTTAAAATTTTATTTATAGTGAAATCTAAAGCGAACAATCATTTTCAGACCAAGAAAGTATTAGTTTTAGTGCACAAAATGTATAAATCATTTACAATTATATAAATCTTCCTTGACTGAAGAAAATGCAATTACTCATCAATATTTTTAAATTTATTTTGGGTATGGAAATATTTTAATAAAATTTTTGCAAAAAAAAAAAATCATATTGGGTTAAGAGATAGATTTTGCTGATTTGATAACTATCACAATATTATATATATATATCATATTTTTTAATTCATTATGCAAATACTTTTAAAAAATAGAGAAATAGACCAAAACCACAAAAAAAAAAAAGAAGCACACATTGTGCGGATTAGGAAGGAGACCAAAAAATTAATTAAAAAAATCAAAAAAAAACAAAAGGCCTTTGCGCGTGAAAGAGGGAGCTTCCTTGTGGTGCGTGAGTTTCACGTGCCAGCCATTTTTTCAATTTGCTTGATATTTAACCCGTTTTTTTATAACCTGGTTTTGCCCCGGTTTGGACCCGCGCTTTTTTTAAACCCCTCGGAATTTGAATTGCAATTATTTGTACCCACAAAAGAATTAAAAATAAAGAATTGAGACTTATCTTAAATTATAATTCTAATTCTGAAATCTCTATTTTTGTCAGCCAAACACAAGAATTGGAATTGAAGGACTTCAATTCTAATTCTTGGATCCAATTCAATCCAACCAAACAGAGCCTTTAGTTTTGTCGCTCGACATGGTCACCAAGCTCTTTATCTTAATGGTTGGACAGGAAAAGAATAATATACAACTTAAAGGTTGACAACATATTCATGGTATTTTTATATTGATGCATAAAATTCGATGAAAAATCTTACCGTCAAATTGAGTCTTGGCAACCCAGTCATCAAACTCTTTATCTCGATGACTAAATTGACGGAAAAAAAAATAAATTTAAGTTACATCTACTTTGTTGTCTGGTTCTTCATCTCAAAATTCGAATCAATGAGAATTATTTTTAAAAAAATTAAGATTAGTCAACTTTGTAAAGGAAAATAAACCTTGAGTTTTGTCGTTTGAACGTCACGTTCAGTAGATCGACGACAAAGTCGACGAATAATCGTAAAAACTAAGGCAAGTGGATCTGTGTGTCGGGTTCATTTCTCCGACGCTACGATGGACGAATGACCATGAACAAAAGTGGATGTTCGTCAACTTTTGTGTTGGGTTCATTAAATAGATGCCGTAGTCGACGACAAAAATCATCAAAAAAATTAAAAAAAAAAATAGGCAAGCACAAATAAATAAGTATATCTTCCAACAATTGATTATGGACATGCTCATCAATCCCTAGTATTCTTTCGTAGCTTTAAAAAATAAAATAATCAAAATTATCTTGATAAAATATTACTATTGTTGGAATCTTCTTTTTTTATTCACGCAAAAATATCAAACCTCATTTTTGTGGATATAATAAGCATGAGATAATGTAAATGAGTAAACAACTATCTCCTGTCTCATAAAATATTTCACATTATAAATTAAAAATTATAATATAAGTTCAATATACTTTATAATATATGATAAAATATAATATACTACATCTATGACCAAAAAAAAAGTGCAATTTCAAAAACTAAAATATAAACATTAGATGACTTAATTTTACAAACTAAAAAAATTAATATGAAAAATTGAATAAAGTTTCATGACTATTTATCAATTTAATAATCAATTTTAAGTTATACCAACCTCATAAATTTAATTTTAAAATTTACATTTTAAAAAATGGACTTTTTGGACGTAGGTAGTATTATTTTTCCAAGACGGAGTAAATTTGAAACTAGTGTCATTCCACACTCAAGTTCACTCTACATACGGCAATTGAAATTTTCTAAAAGAAATAAACAAAATCATACGCCCTTTGATGAGCTACTCTGTAATTTCTTGCTACCTTAATCTAAATTTTGCATGAAAGAAAATAAAATCACAAGGGTATTTAGGATAAGAGAAAAAGATACGGTGGACCTGTTCTTATCTAAATACTACAAAATGCCCATTTACACGTGTCAGAAGTTGAGGACGAAATCCTTCTTGGATCAGCAAATGTGAGCCACGAGAAGTTTTAGATTCTTTTATTTTATACGCCCCCTGATTTAATGGAGAAAAATGGCACAGTGCTTACGACATAGCGACACGTGTCGACGTTGAACATAGCTGGGACTGAATCTTTTAACGGCTCAGATGTTTCGCTTTGTTGGTGCTTTTTCGCTTTTCCTTTTGGAACCGGGGGCAGGTCCCCACAGAACTCCTGCCGTGAGTTTTGCTTACATGGCATCTCGGCCCCACCAGCAGGCTGTCTTGTAAAACGTTGATAGCTGGATTGCATCCACGTGGACCCTTGTCCACGTGTTCCGTGTTTCTCAGATTGTGACACCTTTTAAATGTAGCAAGTCTGTTGCCTCCCCGCTGGTCAATCCGATTGAAATTCAATTCTTAATCCTTATAAAGTGACTGCAAAGAGTCCAAACATTAGAAAACGTTTATAGTAGCTATGAATGGGTTTACATTTGATCACAACAACAATAGTGATATAATAATTAAATAAATGGTAAGAAGTAAGTTTCGTTACTATTTTAACATAACTGACTGAAAGAGTCGAGGTATCATCTTTTGAAATAATATATAAAAAGGATAAAACTATAATTAGTTCCAGAAACCGCAATATCTAAAAATCTCATAGTGGATAACTAGATATATCAAATATGAAACTAAAGCACACAGTTTCATTAGAGGGGATAAGTACAAAAACACAACTTGGCAAACAAAAGTTATCTTCATCTGGTTGATGTCTAAACTGCCGGAAATGTTGAGAAAAAAAAGGTGCCGGCGGAGATATCTTAAAGGATCATCCATCGATTCTTGGTTTGCATCGTTTGAGGATGAGACTTAAGTTACTGGTTGAGTCCTTAAAAGTGAGATCCGTCAATCCCTGATCAACATGGTTCATGTTTTATACCAATGTTGTTGACTTATGAATGAATTGGAACCACAAATATAACCTTCTGTGGGAAAAAAAAAAGGAGGAATTGGTGTTTAAGCGAAAAAGATCTCAGCATGAAGATTGCAACAAGAAATACTGAAATACCAAACTTAGGGAAACAGTATATACTTGTATTCATTTTTTTTTTAAAAAAAAAAAACTAAAAATGTCAAAAATGGAAGAAGAAAATGTAACATTTGCAAAACTCAACTCCATATCTGAACATCCTCAGCCACATATGGTGTCTTAGATGGAGCCTACTCATAAAGATTATACCTGAAAGTAGCCAAATGAACAAAAGCAACAGCTGAAATTCCCATAATATTTGAAACTTCTAGATGGTGAAATTCTAAAGTCATATATGCCTAGGCCAGAATCCAATTCTCCCTCTCTCAATTTTTTAGTTTATGTACATACATTAGGCACCAACTTTGGTATATTTTATTACAACATGTTATCGAATGGTAATGTATATATATTTTTTGCAATTTCATTCGTATAAATCCCTCAAAACAGTGACTATTTGAAAATAAAGTTTACGTTCAAAATGAATTCCGTTTAGTGAAATGAAAATACATATAGTACAGATTATATTGTTCGCAAAAGATGATTATATATGCCAGATAATTCAATCTAACATTTCATTAACTTGATTCACTCGTCCGGACAACTGTAAAATGTTAAAATTAGTTACAAAGAGAACCTTTTTAAAGCTCATGGTTTTATAAAATTATCCTTTTCCTTTTCTTTTCTTTTCTTTCCCCTTCTCACTTTTTCCTTAATCCTTAAAGTAGACAACTAGTACTTTAAGATCATTAAGATTTAAGAACAACAACAACAAATTGAAATGAATTTGAAGGGAGGGAATGCTGACATAGACAACAGATGAATAATAAGAAAAAATAAAAAATTAGTGTAGAAACTGAAAACAAATTTCTTTTTCACACACAAGGGAATAACAAATTCTCCACCCCCCAACCTCAAGAACACCCAGGTGGGGACCCACAGCCCCCATGGTGAGAGGTCCCACCTAAAAAGGGCCAAACCCAAAAACTCTCCCCACTGGAAAGATCTTCCAAGGCCACAAAGAACTTGTGGCTGTGAATTCATTTCCACATCTGACGTGGCAACTTCATACTTTTCTCTTTACCATCCTCCATTCTCTTTTTAGTATTCGGCCAAAATCCAAGATAAATCTACATTGTAGTAGTTTCAAATAAATCTAATCAAAAAGAGAAAGGACGAAATTTTATTTTATTTTGCTATACAAAAACATAAAACCTTGGGGCTTCAGGTTTTGAATTGAGGTTGTTGAATTCCCCCCCTACAAAGGAGCAAGAGCTGGAAAAGAAAGGAAAAGGAAAAGCAGAGGAAAGACCTTTCTGTTCTGTAAAAGACGGGAAAAACAGGGGAAAAAAAAAACAGGGGAAAGCGGAAAGGGAATAGCAGGGGAGAGAACAGAGGAAGGGGAAATCGTCAGGAATGTCGGAACTGAAAGACCCGGCCATTAAGCTGTTCGGGCAGACGATATCATTGCCTCCAAAAGAGCTTGTTTCGCCTCCAATACCCAGTGATGATGATCATAATCTTGATGTTCAAAGTTCATCAAAGCTAGCTGTTTCTGAAGATATTAAGGTATTTGAGTTTGTTTTTATTTGCAATAGATTTGGCTTGCGCGATCAAGTTTAAACCTTGGTTCAATCGTGATTTTAAGAAAACCCCATTTTAGAGAAGTGGAAAATGAGATTTGGGTCGATATTAATTTTGCATAACAATCAGCTTTCAGCCTTTCACCAAATGAGCTCTCTGTTTCATTTTCATGGCTTCAACAGAATCTCATGACATCATTCAATTTGAACAAAAGTCAGCAGCAAAGCCTAATTAATTAGGCGCTTCTGCGTTAATCAAACGCTTTTTAAAACTGTTTTTGTAACTGGAATCATAATCATCGTGTTGTTCCTGTTTGTGTGCTGGATTTCTTTTCGATCAATAAGGGACCGTGGCTGGCTTAATATGTGATCACTTGCCGAGATCAATCATGGTTTCTGGTTTTGAGATCCCATTAACAGTGCATCTCTGGTTCTTAGAATATAGATTTCTGTCAACTCCTGATCATATGAGTTTCGATTTGCGTTCTGATTGATCAAATAAAAATGAAAGATATGGTTTGAACTTTGAACCTTGAGTTGTAAGTAAACAACCCCAAAATTAATGGGGAAAGTAAACTTGTGATCTGCAGTTTGAACACTTTTGAAACTCGCATCATGGTATTTATCATATTTTAACTGCAACTTGCTAGGTGGCTGAAATCGTTTCTTATCTAGAATTTTAATGAAATCATCAGAATGCTTCTGGAGATGAAGCTGCGGTGTATAAAGACGAAGATGATTCATCCAATCCTGCCGTAGAAGAAGAAGAGCCATCAACCGAGCCAGCAACAGATTCCGGGATCAGCGATGACCACAAACATTCTGCTGCTGACAATGAAACTTCATCACCTAAAGATGATGATCAAAAGGAAGATCAAGCCGATGATAACAGCTCTTCCTCCCAAGAAAAAACCCTGAAAAAGCCCGACAAAATACTCCCGTGCCCCCGATGCAATAGCATGGATACCAAATTCTGCTATTACAACAATTACAATGTCAACCAGCCAAGACACTTCTGCAAGAACTGCCAGAGATACTGGACTGCTGGTGGAACAATGAGAAATGTCCCCGTCGGTTCTGGTCGGCGCAAGAACAAAAACACGTGCCCGTCTCAATATCGGCATATAATGGTATCGGATGCTCTGCAAGCTTCTCGAGGTGAGGGTGCAAATGGGATTCAGCTCCCTGTCCTGAAATCAAATGGAACTGTCCTCACATTTGGTTCAGACAGACCGCTTTGTGAATCCATGGCCACCGTACTAAACCTAGCCGAAAGGTCTAAAAACCAAATCCCAAATGGTTTTCATCATGGTCCTGATCAAAGACTCAACAACATTCCATGTGGTGGGACGACAGAAATCGCCAAGGATCACGCAAGCGGGATTTCGGGCACAACCTCAAATTCGACAGAGCAGGGGAGTGGTGATCATGAATCTGTGCTAAGGAGCTCTCAAGGCTATGTTCAACATGCCCCGCCCTTTCCGGGTCCTCCTTGGCCTTATCCCTGGAATTCTCCTCAATGGAGAGCTCCAATTGCTGCAGCTGCTCTTGGCCCTTCTAGTTTTCCTTTGACATTTTATCCGGCGCCGCCTTATTGGGGTTGCGCCGCACCAGGCCCTTGGAATGTGTCATGGATTCCGCAAGCTCCTTCGTCGCCAGATCGTTCCTCCATGAGTACTTCTAGTCCTGGTTCCCCTACATTAGGAAAACATACCAGGGATGGCAACATTTTGACTCCGTCAAACCTGTCAAAAGAAGAGGATTCTAAAAGGAGAGACAATTCAGAGAGATCCATTTTGATTCCAAAGACACTGAGAATCGATGATCCGAATGAAGCTGCAAAGAGCTCGATATGGTCAACTCTTGGGATCAAGAATGAAAAGACGGATTCAATCGGTGGTGCAAGACTGTTTAAGGCCTTCCCGACCCCAAAAGGTAACGCAAAGAATTATGTTGATGATACTTCTTTGGTTCTACAAGCAAACCCGGCCGCCTATTCAAGATCACAGTGCTTTCATGAGAACTCATAGCATAATGGGGACTCAAAAAAGACTTTTCAATAAGATAGCTTCAAGCTAGCCTCCTTCTTATAAATAACAACGTTGCAGAAGGGATCGATTCGCGCGCGGACTTGAAGATGTTTGTATCTATTACTAGCTAACTTTGCAGTGCCTGAAACTAGTTGATGAAGGTGCTGATTGCCAGCAGAAACTCGCAAGCTCATGGGAGAGTTTAATTCAGTTGGCTAACTTCTTCCTTTTTCTTTTTCTTTTTACTTTTAATACAGTACATCTTTTTTGGTAACTGTACAAGTAGTTTCAATCCATATATGATATCCTGCACACCCCACAGAGTTGCGTCTTCCAACTGAGTGTAAATAATTTAGGCTGAATAAGTTGATATTCTTATGAATAGAGGATATGTTAATGAATGACCAGAAGTTTAGAATCTCCCTTTTCATTGATCCGTTATTAGGAGTCCAAACGAGTACAACCTTTTCTTTCTAATCGTTTCTCCGGACTTTAGAGTATGCGCATTAATTCTAGCTTGTACTCTTTCAGTCTCGAAATGATTGTCTAACTTGAATTTTCATATTTAGTTCAAATTGTATTAAAAATGAAATCGCCAACTGGACAATAATTCTGACACAGAAAGGGCATCTCTTTTTGTTATCCGTCTTAAACATTCAATCGAGTTTGCATTTGTTTCAAATAACTTTATCTTTAAAAGTGTTTGCTGTGAGAATTAATCTAGATGTGATATATGCTCATTTTGGACTAACTCGTGACTCTTTTAGTCAATTGAGATAAAGCTTAAGTGCTTCACGCATAATAGTTATTACTGAAAGGGATGAAATACCTACCCAAATTTTGTTTGTTATGGAGTTGCTGCTGCTACTATTGGTGTTATGCGCTCCCAGTCGTTACAGTAGACTATTTATAAGGCAGAAATCAATGTGTCCCCCAATGAAAGAAGTTTCACTATGAGTTGATCACAAATTTCCAAACGATCAAGCCTAAATCTTACTTATCAACAAGTAAACCAATTACAAAACTCCAAGTCTCTAAAGCAGCACACAAGTAAAAAGTGTCACCAAAGTGGGGGCATATGCGAGAAAGCATTTTGGGTCCTTTTTATTAGTTAGTTGGTCCCTTGTTTTGTTCAATGAATGTAATGTGTGGTTTTGAAGCTAACATACACTTTGATCTAACTAGTATCAAATCTAATTAGTCTAATTACGATCTCAATTGTGGATTAATTAGTTAGGTACGAAATTGCGTTCTGTTTTGGAGATAAACTCCATTGAGTTTTTAATAGTTTTTACAATTTTACTGCAGAAGAAAAAGTCAAAGAACTTGCCTCTCCAGTCTCTAGAGCCAAAAGGGTCTCAACAGTGGAAGGCTAAAAAGCCGGAATAAACGTTTTGTTTTTTTTATTCTTTCGTTTTCTCATCCCCTCTCTGCCTTTTTCATTTTTTTCACTTCCTCTCGTATAGAATCTCTTGCGGGATATAAATGTCTAATTTCCCTACTTGCATACTACTACAAAATCTAACCCCATAAAAATCCGAAATCTGAATGACTGAAATTTTATTGGCTGAACATTTAAAAATAATAATTACAATAAAAAAAAATCCACTATGAACATGTGTTTCAGACTGATCAGGGCTGGGGAGAGACTGTGACATGAAGATATTTAAGGAGCAGTTATCATCATTAGAAAGCCACAAATTATTTGTGTGGAGGTTAGAGTTCGGTTATGGGACCTTCATTTCCATATATGCATGTGATGATGTGAAAACTTTTGTGATCCCTCTCCATTTAGTTCAGTTCTTTCTCTCTTTTTTCAGGTTTGCTCTTGTTCTCATTAGGAAGTAAGCAAAAAAAGAATTTTATTTTATTTTATTTTATTTTTTTTAAAAAAACAAACAAGTACAGCATGGTTGGCCAAATCAACTACGGTCATGTTTCACGCTGCAGTTGTAAAATGAGAAAAGCTTTCCAATTTAGATGACGTTGAAAGGATAACTTGTTTACTGTATCGAATTAACAAAAAAACAGTGAATTCATCTAGTTGAAGTTTTTAATCTAGCGAATAATGAGGTGTTGGTCCAATGATAAAATCACTCTTATTCTTTAGAGGAGATCATGAGTTTAAACCTCCACTCTAACAAAAGTGAAGGGGTGGTTCTAAACATGCCAATTGGCCCCTTAAGAGGATTTATTACAGCAAACCCACTCATAAATCTCTGATTTCGCACCGAGCTTGTTACTCTGAACTTGTCTAGGGTGATTTATCTCCCATTGTAATTTACTGGATATTGTAATAGGCGTGAGTGGCGGAGTTCCCGGTGTTGCCAAAACAAAAATTCTTAATCTAAGAGTAAAAATGCAAAATTCCTCAATTTACAAAGACTTGTACGAAACATTCTACAAGAATGCATAACATTCAACTCAAAATTGATTAGCAATGAATAAAACATCTAGTCACTTGTATGGCGATATCATTTTATTCTGTTTATATATCCCCCTGTAGGTTGTAATGAAGGCACTTTTTCTATTTTTTCAATTTCTTTCAATTTATCAACACGTTTAGGGAACTACGAAGCGTTTACTTTAGGAAAATGAACAGCAATGTCATTATGACGGCCTGAGATGTCCCGTTTTTAACTTAAAATGCTGGAAAAACGAAAACTCGTATTTGTACGGTTCTAGCAATAGTACCTGAAATCGTCGGAAACTTCAATATATTTACTAGAATTGATTTTGTTCTGTTGACTAAAGTCAACTTTTGAAAAGTTTCTCTTGATCATTGACTACTCCGGGCATCAAAGACATTTTGAAGTTTTGAACTCAAATTCTTTATTTCTTTGTCCCCTAATTACAGAACTTTCCATGAAATTAAGTGACGAATTGTGCTCGTCATCTAATTACGCACTGAACAACTTCTAGGATCCTGCATCATCTTATATCCAATTTTTCCAGGAAATCCTCTGCAAGTTTACACCATGTAGGACAAACACCATCGTTACGATAACGACAGATTAAATTAGTTTACCAATCAAAGCTACTCAAGTGCAATTGTCGTGCACTATAAATCACCTTGAAGTCATCCAATTCCTTGCACCATTCATCAACTAACAAGAAGAAGCAGTAAATTACATAAAAACCAATTTCCCTCCCCGTCGAGTGTCAATCCCTCACATGGATTTGATGGCAACAATGTCAAAACTCTTGTCGTTTTTCGATATTTTGCATTACATACCGGGCTTCAGGTTTTACATTCCCTTCTTTCCAATATCTGTTCAAACATTTGTCTTGGCCATAACTCAAATGAACTCGACGACTTCTAGCAAAGTCGTTGCAGAATATTGTTCTGCAGAGGAAGTAAGTACAGAAGAACTTTGCATTGATGATATGAATGAGGTAATACATAGACTAGGAATTGCAGGAAAAGAAACCGATGATCATCGTGCAGGAATTGGGAATGTTGATGTTAGCGAGCTCACAGATATATTTCTTGACCAAGAGCCAACTCCGCAAGAGATTAAGCAAGTGTTTGAAGTGTTCGACGTGAATGGAGACGGGTTTATTGATGCCACTGAGCTTCAGAGAGTCCTGTGTGGGCTGTGCATGAAAGAAGGAGCTGAATTGGAACAGTGTGGGAGGATGATAAGTGCCTTTGATGCTAATGGAGATGGTCTCCTGGACTTCGAAGAGTTTGTTTCTGTCATGGAGAAGTGTTTCTCCTGAACTCAACTCAAACGTTTCTTAATTTCCTTCTTTAATATTTCTCGATCAGTAGTTTAGTTTCTTTAATTTGTTGAGACGTAAACTTCAGAATGCCAACCAACAAATTGATGTTGCAATTGAAGCTCTCTAATGCTTCTTTTTTGAATTTCGCCAAAAACATCAGCTTTGTTTATTATAACAATATAAAGCTTCACTGTCAATGAAGAATTGATCTACCTTTGCCGTCCAAGATTCTGTCTCCAAATTGCAACAGACCACAAAAAAAAATTCAACTTCCATCCCAATTTCTCCAATCAGTGTTGTTCTCGTAACCTCAGTCCAACATATGTTGGTGCCATTTGTGGTGAAGCATTATAGAGAGCTGCTCTCCATTAGTTACTACAAATCCTCAAATTAATCCTCAGAAAAATATACTTAACATGGCCAGTGATCAGGAATCTCCAACGAAAGAAACCAACTCAAGGTATGATCAACAAGAACTCATATCCAAACTTCCCAAGGCAGAAACCGGGATCCCGGCAAAAGATTTATATCTATACAAAGGATTTTGGCACCCAAGGAGCTTCTTAGAAGGCACAATTTCACTTCAACAAGACTCCAAGCCCATTAATCCAACAGACATCATACTCTGCAGTGCGCCTAAAGCCGGATTCACTTGGCTGAAATCACTCTGTTATGCCATCATAACTAGAGATCAATTAGACGAATCCTCCAGCCCTTTGCTGACAAATGTCTCCCATTCTCTCATTCCTTATATGGAAATCGATCTTGTTAAAAACCCTCCAAACAGAAACCCTGAGTTTCCTCTGCTCTCAACTCATTCTCCATTTACTTCATTACCAGAATCCGTAAGAAACACGCCTGACTGCAAGATTATATACATTTGCAGGGATCCAAAAGACACTCTTGTATCACAGTGGCATTACATCAAACACATGATGATAGATGGCGTTTCAATCGAGTTTTGGTTCGATCGATTTCGTGAAGGAAAAATCCCATGGGGGCCGTATTGGGATCATGTACTGGGATACTGGAAAGCAAGCATTGAAATGCCAGAGAAAGTCCTGTTCTTGAAATACGAAGACCTGAAGAAAAAAACTTCCTTTTGTGTTAAGAGACTGGCTGAGTTCATGGGAAAACCATTTTCCCATCAAGAAGAGGTCGAGGGTTTGCCGGAGAAGATGGTGAAATTGTGTAGTTTTGAGAATCTGAGCAATTTGGAAGTGAATAAGGTCGGAAAAGTTGAGGCAACCGGCCAAAAGGAAATCGGGAATGGCGCGTTCTTCAGGAAGGGGATCATTGGAGATTGGAAGAATTGTTTGACTTCGGAGATGATTGAGACGTTGGATCGGATTACCCGAGAGATGTTTACGGGTTCGGACTTAGTATTTGATTAGTGGGCTATTTGGGCTTGAAATGCTGTTGCAAGTGTATTGGGCTTATTCATTTCCAAAAAGGATTGATTGATGCTTGCAAACAGGCTAGGAAATGGACTAGTTTTCAAAATTTTATTTTTTTTTTTTGGTTTGGTGTGTAATGTGTTTCTTCATTTTTGGTACAATAAGTTAGGCGGAAGCCCAGGTTAAGTCCTAAATTAAAACTAAAACATTTAGGACTTAGGAGACCTTTTTTAAACGTGTGTTCCTTCATTAACGCTTTATGGAATTGATTAATCAAAAAATTTCCAAACAGGACGAACAAAACGAGAAACTCTTTTTTCTTTAGGGTAAGATTTTAAGTGTCATACATATAAGCGCGACTGACCAAAGAATCTGCGTAGGAGTGATACATTCACGATTACAGTTCTTTGCTAGATCCGCTAACTCATGTGTGATAGTATTCTCACGATGTTGTATCCAAGAAAAAGGATAAACTCTAGATCTATGTAAAAAGTATGAAAGACAAATACTAAAATGAAATTCCCTCTTCAGTTTGCTTGGCTTTTTTCTTGCGAAAACTGCATCAGTCAGTAAATGAGTAGCTTTTTGGTTTCACAATGTGGCTATACCAATTTTTCCTTGCATGCACCAAGATATTGTACACATGTAGTTCATCTTTCCTATTGAATTTCTTACCTAGGTGTTTAAAATCCCAAGTAGACCTTTTTCAAAGAAATACTCCACTCGTCCCAAAATTATCATCATGCATGGTTGGTTTATTATTTTGGGATGGAATGAATAATAATTATTTTAATAATGATATATAGTAGTAAACTAGTAATATATGCTGCCTTCCTACTCCACTTAAAAAGAGATCCCAATGTAAGTTTTGAAACTGATGGACTGATATTAAAAACTCATCAATAACTTTCCCCTACATAACAAAAATGCAAATGTAGTAGTAGTACGTACGATACTTGATTAATGATGACTTGCAGAAGATCACTTGCTTCTCCCATAACCTACAAAATCTACGCAGATGATAATGATGATGATTCAGGTGATCTGTAAATACAAATAGTGATGATATCTCTGTTTATGATGGTCAGATTTTTGAAGAGAGATTTTGTTGTGGGTTGGGGGTGTTATTAATTAGATTTGTTGTATTTTTATGAGGTGTCTTGGACATTTTTCCCATATAAAAACCATCCCATGTGGGTAGCATGAACCCAATCAGAAGATTCTTTGCTGAGGCAAAGGATGTTCAAACAGTTACCCATCATGACTGCATATATATATAGGAACTAGGAAGCAGGTTTATTTTTACGTGTTTCTGGACCCAGAATTTTTGCCTGTTTTTTTGCAGGGTCCATGAGAAAAGGATGTCTTCTTCCCCCTGATCTCCCCCTCCAATACTCATATAATTTCTTGTCTTTTTTTCACCCTCCAATTCATCACCATTTCTTCATGATTTTTTGGTTGCTCCCACAAATACTCGCAACTCTTTGCTTCCACCCCTCCTTTATTTTTGTAACCACCCCTAGTGTAAGCAGAACATCAGCAAACTCTGCTGTTCAGTTATTTATTACCATTACATGACCATACTGTTTTCATTTCTTCCTTTTTTTCATCAAACACGTCCCCCACAGGCCAGTAGGTTTAGTTAGTTAGCCTTTTAACTAATAACATAAGATAAATTACATACAGCAGTAAGTAAAATACTTGTTACTCATGAAAAAAGTACTTTTGCCTCCCCAAACAAGAACTACCTGGATCAAATTCAAATTAGTAATTTCGAAGAACAACGACGGTTGGAACATAAAAAAAAGATAAGATTACATACTCACTTGTGCCATTGTGATACTACACTTTAATGATAAGTGATTATATGTACATATATAGAACGTACTAAGATACCTCATTACACAATTGTTCTTCAGTCTTTGTCCACTTTCATGCAAAAGAACTAAAAAATGTGGAAAGTTAAAAAGAGAGAAATGGAAAGTGAAAGAACCTTAATTTGTGTCACAAAATATTATACGGGTTCCTCATCATGTGAAGAATATTTAGCGGGAGTTAAAACAACTTAAAAAGAGGCTACAATTAATTGGGAGAGGGGAAACATCTATATAAAATACATTGCTGAGGGGTAATGACTGATGAATGATGATGACTCTGAAAGATAGGCTTTGATGTTTCACTGTTCCAACAACTAAAAGAAAGAACTTCCACTGTTACTTGTTTGACTCACAAACCAAAAAAAAAAAAAAAAAAGGAAAAAAATTGCCTGCTGCCTCTCTAATACTACTACTCATGAAAAACTATTTTCATGTGGCTCCAACCCCAAGGAAGTCTATAAATGGTGGTGGTGAGATGGTGTCATGTTGGTTGGTTAATCTGTCATCCTTGAGCGCAGAAGATGATGATGATGATGATGCAAAGACAGTGCTGCTGCCTGATGAAACTGCTTCAGGAAATAATGTACTATTGTGGTTATAATCACAAGGGAAGCAGCTGGTGGTGGTGTTGATGTTATTAGGTGGATGATGATGGTAGTAGTAGTACTGGCTGCTGTGTGACTGTTGTTGAATTGCATTCATTAAGGGAAGCTGCTGATTATAAAGATAGGAAATGTTGGATTCATGAAGATCATCTCTCCTTGGCATTTCCCAATGTCTGTTGTGCTGATTGAAAGTGCTCATCATCCCATTGCTGCAGCTACCTGCCAACAAAACAACAAATTTTGGTTCAAAACAAACTCTTGGTGTAAAAATCAAGAAAAGAATAATGACAAGAGTGCATTTTTTGAGGGAAAATAAGGTTATGCTCAAACAATGACAAGTGAATAATAATATTGATCTGTTGGATAAGTATCCATTCCAAGGGTCAAAAGTGATTGTTAACAATGGGGAGGATAGATTGAAAACGTCCTTGCAGTTTAATACTCCACTTTGTTATTATATATACTAGTCCACTTAAGCTGAGAAAATTGTATAATAAAATGAATTATTTTGATTAATAACAACGATTAACAAATTGCATTCGTAAGTAAGGTGCGAACTCCGAAGTATAGAATTTTTTTTTAGAATGATGAATAACAAAGGGAACCAAAATAAAATATGAGTTACACCTTTTTCTCACTCTCTTTAACTGATCAGTTAGTTACACCCTTTCAAAGCTTTAATTGTGAGAAGCAAAAGCAATGTGAAAAAAGAAAGCAAAAGAAGGAGAGAAACAAACACACAGAAAAACAGTCCACAAAATGCATTCAGAAATCCCTGTCACGAAGAAAGCAAACATACAAACCGTTATATAAATCAATAGAAAACAAAAGTAAAAGAAAGACACAAACCAGGAAAGAGATCACAAGATGTTTGTGGGGAGTAACATGATGCACTGCCGCCACAGCTTGATACAACCGCTTCCGCACCGCCACCACCATTTCTGCCGCCGCTAATCATCCCTCCGCCACCACTAAAACCACCACCAAACGCCACAGCCGGCGGTGATGCTGACGAAGTTATTGGTTCAGTTTTGACGGTGGCACTAACAATACTATTCGGGTCATGATGATGAGGATGATGATGATCTGATACAACTCTTCTACACACGAACTGACCCATCTTCCTCCTTCTGAAAGCACTGGATTGCTCTCTATATTTCCGAGCCATTACCACATGCCAATGATTCTTCACTGCATTATCTGTTCTTCCTGGGAATAGCCTCGCAATCATTGCCCACTTATTCCCATACAACCTGTGTGCCGCCATTAGTCTCTCCTCTTCTTCTTCACTGAATGCCCTTCTGTTTATCCTCGGATCCAGCTGGTTAAACCATCTCAATCTGCAACTTTTCCCTTTTTTTTTTCAACATGCAGAAACCAAAATGAAATAAGATAAAAACAGCCAACATAAAAGATGGAAACTTTTGAGTAAAAAGATGCAAACTTTTTTAGTATATATACCTGATCTTCCTTCTAATTTTTCAGCAATGAGATTCCAGTTTTGAGGGCCGTAAAGGGCTACGAGTTCTCTAAGCTTTGTGTCTTCCGCAGGCCTCCAATGTCCCCTGGCACACAGCTTTGATTGGCCACAATCTCTGTCGACCTTGGAGGAACTGTTATTGTTATTATTATTATTCTCATAATTAATATTAGCTGCAGGTTTTTCTTCAGCACTTAATAAACAACTGGCATTAAGATCAATGGCTTCAATCCCAAATCCACCACCACTGCATTCTGATGAATCTTTCCCTTCTTCTCCCAAATCAATACTGTTCTGATGATGATGATCAGCTTCTTCTTCTTGATCCTCCGGCCGCCGGAACTTCCTCCCAGAGAAAGGAAAACCCCAAAAGGAGCTCTCTTGTGAAGAAGAAGAAGAAGAAGTTACCCCTCCTCCTCCTCCTCCATGGTGGTGGTTGTTGTTGGGACTAATGGATAAAGAACCCATTTCTGCAAAGATCACTCCCATTGAAGAAGAACAACTGCCTGAAGAAGGGGAGCAATTACAAGATGGTGAAAACGATAGGGGAGAAGAAGAAGGATAACTGTCAACGTTGTTATATGGTACTACAACATATATACACTTGTTATTAGCGTTGTTTTCCATTGTTTTGCCATCTTATTATCCTGACAGAAACCAAGTGTGCTTTAATGATAACTGTTTCGAGGTCGTATTCATCTTGATCATGACGTGATGAATAAAGCGAGAGGAGCTAATACTATTAAAATAAAAAAAGAATTTAAAGAAAAGAAACTATAGTTGATGAAGATTCTAGGGACCAATATAAGGAAGAAGTTGATAAAAGAGAAAGTTCGTGACAGATGCTGAAACTGAAAGGTGAAGAAGAAGTATGAGAAAAAGAAAGTGTTTTGCTGTTGAAGTTACAAGGAAAAAAAGAAAAACACCACCCAAAGGTGTCTACAACAGAAGAGGGAAAAAAAGTGTTTAGGAGTTTGTGTGTGTGTGTGCGTGTTTTTTTTTTTTTTATGTGTGTTTGAGAGTAAAAAGAGATTAATTTCACCAACCTGAGTGGACTGATGGATCCCTCACTGACTGCTTTCTCCAAAAGTTATCCCCTTTATTTATACTGTCCTCGTGGGGGTGGTGAACTGGTGATGAATGATGATTCGTTTTCATTTTTTCAACACAAAATTCATGTAGAAATAAATAAATCATTTTGCAACAACGTTTGCGAATAGTCAAACAGTTAAACTCGTCATTTTCTTTCCTCGTTCTTCTTGTTATAAACGGATACTTCTTCCGTTTTAATAAGTACTTCTTCCGTTCCAAAACTATTATTCAATTTAGGTTTCTATTTATAGTACAATTTGAAATAAAAATGAAGACTTAAACTGAATAGTATTTTCGGAACATAAGAAGTATAGCTTTTGTTCTGTTCTAGCTACACTAAGAGTCGTGTCTCAAAACAATATTTGTTTTTCTAAAAATTGTTTCTTCTTTTGTTTTTGCATTTTCAAATGATATTATTATGAGATTAACATCAATCTATATATAGATATACATTTATAGAACGTGTTTTTCTATTTTCTTTATATGGTTGGAAGGAAGAAGGGGTAGGGGGATTGAAGGTACAACTACTACTACAAACTTACTATTGCACCAAAACCTCTAGGGCTCTAGGGAGAGTTGAGGTGAAGGTCTTAGGCTGTCTCTCCCGACATTGACAAGAGAGGCTCCAAATCTAATGTCTGCCTTGTGCTATTTTAGATAGCTACACTTGTGTTTACAAAACGTTGGATAAGATTTTCTTTTGTTGAAAGAATGATACTTTGATTATACCACCTTAACTAACTTATTCAAGCCACTAATTATTTGATTGATAGTACACAAATTCCGTTGGAAATTCATTTTGCATTAATTCCCGATAATGAAAAAGGTTACTTATAGATATCTTTTTTCTTATTATACATTCGTTCCAAAATGATTAATTTCACATTCGAATTTGAACCGATACCGGCCCCCTTTGGGTGTAACCCATATTCATTATTGTATGTCTTTAATCCAACGTGTTATTTTATTTTTCCATTAAGGAAAAAAGAAAAAGAAGCTAAAGGTTAAAAAGTAATGATAATTAAGGCTCCATTTGGACAAGAGTTTTGAAAAGTTGTTCAAAAAAGTCTGTTTGAAACAAAAGTTGAAAAAGTAATTTTTGAAAAATAATGCATTTAGACAAGAATTTTTCAAAACTCTTTTCCGAATTAAAAATATGGAAAAGCCATTTGGTTTAAGTCTTTTTCAAAATTATTTTTTTACCAAAAAAATAATTTACCTTTTCATATACATAATAGTTAAACAATATACACAGTGATTTTGATATATAAATTTGAATGAAATTTTTAATTCCAAAAATATTAACAAGGGTTCTTAGTAGAAAGATCTCACGTAGATTAATTTGATATATAGCACGTTGTCTAAATATTTATATATTAAAAGATATAATCATTTGAAAAAATAGGATAAAAAAAAAAGTGGGGCTGACAACAAAGTGAGCAATGAGGAAAAGATGGGAAGGGAGGGGAACCGTGCATCGCGTGTAACGCACCTCTCTTTTTTTTTTTTAGTCTTGTTAATGATATTCATGACCCGATTTTTTATAATCCGCTTTTGACCCCGGATTATGACCTGCGAATGAAACTAAAAAGATTGTTTCAAAAAATTGAAAAATATCCCACTACCTATTTTCTAAAAAGTCTATTTCAAACCTTTTTTTTTCAAATTGATGTTTAGAAAAAGTTATAATTATTTTGTCCAAACGCATTTTAAACTGTAAACAAACTTTTTAGCCTTAAAAGTCTTTTTAAAACTCTTGTACAAATGCGTTTAGAGTACTTAAACCGTAATAGGAAAGATGTTATTCCTCGGACGCTTTCTTCGTTTAGGTAATACTACTACGCCGGTGCTACTATCTGAGGAATGATTACCAAAGATCTTCTCATATGAGGAATATCATCAAAATTCAACACAAAAAAGAAGAAGAAGAAAAATGGTGTTAAAAACTTGCGTAAAAATGAAGCTGCACTGACTCTCATGAACACAAGTCATCCATCCAATCATGAAATATGATTGGAGCAAAATTTCCTAGACGTCTTTCCTTTTCACTAACTATGTTTCATAACAATGATGTAGATACATCACTTCACCCCATTATTGTTGTGCTACAGAAAAAATCAAATAGCTAACCTTGAAAATATCTCTTTGAATGTATAAAGTTCATTTCTCAATATATCAATCTCTAACATTGTTGACGATTTTATTTACAGGGCTCGAACTCTTAAGACTTTTTGAAATGTTACGTTAATTAAAGTCGTACAATAAAAAAAAGTTGAAGAAAATCATTGGAAACATTTAAGTAGCCAAACTAACAAGGTAAGACCTTGGCTATCTTTGAATCAGCTGGTTCTAGGTTGACGGTCAAATGGTCAAAGATTATAAATATAGGATACCAAAATCTTCCCAAATGGAAATGGTTATTTAATGGGAATGATTAAGACAGTTGTTGTACTAGCTAGTTTGTTTTTCTAGTAGTATATGACTCTTCTCCGTAACGAGTGTGTTTTTCAGTTTCGCGAAAGTAGTTAGCTAATGTGATCCCACACACACGTAAGATATTTTGCTTTCATTAAAAATGAAGTAAATTATACTGCACTCGTTTCACCTTAACCGTTTATTTTGCTACATCGTTTTTGTTAAAGCATATTTTAAAAATGATATGTAAGGGAAAAAAAAAATTCAGTGAGAAATATGTATACTGTATTCTGTGGGAATAAGGAAAACAGTGTATTAATTTCGATAAAATGTACAAGTAGTACAACACCAAAGCTAGTGGTATACGCTTTCATTTAATAACTGTGTCAGTGTAACAGGAATGTACTACATTTTCAGTGAGCCTCAAACAATCTTGGTCAAAATAAATTATATATGCAACAGTACTATTAATCATAGGAAAAGAATCAAAGGCATAAACTATTTTGTCCTCATTTTGAGTGGAATTCAATCCGATCAAATGCCAAATTGCAAGACATTTCAATTAATTAGAGGTCGACCCCAACCAACCAACCAAACCCAAAGAGGCATGTTTTTATGTGTCCAATATCTACTTGTTATGATCTATGTTTCAACTTCACTTTGACCATATATATGTAGCATAAGTTTACCACATGCATGTGACATGAGAGTAGGTTACTACATTAATTCACGGGATGAGTCTTTCTTCACCTTTGAAGGGTTGGAACAAACAATATTAAGGAACTAGTAAACATGTTTGATTGTAGGTAGACATTTACCCCCAAAATGAGTCAAACGAGAATCAATTTAAGTATAATACGTGTGTTCTACAGTTTCGTGATAACGGTTAAAAAGAAAGTAACACAAAGAGCAACGGGTGATGCATGATGAGCTATATATAGTACGAGTGTACATGAACACAAAAACAGATTTGGGGGGTGTTAGCAAATATTGATGAGATGGGATTAGTTAGGGAGCTAGGGTGAAGACAATACTTGTGATAGATATAAGCCTCCTCCCCATTAAAAAAGGTACTCACCCAAACGTGTGTGTGGATTATTATTGTTATGATTCTCTTCTCTTTTTCTTTTTTTTTCTTTTTTGGATTTATGAAATTTGATGAACAAAATCAGATAAGGACAATGTTGTACGCAGCATCTCATGTCTTTTTTAAAAAACTTTTTCAGACCACTAAAACAAAAAGGAAAATCTATAAAAACGTAGGTGAAAATAAAATATAGTTAGTGGAACCAACACAACCCGTGCGTGTGTGTGTGTGTTTTGAGGGGGTGAAATAATAAAGCTGAGGAGGATGGGGTTATAAAGTTCAATTGCTGATGACAGAAAGAAGAAGAACTGATGATATAACTCATTCACACACACACACACTATATTATTGTTTTGAATTCTCTCAGGTTACGTACTTTTTTATTCGCATTTTTCCCACTTCTTTTTTTTTTTTTCTTTTGGTTGATTTTTCGGTGTTGTTTTCTTCTGCCTTATCCACGTGTGATCTCTGCACAAAGCTGGGGGTGAACCGCACGTGTGGCCCAGTTTGGATTGGACCCTTTTTTGTTGCATTCCTTTTTGGACGAATATATTGATTATTGCCCAATAATTCTCTCCCCCGTTTTTTTTTTTTTTTTCCTTTTTCACCTAATATATGGGACATGTGATTAGGATATAATATTTGTTTAGTTTAATATATAATCATAATTTTTTAATTTCGAGGACAAATCTCTCTGTCAAATTGTACTCCTACACTTTTAGTTATTAGTATTAAATTATAAAAAGAAAACAATAACACCCCATTTAATTTAATATTATAATGTCATTATCGGGACAAGTTCGAAATGAAAACAGAAAACAGTTAGCTAGTTCTGCAACAGTACACAAAAGCAAAAGAATGATGGCATCGCCAACACATAAATTAACTAACAAAAAACAAGAATGATGTCAAGTGGTGCAAACACACATGAATTGAGAGAAGGATATATAAATGTAAGACGTGGACAGTAAGTAGATTTCTCAACTAACTTCATTCATTATTTCCCCCCAAATTAAGTCCCGAATGGAGGAAGAACATCATCATCATCATCCGTTTGCCTTTGCCACCCCGTTTGGGATTTTTTTTTTTTTTTTTGCATTATGAAAGAATTTTGTTGTTTGTCTCCTTCCGAGAGAGCGATTATCTTTGTCAGTTCTGTTAAACAAGAAAAATTATTATTTCGGGACGGAAGAGGAAAAAAAAAACATTTTAAATATTGTTTGTTAAACAAAAGCAGCAACACGAGTCGTCCTTTGATCTGCTTACAACATGATGATGTGTGGAGTGTGGAAATTTATGAAATATATATCGGGATCGTCGGAGAAGTATGATTACGAGAAGATTGCATCTACGCATGCCTAACAAGAATTCCGTCACTTCCGACGTATCATTTGTGATTGTACAATTTTGAAACAATAACAAGAAATTCTTTTCAAACTCGTAATATCCATTGTAACCTCCTTTTTTTTTTTTTCCTTCCCACTTTTTGAAAAATTCGAGCTATTCCTAGCGTTACTATGTGACACAATGTTACGAAACAACCACATTCTTTAGAACGAATACAATCTAGTCAATTTAACGATTCACTAGTTAGAACCAATAATTTGTAGTAATAACTTGGGTCTTCAACTCCATGACTGAATCGAGTCTACCAGAGTATAGCAATCATTCCCTTTTTGTAAACGCAAGTAGTATTTAGCAGATGAATATATTTTCCAAAAAAAAAAAAAATCCAAAATTATAATCATCTAGGTCTTTGCCCTTGACCTCTCAATTTGCATTTTCAACAAAATACCAGGAGACCCACAAAATTGCAGAAAAATCATGGGCCATAGCAAAGATAGGAAGACTGCTACAAGAGATTCTGTTGGGACTGTTCCCTTGGATTCATTTGGGAAGCAAATAAAAGCCCCTTGTTTTTTACGTCACCGCTCACTAGTTGCTCTCATGACCGTTTAATCATGCAAAAACCACGACACATGCAATTTTATACACTGATCTCTATATATTTATTTGATTGATTTAATTCTACACCTACCTAAATTGGCTTTTTACTAGTGTTATGTTTTGGTTAAGCTGCAGTCACAACTCACAACTCGAATAGACAATTTCAACAATATTCACGTCGTTTTTTTGACTTGTAACTTGATAATATTTTTAATCATAAGAACATGTGATAAAACTCGAACTATATTTTAGTCAAACAATTGGCTTGTAGATTTAACATGAAGATGGAGAGAAGAACAATAGTGATGGGACATGAGATGAAAACAAAGTAAGGAAATGAACATTTATGCATGAAGCATGGGGCTGATAATGCACATTAATGCGGTAATTTAAGGGGGGGTACCAAATTATTAAGACCTACATACATAATGCGACATTGAGAATTTCCTAGTCAAACACAGTCACCTGACAAAAACTCGTTAAACTGGAACAGAACTCCATAAAAGCTGTGTTAAATTAATGTGGGAGCAAAACAGGAGTACTACTTCTTCAGTGTGTGGAAATTGCTGTTTCGGATTGGGTTGGGTGGCTGGGATCATCCCAAAATCCCCCCGTCCAATAACTTATCTTCAAGTGGAGTAAGTTCTTGTAAAAAAAAAAACCAAAAGTCTAATAAATGAAAAAATAAAGATTAATCTAACAAAACTACCTCTTCATAATAATAGTGAAAAAAACCCTAAAAAACATGTTCTTTAATCTTAAAATTTTCGTCATTAGTCATTTACATCGCATTTTTTTCCCCTTCAAATTGACTAACAAACTTCTGAATATTCTAAAATATTTTGCATTTGTAAAGAGACAAGTTTCATTCCAAAATAGAATTACTCGACTTGAATCTAAACTAGACAGAACAATCGTTTCAGACAAAGGGTATAATACAAAAGAAATGAGATGGACCGAAATTGGTGAGATGTAGATAAAGTGGGGAGTTCCCATTTTGTTGATTAAAAGTCTAACTAAATTTAAAAAACAAAAAAAAAAAACCCTAATGTGAGGAGGAGGGATTGATAAACAATCCTATCATAGATAGAAAAAATAAAGGAATAGCAGCTAAAAGGAGGTGAATTAATGTGAATGCCAAAGCTCCAACCACCTCTCCTCTGCAAACCCACTTCACCAGCAGTATTAGACTTGGATCCATCTTTTAGATTAGCTTAGTAGGTTTTGTATAGCTTTTTGAAAAGAGAGAGAGAATCATGTTTTTGAGCTCCGAGAGAGTGAGTGATAGCGGTAGAGACCCGTCTAATCAATCCCTTCCCCCTTGAATCTTGACAAGACCTCATCTTTTTTTGAAAAAAAACATCCATGATCATCCTTCATGATTGCCTGTGGTAAAAAGAAAAGATGTTGGTTTTGTTTTAATTTTGTAGAAATTTATGTAATCATCAGGAATTCACACATGTCATTACAGCTATACCTCTCACTCTGAGGGTATGTTTGGATTACTTGTTTGTGCGTATTTTTAGATTTTTTTTATTAAAAATGTAAAAAATTATGTTTAGATGGGATATTTATTTATAAAATAATCTACTAACTAGTGAATAGTTACTATTTGACAAATATTTTATAGGAGTCAATATTTTCTACATCTGTTTTGTGGAATGTAGTTTTCATCAACCCTAAATTACTCGATAAAGAATGAAATCTTTACTTATTTGACCAAAAAAAAAAAAAAAAAGTATTGGTAGGGTTCAAATTTGATGGGTACAAAGTGTATCAAGCATGTGGTATAGGATAGTGTGACTCTAGTATTGAATTAATGATATAGAAGAGGGTTGGGTAAGCAAAATCCTAATAAACGTAACTTATAGTCCTAAATCTTTAGGCGAATATTGCTGAAAAAAATGTGACCATAAATAGAGCAAACAGTTGGTCAAGATTGAAAAATTGAGATGACAATCCAACTTGTACTAAAATGCTACAGAGTTTTTTTTTTTTTTAGGAAAAAAAAAATTTACAGTGCCTTACTCCATCCATCAAAGAGACTATTAGAAAAGCTAGCTGGAAAGACCCTCAGAGTTTAGGTAACAACATTGATGAATTAAAACAAGTCTACCTATATATAATAGACTAGCTAGCTAGGGTTATAAAACACTTACTAGACTAGAGAGACTGATCATATTCAGACAGTACTCCTCCTCCAATCCCTTCATGAAATTACTGAGATTGATTGGAAAATAGGGTTTTTCTTGTTTTGTTTTTCTTCTTCATTATAATAAATTTCTTCACTGACTTTCCCGTGAACCATCCAAAGAAGGGGATAAAACCATGGGGAAAAGGATTCCAGAAATAGATATTGATAAAAAGGTGAAGAAGATGAAGAAACTGTTGGTGGTTGTGTAATGTAATCTGTTTTTTCTCTCACAAGTCAGTGAGTAGTTAAGCTCTAAAAGAAACAGTACAGTGTACAGTACTGACATGGAAGATCACACTCAAGTGTGTGAATTATGAAACTATTGGTTTAAACAAGAAAGGGGGTAGGGGAAGGTGACATCATTCAAGTGTTCATACTATAAATGGAAACTGAAGTTTTGATTAATTTTTACCCAACCCAACTTTTTTTTTTTTCTTTTCTCATGATTTGCTATAGTAGATGTTAACAACTCATAGCACAAAAATGATGAAAAAGAAAACACTACATTTGAGATGAGTAATCTCCCAAAGTCCTTCCTAGCCTAACTCTATATATATGTTCGTTCATCTTCGGGTTTAACAAACATTTGAGTAGGTCGACTTAGCTAATAGAGGCTGTACTTTCGATGAATTTCATACTATCTTTTTACCTTAACCTCGGTTGGTGGTCCTCCTTCATCATCAGTCACCATCTATTTTTTTTATTTTTTTTATCTGGGGGTTAATATAAAGGTATGTATCCATACAAATGTACTGCATTTGATCTCATTGTTCAAATGTCTTATACAGTAGTGCACTAAAATTTTTTGAGCTTAAACTTTATTTTACATTGTATCATTTATTTTTCTTATTATACTAGTACGAACAATTATAGATACATATAAATTTCTTTTCTATCTGTGTCTTCTCTTACAATAACGCTATATATTATTTGTATCACCTTATGTCAAATGCGTTGGGTTTATATTTCGGTTTTTTTTTTAATATATTGTCACAAATTTTGAGTTATTCAACCTATGTTCATAGATTTGCAAACTAAAAAGTGTAGAAAATCATCATTCACAAATTTGAAAATAGTAGTCAAACACTCAAACCGTCTCATGTGGTCAAAGTCAAGAATATGTAGGGGTAGAGATGGAAGAACAACACAAAGGCTAATAATAAAACTTAAACGTTTGAACAGTTTAGACTTTAGAAAGGGTGTAAGAAGTTACGCAACTGTGCATGGGGGAAGAGAAAGAAAGGTGTCAGTGGAAGAAGTGATCAGTGGGAGTAATTGGTGTGGAAGAAAGAATGTGTTGGCATTGAAGGAAAAGGACAGTCTTTTCTTTGATCTTTTTGATTTTTTATTTTTTTATTTTTTTTCCTTCATCATTATTGTTGTTTGATTCAGCATCCATCCCCAGCAGAGAAAGAAAAATGCCAGAAGCCAAAATTTAATTTAATTTTTTTTTCAAACAACAGTATTGAATTTCTTTTGAACAAAAATTCAGTCGTCGACTTGTTCATCGAGTCCACGTGCGCATTGATTCAAGCATCCTATGTGCTGTTTCCATTGAGACAAAAACAGGCCCAACGGTTCATAGTCACACCCCCCCCACCCTACGTACACATATCTCCTCACTTCTGTCCAAATCCCCCTGTAAATTCAATGCTTTTAACTGCTCTTTTCTTCCCACTGTAAATTAAATCCCTCTTTCTTTTCTTATGTTCTTTTCTTTTTACTGCGAAAAATTCTAGACAGATCAATAATGAAGAACAATGTAGCTTGTGAGTTTCAAAAAAACAAGTTAGAGACTATGACCAAAAGAGGAAACTTACTCACACGTTTGCAATTTATTCGGTACAACCCGGCAGAGAAGTAGATATGGTTAAGGTAAAGAAAAAAAAAAGAAAAAGAAAGGAAATTTCTTGCTTATATACATACATATGTATTATTTAATAATGTCCTTGATAAAAGGTAGTACGATCTGCTGAGAAGGAATTGAATTGACTCCCAGAAATTATTTAGTAGTAGTATAATGATAATTTTATTAGCTGAATGAAGCAGAGGGCAATTCCAATCCGCAGAGAGACTTTTTTGCCCAGTTGATCATTTCCAAGAAACAGAATGCAATACAAGAGTATTTATTTATACCCCATTCAACCCTAAATAATTCAACCCCATTTTTCTCTGCATTGAGTAGAGTCAGATTTTTATTTATTTTTTGTTCAAGCAAGTAAGCCTTACATCATTTGCATCAGAATGTCAGGGTTTTTTTTTTTTTTCCCCAATTTTCTTTCCAAAAACCTAAACTTACTTTAAGGTTTTGTCCTTTGCCATTGGATGGATGGTGAATCACACACAAAGAGGGACCCCCCTAATATTATCCCTGTCTTCTTACAATTATTAATTAGTGTCATAAGTTAGATCAAAGGTTTGAAGTTATTTTCTAGAAGATCATGGCAGATGTTAAAGATCTATAGAAGAACAAGTGTGTCATGGACTTGGTTGTTTTCTTCATGCAGAGTTCCAGGGCCCCATTACTCTGGCCATATGGCTCTCCTCCATTCCAAGAGTTCATCACCCATTGGTAGAGAAGCTCTTAGCTCAGAGTAAATTGTACAAAAAGGACAAAGGGGAAAACAAATGTTTTCTTTAATAATGAACCAAAGCCGAATGGTTTGAAGCGGTGGTGAATTTAGGTCAAAATTCTGCTGCCAGACAATCAATGACTGCCCCCAAAGTCTCGAAAGTTTCAAACAAATATTGAAGACTAACCTAATTAGGTTGTGGCAAACATCATACATCCTGAAACTATATATTTTTCCTTTTAAAACTACAACTTCTTTTTTAAAATGATATAGGTGAAAGAAAGTACTGTGTTACATACGTTGTGGCAAAATTTGCAACCCAATAAAACAAAAGAAACCGAATTTAGCTAAAGAGGTCGCTACCTAGTTGCCTTCATGGCATACATGCATAAAATTTACCACCCAATTAAGGTCCAACTATTCTGTTAACATTATTTCTGTTAAGCATTATTACTACACGACAAGTTATCATCGGATTATCATCGTTTGTTCGAAACTGTCTACTTCGAGTTACTTTTGGTGAAGCCCAATACCCCAAGATACATTGAAGAAGAACTTGAACAAGTGGGAAGGTCTCATTTTGGTTGGACAGGCTTCCCTTTTGATTGGCAACTACTATGACAAATACGAGTCGAGAACATAGCCCAACTCATTTAGCCCAAAAAATATACATTCTCTCCAACATTTATTAGCCCACGGAAATGCAAATGAGGACTGCCTCAGTGAAACTGCAGCCTGCAGGCAGTGCACTGATCATTACTGGTTCAATAGTGAATCAGGTGGCTTTGCATCCTATCTCATCCAGACTGAAAACAGAACTAATTATCAAGCTTTATCACATTCACTCTTCTAGCAGGTGAACTAGCACATCATCCCTTCTGCGGAGGACACATTTCATCATGAATGACCATATCCAATCAACAATTTGGGAAAACAAACCCTCCATTCTTGTGCTAAAACCTGATCCTATTGATTGCACTAAAACCAACAATGGAAATACAGTACAGACGTGCAACATTATGCAGGGATTCTGATTGATGGAAGCTAAACACCAGCTGAAGTATGTCCATTTCGGATACATTAAGCTCACGCGTGACTGCATGAAGTGTTCAAGATCACTCCCCCACGATCATACCCTATATCTCCCAATATATGATAGATGCCTAAATAAGCCAGATACATAATTACATATCTGAGGGGCAAACAGCTCATTAGTTCCAAATAGCTGATGATTGGCCATTAGAAACCCCCCTCTCTCTCTCACTTAGGACATCAACATCGTGGCTACATTTCAATGGACTGCACAGTAAAGAGTTCTCAATTTCATTTCATCTACAACCATAAGTTTTCTCAATTACAAATTCTGAATCACCTAAGCAGTACATAATAACCACAATCACACACGTGAACATTACCTCGGTGTGTGAGCTAACAATCTCTTATCTATTTCTTCTTATGTATAAACATCGGACCAAAATTCAATCTGTCTACTGAAGTGTACGAACAAAGAGTAATGCTATTGAGCCAGCTCCAACAAAATTTACATCTAAATAGAAGACAGAACAAAGCAACTTACTACAATCGCCTTTCATCCGTTCTCTGCAACTGCATTTCAATCAGCCTGGCATTGAATTCCCCATCACTAACCCGCAGCATGTTTGACAATGGCATTGTCAATCCATGTTCCACCAAAATCCTATGCCTTCTCTTAATCTTCCCCTCCAAATTAAACGAAAAGTACTGCGGAAACTTCTTCAATTCCTTGACATCCCCATTCATTTCCTTCAGAAAGTAATCCAATTTCGGCTTAAAATTATTCTCTATACTAAATGTCAACAGCCCAGGTGACCTCAACACCATATTCGACACCTCCTCGTAATCAAACCCCAATCCCATTAAGAACTCAACTTTGGGGATCAGAGTTTGATCAACATTAGAAACCAATAGAACAGTGGTTTGGCAAGTGATTCTGTTCGAGCCAACAAAGCCCAATTCTTGCAAGAACTTCAAAGCGGGCTTCAGCTGATTCTCAACACTACAAATCAACAATCTGGGGCACCTAATAAGGGACTTGTGGATATCCGGAAATGGGATTTCGACGTCGTTCAAGAGGAATTCGAAAACGGGGTAAATTTCACCATATGGGTCGGAAGTGAGGAGTTGAGGATACATATCCAGAATACGGCCGACGGCAGAGCGGTCTAAGCCCATGGAAGAAATACATTCTTCGATGGATTGAAGCGAGGACAATAAGGCCGCTCGTATGTTGGGATTCTTTTCTAGGGCTTTGTTTATATTTATGTTGAGGTCTCGGAGGTAGAGAATTTTTTCCCGGAATTTTCTTCCGGAGCCGGCAGCGGTGGAGGAGGAAAGGTGGGTCTGAAGGCCATATTGGTAGTTGAAAGCTTTTGGGAATTGGGTGGATTTTGGGGAGGAAATTATGGTGAATGCGATGAATGGGTAGGGGTTTATCTGTTGAGGAAGAAGCTGCAACCGGAGTACCACCATTACTGGCTATACTGTAAGAGGATTGGGTTTTGGTATAATAATTGGAGAGGGAAGTACTAATTTTTGTTCTCCGTTTTTAAACCCTTTTTGGGTTTTTCAGTTTTCTCATTTGTAGTTCTTTTTGTAACTGAACATAAGAAACGCAGAGAGGCCCAAAACCAAATTCATCCTAAAACCAACTCCTAAGTGCCCCACCAATTGAAATGTTTGCAATTCGACTAGTGAGTTTAGTAACTGTTGTTAACCCGAAAGAAAAAATTAATAATCTCAAGTCTCAACTGTTACAAATTGCGGTAGAAAATAAAAAAAATAACTATAATATCATGTTATAGTGTAATCCACTTCTAGATTTTCCATCTTCTTGTTTACTCCAAATGAGCTCATATTGTTGGGCCTGCAAGGTACACACCCATAAGCTATGTGCACAATTTAAAAGTTGCATCACCAATAACAAGCGAATGAGGTGTTTGGTTCAGTCGCAAAGTTGTTATTACTCTTTCACGAGTATGTTCTAGTGCCCATATATATTCTAAATGACTTACTATAGCAAATTTATACATAAATTTATGATTTTGCAACCAACTCGTCATTCTAGACTTATGATAGTTTATCTCTGGTTGCATGCTTGTTATGATAAAATCATATATCAATTTCTAATTTTATACCTGAATTTGTTACCAACGTTTAGCTATGGCTTGCAGCCGATTGAAGTAGGTGCGAATTCATCAAATCTCTAATCAGGTCCCGGGAGTTGTGTTAAAAAAAAAAAAAAGTTACAAAGAAAAAACGAGAAATACAATAAAATTGCAAACACCACCTTAATTGTTACGTAGATTTGGGTTTAGAAACCCCAGTGACGGTGGGCCTGAAAACACCAACTCTAAGAAATTGGATTCCCGATCTCTCCATAACATAAAGCACACTCATGCCCTCCCTGGACCGGTGTTTTACTTGGGCAAGTTCCCTGAAGGAAATTGTCACTGAATATGGACTATGGACTATGATCACATTTTGGGCTTGTAGTATTATGATAAACAGGGTAGCCTGAGATGCATTTTGTTGATCTATAGGAGTATTAAATTTAGACTTCTTTCAGTTGGTGTACGAAATTCCATTACCAACTAAGGCTCTGTTTGATAATCACTTAATACAATGACTTAATTTATTTAAGTATTTAATTAAATTAAGTGTATTTGATAATTGTTATTAAAAAGTCTTAATGAATTAAGTTTTGAACTAATTAAGTACTTATAAATTAAGTGTGTTTGATAACTAAAATTTCACTATCTGAATTAATTAAGCGTGTTTGAATGCTCAGTTCAATGGTGAGCCAGAAAATAAATGATAGGCCTACCACTTATCACTTAACTTCTATTATGACTCTTTTTTTTCTTTTTTCTTTTTTTCTTTTTTTCCTTCGTCTTTATTTCGACGCTTATTTTTACATTGTTTTAAAATTTTTATTTTCTTTAGATGAATTAATTAAGAGTGCTTAAAATTGAATTTATATTATGAGGATAAAAGATCCCAAACTTTCAAACTCAAATTAAACTAATTTTAATACATGAAATTTTTTAATGAACAAGACATACATATATATGCAATAATCTAAATTTAATTATATATTGATTATTTACCAAGTGTAATATCTACTTTCATTATATATACTGAAAATTTATTTTAAAATCATGATTCTATTATTTAGAATAAAATATTAATTATTTTTTTATTTAAAAGAATTTTATTTATAATTCAATTTTAATGATATTAAAATTTTAAATAACTTTCAGACCTGAGTATTCAGATTCAATCTTCAAACTTCAGACTTCAGTTTTCAGACATCAAATTCAGACGTTTTTATCAAACAATGTAAATTCAGTCTTTAAACTTCAGACTTCAGTGTTAAGTATTAAGTGTTCAGATTCAGACTTCAGTGATTATCAAACGGAGCCTAAATATTAGGAAATGAATCTGGCCTTGAAATGGATCTTTCTAATTGGGTGTCAACTAATTTACATTGGGCATTTGGTATCAAAATGTAGTAAACTAATTACTTCATGCAGCCAATCATGCAATTCTTTATCCGAAAGATCCAAGGAAAAAACCAGTGATTTCAAGTGCCATTGGAAATGGGCATAAGTGACAAGAAGACCTTCTTCCAGCTTATAACTCACCCTACGGAACGAGCTGAGGTCCAGAGGACAACCATGCTCCATTTTTATGTTTATACTCCCTCCGTCCTATAATTATTATCCAGTTTGAGTTTTCATTTATAGTTCAAATTGTACTAAATGTGAAATCTTAAACTGGATAATAATTTTGGGACAAAAAGAGTATATATTATAGTAGAACATTCAATCTAGGCAAACTTTCATTTGTTATATTCTTTTCGTCTTCACAAAAATAAAGCAAAACTAAAGTTGTTAAATTGCCTTAATCGAACAAGTATTACTTCTTTTTGTGGAAGAAAAAGTGATCAAGTTATTATTTGATTTTCAATCACTAGTTTTTGATTCTCTGATTGATAGCTACAAAAATATACCATAAACATTATCGTTAAGTATCTCTATCATCACTGTCATTACTCATTACTCGTGTTATTCGAACATGTCACGTTGCTTTGTGGAAGATGTGCCGTTCTTAACTCCTAATTAAGAAGATTTGCAACTGGGTAAAATTTTTTGTTTTTGTTTTTTTTGGTAACACCATATCCAACGTGAATTTTTTAATATATACTTCATAACCAGTACCCAATGATTACAGATTTTTCTGGTACAAGACTTTGATTAAAGATTTTCCGTATAATAATTTTTCGATTCTTGTACCTGTGGTGTTGTGGGAATGAATATATGCCTAGTTGTAAAAAGATAGATATAGGCTTAACTGCTTAAGTGGCGATGCCGTTGGGGAATGCATGTGAAATACTCAAACTCACAGGTACTTGTACCAAAAAAAAAAAAAGTCAACAGAATAAAACTGAGATGAGGAAGGCGGGGCCAGAGAAGAGGATGGATGACGATACCCAGGGAAAAAAGCAGCGGCCGAGCATCCCCGGAACCACCGGGATCTACGGCGTTTCCCACATGGCCTCTATCCCTGTCGGTCTTATTCTTATTTGATGATGATGGTACGTACGTAATAAGACGATGACGGTTCTAGTTCTACTACCACTATTTTGATTTTGCCACGCCCCCTTTTAATTTTCTTTCTTCCACTCCCCCCCATCTTAAAGTGTTTCCCAAATTGGAGTAAATCACCCCCCTTTGGCGGGACTCACCACACTAATACTTCATTAGTCCCACAAATTTTGCATAAAAACGTGTAATTTTTTCTTTGCATAAACCACTCTTATGTTTCTAGTGAGAATAATGTTTTACAGTGGTGATGATTTGTGACTGTACGTTAAATAATAGTAAGCTAATAAGTGAAGTGGATAACGCAAACCCTGATAACCATCCACATTACACTAAACATGATTCAGTTGATATAACGTGGAAGGCATCCAATATATCCTCGTAAAGTCAAATGATTTTGAAGGCTTAATTTGGTTAGTTATTATAGTAATGGGATGAGATGTCATCCTTATTTTCTTTATTAGTACTCCCTCCATTTTTTTTATATGTCTTACTAAAGAAATCATCAAAACTAATAAAACATTAATTAATATAATTAAAATACAAAAATACAATTATTTATTATCAATATAATCAATCATAAATCAATAAAAATTCATTATAAATACTGTTTTATTTCCAATATAAGAATAATATTCATAAAAAGTGATCAAATATATCTCGATTGATGAAAATAATATATATTTAAAAAAATTCATCAAATTTTTAAAATAACATATATTTTGGAGGGAGTACTAGTAAAAGAGTAAAGTCAGTTAGTCTCGAGAATGCCATTACTGAATGTGACAATAAGTCAATAACTACCTGCAGAATAGGATTAAATTCCACATTGCTTGAATTCATGAAACAAGAAGAAGAAAATGAAATTGAAAGACCCGATATCATATCATCATCATCATTCAATAAAATGTTTCAAATTTCAATGTGTAAGTGAGAGACTACTCACGGGGCTCTAGATTCTAGAGAAAGTTTCTTCTGACCCTCTCTTTCTCTTCATCGCCCAGAAATTTTTCAAAAACAAAATTATTTCTTTTTCTTTTTTAAAAAAATGTACTTACAGTTACAGAGAGGTTTGACTAGTCCTTGTCAGAGTTCTGCAAGCGTTGCCCAAACCCAAAAAGTAGTACATGGGCTCTCCCGCCCAAATCACTCACTCCCCTATCAGGTCCTCCTCTTAATTGTACTTAACCAATTTGCCTTTTATTAATAGGAAAATGGCAAAAATCCCCTGAGTTATGTCCCAAAGACTAATACCATCCTGATTTTTCATATAAGGACAATTACTCTCTTGACCGTTAGTCAATGGCATAATTGACCACCCTAGGGAAAAAATAACCAAAATACCCTTTTCATTTTAAAACAAATTTTTGTGGACAAATTCTATCTTTTTTCAAAAACTTATTTTGTTTAACAAATCATCAAAAGATTTATTTAAACATAAGACATATTATTTAAGGATAAGACACATTTATTTGAGGATAAGATTTATTCACAAACCTATTTTGTTTAATTTATCTATGGTTGAATTTCTTTTTTAAAAAAAATGATAGACTTCAACCATATTCTACATTAATTTTATTAATAGTGGACAAATTCAAAAGATGAATAATGTTGAAATTATGCTAAATTTTGGACAAATTATATATTTTTTTGGAAACAATATTCAATCCTAACCAAATTAGTTTTTTACAAAAATTATTTATTTATTTTAAAAAAATTATTTTTAACAAAAATCGGTGAATATTTTTATTCCTAAATAAATTTTCAAATGATTTGTTAAACAAAATAAGCCATTAAAAAAAAGAAGATAAAATATGGATCAAAAAAATTATTTTTAGACAAAAAGGGTATTTTTATCATTTTAACTCTCGAGGGGTTCAATTATGACGTTGACTAGAAGTCAAGAAGAGTAATTGGTCTTAAAGGAAAACTCAAGATGGTATTAGTATTTAGGACATAATTCGGGGGCATTTTTGTCTTTTTTCCTTTATTAATTGGACTTTATGAACACATTCAAAAACAAAAAAAAAACAAAAAACTCCCATAGTCCTTTTTTATTCTTCTACTTTGACATTCAAACTTCGAAGCTTGTGAAAAAAAGTTCTTGACTTTTTAAGGGTTCAAATTTATTTACCTGCTTTAGATGATTCCAGAATCCCAGTGCACTGGTCTGGGGTTTCGAAAATTGGAATTTTTGTTTATTCTTTAATTACAGTGTCTTTCCAATTGAAGGCCTGAGTTTTTTTGATGCGATACGAAAGCTTCAGGTCATGAGGAAAATTTATTAAAGTTTTGAGACCACTGGTGGATGGGATCATAATCGTTGTAAAATCTTCCAGAGATTTCTTAACACAGTTGTCACTAGCTCAAACGCCAGTACATCTTATCAACTTAATAATCAAAGCCTAACGTGTGAGTGAATAGTTGGACTTTTGGGCTTGGACCAATTGTTACTGTTTGTTCCTAAATGTTGTTGAAAAGAACACTTTAATAAAAGTTAATGAGAAGAATCCAATTATTTTAGTTGATCTTATGTAAGATTTTTTTTTTTACTCAGCTAGGTACTAGTTAAATGATTGATAACTGTATGATTATTTTTTTAAAAAGTTCACTTATCATTTGATTATTGTAATCTTAGTATTAGTTATAGTATCACGTAGAGCTGGCTCAACGTATGTTGAGACCTCAAGCGAAATTGAAATTTGGGGCCCTTTAATAGTCAAATTTTGATAAATAAAAATTTCATTAAAAAACTTTAATAATTTCGATACAAATTTTTTCAAATAATTTAAATTCTACATACTTTGCATATCAAAATATTTACGGTAGTATAACTTATTTTATTATTTTTTCAAGGATTATTATATAAAATAATTCCAAAATATAATTATAGTTAATAATATCCTAAAAAATGTGGCCCAAATAATATGAGGCCTAAAGCTCTATCTTTAATAGCCTCCCCCTAAAGCGTCTTTGGTGTCAAATATTTAATTAGTGTTTTATTGAATGTAATACAAGTAAAGAATCGGTGTCAAAAGAATCATATACTGTATATATTTCACTTTTGTAAACAATCATTCGTATTTGTTTTCCGTTTCTTTTTTTCCATAAAGCATACAATTGTAAGTATCATACTCCCGCTTATATTATTGACCTTAATTTTTAAGCAATGTAAAATCCATCCAAAAGATGATACTACTCGAGCATTTTGTCCCTTTAATATCCATGATGTGGAACCAAAGGGAGAAAAGTAAAAAAACAATTATGGCAATTTCTGTCGTAATTACAATGGGGTTTTATAAATTAATTAACGCCCCTGTTTCCTTCACGTCGTTTCGCAGTTGCAACTAGTCTGACCAGATATCCTCAACCCTCCAACAAATCAAATTTTGCGAGAAAAACTGTCATTGGAATCATGGGGAAATTTGTTTACGACACAGGGCAGTGATTCTTGTGATCTATTGAAAAAGACAAGAATCTAATGTCAAGAATGAAAAAAACATTCAAATGGACATTGACTCATTTTACTTCTACCCATGAGGCCGGGAGGAATAATGTGAACAAAAGGATGCTAATGGACAAAATATACTATCCTTCTTACTTTTTTTACCCAGCTTTTGCAGAACAGAAATCTCCAGCACAAGAAGGAGCCATTGAGTAGTAGTACTTGTTTTCAAATTCAAAATCACAAGTATCAACTATCAATCATCTGACTGGAAAGCTACATATAATTCATCATTTTTAGGGCGATTTACCACCTTCAACCGGAATGTTACTGCCGTGAAAATTCTCTGTTTCGTCAATGTAAGTGCGTGATAAGTACTCCTTCTGTCCCAGAAAAATAATCCAATTTAATAAAAAATTTTGTCCCTAAAAAATAATCCAGTTTCACAAAAGTCTAAATTAGTTGAATTGAAATGACTTAAATATCCAAAAGAATTTTTTTTTTTTTTGAAATGAAATATCCAAAAGAGTAGTGGTAAGGAAAATAAGGTCAGCTTCTTTTGATTTTCACAAAAGGCATATCTTTTAATACATGAATAATTAAAAAAATGTGTTAAATATCAAATTAATTTACGTAACGAGATATTTCCATCAAGATCCATTGTCAATATTTTTTTAGATAAAAATTCTGATCAAATTTAAGTTGTAAAATAAATGCATATGTAGTTAACTTTTATAGAAATAACGTGAAGGGGCATTAGTGGAAGTTAGGGGCATAAAATGAGTTGTACATTTAGTGTGTTGACCAAATTAAAAAAGTTGTACATTTTCAAACTGGACTATTTTTGTGGGACGGAGGGAGTATTATTTATCTCACAATATCAAAGATCAGCTCTATGAACTATTATGAGCCGCGTGTCAAATTTGTATTTTTTCCGTTTCCAAAAAAATTGTATTATAATTTTTGAAATGTACTATGATTTTAAGTACAATTAACAAATTATAATGTAGATTACTTTTTAAAAAAGAGAATACAATTTAAATGTTGTTTTTGTTGGGGTTAAAACTATCAAAACTCCCGGTTTCCACGTTATCAGAGACATCCAAATCGCAATCCTTTTCATTGTTCAATTTCATGCATTTTCCAAGCTAATCGTACAATTTTTATTCTACGTTTAGTTTTAGACAGTAAACCTTAATTGTTACGTCACCATAAAATGCTGCTGATAGCCACATACAGATCCATCTTAATCAAACTACACAACTTGCTGAGGTTAATCTTACCTTTTATTTCCCCAGCTTTTCAATTTTGCGGTACTATTTGAACTTTGAAGGTGCTCAAGAGAGAAACGAAAGGAGAAAAAGTGTCAAATACAGAGTGAGAATAGCATTTCCAGTCCTTCAAACTTCATCGTTTACCATTTAGTCATTCACCAGGTCCTTAAGTGTCACCCTCAAATTCCAGTTGCGCAATTATTTTGTTAAAATATTACCATTCGGAATTTTTAATTCATATGGTTTACTTTCATCATTTGTCAATTAAATAGTATTCCCTCCGTCCTAAAAAAATAATCCACGTTTAGTTTTAAAATTTATATTAAAAATAGTATAAATTTGTAATATTATTTTTTGGGACGGAGGAAAGAGTGTTTTGTTTCAAAGTATCATTTCCCAAAAGCTTCCATAATTTCAGACTACTCAAAATAGTAAAGGAATGGACAAGAAAGTAAGAAACAGAAATGCAAGCAGAGTAATTCATATAATAATGGCACTCTTGCATTACTTTAGTCAAATTCGATGTACAATAAAAATCTCAGTACAACCCATAAAAATTAAAAGGACAACTCCGTCCGGCAGAAATGCAGTAAAATCACTTCTTCAGGCGGGTGGTAACAGTCCACCTCTGCCTTTTCTTCTTCCGCCATTAAAACGGAAGAAAATAAACCCAAAAACCCCAAAAAGAAAATAAAAATAGTACTAACCCCTAACAAAATGAGGGACAACCTTAAAATATGCCCATCTCATTTTAATCCCAGAGGCCAATACTACCTTTGCCTAATTACATGTATTTTTTCTATATCAAGGTGAATTATCACCATTTTTACTAGTTAAGGGCACCACTCTAATTGCTAAAAGCCCCCCATTTAGCTAGTGATGAAAAGAGAAATACAGTCACCATATTAAATCCAGTGACCATACTACTAATAAAACCAAAAAAAAAAAACTCCCACAAAGAAAATCATACTAGTAGGAATAAAAATTACTAGTTGTTGACTTGTTTCAGCGGAATTGGGCACCGGAATAAGTTTGACCGTAGGACCATCCGGCAGGGACAGCATTGTAGGACACAACAGTCCGGCCATCACTGGTGGTGACCTTAAATGAGAGGCTCTGGCCATTAAGATATGAGTTGCTTTGCCAATTCATTCCCCAGTTCCTGGACATTTGCTGCCACCCGGTTCTGGACCCTTTGATTGCAACCGAACGGACATCTCCGGCACCACCAACGTTGGTGACCAAGACCAAGTTAAAGTAGGCGTGACCGTTAATTGTGAATCTTATTCCACCCCTTCTTCTGCAGGGTACCCTACAATAAACAAAAGCCCAAAATTTAGAATCACTTAAAAACTTTTTACAATTAACCCACCAAAAAAAAGCAGATTCTTTTTCATAATCTAAATAGTGCACCCCATGTGTACACTGCATTTACTATAGTGATGGAAGTGTGTTTAGTGTTTACTTTTTGGTCCCACAATTGTATGTTTAAAGTGTTTCAGCAAGAAAAGCTCAGAGATTAAAGTTGAAAACTTTTTGACCTGTAATAATTCTAATTTTTTAAATTTCTATTTTTCAATTAGATTATATACCTTCTGTAAGAAACAGGGACAATTCCAGCTCTGTATTGTGCAATGTGAAGAAAGACAGGTTGAGAAAGGTCAAAATGCTGGAGAGGAGGATTGCACCATCCTCCGGCATTGTTTGGCAAGGCGTTGTTTGGTGGGCAGAAATCGGTGGCCGTCACAATGATGCTTCCGGGAAGGCATGATTTTGAGCCAACACATCTAATCTCAAAGCAAGATCCACAGCTCAAGCCATTGTTAAACAGAGCAGTACTCAGAGCAGCAATGTTTGTTCCATAACCTGTGCTGTAAAGATTTCCATATCCACAAGCTCCACCTGAAATTGAAAAAAGACACAATCTTTAAAAACTAGTACCCAAAGAAGTTCAAAATGAGAGGGGAATTTATGAATTATGCATACCCATTGTTCCAGATGCATCACCGCCTCCATAAAAGGTGGCATGAGCATCAGTCCAACCGCCATAACCATGAACATTTGACACCATTGCAAGAAAACCCACCAGGAAAAACGCAATGACAGCCATTGTTTATGAAGAAAGGGAAAAGAAAGAGAGATTTAGTTAGTGTGTGAAGATGAAAAGTAGAAAGAAGTTGGGTTGTGAAGAATGTGGCAGGGGAAGGAGGGATATAAATAGGAAAGAATGGAGAGGTAGGCTTTTGGTGCTCCAAACCTACAAGAAGACTACAGTAACAACTAACTGAAACTTTTTTTATGTTGGGGACCAACAACTGCCTAGGCACAAACCATTAATTTAACCTCAAAATTAAAAAAAAGGGTTTTTTTTTTTGGGAAAAAAAAAGAACAACAATAAGGAGGAGAAATTAGGAAGGTAGGGGAACTATTATTATTAATAAATAGGGGGTTTGAATAAGGCTAAAATTCAATTCGGCTTGGAGGGATGAGATTGTAAAGCATGTGGGTATTTTGGAGCTTTTAGTGCAAGTGGGGTCATTTTGTTTTGATTTCCTCTTTCAGCTCTCAAAATCTCCGCACATGCAACCCTGATGTTATCTTCCATTTCCTTTTTCCTTTTTTTTTTTTTCTTTTTTGTTTTTGTTTTCAGGAAATTAATAATAAGAAAGGAATAAAAATGCAGTCTTGAGAGTTTGAGACTAGAGAGTTGAAGAGCTCAGGTGCCCTTTTCCTTTCATTTGTTCACGTTCTCTCTTTTTTACTTGATGATACTCCCTCCGCCCATAATTATTGTCCATTTTGAATTTTCATTTTTAGTTCAAATTGCATTAAAAATGAAATCTCAAATTGGACAATAATTTTGGGACAGAGGGAGTACTTTTTTTTTTATCTAGTGTCTAAATTCTCAAATGATTTATGTTTGGATCGATTTTTAGTATGTATTTTTAAGTATTTTTTGTAACAAGTTGTGCTGAGATTAAATAATTATTATTATATTATTCTGAAAAAACCCAATGGAAAAACGAAACAAACAGAGATTTAAATCGAAAATTTTAGTTTAAGAGATGAACAATTCTCTGTTTGTTTGATTTTTTTAATGATTTTTTCAGTTTATTTTTCCATCCGACCATAACTTTTTACATTTCCAATACACCTTTTTACATTCCCAATACAAAAAATACCTAAAAACACACACTAAAAAAACGAAACAAACATACTCTAGTGTTTGATCGGAGCATGAATCAGGTATCATTATTAATTTCGATTCGATTGAAATAAATCTATACATAATACTGAATATTTTTTTTTTAAAAAAACGATATGGAATGTACAGTATGAAGAAGATTTTAATTAATTAATAAAAATTTATATTAGGATTCAAGACCTAATCAGAATCTCAATTCGGCACTTTAACCAAATGGACCTAGTGTTAATTTGTTGGTGGCGTCCAAGTAAATTTTGAGAGAATACTGTAGTCGTTTTTGTTTCATTTACTTTCCTCTTATAATTTTGTTACATAGTCTATCTTTTACTATCCATTAAACAATATAAGAACACAATATATAACATGTTACGGAATACATTTAACTTTTGTTATTTAAATATTATGTAGGTGATATTTAAATTTACAGAAATGTGCCGTTTCGGTTCATTTTTTTCCCACTGCTGTTTTATCCTCGTAACATAATGATGGAGTTGGTTGCAGTATTTCCTGAAAGGCAGTTACTTTGTATCAAGAAACTAATCGTTGTGGTATCAAAGTCTTTCTTCTTTTATTTTTTATTTTTTTCTTTAAGATAGACAAATGAATGTTGTACCCAAACAATAATAGAAATAAATGAACCTTTAGTGTTAGGGTTCTAAGCTTTACAATATTTTGGCTATATTTTAGAGTGCACACTGCACAGTGAAGCAGCCAGCAGATGAAGACTGGAAGTAAACTACGCCCACGGATTTTCTTCATCAGAGAGAGCATAATTGAATTCGTAGCGCGAAAATATGGAATATATCTGCATTCATAAATTGGATAGTAGTAGTTGAATAATTTCACATGGCTAGAAGAATAATTCTAAAAAAAAATTTGCACAGCCCACAATTTTAATACCAAAAGATGCTTTAGAAAGTCTGCAAGGAAATACTGCCTACACTACACTTTAGAGGTTCTTCCTAAACCACTTTTCATCCCATATATTGTTACTGTTACTAGTTTTAAAGGTTTAAATTACTTGGGGTTTTTAGCTATTGGCTTTGACTAGTAGTATTAAAATGTCTTTTGCCAATTATTTCATCTGTTGAGACCTCTAAAAAATAATCGAAAAAGGACATAGTCATTTTTTTTTTCCAAAGCGATGAGGAACCCTTTGTTTTTCAAAAATTTTGTCACGGAAAAAAAAAAAGGGTAAAAATACATACACTTTTACGTCCCCCACATGATTGATTTCTTATGGGATGATAATCAGATGATGTGACCATACGTTGCTACCTAGTATATGAGATGAGCTTTTATTTCTGGGCTAATTTTGTTGCTCATTTAAGTTGAATCTTCAATAGAAAAAAGATACGTTTGAGATTTGCTCCTTAATATTTTATGTGGCTAGTTTATTATTTTGAGTGTGTACAAGTTAATATTACTTCAATGTCACTCCATAATTCTTGCTACAAGTGGTATGCACTTATTATGATGTTAGGTCATTACTCGAGAGTTACAGTAAGTACTACTACTATTATTTTGTCTCTTCTAAGATTTGGAAATACGTTACTAAGTCCATCATAATTCGCGTGAATGATTATAATTAAGCGATTCCTCCTAATCTGATATGTAATTGTTTTTTCTGTCTTGAAAAAATAATGCATTTTAGTTAACTATATAGTTAGAAAACTATCTAAGACGCTATGGTGAACAAATTCGGAAACTAAATCTTATAATCTGTAAAACTGAATATATAACTTAGAATGTCGAGTAAATATATTCAACTAACGATTATAATGAGACGGATGGAGAAATAGTTTTTCTTAATTTGCTGGGCAAGAAATGGTGTTGCAAATTAATTTGGATTTGGAATTTGGTTGAATTAAAGAGACGGGTTGAATATGAACGGTGAACTATATTGGAGCTGGACCAAAATATGAAATGCTAAGCGGTCCACGTAAAAAAGAAAATATGGGAATGAACATGCAATATACGATAAACCATTTGCAAAAAACCAAAAATAAAAAATAAAATTTGCATTAATTATGTGAAATTTTTCCTTCACTAAAAAAATGGTCAATTTCTTTCCTCCCCCATCACAAAGATATTGGTTTTAAAATATATTTCCGATTTACGAATATATACTGAAATAGCCGGATAAGTTGAATATATGCTAGCCTTGGTTGGATCAAAAGGATGAAGAGATAAAAAGATAAAAAAGGATAAAAGAAAATATCTTTGGATCGCAGGCAATTTGCCCATTTCGAAAACGATGGCCTTGGTGATTTTACGGCTACTCTCTGATGGCAAATTGCACCTGCAAAATCTGATTCAAATATTTACAACATTTTGGTCTTCCACGAAGCTATTCTTCTTTTGGCCTTTCCTTCCCTCATCCCCATCGAAACTCAATTTGGCTTTCTCCTTTAAACATTGTTGGCTATTTTCCAACCTCCCAAACTGAAAATTCTGCCAAAAAAAATAAAAAATAAAATCCCTACTTGATAAGATTACAATGTTACTCTCAAATTCCCATTTGGTAAAACTTTCACATGTATAGAATCCCATTCCTTATCAGCCAAATGGATAAAAAAATGTTCTTGGAGATTTTCATACCGAGGTTGCGATTTTTTTTTTAATCTCTTTATCGTTTATAGTCAATTGATTTTTAGACGAGTCGTAGAAATTCTTTTTATACGGATGTTCAAATTCTGTAACTTAGATTTTTTCCGAAGGGACAAATATTACAATTGGCCTATTGGGTGTGTGCATGACTACATGCATATCCACAATTGGGAGATTCGTTCTAGCTAGTTGTTCCCCTATGCTGAATAAATTTTGCTTGCTAGTAAATGGACCATCAAAATTCACGACTCCCGTCTATATACTCTAGATTCAGCACCATAAAAAAAGTTTATGCAATCAAACTTTTCAACGTTCTTGGGGAATCATTTTACTCACGAGTTACAATAATTAATTATAACCAGTTTTCCGCTTCTTTGGAGTAGTACTACGTAGTACTATTGTAGTAGTAATACCAAAATTAATGATGGGATAACGTTTAACCTGACTTCTCTTCCTTGCAAATTGCTAGATTGCTACGTTTTTTTTTTAAAATTTTTTTTTTTTATATGTAACGGTGAAAAAACTATTCCTTTTCAGCAATTTTCCTACAGCATTCCGAAACTTTCATTCATCTAGGCTGCCCAGTAATTAGAATTATTATTTATTTTTTCGAAAGTCATCACACAGAATAACTTCACATTACTTTAACGAGTACAATATATAATGAAAATCATGACACCAATCATTCTACAAGAGATCGGTGCGATTACAATATAAATTTAGTCGACCAAAATTTTGTCTTGTACTACGGACATTATCACAATTATAGAATACAAGTATAACATGACTTAAATCAAATATTTGTCACCATATCTTTGCAAAATACAAAACTTCAACGCCGGCCAACGATGCAAAGTGATTAATTTTATAGCCGAAATTCATTTCATCTGGTACTTTTCTCCTAATGATCGAGCATAAGACATTTTATTTTGTGTATTATACTGCTACACATTTCATTTTTGTCTTTTAGGAAAAGGAACATGCTAGATTAGGTGATGGCAACTTCTATTCACTGCATACCGAAAGTGAGAGTTAGGAACCTTTTGTTCCTAATTAGCCCTCCAAAAAATGTATAAAATGTGACGAATCATCCGAATTGCAATTAAAAAATTTGATTAAGATTCTAATTATTCGATGTAATTGTTAAACGAGAATTAATCATTATTGTTCTTTTGTACTACTATATCCAATCTTAAATAATTTTTCTTTAACTTATTAAGAAGACATTCACAATGTATCAGAATCCAATAATTGGGCATGCACATGGATGGTTGTTATTATGCGAAGTAGCAAAAATAAATAATACAGGTCAAAGAGCCATTTATTTGCGTAGCAAACAAGTACATATGATATCACCTTAAATGACAAAATCGTACCGACAAAATTGTTCAATCAAAATGAAATTAAAAATAAAAATCACATTCTTAATCATATCTTGTGATGACTTTAATGTGAACAACAATCTTTCAATTCTTAGGTGGATTACAATAAGTAGAACGGTATAATTATTAGTACTACCATTGTTGTGATTATTTCAACAAGAAAACAAGTGCAAAGAAATCAGCACAAGAATCCAATCATAAAGCATTCATCGAGCTTAGTTTCCTAATCATTATGTCAGTTCCTAGCAATATTTATTATTTTATTTTTTTAGAGGATGGTAAGTGGTAACATAACTTTTTGTTGGATTTTTTATATTCACATAAGCATCTCTTCATTGATAACAAATTAATGACTTTCTTCCGTAACATATGAGTCCAACAACCATCAAGAGCGAGTGCAAGTTGTAATAGTCAACCACTTCGTAAGATTCATCATACATGAGTGATAAAGACTAAGAGGAGAAACTTTTATAGAGATTTCGATATTTAAATTAAATAACACGAGTCTAGTTAGACGATAATCGTCAATTATAATGATCATAGAATTAAACAACGATTTGATTTTAAGTTTATTTTATCTCTAGATGTCGAAAGCGATTCAATGTATAGTTTCATCTGTTGTCAAATGTCGATATTTGCACCTAACAAAAACGTCTCTGTATATATATATATATATATATATATATTTTACATCCTAACATGTTACTATGTCTATGACAATAAAAAGAAAAAATAAGGGAATAAAATTACTAGAGATTTGTGTTGCACTCGCTCCCAAAGTACGTTATTGGCGCCTAAGGGAATTCCCCGTAATCAAAGGAAGTGTTTGCTTAGTAAAAAGATAACAGGCTGTATCTCTGGAATTGATTCGTTGTCTTTAACTACCTTCACCAAAAGTGACCTAACTAACACATGAACCGTTGGATTTACATATAATTGCAAAACAAAAGGACCCCAATGCCTATTTTATTTGAATAGTTTCATAACAACAGAATGCCCCAAAAAAGGTCACTTCCAAATCCCAACAAGGCATTAAAGATATTAGTATTAGGAGATTTTGTCGACAAAAGCTTTCTTTGGAAAGAGCAAGATTTATGAGAGATGATACCTTAGCGTATGGTGAAGGCATGGTGGGATGGGACGCTTTCTATGCGAAAAAGAGAAGGAATTAATGAGTGTTTTAGACTATCATTATTCATTTTTGGGGGGTACAAAGATGAAAGGGCTGACCCCAAACTTCACATATTTGGTCGTTCTTTTAGGGTCATTTCTACTTAGACAACTATTTATTATAAACCCTTTAATTTGACTATGGATATTTTTTTCCTTTAGAGTCAATTGTAATTTGCCATCTTCGACTTTTTAGTCCTCTTACATGCCAATTATGCTTTGAACTATTGGATGTTAGGAGTGGAGTTCAAATGGTTCTATTTGAGATTAATCTCTATATATTAATGAATGCATCGTACTCCTCAAATCTAACTATCGTACAAAGATCCAATTCTTTTTTTTGGTCAGATGGCATATAACATTTGAGTGCTCTAAAGGTTATCTTGCTCATTGACTACTATATATTAGTTGCATAAAAGAGATAGATTTTGTAATGATCCTTTCTTTTATTCATGCCCATTTGACTATTTTTATTCTTGGCACCTTCGGTGGGTTGTTTCTCGTAAAGTTGTTCGTTGATTCTTTGCTTTTGGAGAATCTTTTTAGTGTCAAGAGAAAATTCCAAAAGGACATGCATTAGTTTGAAGGAATTGGATGTACTGTGGAATTGCATCCTCCGTTCATTAGACCATCCGAAGCAAGTGTTTTTTTTGGTCCCAAAAAAGGTCTTGCGTTTTGAATTGTTTATTTAATTAAACAAATTGTGTGTGTGTGTGTGTGTTTTTTTTTTTTTTTTTTGGCCGGAGGTTGAAGAAGTAGGTTATAAAGTTGGAAAGAAGCACAATATACATAAGGATTAGTTCTCTTTCAAACGTTTGGAGTCATACTTGGTGAAGATGCATTTCCTGGATGATATGAAATTTGTAATTAAGCATCATGGCCCAGGCATCCATGCGCATGCTAGAATTTGTGCGTCTTCATATCATCTTTTTCAAAAGCTACGTGGAAATTTTACCAAGCACCAAAGAAAGGGGGAAAGAAAAAAAAAAAAAAAACTATTGTTGGATTTTCTCAATGTGAAAATATATATTCCCCTTGTTCCGTTATAATTAATTATACAATTATTTTGAGAGATAGAAAGAAGGAAAAAAATTTTGTTTTAATTAAATGATCCTACACTAAAAAATTAAACACGTTCTGTCCCGTAGCCAAACCACACGTATGTTAATCCATTTTGGAATAAATTATTCATCTTTAATCTTCAAGCTCTTTGGTCATATCCCTAGATGTGCATAGGTGGAGGGAAAATGCCCAATTTCATGCCGTAAGTAACATTTTGAAGTATCGAACTACGTTAGCCAACTTTGAAGTTTGAACATTACGTCGTTGCCTTTTATATTCGCGTTTAATTTTGTCTTTTGGTTCTCATATATAGTGCTGACTTTTATTCATTTGTATTTTGTAAGGGTGGTATAACCTTAAGACCAAGTCATTACTACTAATTAGGCACCAAAGTGTGCTTAAGGAGTGACGTACCCGTATGAATTATTCTAATTACACCTCCAAAGAGGAGGGGCAACCAAAACCTTTTAATTAGTAAAATTATAAACTCTAGCAAATTGTACAGTGCTGGCTCTATTATATTGACGCAGGGATTTTGTCATCTTAATCAGCCAATAAGATTTCTAGTCGATGGACATTAATATTACTCCAAGAAATTTTTGATTTCGACAAAGATAACGACTTTATATATAAAGTACTGCATCTGCATTGCACCCATTTTCCTTGTCTGCCACAACATATTTTATATCGCTGTTGAAGAAACTAAAAGAGATTGTTAATAATGCATTGGTATTACATGTGTTTTCTTGTGAACTTTAAGAATGATCAAATAATTCGTTTCACCATTTTGCCTCTATCCGCTGATTCCAGCAAGAAATTCCAATAACATCCATATATAGATTATAGACTATATTATATGTATATCCACAAGCATTTTCACCTTGCAGCTCAGCTAACCCTATAGCTATACCTGCAACTTATCTCGTCCTACCCTTTCGTTACGGGGTAATTTTTAGCAAAATTAATCGAAACTTAGAGATTATATTCTCTTCGAATTAGTAGGGAATAAGAAAAACACATTTGGGATCTTCTATACTAGATAAACTGAAAAACATATGAATTATTATGTGTCAGGTACGTACCCTGAAAATGTGAATCTTTAGTCAAGACTTTTAACTAGTAAATAAATATGTAAAATTTTTTTTTTAAAAAAAAACGAATTATATAAGCTTGTGGCTCTAAAATACGAAGACAAGGAACAATGTGTCATTATCTAAAACTGGTCCTGAAGGGAGACAAGTAATTGAATTCGATAGGATTTAACTTGGATTATAAGAATCGCCCCCAACATTTCCGAATTGATGCATGTCCATATCTCGAATTTAATTGGTTGCTTTGTCCCTTTGGATCAGTTTATTTTTATCACAATTTACCTTATATAGACCAGCTGCTCCATATGGCGAACTTCAATTCACTTTTTTTTCGTTAATGTTCTGTTATCACTTATCAAAATCTCTAATTTGGAGCTAGTTCAATTGCATATAATTAATATCTTCATCATATCGAAAGTAGCGGATATGTATCAGTTGATTATTGTATATAATTGTCAAATTTGCATTATACACGAGATTAAAACATCAGTCAAGCTTTTCTTAATTTCTCATGAATCATTATTACAAAGAAAATCGAACGATATTTCTCCGTCAATCATAATTGCAGGCAAAGTTGGAAATTACAGTGTCATAGTGATATTTTGATGTTCAACTTTCTTTCTCAGGTGGCTAACAACTGGCCGGGCTATTTAAAGCGGATATATAGTTACCACCTACAAATTGACTTCCACTAAACAAAAATAAATAGTCCGATTTGGGAAGAACATCAAGTTGCTAATCAAAAGCACATGGGAAATCCAGATTACTGTACATGGATCATACGTGAACCAGTCAAATTCCAAATACTCTCTCCGTCCTATAATTATTGTTCAGTTTAGATTTTTCATTTTTAATTCAAATTGTACTAAGAGTGAAATCTCAAACTGGACAATAACTATTATTATTTTTTTTTATAAATAACTGGAGCATAATTTTAAGACAGAGGGAGTATTAAAAAAGATGCACGGAGAAGAAGACTTCTGTACGACCTTTCTAAACTCTGAATAATAGTAGTATTCAAGTACTGTTATTTTGTCAGAAAAAAAATGATTAAGAAATTCGTCTATTGGTTCTTATCGGTTGACGGAGTGAATATATATATATATATATATATATATATATATATATACTACAATATTTTGTAGTTTTAGACTTTTGAATTCAAGTTTCATCAGTTGCAAAGTCAAATCCCTTATTTTATACTCCCGTTGTCTGAGTGACTTTTGTATATTTTTGCAAAGTCAAATCTCAAATTTAAGAGATCAAGTACTTCATCAGTTTCTAGAAAAAATAAATTAGATTCAAAAAAAGTATTTAGTATTAATTTAAATTCAATAAATTTTAAGACAGAAAGAGTAAACAATTAGCGTTTGTGGCTAAAATATGTTGTTGGCCGGGTTTATTATGACGTGCCAAAACGCACACAATAGGAAGCAATAGCAAAATTAATCTAAAACACCTCATGAATAAGACAGAGTTTACAATTTGTACTTTAGGGAAAATGAAACTAATCAGGCAAGAACAATGAATGAAAGGGGTCGACTATACAAGCATCAATCTAAGGTCAATTTAAGCAATGATGCTTAACCTTTCACTATTGTGGAAATACAACAAGTTTTTGGTTTCAGACAACTTCTTTTTCAGTTACTAAAACCAGTCCGGACAAGATACTGTAGGGTTTTAATTATAATAAACACCAAAACAGGGAGATCACTGCCATGGACGCCTAAAAAAAACAAAAGGGTATGAATTCAATTTCTTATTATGAATGAAGTCACGCACAAAAGAGGTTGATGAGCAAAACAGCACTTAATGCGAAAAAAAAAGAAGCAAAAGCAAACACTTTCAGATGAAGAAATTTGAGTGGTACTTTTCAGGGTCATGGTAGTGTCCCAATTACATGACTTGTGAACAATTGAACTCCAATACATATGGCAGAAAAGAGAGTGTACCTACATATCTCTCGAGCGAACACATATCTCACACAAATTAATTCTTGTTCAACTCGAAATATCGTCGATACAAAATCCTAAATACAGTTACCGTATGGCTAGCTGGAGATGTGACACTAATAGTTTGCTATCACAAGTCGCACAATGCCAGGCAGGGGTTAAACGAGCAACATGTTTGAGACCCATATAAATTGAGATGTTCCCTTCTTTGGCTGTAAGGATAAGACGTAAGGGACTCTTTCAAGTTTCAGACTGCCCCAAATATATATTTGTATCTTTGGACCCATCTCACATGTAAGCTCACATGGCCGCTCAAAAGGCCAGAAAGTACGTAACCATAACAATCACAACTTGATTATTCTTTTGTATATCTAATAAGTAGCAATGATCAATAAAATTGAAATAAATATTTTTGAGTCGTACCGTACCACATTGAACTGTTCTCTCAACTCCTGTGTGAACGATCCCGATTCACGAACGAGGTGTAAATGTTACGAAATCACAGTCAGTATTATACTCCCTCCGGTTTTTAATATAAGGCATTTTGATTTATCTTAAGTTTCACATAATACATATTTTTGATTGACAAAAAAACCTTAAAAAGTTATTTTCACATTCCTTATGTTCTCTTGATTGTTATGAAATATTTTTAAGATTTTTTTGTTAATTAAAAATACATACTAGGTGAAATTTAGAAAAAGTCAGAATGTCTTGTAATAAGGACCGGAGGGAGTACAATTTTCGAAACACCTACAGAAATGAATTAAATGTATAATTTCTTTTATTAAATATCTACCATTTAGAAAAAAAAAAATCCAGAGGTTCCAAACAAAATGCATCCAGAAAAATTCAGTGTTTATAGTTTCTGTTTGTTTTTACATTTGAGGTAAAAAAATTTATTTCAAATTTAAAAATTTGTTTAAATAGATTACATTTATTTCACTGTTCATAATATCACAGAGGAGAACAAGAAAACACATACAAACGTGAGTTCGACAGAGTGTTTATACTTTGTGGCACAAATGATTTTATGAAGAGGACATAATCAAAGCAGGTCCCGCCACTTGAGAATTTTAAACTTGCCCGTTATTGAAAGAGGCCCATGGACTCGTCTAAATTAATCATTTGTCGGAGGACCAAGTTTAGGCCCGTATGCAAGAAAATAACAAAGGACAAGCATTGGCCCGGAATTGATTATTTCATCTTCCATTGATTAGGGCACGGCCCACTTACCATTATATTTCACCGGAGTGTTAATATTATCACTTGAGTTCAAGTAACCAGTGTAGTTCTTTTTTTTTTTTAAAAAAAAACAAAATTTAATGTATTAATTGTTTATTTTAAAAAAATAAACATAGTGTAGTATCTTCATCCTATTAATCTTGTTGAATACAAAATGTAAGACAAACCATCAGACCTTTTATTTCATTAAAAAAAAAAAGATTATATTTAAAGAAAGATTCCAAAAGTAATTTTACAGTAGTAAAAGATATTATGATGCATTTTTCTTGTTAGGACAAACGACCGAACATGGTACAACAACAAATTTAGAATCCTTCTGAAACCGTTGGCATTCCCATCAATTTTTTTTTTCATTGTTTTTTTTATACTTTATATACTCGTGACATTAGATCAAGTGATAAATTAGAGTTTACAACACAACATCCCATGAGAGTTGTTTCTTCCTAAAATGTTCATTTCAAACCCCAAATTTACCCGCCAAAAGAACAGACAGACATGGCCAGAATACTACACCTAAGGACTCCTCACTTAACAGCAAGGGAAAGCTTACCATTTTATCATCACTTCGAAGAAGACCCCGCTGCCTTGGAAGAACCAGCAGCTCCATGGTCGACTGATCCGATACACATTTGTGAGCCGAAAGAGGTGCTTTTCCTCGCCTTACCAGGGAACTCTTTGCCTAGATTACACTTCATTGAAAGATTCTTTTTAATCCTACTTCGGGTAAGTGAGAGCATAGTACTACGAGAAGGCGTGTGCAAAGCCCCTTCTACACAGTCTCCAGCCTGAGCGCAGCCCCATGGTTTCGAGGATGTGCCATCTTCACAAAAAGGTCTTAGCCTGGGAAAGAACTTGGCAAAGACCTTCTGCTCTGGAGAGTTCTCTTCTTCAATTTTGGCACAGATGGGGCAAGGTGGGTCACTTTTGTGAGCCTTTGGTGTGGTTTGGTCCAGGCATTCTGCATGAAATACATGACGGCAGGAAAGAACCCCAGCAACCGGCATATCACCACTTCTTACAATACGTCGAGAACTCCAAGGTGATCTTTGTGAAAGAAGCCGCTCACACAATCCACATCTGAAACTATCAGATTGATTACGAGCTTTATTGGAGCAATCAACTTCGAGTGGTTCTGAGACATCTGTGAGATCAACACTGCCACTTGCACTGCTCAATCGATTTTTTTCTCTTCTAGGAGTACCAGCATCAAATTCTAAAAACCCAGCAGAATTGCTCTGAGTAGCTTCTCCTCTAGGAGTATCCGAGGGAAAGGACAAAGGGTGAACAGGCTTGGACATGAAGCAACGGCGACTTGAAAAGTTACGATGAGTGTGATGTGACTTGGCTATAGAGTCATAATCACTACTGTCTGATCTAGATGAAGTAGAACCTCTGCTATCCCTGGCAGCCGATGTTCCCTGGAAATTCATATTGGATTAATTTCAACTTCAGCCAGCACTAGGCAGCAAAATATGGGAAAAATATAGAAACAACTTACTTCCATTGCTGGTGAGAAGGGTAAGGGCCTCAAAACTGCATTTAGACAATGAAAGGAGTATCAAAAGCACAATCATATAACTATTCAAGTTCTCAAATGAAATCACAAAAAAAATTATACAAGAACATCTTATAATCATTTTGTGACATTGGGATTACTGAAACTGAGTAAATATCTTAACACAAAAAATAGAAGTTAGATTCTTCAGCTAGAAAAATGGGGAATTTGCATCAAAAAAGGGATTACTGACTGTACAAATTCAAAAAGAAAGCCTGATGTGATAAAATTCTCTGAAGCTCACACATGCCAGTCCATTTGCTTAAAGGGTTCTCTCAAGCATAAACATCACTCACAAAGACAGACCAGGAGGAATGCTTCTTATACAAAGGATTTTCCGGAAAGCTAACGTATGGAGACTTCCCAGTAAGATATAGTTATTTTAGCAAGAAACTAAACATATCAGAGTACCACCCTCTGAAACCATATCGTTCCAAAACCGAAATAATATCCAGTACACAACATTCCAAAAATTACAGACATCTTGAATGACAACTGAAATTTATTTTATACATGAATCACAACAACTAAGAGTATTTCAAAAGGAAAAGGGTGGTGATGGAGGAAAGAAAAGCGAGATAAAGCAGCCTGGAGATTTTTTGCCTAGCTAGAAACATTCACTTACTAACCTATTTATTTTTCATCTCCTTGTAAACCAACGAGTCACACACTAAGCACAGCAATTTTATCGAAGGTTCAATCGAATTTTTATTCAACCTTATAGAATTAAAATTAGAATTGGTAGTTTTGCCAAACAAACCCGAGGGTTTTAGTTTCCTAGATAGTCTAGATACAAGGAAAAGAAAACTTCAATTAAAATCACTTGTTACACTTTACATTTAACTCCAACTTTTCAAGTTTCTAATGAGACACACGCAATAAGGGTCAAATCGAGGACTCCAACAAGATCTTTTCAAGAGACACTAAGATTCTGATACTGATTTCTGTTGCAAGGGGATTCAGATTTTCATTCAAAACACACAATAAAATTTAAGTTATGGAGCTAGTAGAGAACTCTCAACTGAAGCGAAATAAAAAAGGTGAGATGATAGCACTTTTGCAAATTGAGGTAAAAATACAGATCGGGTTCAATGTAAATTTAATGATCAAGCTGAATACACATCACATACTAAGTCAGAGCATGGACCAGGATATGAAAGAGTCGGCAAGAAGAAGATGAATTGAGAAAAATACATACTGCTGTAGTACAGGGCAACAATCTAGAACCAGATAAACAATCTTGCATTATGCAGTTTTTATCATCATTATACAACAAATCAGATACACTCGATAACTGCCTCCAACACATTAGTTAATGAGACACCCGTTCAGGTTCTTGATGACGCGGAATTAAAGGTGCATTTATAAATGGTGTGGTAGGACACCCAAATGAAAGATCAGAGAAACAACTGTTCAGTAAAACCACATGAGAATAAATTTGAGGCAGAGTTTGTAATCCTGCAGATAACATGGCTGAAACGAGAGCCAAAACAGTCTAACCTACCTTGAAGCCTAAACCAAAATCACCCTCTAATCCACTACTGCTACCATCTGAACTTGGAACCATGGGAGTATGAGCAAATATTAACATAAACCATTGCAGCATTCAATTAATCAAATAAATAGAGAACAAATAATCAAAATGATTTGTCCATCTCAACCATTTTAAGGTCAAGCTACTATTAATAAAAAGCTGTGACAAACAAATTGTGAATCGTGTCATAAGATGATTAGATTGACTGGCTTTCTACAAGCTAAAGTTAAAAAAAAACTTGGAGGAAGGGCAAAGGAAAATATTAGATTGATACTAAACAACTTGGAGGAAAACGCAGCGATTAGGTACATAAGCAAGCATGCTACTGTCAAGGGAAACTGGAGCTCAACTTAAATGTCTAAAAACTTGGAAATTTGACTTACTTCTACTTGAGGCATGAAAATCATCAATGTTGATTTCCTGAATTGCAGGTGGAGTCCACTGTCGCACAGGGGACACATCAGAGGGACTGCTATAGTATGGGCCACCACCATCATTTGCCACATATTGATGATTTGCCAGTTGATTGCCTCTCAACCAGCTTCTGCTTTCTCTACTATTTGAGGATGCAGAAGACCCAAACAGTTGTACGCCATCATGAGAGCCAAAAGATAGTGCTTCAGATTGAAAACGGAAGTCCCATCTCGATGGCGGAGGTGAATAACTCGAGTTCGTCCGCCAATAAGGCTCATGTGGCCCCAAGGACCACTCTCTGCTGGCGGCATTTGATCCATGTGGCCTTGCAGCCACACAACAAAGGGACCCCGTTTTAGCTATCTTTCACAAAACCCACCAGAAATTCCTTCACCCTACTTTCAGAACACTTCCTGAGTTGCAAGGCTAACTATCACAGACTAGTACAGTCGGCCAGAAGATAGAAATTCACCAAAAGCTCCATATTTGTTTATGATATATAGTAAATATCAAGAACAGAACTTTGGATTCTTCTTATCACAGTTTGGTTCAAGGAACTTAAGTTCAGTGAATGACAATGACAAAGCCTTCCTGAACCCCAATAAATTACCAGTGGAACAGACCAAGTAATGCTCAAAACTGCTTCAAAATCATTGCTTTAACTAGCCAGAGAAACATGGACCTATAAACACCACAAAGACAGCTTACAAACTATGTTTCAGATGTCAATACTTAATGCAGTTGCAGACTCGATGAACCTGCAAGCAAAAAAGTGTAGAAAGCAAGACCTCAAAACCAGGAAGTGCAAGTTCAAGATATCAATTGGAAAAGGCAAGAAAAACACCCCATTCAAACTGGAAACATGGCATTCAATGAAACATTAACAGCACAGAATAATAATAACAACAACAATAATAATAAAAAACCTACCTTTACATACTTCATAATTTCTATCACCAGCTCAGAGACGACATCAAAAAGAACCTCAAATAGCAGAAAAACAATAGAGAAGAAGAAACTTTCCTTCTCCAGTTAATCGATTCCCTGTCTCCTCTACTTTCTAAGAAAATTAGACTACTGCAGAAAATATGTATACTTCCAACTGGGTTTTTTAAACAAATAGAAATAAAAAGTCACTCATATACTGTCGACAAAAATGGAGCCATCATATATCAACCACCAACAGCAAACCATAAATAGATATATAAAAGGAAGGAAAATTATAGCCAAGCCAACAGCACTGAATTATTTAAGCACAGAATAATTCCCAATCATCAGAACCCAATTCTAAAAAAATGGTTAAAAAATTCCAAATTATTGGCAGAAACAACCAACCCAGAAATAAAATAATTCTTTAGAACAGAAAAACAGCATCTTACAGGGAAAGATTCTCAAGCAACAACAACGTTGTGGAAAAATTACCTTAAGAAAAAGATAATCTTGCATTCAACAAATAAAAAGGCTATCTTCGACATTAACAACACAAAGTACACAAATAGCTTGATGAAAATGGAGTCATCAATAAAATGGCTTCAAAATTTCAGTGTCTAATTTTGTGGGCTGAAAAGGAAAGAGTGAAGAAGGCAGAGAGTGAAGGGAAACTGTCTGTCTGGAAGAAAGAACTTAAGAACCCTAAATTAACGGAGAAAGCGCGATTATTTTAAGTGGTCTTTTTTGCTCTGGAGCCCTCATATTTTCTGTAATTTACGGTTGGGGCAACCTCTTAATCTCTTTCCCGTGCTTTGCCATGGCTGCTTTTGCCTAACTCTTTTTCCTTCTTTTTGGCATTGATATCAGAGCTGTATAATTAATTAATTTAGTGCAATCATACAGGAAAAAGAGCCAAAACAAACATAAAAAGGTTTTTAATTTTCCAAGTTGTTTGTTTTTTTTTTTTGGTTTATTATTTAATGATAAATTTACCGCCTTTCTTGAAATCGAAAGACTTCAAAACAAATCAAACATTCCTCTTTCGTCTTTTGATAACGCTGCTTGTCAGTTGGTTCATTTCTTTAATGTGTTTACAGTCTACCTACAAAGGTAAATTGTTATACCGTAATTAAGAACTGATGACAATAGAATAATAGTACTACTATAATTTAAAGGTATAGTATTAGTATCAAACAATTTCGGATTGTTGAAGTCTTGGAAGTCTTGAAGATTTTTCTGAAAGCAAAGTCTTGAAATGAAACTAAATACATGTTGTTCATGTTCCCTTTTTATAAAAGTTTTAAGTTTCATCGTCAATAAAGGGGAAATGTTTGTGTTTTTGCTTTTTTGGTACAGGGATAAGAATTTAGGGAGGAAAATATAGAGGGATCTGTATCAAAATACTATCACCTCACATTGTTGTTGAACCCCTTTTTGGTGTTTATCTTGGGAAAGTCTCAACCTTTTGTCATCAACCCCACACTACTTTTCCTTATTTAACCACTTTGCAAGATCAACTAATGCAATAGCTTGGAAAATGGGAGTTCTATCAGCAAAATTGGGTCATCCATTTCCACTACACTCAACTTTGTTGTCTTGGCACAAGTCATAGGGTCATAGCACAATTCAGAGGATAGAGTTGCACCACATTAAGGATGAATCATTATTGGCTGTTTTTGATCCATCAATGGCATGAGAGAATATACAAATTGCTATCTAAGATCAAACTTGCTCAAGTTCGTTTCAATAGAGCTTCTGATTACTATGGTCTATGGCAGTCGACAAACTCCAAATTATTTCGCACCGTCTAAAACAGAATAATGACAATTTGATCTGGAATAGCTCAGATGCAAAGCTTCAAAAGATGAATATACACAAAAGAACATTTATTTTTGGTTACATTTGGAGCAGGGAAGTTGCACTGGGTTATGCATTGTGGGATCTTGTGCAGCACCTTAAATAAAAGCTTCAACAAACATATGCCTGTCTATACATTCTACCATGATTTATTGCATCAGAGGCGTGCAGCAACATGGCTACTTGTGAGCTATCCCATAGACATGAGGGTTGATGATTGAAGCAGTAGTCAAGAAAGCTTGGTTAAGTTCAACATCTGAAAAGCCGGCTTTACCAATGATTGCTCCTGTTTTTCTCGTTAAATGACAGCCATCGGCAACAATCTGTTGCAAAGGATCAAGCACACCTTGCATGAATCTTCGAATTGTTCCATCTGGCCCAACAGAATCGAGGTATCAAGGCAAGAATTCTATCAGAGAAGGCGAAAATTAATCGCAAACAAAAACAGTACCAAAGAAAGGAATTAACATGTTACCATCTGCTGAAACATGTTCAACAAACACGTACAATCCACCAGGCTTGAGCACCCTCTTTATCTCTAAACATGGAAATAAAATTTTATCACCAGCTTGCTTATGGATGCAAATTAGGAAAAGCTGCTAGTAATAATGAGCCGCTACCGTCTTGAACACACTACATTCCTGACTTCTTTTATCTCTAAACATGGAAATACAATTTTATCACCAGCTTGCTTATGGATGCAAATTAGGAAAAGCTGCTAGTAATAATGAGCCGCTACCGTCTTGAACACACTACATTCCTGACTTCTTTTATCTCTAAACATGGAAATACACTTTTATCACCAGCTTGCTTATGGATGCAAATTAGGAAAAGCTGCTAGTAATAATGAGCAGCTCGCGTCTTGGACACACTACATTCCTGACTTCTTTAGCTCTTTATCATCTGATGCTACATGCTGAAGTCCTAACCTAGTGGAGTAGGGAGGTGAGCTTTACCTTGCAATGTCAGGTCGAGATCTTTAACAGAACATAGCACAAGCGTGCCCACAACAGCATCAACAGATTCATCAGCTAATGGAATAGCTTCTGCAACCTGCTTGATATGCAAAAGTTAAAGTTGGAGACTTGGAGTACCTTTTGCTCAAAATGAAGCAAGAAGAACAGAAAAAATGTTCCACTAATAACTAGGAAAGTAATGGAAGCACCTACATTCAATCTAAACTCAAGTTAAAGAAACAACTTGGAGGGCAAAGAAAGCAATGAGTTACGTAGTCAAAGAGTTCAGGGTTATTTTGTCTTTAGTGATTGCCATCTTTTGAGATTTGCTAGGTTTAATTCAACCGCCAAGAAAAAGAGAGATTTTGAAATGCCATATCTAGGAAATAAACCAGAAGAAGAAACTAATAAATGCATATTCAGCATTTTTGCCCATGATCGAAAATGTGCAGACATCGAATGATTTTTATCCTCAGATGAAGCCACAAAACACATTATGAATGACAAACAAGAATAAGCGCAAATGTGGTCACTGGGAGTACTCATACGGCTGGCAAAAATTTGAATTTTGTAGATGGAAGGCCTGCAGCATCTGCTGCCGCCCGTGCATATTTCTCCATCTTCTTGTTCGGGTCTACACCAAAAACTTCAACCCCGGGTTCATCTGCATAATATTTAAGGTTCGGACCTGTCCCAATGCCAATTTCCAATATTTTATCAGCCTTTCCTCTCAGATTAGAAAAAAGTGGCAATTTATAACCTGCAATCTTACACAATAACAGGCACATTTTCATATCCACTAATCAAATGATAAAATACCGACAAAAAGTGGCCTTTAGATCACCAACCTCAGCCTCATATGCTTTCATGCCTGTTTCCATTACTGATGCAAATAACTCCTCATACCAATCTGGTCTTGGAGGGTGAATTCTGTTCAGCATATCCTGTATTGGAAAACAGTAATGATATTACATCATAAGAAACTCTACAAGATATCAACCTATTAGTCTTACCTTGCAAGCTCCAATACTGAACTACTAACTATTGCATCCTCAGAAGTCACTTGTCCCAAGTTCCCAACTTATTTGAGACACACAAAAACTGATCGCTTTTGGTAAATTTAATAGAACCCCATAGACTTCCTCTGCCCCTTTAGACCCAAAGCACGCTCCCAACAAGAAAAAACTTTCTCAGAGTTCATTAGCAACTGTAATTCACATGCAGTGTCCGATCAACTTGTCAGCACAATTACAGTCTACTGAAGCTCAAAAAGGCTTCAATTTTCAACAAGACAAAAAAACGAATAAAGCCCATGAAATTTCAGAAAACAATCAATAGCTACCAACAAACTCCATAAAGAATCATCAAGCCCAGATATTAGCTATCATACCATGGGATCATTTGCAGCAAAAGAATTCGGAGCAATAGGAAAAAGAAGAGCATTGCCAAACGCTTCTATGAGACGCCTTCTTGTAACACAACAAGGGCAGAATGTTGTTGGGGATGGGAAGGTGCCTTTGTAGCTTTTCTTTGATTCTTTGATGTTGTCATCAGTTCTTGCTTTGGAACAAGAGATGGCAACATTTTTTAAGGTTGTGCTTCTGAGGGATAAATTGGGATATTTGGTTGTCCGAGAAGGAGTAACGTTGATGGCAATACTGCTCAATGAAGAAGGATAAAGCCATTTGAGAATCATTTCATGTAAGAAGATAAAATCATGAAAGATTCTGGTAGGATTTTGGACTTTGGAGTGGACTTGGCAAATATTCTACTATTTTATTTATTTTCTAGGTGTAAAAAGAGAGGTATTTATATCATCAGTTATTATTACTACTACTTCTTCAAGTAACAACCCTAACTTAAATACCCCCAACTGGGTCGGTCTTCTGGATATTTCCTTTCAACTTTTTTTTTTCTTGACGTCAATATTTTCAGAATCGGTATTGTGCTTATACTAGTCGACGGTTCAGTGCCTTGACATTTATACTGGTTTGGCCAAATCTCTACAGTTTTAGTTTCAGAGTTCGACTCTGTTTTTACCTCTTCTTTCAAGTTCATACCTTTTTTATTGAAGCATCGAAATCGTGTAACGGTTGAAGAATCTTCTCGTAGCATTGCCACCGCTCCGTCTAAGTCGTTGCTTCTGGTGGGTTTTTCTTCTAAATTTATTTTTCCAATTATTCTTGATTGAAAAGCATCGAACTTGGTGATACATTGGAACTAAAGCGTCTGTTTGAATCATGATATTTGCTAAATTCTTTCTACTAGTCGTTTTTTTTTTTCTAAACTTAAATTTCAGATTATTCTTTTTATTGTAAAGGATCGAACTTGGCAGCAGTCGTATAATAATTCCGAAACTTGTTGGCAATGTTGTTATTCATGGAAGCTTCAGTTCATTCATGATGTCTGCTACCGTTTAGATTTTGGCTCCATTGAGCTCAACGGGCAGTAGTTGTTTTTTTTTTTTTTTGGAAGGGTGGGTTTGATTGTGATGGTTGGACCCAATGCTATTTTAGTATATATTTCTAGAAACGTTTACCTATGGAATTTTCTGTGCTGAATATAGTTTTTTTCGTTGTTAGGTAAGTGCATATAAAATTCTAGGCTAGTAATGGCTGGTCAGAGGAATGATTATGGAAAGAGAATACATTCTCAATCTGAACATTTGGCCAGTGATGGTAGCAAGAGAAGAAATCCTACTGATGATAAGGAGTCCAACACCATTGGACCCGACGATACAGTTTACCGCTACTTGTGTCCCTTGAGAAGAATTGGAAGCATTATTGGAGTAGGTGGGGATATTGCAAAGCAATTAAGGTCTGAAACCCTAGCTAAGATTAGGATTAGTGAGACGATCCCTGGCTGCGACGAGCGTGTAGTTACTATTTATAGTTCCAGTGAAGAAACTAATAGCTTAGGAGATGATGATGATGATCTAGTTTGTCCAGCTCAAGATGCTCTTTTTAAAGTGCATGATAGAATTGTTGCTGAAGATTTACCCATTGATGATGAGTCAGAGGATCCTCAGCAAGTTACAGTCCGGCTGCTTGTGCCATCAGACCAGATAGGATGTGTGATTGGTAAAGGTGGACAAGTTGTCCAGAGTATACGCAATGATTCTGGTGCTCAAGTTCGAATTTTAAGCAGTGAATATCTACCTCCTTGTGCTCTGAACTCAGATGAACTGATACAGGTGATAAGTCATCTCTTTCATCATGATGTGTCAAATTGTTTTATATTTTGCTAGACTGTAGTTTTTCAATGATGTTTTGATTTGTCCGCTCTTTTTAGTCTGTATTCCTTCGCTGTCCTGCCTCTTGAGTATTTGATTAGAGCTTGAGGATGATGCTTGAAACCTGCTGAACCTTAAGTATTCCCTTGATTGATTCAAATGACATAATGGACGTCTCTCTGCTTAATATCACAGTACAGAAATGTCCTTGATCTGCATAAAGAGCGTACTTGAGACAATTGTGGAATTTATTTCTTTGCCATAGAGGTAGATAAAATATGAATTTAAATCTTGAGTACATTGGGAAAATGGCTTTTCCATTGAGGTACTGAAAATTTCAACCTTCAGTACATCAGGAAATGCATGCCAAAATTTTTGGGGAGACTGATGGTGAATTGGAGATGGATGTTGCATATGCCTAGGCCAGGGGGAGTTAATAAAGCAGAGCAATTTGCCTTTTGGTGGTTGCACTTGTTGTTTGTGTCTTACTATGCCTTGAACCATGTATCTCCTATTCCTGATTTGTTTATGCACATGTATTGTTCATCCAGGATATTCATTACTTGCTTTTGGTCTTTTGCTGAGAAAGTGTTGACATAGTTGTATTTGACAGATTGTAGGGGAAGCATATACAGTGAGGAAAGCATTGTATCAAGTGGCATCTCGTCTTCATGAAAACCCCTCGAGATCACAGCATCTACTCCTATCATCATCTAGCATTTATAGATCTGGCAGTGCATTGGTCAATCCTGGTATAGGTGCCCCATTGATAGGTTCAATAGTGGGTCCTTACAGGGGTTATAAAAATGCTGGAGGAGACCATTCTGGATCTGTAAAGGAGTTCTCTCTTCGTTTGGTGTGTCCAAATGAAAATATTGGATCTGTGATTGGAAAAGGTGGTGCTGTTATTAAGCAAATAAGACAGGAATCTGGTGCATCCATTAAAGTGGATACTTCTGTTGCTGAAGGGGATGAATGTATTATATCTGTATCTGCAAGAGAGGTAAAACTGATTCCGATCTCTTTTTTTAGTACGTAGCTATTTGCTGTGAGATTTGTGTGAAAACAGATAGATTAAATGGAATAATCCATCTGCAATACGATTGAATGTTTTACTTTGATATCTCAGGCTTTTGAAGATGCATCACCCACTATTGATGCTATTATGCGGTTGCAGCCTCGGTGCAGTGAGAAAACTGATAAAGAATCTGATGATCCAATAATTACTACTCGTCTTCTTGTCCCTAGTTCTAGGATTGGATGTCTTATTGGTAAAGGTGGAGCTATTATTAATGAGATGAGAAGTGTTACTAGAGCAACTATTCGCATCCTTTCTGAAGAAAATCTACCTAAAGTTGCATCTGAAGATGATGAGATGGTGCAGGTAGTATAGAAATTTGTGCCAAAAAACATGTCTGATTGGTTAAACAGATCCCTCCATTCTTCCTGCTCTTTTCTACACTGTCAAATTTTGTACCACTTACCATAATGAAGTACATTTAACCTTAAAGTTTCCTGTTCTCCAGATAACTGGGGATATAAATGTTTCAAGTACAGCCTTGTTACAAGTTATGCTGAGGTTAAGGGCCAATGTGTTTGAGATGGAAGGACCTTTAGCTTCGGTTCCACCTGTTCTCCCATATGTTCCAGATGGTGGTGATGTCCCAAGGCATGGCAACCGTAGATCCCATAGTCATGGGTATTCAACTTACTCTGGTGGGCATGATTCCAGAAACCTGGGGCATGAAAATTATGGAGCATATGGTAGTCCGCAGGTAGCAGCTTTTAGCATTCTGAGGCTTGTTATCATTTTAGTGATACAGACCTGTTTATGGTCCTGAGGACAGTTATTTTTTCAACCGTCTAATAGTCTGTTTTATACATTTAAATCTCTGATGAATTCAATTGGAAAAGGTGCTTTATACCATTGATAATTTGTTATCATGTGGTTTGTTGACTTTGTTCCCTTTTGCCATGTGTAATTCTTTTCCCCCTTCAGACTGGTGGTAGAAGTGGGTATGGAGCATATGGCGGTTATTCTAATCGATCTGGTGGTGGCTCTGGGTAATCTATTCTCACCTTCCTTTGTTCATTAATTTTCTTTCCACCTCTCTGTAAAAATTTTCTCCTTCATTGGCTCCAAACTCTTCCATTTCTATTTTATTTTATTACAATAAGCATTCTAATCACGGCGGCTTTTACAATAGGTTCAGCCAGAACCGTGTTTCGCATGGAAAATCCTTTGGTCATTGAGTCCCGGGTTCTCGGTAAGACGGGTTGTACCTTCTTTTTGTGTCTATGTCTCTCTATATGTGTCACAGATACTCTACAATGTGTTTAGCCATGATGTATAGTGGCCTTCTTCACTTAAAATAGCCCTAAACCTCTACATTGATTCTAATACTCGCTCTTTTACCGTTCCTCCTTCCACTAAAACAGCTACAATCTGTGATGCCTGAAGCCAGCCCATTGCCCTTTTGATGATGCCTTCAACTAAGACCTGCAGACCAGCAGCACGAGAAATGAATTTGTTTTCAACTTGCTTTCTCTAGGTGTTAAGAATGTTATTAGTATAAAGATTATGCGCTTTTATGTCTTTGTACCCATTAATACCAATCTTTGTATCCTCTGCTTTTGCATGAAGGATAGTTTGTTTAGACAATCTGTGAACGCGAGTCAGACCGTTTGGTTACGTGTAAACCTTATAGTACTGATAGGTGATATCTGAACATTTTATTTTTATTTTTATTTTTATTTTTATTTTTTTTTGTGGTTCTTAAGAACAAATCAGATTTGCAATAAATTTCCGTAGCTTATTGGTTTGGGGTAGATTCGTATAATTTTATTTTTTGTCTCCGGATACTTCTCTAACCTGCAAAGTTGTTTCAAGTCATAAGTGCAACAGTAACTTAGCCTCAATCCTGCTATGTGGGTTCAGCTGTTTTTATTCTCATGCACCATAAAAAAAAAGAGAGAAAGAAGGGGGGTTGGGGGGGAGATACAGAAAGTCACGAGTTAACTGGGTCCATTAATTTTATTGGGTTTAATTGCTTCCATTCTTTTTCCAGGTGTGCCGATTCAGAATCTTTCCTCTTCAGAGTTAGTGCAGTTGAATGTGTAACCCAAATGCAATGAGGTTCTTTCTTCTGGTTCTTTCTTTTACTTTATGAAGAAAGGTCAAACGGAATGACGTTAGTTCAAATGCTTGTGTTAGATCAGTCATTAATGATTGTTTGAAGGCTTCACCACCATCAACAGTTGTGTACATTAGAATTAACATGCATTAAAGGTTCTGCTTTCACAAAGGTTGTCTTTCTTCTTCTTGAGGGTGTGAGATTTGGTAATAATGTTAACTAGCATACTTACATGACTTGTTTGAGCCTCTGAGAGACACTGAACTTTAATTTATGTTCGAAATAAGAGGTATGCGTGATTAGTAGATTGTCATCTTGTTTGGTACTGACAAATGGCTTAATAGATCAAACTAACGCTCTGATTGTTCGAGAAGTGTCTAAATGTTTGTCAGCTTTGTTGAAACACATTCAGCTATTTGCATGAGAGTTTAAATTGATCCACAAAGCACTCAGATTCGGTGAATTTGTTTGCAGGAAGGGTTTTGTAGGGTTCATTTAGGGAATAGCTGGATGATTTCTCCAATAAATGCCTAATAGAATAATAACTGTGTGATGGAAATTCTCATATAGGTCACATTCAATAGAATTGAGGTACAAAGGTCATTGATTTGAGTTTTGATCCAGTGAGAAGTAGTTACAACATCATCAAATGCTTCTTATGATTGAGCAATAGTTGATGAACATGCCATTGCTTATCCTGGGAAAGGAACTTTGGTTGATGTGTACACATATTCATGCTCACCGGGAAGTTTGGTTTCTTCACAGTGACTTGGATTATCTGGATGAACATCTTCAGATTGTCCATTCCTGCTTTGATCCTTATCAGAAAGGGTGCAGCTGTCATTGCTCTCTTCATGACCTGCGGAGTGATCTAAATGCCTACCATTTGTTAGTTCGATGTATATTATTGATTTTGTAAAATAGTGAATCAGCAGAAATGTTGCTGCATACCTTCATCATCAGCTTCAAGAGCATAAGTTGAGCGCCTTGATCGAATATGATGGTGGGGCGATGGCTGTAAATTATATGGGGAACGCGAGTGCAGGTTATGTAGGAGAATTAGTTTCAGTGTGGGCATCGCTAGTGGGAATGCTAGAACATTAGAGTTGTGCTGGAATAGAAAAAAAAAATAAAAAATCAAGAACCTGCAATTTGGGACGAAGTGCGACAAATGGTCCTTTGCTCTTCTGTATTCCCTGCTGAGAAATTGAAAAACAACAAGGTTCTTTGAGATCTTATCAGGGAAAAAGATGGGACATGTAGTAAAACTTTACCTTTCCCAGTGCCCAATCTGCAGAATCAAAGAAAGCTTGGTCCTGCCAGTAGAGATACACTATTGAGTCTGTAACTGCATTCATTTTAGCTTTAAAAAACAGCAAAGAAAAAGAAAGCCCGTTGCCTGAGGCAATTGGGATTTACTGCAACGGAAATTTTATAACTAATCCAGTTTTTCCTTGAGGGGCCGATATAGTGGCAGCATTGGTGTACCTTGGATATCAGTGGTGGTCTTTTAGGTTTCAACCCTCCATACTTTTTCTTGAGTGCTTCCTCCTGCATGAAGCAAAAATACATAATCAAACTAACACAACTAGACAGAGAATAACTCAGCTTGATTGGCATTTGAGCAACTCCTTGGGTTCACTTGATGGTTTATATCATCACCTCTTGTTCTTCGTAGGTTGAAGGATCTTTCTTCTCCGGATCAGAACACTTTGCATCTTCGTCATCCATTAGTTGGTCCTTATTGTCGTAGTGATCCTCAGATTTTGTATCTGACATTAAGTTCGAGTCCTCGATAGCGACACCTTAGGAAAACCTAGAATTTAGTTTCATCACAGAAATATGTGAATTGCTCAGGTAACTGTTGGAGGAGGAATACCTGAGTGGTTCATCGTGAGTCACTGAAACTTCCTCGGTCACCAAAAATTGGAAAATTCAGTGATGAGTGACGGACTGCAGGAGATTGGAAAAAAGAACACAAAGGTTGCGTAGCATCTCATTTCCAGTAATATTCGTGAGGGCCCAGATTCGAAATGCCGTTCATGGTTCTTGGTTTGTTTTGTAGGGAATAATTGAATTGGGAGACTCACTATAGTTTGAACCACTATATGCTACATACTGATTACATATTATTCCAAAATCCGTGAATTTTTTTTAATAATTGTCGAATTGTTCGATCCTGCATTTTCTTTTTAGAAGAATCTAATTAAATAATTATGAATGTTTATTTTCATTCTTTAACAAATTTTCCGGGCAAAATTGAGCCATCGGGCATCCTGCATGCCGGTTAACTCTGGCTATCAATTGTGGAGACCCTGGGATTAGGATCTGATTCTGCAATCGACCAAATCCAAACTAAAGTAAAGCTCATTAGTATACAGTTCTAGTGTAATTTTTTTTTTTTTTTTACGTTCCTCCCATTTTAACTTCCCATTTTGTTAATCTTAAATTGACAAAAAATTTCGTTTACTCCAACTACTACATCGATACTCAATTAATGAATATATATATATATATATACATATATATATATATATATTACTTTAAAAGTTCAACTGTTTCGTGCGTACATTATTTCTAAATCTAAATGGATCAGTTAGAACTTGGAAGTGGGAATGACATATTCTCAGTTTATTCAACCATAGTACAGTTCTATGTCTGGAAGTAGTAGAGCAGGTGAGCTTTGAGATTCGTCCCAGAAATGCACTAACCTTAACATTTTGCAGAAATGGCAAAACAAAATTAGGCTCGAAAAGCAACCTCTAGTTGCGCATGTCATCATGCCTACTACTCCACAAATCTTCCTCACCATTTGTGGGATTTGAAAAAATCCAATTAGTTCTTACATATGCACTTGAATCATCACTATAAATTCCGGCTTTTGTTTGAGCTTCTTCAATCAAGAAGAAAGAGGCAAAAATATCTTACCAACTAGATTAAGGTTTAGAAACAAAATCACTGTAGCCAAGGATGGATGCAACAACAACCAAGGCAGTGAAGCTTGAGGCTGCAGAAAGCAGTTACAGAGCCAAGGGAAGTACCAGAGGGATCTCTATCTTTGATCTCGTTCTTCGAATTGTGGCGATTGTTGGGACTCTGGGAGCTGCTGTTGCCATGGGAACCACTCAACAAACACTTCCCTTCTTCAGCCAGTTCGTCCAATTCCAAGCTCAGTATAATGATATCGATACCTTCACGTAAGTGATCTCTCATTTTGCCATACCTTATGGTTTCTTGGTAAAAGTCCTTTGTCTTAGAAGAACCAAGGCCACATTTTGATAACATTACGTTTGGTTTTTGAAGGATGTTTGTGATTGTCAATTCCATTGTTTGTGGATATCTTGCTCTATCTCTGCCACTGTCCATCTACCATATTGTCCGGAGCCGGGCTGGAAAGAGTAGGGTTCTGCTGCTCCTGTTGGACACGGTAATGAGAATTTATGTTGTTTTCGAGACATTCTTCCCTGCTAACTACTTCCTGAATTTCTAGATTAAGATCAAGATACTAACATTTTTAAGTATGTTTAACTCTGACTCTGGTAGATAATTCTATGCCTTCTTACCGCGGGAGCTTCAGCAGCAGCAGCAATCGTATACTTGGCGCACAATGGGAATTCCTCAGCTAATTGGTTTGCAATATGCCAAAATTTCCAGGACTTCTGTCAGCGCAGCTCGGGCGCTGTGATTGGTTCTTTTGTCGCAGTTGCCGCCATTAGTCTGCTCATCATTCTATCTGGATTTGCATTATCCAGGCGCTGATTCCCTTGGAAGCGGGACCTGTAACAATGTTCTCGCGTGTGAATCTTCTCAGCTTGTTGAACTTTTAAATCACTTGTGCTTTCCCTGTGTTCATGAATTTTTATAATCTCTCTGTACTCACAATTTCCTGAACCATATGAATTGTCAAGTGTCTATTATCACATCCATGTGTACCATTGATTTCATCGCGGTCCAATCAATTCATCTTCCGAGTTGCAAAATCTCCTCTTAATTCAAGCCAAAATCAAGGGCTGTTATTCATATTAGCATTTAACAAGAAGCTAGATACAGGGGAATTCATTTGTACAAGATATTGAGGCAGACATGACATAAAAAAAAGCAGAAGAAGATTATCCATGATCCTAACTTCTGAACCAGGCTAACAAAGATTTCGCGAATCGGCAACAAAACGGATTACATATAGCTCGAAATTCAAAGTAATATAATACATGTATATCTTCAGTCCATTGCCTTTGCTAACTTCTTGTTAAGACAGCAATGCTACAAGATCATCAATTGAATTGAGACACTTCTCATAGTATAAATACGACTCGTAAACCTTGGGCGATCGAACATATTCATCCAACTGAAACACAAAACAAAATTTTTCACCACGGGTGCTAATTGACTTCAAGACAGAGTTGCATCAGATTCTGAATTAACAACAGATGGAAAAAGTTTTATAGAACCAAAAAAAAAAAAAAAAATAGTACCTCATTCATATTGTCGACCAACTCATTGGCTTTGGCAACGTAGGATTTCCACTGGCCTTTGGGAATGGTAGTAATCGCAATCTTCATGTCCCGATTAAGATAATCCTGTTTCTGCCGGATGTAATACAGAACATACTTCCAGGACATGGTTTCCAGCATTTCCCTGAGGCTGTGAAGCCCTTGAGCCGTTTGCCGAATCCGGGCCGCCGCATCTTCGGGAGACAAGCTCGGCGAGAAGTATTTCTCCCATATGAACGAACGGTTGCCCCAATTCTCCGCCATTGCCGGCGGGATTCCGGCAACCAAGGCCGCCATTGAAGTAGTAGCTAACAGAGTGGTGATAATTTTACGCCGCCTCAGGGTAGAAACATGATTGGTTTCCTCATTGGAAGACAATGTAGCTTGGATTTTTGGGACTAATAATGGAGATTTATGATTACGATGATGATGATGGGTTTCGGATATCTTGAATTGAGAATTGAGCAGAGTTGTGGAGTTCATCATAATTGTTGTGAACATTTAGATAAGAGAGTTTTTTTAGGAAACGGGGAAAAAACCAATCAGGCGCGCTTTTTTGTCCAAAGAAACAACATGCTGTTGGAGCCTTTGCTTTTGCTGACATGGAATACCTTATCTTCTCTATTTTATTTTACCATCATTTCTTTTTCTCTTTTTGCTTTCCCTCGTGTAAAATGCCAATTAGAGGAAGCTGCATAATTTTGATCCCTTAAATGTTTACAGTTTATTCAGCAAAGTTGCACATTTGAACCATTTAATGAAAATTTTAGATTAGCTATGAGCTTAAAATTTTTAAAATAATCCAATTTTTAATATTTCATTTTTAACTAAGGTTGTACGGTGTATGTTTATAGTTTCTAAACTGATAATTTGCTAAAATAGAAAGGGAAAAAGAAAAAAAAATTCTGTCCAAAATGCAGCCGTTTGGAATTTTGGTCCATTTGGAATTGGATCAGTTTATTCTCCAGTTATTGAGGGCTGAAAGGATGGAGAAGGCAGCCCGACTAGAAGTAATCAGCCCTTTTTTTTTCTTTTTTTTTTTTCGAGCGATTATCATAATATATTAAGAAAAAACAGTGAGTAATACACAACCACAAAAAGTTGAGTTAAAACAACTAGTCATTCTTGTCAAACCTAACTACAGTAGATAAGATACTGACTCAATCATGTGTATAACTCTATGCCTAACTAGTTAAGTTGTAATAACTTCACTGATTACAGAGAGAAAATATTACAATCGACAGAAGGACGCGAAGAGAACTAATATTACAAAAAAATATCAACTATACATAATCTAACCTACGCCGTAGATCTAGATCTAGATCCCAGATCAAAGACGCTTATAAGACTTAGACCTATAGCAGATCTCCCCCTGTTGATCTTCAGATTTTATGTATATTTCCATCACCTTCAATCGACTATAAATCTTCTCTCGTTCATAAGATCTGTTCATAAACAGACTAAAAAAGAGTCGAAAAATCTCTCAAAATGAGAAAAGCAAGACTTCCAAAAAACAAGAAGCACAAAAACTCCTATGAAGAGGAGACTAAGTAATAGAATATAAAAACTAAATCTTAAAAAAAGGGAGCTTAATGGTGGATGGGGGAAAGAAGAAAATTTGCTGTGTGGGGGGCGGCTAGAGAGGAGAAGAGGAATAGAGAGAAGGAAGAGGGAGAGTATGTAGTAGGAAACACCTTTTAACTCTATGTGTGTCAGTGTGTGTGTTTTGATCTCTATTCAATTTGTATTGCCTACAAGATTCTTATAGATAGATGCTGGCGAAATGGTTGGAGCTTGATTGATTTGAAGTGAAGTATTTTTAGGAAAACACAGGTTATGCTTGTTACTTGTGACAATAAGAACAAACTGTATCCCATCAACAACTCAAACAATGGTTTAATAAGAATTCAGAAATTTCTCAACAATCAATGGTCTGTGGTCTTTTTGCACACCTGCAAGCATGGCAACGATTCAACGAATTTGCTTGCCAAATTTGGTTTCGATTGTCCGCCGGAAAAGCACATCTTGTCTTACCCCTGGCTATCACGTCTTAAATTATATAAGTCTAGATAAAATTGTTCTATTCCAAAAATCATAGGGTCTTGTAACTTAAGCATTATGCTTCATTCATATATATACAAAATTATATATATATATATATAAACATACCATATTAAAGGACAAAATTAGCCACAAAATTGTCACACGTTGAAATTGGTTAATTCTTTACAAGTTCGTCAAAAATTGTTCAATTTTGATGGCACGAGTCACAGTAAAAGCTAAGAAAAGTTGAAAACATATGAAAACATATTGAAGACAAAATAAAAAAATATATATATTTATATATTTCAAATTAATATAAAGGAGGTAAAGAAAAAAAGGAAAGAAATAATTGGAAAACAAATTAGATTTCTGACATAAGGTTTGCATGTTTATGATTATAATACGTAGTAAAGTGAAAACATATGAAATTTGAAAAACAAATAGAACTTGATGCTTCAAACATTTTTTTTTAAAAAAATCATTTTTATTAAGAGAAAATTCAGATTACCATATATAAAAAATTGAAAAAAATATCATTTCATTTTGTACTAAAAATAAAAAAAAAAAGTTTGCGGAGAAAAAAATTATCACGAAAAATAAAATATTTATTTGTAATAGTTTATTCGTGAGGAGTATTTGTTTAATTAAAATACTATATGAACTATTTTTCTATTAAAGTTTTGAGGAGTTTTATCGCATTCGTGATTTAGAACTTCAGATACCCATTTTAGCCTTTTTAGCAAATTACCTTCTCGTTTCTCTTTCCTTCCTTAACTGCCATTGCCAAAATTTACTCCATCACCGCCTCTATCGCCTCTAAATGAATTTCTGATGGAGGTTGCCGCGAATAAACACCTGCATCACCATCCATCCACCTCCTGGTTTTGCCTCCATTGTCGCTATTTTTGCGAAACCATTATTTATTTTGTAAAGCTAAGTCCACCCTAACTGCTTTTTTTATTTGTCAATGTCACTGCATATTTGAAATGGCAACTGCATGTGACAATCATCTTGTCAAATTTCACTGATCATCCATTATTATTTAGGAAAGTAATTCTATAATTTAACAAAGTACATCTATAATTTAGGAAAGTGGCTATAATTTAAATTGTGACTCTATAATTTAGTAGAGGGACTCTACAATTTAGCAAAGTATCTCTATAATTTAGCAAAGTGGCTCGACTTGACAATTTAGTAAAGAAAATCTATAATTTAACAAAGCGACTCTATAATTTAACACAGTACATCTAAAATTTAGAAAGATGACTCTTCTGTATTTTATTTTATCATAATTTCTCTTTTCCCTCCTCATGTAACGCCAATAAGAGGAACCTGCATAGTTTTGATCCATTAAAAGTTTACAGTTTATTCAGAAAAGTTACATATTTGAACCATTTAATGAAAATTGTAGGTTAGCTATGAGCTTAAGATTTTTTAAATAATTCATTTTTATTATATATATATATATATATATATATATAAATAAGACTCTTATGCAACGTTAAAAAACCCAACAACCTTAGTTATATACAGCATGTAAGAACTCTTATCCCTGGACTCAAAAAACCAAAAAATCGGTAAACGCAAACATTTGGTTTTTTTGAGGATTAAAATTTTACACTTCGATTAAAAGTTTCTGGAGCTAAACTGATAATTCGCTAAAGATCAAGAATAGAAAGGAAAAGAGAAAAAGAATTTGCAGTCCAGAATGAGGCCCTGTGGACTTTTGGTCCATTTGAAATTAGACCAGTTTGTTCTCCAGTTATTGAGGGCTGAGAGGATCCAGAAAGCAGCCGGACTAGAAGTAATCAGCCCATATTCTTCGGTTGCATCTTTGATCAATTTGACACCCTCTTTCTAATTCTCTCTCAGTGTGTGTTGATTCCTGTTCAATTTGTATTGCCTGCAAGATTCTTATAGGTAGATGTTGGCGAAATGGTCGGAGTTTGATTGGTTTTTAGAAATCCCATTCTGCATATATTTTGAGTCTAATTGTTGATGGGTTTTGTGGGATTGATTCATGAAACAGAGGGACACTGTAAGATTACTAGCTATACAAAATAGGAACTCTTGCTGCTTTTTTTCTTTCATAAATGAAGCACTCAAAATGTTGTTATGGTGGTACAGTACAAAGTTCGGTTACTTGAAAAACAACATTTGCTAGTTACATTCTCTCTGTGCTCATGAGATCGATCTCCTTCTTGAGTACATTTAAGGACGTCTGGAAACTAAAACTTTTAACCCCTTTTCCATGGATAAGATTGTCATCATCCTGTACTTCACACAATGCCCTGGCACCAGCTTGAATCTGTAGAACCTGCATATAATGGCCAGTGCCATCTTCATTTGTAAATATGCAGAATCCTTCCCCAGGCATATTCTTGGTCCAGCCTGCAAATTAAAGTGAAATTAATCAAAAGACTTACAAAGTAACAAATAGTTATTGAAAAAAATGGTTAACTTAGAAGGTAATGCTTTATATACCTGAAATGCAGTGAATTTGAATGGAGATTCACTTTGGAAGCATCCATCCTTAAGCCATCTCTCCGGTTTAAACAAAGCCGCATCAGGACCCCAATTGTACTCCATTCTGCCCATTGAGTATGGAACATATGTTACCATTCCTCCTGATTTCACCTTAGTTCCATCTGGCAATATGTCATCCTCCAGGATGCCCTTTGGATCCTGTAGGAAAAAATGGCCAATTCTTAATTTGATGATTTAACAGTATTGAAAATATTTAGTCTGTTGCTAACTCCTAACCTGAGGGACTGCGGGATATAATCTTAGTGTTTCTGTAACCACAGAATGCAAATAATGCAGTCTCCCCAGTGATTCATAACTAAGTAGCTCTGCAAATTGAATAACTCTCCGATTGAAGGACTCGGAATCATCGCTCTCATATGGTTCAATCATGATGTTTTCTTCATTTGCCTTAGATTCCTCTAAAGCTATCAGTTCTGAGTAAAGCTTTTCCGCAACCTCTTCGTGAGTCATAACCATGTATACAGCCCAAGAAAGAGTCGTGGCGGTCGTGTCGCGCCCCGCGATAACGAAATTCAGGACGACATCTCTCAGGCTTTTGTCAGTCATATTGTTTTCGGGATCTTTGCCTAGCTCGATGAATCGCGATAGTATATCGTGTTTTTTAATCTGATCATTGTTGTTCAAATCATTAGTTAAGTCTTAAGTGGAGTACTCTCTTCGTCTCAAAATTATTGTCCAGTTTGAGTTTTTATTTTTAGTCAAACTGGAAGATAATTTTGGGACAGAGAAAGTTTACTCCTTTAGCTTAATCTTAAATTAACCATCTTTAATATTTTTTTACCTTGTCATCTTTATTTGCTTCTTGAATCTCTTCTATCTCAGCTTTCCTTCTCCGAATGACAGAATAAGTGAAATCATCTATGATTTTAATGCTCTGGTCAAGAACAGCCTCTGATCCCACATTTAGAAACTTCTTTAACTTCCAAAGTGGATCAATGAACCTCAGAGTCACAATGATATTTGCTGTGTCAAAAGCAGTGGCAAATCGATTATCAGGTAACTCTGGAGTCAAAGTTCCAATTTCTACACCAAATCCCACCTTACAGATAGAGTCCAAAGTCATCCTCATCAACAATTCCTGGAAGAAAAAGATTAAAATGGTTCGGTTCTTCAGCTTTCACAATCAGTCAAAAGTAGTATTTGCAAAGGACAGATGGCCTCAAAATAACTGGATATCACATTGACTCTGGCTTTGTCCTCTGTTTTTTCTAGTGGGAAAACGATGGACTAATAATAATCCTCTTAAAAAACAACAACCATAAAACTGTACGTAATTTCATGTCATTGGCTTTTTATAAGATGCATTGCTTCCACGATTGTTCATTCATTGTGTGTGTTATAAAAATAAAAGGAAAAATGAAATGAATGTTATGGTGCAGCAGTCAACCTCACCTGCATGTCAATTTCCTGGTTTTGGAAAGATGTTTTGGTCAAAATTCCAGAGAGTTTAAGGCTATAATCTCTGAAAACAACTGTACTGAAGTCCCTTAAGTTCTTTGAAGCAAACTCAAAGCTTGCTGTCTTTCTTTGTCTTCTCCACTTCTCTCCATCAACATTAAAGATCCCATCTCCAAGCAGCACTTCCATATAGGAATGATACGTCTCGCCCTGTTTTTTTCATTTGAAAAGCAGCAAAAAAAAAAAAAAAAAAAAAATTAAAGAAAGAAAAAAGGAGAAGCTTTTATCTACATCAATAAGAATTATTCCAATGCCAGCCCACACTGCATTAAATGCACAAAAAAAGAGATGAAAACTACACATAGAAATCCTTTGAATATTGGGCCCATAAACAAGCGATAGTCTTGCTAAAGTTTCAAACCATATTCATTTAACGTGGTACAGTCGATGTATGAAATATCGTCTCGCACGTTTACATCTGAAAATTTTAGAGCTCCTAACTAGCATCCATGTGTCCAATCTGTACACAGTCCAACTTACTGAAATGGCATGATTCTTTAGACTTAAAAAGAAAGGGAAGAAAGGGACATAAATTCCCTCAAAATAGATAAGAAGGCAAGAATGATGGCTTAATTATATATATCATCACAACTAAATAGAAATGATTCATATATATACCTTAGGATAGTTTTGGAAATTGGATTTAAGGACATGTTCCACATTGATCGGATCGGCAATGTAAGTGTAAGTGGTGAAGGGCATGGGGACCACAACGGAGGACTTTGACTGGGCCAGATAATTGAGGATCCAGTCATGCATCTGGTCGTAGTTCCATAGCTGTTCAATGGCTGCTCCTACAATTGGCCACGTCTTCGGACCACCTTTTACGTTCCATTGCTTCAACCTGTGAATCAATACCCATGAGATTATCATTACCAGACAAGCTGTGATAAACAACAACGTTTGATGATGAGATCCCTCGTGATCATCATCGTCATCCTTGTTTGATGAATCCACATAAAATGGAATGTGCTTCATTTTGTTTTCCATTTTAGAAAATATTAATCGAAGGTTGAGGAGGGTTCAGAAAAGGGGGATATTATTTTTGTTGTTAATAACAAATTAAGAAAGGGTTTTTGTGAATTTCGATCTCATTATATACGATGTTTAAGTAGTAAAAGAGTTGGTGAAAATTGGGTTTTGCTGGTTCTTTAGCTATGATTTCGTAAAACCATCTTTGTGTGGTCTAACTGATGAGTTGTTACATACTCTTGGTGATCCTAACCTAACTATTCTGAACACAATTAGTTTCTTGAGGCAAATTAATCAGAACTTTATAACTGATTAAAAATAATCAATATCGAGAATTTTGCATTTACAAAGTTGATAGTATGTAACGGTAGAGATTGACCTCACATTTGATTAGCCAAGAACGTTAAGGTTTGTGAATATTTGAGACAACTGAGAGTATCGATATTCTATAAAGTCTTCTAGATTTTTTGGAAATAAAATAAATTGAATGATAAATATACCCTTAAAACAATTTACTAATAAAATAAATTATTAAAGTGAAACGTAAAGAAAGAGTAATCTTACCTACGCTTCCAAATACAAAACCAAGATTACGTACATCTCCTTTTTGTCATCTGCTTATTAATCTTATTTTCCACGACCGAATGGAAAGGTGGCGGCTGTGAAAGACTGACAAGTAGTTGATGAAGAAGATTAGTTATAAAAAAATAAAAAATTCCACATATTAATGTTTATAGTAAAAAAAATTAAGCTCCCAAATGTTGGCGGACCGAACCTTGACGGCGATAACTCTTGTGTCATGCACTACCGGACAAAACAAAAGTTTAAAACCTATAGCATTTCTGGTAATGGGGCCTGCACTTGATACTTATCCCAAATTCCTACCCCTTTATTAATTACAATTTACAAATGAAAAAAAAAAACTTGTTAATTGATTTCGAAAGTTCCTCCTATTATATATATATATATATAATACTACATCTGTCACAGAAAAATATTCCACATTTATTTTTGAAATTTCAAAACTCAATGTGCACAAATTTTCTGAGAAGTTCAAATTTTCGTAACGTTTTTTAGAACGAATAAATATCAATGAAAAATTATAAAGATTATCATCCTTCTCTATATCTTCACAAAGCGTTTGCAAATTATTTTTGATGTAATGGAATATTATGGATGCATACGTTCAAAATCTATATTATTTTTGTACATGTCTCGTGGTTCGAATCTCCAGTGACATTTTAATGGTAAAGTTTATGGAGAGTTTGTTCGCATGATATTGATGAGTTTCAAAGCATAAGTCTAATCCATGCATTATTGGGATGATTTTTAAGTCCAAAAAATATCAAAGTCGAAATCAAGAGCTTTTTGGCTCGTGGCTCGTGCACGCACCTGAGTTCTTGACTTTATATTGGCACTGTCACTCAAAAGAAATTTAAAAAGACAGATGGAATATTGTTGTGCTCTAGTCTTTCATTATTTCTGTGAATTTTCGTTTGTGTGCTTTGACTGATTAACTCGTCTCGCCTCATCTCTTATTGGTCAATTAACTTTTCGATTTGTTGCTTGTTAGGTCAGCCTATGAAGGTACGAAATACTCCCTTCACTCTAAAATAACTAACATCTAAAAATAAAATAATATTCCATTAATCCTCCAAAAAAATAATTTAATTCGCGCGAATTATTAAATTTGTATCAAATTATTACTACAATTTACAAATCTCAAAAACTTTTTTTTTTTAAGAGAATATTACGTTACAAGCATGCACAGCCCCTTCTTTACTTTTATTCTTTTCTTTTTGTTTAAAGAAAACGTGGAATCATGACATACACAATAGGAAGGGATAATGTATATTACTTCATGGGGGGAGCTTCGCTAACTCCATATCCTATGTAATATACCTCATCCGCTGGCCCTAGCTTGATTAGATTGAATATTTAATTATTAGTTTACTTAATTACAATACTTTTGGTCAATCTCGTACGTACTATATATCATGCATGATCTCATCATTCACTAAGGTTTATTTGGTAATCTCCTTTTTGTTATTTAAATTACTCCGAATATATATATATATATATATATATATATATATATATATCCCATAAGCTACAAGTATTTTTGATAGTTTAGGAAGTATGAGAAACGAGAGAAAAATTTTTGTTAGAAAAATGATCGATATACTATCCTTATATTAAAAAATAATTCACATTTTTAATACAAATATCAAAACTTAATTTGAACTAACTTTTAGGATAGAACAACACCAATTAATTGGCGGTAGACATTCATCCTCCAGTCCTATAGGTCACATTGGGAGGCTGAAATTATCATAACGTGTGTACACCGTGTTTTGATTAGGTACTAACAGCTGACTTATCCACTTGAGGTTTAGTTTAGTTCAGACAAAGAACTTGTTAATCCAGTAGTTTTAGAGACTCGGTCTGTGATATATATTGTTTACGAGTTAACATCTTATCTCTTTTGTCCCAAAATGAATATTTTGTTAAAATAACATAACATTGCAAATATAAATAAATTAAAATCTTGTTTAATAAATTAAAATAACATTGCAAATATAAATCCTAGCATATATATATGTATAAATATTTTGTTAGAAGAATTTTGTTTCTCGAGAAAGATCTTTACTACCTTACCCAATCTGGATTGGACGAAAGAATAATTTCAGACATTATTAAAGTGACTCTTCTTTTAAATGAAGAAAGGAATTTTTCATAACCTAAAATGATTTAATAAAACGGAATATTAACATTATTTATGTAGGGTTTGATATCCATGACATACAAACAAGGAGATCCCAATCGAAAAATAAGAAGAAAATAATGAAATAGTAAAAGATGCGAAAAAAATGTCGAAGTCGAAGGTAGAGTCAGGCCTGATCCTGATCCATGCAGCCAAGCTAACCGTAACAAACATTGTGGTGGAGACGTCAATCAATCAATCGATTAAAGGCATAATTTTACGTGGTTGGCCTTTTGAATCTATATGTTACATTTTTCCTCAAAAAAATTTAAAATGTTTGTGATTTTTTTTTTTTGGCACGAAAAAGGAGGCATATGCGTATACTATGATACTATTACACTTCGTTGGTATGAAACTCCGATAATGTCGTGTTCCAACTAAAGTGTTGCACCTATCGATACTTCATCAAGTTGCACCAAACCACCCGGCACCGTATAAGCTAATGAGGCCAAATGTTTATGATTCTAATAGTAGCTTAATTATTGGTTTTTGATGACTGGAGTTCTAATTGGATCATCTAGGATGTCATCATATATTAAGTAATGATAGAAATAATGATAAATTCATCGACTAAAAAAGGAAAAAAGGAACCAAATTAAGGCACTGTTTATGATATTTCACACTTGTAAAGTTTTATATTCTCATGTGTTTATGAACCTTTTCACATGATTAATTCATTGTCTCTATAATTTAGCAATCCTCATTATGCCAGAGTGACTTGGAAACTATTCCTACTTGATCACACAGATTTGCTTAAAGCAGTGATCATATAAGTTTTGGAAGGACATGAAGATATTTTATTTAACAAATTTATTAGATAGGTAATTAAAATTAAATTTTTAATTACAATTTGGAATCCTTATCTTCCCCCCTAAGCTAAAGCAGCCCGATGAACCAACCCCACAAGCCGCAAATTGGGCCAATCCCTGAATTTCAAACAAAATGGTGAATATTCTTCTTCTGCTACTATCAAGACTGGAACTCAAAAATCGGGTTCGCATAAACCGGCTGGTTCATCATCATCATGCTATTATGCCCATTGCCATTCCCATACTGATTATGATGGTATGGAACTTCCCCTAATTGCTGTTGTCTTGTCGAACCCTGATTCCCATTCCCATTGTTTGTGATTAGTACGTTTTGGTCCATATACGAATTTTCGCCAAAGATTTGTGGAATTGTCGCGTTCATATACTCCATTTCCCATAGATGGGATAAGGAACAAATTCTAGGGAATTTCTGTGACAATTCATGGCTGCCAATTGTGTCTCCAGAAGCAATTGTCTCAGTACTTAGTGATTGATCTTCCTCTTTGATTTCCATACTTCTTCCCAAATTCTTCTTTTTGTAGATTCTACAAAGAACCCAATCATCCAACTGCAATTTTACATTTAAAAAAAAAAAAAAAACAAAACCAACAATTTATTAGTTACACTTTCTGTAACACTATTTTGTTATAACAAAATAATCAAATGAATTAAATTTGACTTACCCGCATGGAATTATTGTGGTGCTTGATGGATTGCGATCTTGATGATTCACTTAATCGATACTCATGCATAATCCAATCAGTTTTGACACCTTTTGGAGGTCTTCCCTGGTAGAAAACAAGGGCTTTCTTCACACCAACATATTTGGATCCACTGTAAATAGATTTATCTGTTCCCGTGGCCTTCCAATAACCTGATACAGCCGCTCTGTTGGGACGAACTCCATTCGGGTACTTTCTGTCTCGTGGAGTGAAGAAATACCATTCATTTTCGCCGAATTCGGTTTTCTCTGCATTAATGAAAACAAAATATTGTTAGTATGTATACATACCGTAAATAATGAAAAGGGTTGTTTTTGATGACTAGAAATTATTCAAGTGTGACACGATACTAATTAGTACTAACCAGGCAATTCCCAAGGATCGAACTTATAAATGTCAACTTCAGGGATGATTGAAACGGGGCAAGGCTTTGATACAGCTTGATTTCGTAGGTAATACATGATTAATTCTTCGTCAGTTGGATGGAATCTAAAACCCGGAGGAAGATCAGAACTGTTTGTTCCTACCATTTTGGGTTTCTTTTTTAAAGCAAATTTTTGAGAAATTATGAGTTGATGGCTAGCTAGGAAAAGGAGAGGAAGGATAGGAGAAACTAAGAAGCAGAGGAGAAGAAGGAAAGGTTTTGAAATGTTGGAAAGGAGAGGAGTTGGGAATTTATTGAGGAAGGGGATTTTGTCGGGATGCATGATTACATCACAAGAGATAGGTTGTTTTTGACTTTGCATACCTAGGATGATGAGATGGAAAGACTTGCATGCCCCTCCCAATATACCCATACTTAAGTTACTTGCTGGATTAGGCAAAATGCTTTACTCTTTCTTCTACCTATGGATAACATTTCAGAATAAGAATATCCCCCTTTAGTATATTTCTCCCCTTTCTCTTCTTATTCTTTTGTGTATTGTGCTGCTTTAACAAACTTCTTCATTCCATGTGTGAACGTGAACCCAGTTTGAGCTCGATAAGTGTTCTTTTAATAGTTCATATTTTGATATTGTATGTTATACGAGATTTGTTATAATTAGTAAGAAACGCACGTGTAAAGTCTTTATCAATAATCTCTTAGTTCTAATAAACTTAAGCCGCGTAACAGTCTAAATGTTTAAATGAAATAGAAATTGTTGATACTATTTTCTCCACATTTTCGAAAATGGTTTGATTAATTTTCTTTTGCCATTTTTGGGGGGGGATTTATTCAGTCAAAGTATTGGTGGAAGGCAAAACAGAATTTTTGGACTGGCAGCTGGCTTAAGACTAAAAACAAACTGATGTTCTGGGTTGCTTCCTTGTGCAAGAGATGAACTCATGGCGTGGCAATTCAGCACATGGAATTGGAAGGAATTAGTCACATTTTTCTTCATTTATGTGTTCAAATTCCAAGTGTTATCTTTGAGATATTTAATGCCACACTTTATCCAAACCAAGAAGCTACCTCTTCACTTACACTAATCAAAGAATTTGACTTCCTGGGATTAACCCAACTCTATTTTTCTCGCAGCAGTTAAACCTGGAAAATGTCAAATTCCTTTAATTTTTATTCCCCGAAGCAGAAAGAAAGATTTATAATGAATATCGATATAATGCTATAAATCAAAAAATACAATAAACAAGAGAGATAATCTGGTCAGGCTATTGGTGATCGGTGGAATCATATCAATATATGATTATGATTACGATCAGTTTCCTTCAGTAAACTAGCTAGCCATATATATCCCGGCTTTCTTGTTTCACAAGTTCCTAAATTATTTGTACGAAGCAATAAAGCAAATTGAACATCCAAATTGGTAATAACAATACAACAATTTTGCAGTCAATAGCGTGAGGAGAGGAGAGGTTACCCATGATTAACACTAATTATATCTCTTTCGCTAATGCTTCCTTTAAAAAATCATTGTCCATCTTGGGTAATCTCGTGCATCATCATAAAGGAAAGCCTCCCAAAAGTAGCAATCAGGCCAAGTTCACGCATTGACACGCGTCCACTAATTTGAGGCCTTTAAAGGGAAGGAGAAGATAAGCATCATAACAAAAGAAAATAAAAAAATAAAAAGATGGAATAATGGGACAGATGTAGTTGAGTTTTTGGTGGTTCTTATCTGCCCACCTCAACACCAATGGGGTCTCTTTTTAATCCCACCACAAAGAAGATGGAGATGATCCAAGGTTAATTTCTTAATTAATTACTTTGCCTTAGTATGTATATATATATATATATATATATATTTAAATGTAGATCATGAGACGCTCTAATCAGTATATATCATTCAAATTAATTTTTTCACAATGTGAAAAGAACAACAGTTAAGGTCAAAAATTTCTGGGACGTTAGTTTTTTCATTCACTTGACTCTAACTCGAAACTGATACTTTAACAATACCAAACTCCTAATTTAACCATTTGGCCTAATGATATATTCCTTCCGTCCCAGAAAAATAATCCATTTTGAGTTTTCAAATTTAATGTTAAAATAAATAAAAATATCAAAACTAAATGTGGATTATTTTTTAAGGACGGAGGTAGTACTATTCTATCTATATATTATGAGTGTAAATAGTTTGTCTAGCCTTTGATCATTAATGTCAACATTCTACCATATCGTTTCGAGGCACGTGTTGAGGGTTTTAAATTTTAGTCATTTGGGATCAGCATCACTTTTTAGTAGTACTTAAGCTTTTGATTTAATGATTCCATTTGAGGTTTCCTAATAGTTTATTGAGAGAATTATTGGACAGAAAAGTACGACGCCTTTTAGACGAGATTGATATCGAGTAGTTTCTTCTTTTATTTATTTTTTAGGTATCTAATTGGCTATTTGGCACCTTACCTTTGCCATTAGATTAGAGTTAAAACTCTCGACCTCTTCTTAATGGATAGTGGGATTCACACTTGACGCTATCTTTAGTCACTAAATGTGCAAGTGTAACACTTTGATTTACACATACATCAAATCGATTATTTTTTAAAAAAAGTTTTTTTTTTTTAGCTCAAGTTATTGACAAAGAGACAAAATTCTAAAAATTTAATTAATACATTATGTGATTAAAAAAAACAAGATATGACATGAGTACAATGTTTTGTTGTTGGCGTCCCATTTATGCATGCAGGCATAGCTGTCTAAATTGTTTCGATAAAGCACTTTTATCTAATTATTTATCTTTCATCCATCCATAGGTTCTTCATTATTTATTTATTTATTTATTTTTTCTCATTCACTACTTTTTTTGTGGACGAAATATGAACTTTTTTTTTTGGCATCTTTTTACTTACCATTTATTGCATGGTTAAGATAAAATTCTAGAGGAAGAAGAGAATATCAAAATAAAAATGGTTTCACACTATATTACTACATGATTAGATTAGAGCAATGGCATTCATTTCGAAACCTCTCGTTCTTTAATTTCTTTATCTCTTTACACAAATTATCAAGTAGTACAGTCACATAATCATACGTAAATGAATATGAAGAAGGCAGTTGTAGTACATAAGTGATTTTTCCGCCATGTAAAATGTCATTGTAATTAAGCTCATTCCCCCATAATTGAAACCTCTTAAATAATTCACGCAAAGTGTGATATCATGTTTTGGCCCCAAGGAAGTTTCCCGTTCTGGAAGGGTTTCTATTATGAAACAAACATGAAAAGACATGAACAAACGATAACGTTAGTAGCAAAAAAGCAATTAAGATAAACTTCTTTATACTTACTAAGATAAATTAAAAAGAAGTGAGTGCAACATTCTAAATTGACACATCAACCAAAGTGCTACACAATCCAAATCTGTCAAATAATTAGGTTAGAACTGGGGATGGGTTAAAGACTTTTGACTGGTTGGTTTGCGCATGCAGGCCACGCTTATTCCACCTATATATGAGATGCCTTTTTTTTTCCCCCTAATTATTCTATGATTAATCATGCTTTTGGATAAGAGTATAAGACTATTTCTTAATTAAATACTCTTTTTTTTTTACTTTAATTTCTCTCCACAAAGTTGTTTTATTGGAGACATTTTTCCTTGCGAATATCATATTAAAAAACGTAAATAATGAAAGACCAAAGAATATACTGCATCTGGATTCCGGACTAATTAGCTAGTTTGAATATGATTGAAGCTAAGAAGGTTGATGTTGCTTTCCGATTTATTTATTCTAATAATTGAACGGCGTAATTCGATGAGTACTACTATTTGGTTTTTTTTTTTTTTTTAATTCTTTGTGCATAGAAGTTTTCCTTGTTTATCAGAACTGATTCAGAAGAGAGGAGGAGAATCAGGTCAGATATGAATCTTTCACAAACGAGAGAGAAAAAAAAAAAGAATACATATAAACGTATTTGTAATATGATGAAGATAGTGTCTAAATATACTTATTTATTTCAGGAAGGAGTATTATTAAAAAAATAATACTCCCAGCTTTGCTATTATTATTATTATTTTACAATGGAGGTAGTATTACAAATGTAAGAATCTGTTAAATGTGAACTCTTTTTGGGATTGGTGTAGAATTTTATATATTTTTATTATAATTGTTTGATTAAATGTCAAAAAAATAACAGACTTATCAACATAATGAAGTATGGCTGCTGCATGCAATATTGCCAGCTGATGAACAAGTTCAGTTGAATAGAATCAGTATTATATTCTCGTACTACAACGTCATAAACTCGCAGGTTCACTTAATTCATATAATCTCACGTGCTTTTTTAGTATTTCCTTTTAATTAATTAAAAAAAAATAAAAAGCGTGGCCGCCAGCAGATAAATACTTACAAATGCCATACCACAAGTGTTGCAAAGTCATAAAATAACTGAATTAATGTTGAACAACTGAAACTAGCTGGAGTAGTTGCAGATTTTCGCGCAAGAAGAACCGTTCAATTTTGTGAGAAATAAAAGTATTTAAAGTAACAGGATATATGTATTTAAAGTAACGAGGTTCTTAGTTCAATTTCAATATCTCGTTTTTAAAGGTATAAGATTTTATATTGCCTTGATTCAATAAAGAGTTATTGTTTTGGTGTACCAATAATTGTGCTCAGTGGATGCCTTTTGACTTTTGCCTACCAAACATATAACATTAACTATATCTACATCAAGATCCAAAATAAATTTTAATCTGGTTGTTTGTTATAAGTTTTGAATTTATTATTATTCGTAACCGTCCATTCCAAATTAAAATCGTGACATATTTTTGCGGATATCAATTTAGTGAATGTGGTGATGGATGGTGAATAACTAACATTATTTTGGCAAAATCATCAACGGTTTGAAAAAAGACACAACATTCAGAGGCCCAAAAACATTGAGCAGAGATTCAAACTTTATTTCCTCTTGGCCCAGCTAATGGACTAGACCAGGCCTTTATAAAGAAAAAGATATAGGTGCTTCTTTTACATTATAGCCCAAATACAGAGTAGTGTAAATTCATCAGGAAGTCTACAATAGGTGAGAATTTGTAATGTCGGTGATCAAGAGAACTTGAACACAAAGCCATGAAAAGAATTGCAAACGATTTTAAAAGGCTCCCAAAAAATCAAAATCTAGATTTCTTCATGAATAATAAATTGCTGAAGCAGATTCTTCAGAGCTTGTCTTTTCATAATCTTCCCATAAATCCCTCTCCCTAGCTTCATTGCTTTCTCCATTTCCACTGATCCACAACCACCCAAGGCAGCAACATTACCATTTTTCTTCAATCCTGCCATCAGCAGCTTCACAATCCTTTCTTCACTTCCTATTGCATCCACAACACTCTCAACTACTGTCCCAATTGCTGGAATCCTTCTTCCCCATTTCCTCATCACTTTCTCTGATCCAGATGCTTCTTCATAAGCACCCCAAAATGAAGCCCTGATGTAGCCTTTGCCTTTTCCCCTCACCATTACTCTCTTCATGCATTCCTCCAATCTATACACAACACTTCCCATGTCAAGCCCTTTGCCTATTACCATCTCAAGTTCTGCCATTTCTTGGTTATGGCTGAGTGTTTTTTCATATTTGCATCTCCTGCAGTTACAGATAAAGCCCCAATTTTTAGACATTTCTTCCCTGGTGCTAAATGGCTGGAGCACATCAAAGTATGCAAATGTGAGCTCTTCACCAGCTTTTACATCTCTAGATGCATGAATTGCTACATGATCTCCAATGTGCAAACGCCTCACATTAGGCTCACAAGAATGATTGACTAAAGAAGCTAGCAACCAAAGCCCAACTCCATGATAATAACTGTTCTTACCTAATACTTTGGACGAAATTGATCCCTCCACAAGGGAATTCACGTCCAGTATACTTAGTATATTATCCACATCAAGATCTCGTGAGGAAAATCTTTCTTCCTCTGCTTCAGGCCTGAATAAGTCTATCTCAGGAACAACATCCATATCATCATTTCCTTCTTCACCATCTGATAACATAGAAATCAAACCACGGGTTCTGCTGCACTTTCTAGCTGATTCAACCACTTTATCCACTAAATTCTTCCACATCACCATTTGGGCATTTTGGCTTGAATCATCTTGGGGCAAAATGCCTCTCTCTGTAGCAATTGCCTTTGTCACCAGCAACAAAGTTCCACATTCTACATTCTTAGTTGCAAATAAACCCTTGCCGCTGATTTCAGACTTCTTGATTTCCACCCCACCAATGTACTCGGCGAGTTCCGGCATTTTCCCACGAAACCCACCAAGAATCCAATCAGAGAGATCAAAAGATCCAGTCTTTGAAAGAAGCTCAAGCTTCTTACATCTATCTAAATACTCATTTAAAGTCTTAAAATTGAAACTTTCCTGAGTATCAAGATTAGCCGCCCTAAAGCATTCCAGAGCCGACCCATATCGATTGAGATCGAACAAAATTTTACCTTTGCAGAGCAGAGTCTTCAAATGGGCACACTCAATTTTCAACGCTTCATCACAATCTTTCAGGGCAGCCGCGAATTCTTTCAGGCGAAACCGGGCTTCGGCTCGATTTGAGTGGGCTAAGCAGAGGGATTTCTGCAGCTTGGATTGTTGATGATGGGGCTTCAGCAATTGTTCTTGGCAGAGAGAAATGAAGTGAGAATAGGCATCTATGGCTTCTGTCCATTCTTCTCTTAGGAGGAGCTCTGTGGCTTTGGATCTCAACTGCTGCAACTTGGCTTCTTCCTCATCAATATCTTGCACTTCTTCTACTACTTCTTTCATCTTCTTCTTCTTCTTGATTTTCTGCTCTTTCACTGTGTGGGCTATGGGAGTGAAAAAAAGGTGAAAAGTGAAAACTTGAAATTTGTGGGATTGTAACGGTCGAGATGCCAGGGGAAAAATTTGCTCCTGTTTATATTTTGTAATGTTTCCGAGTCTTTCTCACGTGAAACTGTAACGGCTATTTAGTTCCGAACAGAGGCAGATTTTGGTAATATTAAAATGAACTGTTTCGCTAATTCATGGGAGGTAAATTAGGCAATGTACACTGTACAGTTTACGATGTGAAGGATAAAATATACAGAGAATTCATAAATCCTGCATCTGGTTCAGTAAATCAGACTTCTGTATCTCTACTAACTTTGAACAATTCTAGTTCCTTCAAGGTAAATGATGATTCCAGTTCTACGTGTGCTACATTATACCCTCCGATATTTATAGGCACAATTTGGGAATAAACTTAGTTTAGAATCTCATAAAATATGGCCTGAATGGAGTAGTAAATCTGATGAAGAAGCTTTATATGATTTAAGGAAGTCTTTTGAATGAGTTTAAGTTGCCTTTACACAAATATTTGCTCAAGACAAGCATGAAACTTTCTGCCCAACTACTGCTAGATATTACAAATTTACAATCTTTAAGAGTTAACATGCTCCTACGTTGCAGGTGACTAATTACATAATGATTTGATATATAGTCCTACTCACTAATACGACCAAAAAAATTACAATTATGAAAAAACAACTTAAGATTCACGATTATATTCCTGGTACACTATTAGAACTAAATGACAGCATTGCCACTAGTTGTCCTTTGTTAGATATGATCATTCGGTATTTAGGTACAAATGGAACCCGACTGGCCCCCTTCGGAGATCTGGATCCGGTTAATCCACATTTTGGATGATCGAGAGATGCTTAAAGGCTGGATCCTGATTGATCGTATTTTGCAATTGTAACTCCTCTCAAGACCACGTCATCATTTTCGGAGGACATACATTCCATCCCTAAGTTCTAACTTCTCTTCTGCAACTAATCCTGATAAGAAGCTCTGTAGCTGCTGCAGTGATTTGTCATATGCAGGATCACCCACACAAAACATCTGCAATAAATATTTGTCGCTTAATTTACCTTCAAAATCCTATTATGCCGTTCTAATATCAATCAGAATCTAGTATGATTACCTTTAGAGTATTATGGATACGGTCCAAAGCCATGCTGCCGAAATTAGTGAGCATCCCCATTATGAATTTCTGCCACAGAAATCAGTGAGCTCAGAACAAGAAGGATCACTGAATACAGATCATGCAACTCATATCCATCCTATCTTTAGATTCGACATTGAATCAAATAATCTAGCAAGCATCAGTCACATTTATTGGCTAAGTACCCTCACAATGCAGTGGGGCAGTCTATGACCATGAGGCACTTAACAAAATATTACTGAGCCTAATGAAATTGCTCTTAGGAAATCAGGATTCACCTCATATACAGTCATCTCTTTGCGAAGCTGATCCTCAACAGAAGCAACAGCTCTCTCCCCTTCGTCATCACCAACCATGAGCTCCTCACGAATTCCACTGTTAGAAGCAGTTTTACCATTGTCATTTACACCCTCCACCAGGGAAAAGATATGCTTATTAGCATCGGCATCAGCTGATTCTGAAAGAACTCCCTATTTCATCAGACAAAATTCATGAGAAATGTTAAACATCCTAGCCATTACAATTAGTACCAAGTGATATTTATTAGGAAAACCAAACCTGAGAGAACAGCATGCTAAAACATTAACACTCCAAATGCTTCTATCTTTTTGTTACGAGAAAAGGGTTGGTAACAATAATTAATGCCATATCAATGAACCATGCAGCTAAAATAAAATCACCATGCAAAAAGGATTACAAAGCACAAACAATTAAGACTAGATCTATAGAAATGTGACAAAATTAGACCAGCCTCGTAAGCAGAAACTTACCAAAATTTAGGATTTAGCAAAAGAGTAAGTGAAGGGGCAAACTGGATAAAATATTACACTCATTTGACAGGCCAAAAAGAAAAAGGTCCATACAATGAAATGCCCTTGTCATGGTTAAAATAACTTTAGTCAAGACCATGTTGATTTTGCAACTTTACTAAATGACTTCCGATGCCCTACTTACTTTAGCTTCAGGTTATCTATACATATCAGATTTTGACTATATATGGATCAAATGAAGGAGGAACCGAGCCTTGGCACAGCGATAGGAAATGTTGCCGTGTGAACTGAGATTACGGACGCAAGTGGTATAAATAGATTTAATAAATGATCTAAAGTGAAACTTTCCATTGGGTACAAATGGTCTGAGTCATCCCTGGACCCCACACATGCAAGGGTTTCTATGCATTGGGCTGTTCCTTTTTCATCAATTAAATGAAGATCATTGACCAGCCCATTTCATTTTTCTGAATTTTATGCTATCCAACGGAGAACAGGAATTTTTACAAATTTAATCACTGTTTGACTGACACACTTAAGAACATGAATTCGGTGGGCAAAGGTTGCTGACGACGGATTCACAATAGTGAAGGAATAGTAGACACTTATAATCCAATAGGACTAGCAAAAATAATCCATGCACGAAAGGTCATTATCTCCTTTAATAAGAAGGAACAAGAACTAAAGCAGTATTTAGCCCCCAGAAAATCTGAAAATATGAGAAAAGAAGAACTTAAACATCAGTTATTCACAGTTAAGAAACCTGGGGGAAACCAACCTTGCTGATCCAAAAACCAATTCTCCTATTCAATACATCCACGGGTACCCCAACTGCAGCAGCTAGATCCTTGGAGCTCCAACTGAAATTGTAAAACGTAAAATTAGCAAAACACCCTGTGAAAATTCTTAAAATGGTTCACTGTTAAGCATTGACATTCTGCGGGTAACCTTTTTTCATCTTGAAACTGCAAAATAATTGAAGCCTGTAGAGGGGTAACAGTAAATTGTATCTCTTTGTCTTCAAATTGCAACTCCAACTAAAAAGAAAAACACAGCAATGTCAAAATTGTACTTGGCAAGGCAGAACTATGGTGGATAGAAAAATTATCTGTTCACCCTGAGGCTGAGATGATATCAATAATCAACTATCCTTAAACTTCCTATTGACAACTGCCTTTTAATCGAAAGAGAAAGTACTTTTTAAAATTTAGTTTAGGAGCAGCAAACCTTCACGGTACCAAGATTTTTCTTCCAAAGTAATTTACGAGGAGTCTTTATTTGATGAAATCTTTCAGAATAGTCATCTAAAAGCTTGTCCACTGGAGCAGGTAAATTAAGAGTTTCATCCTGCAAAATCAAAATCCTATACTGCTGTAATGCATACTTCCAATAGAAACTAGGAGAAGACATAGTTTACTATACTGAAGGTAAGAACAAACTCCAGGTAAATTAACCACTAAGCAATTGACAAACCTGGATAGGTGGCCAGAAATTTGAAGATATGATGGTAGAACTGAGAATATCCATAGATAACTCATGCTCCTCAAGCACTGCAAAAGCTCCATGGTTTCCACATAATAATTATCAGAACACTCCGAAATCAAGGATACAACATGATATAGACACCACATACAAAAGCTCTTGTAATCTAGAATCACAGTGTTCAAAATTCATTGAGTGCAAACTATTTCTGACCAGGTTGTGATTGCTGTTTGATGGTAGCTTTAATATTTGTGTTAGTCCTTTTGGAATCGATAAGATCGTTGAGCATGATTTCACAACGCTGCATGCTACTCTCTCCAAAATGTATCTGTAACATACACCATGGTCAAGTGGAGAATTAGTGATCTGAAATTATTGATTGATATTATCAGGAACGTATAATTTAGAAGCATTATGAGAATGATGAAAGTGAGCATATTAACAAACACCTTCAAGAGTTCCAAAGTACGAATTTCAGAGTCAATTTCATAATCACATTTGTTGAGAAGCTTCTCTGCCAACATAACACGATATTCATTTATCAGCTGATCCTTGGAACCGATGATACTAACAATCATGCCAAGTATGTCAACCTTCCTTCTATTCCGGCTTCCCTTTAGAGTATCAGCCTCTACTGGATCAGGCTCCCAACTTCAAAGGGTATCATAGGAAATTCATCAGCTCAGTATTACATCATTCAAGTTGTTTTACTCTGTCAAAAAACGAAGTACATACCGCTGTGCATTGATCCAGGCTTGCTTGTCATCAGTGTTGAAATTGTCATCTACACTTGTATTCTCTTGATTCTCTTCATCTCTGTTTAACTCTTCAAGAAGGCTATCCCCGGTGCTCCCTGACATATTATTACCCCCACTAGTCCCATCAGTGAGCATTGTAACAATGCACTTAATGGTATCTTTCCTGCCCTTCAGGTACTCCCTTATTGGCTCACCAACAGCTTCAAGAAAAACACCCGCTGGATCTATGGTTCGAAGAGCTTTGATGGTTGAAACATATTGGTGTAGAATATCATTAGTGGAGGCCCCAGCTGTAAGTAACCGATAGCGCAGGGAAGAGATAAATGAATCAACCAGTTTTGCATGTTGCCCTGTGTACTCAAGACACAGTTTCAGGTCTTCAATAGCAGGACCACTGCAAGAGTTTTACAGAACAGATATCATCAGTTTAGAAAAGAAATTTAAATAAATATAGAACAAGTAAGATGGAGAAACGCCTCAGAAAAACTGATAACATTAGTGGAAAAATCACCTGTCTGGGTAATCCACAATTATCTCAAATAACTTGGCTATCCTTAAATCTTGCAAGGTTTCATATGCGAAATACTCCAACCGCAATTGCCATCTAACAAGTTCCTCAGAAGGAGCTTCAGCCCCAAAGAAGCATGATGAGGGCTGTGATGCTAATGGAGATTTTAGACCAGATGAAGGGCTTGCATAGTCAGTAGAATCACCAAGGTAAGCCAAGAGTGCATGCAAGAACTGGAGGGGTACAGCCTGCAGGATACAACGAAATGCTTTTAAGTTTACTGGTCCCGCATATGTTACGCCTTCCTTTAGAAGAATAATGTGGCAAAATTTCTAGAGTTTGTACATGATAAGCAACGAATTCTGGTTTGGAACATATATTACGTCATATCATATTTTGTCGAGTAAGACAACATTAATCCCACCCAAATGAAATATGAACCTGTAGACAAACAGATAAAATCTCCGGGTAATCAAGTGTGGCCATATGACAAGATCAGTTTGATCATCTTAACTCTATCATAAGAGAATTCAGAAGTAATAAGTACAATGATGCAATTATGGGAGAAAGCATGCTCATGGTCTCAAATATGAAAAGATACCAGCTAAAATTGATAAAGAATATCTTCTATGTTATCATGATCTACGCAAAACGCCCAAGTGTACTGACTACAATAAAAAAGTATTTAACAGATATTCTTCAACATTCAGATGGTAAAGGTAGCTTATTCAGAACAACATGATAATTTTTTGTCCAAAAGAAATGGTAGGTTCTTGGAAAAAGTTAACGGAACTCCATAATTTAATACCATAATGCAACGAGATAACAAACAGAGGAAAGTAACCTGTATCCACCCTTTAATGGACTCCAAAACAGAATTCCGAAAATCATCTCCAGCAAAGTCTTGCACCTTAGCCTGATTAGAGGAACGAAAAAAAGTGCAAAAACATACGATCAGTAAGCTTCTTCTAAAAAAATTTAAAATATTCTAAACTACATTAGCTTACTTAATTGCAAATGATTATAAACATGTTACATTGAACCAAAGGTAATAAATCTTCAAAAGAAACTATGATAAAATTCATACTTACAAAAACAAATTACCTTCAAAAGCAAGAAAATTGCAGAAGCATAGGCATCTTCTGCCATGGAAGTCAAGCCAATACTTCGAAGATTGTAAACCACAGTTCCAATGTTCTTCACTAACTTGTTGTTCTCAGAAATCCTTTTGATTCGGTGTCCTCCATCAACATCCATATCACCACTTCGGCAAGCTAGTTTACCTATCCCATCCACATCCATGACATCATCAAATTTTGCTTCATTGTCCTCACCTCCCTCTATTATTGTACTCAGTTCCTCAAGCCGTTCCTTGAAATACCAGTGCAACACCTCTACAAGGCATTAAAATATTAGAGACCTTGGTAAAGAACCGGCAAAAGAAAAAAAATGCACTTGAAATATTAGAGACCTTGGTAAAGAAAGGGCAAAAGAAAAAAAATGCACTTGCGACAAAGAAAAGATTCAATCTATGTTTGATTCATTTTCTGAGTGTATTTCTGGGTTATTTTCCTATTTTTAATACTTTTACCTTCCTACACCATTTTTCATTCTCAACGATAAAGTTTTAGAGTACTTATGTGCCTCTTCACTCTACCATTCCAAAAAGTAACCATTCGGACTCTCTTTCACTTTTGCTTTTTTGACCACACAATATGAACATGACAAACACAAAGAAGTTCCTAAACAGGCAAAGTTGCATACCAGGAAAGTGCCTCGGAAGGCTTGTCATCAGAACAGAAGACACCATCAATTTATAATTATCAAAAAAAGGCTCCTTCTGGGTGTTTACATCACGCTTATTTCCTGAATCAGAATGTACAGCCATAGTCAACACCCTCAAGCACCTCTCCTGATGTTGTTTATCGGATGATATTTCTTCCAAGGCTTTGCGTAATACTTCCTGAATCTCATCTTTTTGCATCTGCTAAAATAATTTTATAATAATCGATATCACATGTAGTTCAAAACTACCAGTACTCCCACAAGTTACTCATAAGCTTCAAGAAATTTGAAATAAATGGACCAGAAACATCCATTAAGAAATTCATATATTATATATAAAATTAAATGCTAAAAATACTTACAGGTTCATTATTGATTTCGAGTGCTGCAACATTTCTATACGGTTCAAAATGCCTCCAAAACCTTACCACTGCATTACTCTCAAAGATTTCCTACACCATTATCATAAAAGAAAGGGGAAAACAACCTCCAGAAATCAATATTTTTAAGACATTCTTACACTCAAAAACGAGAAAAAGCATTCTTCATATACCTAGTTGCCTCAAAATAACCTACTTTACTATTCATTCTAATTTCCATCCTAGTTGTTCAGGACAATAATAAAGCATACATAATATTTGAACGTGAATTACCTCAACCATACGAAGGAAATGCTGCTGGACTAGTGACTGAAGGCCATGTTTACAAAGAATCTGAACTTTTGAAATCAACTCCGACGAGCCAACGGAAAAATCGCCGCTGCCTTTGAGTAGAGCTTCCGCAGCTGAGCAGTATCCATCCCAACTCTGTACAATTTCGATGATTGAGTCTTGACTCAGTGAATCCAAAGCCGTCAAATTACACGCCGGAGTTGACGGTTCATCCACTGCCATTTCCGACTCCGAGAAGCAATGCGGCGATGTCGTTTTACATGTAGCAAAGCTTTTTGAAGTTTTCCCTCGTATTCTTTCTTGTTGATTATTTAAGTATTCAGCGGGTCGGTTAGCCTGTTTTATAAAGAGTTTCAGACTGGTCTGAACTAAACGGGCCTCTGCCTGAATTGAATGAAACTTTGGGCTGAAAATGGTGGCCCAATAAGTTCCAAACCGCCAACAACTTCAAGTGAGCTCATTGATGTGAACTGTGAAGAAATTGCAGATGGCGATGAAAACCGGCGACGATCGACAGAATACAAACAACTCAAAGAAGATTCTGCTGACGTCACTGTCAGCAATGGTCGCGGAAACTTCCACGTTTCCGATCGATCTCGTTAAAACCCGGCTGCAGCTCCACGGTGAGTCTCTCTCCAACTCGCGGATCCGCCCCACCAACGCCTTCAAAGTCGCCGCCGGAATCCTCCGCAACGACGGGATTTTGGGTTTATACAGTGGTTTGTCCCCTGCTATTATGAGGCACCTTTTTTACACTCCGATTCGGATTGTGGGTTATGAGCATTTGAGGACCCAATTTGTGGATTCAGACCATCATCCACTTCCTTTGTATTCAAAGGCAGTAATTGGTGGAACTTCTGGCGCCATAGCTCAGGTTCTTTTCTTTAGCTTATACCATGACTGTTACAAAGGTTGGATTTTCTTTTACTTAGTTGAATGAGAATCGGACTGATTAAGTGAGTTTTGCGCGCACTTTTTCTTCCTAGTCTGTAAAAGCCATGCCCCAATGGATGAAATTAATGTTTGATCACATAAGCTTCTCTTTGCTGTCTAATGTATTGATTCTGAATAAGAGTTAACATTGAGTGAGAAGCAACTAGCAATTCATATGTATGCTTGACTGTACACAGCGAAGAGCATGTTTCTGGTTCTCATTCTTTTTGGAGTTTAAGAATAAGGGTTTTAGTACTGTGCCTGACGAGCTCATTGGTATTGGGCTACTGTGATTATGCGTTGGGAATATGGCAAAATGGTTTACGGCATAAGTCTATGTTATGCTGTATCTCGTGGATTTGGGATCATGGTTGTTTATGTTGAATTTACTAGTTTCTTTTGCTTGAATAGCTTATTCTTTTGCGGCAGCTCCCTATGAGATTGGAAGTACATTGATTTTTAACTGAAATCATGATGTTTCACAAAATCTATCTTCTAAGGGCTACACGCTTAACTGAAATCGATCTGTTGCTCTGGATCAGGATGAAATTTTACACCCAACTGTTTTTTTTCCCCCTTCTTTTGCATCAGGGTTGTTGTAATTTACTCCACTATTCATCTGTTTGTCCTCTGTATAAGGCCTAGCACAAAGGGCTTTAAATTTTCTTCATTCATTGATCAACCGTAGCAAGCCTGTACACAACAAATAGTCTTCAGTTGTACTCCTACCCCCTATCTCTGCCCAGCCTTGCCAGGAAGTTAATGTTCAATTGTGATCCAATATGGAGATATTGTACTGTATTAAGCAGCTGGCTAGCCATCTTGTTTGGCATTTTCATTTATGATATAATTACATGACAAGCTAATTTGTCATTATCGATGATGTTTATCAGTTCACTGTAATTTGAAATGATTCCTCTCGTTTCCAAGTTGCATCCTTTTTGATAGCTTATAGTTATTCAACTCTCAGGTGGTGGCTAGTCCTGCAGACTTGATAAAAGTGAGAATGCAAGCAGATAGACGAATGGTTGACCATGGTATCAAGACCAGGTACTCAGGACCTTTTGATGCCTTAAATAAGATTATATCAAATGAAGGGCTTGGAGGACTTTGGAGAGGGGTCATTCCAAATGTGCAAAGAGCATTTTTGGTCAATATGGGAGAATTAGCTTGTTATGATCATGCCAAACATTTTGTTATTGAAAACAAGATTGCCGAAGATAATATTTACGCGCATACTTTATCTTCGATAATGTCTGGACTTTCCGCAACTGCCTTGAGTTGTCCGGCAGACGTAGTTAAGACGAGAATGATGAACGAGGCAGGCAGAGTGGAAGGGCAGATTAGATACAGAAACTCTATTGACTGTCTTGTAAAGACTGTTAGAATTGAAGGAATTAGGGCACTCTGGAAAGGATTCTTCCCTACTTGGGCAAGGCTGGGTCCTTGGCAATTTGTGTTTTGGGTATCCTACGAGAAATTTCGCCACATTGCTGGGCTTTCCTCCTTTTAGTGATAAATAAATGACCCATTCAACAACACTTTTCTTGGATCAACATATCCAAAGCATTATGCGCCTAAACTCATTTACTAAAAGAAAAAATCAATCAATCTTGTCGTCTTTCTTCTTCCTTTGTCTCATAATCATAATAATCCTCTTTTGTTTCAAAGATGAGTGGCTTTTTATGGTCATGTCGTTGCCATAATCCGAAAGATGTAGGTGGTCGGAAGAAGTCAAATAACATGGGCCGTTGTGATGGTTTTAAGAGTGAATTAATGCAGCGCTTCTACTATAATGGAGACACATTAAACTAGTTCTTGAATGAGAGAGCATAATGACGGTAGAGAGTTATGCCACCGCCGGCGTGGAGTCATCAACTTGCTACCGGCCCCTCCTCTTTTATATTCAGACATGATACTAATTTCTTATTAAATGGTGGCTGTAATGTACTGTTGGAATTTAATCATTATTTCAATTAATTAATCAGTCCATTTATGAATTTTATCACAAAGTTATTTTCATTTTCTTGCAAATGTCCACCCATTTTTTTTTTCTTTTTGAAAATAAGATGTCCACCCACTAGCTTGTAGATTTGTAGCATTTTCGTTCTTCTTCTACTCTCTATCTTTTCTTTTCTTTTTTTTTTTTTTAAAAAAAAATCACGTCATTTCAAATTGGATTCGATCCATGAAAGAGATTCACAAAAAAGCAACCAGTCAGAATATGTTTTACTCTCGACAGCATTTAATTTCTTAGTTTGTAAACTTTGGGTAAAATCTATTATCCCTGTCAAACAAACGTTATTTCATTTTCATCTGAAAGCTAGATATGATAGCAGTAAATGCAGATAGTCCGACAAATTGAATTTGGTGGTTAAAATGTAAATCCTGGATATGGAGGATGACCCAGTATTTCCGTTGAGAAGTTTTTGCGCTGATTTGTGCATTCTGGATATCGATTAATTAATCGTGTCAGTGGTTCAAAATCCCAATAAAATAAAATAAAAAATCACAGAACAAAAAATCTATATGTATAATTTTTGTTTCATTCAAAGAACAAAAAATCTCTTTAAAAAACTATACACGTACTTATTCTGTAAATTAGACGGCATTGCAACGGAGTTGAGGCACTAGATTAAAATTCTTTTAGAAAATGAGGACCACCAAGAAACATGATCTGAATATAACTACAATTTTCAGGTGGGAAAAATAAAAGTGAAGAATTATATTGAACAAGGGAAAAAAGGTGAAATTGTAATCCACATGTGATGGAAATTGTATTCAAGTGGATCAGGAAGGAACCAGTCGCTCATTGATTCGGTTTCATTAATTCTTCATGTATGTTGAATTAATATTAGTGGGGATAGTTTTAGTGATGGTGCCAGGGGACACTGGACAGGCAGGCAAAGCTAGATTGCACCTTTCCAATTTTATAAATATAAAATGATACTTTTAGTGAAATAATACAGTGAAAAAATATTGTGACTAATGTGTATCCTTATTTTGTTGTCACTTTATCCTTGAAATTTTTTTCTCTTTCAAAATTATCTTACCCTTAATTACTATAGACACATCAATCACTATGTATTTTCACTAATTTTTCTCACTATCTGTATCAGTACTCTTTATAAATTTAGTGGGATGCTACTTTCTAATAGATTTTTTTTTTCAGACATTTATCTTTTTTTTTACATACCTCTAATTAAATATTACTCCTTCGTTTCAAAAGAGAAAAAAAAAAATCATATTGAGTTTTGAGATTTGTACTCTTTCTGGTACAAATTTTAAGACTGAATATGAAATTTTCCTTTTGTTTTTGGATAAAATAGTATAATGTCAACAGTTATATTTGAAAATCTCACACTCCTTTGTAAACTTTCTCTCATGTGTGGACATGTTGGTATGACATACATTTATATATAATATACATTTAAAATAGCCATTTCCAGAACTCATTTTAATACTCCAAAGTTGCATATCAATGTCAAAGATTCAAATCACGAGTTATGGTTAATTCAACCCACGCAAACACATTTACCACATGAATGAACTTAAGTATACTATATATATTCTCTATCTATATACGTGGTCACTAGCTTTGGCTCATGTCTAAAACCAGACAGCCAAATTCCAATTCCCTTTATTTCTTGTTCATCTCTTTTAGTTGTTAAGCTAGTGGCTTAGGGGTTAGAATATCATTATTACATACTAGTACTATTTCTTTTCATTATTACCGACAAAAATCAGCAGTAGACTTTTCACGTTTTCTCTATATATATATAGTACGATTGTACGAAGGTACAAACTAAAAACAAGTACTTTTTTGCACTCAAATATTCAAGTGGGGAAAAAATATTCAATATCGAAGATATGGGAAGGTCGCCATGCTGCGAGAAACTGGGATTGAAGAAAGGGACATGGACACCTGAAGAAGACCAAAAGCTCTTGGCTTACATCCAACAACATGGCCATGGCAATTGGCGTTCTCTCCCTGCTAAAGCCGGTATTATATTTTTACGTTTTCTACTGATATTTGTATACCCTTGATTTATTTTTTGCTTGTGGTTTATCCATTTGAAATAAGAATGATGGTAATGTCATTGTGTCGATTTTTTTTTTTAAAAAAATAAAATTTAGGGCTACAAAGATGTGGAAAGAGCTGTAGACTACGGTGGATCAATTATCTACGGCCTGATATTAAGAGAGGAGACTTCAGTTTGCAAGAAGAACAAACCATTATTCAACTCCATGCACTTCTCGGAAATAGGTATACACTCGTCAACTTGATTCAAAATTCTATTTACGCCGAATCAATAGTTATGAATTTACATTATGCATTCTGAGAATGAGACTATTCCTCCGAGTTTACAACTTGCTAACACATATCTCATCATTTTTACCTGATCAAGTGGAATGAGTATTAATTTGAATACGATACAACATATATGATCATGTTTATACCTTTTCTTGTCAGCATATGATCATGTTTTGATCTGCATGGCAATTAATTATGGGATAAATTAACTGACCAATTTGTTGACGTTGATGTTATAAAAAAAATATAGATGGTCAGCCATAGCAACACATCTGCCAAAAAGAACAGACAACGAAATCAAGAACCACTGGAATACACATCTGAAGAAGAGACTAATCAATATGGGGATTGACCCGTCAACTCATAAGCCAAAATCAAACCCTTTGGCATCCGGCCAGCGCAGAGACACTGCAAACCTTAGTCACATCGCGCAGTGGGAAAGCGCTCGTCTCGAAGCCGAATCCAGGCTTGTCCGAAGATCCAAACTCACATCAGTTCAATCATCGACAAGCACGAATAATGGCAAGGTACCACCATTACAGCCAATGGTGTTACCTTATCTCGACGTGCTAAAAGTATGGCAAGGACAATGGAAATCATGTAGTTCTACTACTAGTAATGGGTTTTTCTGCAATCACTTTAATATTGGAACCCTTGAATCTCCGACCTCCACGTTAAACTTTTCCGATAATGTTATCCCTAATTGTTTTGGTGACAGCTTGTCATTTTCAGCCGTTAGTTATGTTGAGAATCGAAAGCCATTCACAAAAGAAATAAATGTTGCAAATAATCATGGTGTCGTGCAGCTTCATCATGACATTGTTGATTACCCTAATATTGATGCTTCTTATTACTTTGATGGTTCACTGAGGTCAGCTCCAAGTTTCATGGAAGGGTTTGTGGACGCCGATATTGTTACCGGACAAAGTTCGAATAATGCTGTCAATATGGGATCGTTTCATGGTAATGTTCTTGACGGCGTATCCAGTGGCGGTGGCGGTCTTGAAGACAACAAGAGATATTGGAACAATGTCCTCAATGGAGAGATTAATTTTCCAGCAACTTAGTTAACAAAATATGCGTTTATGTATTCTTTAGTATGCTTAGTTGCTTTATGCGAAAGCAAATATTTTAGCCTTTAGCTAGGGTTTCATTGATTATGAATCATGAAGAAGAAGAAGAATAATGTAGTAATAATCTAGTCGTAAATTTTTCCTTTGAGGGAAGAGTGGAACTATTGGTATTCGAAAGAAATAGAGGCGCGCATGTCAATTTTCCATTTGAGGAGAGTATGTACTTGACGAATATTCATTCGACGTTTCCATTTTAAGCTGGTGACGATGATGATCAGTTCTTTGTTGTGTTTTACGGGTTTGTTGCTCCATTATTTGCCTGGCAGAATGGTCTTTTCTTTTTGGACGAAAGCAGCCCAGACGCTTATAAAATTATAAAAGTTTATACATTTTGTGATTGATGAGGCTACCCTAATTAATGTAAATCATTGCATGTCTGTAGGTGGAGGGTCATACTCACATACATGCCGATTTCAATTTAACATATGGTTATTGTAAGGATTTCCTGCAACATTTTTTTATTAATTTTCTTTTCTTTTCGGTTTTTTTTTCCATTCAAATCATTGAAGTTTGATTTACAGGGGTGGGAAGTAGTACTGTAAATGTACTACTTGCATCAACTTGAAGATGTGTACACTTCCACCGTTTTATCCTTCGATGCTTGCCAGCCACAAGTTGCAGAGCTTTGTTTGAAGAGCACAATATTTTGTATGTCGTGTGCTAAACAATTGAGTATACCATAGTACATATTTTCCACAAAAACGGCTATCCGGGTCAAGTAATTATTGATCGAGTCATATTACTGTTCGTTCATAATTTATTTCATTGTCTATGCGTTACAAAAAAACGGATAATCTCCTAAATAAATTTAACCTGCATCATGTGGATTGTGGACGTTTCCATCACACAAAACCTTTACTTTCTCTCTTGCTAACTTGCTCCTCCTAGCTACGTACCACCGTATCAACGAAACCTTGCATGGCTGAAAAAGAAATGATTTTGTGTTTCCAGATGTTGTATTTACCTAAGGTATATAAATATGTTCTTTTCCCCTAGTGCAAAACTCCAACAGCTTTGCAATTTACAAAGTTGCAAAGTCATTTACATTTGTATCTTATGAATACCATGACCATCCATCTCGATCATTGTCATTCAATCATTAATTTTAATGCTCCATCAGTCCATCTGATCCTAATTATAAGCTACAAATTTGAATTATATCTAGTATTAATTTTTAACAGTTGTTTTGGTAACATTTGTATAAAGTGATGTAAAATTGAGTTGAATTTGTTTCAATTCCTCACTTCAATACTACCATTATTAAGTTGTGAACTGGAATTTGTTTAAAAGTATATAAAGGACGAACTGAGATAAACAGCAGTACTTTTGAATTGTGATAAACCAAAGCACACACATTTTTTTTCTCTAATAATCCTCAATGATTTTAGTATTAACATCAGAAGACAAAACGACCAATTGGACCGTTCACCCTGAATTCTATTTAGCGCCTATTTCTGTTCCTCGCCGTACTGATGAAGAGTGGTTTTCCTTCTGAGTACTTGTCAATATTTCAGTACAGAGGGGGCAGACACAGTTAAATTTTTGAAAATATTACTGGTCGCAAGCTTGATTTGACCCCATGACATGCAGTTTAAATCTTTCCGAGGAAAATAGTATTCATATTTTTTCTTTTTTTGATACGGTACAATTATTTTCGTAAAAAATAAATAAATAAATTATTTTTTATTGTAAGTGTGAATATTAATGAAAGTAAAGGTAAAATTACTTTATTAATTACAAGTGAATGTAACATTGCAAAAAAAAAAAAAAAAAAAAAAATTAAAACCAAAAGGGCTGTGGTGGAATGGTAAGGACTAAGGACTCCTCCACCCTTAACGTCGCTATGGGCATGGAACAATCTGAAATACTTTGTCCAACTGTCCTACCCATCGAGGTGCCTACCATGAGTGAGGGGAATTGGTCTCACCCATCGAGGTGCCTACTATGAGTGAGGGAGATTGGTCACTGTTACCGACGGTGGACACGCTTCAATATGAAAATAAAATAAAATGTTGTACTAATAGTTAAGATTATCACGCGCATTCTAGTTGCATGTTTGGAAAAAAAAATTTAAAAAAAAAGGTGTATTACACACACACACATGTATGTATATATATATATATATATATATATATATATTTATATAGTGGTATCGGAGTTTTTAATACAAGCAAGAAGACAATCGGGAAAACTAATTAGTACGTAGTATTTGCTGTATATGGGCATGGGACATTTTAAAGTAAATAGAGCGATAAATTAGTAAGCCGTACCACAATGATGATGTGTGGAAATGTTCCTACAAATATCAAATGAATATTATCTCTAATTAATTAAATTTAAATAGATAAATAAAATTCAACTAATTACATTACTTAACATAAATAATTAATTTATACAATAATAATATTCTTACTTAATTAAATTAACAAAACATGCAATAAATAAAAATATAATTCAACTAATTAATTTACTTAACATAACTAATTAAATTTAATTAACATAACATGCAATAAATAAATATAATTAAACTAATTCAATTACTTAACATAACTAATTAAATTACAAAATAAATTAACATAATAACATGCATGAAATTAAAATTATTAAAAAAAATTAAAAAAAAATTAAAAAAAAAACCCGGTTGAACCGGGGACGCGCAACACACGCGTCCCGGTTCAACCGGGGACGCGCAATATACGCGTTCGGTTCAATGGCCGAACGCGTATATTGCGCGTCCCAGTGAACGGGACGCGTGTTGTACCCGTCCGGCCAATGGATTGAACGCGCTATTGCCGTTCACGGTTCAACCGGGCGCGTATATTGCGCGTCCGGTTCGATTTTACGGTCCGACCGTGCCATATACGCGTCGGTTGAGCCGGGTGCGCAATGTATGCGTCCGGTTCAATGGCCGGACGCGTTTCTTGCGCGTCCCGGTTCAACCGGACGTTTTTTGACCGGTTCGATTATTTTTAAATTTTTTTTTTTATACCTCTGAATTAGTCATTTTCTTTCTCTCTCTACTGGCAGGGGCAAAATCGTCAAAAAAAATTTGAGGTGGCTTTGAGTACTAATTTTGTTGGCTTCAAAAATCCCCCCCTTCATTTTAAGCACTTAAAAGTTTCCGCTGATTGAATTTGCAGTACGTACGTAGCATGCATGCAGGTTACGTACGTGATATCAGGGAGACAGGGACGACATTCGATTGATTCCGCGGTCAAAATGATTTCCGTTGCTTAACTAAATTTTGCATTATCTCTAATTAATTAAATTTAAATAGATAAATAAAATTCAACTAATTACATTACTTAACATAAATAATTAATTTAAGATATACAATAATAATATTCTTACTTAATTAAATTAACAAAACATGCAATAAATAAAAATATAATTCAACTAATTAATTTACTTAACATAACTAATTAAATTTAATTAACATAACATGCAATAAATAAATATAATTAAACTAATTCAATTACTTCACATAACTAATTAAATTACAAAATAAATTAACATAATAACATGCATGAAATTAAAATTATTAAAAAAATTAAAAAAAAATTAAAAATAAATTTAAAAAAAAAACCCGGTTGAACCGGGACGCGTGTTGTACCCGTCCGGCCAATGGATTGAACGCGCCTATTGCCCGTTCACGGTTCAACCGGAGCGCGTATATTGCGCGTCCGGTTCGATTTTACCCGGTCCGACCGTGCAATATACGCGTCCCGGTTGAACTGGGGCGCGCAATGTATGCGTCCGGTTCAATGGCCGGACGCGTTTCTTGCGCGTCCCCGATTCAACCGGGACGTTTTTTTGACCGGTTCGATTATTTTTAAATTTTTTTTTTTTTACCTCTGAATTAGTCATTTTCTTTCTCTCTCTACTGGCAGGGGCAAAATCGTCAAAAAAATTTTGAGGTGGCTTTGAGTACTAATTTTGTTGGCTTCAAAAATCCCCCCTAAATGAATATTATCTCTAATTAATTAAATCTAAATAGATAAATAAAATTCAACTAATTACATTACTTAACATAAATAATTAATTTAAGATATACAATAATAATATTCTTACTTAATTAAATTAACAAAACATGCAATAAATAAAAATATAATTCAACTAATTAATTTACTTAACATAACTAATTAAATTTAATTAACATAACATGCAATAAATAAATATAATTAAACTAATTCAATTACTTAACATAACTAATTAAATTACAAAATAAATTAACATAATAACATGCATGAAATTAAAATTATTAAAAAAAATAAAAAAATTAAAAAAAAATTAAAAAAAAACCCGGTTGAACGGGGGGCGCAACACACGCGTCTGGTTCCAGCCGGGACGCGCAATATACGCGTTCGGTTCAATGGCCGAACGCTTATATTGCGCGTCCCCGGTTGAACCGGGACGCGTGTTGTACCCGTCCGGCCAATGGATTGAACGCGCCTATTGCCCGTTCAAGGTTCAACCGGGGCGCGTATATTGCGCGTCCGGTTCGATTTTACCCGGTCCGACCGTGCAATATACGCGTCCCGGTTGAACCGGGACCGGGGCGCGCAATGTATGCGTCCGGTTCAATGGCCGGACGCGTTTCTTGCGCGTCCCCGGTTCAACCGGGACGTTTTTTTGACCGGTTCGATTATTTTTATTTTTTTATTTTTTACCTCTGAATTAGTCATTTTCTTTCTCTCTCTACTGGCAGGGGCAAAATCGTCAAAAAAATTTTGAGGTGGCTTTGAGTACTAATTTTGTTGGCTTGAAAAATCCCCCCCCCCCAAAAAGAAAGCACCCTTTTGCTGCTCATCTTCTCTTATTTTTATTTTTATATTTTTTTCCTTTTCCCCCTTAAATACATGACTAATTAATGTACAATTCTATTCAACACCTAGAGAAGGGAATAATTTCCACTGCTTGAAGCAACACATTATGTATGTTGCGTCTAACCACTTACTTGACCAGTTTGTTTGTCAATACGAAAGCATCATCATTAGTGGAAATCAAACTCGATGTTGTACCACACGACAGGAAGCCTTTTATTTATCTTGTTCCTCGTCCAATTCCAGATATGGATGCAACAAATCTTTTACTCTCTCTTTCCTTAAAATAGGAAAGTGATTAACATCTAGTATTTAACCAGATTAATAAACTCCCTGTCCTAAAATTATTATTTTCCAGTTTAAGATTTTACTTTTAGTACGATTTGAACTAAAAATGAAAATCTAAACTGACAATAATTTTGGGACGCAAGGAGTATATAAAGAGATCCATCTTAAGAACGAAGTGAGGGCATGTATGTCTCAAAATGCATAGAGATTAATAATTACAGGTATAGGATGTCGTTAGCCTTTAGAGCTTGGCTGACTAAAGTTCAAGGAGCCATCTGATATATGGCTAAACACGATAAGGTAACCATAAAATATAATTAATGTAGGGTTTTAATAGAGTCTGGAATATGTAGGAAATACACTGGCAAGGTGTTTGGTTGGTTTTAATTTGGACAGTGAATGATGGTTGTAGTACAGTTTTGTAAATTTTGCACAGTGATTATTCATAAAGATTTCAGATATTGGAGATCATTGAATCCAAAGCTCTGTTCATGTAGGCCAATATATACTGTTTATATCTATGCTTTTGAGAGAGAGTTGCAACGGGCAAGTTAAACACAAAGTCACTATTGTTCCGTTTAAAAGAAACAAAATAGGAATATACTATGTACTTGTGTGTCTATCTAGTCAAAATGAGGAGAGTCTCGAGCTGAAAATGGGAGAGGAAAAGAGCGGCCTGCTTGTAGTATACTCATTGGCACTCGTTGATTATATTACACGTAAAATTTTGAGCATATATCTTTATATTAGTATTCCTTTCGTCACAAAAGAATAACTAATTTGTTATTAAAAAAGTTTAGCAAATAGATTATCTTTCGCGAAAGAATAAAAAGTTACTTCTTCTGTTTCAAAATTATTGTCGAATTTGAGATTTCATTTTTTAGTATAATTTAAATTAAAAATAAAAATCTAAACTGGACAATAATTATAGAACAGAAGGAGTACATTTTCTCCATCCGGTGACCTTCACGATGGAATAAATCATCAGGTCACAAAACTGCAATTAATTGATGGGAAGGTACGTGAAGACGTTTCAAGTTAATCCAACGTGAAAAATACATCCTGGAATGGGCTTCGTCTTCTTGGGCTTTTCCCAGTTTTTGGATTACGCTTGATTGTAGCAGTCAGCATGTGTTAAGGACAGAAACAATCTGGTGAACTGTCACATCTTGAAGGGTTTAATCCAATTTTGATCACGAGGAATTCATGAAAAGAAGGGACAGAATCCAGAGCTCTAGATAGTGAGGTTAGAACCCAAAAAATGGGATGAGAGTGAATGTCCAAGAACAAGAAATTTGGGAGAGAAATCAGACTTTCAGAACAATGCAAATGACTATTTGAGAAAAATAGGGCCGGTCAATTTTGATCACTACTTTGTTTAGGAATTTTATAATCCCTATATAATAAACTAATTACACTTATGGTCTCTCTAAATCTTTTAATTTTCTTTTTGACCACTAAATCATGACATGGACTTTTCCAAAAAAAAAATTGACTTTGTCCTAGGCCCATTGTTATTCTAGTTTTATTTCTATTTTATTTTCGAGGACAATATGTAATTCTGATAAGATGTAATGAATATGGTGAAATTGGGATCTTTTATCCTCAAGGGGAGGGAACGATGTTTCCTATCTTGCCTCAAAACATAGACCCGGTAGAGAATAGAAGATCCCGTATGTTGTCCATTACTCCCTCCGGTCTTTAATATAAGATATTTTGATTTTGTTCTAAGTTTTAACTAGTATGTGTTTTGAATTAACGAAAAAATCTTAAACATATATTTTTAAACTCGTTGTGTTCTCTTGATTGTTAGTAAATATTTTTAAAGTTTTTTCGTCAATTAAAAATGCTTACTAGGTGAAACTTAGGACAAATTAAAATACCTTATATTAAGGACCGATGGAGTATTACAATAATGGGCATAGGTCTAATAATGAGTGAATTAGGGGTTATGTATCCTTTGTCACATCATCTATAGATATGACATTATTAATTCTATGATTTTTAAGTTGGATCACTTAGGGTTATATGTAAAAGGGGGAAAAATAGCAATCTACTCCTTCCTTCTTATTTACCAGAATATGCTAATTAGAGTTAGGTTTTTTTTTGAGCTTGAATAGGCTCACTCATTGTAAGAGGATAGTGAGAGGGGATGAGTTGCTTCATATATATGTATGTAGTTGATCATTGAATTTACAAATTTTGTGATGAGTCTATTCAAGAGAACGTGTCGTACCTACCAAATCTATTTATTCTGAAGGTAGAAGTTTCTTGGTTCAACAGTTACTATTTGTCAATTCATTCCAAAGAACAAGAAGAAAAAACAAAAAGAAACAAAGAAAGGGAAAGAGAAGAAGAAGTAGAACTAATAAAGAAAGTGCCTCACAAATTGGAAACATTTTTCCATGGTTGGAATGTACAGTCACATCCATGGGAATACTGCTATTATCCAATCCCAATTAGACTGCAGATGCAGTTAAGACAAGAATGATGAATGAGGACCATGGTGGAAGAGCAAAACAGTTGTTCTTTTTTTTTTTTTTTTTTTTTTTTTTTGAACAAAGGAAGAGCAAAATAGTTAAGTATTCCTTTAGGATACAAAAAAGTAGTCTGTATGTTTATTTGTTTTAGTAGAATAAACCAGACATTATTTTGAGAAGACGGAAGAAGTCAGTAACTACATTGACTGAATCAAACTTGTATATCCTAAAAATTTTGTATTCCCTTCGCCCCTACATATATAATAATCATGTTCTGTTCCTACGACAAATGACTTCTTATTTCATTTGGTATAGCATATTTAAACACAAAGAAAAGAAAAAAATTTAAAAAGGAAAAGAAAAGGAGTAGAATTATTTGGATTCAAATAATATGGGCCGTTGCCGATGTTTAAAAAGAAAATTAATGCTGCTTTGAATTTCTTCCTACTACTACGATAAAGGTCAGTACTCTATTTTCTGAACAATTTGTACAAATACACTTAATGAAGAGTTGCAATATGTAACAGTGAACAGTAAACCCTTTCTTAAATGTGCATAATGACGCTACAGAAACAAAAATTTATAATATCACCCATACTAAAGTGATCCAACGTGCTTCCGGTCCCTTCCCTTCATCTATACTCAGACATTAACTTATTTCGAATTAAATGTGGACTGTACCATATATAATATATATATACTCCATCGATTTTAAAATGCAAGTCTTTTTAGATTCTGCATGTAAATTAAGGAGACAATTATTCAACAATTAATTTATATGTTAAATATCTGTTTTACCTTTTATTAGTTACAGTAAAATATAAACAAGACTAAATGAAAATAGATTGACATTATTTATTGATGGTAAAGTTGGAAAAATAGTCATTAATTTACCTAAAAGTTGTAAATCGACCTACATTTTGAAAAATCTTCTCAATCCTAAAACGACTTACAATTTGAAATAGAGGGAATATATATATATATATATATATATATATTACAGCTTTAATTACTGTTGATGATTAATTAAGCAGCTCATCATTTTTTATCATTTAACAATATTGGCTGCATAACTTCACACTCCCATATAAAGAAATAATCATTGGAAAAGAAAAACAACTACGAATGTAAATGGCTAATATTGTTACGTACGAACTGAAAAAGCCCTCTGAGCTGGGCTGCCTTTGTAGTTGTTTAATAATAAATTAATTTGGATATTTATCACGTATGATGATATGAAGACCTCTTTTAATATCGTTAGGAGTTTTCATTTTCATGCGAAGCTAAATACGAGGGCAGTAAACGTGGTACGGCAAAATTCAATTCGGAGATTTAACTAAAAACTGTGAGCGTGGAGGATCAATACCAATTAACATTCCCTATATTTTTGTGCACAAATATTAGGAGAAGTTTGGTGTAAATTGTACGATGCATAATGAATGTTCTTTAAGACATTAAACAAAATAAACAATAATAGCTGGTTAGGGAGAGGCAAATTATAAGGAATTATAGATCGTATATAACTTGTGTAGTAAGCCTGTTCGTGATTCTCTTCGAGTTCCAGTGTTCCAATCTGATTTGAGGTGGAATGGAAATTTATGTTGACCTTTTTTTCTTTCTGCATCATATTACAGAAGAAATAGAGCGCTGAAAAAACCAACCAATTTTGAGTTCAAATAGTAATTCTGCAATGCTAGCTAGCATAAAGGAACGTCATCTTAATTCTTATTGTGTTCGAAAGAAAGCATTTTCTATTTTTACACAAGTATATGCTGTATTTCTTCCAGAAAAATAGTCCATATTTAATTTTAATAATTATAATATATTTTTTTACTTTTTAGGACAAATATCAAAAGTCAATGTAATTTTTTTTTATTGGACATAGGTAATGTGTGATAAAAATAAGACTCTCTCCGTCCCACAAAAACAGTCCAATTTGATAAAAAAATTTGTCCCCTAAAAAATAATCAAATTGACTATAACGTCCTTCACAATGAAACATTATTACATCGTCAGCCCAAACGATTATCACCTATTAGTACTCCTGGGAATTCCTCCGACGATGTCGACGGAGAAAGGGAGATGGCGACCCTGTTGCTGAGATTTTTGATCTCTTGGACTCGTCTTCTGCAATCAAATCTATTGTAAAACGAACATTTCACCTTGATGTCCGATCGGGACCTTCAGATCAATGCCCGATTAATCAGAATAAGACTGGCCGGCAGACCAAAAGATTCAAAGCAGTTCGGTTCCGATGCATTCTCCTTTGAGGCTACGAAAGCAGAAACATGGGACGACGAAATCGACCACCTGAAATTCTCCTACGACGAAATCGAACTTAGAGGTTCGGAAATCTTTCCCGTACGATTGGAAATCCGAAGGATCATTGATCCCTTCTGACAAAAGAAGACGATAGAATTCATAAATTGACGGCGTGCCAATTTTCTCGCTTAATCAGATCTTTGATTCCTCTTCTACAACCTCTCGCCGCTAAATTTCCATCCCAACAGTCGCCGTCTCCGGTGAGTCAAGGATGAGTAGATTTTTAGGTCTCAAATAATGGCGAATTTTTGTTTGGTATATAATAGGGGTAGAATAGGAAAGTTTTAGACTAAAATGAGTTGTACCTTGATTGCTTTGACTAAATTAAAAGAGTTGTACCTTTTGAAACTAGACTATTTTTGTAGGACGCAAGGAGTATAAATCTTAAAAGACTATCTTTTCTTTTTTTGGACACATGTAATATTAAGCATAAGGTGTAATAAACTAGGCATTGAATAAAAAATCAGAACGGAGTACAGAGGGAGTCGAGAAAATTTCGTTTAGATGGAAACTATAGAGAAACCTAAATATAAACTGATATTGATCACCTGCGAATTCGTTTTCAAGGGGATCGAGAAAAATATGCAGTCGCGTCATTGATGATTTGGTAGTTCTTCATGTCTGCAAATTTTATAACGGTGGGATCCTTTCTTTAATCATTTTGGTACGAACCTAGTACAGTAGGCCTGTAACAGATTTCAATTTTGCTTATACTATACTCATCTCTATTTATATGCTCACTTTGGCTCCTGCCCCATTCCACATGCAGAGAGCCATTATATATATACTACATCATTCTCTCATTTCTCCCCAAATCCATCAGCCTTCTCTTTTACTTCTTTTAGTTGCTGCTTCCTAGCTAGCTAAGGTAGGGTAGAATATATATATCACTTGTAACGAGTAGTACAGTAGAATTGGAAGTAACACTACTACTAGTACTATTTGCATTATTCCCCCCAAAAAAAGAAAAAAATTACTAGCTCGTACATTTGAACATCCTAGTCCAGACGTACGATAACGTTGTATATCCATCAGGTGTGTGAAATTGAAAATGGGGAGGTCACCATGCTGCGATAAAGTGGGATTGAGGAAAGGGACATGGACACCTGAAGAAGACCAAAAGCTCTTGTCTTACATCCAACAACATGGTCATGGCAGTTGGCGCTCCCTTCCTGCCAAAGCGGGTAATTGCACATATTGTACTTTCTCCGGTCCTGTTTATTGAGGCGTCGTGATTATGATAGTTAATTTCTCTTAAAAAAGTAAAACAGGATCATAAAATTGCGTATGCTAAATGTGTATATATATTCACTATAGGGCTGCAAAGATGTGGCAAGAGTTGTAGACTGCGATGGACGAATTATCTTAGGCCAGACATCAAGAGAGGGAAGTTTAGTTCTCAAGAAGAACAAAAGATTATTCAACTCCATGCACTTCTTGGAAACAGGTCCGTACTTACCTCTCTAATTAAGTCTCGAATTCAAGTCTTGCGAAAAAATAGATAAAAAGATCACTGTTACTTTCAAAAAGAGCCTTACTCAGGTAGTCCGGTTGAATAAGGATGAGTCTGAATGTGATATAAATTTGTGACGAAGTTTTATGTTTTTATAATTTCTTATCACAGATGGTCAGCCATAGCAGCACATCTGCCGAAAAGAACAGACAACGAAATCAAGAACCACTGGAACACACATTTGAAGAAGAGGCTACACAAGATGGGGATTGATCCTTCAACTCATAAGCCCAAAACCAACCCTTTCGGGTCCGGCCAACAGAGAGACAATGCCAACCTTAGTCACATTGCGCAGTGGGAAAGCGCTCGTCTTGAAGCCGAATCCAGACTTGTCCGGGAATCAAAACTCTCATCAGTTCAATCATCATCATCATCATCAATGAGGAAAACTAGCAAAGTACCACCATTGCAGCCAATTGTACTACCTTGTCTTGATGTGTTAAAAGCTTGGCAAGGCACATGGAAGTCAAGTACTCCTACTTCTAACAATAATAGGTTTTTCAATCCCGGTAAAAACCTCCAATCTCCGACCTCGACGTTACATTTCTCCGAAAACGCTTTCCCTTCTCCGGCCACCACCTCAACCACCCCTACTACTACTAATAATAATAATGCTACTTGTTTTGGTGAAACGACTATGCCACTTGGAGCCATATTGACTAATGGAAATGGTGGAAATGGTATGCAGCTTAATGACATTGTGGGTCATTACCCTAATAATAATGTTGATGCTGCTTACTTTGAAGAATCATCACTGACGCCAGCTCCAAGTTTCTTGGAAGGATTTGTTGATGGATCTTTTGGAGGCAGCTCGGGTGGTGGTGATCTTGAGGACAACAAAAAGTATTGGAACAGTATCCTCAATGGGGAGACTTAATCCAGCAATCTGATCAAGTCAAAGTAATTTTAAATAATCTTTAGGTACTTTGTTTTTCAATTAATGCTTTCTAGGAAAGCTATTAGAAACTTGTACTTTATTTTGTTAGAAGAAGTAGTAGTAGTAGTAATCTAAATGTGTTAAGGAATAAGTTACATGTCGATGAAACCATCTGAGATATGTAACCGAGTTTAGAACGAAATTTTACGTACAACGTACTTTTGGCGAATTTATATTATTCCGGCCAAGTTTCTATTTTCAAGGTTGTTATGATGAAATCTCTTTGCAATTTATGTGTCTGTTCCCCATGCAGAACGGATTCAATTTGACCCTTCATCTGGAAAGCTCGTTGTATTCTGGTTTTACTTTATTTATATTGTCGTTTCCCATTCGGATTAAATTCAACTTTTTTTCCTTCTTTTTTTTTTGTTTTCTTTTTCGTTTTTAATTAATGATGAGGAGACAGTAGTAAGGTACATCTGCTGTTTGCAATTTGCATCATCGAGAGGTACACTTCCACTAATTTATTGCCTCGATCTCCTCCGCCAAATTATTCATTCTACTAAATAAGTATTCTTTTAAATTCCCTCCATCTCAAAATAGACGCAATTAGCTTCGAATTTTCTAAAATAAATATTGTTCTCTCAATTCGAGGTTGTTTTGTTAATTTTTTCTAGTATTACCCTTACATTAAAAAAATTATAATGGTATTTTGATCCCAAAATAAAAATTATAATGATATTTACTGTAGAATTGTATTAGAATAAAATATCATTAGACTACAATTGTATTGAGAGTAAATGAGGATATTATATTATTTTAGTAAGATAAGTATTGTCTTATTAAATTATGTGAAATCTCTCTAGTGACATTTATTTCATAATGGAGGAAGTAATTTTTTTTTTCTTTCTTTGCCTCAAATTAATATTATGCCTCTCCACATACTTTGAGTGATTGAGATAAATACTATAGTTTCACATCTTTTGGATAGTTTGGCTATATGCTGGTGTTCTATTCCAAAAGTTAATTAATCAACAAACATGATCATTTGTTGATTTAATTGCACACGACTTCAATTCTTCTGTCAAATTTTGTAGCCCTTAAAAAAAAATAAAAATTGGCCTTACATAGGAGCAAGGAAGGAGGCAAAAACAAACCAGACTATATGCAAAAGTAAGAGTCATATTCGCCAAAGTTAATTTCTTTAAGGTCAATCACAAAGGGAAGCAGATAGCCAGGGGACCAACAAAACTATAGACGACTCTCAAAAAGAAAAGTCAGATGTTAAGCAACATAATTCAACCAACAAATAACTGCTCGATATGTATAATTCAGTTGTGGCGATCGATGACCGAGCAGTTTTTTTGTGAGTTCACAATTTTAGTTGAATAGCAGTTATGGAGACTGTACCTCGGACTTCAGAGAAACATGTGCTCTTCAGCTGCAAAATGCTTATGCATGCATGGCCACACGGAATTATAACATTTCTTCTTCGTATGAAACAAAGCTAGCCAGTTGGAAATTGTTTAATGATTTGTGTGTTCATAATGTTTCACTTTATAGTACCAATTATGTTGCTTTTATTACAGTGTTTCGCTTTTTAGAAGTATGATTTCCATCATTCCATTTGCTTATATATCCTCCGTTTGATAATTTTTCTGACAATAAAATGGCCCTTTTGTCCCACACGAATTGAGAGGATGATGTCTCTCAAACACTCTATTATTTCATTACCAATTAATTTTTGAATTGGAAGCACGATACTCCCTCCATCCCATATACATCAATTCTATGGTGAGATTTATAAATAAGCGTAAATACTCAATAGTTCAATTTCTGAGATTGATTTCTCGTGTTTAAAGAATTTCAAATTGAATTATTATAATGAGACGAGAAAAGTATTACTTTAATCAATTCGATCCGTGTTTTCCTTGAAGAAAAAAGGATCACTTGAAGTTGGACCTTCACATTTCCGCTCTTCAGTACTCGAAAACACAAAGTTTAAGATTTTTGAACTGACACTCTTCCCGTTATAAAACAAGGATCGTGCATAGTTATTGAACATGGCTCTTGTTACATGAAAAAACTATTAATAATTTTTTTTTTACTCGCAGTCTATCCAAAATAAAGATCAAATAGTTTATTACACTTTTTTCACTTTGTGTTTAGAAATCTTGATCGTTAGCAGTACATTAATTTTCTTTGGACAAACGAAAGTTGACAATCAAACGAAAAACTTATACTCCCTTCGTCCCATAATTATTGTCCACTTTGCCCAAAAAATTGTCCCAAAATTATTATCCAATTTGACTTTTTATAGATCAAATTACACATTTGTCCTTAGTAAAAAACATTATCCATAAAATCTTAGTGGTTAAACAATTACTTATGTAGGGATATATCTGGTTGTTTAAGGTAAAATATAGTTAAGTTTGACAAAAAATAAAATCTTTCATTTTAGTAAAACTGGACAATAATTATGGGACGGAGGAAGTATATCATTACGGGGACAGAGAATCACAGACGGAAGAAATATACGGCTAACCAAACCGACGTTATTCTTCTCTCTACCTTGCATCATTGGTTGGGCGTTTTAAGTAAACAAAATAAAGATGGTTATTAGTAACCCGTACAAAATGACGGTGTATCTTGTTCCTACCAGTTTTAATGAGTGGAAGAGTATACATAAATTTGGCACTGCGAAAACCACTGTTTGTTACCAGCTGACTCCGACTGGCAAAATTTATTGATGAATATGTATATAATATTATTGTTGTTATTGTTATCTTTCTCTCAAATGCATGCCAGTAATTAATAAGTTCTCATTGTGCCAACTGAAATCGTAACAGTTCCGCGGAGAAGAACACCTAACCCTTCTTAATTTTTGTTGGCCGTTTTTAATTTTTTTGTTGGGATGAATTTACAGTGATTAAATGACATTGATGAGAGAAAACCAAAGCTTTCAATATCTATATACGGCAGACGTCCCTTGGATGAAATGGTTTTATTAACCATGATTTTTCCTTGTCAAATCGTCGTGGGCAGTGGCAGAGTTAGGGGAAACGGAGAGGTGTGACCGAACCTTCTACATTAATTTATTAGCTCATTAGTAGTTTCTTTTCCTAAATTTTTCACCTTTACATGGAAACCTTCTACATTAATTTATTAGCTCATTAGTAGTTTCTTTTCCTAAATTTTGCACCTTTACATGGATCCGTAGCTCCGCCATTGGTCGTGAGAAACTTGTTAATTATCTCTTGCACAGGCTTCGGGTTTGAATACGTACAATTCTCTGAAAAAAATTAGTTTTTTTGTCTTGAAATTATTGTTTAATTTGAATTTTCATTTTTTTAGCACAAATTGTACAAATAGTAACCGGACAAAAAAAAAATTATGGGACACATGAAGTACATCCTATTTGAATAAAAATTAAGCTGCGTATGATATGTCTATTTAATTAGAACAAGATGAAATTTCAGGATTTTTCAGTTAACTAACAGAAACAGTAGACTCACGTGTACATGCATGCATGCATGCTTCCTGTTAATCGTGCAATTCAAACAGCGGAAACTTTAATGCAAGAATATTACTTGCACCATAAAATTCAGATAGAAAGTTGGTGCCTGATGGTTAGAATACTTGTTCCCTATATTATACTACTATGTTATTGTTCATCCCCAATCCCAAGAATGTACTTATGGATGCAATATATACATACAAAATTGTACATGCGGATGGGAATCATATGATCTTCCTTTTTATGCGGTGGGTAATTAATCTATCTGCTATGGCTATATGCGTAGAGTGATAATTGCAGTTAGATTTTGTTTGCTTCATTTGCTTGGCTGAACAAAGAACGAGTATTTATTTTGTATGGGCTATATATGCAACACTAGTCATATACAGTTGATTTGCTAGCTCTTTTGCTTGGGTGACTATAGTAGTCTTGTTTTTCGGGATATTATGCACTCAATATAGTTCGGTTTCGTGCAGAATATGTCTGTCTTAAGAGCATCTTCAGTGTTGAAGCAATTTGCTACACATCGAATCATCAAAATTGTTATTTTAATGTAGTTCATCTCCAAACCTCACTCAACTCTATTTTGTGCAGCAAATCACCCAATAAAGCCCAAAAATAAAAGAAAGAAGAAAAGTCAAGAAAGGTAAAAGAAACAACGTCAGCGAGACACCCCATTTGATGCATCTATAGTATAGCAACAAATTTGGTGATCTACTGTAGTAAAAGCAGCACTTTACTATTTGTTTTTCCTGTTTTGCTGCTACATTGGAGCAAAAATATATTAAATTCTCCAACAATTTGCTGAATTGGTGTAACATTGGGGATGCTCTTAAAGAGTAAATCTTTTGCAATAATAATTTTTATAATTTCCGTAAATTGAATTTAAACCTTCGATTATAGTTATATTTACCAAATGCCTATTGTCATACAAATGAGTACTCGAAACAAGTGTTTGTTGGCTGATAGACTAGTGTCTTCGACATTTTGGTACGTTCGGTTGCTTTAAAATTTGTTGGGTGACATGATCTGCAGTACATTTGTTTTGTGCAAGGGATATTGGTGACAATTAATTCCGAACTCTATTCATGTACCCCATTATTCCACTGTTTATGCTTGAATCCAAGAGAAAATATCAGTTGCAATGATGGTGCAAAATAAATTGCGAAAGTTTTGGCGAGATTGAAAATATATATATATTTTTTTGTTACTTTCCCCTTATGAATTAAATCAGTGATAAAATGGCATCATGTTACTTGCGTTGTAATTAATCTACTCCGATGTCAAAACAGATTCCGATTCGGCAATGATCTAAAACTATATTGGTTCTAACTAAGTATACCTTTTTTCACTTAATCAGATAAAACCTCACTGGGCGATCATTAGACTATTTTATTCTCATATATAGTCCATTTACAATCAAAAGAATGGAGGCAATCATCGGTTAAAAATCCATAATGTGGTCCTTTTTTAAATTAAATTGTCAAAGTGTGCGAAATAGAATGAGTTCACAGTTAAGTGCCATTGACTATCAAACTCCATAAAGTTTAACAAAAGAATTAATTTTGACATGAGATTAAAAACTTTCAGTGAAGGGACACAATTTGAAGAAAGGTGGGGAAAAACTCTAAAATTGATCAAAATCTCAAAACACCAACGAGTGGAGACATTATAGTGATCAAACACGTAGGAATTTTTGCCCTAATTTCCTTTCAGTCATTCATCAATACATGATCAACAAGAAAGGGATCATGAACATCAAATACTTTTCAATACATTTTAATATAACTTACAAAAATAAGCGCCCAATAATTACTTTATCACATCAAATCATTACGCGTTATATCCAACCAGAAAACATGAAGATGTATGGGCAGGAAAGGTGACGGCAACTGGACCGTTGTCGCCTTCCTTTCCAATTGTGCAAATTAGAGATTTTACCGTTTGCTAGCTAGCTAGCTGAGCTTTCATATTTAACACCTCCCGTCCTTCCTGTGTCCCGATTCCCCTACAACAATATATCTATACTCATAATCATCGTACCTCCAGAGAAAGTACTTCAAAATTATGTTAAGTACAAATGTACACGTTAGAGAGTTACTCCCGACCTTTTGATGAGCAACCGAAATTTGTCTCCTCGGTAATATATAGTACTATATATATAGTCCTGAAATTATTGTCCAATTTAAGTTTTCATTTTTAGCTCAAATTGTATTAAAAGTAAAATCTCAAATTGGAGTGGAGAAAATATTTTTGAATTTTTGTGAAACCCTTCTTTATCAATGTCTCTATGTGAAAAGAACTTTAACTTTCTTCTTGTTTCATCCCCTTTCTAATGTAACAAAGTACTCAGTATCTTCTCATTTTAGTTGGGGGGAACTGGAGTCGAATCATAGGCAATCTTTTGCATGTATTTTAATAGAAAAAGACCGTTTAAGTGTGTGGTTGATGTATTTGTCAAAACGTATCTTACCATGCGTTATGCATACAATGAATTTAGGTTTACGATACATATGATATAACGATTTGATAACTATGAGCAGAGGCATTTTCCGGTCAATAAAGACACCCTTAATCAATATATGTTTGATTCGATTTTTTAGTGTGTGTGTGTGTGTTTTTTTTTTTTTTGTTGAGAATGTAAAAAGATATATTAGAAATGTGAAAAAGTACGGTGGGATGGAACAATTATTCATTACTCTCTCTGTCCCAAAATTATTGTCCAGTTTAAAATTTCAGTTTTAGTATAATTTGAACTAAAAATAAAAACTCAAACTGGACAATAATTATAGGACGGAGAGAGTAATTTCTAGGCAGAAACGTATGGGCTTAGTAATCTGAAGAAGCTTGAGTAGAGCTTATGGGCTCACCCATACCATTTTGATTGAGGCTTTATTGTGGTGCGTTTGTAGAGAAAACAGACAATCTGGTGTAGTTTTACACAGGGAGAGGACTTATTGGGCTACCTTGTACCCATTGGAAATATTTCAAAATGGACGTGGTGGTTTACTTGTTCAAAAAAAAAAAAAAAACTACTCCCACTTATATATTCGGATAATTTTCCTAATGCATTTTTGAATTGTACCCGCGGGTTGCTGTTATTTCCCCTTGGATTTTGTTTGGTACTCTGTATCTTTTCTTCGTGGATTTGTCCAAACCGATTTATTGTTTGTTAGATTTTGAAGTTGAGATTTTCACGATGAAGTAGATGATTCAAGGGGAATTAATTAGAATATTAAGTGAGGAATGTTGTGTTGGAGTCGTCCTCTTGGTAATAATTTCCGTGAGAGTTACAATACAATTCCAGATTCCCTCCACCAAATTTAATCTATCTATCTATATAATTTAATAATAGAAAACCCAAAAAGAGTAAACTAAGATAATTTTCTACTTATCGCATAGGACTGGAAATTTTCTCAATTTTTTGATTTGATAAAATGGAAAAAACTTATATCTCCAGCTAAAAAAAAACTCAATTGATATTTATTATGTCTTTTAGTTAAATCGAAAATCATCCATATCGAACCGCCCTACATTCCTGATTTTGTTGGAAAATTTTTCAATTTCAAACCATAAAATCTTCAAATTCTAGTCAAATTTAATCTATCTTTTGCTTATTTTAACAAAGAAAATCTTATTTTACCAAAATAAACCAAATCTAAGCTAATCAAACAAAATCTGCAAATTTGAAATTTGTAATCTAATTATAGTAGTTTTCAAGAATTGGGCCGGTTGTGGTGGATTATTTTCAAAAAATACGATCTTATTTAAGAATTTGAAAAATAGAAAACCCAGAGAGAGGACATTGGGATAGTTTTTCACTTGACACGTAAGACAAAAAATTTTCTCAATTTTTTGATTTATTAAAATGAAAAAAATGTATCTTCGGTTAAAAAAACTCAGTTGATATTTGTTTTGTCTTTTAGTTGAATCGAAACTCATCCAAATCGAATATTCCTACATTCCTGATTTTGTTGGATGATTTTTCAATTTCAAACCATAAAATCTTCAAATTCCAGCCAAATTTGATCTATCTTTTGGTTACTTTAACAAAACAAATCTTATCTTACCAAAATAAACCAAATCTAAGCTAATCAAAGCTAATCAAATCCAAGCATATAATAATCTCCAAGTTTGAAATTTGCATTCTAACCATAGTAGTTTTTAAGAATTGGGCCAGTTGTGGATTATTTTAAAAAAATACGATCTTATTTAAGAATTTGAATATAGTCAAATCTTACCCCAAATCATCCACCCTACATGATTCCCATCCGGCTTCTAAATTAGTATCAAAAGTCTTTGCAAACGCTCTTGAAGAAGAGTAGAAGGAAGGTATCCATGATGGTCTAATCTCTATTATTATTCTTTACTTACTATTTTACTTGCATACGAATTTTATTTCCGGCCGCCAATGTTATTTTTCTTAAGTACTTCTTTTTCATGTCTTCTAATGACTTTGGGTAGGTTGTTCGTGTAAAAACTATGATGGTGGTTAGTCAATAGACTTCTCTTCCATTTGAATCCCTATTTCTGATTGTTTCTTACAAGTTTACATAGTAAACTATTTTTTCCTCCTTCAATTGTAGTATCCATGCTTAATCGTCTCGATGGCAACTCATTAAGATATGTTGTCCCTTTATTCCCTTTTGGTGTGAGCCTCCCTCAATTTTAAATTCTCATTGAAACAAAAATAGTGGTTCGAGTGTTAATTTCCTTCTACATAATTGAGACCATACCTATTTGATGATTATTTTTTTTTCTCTTTTTGTAAATTGATTTCTTGCCTCTATTTATTCTATGAATTATTGTTGTGAAGATCCAAAGTTACGAAGAAAAGCAGGAAATCACATGTTGTCAGCGAGATCTGTGATTGCTTGGACTACACCAAAGAAACCTCAAAGGCGAAAGATAAATTTATATTGTGTTTCCCTAAGTAGATCTTGCTTACTCATTTTTTGCTATGTAAAGTTATGCAACAAATTAATTATTACGTAATGTATCTTAATAAAAAAAAAGTATATAAACGATTTATTTTCTTGACTTGACAAGCTATAGAAATATAATATAGGTTATCTTTTTCATTTTAGTTGTACCCCTATCAATTTCTTTTTTCAGATGGTTGATGTAAACAAGAGCATGGTTCAAAATCACCGGTTCACGGTTCAATAAATAAATGAATCTTAATCAGCCTCTAAGTCTACTGTTACGGTTATGGTTTTGATTTATAAACTTTCGGTTCTAGTCCGATTTTGGACGGTTTTGGTTTCGATTTATTGATGGTTTTACTTCGTGTTGTTGACGATTTCAATATGATATTTTACGGTTTTAATTAGATTTTTGTAAAATTGTAATTCAATTTATTACTATTTAATTTTTATGTTAAAATGAAACTAAAGAAATTGATTTAATGAAAAAAAAAGTGCATAAAAAAAATAAAATTAGAAATACTTTTAGTAGCAACGCTAACCAAATTTTTAATGATTAAATATAGTATGTCATGTTCGGGTTTCCCATGATTTTAATAATTAGAAATAAGTATTGTCTTTTTTAAGAAAAATATAAGTCCATTTTGAGTGGCACAATAAGTAACTGTTGGTTATTAATAAATGAAAAAAAATCTCTTTTACCTAAAATTAATTAGGTCAACCACTTAATTTAAGTAATGGTGTATTAAGATTCTATAAATACTAATTAAAATACAATGACAATTTGAGAGAATTTTATGAAATTATGCATTGAAAAACAAAATGAATTTATAATTTGGTGTAACCCCAAATAGAAAGTGAGTTATATTTTGAAAAGAAAGTAGTATATAAGATACTGTTTAAAATTTAGTAAAATCTCAATAGACAATTATTTAATGGATTGTCATTGCAATTTTCAATAACATTTATTAATAGTTCAAAAATAACAAAAACATAAGTATAAAAAAAATTAAAAATTACATTAAAAAAACTAACTTCTAATTAGAAATTTTCAATAATTTTTATAAAAATAGAGGTTAATAGACAGGTTTTGACAGTTTGAACCGTCGGTTCAAAACATCCGGTGTGAAGTGTCAGTTTACGATTTTTCAAATACTAGAACCATAACTGGCCCTTGACTTGACGGTCCAATTATGATTTTATAAACTGCCTTCTATGGTTTTGTTCCAATTCATGAACCGACATACCGGTTCCTGTTACAACCTGAACCGTGGTTATACCTAGGTTGAGGCCATACTTCCTCCATATTAAAACAAGTACAGCACATTAGACTGTTATCTTGGAATGAATAAAGTAATAAATATTCTCTCTTATGAATGAATCAAGTCTATTTAAAAACAAAGTATAGCAAATGCAAAGAAAGAACCATACATTGTATTTTTCTTTCCCGTACATCGTGCTGGTATAACATCTAATTTTTTTTAAATCATATAATTACAAGTGCATGGGAAAAGTGTGGATACTACAGTTGTAAGATAGAGGGGATGTTTTATTATCTTTATATATACAATTGTTCTTACCAACGTTAAGAACATGGATAACTCCCAAGTTCATCAAACAAACAAACATTTTGATACTCCGCATGCATGGACGTCAGCCCAAATCCATCACGGTTAAAAGCTTAAATTGGTTTAGTTTTAGGAACTTTCTGGCAATCCTATTAGTTTTTGGGATAATCAGAAATCTCCATAAATAAGTTTTAAGGAATCTAGCAGGAAATCGTAATCCTATTAGTTTTAGGGATAATGAGAAATCTTTATAAATAGAGGTCCTCTCCTCCCCTCATTGAGTTCAAAACAAATGGATATCATCCTTAATAGACCAGCTTTACGTGATCGCAAAAGTTTTCTCCGGGAAGGCTCTTTTCCTAATCGCAAAATTATCCTTCGGGAAGATGGCTCTTTTGAGGATTATGACCCTAAATTCGAAAAGAGGGTACCACCAGGACGGACCTACCATAGGGCCTGCAGGATCCGTCAACCCTGCGGCTGACCGGAGAAACCCCAAGTAGGTATCTCCGGTTAGGTTTCCGGTGGTCCGTCAATTGAGAGCCGCCCCTGCAGAAGGAAGAGATGTGGGGAATTCATACCAATGAAGAAGAAGATTATTTTTGGGCTAGGGCATTTTTCTTAAACTAAAAGCTCGATTCTTTAAACAATTCATTTCTTGGGTTTATATCTAACCTTGAGATCGACTGGTCCAGACTAGAATTGTTTGAGTAATCATAAAAGAAAAGCCCATGTTAAGGAAAACATTTTGGCAAATTTCTTTTTAACTAAAGAATTCATTGGCTATAACTGGAAGAGTGATTTGAGGATTCGTTTTTAAATAAAACTTACATAGTGATTTATGTAATTCATTTTTTTTTTCCCTTTAGTATAGTCAAGAATAATAATTCAGATTATCCCCTGCGGACTTGGAAGGCTGGGTCCGTCACTAGGTACCACCACATTGGGTTTTATTTTCGAACAAGGTGTTATGATAGCTGCTGATCATTCAAACAAATCATCAAAGTCTGCCCCAAACGTTGTTGTACTCAATTCTCACATGGTTGCTACTATATCTGGAGGGAGCGAATTTTTACTCAAAGATCTGGGGGAAAAGTCAAAAGTGCCACAAACACGAAAGTATCGAGGGAAGAAGAGCTTATGTTGATGAAGCATTGAAGTGGCTGGCCGAGGCTGTCTCTTCAGTTCTTACAATGAAAACAGTTTGTCAATAGGAATACTGATAGCAGTGTGGCACGAAACGAAGTGTGGCCTGTATCGCATGAACGGTAAAGGGGAAGTGCGTGTAAATGAATTATTCGCCACTGGATCTGGTTCCGACGGTGTTTATGGTATTTTGTGCGCCCGAGCGCTTTCACCAAATGTCCATAACTGAAGCTGCGGACTTTGCCAAAGAACTGATTTGCCGGGCTGCATATAGAGCTCCTGTGAGTGGTGATTTAGTTAGTGCTTACCATCTAGGAAGCACCGGGTGTACCCAGCTCTATGACGATGATATAGTAGAATGGCAAAATCAGAATATCAAATTACCCAAATGGAAGTATGAAGTCATCGGATTCGGATGGTGATCATCATAATACAGCCCCATCTAGATCATATGCAGAATGTTGCCTCTTACAAAACATTCAGGGGATTTCTTAATGCTATTGATGGATGTAAATAAAGTACAATATCACTGTTTGGTTTTGATCCAACACAAAATCAACTTATTCTGAAGGTAAAAGGGGTTCTAGTTCAACAACATATATATTATATAGTTCCGCATCTATTTTGTCAATTCATTTCAAAGAACAAGGAAAAAGAAATAAAACACCAATTGATTTTGATACACAAGACATTAATTTTAAGCCTCACAAATGGAACCCTTTCCATCTTTGAAACAGACAAAATTCACATCCATGAGAAACTGCTAATCCAATACCTGTCTTTCCCTCTCTGTCAAATCCTCTGTAATACAGTCTCCATTCGTCCACGGCCCCATCCCCCTCGATTTGAACTAAACAAGGTGATCCTACACCTTCAGCATCCCAAGATCCGGCTTCTTCAGATGGCATTAGCACAGGCCAATCCTGAAGCTTCCTCCACCGCTTCAATCCGTCATCAGAAACCGCCATACCGATACTTCTTCTGCCATTACCTGCTACACCTTCATAAGCCATTACATATTTCCCATCTTTTTTGTTCTTAACAATGTAAGCATTGATCACTCCGAGTTCATCAAACATGCCTTTTGATCCACCCCCTATGATCTTACCCAACTTCACCCACTTTATGCCATCTCTTGACCTCGCCATTCCCACGGCAAAGTGACCATTTTCAACATCAAATGAATGGTAATACATCCTCACATCACCAGCCCTATGATAAACAACTTGTGGAGAGGCAATGAATGTGGAATCCCATTCACCTTTTGATCCAACATCAAATAAGGCTCCACTGTGATGCTCTCCTTCGATTCTCGCCCAATGCCTTCCGTCTTGACTCATTGCCAGACCTGGCAATGACTTACTAATCCTGCTAACGATGTCACCTTCTGCTCCACTATTAGCACCAGAATTCAAAATTTCTGGGTTGCTGATATTGAATTGCAGAGAACTATCCAAAGAATCAACCTTTTCAGCATTATAACCAGTGTAATAGAGCCAATACAAAGCATTATTTGCTCTAACTTTAGTACTTGACATAATCACGACCTCACAAGGCCTAATGCCCTGTGTATCAAAAGCCCACCAATCATCACTGCAATTGAGAGTCAAACCCACATCATTGCTTGATTTTACTGTAGCCTCACCTCTTTCCCAATGAATTCCATTGCTGGAAACTGCCAACCCAATTGAATCCATTGAAGGGTTCCCTTTAGAACTTCCATGGTACCACATGTACCACCTCTCTTCCTCATCACCGAGGTACCTTTTCACCACAGGAGACCCAATTTCAGCATTGTCCCAAGAACCCTGCAATCCCAACCCAAAAACCAAACCCTTTGAAAATGATGAATTTGAAGCACTACCTTTATTATTTGCAGCGGATGCTTCTTGTTCTTGCATTCCAGAGTTTAAACTGGCATTACTATGTGAATTCTCATCCGTCAGACTTTCTGCTCGATCAGTATCTGGCTTTGTGGAGCAACGAACGAGATAAAGACTCCTCCTTTTGCTTCTAAGGCGGCCATTTCTGATCGTTGAGATCTTAATAAAGCTATTAGAAGGACAAAGATAGAGCAACTCTGGTTGAATTTGAGACCAAGTTGAGGTTAAGGCAGGTAGTTTGGTATGTTTTACTTTGGCGAAGATTGCTGTTGTGCCCGCAGCAAAGTCCATTGTTGGGATTGGGGAGGAGCAGAGGGGCATGTATCAATGAAAATATCACTTTGGAAAGTTCAGTAGCCAATCAGGGTTGGACACATAAGCAATGGTGTATCTGGAATTCTGTATTATTTTCTTTTAAGACACAACAAAAAGACGTGTTCTTTGAACTGGATTGCAAAGGGTGAAGAATTTAGACAACTGAAGCTGGTGAAAATAAGCCTGGAGATCTCGATTTTATGAACGGAAAGTGAATGGTTTCATGGAAAAGAATCTGGTAAACAAAGAGAAAAGGAACCATCTTTTCTAAATATGAAAAAGAAAAAGAGTAGATTTTGTTCTTCCCTCCTCAGGAAGAAAAGTAGCAATGGCCACTGAAATAAACATGAAATTTATCTTAACTTCTCTGGTATATCAAATAGCAGGTGCGTATGGCAGCTCAATCAGCTTGTACAAACCTTGCATCTTTAATATCTTCTGAAGAAAGCCAAAAGTATCACTTCATCATCACTCAAATAACTTAAGAATGAGAAGAAACAATATCGCAAATTCCGCCAATCTTGTGGATGCATAAAAGAAAAGATCATTCATGATTCTGCCGAACACCCAGGCAGATCAAGACCACAATCAAATGGTAAAAGGTCCAATACACACAGTTCAAGGAAGCACGAGAATTGACAACGTATCTCATAGCTTTCATCATAAACAATTGCTGGAACTGTACTACAAATTCCTACTTGTAAAGTAATGCTCAATTAAACCTTATCATAATTCAATCTTTGATGCCAAACTAGAAAATGAAACTCAGTAGTGAGGAACCGGAGGAAAATTAAGAATAATAGTTTACTAAAACTCTTCACCAACCATTTGGGTCTTGTGGTGGGGCTTGTCTAGCTGACATGGTTAGAGCTCTTTCCTTCTTCATTTTTTCCACAATTTTAAGTATATCGGGAGCAAAGAAACGGTCGCGTACAAACACCTTTTCTTCTTCCTGAATTTCTTTGATAGCACTCGGATATGGATTTGAAGGTGGTTCCTTTCCTTGAAGTTTCGCAATTTTCTTCAGATGAGAATAAGCTTTCTTTTTGGTTTTTTTCTCTGCTCTATACTCCATCTGTGGCACAAACATTTGAATGTCTTATGAACATGGCAACGAGAGAATGGGTAAAAAACTGATCTAGTCTCCCAAAAAGAAAGAAGATAAAAATTAAAAAAAAGTCAAAGACTAGGAGTTCATACATCAGCCACAGCAATTGCTTCATCTTCGCCCACACCCTGTTCCTTCAACTCAACTACCCGCAAGCCAAATATACGGGCAGGAGGTGGATCAAACGAAGATATTCTGTGATATAACAAGCAACAGTCAATTTCTATTTAGCAAGTTTAGAATAATCCTACGACCAAAACTTGTGAAAAAAAAGAGGGAAATATTCAGACACGACAAAAAACTTATAACTGGTTGCACAAAATCATTCAACAATCATCGTCCAGATTTTGTAAGGGTTATAAATTTCAAACTTTGCAGGCGTAATTTGCATTATATGAATTGTCCTTTCATTCAAACAGAAAGTCATAAGAGTTTCCTAGAATGACAGCTAGATCATGTCGTGGGTTAATATTGTATACCCCTAACTTTAACCATAGACACATCTCATTTTTAACAGATACTGGGTAACTACGGAGCATAATGCAACCATTATCTGGCAAAGCAAATATACACTCAATTATCCAAAGAGCAAGACCAACTTAATTAATTCAAACAGAAAGCATCAACCTCTAAACTAAACCTTCTGAGGTTAGTTACTTCAGCTTTATGCATCACCATCACCTTACCCGAATCACCAAAAGAAAGTTGGACTGGAAGTTCATCTCCCAAAATATACCATCCATTCAAAATACTCACATCCAAAATCTAACATAAAATTAAGAAAACGAAGCCTTTATCCCAATAAATTCCAATAAAAAAAAAAAAGAAGAAGAAGAAAAATGCAGGAATCACATAATAAGAGCTTAACAAAGGGGAACAACATACTTGATGGCGTCATGATATTTTGAATCTTCGTGTTTCTTAAAGAACTTCTTGACATAAACATCCTCTGGTAGAGTCATGGGTTTAATCTTGCTCTCAGCTCGGGGAAATGTTGGTGGAGGGGACCTGAAAGGAATCAACACAGTGACAAACTTCATAGAAGAACACATCACAGAAAATTGCAGTCCACCATATTATGAAGAAAACTTTTCCTAATTCCCAAAAATCAAAAGGCTGAAAATTTAACACAAATTCCCATAGATGTTTCATCACTCCACAAATTAACAGAAGACATGTTATTCTTCTAAAATTAAAGTAAAGAAATCAATACAACCACAATGAAAACAGAACAAAAGAAAGCAAAAGACCATCACTTTACTCACTGTTCCATAGCTTTAAGCCAGAGAGGTTCTGGTTTGGCTAAGCCTTTGACCAGCTTCCTCGTTTTCGTAAGCAAATCTCCCTTCGTGAACGACATCCCTTTAGCCTTGACCAATCAAATTCCTTAACCTGAGAATTCAATCCCCCACCATTCCACCCCCAGATGATAAAAATTGTTAAACAAGCATCCAAAACCTAACCATCATACAAAAAGAAAAACTCCTATTCTCATCAAACATATAAAAAAGCGAACACGCTCTTTTCGCTAAATAAATCTTTGCATTTCCAAAAAAAAAAAAAAAAAAAAAAAGCAAAAAACAAAAACCCGATAATTCAACAAGAACTGAAATGGATTAAATGAAGTGCATGATGAAGAAAAAAGGATACCTTTGCGGGAAAATCAGACGCGACTGAAGCTAGAGAAAGCAGATAAAATTCTTCTTTGGGGTTCGATCACTTCACTAGCGACTGAAAAATTTCAGCTTTCTGACGAAGAAGAAATCCATAGAAAGAAATTGGAGAGGAGCGAATTACTGAATTAGGGCCGAGGTAGGGAAACGGCGTCGGTTGGTAATTGATAATTGGGCTAAAAGGCATGGCCCAATAAAGAGCCCAGATTGATTTTAATTTGTACTGCAGCCCGTTTTTACATTAAGGGGAAATCCACCGGCCGAATTGAACACCGAAAGATAGAGAAAGATGGCTTCGAGGGTGGCGATGCTGAGGAATGCGGCGGCGAGCGGCAGCTTTGGCCTACGGAGGTGGGCTCACACAATGGCCCAACCATCACCGTTGCAGTCTTCTATGGACGGCTGTAGCTCTGCAACGCCGCCGTTGGTGCTGCCGGAATCGGAGACCAATTATGATAATTACATCGGGTTTCATTTACCAAGCTTCTCTTTGATACAAGGGTCTATGGAGCTAATGGCTGTTCCTAAAAAGAAGGTAAATCTTGCCTTTTCTCGTGGTGGATTGTTTGGAGTTTTGTCTCTTGGATGATTTAATACCTGCTCTGTTGTTTAGAAATGCTTTGAGGGGTTTTAGGGGTTTAAGAGTTTGAGTAGTTTAATTCGGTGTTAATGGTTGTTGAGAGTTCATCGTGTCTGCTCAATTGGATTTCACAAATCTTTTTTTTTTTTTTTTTGGTTAAGGGCCCAAATTTAGCTTGAAAACGTATTCATGAACGGCGGTTTAGTGTTGGCGGATTAGACAAACTCTGATATTGTTGTCCCTGTTATCGGAGGAACCGTTTTTCTCTTCATTTTAACCGGTGCCATCTTCAAAAGTAATCAGTTATTGATCCAACCAATATGGGTAAAAGGAGTTCAATGCTAAAATCATGGATCAAATTGCTAAAGGATTAAAATAGTTACTACTTTGTATTGTCGGGTAGATGTAGTTGCTAGACTCAGTTTTTCTGGTTGGATAGATTGAAGCTTGATTGTCATCTGCTTCATTATGCAGGTTTCTCGTCACAAGAGAGGCATAAGGAATGGACCTAAGGCTCTGAAACCTGTGCCAGTAATCATCCGTTGCAGGTAAGAGCTTTCTACATGGAATCTCATTTCTATATATAAATAACTCCATTACTTGTATCTTGATATTGTAGTTTATGATATCCAAATCAGTTTCAAGTTTCTGGCTCTTCTTGTGTTCAGCAGAATTATCATATTAAAATCACACCTATGTTTATTGTTCTAAGGTTGGAGCTAATGTCCTGTTTATCTATGTTTTGCATCATTCAGACTGCTGCTTTGATTGATTGAGAAATATTTCTGTAGTTGATGATGAAACTTATTTGTCAAGTTGTAAAAGTTAGTGGAACTTTCTTCATAACCTTTAAGATATCAGGTCTCTATGTACTTAACAGGAAAAGAGTACATTTTCTGCCTACAAAAGAATGAGAAGCTTTTATTTCAACTTATTGTTATGACGTAAACTAAACTGCTTTTAGGCAGTCTATATGGATTAGTTCCAGCATTTGGTGTGAGGCTTTTGTCACTTTAACTGTTGGATTGATTCAAAACTTATATAAGTTGGAAGTATATGCGCTAGGTGCTTCTTTTCCACATTTTTCAAACGAACCCTCTTCTAATTTGTTTGATTAGTGCCTTGGTACAATATTATACCTAGTCCTATTGTCAGTATTGATCACAATGAATAAGAAACTCTCCCTTCAATTGCACTTATTGCGTTACACTGGAGTTCATGAATTTGAGAAACTTGAATTTGCAGATCGTGCAAACATCTGAAATCTTGTGTCTTTTTTTGACTTTGCTTAACCTTTGCACCTCTGCAGGGCATGTGGTCGAGTCAAGCTGCCACATTTCTTTTGTTGCAGCGGCATTAAGCCAAATCCCGGTGAAGAAGATTGACTGAGAAGTTTATTGGTAGCATGTCTAGGTTTCTGAAGCATGAAAAGGACTGTCAACCTTCATAATCTCCATCTAGGGAAACATATCAAATTAATGGCCAAACTGGAACCTGGACCTGCTCAGAGTCTCTCGCTGCACGCTTTTATCACGATTCGTACCCATGTGAAGCATTGCCTTTAGTGTATGGCATCGATAGTAATAGAATTATCTGCTTCTCTTATTATCGTTCAAATTAGATTTTATCGCTTATGTAATAACCACAACGACTGAAATCTCTTGCTGAAGTTGATAGTTTGTACTCTGTAGACATTTGAGCAATCATGCATTGGCAATTGAGTACACCGTCTTAAGCATACTCGACAAAATGATGGCCGTAAAAACTGCCGCTGCTCCTGAATTCTGAACCATGAAACAAAAGAAAGGATCATGGTTTCATTAAGTGCATCTTCCGAATGATTTACTGTCATTAATGTTCATGGCTTCCAAACTATTTTCAATGAAGGGATTTGAACTCCATTATCAATTTCATTACTTTTGAGGGACACAGAGGCATGTCACGAATGTTGTGTTTGATCATCAGGAGACTAATTTCTTCCTTGGCCTCCTTTTCTGTTCCAATTTTAGTACGTAGTTACAAAAGTCAACAACCATCTCCTAAATCTTATTTTCAGGTGAATGATATCTATTATTAAAGAAAAGAAATGGAGTTATTTGAGGGAGGGAAGATGGACGTGTCAAAATGCGGCTGCCATGCACAGACCAATTTAAGCTGGAATCATCATCACCATCATCAACGCAGGGGTGAAAAAACATGCAAGAACAGAACACGTGTAAAAAGCCTCTGTCTTATATAGCATTTCTGAAGCATATCGGCCTCGTTTCCCGAAAGGCTGCCCCCATCTCGCAGTATAAAATCAACCAATCAGCTGAAACAATTCAACCAATTTCCGATTTCAGGTAAAACTCCTCACCATTCTCTCATGCATTCTTTCAATTCTCAGATAAACGTCACTAACTCCAGGCGGTATGTTCGTCTTAATCAAACTTCGTTAACGGATTTACACGCACTCACACACTACTATGCACCTGCGGTTTCCGCATATTGCGGCGGCGCCGCGGCGGCGTGTTTTCTTGATTATTCTGGAGGAAAAAACAGGACATCCATATCTTCTTCTCCCTAGACACGATGATGCATGAAATTCTCTGTTGCTCATTATTTCTTCGTTTTTATCCACACATTTTTTATTTTTTTTGTTTTCGCTCTGGTGCATTTATATGATCGCTAAGTGTTTGTTATTCCAACCTTTTCATGAGATTTCAATGGCAGTAGTAAGAAGTATCGATTCTTACCTCCAAGAGTTGTGCACAATGCGTTCTTGTACTCCTGTAATTTAGCCTCTAGTGTTATGCAATCTAATTGAATTGTTGAATATAAAATACAGGAAATAATTGGAGAGAGTAGGCATAGGAAATTAGGGCTGAGATGAAGTTTGGAAAGGTTTTTAAGAAACAAAAGGTACCTGAATGGACTGAGGCCTATGTGGATTACAGTGGACTTAAACACATACTGCTAGAGATCCGTCGATTGAGACTAAGTAATCAACCCGGAACTCCCTCCAGACCTGTTTATCAGAGAGCCTTCAGTGGTCTTAATCGACAAGCGAGTTGTAATGGAGGCTCAGGGGATTTGGAGAACCAAGTGATCAATGTTACTACCGTGCCACAGCAGAATTCTGGGAGGTTGTACAATACGGAAGTGCTTGTGTCCCCTGGAGAAGGAGGGGGAGAAAGTGAGATCAGTTTCTTCAAGAAACTTGATGATGAGCTCAACAAGGTGAATTCTTTCTACAAGGAGAAGGTGGAGGAAGTCACAAAAGAAGCCGCTTCCTTGAACAAACAGATGGATGCTCTCATTGCTTTGCGTATTAAAGTGATGGATGCATATAAGCATGTTTCGAGCTCTCCAAAGCATCTCCCCGTGAACACAAATGATTCTGCAAGTTCTAAGGTTAGCTCTCCAGGTGAAACTGGGAATGCAGGTAAAAAGGATAAACTATTAGTGTACTATATGTTTCCGTAAATTAACTTTTTTTTTTTTTATTGGGATTCATGAGACAGAGTTTTCCTTTTTTGTTCTTCAAATTGATGTTGCAAAATGTCCAGAGTCGGAGAGAAACATTTCAGCATCCGAAGTGGAACTACAACCGTCAAACAATGATGGAGTGGGAGGCTGTTCTTCGAGAGGGAAGGAACATATGAGAGAAGATCAACATTCTTCTCTAGAAATACTTGATAGAGTAAAAATTACAAATACATTTGAAACTCCAATGTCAACCATTAAAGGTGTGTTGCTGGATGAGAAAGTGAAGGATTTGAGTTTTAATAAGGATGAGCTAAAAGAAGTAGAGGAAAGGCTGAAAATTATATTCTCTGAGTTTTATCGGAAGCTTCAACTTCTCAAAAACTTCAGGTGACAGCTGAAAGAATTCACATAATCCTATCTTCTGGAATTTTGATTATCCTATCCATTTCACTTGCTATCATTTGCTGAGCATTCTGTGAATGATCAAACAGTTTCATGAACCTCTCAGCATTTTCCAAGATATTAAAGAAGTATGAGAAGGTAGACAAAAGTTTTGTCTGGTATTTTTAGTATGTTCTTTAGGATGGGAGTCTGGAATCTAAAAGTTCTTCTTCAAAGTCACTGGTTTTTTGAAAGATGGCCAATTTCTCAAAGCTCTGAAAATATGCAGGTCACATCAAGGGGTGCAGCAAGGTCATATATGAGAACTGTAGACAATTCGTACCTCGGAAGCTCTGATGAAGTATGTTTTCGTATACTAGTTTCCATCCTAACCGCGTTGCGGCTTTAGGTTTTGGTTGCATTGTTTAGACAAATCCTCTAAGGTATCAAATTTTATAAGTATGATGTGAAAAGCGCAAGATACTCTTAATGTGGACGAGCCTTTTTTGTCTCTCATACTTTGAAATAAGGACTGTTCGAATAGGTTGCAGTATGATGTTATCTCAGTTCAAATGTGCTTCCTGTACCTGCTTCATGAGTCTAGGTAGGATTTTAAATTTCAGAGACATAAGAGCTACACCATATGTGTCGTCTAGAAAAGTTTATAAATGTGTCCTACTCCTGTGCATTGAAAAGGGATATGTAGGCGAGATGACGTAGGCTTTATTTTATACTATCTGGTTAAGGTTTCACTTCTATGTCATAGATGATTGCTGATTACATAATTGGCCTAGTAAGTTATAACAGTGAAGTCTGACTTAGATATCGAAAATAATCAGTAGGATTGAACGCTGAAGTTTAACGTAGATATGAACATGATTAGTTATTCATAAGTTATTCGTTGTATAAGAATGATAGCAGGTGGAGTGAATATAATGGCAGCATTAGCTTTTCTTTATGAAAAATGTTTTACCAAACTTGTGCTGGTTTAACTAAATCTTGTGTTCACAGTTCCCCAATAGGGGCTTGCTCGTTGGTATTTTCCCGTTACATTCACTGATAAGTATACTTTACTGTTTCAGTTCTCACTCTATGCTGTCTTAGGTAAATAATCTCTTGGACAGGGTGGAGGCAACCTTTATTAAACATTTTGCCAGTTTAAATCGCCGAAAGGGTATGAAATTCCTGAGGCCAAAACGCAAAACAGAAAAGCATCGCATAACATTCTTTTCAGGTGAAAATGTTTATGATAAGATAGGTTGCATCAAATTTCATAAAATTGAAAGCATGCTTCTGTTATTGGATAACTGTATAGGCTTTGCAAAGCTTCTAATTGGTTTTAAAATTTCCAGGCTTCTTTACTGGTTTCACAATTGCTCTGGTGATTGCTGTTATCTTCCTTATAGAAGCCAAAAAGTTAGTAGATAAAAAGGAAGGCAGCCTGTATATAACCAATATTTTTCCACTTTACAGGTAATGGAAAAGTCCATCTTAACTTATTTTTCTGAAATTGGAACTGGTATTTTTACTACTTTACTTATGGTCATAAAGATGCAGCTTTATGCTTATTTTCACATCCTTTTTGCAGTTTTTACATCTATATTATTCTTCACGTGCTCCTGTATGCTGCAAATATATATTTCTGGAAACGCTACAGGATCAACTACCCTTTTATATTTGGTTTTAAACAAGGAACTGAATTAGGTTACCGGGAAGTATTTCTCCTTGGTAGTGGATTGTCGATGCTTTCTCTTGCCACTTTGGTCGTGCATTTGCATATGAGGCTGGATTCAGGAGCTCAAGTTCAGAATAAATATGCGGAATACATCCCACTAGGCCTGATCTCTGTGAGATGCAATTTCTTGATATTTTGAATAGTTTTCTGCTAGATCAATACCTTTATTTTGGTTATTTGTGATGTAGGTTGTCCTCCTCATTATGTTCAGCCCTTTCAACATCATATATCGTTCAAGTCGTTTATTCCTAATTAAAAGTGTCTTTCGGTGCATCTGTGCTCCTCTGTACGAGGTATATAGACCAGAAGGTTTCCGTTTCAAGTAACTTTCAGGATACAGATATGTCAAATCTGTCTGGATATTTTAATGGAGTCACATTTTTGCAGGTTACGCTCCCAGATTTTTTTGTGGGGGACCAGCTTACTAGCCAGGTTTAATCATGTATTGGGGATTGTTTCCATCTTTTATTTCCTTGTCATTCCTCTATCTTATCATCCTGTCCAAATGCAGATACAAGCCATAAGAAGCTTCGAATATTACATATGTTACTATACGTATGGAAAATCTCAAAGACAAAAGAAGTGTGATATTCGCAACGCCTACACAGTTTTCTATTTCATTGTTGCAGTGATACCATATTGGCTACGGTTCCTTCAGGTCTATTTTTTCCTGCACCATTACTTGCAGATATTTAAAGATCCAAGTATGGTGGTTTATCTCCTTTGGTGCTTATTTCTGACCTGAGCCAACTGTTTGTGTGACTTGACACCAGATGTATTTTCCTGCCGACAGCAAATCTGTTTTCATCTATTGTACAAGACTATTAAGTAACAGATGGTTTTTGTGTAATGATGCAGTGTGTTCGCCGACTTTGTGGAGAGAGAGACTTCATACATGCAATTAATGGTTTGAGATACTTCTCAACAATCATAGCAGTTGTCATGAGAACAGCCTTTGAACTGAGAAAGAAACTGAGCTGGAAAATATTGGCCGTAGTGAGCTGGCCAATAGCAACCATGATGAATACGTATTGGGACATTGTAATGGACTGGGGGCTACTTCAACGAAAATCAAAGAACTTGTTTTTGAGAGATAAGCTTGTGATTACCCACAAGAGTGTTTATTTTGCAGCTATGGTAATCTAAAGGTCTTTTTCTGCTAGCAAAGCCATCTGATTTTCTTTGTCATTCAACTAGTCAACAGCATTTTGTGGTCAATTCTCTTCCAGGTATTGGATGTTCTTCTGAGATTCGCTTGGGTGGAGCTGCTATTTCCGATGAATTTGCACTCCCTACGAGGAACTACGATTGCAGCCACATTTGCTTGCTTAGAAATCATTCGTCGTGGTATGTGGAACTTCTTCAGGTAATCAGTCGATCTTTATTTCAGATATGTATCAAAGGGTCACTTTCAAGCTACCCTTATCTCTGAATCAGTAACCTGCTTGGCTTCAACCAGGACAGCGGCCAATTAAGCTGCAAGGGATTTTCTTCCTTGAGCAGAAACTCTTAACGCTAGTTCCAGTTGATGGAACAAAGATCAGTAGCGTTGTGCTTCCATGCTTAAATACGTGCAACATTTATCTGTATGAATTCCGTTGCTATTTTGTTCTCAGGTTGGAAAATGAACATCTGAACAATGTTGGCAAGTACAGAGCATTCAAATCAGTCCCACTTCCTTTCAGTTACGATGACGAGACAGACGAGAACGATGAAAAGGATGATTGAAAATCTACATCCAGACCGGCAGTTGCTCCCAAATTCCACCATCTACGCATTGCAACTTACAAGAATGACAGTCATCGATGATATGTGGTAGGTAGCTCGCTCATTGGGTTAAGAGACTTAAGAGGTTTTGAGCAGAGTTCCAAGCGGAAAGATTTGTGTTTTTGGTTCAGTAGAGAGTTCGTACTTGAGTTCGGCGTAAGAGCATATCAGAAAATTTTTTTGGGGGTACTCTCCTGAAATGAGTAATAACCTGTAACGAGGTTGAGATGTAAAAATGGGAATTTACATGCTGCTGTGAAGTGAAAAGTTCACTGTTTTACACTTGGGAAAAGCTCACTCTTTTATTAGTCTTTTACATTGTGTTTTGGGAAATGGCAAAAATTTTGGCCATGAGTCGAAGCAGGTTTTAATAACACATCAACATTTAACGTACCTTCGATAACAAAATAAGTAAACGGATCTCTTACAAAATTAAGAGTTGTTTTAGTTGTAGTACAAGATTTAAGCAATAAAATTAGTTCAATCATTATTCAGTTCTTGAACAAGGGATATCGTTAAACTTTCAGAATTAAACAGTAGTAATCTATCTATATATTAAAGGAGAGTTGATCATTGAACACGTGTCGCTTAACATTAAACAGTAAAAATTATTTTGTCTAGTTGTTGATATAAATTTATCTTTTTATCAATGGTAACTTTGTTACTTACGTATAAGAAACACATTCCCGCCCAATTGATTTTCTTTATCACGCGTTTCCATTAATAAAAGGATTTTAAATTTATAACAACAATACATATATGGAAAATACATATATAGAGTTTTGGCGGTCTAACTGAGAGGTGGCTAATTCACTGAAACCCTACTAATCACCGGAACCCTAATACGTAGACGGTTAATAGTCCTGCAGTCCTCACCCAAAACCTCACACACAAAGGAAATTTTTTTGCTGGACATGATTGAGGAGGTGGCGGCGGCGGCGATAGAAGTGCAAGGAAAGGGATTGCGGTGTCTTGATCTAAGGTAATTACGAGTCACTTGTGGTCCTAGATGTATGTAGGAAAAAATTAGCTCGTGTTGGATTTCTTGAGCCACTTCTGATTACTTCGATTGAGTAAGATTAAGAAACGCTGGAAAATCCAAAACCCTAATTAATGTTCATGTAATTATAAATAATACTCCTTCCGTCTTTGGGTTTTCATTTGTAGTTCAATTTGTATTGAAAGTGAAATCTTAAAATTGGACAATAATTTCGAGACTATCTCTTTCATGTGAAGAAGCTTAATCTCCCCTCACGAGAAAAATCGAAATGGTTTCTATGCCCCGGATATGGCTGGAACACCAACACAAGATTCTGTTATCATATTGCTCCATTGATTAGGATTGGGGGAGTATTATCCTTCGATTCAATTAGCTTTGCTTCAGCTTTCAGGTATCGATTGCAACAAATGGTGTTTTGAATGAGATAACAGGTTAATTTTGGGTTTTAGTTAAATGGAGACATGCGAATTATATATAGGTGGATCAAGCTTCTCTGTCGTCAGGCTTCCATTTTCAACACATTATGCTGTGTAATAGAGTTAATAATCTAATTTTTGTAGATACACAGTTTTTTCTACTCCCTACCAAGCAGAAAAGATTTATTCTGAATGAGTAGGGCTTTTCCGATGATTTATTTTCCTTTTTCTAAAAAAAAAAAAAAATCCCTACATGATTAGTACTCCTTCCGTCCCATAATTATTGTCCAATTTGGATTTTCATTTCTGGTTCAAATTGTAGTAAAAATGAAAATTCAAAGTGGATAATAATTTTGGGACAGAGGGAGTATATTAATTCTCTGTTTTGAAGTACTGTGTTAAAATCTCTCGCTCAGTGCTATTTTTTGACTTTTAGAGTAAAAAAGTATAAGTTGAAGAAAAATGCACAAATATTATCGCATGCCATTCTAATTGTGGAATTGATTTTTTAGACATGCAAATGCTAAGAACAATTTGCGAAAATATAAATAAGCAACCATTTACATATAGATTCATTGTCATATATTCTCGAAACATTTTTTTTTCTTTTTTTTGGTTTGAGGTTACACGTTCAAGTTGATCACCGTGTGAATACTTTTGTCGCTAGGATTAAAATTCGTATTATGTGCGTTTTTATTTATTTATTTTTCAGTTTTTTGGCATTTTGGCTATCCATTTGGTTTCCTAGGCTGTGGGTGATTTGTGATATTTTCCAGATCTACAATTTTTTATTGTTTAGTAATTTGATTATCATGAATAAGATCATTCAACTTCATGTTTCGATTTTGCCCACTGATTTGGTTTTTGTTTATTGCTCTTGAGTAATAAACTTTTTATGAGACAAATTTGATCATGATCTTTCTATTCAGTGATAACCCAATTATGTTTTACGATTTTGGTTTTGGTCATCAATTTTGGATTTTTCGGCCTGCTGACAAGATAAAGTTTAATTGATTCAGCAATATTGATTCCTGGATTTGTAGCTTTTCGTTCCTAATGATTTGCTTCATTTAAGGTCATGAACCTTTGGGTGATTTTATGGTTAGTTACACTGTGAAATCAAATTGATAATTTAAGTTTATCAATCCGTTTTTGTTTTACAAAGTTGTGGTGCAATGATCAATTTTGTTCTTGCTGTTTTGTATTTAGTGTTAAGGTTTTCAAGTTTCTTGCAACACTAAAAAAATAATCAAGGAAGCACATGTTGTAATTGGTGGACTACTTTTGCCTGTACGATTACATTTAAATATGATTTTAGAATTATTATATTAGATGTCTTCTCCTTTTGCATTCATAGTTTGATAAATAATTTTTTTTTTTTTCATAAACAGCCTCCAAGCCAAGGAAAAAGAACTTTCTTGAACGGTTTGGCTGCATGCATCTCGAATCTATTCATTTTTGTGATTGCAGCCGTCTTGAACAATCATGAGAGCAGATCAAGTTGCTCAAAAAATTTCTCATAGACACAAGGTGAGTGATTTTCAAATCTCTACATATTATACATATTATTAAATACATGATTATTACTTTAGTTTTTCCTAAATATAATACAGTGAAAGTTAGTGAGTGACAACAAATAAAAAAAGATAGCGATGGGGATATTGAGAATTTATTACACCTTCTTCAGTGGTCAAACCGTGGATAGCACATGATGTAGTAGGAGCACTAGTTCACAATATGGCGTTACACGCCTCCCTTTTTGTAACAACCAAAAAAAAAATAGCAATGGCGTCAAACACATCGGTGCCGTTTTGGAGATCAGTGCCGAGATGACATATGTCACTTACTCAAACTTGCACACTAATCAGATGAGTAATTGCCTCAAGGAACCCTGCAGGTCCGAGGCTTTGACCCAGGAGAAGCTCTGCCTCCAAATGGGTCGACGGCAAACCTCAGAAACCCACCCTCTGCACGGATGATCCATAAAAATGAGCTTTGTAGTGCAACACTAAGACTTGTCTTTGAGGACTTTGCTTGAGGAGATGTTTAATTGTTTATCATATCTCCACTTCTGGCTCTGGTGACTTTGGACATCATGTTTTGTTTAATGGGGCTTTCAGAGCTCTACTTCTAATAATTTTTGCCATGACTTGAAGTTATATACCGAACTGGTGTTGATTTTGATTGAAGGCATAAATTTGTCTTATATTTTGTCAAAACAAAAAGTTTTTCCTTAATACAATTTGATATCGGTATTCTAAATCTAGAGCCAAAAGTGTAATCTAATTTTACTTTTGATTTCTCTGTTGTTTCTCCTTACAGAGATATGTTTCATGTTTAAATAGGGAGATTGATTGCTATTGATAAAATTGTGACATTTCTACATTTATGCGTGAGTGATTATCTAAGTTATAAATTCTGTTATTGGTTTTTCTTTTGTTTGTTAAGTATATTCCAATGGCATAAAATGAACAACGGATCATTTGGAAATATCTAACTGAAAATAAATAATTTTTGACACAAAATAAAATGTATGATTTTTAATGATTATATAAAAAGAATGTATGATTTGTTTAAATTACTATATATACTCAATAATAATTCAATAAATGGGATCACTTAGGAATAGTTTATTACAAGACGAATTGGAATAAGATCATTTAGAAAGGTCCACAAATATAAAATGTATGTAGTTTTATGGTCATATCAAATGCATGTATTATTTGTTTTAATTACAAAATATGCTCAATAGTATTTCAATACACGAGGTCACTCAGGAATAATTTATTATAAGATGAATTGGAGCGAGATTATTTGGAAAGTTTCAACTAAAAAAATAATAAAAGATATACTCAATAGTAATTCAATAAACAAGGTTTATTTGGGAAAGATTTATTACAAGATAAATTGGAAGGGGCAAATTGAAAATACATAATGTTTAACACAATTATAAAATGTATGATTTTTGTGGACATATAAATTGCTTGTGTGATTTAATAAAATTATTAAATATTCTCAATAATATTTCAGTAAACGTGGTCAGTTAGGAAAAGTTTAAGTACAACGCAAAAGATCTCCTACACCATAATGTTAGACTACTTCCTACATCATTTACGAAGTTTTTTGACATATGGCCCCGACGAATTGGAACCGGATGATTTGGAAAGGTCCAACTAAAAATATTAATTTTTAATATAAATATAAAGTATATGATTTTATGGCTATATGAAATGCGTGTATGATTTGTTTTAATTACTAAATATTCTTAATAATATTTCAAGAAATGGGGTCAGTTAGAAAGGGTTTATTACGAGGCAAAAAATCTTCTACACTATAATCATACATCACTTCCAGCATCTTTTACCAAGATTTTAGCATCGGGCCCCAACGGGTTTATTCAAGGGCGGGTTAGGGTGTTAGTAAAATTTTAAAAAAGGAAAGAAGTAACTGAATCTAAAAATATAAAAAAAAATATATGGTCAATACTATTTTAATAAGCGGGGTCACTTGAAAAGATATTTATTACAATATGACTTAGAACGGGATCAATTGGAAATGTCTAATTAAACATAAATAATTTTTAACAAAAATATGAAAGTGTGACTATTTATGACTATATAAAATACATAGATCATTTGTTTCAGTTACTAGATATACTCAATAGTGCTTCAAAAAATAGGATCGCGTTGGAAGAGTTTATTACAAGATGAATTAGAACGGGATCACTGGGAAAGGTCGAACAAAAAAAATAAATAAATTAACACAAATATGAAATGTATGTTTTTTTTATGGCTATTTAAAATACAAATGTTATTTGTTTTAATTAAAATATATTCTCAATATTGTTTCAATAAGGTCACTTGGTAAGCGTTTATTATAAGGGGAATTGGGACAGTATGATTTGGAAAGGTCCAAATAAAAATAAATTTTTTTCAAACAAATATAAAATGTATGATTTTTCATTGTTATAAAAAATGAATGTATGGATTTCAAGTACGAGATATACACAATAGTATGTCAATAAACGGGGTCACTTAGAAAGGGTTTATTATAAGAAGAATTGAAATAGGATTTTTTGGAAATGTCTAACTAAAATAAAATATTTTTTTTACACACATATAAAATATATAATTTTTATAGCTATATAAATACATATATGAATTGTTTCACTTACTAGATGCTTAATTGTATTTCAATAAGAAAAAGTCACTTGGGGAGGGATTATTACAAGATGAATTGGAACAGAATGATTTGAAAAAGTCCAACTAAAAATATTAATTTTTAACACAAATATAAAAATAGTTTTATGGCTATATGAAATGCGTGTATGATTTGTTTGGATTACTAAATATTCTCAAATAATATTTCAAGAAACAATGTTAGTTGGAAAGGGTTTATTACAAGGCAAAAAAATTTCTACACTATAATCTAACACCACCTCCTATATCTTTTACCAAGATTTTGGTACCAGGCCCCAACAGGATTATCCAATGATGAGTTAGGGTGTTCGTAAAATTTTTTTAAAAATAAAAGAAGTAACTGAATAGAAAAATATAAACAAATTATATGTTCAATACTATTTTACTAAAGTAAACTGGTCAATTGAAAATGTCTAATTAAACATAAATAATTTTTAATAAAAATACAAAAGTATGACTTTTTATGACTATATAAAATATATGCATCATTTGTTTCAGTTACTATATATAGTCAATAGTACTTCAATAAACAAGGTCACTTTGGAAGAGTTTATTACAAGATGAACTTGAACGGGATCAGTGGAAAAGGTCGAGCAAAAAAAAATTAAGACAAATATAAAATGTATGTTTTTTATGGCTATTTAAAGTGCATATATTGTTTGTTTTAATTACAAGATATTCTCAATAGTGTTTCAATAAATGATGTCACTCGGTTAGAGTTTATTATAAGATGAATTGGGACGGTATGATTTGAAAAGTTGCAAATAAAAATAATTTTTTTAAAAAAATATAAAATGTATGATTTTTTATTCTTATAAAAAATTAATGTATGATTGGTTTCAAGTACGAGATATTTACAATAGTATGTCAATAAGCGGGATCACTTAGAAAGGGTTTATTATAAGAAGAATTAGAACGAGATCTTTTGGAAATGTCTAACTAAAATTAAATATTTTTTTACACATATAAAATGTACGACTTTTTATAACTATATAAATACATATATGATTTGTTTCAATTACTAGATGTTTAATTGTACTTCAATAAGAAAAAGTCATTTGGGGAAAGCTTATTATAAGATGAATTGAAACGGGATGATTTGGAAAGGTACAACTAAAAATATTAATTTTTAGCACAAATACAGAATATATGATTTTATGGCTATATGAAATGTGTGCATGATTTGTTTTAATTGCTAAATATTCTCAATAATATTTCAAAAAACGGGGTCAGTTGGAAAGAGTTTATTGCAAGCGAAAAAAATTTCTACAATATAATCCTACGCCACTTCCTACATCTTTTACCAAATTTTGGCACTGGGCTCCAACGGGTTTATCAAAGGGCGGGTTAGGATGTTAGTAAAATTTTTAAAAAAGAAAAGAAATGATTAAGTAAAAAAATAATTGTACTTCAATAAACAAGATCAATTGAGAATGGTTTATTACACAATGACTTAGAACAAGATCAATTGGAAATGTTCAATTCAAAATAAATAATTTTTAACACATATATCAAATATACGAATTTTATAACTATATATAATACATGTATTATTTGTTTCGATTACTAGATATGATCAATAGTACTTCTATAAACGGGGTCACTTGGGAATAGTTTATTATAGGATGAATTAAACGGGGTACTTGGAAAGAATTTATTAAAAGACAAATTAGAAAGGGATCATTTGGAATAGTCCAACTAAGCAAAAAATAATTATTTATGCTAATATAAAATAAGGGTATTATTTGTTTTAATTACAAAGTGTCATTAAAAGTAATTCGATAAACGGGATCAATTGGGAAGAGTTTGTTACAAGATGAATTGGAACGGGATCATTTGGAAAGGTTTAACTAAAAGTAAATAAGTTTTTCACTCACTTTTAAAATTTATGATTTTTTATGACTATAAAAAGTGTATGTATGATTTGTATCATTTATTATATATGTTCAAGAGTACTTTATTATATAAGCCAGATCACTTAGGAATGACTTATTAAAAGATGAATTAGAACGAAATTATTTGGAAAGTTGTAACTAAAAATAATTAATTTTTAACACAAATATGAAATACAAGACTTTTTATGGCTATATAAAATAAATGTATGTTTTGTTTCAATTACTAGATAAATTAATATAGCTAAAAATTATACACAAAAAGATCTATACGGGCACGGGCCAGTACTAGTTTGTATGAAACAAATTTTTGGACAAAAAGTTGGCGCCATCCGGTCATCATGAGCTAATATGGTTAAAAATACTCCCACGTATATACCAACCAACGTTTGTCTATCTTATTATTTTCAATCTTTATTGTAATAAGATTTGTCCCCTTTTAATTATTTTTCCTATTTGAAATAAATAAATAATAATCTAAGTTAAAGTGGGAATACATAAGTCACAACTAGTATTTTTTATATATATATGTACTAGATGTTAAACCCGCGCGATGCGCGGGATTTATTTATATACATTATAAAAAATCAACAAAAAAAATATAAAAATTGTAAAATGTATTTGGAGTCCATATTAAGATACATTACACAACTAAAATTAAATAAATGCGTAATTGTAAAGATAAAATAATGCATATCATTTGAAATGCAAGTGTTCACTTGATTTTTATTGAAGGAGAAGAACTGGACAATAACACTCATAAGTAGAGTAAAATAAATAATATTGTATTAAGATTACATATTGAATGAAAAGATAAAATAATTGTACGCGTAAAATACATAATGAAGTAATTATCAATAGTAGATGGTAGATTATGTGTGACTGAAGTATGAAGTTTAAAATTTTTATAGTTTTTTTGTTCTAATTAAAGATTTTATGGTACTATTTGGCCCAATACTTAATATTTTAGAGGAACAAACTAACTATAGAGTTTAAATTTTTGCCCTTTAATCCCTTTTTGCTATGACAGTAGAAAATAATAATTAATGAAATTATGAAATTATGGGTAAAGAAAACATAAATTTAGTAACGTCTAAAAAAAAACCCTAAAACATCATTTTGCAGAAGAACATACGGAAAAAAAAAAATCATATATAACCTTAACTAACCATTACCTCCCATGCCACACGATCGACCCACTATTAGTGCATCACTTTCAGAGCAACAAACCAATTGTAGGGTTAAAGTTTTTGCCCTTTCATCTTTGGATTTCGGGTTGTTTTGGGAGGGAAAAATTTTTGCAGCACTGGAACATACTCATGGTTTGTGTGGCATGTATAAATAGAGATAAATTGGGATTGATGATAATTGATTATCCAAAATTTCAGTAATAAAGATAAAGTTTATAACAATTTTTAAGATATTATTAAGGAAAGATTATATTTATTTGGGTAGATATGATATTACATAAATAAATGCATTGGTTTGAAATTCAAAAGATAACAATTAATTATAGTTAAATCCCATCATTTTAATAATAATTGAAGGCAAGTTTTGTACCTTTTTTTTCTTTTTTATTAGCGAAAAATACAGGGTCATGTTTTTGGGAGAAGATTTTAAAGATAATATTAATGTTGAATGATTGGTTTTTTTTTTTTTTTTGAATTGTAGTCTATTGATTTACATGATTGGGAGGGAGATTTTTTTTTGAGAGAGATTAATTAAATGAGTCCAGTAGTAACTTTGGGGATTCTTTTGAGGAGGGAATAATTCTGGTGCATTAATGTTCATTAATCCCGTCCATTAAATTTAATTAATTTTTATTTTCCTATTTTAAACTATAGTTTTAAATGCCATTTCATAAAACTTTATTTAAATAAAATTTGAAGGACTATTAGTATAATAGTTGTAAATATTTTTTGACTCAACCATTAGAAAAATAACACATAGGATTTTATCCTATGTGGCACCTTTAGAATTCTTTTTTGTTTTCTCTCTCTGGTTTCTCTCTTAGTATAACTAGACTAGATGCTTGCCCCGGGCGAATGTCCGGGGTGCCGCTTGTATTTTTAAATCGATTAAATAAAAAATACGAATCATTCTTAAAAGGATAAAAAAAATAGAAGAATAAAAAATCGATTGCAAGGACAGAAAGTGAGTTATACATAAATCTATGCCCAGATTTATAACATTTAATTTACAACAGTTAACTTATGCCCGGGTTTACATAAATCATAAACCAATATCTACAACAGAAGAATAAAAAAATTAATCCTTAAAAAATCAAATTTCTTTCATGACAGGTTATTTTTTCTCTGTTGTAGAAAGAGATGGATTGATAATTGATGTCAGATTTTAAGTAATTGATTTAAAGGCCCGGGTGTGAGAGAGGAGCGGAATGAAAGAGATTCTTTGAAATTTGGGATTGGGAAGACATTATTGTATTTTACTTGATTTAAGGGGATTTCTGTACATTTGATTTTATTAATTAAATATTGTTGTTTTAAGAGATTAGTATATACCTACAATTAAGAGATTTTTATGTAGCTATAATTAAGGAATTTATGTATTTATTTATTCCATCTTTTTTTTTCTGATTAGTTAGAGTGCCACGTGTCAAAAATGATTTTGTACTGAAAATGACTTTTGGCGGGAAAATTTTCATTGCAGTGCTGACACATGTCCTTTTTGTTTGCTGCTTTAATTAAGTACTATAGATATACTATAGATCATTCGAAAGTTGTCATAAGGATTATCCAAATTTCGAGTATAACCTAGAAAAAAGATTATCCAAAAATAAAATAAAATTGTGTGGAGTTATTTTCCAAAAATAAAGAAAAGAGGTACTGGCTTCCTGGCCAAGCTATGCCTTTTTTCCATATAAAGTACTGGTATTTTAATTATTAGTATTAGTCAATTAAAAATTATTCGAGGGAGAAAGAAGTCCTGAAGGGAGGAGGGGTTTAAGAGAAAGAGGTTTAAGAAAAACCCATGGGAGGCAACCAGTCCACGCCTTCTTCATCATCAAACCCTAATTCTCCCAGCGCCACCACCATGCCATCTTCAAATTCACCTTCAACAACCGAATCGAAGCCCCAATCGGAGCTGTTCCCTGAACCAGAACAGCCGGCATCCCAAACCGGAGCTCAAGGATCGTCAGATCCGCCACCGCCATCGGAGGTACCGCCGGAGAATTCAGAAATCAAAGAAGGCGGCGGCGCGGCAGAAGGGGAGGAGGAGGATGAAGACAAAGAGGAATGTGGGTTTTGCATATTTATGAAAGGCGGTGGTTGTGCCAAGGAGTTTACTGCTTGGGAGAAGTGTGTGGACGAAGGGGATCGGAACAACGAGGATATTGCGGAGAAGTGTTTTGAACTCACCTCTGCCTTGAAGAAGTGTATGGAAGCTCATCAGGATTATTATGCTCCAATTTTGGATGCTGAGGCGGCTGCCCATGAGAGGGCCAAGAAGGAATTCGAGGAAGAGGAACAGAGGGAGAAAGAGAAAGAAAAAGAGGGCGTGACACAGGTCGACGAATCTGCGACGGCGGCTAATAATTCTGATAAAGGTGGAGTCTTGAGCGTCTCTGAGCAAGGCATTGAGACCAGAGATTCAGTCTCGAGTCCATCTGAACAAGAGAAAAATTAGGAGGGATCTTGATTTTTTTCAATTGTGAAGCATTTTTGAGCTGATCGAAGTTAGGAATGATATAACTTGAATTGTGTAAGATTCTTCTTAAGATAAATGACCGGAAATTCGAAAGGTTTTTTACAACAGTGAAATAATTTTTCAATCATTTGTGGTTCATTATTGTAATTTATAGTATTTGCACTTCGAGTTAAGAAGAGTTCTTGGTTTGTGGTTTATAGTATTATTCAATAATTTGGTTTACTGTTCGGGTATGTTTTCTTTTTGTTATGTAATCGCATTAAATCCGGTTGATGTATGTGGCTTTGGTGCCTGATCTTGTGTTTTTGTTTGGTCAACTGAATTAATTAGACATTGGCATGGATGAAATAATCTGGTTGAGAATGTATTGCTAGTAAATCTTATGCATAATTCAACTTTTGCATCTTTTAAAGCTACATACTATTCAGTTTTGAAGGATGAATATCTTCATTGCCATCAACAATAAGCTTGCCTTCTGTTTTTCTTATAAGAGTAATGATGGTTAGAGATATATGGCTCCCTACTCATCCTGTGCAGCGGGGTACCTGCATATGAATTTGGGGGGAGATGGAGTTGGCTTTGATGGTAATCCTGGGTATAGAAGCCTAAGTGAATGGTTTGCCGATTTCTGATGAGTGTTTAAGTGATGGTAATCCTGAGTGCTTTGCCAATATGTGATAACTGTCTAAGCTTAAGTGATGGTAATCCTGGATGAATTGCCGATTTTCTGATAAGTGTTTTACACCGCTCCAAATTGTTGTTGCAAAATGACTGAGATTGAGTTTACTTGGAATTTATGCATTCACCTGCATTGTTGTTTAACCTTTGCTCATTTTTATTGAAATTTCAGTTCAATCTCTTTTCTAATGCATATGGCTTTCCAGTCCTAACAAGCTCAACCAGTTCTGTTACATCCAGTTTTTGGAGGCATGAAATTAGTACCTTTCTTCAAGCCTATTGTACTGTAAACCACACTTCTGTGAGTTTGAGCTATGTTCTATTTGTCAATGTCAGCTACATTTACATTTATCAAGCAAATGTCGGTTTGGGAGAATGCTTTGGAGTAGCGTTGTCCTACTGGCTCGATGCTGAATTGATGGTGTCTCATTCTCTGTTATATCTATGACTTATTTTGTATTGCCGTTTTTCTCTTCTTGCCTTTGATTTCTATGGTTTTCAACTTCCATTACCAGTTCAAAGCTTGGTTTGCATTTGCATTTGCATTTGCCTGTGCCTTTGATTTCTGTTTGTGTTGCATGTTCTTCTTTAATCTGTTCTGCCCTCTGAAGAAACCATCATTGTCAAAGAATAAAAGAAAGAAAATAACCGGTATGTGTTAGTCACTGACTCTCAGACAGATAATGTACGGTAACTTGAAATCCATTGAGTGACCTAAATTGACACAGGTGACTAATTTTCTTTCCAGTGTAATGGTGCATTCAAGTTTGGCTTGTTGAATCACTGGTATCAAGAAAAATACTCCCCCTATCCCAACAGAATTTGGGACAACTTTAAAGTTTAAATTTTGACTGTGTTTGTGAGATTAATGGATTCTTCTAAGTTATGACAATTGACAACCTTATGTTGCAACTACTCAGTGTGTTGTTACAGAGCTCCTTTTATACTACCAACATTTCTAATGATTTTAATTTCTATTTAAACATTAGCAATGCATATTTTTGATATTGATATAGCCTCAGAGTAGTACTAGCGACTAGCGAGTGCTCCAAATCCAGCATAAACGAAGAACAAAAGTGTTTTTTTTTTAATTTGTAAACAGATGCCTCGAGTCAAGACCTTAAAAAAAAAAAGAACGAAAAAATATGATTATCCACAACCAGAAGCTATATATAAAAGCCAATAGTTTTCCAAAACCTCATCTTTTCGTTGATTCTTCCCAGCTCCGAAATCACAACCTCTGCAAATTGAACGGAGCTAAGCAGAATAGATGTCTAATCTTTTCTCTCTGAACTCTTCATTCTCCCCTGGGTTTCCCTTTCCGACAAGAACTTCAAAACAGCTTCCTCTGTTGACAAATCCCACTTACCAGTTTAAAAAACCGATCTTTTTAGCCTCTGTTCTCTCCACGAAAACTTCTGACCCACAAATTCCACAGTCAGTTCAGACATTCTGGGAGTGGCTTCGTGATGAAGGCGTGGTTTCATCCAAGACTCCAGTAAAGCCAGGTGTTGTTCCCGAAGGTTTAGGACTCGTTGCCACCAGGGATATTGCCAAAAATGAGGTCGTTTTGGAGGTCCCAAAGAGGTTCTGGATCAACCCTGATGCTGCTGCGTCTTCAGAGATTGGAAGTGTTTGTTCTGGTTTGAAGCCTTGGATTTCTGTTGCTCTCTTGTTGCTCAGGGAAAAGACCCGGGAGGATTCTAAGTGGAAACATTACTTCGGAGTTCTTCCACAGTATACTGATTCCACAATTTTTTGGTGGGTACAGAAATCTTTCTCCTCAAATTTGTGTTCTTTTGAGTTTCAGAGCATGTTCCATTTCTTTTTCTGTTATGTTTCAAGTCCTGCAAGTTCAAACTTGAGATGGGTTGATTACTAGTGTTTTAAAATGCTTTTCCAGTGCAGGTCAGAAGAGGAGCTTGCTGAGCTTCAAGGTAGTCCATCTTTTTATGCTTTCCCTGAAATTCTGAAAGATATGGGTGTGTCTCGAGAGTTGGAATTCCTAGTAATATATGATAGATTATGAGATTTAACGATTCATTGGTGTAGGGTTGTCATTTTTTTAGCCAATTTTCATTACAATGAATTTGCCTGTTTGAAGTGAAGATTTTTTGCTGCTAATATACAAGGGTCAATGAAAAGATTTAAAAAGATAATCTTGTAGATTTTATGTTGTTGTTTGATCTTTCTTTGAGCATCGAAGATTGATTCAAATTGGATGAGAATTTCAGGTAGCCAACTACTAAGCACAACGTTGAGTGTAAAAGAATATGTACAAACTGAATTCCAGAAAGTGGAAGCAGAAGTTATTCTTCCAAACAAACGGCTTTTCCCTTTTCCAATTACATTGGATGACTTCTTCTGGGCATTTGGGATGCTCAGATCAAGGGCATTTTCCCGACTACGGAATCAGAATCTCGTTGTTGTCCCCTTCGCAGACTTGGTACGTCTTGAATGTCTTGCTAGAATTAACTACCTTATCAGTTCCCACTGCATTTGGATGCCAATATACACACCTGTAGCTTTCCCTTGCAATTAAGTGTTTAGCCTTTTCTTCTTTGTGGCGAACTATATCCATTACCCTTTCGTTTTAATATAAACTCATTTTTGTTTCAGATTAACCACAGCGATCTTGTTACAACCGAAGATCATGCCCATGAGGTTAGAGGACCAGCAGGTCTGTTCTCCTGGGATTACCTATTCTCTCTGAGGAGCCCATTAGACTTAAAGGCTGGTGAGCAGGTCAGATCATCTGCTGAGACTCTAATGAACTGTCTTCCTGGTTTACCTGCTTCTTTAAAAGATGCAACTCTGAAATGTAATAGGGGTCTTAGCATATTTGCATGACATTTTCATCTCAAAATTTTAGCCGTACCCTGTGAACAAGCAGCATTTTACCATTTACATATAGAGTGACACCCTCCCTACAAAAAAGGAGTCATGTCTGTTGTGTTGTTTCATTTCATCAAACATTATCTTGTTTGGGACTTGGGGAGTGTTAATTTACGCAACATTTTAGTTCAAGTGAAATGCGATCGTGAAGGTTTTATCACATCATCTTAATATTGCAGGTCTTTATCCAATATGATTTAAACAAGAGCAATGCTGATATGGCTTTGGACTATGGGTTCGTGCCAGGATCTAGCCGTGATGCATTTACGTTAACTTTGCAAATCTCAGAGTCAGATGAGTTTTTTGATGACAAACTGGACATAGCTGAGAACAATGGTTTAGGTGCAACTGAATACTTTGATATAAAATTAGATTGCCCTCTTCCACCAATGATGCTTCCATATCTTCGGCTGGTGGCGCTTGGGGGAACAGATGCATTTCTTTTAGAATCAATTTTTAGAAATGCTGTTTGGGGTCACCTTGAGTTACCAATTAGCCGTGCCAATGAGGAACTCATCTGTCAAGTGGTTCAAAAAGCTTGCAACTCTGCACTTTCCGCCTACCCCACCTCCATTGAGGAGGTATATCAGCCCACCACTTTACTTTGGAATTGAGTTTGTAGTTAGTTGGCATTTTTCGCTAGCTTTCTGGTATTTGATATGAACAAGATGATTGTTTAAAGGTGCTAATGAAAGTGTTTTGCAGGATGATAACTTATTAGAGGAAGGAAATCTTAGTACAAGGCATATGATGGCTGTTAAGATAAGAGCAGGAGAGAAAAAGGTTCTGCAATATATCAGCAAACTCTTCGAAGAGCGAGAAGCAGAGTTGGCTGGTTTGGAATATTATCAAGAGAGGAGGCTCAAGGATCTTGGTTTAGTAGGGGAGCAAGGTGAAATAATCTTCTGGGAGTCGCGCTAGCAATTCAGGCCATTACGTATTTTCTTTTCTTCTTTGAAGGATTATGCTGTATAGGAAGTGGAAGAATCATCAATGAGTTCAACTCAGATTTGATGTGATTTCCACCAGTTCAGAAAGAAGGTGAAGTGAAATTTGGTATTTAAGCTAGTTTTCAAAATCCCGATCCGGATCTTAGAATCCTACGATCCTGCGATCCGAAATTAGGAAATCGATCATGGATCTTATGGAATCTTTCTTTGTAGTGGGATTTTATAGAATCTTTCAAAATCTCAATCCAAATTGTAAAATCCTACGATCCAGCGATCCCATTGATTTTGTCGAGATTTGTACAAATTGTTGATTTCGTAAAGAAAAGAGAGGAAAATAATTAAAAATATATATAAAAATTAAATTTTTGAGTTAATGATACTTATGCGGGTACTAATCTACTTGTTCTCTATAAAATCAAACAAGAATTGAACTAACAAATTGAAACTTGCAATTTCAGAATTATTATAATATTTTAAATAATTTCGATCCGCCAATCCGATCTTTCCGATCCAGAATCTGATCCGATCCTGAGACGCCAAAATGATCCTCTGTGAAATCTTGATTTTAAAAACATCACTACACGGCAAATCAAAAGGTTAAGCCAGAATTCTTAGGACATCTGCAAGATCAAAGTACTCTATGCTTCAACTATTGAGTAAACTCATCTTCTGTATGTATCCATTAATATAATCAGTAACTCCACAACCTCACAAATTATTAACATTTCCGATATCGTGAAGATTACAGAAATTTGACCTCTGATAGCTGATCATTATACTCACCTAAGCAGCACTCCCTTCCTTTCTTGCACTGTCAGTTTACTCATCAGGCAAGTGGTGGGAGTGGCATAAACAGAATCAGTTGTTTGCAGAAAAGAATTAGCTTTCTTCCCCCACAGCTTCTCGTATGCTAAAAAATTAACACATTATGAATTATTAAGACAAAACCAATTACATATGAACACTATGAAAGAATACATCTAGTACCCAAGTGGAACGTCTAATGCCTCTCTTCTCCCAATGTTTCATGCTGCCTCTTACCAAGCTCGTCGTGTATGAACAAGCCACCTCCACTGCCAATGACTTGGGCACTTTCCTTGATTTCTTAAAAGAATCTCCATGTGCAAGTGTATTGAACATTCGTAGTTCCTAGCCTTCGCAAGTTGAAAAAAGAAATCATGGTTTCTTCACCATGGTGACCAGCAATGGCTCTTGGAACTGAATAACAAATGGGGGCCGGCCTCCAACGACTCCCTTCATCTAGTGGTATTTAAATTACCAGGTCCCAGCAAATCATCACAACTAGTCCCATCACAAAGGCACTCTTGAGGATTTGCATAAAAATAATCCTCTTCTTTGGGTTTGTCAGTAAGTACTTTACGGCGTGAAGGCTGTCCCATTCTCTTCTCATGTGCCAAGCGGACCGCTCCAGAGAACTCATCCCATGAAAGTGTCCCGTTCTGATGCAAATCCAACAGTTCTACAAGCTTTTTCCGGTCAAGTTGGACGGTTTTCTTGAAACCCAGATACCTGCAATTTAAATGATTAAAGACTACTATAAAATGTTGGCCAAGGGATTTATTATACCAAAACAGCTAAAGTCATTCTGGATGTACCTACGATGGCCTTCCACCACCCTTGCCATGTTCCCATCATAAGTGGGAACAAATATATTACTGGCAACTGAAACAATAAAATCAAGGGCAGCCATCTGAGACGAATGGTTTTGGAACTGTTTCAAATCTTCAGGATCTAGCAGCATTTCCTTTTTCACCTGAGAAAAAAAAAAAAAAAAAAAGTAAATAACGAGTTCCATATTATTCTTCGATTCCTCAACATGTTTAACTAGATATATGCATTCGGAGTAACTTCCTAACATAAAATGCACCTTCCCAACTCCCAAATTAGCTATTGAACTTTCAGAGTATAAGATAATTAATGTGCTTTTGGTGAAAAGATACAAGCCCATGAGTCAACAAAAGTTCACAGCCAAAAAGTCAAATGGGGAATGAGCTATGGCCATAATCACTTACAATTTTTGGGAAGGCAGTTCTTAGAGCAGCAAGCCTCCTTTCACTACCAAATATTTCTCCAGATGCAATGTATATCTGGGTATCTCTATCAAAACCCAATGCTTTGAGGATTAAAGTCATCTCCTCTGGAGTAAGAGGACACAAGCCCTCAGCTCTCTTTACTTCAGATATAATCTCTTTCTCTTTCCACCAAGGGAATGCATATCTGAAAGCACAGTGCAGAACAAGATCTCAAGACCTTGAGAAATAACGAAGGAAAAGGTTTTATAATGTCTTCTTCCCCATCACAAGTGAATCACATGTATTGATGAACTCAATCAGATAATTTCCTCAAGAGAATGCAATATTAAAAGAAACAATACAACTACGGGGTACACAGTTCACAAGAGAACAACACCAACTGGTAGTTCAATGGTCTTCTGACAGTCAGATTCAATGAAAGTATATAGTGTGTGCGGTAGACATACATGTTCCAAGATATTCTCGAAACAAAAACATCCCAAGAAAAGTGAAAATTTCAGCAACTAAAAAAATAATAAAATGAACCATTAATAGCAGAAGAAAGGTGTGTTCAATAAGTACAAAATATTGCGTCCAATCCACTATACAGAAAATGTTCTTGAGACATCCTTGTATCAGAAAGTCATAAAATAAGAAAAGGGAAAAAAAAGAAAAGAACAAAGAAAAGATTATGCTGGTTGGCCAGTCTCAGAAATTAATCGGAGTACTGAGTAATGCCCCCACTTTAACAAGTCATTACCTTAGTCGTTTAAGCTCCTCTGCTTCCTCCTCAGTGCATCCATGTGTACAACCAGAAAAGGCCAGCATGTCCATCTCGTATCTTAGATGCAATGCTATGTAAGTTCCATTTTGTTGAAGGATGTGGACCAACTTTTGTCCTAAAGCTTCAATTGCAGGCGTGAACTTCAGTGCTTGGAAATTTACTCGACACCTTAGCCTTTGAAGTTCAAGCGAAATCCCATTGTTCGCAAATCGAGTATCTGTTCTATTGAAGTGTATCACCTTGTACTTGGCGTATAACGGCAAGATCTATAAGTAGTTAGACTGCAATTAGTTTAGCCTGATACTTATGGAGCATGAAAGTCAGCTTCATTTATGACATGGGTAAAAGACTAAAAAGGGGACTTGTAGGGAACACAGTTAAAGAAAGTCATGCATCATGATCTCTTGGTACCACAAAACTCATCAGACATTTTCATTTATAACTTCAAAGCTTAAAGGATTAATAGAAATCAAAATATCATAGATACCCTATAGGTATGAGACTGAATTTGCACCTCTAGAAATGCGACACAATAACTTTGAGAAATGGCATCATAAATATTAACATGCATAATACAAGGTCGAACCATTTCCAGAGCAACAAACCTGTTCCAAGTAGTACTTCTCACTAGACCAGCTAACTGGAGGCATTTCTAGAATTTGGTACCCATATCTTCTTCCAAACTTTTTTGGCAACCTCCTAATAATCCGAACTTCATCTCGTAATGAATCAATAAAGTGCTTCACATTGAAAATGTCCTCAAAATTACTGCAAGTCAAGAAAGTTAAAGAAAGTTAAATATAAAAGACTAAACTTGAGCTATTCATCCAACTTTTTCAAATTTAAAGCTACTCAACCAAGAACAGAAGTACCTCGGATCAGCCCAGAATGATTTTTTATCAAGCTCTGGAATAACCAACGTGAGATTCAAAAGCCGAGCCACAGTCACCATGTCACATATCTACATTCCAAGTTGTATAAATTAATCCTTCTGATAGAGAAGAGCCCAATGAGAAAGAAAAAAATAAAAAATAAATAAGAAGACAAATACCGCAGCACGCATCTGATTCAAACCTCCGTTACAGGACACCTTTAGAAAACCATTACTTGTGTAGTTTCCTGCTTGATAAAATGACTTCTCAGTGCATGCAAGAAGTTTATGGACTAAATTGACGACAACAACATACCCAGTATATTCCCAACGCGGTTGGGGTCTGGGGGGTCAAGATGGACTAAATTGACGTACAAGTAAAAAAAAATGGTTCTATCATCCATATGCACGCATCATATAAAGCATTAATAGATGCTCCAATGTTAATGCAAGTGGGATGGACAAGGGAACAGCAAATATTAGTGATAACAAGTCAACAACATAAGGTGCCTTTAAAAGGACTCTTGTGCTGTGCTAGCATCAAATAAAGACGGTGACAACTTAATTTGTAGCCATATCAGAAGAAACCAACATCTTCAATGTGATAGGTTAAGTCTAAATTGGTAATGCCTGCATTAAAAGATACAGCATCTAATAGACCAACTACTCTAAACAATAACCACATAATGAGAAATTGGAGCCTGGCTTCATAAATAAAGACACACCATTTATCCGTGCAAGCTATTCCACACAATTTACCCTCATTTGAAGTTTACGTGAGTTGAGCAATCAACTAGGTTTAAAGTCACAATATAACACTCTTCTTTTGTTCTGAGATCGTAACAAATTTTAAGGGATCAAGTAAACAAATATTCACCTATGGCTGAGACCTTAAGTAGCAACTAGAACCTTAAGACCAACTATGAAACAATTCTAACAAACAATGTAATTCTTCTTAATTTTCACCCCGACCCTCTACAATTCTAACATAAAATGTAATTCTTCTTACTTTTCACCCCGACCCTCTACCAATAAAGAAGACAAAGTTTCCTCCTCTGCAGAGTAAACCAAAAAGTCACAAAATCAGCGCAACCAAATAAACTATACTACTGGCAAATTCTATTTATTCATGGCAGCAAACTTGGAAAGCTTTCAAGAAACTCACTAGCAGGCGGAAGAATGACAGGCGGTGGCACAGCGTCCTCAACACGGGCAGACAATGTGGACCAGATTGAGAATCCGTTGAGCAAACGGGGATGCCATAGCTCGCCGACAGCCACCAGCTGGACCAAACAGGTCCATATCAAAATGCTGGAGCACACCCTTATAAACCAGACCTGTAACCTAGTTCTCTGAATCACTTGCCCACCTTGTAATGCTACCTTATCTTTATCATACCTAGCTTGTCCAAAAATCTCTGATCTCACCTCCATTTTCTTCTTCCTTATTCCTCATTGCCGCCGATTCTTCATCCCAAAATGCCCAAAACCCAAATTTCTACCCAAAATTACTGCATGCCCACTTAAGAAGATCCAATATTGATGATCCCCAATCCAACAAAATAGCTAAAATTTGTATAAAATCTGGAGAAATGGGGATGCTGCTCCCACTATGAATAAAAGGGGAAAAAATATAATTAAAAACAAACGTATAAAATTTAAAAATCAATACTTTCCAGAGTCCCGGGGGACAGTTGGAGATGATGACAGGCAAATTTGATCTGTATTTACAAGTCTGTAAGTGAGCCAATTTCACCAAAAACAGAAAATCTAAGGCGACCCAGGTGGAGAAAAAAATCACAATCTTACTGAAAAATTACAATTTGGAAAATGGGATAAAAACAATTTGGAAGATGAACAGGAGAGAAAAGAGCGGTGGAATCACGGGAGAAGATGTGGAGAAATTTTAAAAAGATCCCTTTTTTGGGTATTTTCTGTCGGATTATTTACCCTCAAAAAATAAAAGAAGTCCCTTTTTTAAAATCATTCTATCCGACGATTCATGAATTGTGCAAGTGTGAAAGTAGGCAGTGAAAAACGTGTCCTGCTCATTGCTGGATGCTTAGTACAATGATACAATTTGACCTTTTCCCAATCCGTGCGGAAATAAATGTACTAAAATACTATTTTTTTTAATTGAGTCTAATTATTATTGTGTTTGCCTCCCCCAACAAATATTAATTATCGTATGATTACGTTAATATTGACGAACGGTTGATTGAGATCTGCTTAAGGTAATTAACATTGTTTTTGTTTTGTTACTAAAATTGCAAAACAAGTTTTGGTTTTATTAGATGACACGAAGGGCAGAGTTAAGTTTGGGGTGTGGAGGAGTTTTTATAAATAATAATGAAATTAAGGATGATAGATAAGGGTTTTGGGATAAGATTTGAGATAATGGTAATATATATATTTTTTTTTCTTCTAATTTGGATGGTAGTTAGTGGTGAATGGGCAAGAAAAAAACTGCAAAGTCTGCAAACTCTCTGCAATCTGATTTTAACTTTTAAGGAATAACGGAACATGGTACTTATGGAAATGCCCTTGCCTTTTTTAGTTGTAGTAAGTTTTGTAACCACTTTAACCAACCGTCTTTTTTTAACTACTAGTAAGTGTACAATATATCCAAAAAAAAAAAATGATTTTGAGTATCTGGTTAATAGTGATACAATGAAACAAGTAGAAATAGTAAATTAATGATTATTTGGTTACGTTCATGTAAAAAGTAACAACAAAGTTAATGAAATTATCCAATGATATGTACAAGAGGAAGAGTATAAAATACAACCTCTGTCTCAAGTGATTGTTTTAGATTTTCACTTTTGATATAATTTGTAAAAGTAATAAAAATTTAAATTTGACAATCGTTTTAAGAAAAAAAGTTTTTTTTATTCCCCGTTACATGCTATCTGTATTCCTGAATTCACTGATCAATGATCACCTGCCTTCGCCTTCTCCTTGTAAGCATACTTTTGTAGTTGTCCAATTGAGTTTATAAGGAAGATGACAATGATTAGAGCTTGCATTTGTGGTTGATGCGTGGATGGTATCATTGTCAAGGTGCATCCTTTTCAATTTTGACAAATGCTTGTCGTATCGTGTAAAATAACACTAAAACTAGAGGCATCATGCTTACCAAGTCATCAGTCATGAACTTGGAATTTTGGAAATATATATTTTGGTTTAAGTGGTCGGAGTCGTTGAGATAGCTAGTGTTCTTTTTGTTAGAAATAAGTTATTAATATGAATGAGAATTGTTTTCTCATAGATCGGAAAAGTTGAGTTTTATGCTATCGGAGTTAGCTTAACTCATGTATGTGCCCGACTTGCGGACACAATGTCGGACCGAACTCTCGTGGACCTAATCAACCCACGTTTGCTCTGTCTCAGATTAATTTTTCAGTCAAATAATGGAGAGACTTTTGCTGCTATAATTAATTCTAAACGGTTTTCATTTAATCCGAATTTGATTGGATTGATTACCAATGGTTATGAGGGTGTTAATGAATATAATATTTTATTTAGCACAGGAATTAATTTGCTGCAATAAAACTGGCCATTTCAGTTTTGAAATTGTAGGATTAATTCATTTAAATGAGTAGAATAAATGGTTAAGTGGTTACAAATGTTTAAACATTTGACTCACAATTATTCAGCTACAATTAAAATGAATTAACATGAGAAAACCGTTGGGTTTTTTTTGCTGAATTCAAAAGATCTCTTAATGATATAAATAGTGGCTCATTTGTTTAATTCTAAGACACCCAATTTCTTCATCAATGTTGCCTTAGTTTTTTCTTCCTCTTCCTTGGTGTTCATCAAATATTTTCTAAGTTCCAGTTCGTCGGTGGAGCTACTTAGTACTAAGTAGTTTTCACGTTTCTCCATTGTATCCTGGGAAACAATTGCCCACGATCCTCTAGCACCTTAGGAGGGGGCAAATATGTTTTAAGGAAATCGTGTCTTCACGAGCCTCGAATTTTTCTATTTCTTAAAGATATCATTGTTCATCACAAATATCACATTCAATTCTTCCAACAATCTTAAAACATATTTTTTGATGTGTTGTATTTGTGATCAAAGTCAGAATGGCTGGAAGCATAGTCAAAAGGAAGTTTCTTTTCTTGTCATCTAGATCATGTCGACTTCACAGTCGGTTGGCAAAGTGGTCGACGAAGGCAAACAGAAGGGTAATGAAAGAAGTTGATTTTGCGTCGGTCGACAAGGAAATCGACGAAATTGAACAGAATTCAAAGTTTATGGTTGTCGAGTTTTCTGTCGGGTCCTATATGTTGACCAAAGGGTCGACGAAATTTGGGCAATACTTTTCTTTGAATTATGAAGAATAATTGATATGTTTCTTTTGTCATGTAGAGAATTGGGAGAAGATCAAATTGTGCATACGTGACAGATAATACAATTGGGCAAAAGATGTACTCATATCTTAGTCTACTGATTAAAAGTAAAGAAACGAGAATTTTTAGTTCCTCAACTAAGGTATATTTCGATATCCTTAAGATATATGAATATGGGTATATGATATATGCTATTCATGTTAATTGGTTGATTTTTAACATGAACAATGATTTTAAAAGTTGAGCATATTCCCTAAGTGAATTGATGATCTTTTATATAGATTATATCTACTCAACATTGATTAAATGGGAATAAAGTGTCATTCTAATCTGAAACCCCCGAAGTATGATTATCCAAATGCATGCAATACAATTAATTATTGAAGGTTATTGTATGCTTTTATGAAAAAATCATAACATTGATTTGCATTAATACATTCATGGAAAATGAATAGCTCTATGATACTAATGGCTATATTAATCATGGTACAAGAAGCATAAATTTGTTTCTTCTGATTATGACTATATAAGGTGCATAAAAATGATCAAAATCCTATGATAAACATCTAAATTGTAAGCATGATAAATAATGAGAAGTTAAAGTATTATACTTCTTTGGAATATCTTTGTTTGAGCCATATTTTGAAATTATGGCATTAACATGAGTCATTATCCATGAAAAATGAATGTATATTTTTTATGGTATTTAAATGCATATGAGAGGCACTAAATGAATTCATTAGTTTGTTAATAAATTCATTTGGCTTCCTAAAAGATAAAAGGAAAACAAATTGGGGACTAATATTGGCTTAAGGATATTTCTCCTAACATAAATAATGTATTGAACATAAATAATGTGCTTCCAAGATAGTATGCATGGCTAGATCTGTAAAATTACCATTTCGATTGCCATTTGCACGATGCACTGAAAGGACATATTTTTAGATGAAGAATACATTGAATGTGTTTTGTTTTATGGCCAAATATTTTAAATGTTTGGGAGTTATGGGTGATAACCAGTGAGACTTAAATATGTGCCATTAATGGATTATTTTGTTGTCATCACCTAAAATAGGAGTTACAATTTGTCCCTGATTTTTTCCTTGTTAAATTGAAAATCAGAACTGGAACAATGACAAGGATTTATGTGCATGACTTTATGGAATGGAAGTTATATTTTTCCACTAAATCTAATGATAGATTTAAATTAAGGAAAAAGAAAAAATGAATTGTTGTATTCATTGTTTGGGCATAAATGACAAAAGAAGTGCCCAGTCTCAAACCTCAATGTCCATGATATTTAGACTACTAAATATTAAATAACTTGATTCTTGGTGCATGGAGTTGCTTTATAAGACACTCTTATATGCAATTGTTATATATATCTTGTCACAAATGAATTTTTAGATGCCCCCGTGGCAAGTAATCTTAAAATGGTAAAGTATCAAATATTTGTGTGCTATATGGGGTGCATGATTTTTGAGTTTTCTGAAATTCTTCATTTGTATATATGAAAGAATTTAGTAAGAATAATGATTCTCAATTATGTGGTGAGAACTATGACTCTTTCTTCCACTCCACTTTTGTGAGAATGGAAATTCCATGCATGGAATGGGATGAACATGATGTGTCCCAATGAGTTCTATCCTCTAGATACGAACATAGGTTTGTTCTCAATAGAATACAGTCTATAAAGAGAATTTGTTCTCTACGAGACTAAGGTTGAGAATAAACTCAATAAAAGTAATGGATATTGGAGAAGTGGTACTAGTGGTGAGTGAGGCACCAATAGGTGACTTCTTTACACAACATAGAATTATCTATGAAGTTTCTACCATAGTTACATCTATCCAATAGAAATATGAACGTGAAAAATACACATTAATTTTTGAAGAAAATTGTGAAAATGATATTTTCAGTTCAATATCACCCGAATGTGGGGGATAGTTTCTTGTCAAGTGATTACCTTATTAAGGTATCATGAAAGAAATTGTGACTACCCTATAAATACTTGCGAGTGTGGGGGTCTTATATGAGCAATGCAATCAAACACTTGTGAGTGTCAAAGTATCTGGTGGAGATACTTGCATTAAAGGAAATAAAGATGAATCCTAATTGGTAGATAAAATCCTTACAGGCCATAAGTACATGACGGTACCATGTAGGGGTTCTTTGTGTATATTTTGAACTTGTCAAAATTACAAAAGAACACTATAGTGTGATGAAAAGAATATGTAATTCTTTTGGAAAGGAAATGGTTCAAGTTGAAGAACCAAGATGTGGCTAGGAACCAAATGAAAATCATTTAGGAATGATTTGAATCAAATTTGTTGGGAATGATTTACGAACTTCTTAGTTCTTGTGATGGATCTTTATGGAGAAACCATAAAGAGTGTCGATTCTATTTTTGAGAATCATACTTAAAAATAAGTTAATGTCACATAAGGAATCAAAGTAAATAAACAATGAGTTTGTTTAGATTACTTGATATGTATTCTCTCGTGTTGAGATCAAGATCAAATGATGTTTCCTTCAATGGAAAATTAGATACGGAGCAACCCGAGAGTTTCAAGCTCTAAATACCGATAATAAGATCGGTAAACTCTTTTATGGTCTTGGAACAAGTCCAAAGATCATCGATAAGAGTTAAAGAGTATGTCAAAATATGTCTACGTCAATGGGACATGGAAAGACTAAGGCATTTGATGCCTATTTGAAAGACATAATAAATTGTCGATAGTAAGTCTATTAACATGTTAAGTCTGTGTTTAGCGCGTGGAACTTACCGTGTGATTTTACTAGTTAAAATCACGTGGATTCAATGGTCTTATTTTGAGTCAACCTCATTATAGACAAAACTCTTGTGGAGTTTGAGCAAAAATAATTGTAGACTTGCTAGAACCACATTAGGTGATATTTTTCGGTTATCCTAGTTATGTGGGGAGTATTACTTTGGTAGAATACTCAAAGATGATCGAGAGAATAGTGCTTCTAATGAGTTCCGCTACAGTAAATGTTGATGAAGTAAGCTAGTGAAGTGCAAATACGAGTAATCAAGCATTGGATTGGGCAGTTAATATGGATAGTCAATGTTAGAGTACTAAAGTACTTACGATATACTCGTAGTGTTGAGTTACATCATACTTGATATCCAACCGTGCTGGAAGAGTACACAGATACAAATTGGATATATAGTAGCAATGATTCAAACAACACTAGCGGCTATGGTTATGCTAGCCTGAACATACGTGTTTTGGAAATCTCCAAACTAGATTGTGATAGCCGGTTTCACAATAGAATCCGAAATGTGTATATCGAATAGTTGAAAGACAGAGGCTAAATGGTATCGCTAGTTTTGAATGGGGATATGTGCCATTGATCTATTAATCATAGATGTGGATGGCACATAGCCAGTTGTATAATGGTAGTCCAAGATATTACTTTGTCACAGATATAGTATCATTTGCTAAAGATATCTTGCTTGACTGTATGAAGTCAAAATATAATATCGCGGATCCACTAACCTGTGTGTTAAACAAACGAAAGTTGAGAAAATGACGAAAGGAATGAGGTAGCCTATAAAGTAAAAAAGTCTTAAGATGGAAAACCCAACCTAGTTGACTGGAGATCCCAAGATCTAGGTTCAAAAGGACAACCTAATCATAAGACTTGGTGTGGTCACTGTGGGGATAACCTCAACTCATTCCTGTCATCAAATAGTGACATGACGGAAAATGATAGCAAATGGTTGCTTTAATGACACTTTAGTAAGTAATATCATTTACTCTACACTTAAGAAGTCACCTACGTAAGAGAGAAGTGGGGCCGCTTCAAAGGAGAACTGTTAAGGCTCAGTTCTTTAGAGACTCTCGCAGAACCAGGACGTGTTCATGGCCAAAATGAATAAAACCATGAGAACGGAACTAAAAAGAAAGGGTTCATGTGTATTGTATGTGGGTTTCTTTACACAATACAGCCGGACAGTTCAAGGACATCGCGTCTACTGGATAGTTAGTAAAGCAAGCATACTTTACAAGGAGGAAGTTCAAAAGGTAACACCTAATTTCTCTACGCAGGAATCAGTTGGTGAACACCATCTTCATCGAGTCAAACCAATGTCTCATTCATGCGGGGGATTGTTAGAAATGAGCTATTAATATGAATGAGAATTGCTTTCTCATAGATTGGAAAAGTTGAGTTTATGCTATCGGAGTTAGCTTAACTCATGTACGTGCCCGACTTGCAGACACAAATGTCGGACCGAACTCTCGTGGACCTAATCAACCCACGTTTGCTCTTTCTCATATTAATTTTTCATTAAAATAATAGAGAAACTTTTGCTGCTAGATTTAATTCTAAACGGTTTTCATTTAATCCGAATTTGACCGGATTGATTACCAATGGTTATGAAGGTGTTAATGAATATAATATTTCATTTAGCACAGGAATTAATTTGCTGCAATAAAACTAGCCGTCTCAGTTTTGAATTTGTAGGATTAATTCATTTAAATGAGTAGAATAAATGGTTAAGTGGTTACAAATGTTTAAACATTTGACTCACAATTATTTAGCTACAATTAAAGTGAATTAACATGAGAAAACCGTTGGGTTTTTTTGGCTGAATTCGAAAGGTCTCTTAATGATATAAATAGTGGCTCATTTGTTTAATTCTAAGAAACCCAATTTCTTCATCAATGTTGCCTTAGCTTTTTCTTCCTCTTCCTTGGTGTTCATCAAATATTTTATAAGTTCCAGTTCGCCTGTGGAGCTACTTAGTGCTAAGTAATTTTCACGTTTCTCCGTCGTATCTTGGGAAACAATTGCGCATGATCATCTAGCACTTTAGGAGGGGGCAAATATGTTTTAAGGAAATCGTGTTTTCACGAGCCTCAGATTTTCCTATTTCTTAAAGATATCATTGCTCATCACAAATACCACATTCAATTCTTCCAACACTTTTTTCTTTTTTTTTTTCCAAATAAAAAGTCTGCAAATTTAAACCCTAATTCTCAATATGTAAAAATTTATTATTCTCTTTGTCTTAGGAAAAAGAAAATATGTAGTTGAATTATTACAAACACAAGTTTTTTTCATTTTTGTTTTTTTTTTTTTTTTTGGATTTAGAACTCAGTATAGAACAAGAGACAATGAACATGGGAAAGAAGAAACAGTCTCATTTAAAAGGCGTCCTAGTGAAGGAAAAAACATCACATTTGCACTCAAAACATTTTGTTAAGAAAAGCATGTGAAAAAGTATATCTAAAAATACCCCTACCGCCCTACGTTCTCTAACTTAGAGGAACATCTATCAAAGAGAGTTGAAATACTCATGCCATTCATAAAGAAAATAATTCCAAAAAGAATACTAAAAAAGAGGAGGAAAAAAACTTCCCTTCAACGAAAAGTTTGCTTTAGTTCTTTTACCAAAAGCACACAACACTGCCGATGACATAATTGAAACGATCATCTTTCTCATTTTCACAGCAAATTAAATAATTTAATACTTTAACATGATGGCTGTGACAGAGGAGCCAAATCAATCTGCTTCAAGAACAATGGTTTATTGTTATTTTTAAAAAAATTGGAGTATTAGACGAGAGACATGTTTATAAAAATTAATACTTAGTTATGAATATTTAATACTGAATTAGAAATACTGAATTCATTAAACAGTTACGAAATAAACAATAAGTTAACTTTTAGTGCTTATAATTGGTACTATACTTTCAGCACTACTAATTCATTGAGAGGTTTATTTTTTGTTATCAAACATGCTAAATTGAAAAAGTTTTTAATTAAATAATACTTTTAGACATTAAGTTGGGTTATCAAACAGGCCCCAAAAAAATTAACTAGGATCTCTTCCATGTGTTGCACGGAACATGTTAAAATGTACACTAATACGATTATTAATTATAAAAAATATGTCACGTACTCGATTAACGGTTGATTGAGAAATAGAATCTAAAAAAAACACGTCATACAAAAGAATGAGCCAACAGTAAAAAGTGAATTTTAAAAGCAGGGTGAAAATTAAGTGATATTTAGATTATTATAATTTAAATTTTCTTGAATTTGAATATAAAAAAAATGTTTCACATAATTTTTTTTGATAATTTTACCCGTGAGATTTTAACTTCTTTTTAATGAAAATGAAATTAGACTGATTGGATTTAAATATAAGAAAATTAGGTGTTAGACCCGTCCGATGGACGGGGAAGGCATACACATTTAGACATTTTTATATAAATTTTGTATTTTTATAAAATATGTAATGATTTCAGTTTTAAACATGATTACCTCTGGGTTTACAGGAATTTGTTTTTTTAAATGACATTTTAAATTCACTGGTGACAAGGTTTATGCAGATCTCTCTAAAATTTGTTAGGATTTGGTACTCTCTCCAATCGATCTCTGTGTTAGGATTTGGTTCATGAAAATAAGGGTTCGGTTTTTAGAATTTTATTTTTTTAAAAAATTATTTTAGTTGCTTTTTTTTGTTTTATTATTTTGTTTTGTGCATTTTTAAGTCTAAGAAATTAATAAAATGCCACATAGAATTAAATCCTATGTGGCATGTGCTCCATGCCTTTAGTTTTCTCTCTCTGGTTTTTGCCTTAGTATAATATATATAGATAGATGTCTTATTTGTTCTTTTTTTCTCGTAATTTTAGCCGTGAAGTTTTAATATTTCTAAATGAGATTGGCATTAGATTTTATGACAAAATGAATTTTCTTTTTAGGAAAAAATGGTAGATATTAAGCGGGACTATGTATGCATATTACAATATGTAGCAGTAGTAGGAATTATTACATACGTTTAATTTTAAGGGATGAAATTAACATGTGTTTTTATGAATAAGCAAGATAGAAACATTAATTTCGTGAAATTAGGAAGAATTAATGCTAGATTTCTCATTAGTTTAAGAGGCAGGGGCTTTTCTTTCTTTTTTTTTTTCTTTTTCCAAAAATGGTGTTATGTTTTTTGCGGGAAAACAATGCACAAGAGTGCGACACCTCATTAAAAATCTTCTCTTGGACAATTATTTTAATAGGATATATATTGATTTAATCATTATTAAAAAAAGGTTTACTACGTAGCGCTTTCGATAGCAGCATCACGCTTTTACTCAGTCGGGCTCGTGTCCAAAAGAGACTAAAATTTAATTAATTTATTTGGTTTTCTGTCTCCGGTCTTCGCCAAATCTATCTCCAGTCATCCTCCGGTCCATCTTCATCGCCTCCATTATCTTGTTCTTGTTCTTCCTTCTTCCGATTTCGAGAAAATCTCTCCCAGTTTCTCTCCTCAGACCATCTTTGCCCGAATCTCGCCTTCAATCCAATTAGATTTTAGATTAATAAAGAAGAAAACAACAAAACCCAAATTCTTTCTTTTGGGATTGGACGAAGATATGGATCATAATTGTCATAACGGATTCAGTTTCTTTACAATTTTGTTATTCATTGGATTTTTATCCACCCGGGTTTATTCGATCCAGTTCGATCTTCAATCAGGTCACACCAAATGTATAGCTGAAGATATTAAGTCAAACGCCATGACCGTCGGCAAATATCACATTGTTAACCCTACCGAAGGCTCCCCTTTACCCGATTCTCATAAAGTCACTGTCAGGGTAAGCTCATCTTTGCTTTTATGTCCTGGGCATTCTTTTTTCTCTCTCAATCTCTGTTTTATTGTATTTGTATTTTTTTAGGCTTGATTGAGTTGTCTGTTTAGGGGAATTCTGTGGAAAGAAGCTTATTTTTTCATTTAAGTGGTTAGGTTCTGCTCTTTCCTTTTTGTTTCTTGTTTTATATTATTTTACTGCTGGTAAAAAAAGATGTGATTTTGATGCATATTATGTGGTCTGGAACGAAGATTGTCTATCTTTCCTCTTGAAAGTTTTGTTCGTCGTGTAGAGGAGCGGTTTAATATTTTTCCTGAATTTGAAATTGTAACTCATGGTTCAGTTCGGTTGTTTTTGACAGGTCACATCGTCTTATGGGAATAACTATCATTATTCCGACCATGTACAGTCCGGGCAGTTTGCGTTTCAGACTGCAGAGGCCGGAGATTACATGGCTTGCTTTTTTGCAGCGGATCACAACCCTGCCGTTACTCTCACAGTTGATTTTGATTGGAAGTCTGGTGTTGCAGCAAAGGACTGGTCCAATGTTGCCAAGAAGGGCTCGGTGGAAGTAAGATTAAAACCTATGTTTACTTAATTTGAACAGATTATTTCTGTGATAGATGTACATATGCACTGGCAGCGTTAGCTATTTTCTCTCTAAAATTAAATTGTTATGAAAGTTGATTGAAGAACCTAGGAACACTCTTCGGTTGGCATACTTCTGGACACTGTTTTCAGGCCGTTGTATATGCTGTTAGTGATTAATGTCAAATGCAAGTGATTACAAAAGTTGTGAGCATTTATTGGGGTTTTGGGGGTTGGGGGGGAGAGAGGGGGATGATTGATGAGTTAAGGTGTTTTACTCTAGTGCTGAATGAACCTAGGAACACTTTTCAGTAGGCATTTCATGGATTATTATGCACTTTAGTATGTTTTCAGAATGTAGAATGCTGTTAGTGATCGATGTCAACCTGTTTCTTGCATGCATAGGATTAATGAGGCTGCAAGGTTATGAGGACGGGGGGAGATTGATGAGTGAGGGGTTTCGTTAGCATTTCTGTTTAGTGACATGACGTGCTTAATATATCCGGTATATTTTAGTGGAATTTTCTTTAGTCTGATCTGCCTTTCTCACCTCAAAGATGCAAAATGCATCAACGGAAATATGGATCTGCGATAGTAAATACAGAACAATGTTGGAGATGTTCCCTTTGTAAAGATAGAGACACGAATGGGTGAGTAAAACAATTTTTTTTTATGGTTTGGCCATCTGGAGGTTGAATTCAGCACAATCTTTAATTCCGAAAGAAGTTCCTGCAGAACCTTGGACTTCCCTTTGTGAGAGTCATTGATCTGGATTAGACTGTGCCACAGTCAAGAAAAGGAAAAATTAAATAAAATTTGTGCTTGTTTTTCTTTTGTTGCTTAGACTTATTGGCAAACATGTGCCAGTTACTTGACATTTTATTCAATAGGATGTGCAGCAAAAGATATCTGGTTCCTCTTCTTTTTTTTTTATGTTGCTCTTTAGAGACTGTTTAATTGATGCGTTGAATGATTGAATTACTTTTATATAGGTCATATCGACCTCTCCGGCTTTTCCCCTGGAGTTATACTTTTGTGTGAATCTGATATTGTATATTAACGGAACGAATGGGTTTCTCCCTGCAACCATTTTCTTTTTTAAACCCTGCAACTGTTTTCAAATATAGGAGAAATGTGTCTGCGTCCTGGTCCTCTTTTCCTTTTCCTTTGCCTGCATGATTTGTTCATCCTTGTTCTTTTATTTTTGGAATTAATTGCATATTTGTATGTCGATGACATTTGAAAGATTGTGAGTGGTGGATGGGTCCCCATTAGTGAAAGCATTGCAAGTTAAAGGTTTAGGTGGTTAGGTGAATGTCATGGGATCTTTGTTATGTTGGAGAATATGTGGACTGAAACTACTTTTTGCTAATGATGAATATTCATATTTCTTGATTGTGTTAGCAATACATCTTATTTATGTTTGGAACTACTTGTTTACCAGTTGATGGAAATAGAGCTGAAGAAAATGTATGACGCTGTTCAGTCCATTCATGATGAGATGTTCTACCTTCGAGAAAGGTATGTATCTATAGTTCTTAGGTTGCTCATGTTCCCGTCTTATATGTGGTCACGATTGATTTCCTGACAATTTTTGTGCTTGTTGTAGGGAGGAAGAAATGCAGGAGCTCAACAGATCTACCAACTCTAAGATGGGTTGGTTAAGTCTTCTCTCCCTCTTCATTGCTTTGTCTGTGTCAGGATTGCAGCTATGGCATCTGAAGACATTTTTCGAGAAGAAGAAGCTTATATAGTGGTATAAAGTTTTCTCTGTACAAGAGCTTCTAACTGTTTGCTTACGTTATAAACACAAGTAGAAACAGACTACTTCGAACTGATATGGCTAGGAAAATTTGAAACATGACCGCGAATTATTTATGGCATGAGGAGATAATTTTGATTACAGCTTCTGCTTGTATTTGCGTTTGTGATGTTTGTATTTTGAATCCTATAATTTATGTTGGTACATTATTAACAAATCGTGTGTACATGTTGCATTGTATCAGTAACCTGGACAGACTTCAAGAACTCGCTAGCAACATCAAACTGCATTAAAAATACTTCTAGGGACTCAGTTTTCATCTTTCTTACCTTCCAAAACAAAGAAATACTAGAGAAAATTTAAACGGTTGATGTTGGTGGACTCAAACTTGTGTTATGAGTATAACTTTATAGAAAAAATGAGTATGAAACAGACAACAGACTATGCTAAGAAACATTTTTAAGGATCTAGAACTCAACAAATACCAAGCGACAATGTCAAGAATAAGAGCTTGGGTTATATGTTAATTTCACCAAGCTAGCTAAGGAATCTGGGGAACATCCCTATCTACAATCTTCAAATCCAGATGAGCTGGCGAGGAATAGACTTCAGCAAAACTCCTGGAACCTTGTTAACTATTCACAATCCCTTCAGGATGTTCAGGTATTGCAGGGTAAACAGGGATGGGGGCTTGCAGATATAATTTGCAGAACGTCTACTTTTCTTCCAGGCCTTAAAAATCATGAAGTAAAGAGATGCCAATGATGATCCGAGGGCAACATATCCTTCAGTTTTTCTAGTCTCTTTAGAATCTCCAAGAATGAAGGCCTCTTGTTCATGTCAGCAGCCCAGCAATGCTCAACCAATCTAAGATCAAGGTACAAAAGAAATTAAGAACCAAATTGAATCAACCTATGAGAATGAGGGACCATCAATGCATTTAGCGACTACAGAATTGATAAGTTCATGACCAAAACGCTGTAGTCATTATGTGACAGCTTTGGCATAATGACAGAAAGACACCTTGAACTCAACTTTGATAATGGGTCTCAGGCATTATGTGGCTATTAGTTGGATTGGATAACGAAAAAAAGTTTCGACAAATGAGACAACTCCTTTTAGACATGTTTGGGTCACAAACATTCACAATAAACCAAACTTCTGATTGTTTCATGGGTGAAATTTCACAATTTGACTTACTCTCTCAATTCTGGTATGAAACTCTTTGCCCTAAACATAGGCCTGTGACCTTCTGCAACATATTTAGCTGCCTCGTATGGTTCATAGTGGGAAAGGGGTGGCTCACCCTCGAGCATCTGCAAATTTCATTGTTCATATAGAAAAAGAAAAACAAAGAAGAAAGAAAACGAAGACAATTCTCCATAATTCTCTATAATGCTGAGAGAGTACACTAAATTTACCTCATATAATATCATAGCAAAAGAAAACACATCAACCTTCTTATCGTACTTTCTGTGCTTGAATACTTCAGGAGCCATGTATCGATCTTTGGTATGCACAAAATCAAACATATGGGATAAGTAAAATAATAATCAAATCTAAGATACAAGCAAACACATTTTAAGTCGACACAATACGAACAAAAAATACTCACAGCTTCCTGTCTCTCCAGTTAGCTTGTACACGTCATGAGAATGTTGAACCCTAATGAGTTTACTTAGGCCAAAGTCTCCAACTTTTAAATGGTCGGCACTGGTATTGACAAGGAGAACATTCCTGACAAAGGAAAAGCCAACAAAGAAAATTCAGCAGGCAGTTCTCTGTGATTCTACCCACGACAAAATGTAACTAGCCTCCTCAATACTACCCAATACGCTAATGTATCTCAATACAGAGACTTGCCTTGGCTTTAAATCCCGATGAATCACGACATTTGGTTCATTGTGAAGATAAGCCATCCCTCTGCATGCACAATTACAACAGAGATGAAGTATGACAAGAAATTACATGACTATCGCTCTGCATTTAAGGTAACTGTATAATAGAAAGTAGAAACCCAATGCTCCCTAATTATTATATGGAAAATGTAATATCCAATTGTTATTGATCTAATTACAGAATACAAAATATGCACGAGATAAGAGATGACTGCAGAAGATTACTACAAGGTAGCACTTTGTAATTACGAGATCAGCTTTCTTATGATGAGCTAACAATATATACTGAAACATTGAAGTAATTCCAAGTACCTGGCAATATCCATTGCAAAATTAATTGCAGTTGCCGGGTTAAGTGCACCTTTTTCCTTCAGATATTGATGTAGGTCACCCTACAGGACCATTGTCATAATAGATATAAAACCTACTGTGTGGAATTTATAAATATTTAACTCAAAATACATTAAGGTATTTGCAATTGCTCACCCCCCTCAAGTACTCAGTGATTAGCATCAAAGGCTTCTTTTCAGTGACAGCTCCAAGAAACTGAACAATATTTGGATGCCGAAGTTTTACCAGCAAATTGACCTCATGTCTGAAATCTTGACTGAAACAAATATGATAGTGAGCTTCTGGGCTACAACAACACACATAATATAGAGTTACAAAGCTACAGGTACTGTCAAAATAAACTTACATGACCAATCTATCATCTGAGAGGTTTGGAAGAATCCTTTTGACAGCTACAGGTGTTCCACGCCAGCATGCTTTCAGTATCTCACCAAAAGACCCCTAACAGTTTCACTAATAATCAGCCACTGGCTTGCAAATTAAGTAAATAACAAATTGAAAAAGAAGATCTGGAAGAATAAAAAATAAGCAGAACCTAGTTATAGCTTCTTGATTTCACCCCCCCCCCCCTTCTCCTCTAAAAACAAAGTGTACATAGTGCATGACTGCATTTATTTAGAACCAGAGCAGAAGCTAACATGAAACTAAAATTCAAAAGGTGAAATCTCCTTCTGTTGGTTCGTAATGGAGCTATGAAAACAAGGCATATAATCATGCCATGGAACTGAAAAAAATAATAATACTAATAACAATATGCTTTGAGCAGAACATGCCTCTGGAATAGTGACAAAAACATTTAATATTGACAAAATTGCAACCAGTTGATATATTTGGACAAAATTGCATTGAAACTCTGGTCATTTTCATTTTATGTTAAGGAAATTGAACAGCTTTGACATAATTCTATGTCAATTTTTATAAATGAAACCCAAATCTCCACCAAAATTACCTACTATTTGACAAAAATCAAGACGAAAAGCAATGGAAAGACATACATTAAACAACCATGCAAACACGTATGACATTTTCCACATAAACTAAATAGAAATGAAAAATTCCTTTAGAAAAATAAATTCAAACCTTCCCAATTATAGCTGAGTTTGAGAAGTCCAGTTCAGAAGGATCAATCTCCCAGTCACACTTATTAGGTAGAGGGGGAGGAACAGCCCTTGGTTCAAAGTGGCTCCCATTCTGACCCTGCAAAAGTTGTAGTATAGAAAAGTTTGAAAGGAAAGAACCCAATCATACAGAAATTTTAAATGAACTGTTGCAACACTAAATGAAAAGATCTTGAGAAACCCAAAGTGCCTCTATCAATTGGGGTCAGGTAGAAGATACGTCACATCATTATCAAGGCCTACTCTACAAATGGGGAAGTTTTATAAAGTGACCTTCGGTGTACAGCTAGCTCAGTCACAGAATGACAGTAAAGTGAAACAACGCTGTATCTTCCATCCTTAAAACAAATGCAAAGTACAGTATGACAACTTGTAGCACAAAAAAGCTTGTTTAGAGGACTTAAGGCTTAAACAAAAACTCAAGAAACTGCTGACTGCTAGTCAGAATAGTGCATTTACATAATCTTCATAAATATGGGCACACAGGCACTTGCAGAAAGTAATGTGCAAATGAGATTTTTGAATCAAGCATTAAGTTAGAGGCATTATAAAACAAAACCATGCAAAAGGAAGGTATTCATGCTAACATATACAGAAGTGGGATATTCCCCAGGTGCAACTTCAGTAATTAAATAAAAGAAATGAAGCCAACCAAGATGAAGATAGAAAGGTAAGGACAAGACCGGACTAATGAGATACGTACATAAGATAGGCCACCATATGACTTCAGCAATTCAATCATGCCGTGCTTTTTAGCTCCTTCTGCATCAGCTAGAGGCTGCCATCATCAAAATGAAACTCAATATGTACAGAAGCTGAAGGCATATATCAGATGCACAAATGCTTAATGGCAACATAAGAGAGATAAAAAGAAAACAAGCAGTACTTTGGCTAAAGATTTATATAAAATTTATACATGATAGTAATACAAGTAAGGGAGCCATTCTTCTTCCAAAGCAAAAGGCTTTCAAGGTGATCTAAGCAAAAACATATACCACTAACTACCTCTTTGAATTGGCTACCATAAAATCAATAGTTATCAAAGATTTCTTTAGCCACTAGCAGCTACATACAAAAACATTCAACAAATCAATTACATGCAACTTCATTGTACATAAAGAGCAAAAATACATATGAAAGCTTCCATACAAGTGCCATCATTCTATTTATCAGCATTCCAAATAACAACTTTTGACTTAAGTAATTAGTGCGCATTACGCTCCACCATACTACTCCAGCCGTCCCTCAGCTATTGCATTTATGCTTCTTTCCTCCTCCCTCTGAATATCAAATACCAAAACCCAATGGAGAGGCTTAAAGTTGTGTGAATTAGAGATGAACAATTAGCCATTACTACTACTGCTAACCCTTTCTATCTCCCCTGCCACAAAAGAAATCTTGAACTCCTGAGAGAGTTTTATTAGCCAAAACCCAACTCCGAATCCACTGGCCTAACTATACGCCTCATATAAATATCATAGCTAAGCTTATTGATAATAAAATAATATGGGAATGCAAACATTTATATGGTAAGTAATCAGCATGGAATGAGTACACAGTCAGATGGGAAACCAGTCGAATCCAACACCAAAAAGACACTCTTTAACACCATTTCACAAAACATAGAAAGCAAGGGATAGAAAATGACCGAGGAATCATACCGTGTTTTTCCAACGATCTTGGGCGTTGACATCAGCGCCAAACTCGATCAAAGTCTTGCCGACGTCGATCCAACCGTGGAGAGCAGCGACGTGGAGCGGAGTCCGGTTATCGTAATCCTTAGCGTGTACCAAACTCCGATCCTCTTCTAGAAGCTTCCGGACGGCGGCAGCGTCGTTCTGGTGAGCGTGCCACAGTATCATCGAGGTTCGACTCACTCTGGCCTTCTCCTTCTTCTTATTATCACCCGAAGCAGCCGCCGGAGCTTCTCCGGCAGCGGCGGAGTGGCCGGAGCTGCCCTCGCTCCCGCTCATTTCGGATCGGAACTGAACAAAGGCGTGAATTACAAGCTGCTCTTTTCTTCTTGTGTGCAAGATATCTTCTTCCTGCGTTTTTTAGTGCTTAGTAAAATAATTGTATAGCGCGTGTTTGGATATCCGTAAAGCATAAACGGATTTCTGTAACTGTTGGATCAATTTTACTTTTATCCGTTTGTGTGTGTGTGTGTGTGTGTTTTTTTTTTAAAAAAAAATTAATTCGGGGGAAATTGACTTTTTATTTCAGATTCTTGCCACAGATCAGAAGACGGTTGCCTTTCTTTTTTTTCTGATATTTTTATTTGAGATGTGACGGTGAATTTTACTTTTCGATTAGGGGGCGGGAATCTGGACAGCCAAACGCTCCCTTTTAGCCGTTTCCTTTCCCATATGATTTTTTCAGGAATCAGATCCTGCTGCCGAGGAAAAATATTCCATTTGCCTGTCCCATTTTGGCAAAGCCACAGTATTTAGTAATTTCCTTATTAAATGATTCAGTCAATAATTTCATAACATAAGCGAGAATTAATTATCGAATGTAACATTTTAGTCCATCGCACTAGATGATTTCTTTGTATTTTTAAAAGGTAGAAGCAGAAAATTTTCAGCAGAAATGATGTTGAAAAACGTTTGGATTTAACGGGAACGTAAAGAAATACTACTATATTCTTCTGCCTGCTGCTTTAATAAGATGAGCTTATCCACAAACATAAAGTCTTAAATCTTTTTATAAATGACAACTTGATGAAAGTATGTCTCAATCAACTTCTTGTGTAGGGAGAGGTGTGTTTTATGACTAGATCTGGTTCTGACTCTTCCCTCAGATACTGGGCAACCGCGTAGGATGATCAATGATGGTAGTATTTTTATTTATTTTATTTATTTTTTTCGTGTGAAAGTTTCTTAGTATCTAAATCAGCAATTTTATTCCAACAACTATTTGTATGATCAATTTCTATTTCTAGTGCTACCAAATTTTACATCACATCAAGGTTCAACATTTTACCAAAATTTGTATAGGTTCTTGTTTTAGCCGAACTTAGAGAATGTATTACACATGAAATCTATTGTATTCGACGGGATATATCCAATAAGATCCATATTAAATATTTTTTTAACTTTAAAAATGATCAAATTTTAATAGGCAGAAATAAGGTAAATACTTTTTTTTTTTGTAATGACGAAAACCCCACCAGAGATGGGTAAACCATCGGGATGACAAGCTCGGGTGCGAAATCGGGGATTCATTAGTGGGTTAGTCATAACAAGCCCCTAGAGGTGCCAATAAGCAAGGTGAGAGCCAACTCTTCGCTTTTTTTGAGGGATTGGGAGATTAAACTCATGACCTCCTCTTAGAGCAAGGGTGGTTTTACCACCGAATTAACTCCTCATTCGCAAGGTAGATATCTATTTTAAGAAGATAGATAACCAATATATTTTATATTGATATTGTTGTGTTATTTATATTTCTTAATCCGTGAAGAATTTGTAAACAATTTATATATAAAATTTATAACACTCACTGATATCTATCCGATAATATCAATAATCGAATATTTTTTCAAACTAATGCATTTAAATTTTATAGTCAGAAATAAAGGAATATGTTTTTTTTAAAAAAAATATTTATCAATTGGGTTCTTACTGATTATCCAACCGGTTTGAACTGGTTATCCAATCCTTTGTTTTTTTTAGAAAATTAATGTCTTATATGTTAATACTGATTATCTATTTTGTTTATAATGTTTATCCAATTATTTGTTTCCTTTGAAATACTGTTGTCTAATGTGTTCTAGTGATTATTCATCGTTTTGTATTGGTTATCCAATTATTTTTACTGTTTGTCCAAATAATTTTGTATTACTTGTCTAATAATATTTTTTTCTCTTAAGAAAATGCTTATCCAATGTATTTATACCGATTATCCACATGCTTAGTAGTACTTATTCAACTATTTTTTATTTTTTTTAATGAAAACACTTGTCCATTATGTTTATACTAAACTAATAAATTAAAGTAGTCACACAAATTTACATAGAAAATCCAAATCAGAAAAAAAAATAAAAAATCACGCGACTGTAACAATAGTCAAATCTCCATTCTCACAATAATGGGAAATAATCTTCACCAACCGATGGATACACATGACTTCTTCACCCAAAAGTGGATTACAACACTACTCCTCTTCCAAAAATACACCTAAATCACAAAGATCTCCCCAAAATTTCTTGTTTTGCCTTTAGTCTCATTTTCCATCTTAAACCCTATGCACTATCCATACAACATTTTAACTTACCTTTTAAAAAATATTTCAAACATTATTTTTACACAATTTTCGTCCACTACCACCGGACCACCTCCATCACCGCCCGCCACTGTCGGGCCGCTCTCTACCGCCACCGGCCGATCGTCGGCTGGCGGCGGCAAGAGGCGGTCTGGCGGTGGTGGCGGCGACCGAAGTGATCAGGTGATGGAGAAAAAATAATATTATTTTATTTAAAATAATATCCGGATTATTTTTTAAATTTTTTCTTAATCATATTTTAAATCATATCTCAAACTCAAACAAAAACTAAAATCAATGTGCAGCTGTTGCTCTTTGCTTGCTAAACTCACGCGCAAAAAACCACAAGGGACCAAAGGGTAATAACCCACGGTCAAGTCCCAAAAACAAAACCAAATTAGATTTGTTTTTCTTATATTATTATTTTTATTTTTTATTTGCTTTTGTTGTTGCTGGCTCAATTGAGGGGAATGGCCAGCACAACATTGTTTTCTTTTAGTTAATATTATCTTTTAATTTCAAGGGACTAAATATAGCCCACTTAATCTTTAATGCGCCCATTTTATGACTATTTTATCATTTTTCATTATTATTAATAAAAGAATCATCATTTTAACATTTCATACGTTTTAACCATTTTTTTTTCAAACTTAAAGTTTTAGCTTTACCTAATAATAAAAAAATAACTTTACGTAAACAAACTAAATTAATTTTTTAAAAAATTTAGCTTTACCGAAATAAGTTAATATTTAACTTGACCTAAATTAACACCTCAACTCAAAAATTTATTCAATTAATTAATATCAAATTTTTAATTATCACACGATACATTAAGTAATAAAAAATAAATATAAGTAATGGCATAAATAAAAAAAAAATAATTACATAATTTTTTTTTTTAAAAAGTGAAGATAAAACAAAAAGACATCATATTTAAATTTAAAAAAAAGGAAAAAAAAAAAAAAGCGAAGGCCACGCCCTCAATGGGCAAACGGCCAACGGCGCCACACCTACCGGCTGTGGGAAGCCCAACGATAGCTGGCGCAGAGAGGGCAGGCAGCCAATAGGCCACCCGTGTTAACCAAGCAAGCAACCGATTGGTCGTGCGCCCTCTCTGCGCGAGTTACCGTCGGGCTGTCCGCCATCGATAGGTACGGCACTGCTGGCCATTCACCCAATGAGGGCGTGGCCTTCACTTTTTTTTATATATAATTTTCTTCCAACTGTGATGATTATACATACATATACATATATATATTAAAACCAAAAAAAAAATTACATACTTGCGATGGCAAACTTTTTTCTCCTCTTGGGGGGCGATTTGCCATGATTTCTTCAAAGAAATGCTTAAATTTGAATATTAATGAACATTAGAAGGTTGTAGATTTTAAAATAATAAAAAGAGAAATTTTTTCATTGTTAGGGACAAAATCGTAAAAAAATTAAGCTTCACTAGCATTAAGTGGGCTACGCTTAGCATTACCCTAACGAAAACACATTTACGTGTGTGACATTTTCGTTCTTAAAAAATAATCTTCTATCCTGTTAAACTATTTGAAGGGAGTTTTTTTTGGATTAAAAGAATTTTCTTTCTGATCCGATTCGTAAGCATGTGAAGATTTGTGCCTGCCCATCATCTTCAAAATTTCAAACCAAACCTAAAATGCCAAAACTTCACCGTAATTACCCAACCTAATTGGTCTAAGCTTTGAGAGCTCTCATGGGTTGTTTCAGTAGGGATAAGGGACACGGTAAAGACTAAAGAGAGTAAAACAGTGAACATAAGCTCTAGGGGAAAATTCCACACGAACAAAAGAAACAAATGTTTCTGAACAAAAAATAATACTAACTTCGTCCTACAAAAATAATCCATATTGGAGTTTTAAATTTGTACTAAAAACAGTACAAAATTTAAAATTCAATATGGACTATTTTTTTGGAACGGAGGGAGTACGTAATAAAAATAAAATAAGATTACAAAGTAAAATAAGTGGTCATTGATTTATTCATTTTGGGGTTTTCAGCGTTAAAAAAAAAACAAAGTAAAACAAATAAAAATATTAACCAACAAGGCATGTGAGCTATGTGTAGTACATGAAGTTGGTATTCTGTGTATATGTGGATCCAGGTAATCACTTAATTGGGTCTGTTGGGTTTAATTATTTTAGTTTAGGGTAAATCACAAGTTCATTCCCCGATGTATCCTTGCGTTAGTTGTTTCATTCGTCGAAGTGCTTACTATCAGCTAGAGAAATTAGTGATACGTAAACACTTTGCAATATAAAATTTTTTAAAAAAGTTCATTTAACTTTGAAACTGCATTTTACGAAAAAAAATTTATCTTTTGAGGTCATTATGAACATCACGTCAAAAAAGTTAATTAGATTGGCAACGTTGCTGGGTACAAAATTAACACATTAACGGATCTATATCTATATCTATACTATATATAATATGAGAGTTTTAAATCGACACGTTTCCCGCAATGAGATAGTTTGGAGATTTCTCTACCACTTGTCAAGCTCACGTTTCTCTTCTGACACGTGTCGATAAAAGAGATTCTCATTCATTAAACAGTTAAAATTTTTTGGTAAATTAGTTATTTTAACTCATTTATCACCGATCCATTTCACTCATTTTATATTTTTGTAAATTGATTAATTACCTAATTAATTACCCATTTTCTATTTATGAATTATTATATTATTAATGAGTAAACTCCATTCCTAAAATAACTAGCAGAATAAATTAAAAGTTAATCTCATTAATTACAGACATTTATTTAATAAAAAATATCAAATTTGATTCCATTTATTTAAGAAAAAAATGATGAATTAGTCCCGACCTATATATTTTAAGTATAATGTCATCCCAACATATAATTCATATAGCCAGTTTAACCCATTTAACGAGATTAATTAATTATTTAACAATGATTTTTCATTATTAATTTATTAAGTTAGTCTCAACCTAGAATAAATTTTCATTATTAATTTATTTTTAAAAAATCCATTCTCCATATTAAACCACCATGAGGCTTTGTTTGTCAAACATTATAAAAAACAGAGATTTTAACACTTTATTAGTCCTCCGGCCATCAATAAAATTGTTCTCTGTTTGGAAGGTTTTTTTGGTGGTTTTTTCAAAATAATTAAATAATAACTGTCCCATCACAGCATAACTTTTTACATTTCTAATACACTTTTTTACTTTTCTAATACAAAAAAGACCTAAAAATATACACTGAAAAAACGATCCAAACATACAAACTACAAACTATCTCTCTACATTATTTCATATAACTTACGGATGACCTAACTTTTTGATCGCATTATTTTTTTTAATGACTTGATAGACTCACAGTTAATTCACACAGTTCTTTGAATGTGTTTTCTCGCATCCCCATCTCATTTGACCAATTACTCTTATCTCGTTTTTTGATCTTTAGTTAATATTGAGATTTATTCATGAATTTCCAAATAAAATTTGATTTTTGGTGAATATTTTATATCCGAGTCACACCAATCTTTACTTAAAAAGAAATTTTAGATTTTAACATGAGGTATCGTTTCCGAAGATTCCAATTGAGAGGGACAAAGGCGTTGTTTTCATTTGCAAGAACGCTTTCTCTAGAGCCGCATGTAATTTTGATTTGCATAATATTTTTAATGGAGAAAGATTAAAGAGGAAAAGATTGATAATTAGGACTTTAGTGGGTGGTGGTTGACGGCGGCCATCTGAAAAAATGGTAGAGGGGAATGTAGTATTTAGGATAAATTCTTTTTTATTATTAAAGATGGAAATTTTGGATTGGAAGAAAAAGAAATGTTAACGGAAACATTAAAAACAGTCAAAACACAGATAAATTCAGTTAAATTAACTAAAGTGACTAAATCAAGTATAGTTTTACCAAACACGTATAGGTTGGGACTAATTCATCAATTCTTCTTTATTTCATTACTTATTTTATATCAATACTATAAATATTAATAATCAAAAAATATTGACTTTTTATCTACATTTAGAAATATAGGGATAAGATCAGTGATCAAAATAGAGATATGGTTTATTTCATATTTATTTTTTTTGCCTATTTTCGCACTCAATTGCAGCCCTAATTGACGTCCCTTCAATAAACTATAAATAACACTATCAATATTACTAATTGACTACAATTTTGAACAACGAATATTAAACCATATATTACTAATATGTAAGATTTTGATCATGGTATTTTTTTTTTCTTTGGTGGATGTGTAGATATTTCAAGATGTGCTTTGATAAGTACATTTTATCTTTTGCATATTTGTAGGTACTTCTCCAACCCCAACATTTTTTTCACCGTCTATTTTGTGAAATTCGCAACAATATATATTCTACCTATATGTAAGTATTTTGATTTTCTATGTACATACATGTTGTAAGTAGCGTGATTATTAGTTAAATGATCTACACAACCTTTTATTCAGAAATAAAATAAATTGGATGCAGTTAGAAAAGTTTTATACCTTACATTTTCATCGGTGAATGACATGAAACTATCGGGTCATTTTTTAGCGTTTTAGTTTGAAAATTTTTACAATTTTCATAATGATATGATTTTATGATATTATTATTATTATTTATTTATCTGGATAAGATGACATGAGTGACAATGATAAAAATGGCCACTTGATTATAACCATGTTAAAGTACATGATTTCAAAATAAAAATAAAAATTGGAGTACCTCCTAAAGATATGTAAGTATAATACATGTTTTTTATTTTATTTTATTTTATTTTATTGGTATCAATTATGACTGCTTGGTTATGAGATTAATATTGATATGTGAATATGTTTTATTTTATTTCATTTGTGACATATAGAGAGCTCTACTAGACTTATATAGGAAGCAAATTATTTCAGGTGAAACCGAATAGATTATATGTATTATATTTTTTGTAAATATATGTAGTGCAATATATTGGCTTTTGTTTTTTATTTAATGGGATGATCTCTCAAATTTCATAATTATTATAATCTAAAGTCTTTTTTTTTTCCTCAATATTTCTGTTCGGATCTCATTTTTTCTATTGTATTCTAACCCATCTTTGTCGTTTTCGACATTAAAATCTGCCATCTGTGAATCAGTCGAAGGTTTCTCTATTGGGTGATTTTCATTATACGGATTATTTATTAGAATCAAGAATTTTTACTAGTTTTTTTTTTTCATTTTTTTTAGAAGTGTAGGGATTGGACACGAAAGCAAAATTACAAGTATTACATTTTTTTTAGTAATAGTTACTTTTTCTTATATTTTTGTTTTATGTGTGATTTTTCTTTTCTCTAATGAATTTAGTTTTATATTTAATACTATATGAATTCATAAAAGGATTAATGTGTCACAATTAGATTTCGTAAATAAATTTCTAAAAAGTGTCACAATCACTCTATTAAAAAAACTAATTGGCACTTCATTTCCATCATAGGAGTTTATGTATATATATAAATAAGAAAAAAGTGTAAGAGTTTGTAATTTATATTACTACCTCCGTCCCAAAAAAATAGTCCACATTGAGCTTTCAAATTTGTACTAAAAATAATACAAAACTCAAAACCCAATGTAGACTATTTTTGTGGGACAGAGGGAGTAAAAGAAAAAGAGTAAAAGCTATGTATTTCAGCGTTTGCTAGGTGTTTTGTTCAAATTCCTTTCTTAATATTTATTTCGTTTTATTTTTACAGTCAATTTCTATCAGTCAATTAATCTATTTATTGAAATAATTTTATTTACTTACTCTGATCTTATTAATTATGAAATTTAAATTTAAAATATTCTGTCCAAATTAATTAACTTTTAATAGCCTCTTATCATGATGGACAAAATATTCGATAAGTAAAATTGACAAATCACATAAAAATAAATTGTATGATATAATTAAATGTGAATAAATGTCTTTATATCTTATCTCCAATTCTATCCAAAAAACTAGCAATGGCACATGATAACCAATCAAATTTAATATTCTGGTCGGCAAAATAATTTCCCTAGCTACCATACTCGGATGATACCCATGAAAGGTTTGCTAATAGATGAAAAAGATTATTTGATTTATCCCTGATATGTTCGTTATTATGTTTACATATTGATTGCTATTATTTTACAGGCAACACAATTTCAACAAATTTTAAATTTTTTCTTTTTCATTAATTTATATGCGTGTCAAATTTTTTAACTTTTCTTTTGGGATTTCGAATCAGATAGGAAGCATTCTAATTTTCTAAAAACTCAACCAAACTGATCAACAATGAATAATAGCGGCAAGGACTTCTTCAAAATCTAGACTAGCTAGCTGTGCAATGGTATCAGACTTCATGTTGACGAGCTGGGTGACTGCGTCATCCAGACTACTAATTTACACAGATCAAATATCAAAAAAAAAAATCATTCTATTTATAGATATCCAACTGTCCAACATAAGAATACATGTTAGATTCTAGATGAGAGAATTCTCGATTGTTGCGTGTTTTGCTATGATGATCAATAAGAGCCAGAGCTATTCTCGCAAGTGGGCCTATTTTTATCATATCTCGTCTTTGCCTATGAACAACAATATAAATTACATTTTCTAACATGAAATCTAGACAGGGTCTTAAAGTACTTATATGTAGCACGGAAGAAGAATTTAGCAATCGGATGAAATATATTGTTTACAAACAAATAATCAAGATGATATAAAAATTCATTAGTTTTCTCGATTTTGATTCATTTTATAGCCGTGTCCATAATATTATATATTATATTCTGTTTTTTTAATGCGTCAATACTAAAAGTTTAACAATTACATAATATTATTACTTGATATTTAAATAAGAATGATCTGTCACTCCGTACAACACACGGGTATAAACTAGTTTTAATCAGTTCATTCTTCGTTGGGACAGGGACTGTAATTTTTCCCTTAAGTTTAATCTTTTTCTTTTTGGAGGGGCTCAATAATTTCAAGGGAAAAAAATTAAGCTATGTAGATCACATATTTCATCAAAATATATTTATAAGTCTTGAAGGCCCAAATATAAACTCACACGTGGTTCTACTTCAAAATCAATTGACAATGAGAGACATAAGGTATTTTTTTCATTTAACACGCCACTCTCAAGCCCAATGGGCTTAGACGGGTAATTTTATATTTTTTTTAAATATATTTTTAAATTTTTCAGTCTTGCGATCGGTTATTTTGTTGGTCAAAATTTCAAAGTCAAAGCCCGAATCTGAGCAAGTTAAAGGTCCAATATCAGTCGGTCGACCTCGCCCACAAGTCTCACAGGTCTGCAGATAAACTCGCTCTGATACCATCTTGAAGGCCCAAATATAAACTTACATGTAGTTCCACCTCAAAACCAATTGGCAATGAGGAGAGTAGCACATGGGATATATATCTTGAGTTCAAGAGTTTCCATCCACCATGTAAGACAAGAGAATATGAGGCTATTTTTTCAATTAACAATAAGTAAAAGTTATAACTAAAAATTGGGTCTGCAAATAAATTTTCTGAAAAACAATTTGGTTTTGAGTTGCAATATTATGATATAATAATAAGTGATTTGAAGGTTATAATTATATTAAAAAGTCAGGACAATGAAATGAAGGGACCAACACTGCAAATTTTAGAACTAAAATGAAATCCACGCGTCTCCTTCCTCCCCTGACCTCCGGCTCCTTTGAAAATTTCGGTTTTACATATCAGTTTTGACCACTTTCCTCCCCAATAGAGATCAGGGAAAATAACTTAACCATGGCGGCGAGATCTGGAGGGGTTAACTATAGGAAAACTATACGTAAAACATTGGTGTCTTATGTTTTCTGGGGACTGGAGGGTCGGTGGATCTTCCAGGCCCTTATGCAGTTACGCCAATGATGGGGTAGGTAAAAGATATTTAAGTAATTTATTCGTTTCTATTTAAATGTTTCTTGAATTATGTGTAAACAGTAAATGACACATATTTTGAAATAAGAGCTTAGATTATTGATTTCGAATAGTTAGATTTTGATGATTGCGAGCTTTCAATAATTTCTTAAAAATAAAATAGGAGGGAAGAAGACTCATAACAAAACTTCCAGTAAGGCAAGAATAAAAGAATGAATTAATTAATCACTCTTCCCATTCTAACCAAAAAATAGCAAAGAGTTGCTGACTCTCTACAGCGCAGGTAATCAGTAACTTTACATGCTTCATCGAGTTTGAAAACCATTGTGCTCTTTTAATTTTTTCCTTTCACAACAAAATAAGACAATCATTTTGATAATATCGATCATGTTTGCTGCTTATTTAGCACCCGGCTCGGAAGCAGCGAGGCCGGCCGGCCGGGGCATCTCCGAGAGGAAGCTAGAGATACTTCCTCGGTTTTTGCAGTGTCAGGAAGCCTCTGATTGTGCTGCATTTTGTGATAGGTCAAATGGTGTTATTGTAGGAGATGATCATAATTATGATTATGTGCATTATCCTTTTTGTAGGACTTCATTAGGTTTCTCTACTATATATTGCAATACAGATGCCGACTGCAAAGACAGGGTCAAATGTTTGAAGCAGCCTTGGCCCCTTCCCAATGTTTGCACCTTTAGTTGATCGAATGTTGTGTCATCTCATGGATGCATGCATGCGGGTACTCTTAATATATTTATGTTCTGAAATGGTTGGTTTTTTTTTTTTTTTTTGGTTGTAATAATAAGAATTTGATTTACTTATATGTTGTGCGTTTTGTTAGGTTTCCTTCAATAACCAACCAATGAAATGTTATCTTTATTATTGACATGCTATTATACCAAGATTTCTAATTCTCGTAGTGTTGTACCAGACATTCACCACCCAATATGGATTTAGACAGAGATACGTGACCGCTCAAAAACTTAGCTTAGTACGAAGTTGCTCAAGAATTCCTTGCGAAAAATCCAACTGTTTAACACTTCATGTGCTTTGTATCGAGGGTAGACCAAGCACAATTGGCTTAAGCCTCGTGGCTTTTGCATGATACATATTACAGGATGTCTGACGCTAAGCTCTGTTTGGTAATAATTTATGGCTAACAGCTTAACACTCAAGAAATTAGCTCAATTCTCTGTGGTATTACTTTTACGCAGAATTCTTCAGCCTAACTGCTCTTTATGACTGTAGTCTATATAATACAATACAATCAGGATAGATGAAAAATACAACAATCACTGTTTTGGCCGATTTTAGTAAATCTTTTTCTTTCGATTTGGGCCGACTCCAAATCGAAAATTCTGTTGTGACTTTCCCCATGTTTATCATGATTCCAATGCCAAGAAGATTTTGACCTGACGCTGATCCAGGAATAAAATTCATCATGACACTTCTCATTTTGATTTTCTAAGCTTCATTTGTCAACCAAATTAGATGGTAAGTAACTAAGCGTACAATTCCGTAACAGATACAAGTGCCAAAGTATAATTTGATACTCCTGTCAAATGTTTTCAACTGATTAAGAAATGGGGCTTACAGTGCGACCTATGAAACTATACATACAAATTTCCATTTTCAGAAATGCTATACAAGCTGTGAAACATAAATGTGTTAAATTACTATAGATACACAAGAACTTTGCAATCCAGGAACCTGAATCATATGTCTACTTGGTCCTCAAGGGAGCGCTTGCGAGCCCTCAAATTCAGTTTTAAGCTTTCAGGCAGAGGAGGAGTCCTCCCCCGGCGGAACAATACTGCAAGGGCTCTCATTTTTCGGCAGAGATCAAATACCTGCAGATATATTATGCTGAGTACAAGATGAAAGACGAAAAGTAGCTTTATATCCAACTTATAGTGTGCTGCTTACTGATGAGGCATCAATCTCCGCAACACCTTCGCAATCTTGGCCGCCACCTTGAAGCAAGTCGCAATATTTTGCAGCTTCATTTTGATCTTCGAACACCTTCAACAAAAGAAAGAATTACAGCTTTAGGTGGTGGAAATTTCATATCAGGATCACAGATTGAAAGTGACTGTCAAGCTAAGCTGAACAAGAAGTTACAGACGTGAGACGACCAACAGGAAGTGCAAGCTTCAGCACATGTTTATGCAAAACATTTGATTCTGACTTTACTCATGGATCTTAGGTGTGTCTATGAAACTTCGGTTCATATTTATTGCTTCATGTCATAATACCAACAGAAAATTCCATTTTACTGCAATTTTAAAACTACATGATCCTTGTGCACAAACCGAAAATGAAACCTGACATGCAACAGAAATATCGCTCCATCACTTTGTAGCTGAAGATGAGATTCAGATAATGCTACAATCATGCCCTAGCACTAGGAGTCACATTTGCGGACTTAAGCCAAAGGCTATGCTTGAAGCTTGGCCTATAAATGTAGATTCTGCTGGCTTGACACCTAGGAATGAAATAGGAAGAATACATTAAGAACTTACTAGCACACACTCCCTGATATCCTCAACAAGCATTTGAAATTTTGAGCCATTCCCAGAAGGCTTGGCCTGATTTCTCCATTTGCTACCTTTAGAAAACAATAGACCCAGTTCTCTTTCAACTTCGCTGCATCAGAAACAGAACATCAACAATGCAGGCAGAAATTGTTTACAAAGACTAAGACATAGAGAGAGGAAATTCACCTCCGGTTTCTGCGGGTTTTCATCGTACATAACTGGTTTTCAGCATGGGTCAGCACATACACAGGTTTTGAGGATTCTCGCCAGGGATTAGCCTCCAGAACTGGAAAAGGGAAAAAAGACATCAAAACAATGAAGACCTTCAAGAACTTCATAAATTCATAATTTTCTGAAGCCTTTCTTGGAAGGGACTAAATCCTAGGCGGTGACAGTTGAACTCACATGGAAATGGAAGGCAATTGGCTTGTATATAATCAAAGACCATATTTCAGAAGACTCTCAAGATGTTAAACTAAACAGTAAACAGGTCCTGGATACTGGCAGATCACAGGTAGTTTGCTCTTATGTTTCCCAATACAAATAGCCTATTTGATTTCTTTCTTTGATATGCCTAGATGACACTGCCACTTTGTGGTTGATCATTTGAATCCAGAAATATTTAGAAAAAACGACACAGAAAAAGAGCCGTGGATAATGGCAATGCAGCAGAGTTCATGTGAAATAAAAAGGGACTGTCCATGATCAACAAGGTCACTCATTTCTGCCTCCATTCCACTAGCCAGTTCCAACTCTCATCACAAATTGTGAAGCTAATGCATATCTAAGCCCAGCGAAGCAGAACCACAGTAAGATATAGAATGGCTTTGTAGTAAGAAGTACAACTGAATAGAAATTTTGCCATTCACAAAAAACCAAAGTTGGTGATGGAAAAAGCAGCCATGTCCGGAGGAATAACATGCAAACAAGAAGAAACAATGGAATGAAAATGTTAGAAACTTTTGAAATCAAGTCAAGCAAATTTACAGTAAGGGCCAGCAAAAGGTTCATATAATAGAGGGAAAAGAAAACCAAAAAAGAAAAAACAAAAAAAGAAAGAATATTCCAATGGATTAATTACCATCATAGCTACTGCTATCAAAAGTTTGTTGAAGATTGCTCCGCATGTTATAAGCGCGAGAAGATACTTGCTTAACGAATTCGTTAGAACTCCCAGGAATAGTACCATCCATATGAAGAGCCCGCTCAAGCTCTTCATCCCTCCTACGATTCTCATCTTCTTCTCTTTCTCCACCGCCGGCGCCGGCGGTCCCGTCCATCCTAATCCTCTGCCGGTGACCCACTTGTCTGTGATGATGGCATCGCCTCCTTACCCATGAAAGACGAAATTGAGAGCTGGGTTTGAGGAATGGAGATGAGAAGGTGATGATTCGTTGCCGGTGGTGAGTATTCTGAAGAGGGTTGCTGCTTTTAGGTGGAAGAACTATAGATGGTGACACCGATGATATTGAATCCATCATATCAAAGCTAAAGATGTGCCTCAAAGGAAAGCTGAAAAAACCTTTCTTTTTCTTCTTTCTTCGGTTTAGCGTCTATAGAAAAGTGTTTAATCCTTTGTGTCAGCGTAAAGAAGAAGAACTGTGGAATTGAGAAACGGAGTGTGAAGTTAGGCTGAATGATTTGGAACTGTTCGAAGAATCAAAGGGGATGGCGGGGGAGATATTTTTTTGGTCATAGTTTGCAGCGTGGGACCTGTGGCAATTTGGAAACCTCAAAAATAAATGAAAAAAAAAGAAATAAAGAATAAAAGAAAAGAGTTCCAATTGTCTACGATTTTGCGATAGCCAATTTTTGTTCATTTGATTTCATCCTGGAAATTTCGAGTGGAATTGTTCTTGGTGATGGGCGGAAATTAGTTACATACTCTCAGTTCGTATTCATCTTTTGGGTTTTGGCATGTATCTCTTTATTTCTTTTCTTTAATTTAGGTTTATTACTCTGCTTAAGTGTAAAATTATTCATAATCAAAGGCAAACTGGGATAGATGTTAATACATAGCCTCAAATGAACAAGCAAAAGGCGCATCCCTGATTCCATTCTAATTTGTAATGGACGTTTTCTTCCTTTTCCCATGATTTTCTTCTGTGTTTTTTTTATGGTGTTGTGTTGGCAAGCCTAAGTTTGAAACATCAACGAGAGGCAACCATCTCCTACAGTCAGTGAAAAAAGATTTGGAACGACTGTAGGTAAAATGTTGAAGTTGAAAACCATAGATGAAACGGGGGGTAACTGTGCTGTAGACACGCAACATGCTTCGATTAAAAAGCTTTGGTGGCAACCACAACGTTGGCTAATGCCAACAGATGACAACAGTAGAATGTTAAAATTACATGCCAAAATGATACGGTATGGATGAATATACACGTGACGAAAGAATCGAAGAGTTATCAATGGAACAACTTGAAGTACAGGACAACAACAATCGCCAGCACCAGGAATGCAATGATGGAGCCAAGAATCCACTTATTCCGGGTAATCCTTCTGGACATGGAAGTCAAGATTTTCTTACTTTTATCTATGGCATCATCTACTCCATGAAGCTACAAAAACAGAAATCCAATTCAAATATTCATTTCTGTAGCAACCATCTAAAAGTATAGAGTAATACATAAAAACTTCTTCTCAATTTCTCACACATGATACACTATATCATACGGCTATTACTGTCAAGTACAGGGGTGAGCAGAATACTTCCCTTTTTCTTTCCTGTTAACTGTGAGCAGAATACTTCAGAGAAGGTAAATGGATGTACCTTTGTATGAGCTTGTAGCAGAGTTTCACGTTGCTGATTCAAATCCTCGAGAATTGATACACCTAGGTCTTCTGTCTCAAGAGCAAGTCTTCGGCTCTCCTTAACTCTGTCAGTTGACTGATTCAGCCTCTCTGTTGACATCATTAACCTTTCTCTTTGGTTGGCAGAGACCTAAACAAATCCTTCATCAGTCCAACAGATATTCTACTGATTAAAAATAAGACTGCAGATAAAGGAACACACTCAGGGAATGACCATCGAGATTGTCTAGATAAAGGCACTAGTTGATCGACTACAATCAATCCATCTGTTAATGGGAAATGAGAAAACAGATCCAGAAAAGCACCAATGACTGTTAACCACATAGAAGTACAACGAAGTAAATCATGGATACTCCTACATCAAAATCATATTATTCACTAGTTCTCATTGGAGATGGGATTGGCTGAATCAAGATAGCAGCAAACTAAAATATACCTCGGCCAATCCAGACTCTAACAGCGCCTCATGAGCAGCTTGACTAGAACTTGGGACTGTCAGTTTCTTGATATCCCTTTTCAAAGTATTCAAATCAGATTTGTATTCCCGTAATTTCGCAAGCAGAGTAGCCTTCAAACTAGGCTGCAAACTTCTTGCCTCAAGGTCCATTTTCCTTATCTGGCAAAAGCAACACTTGACTATGAGAAGAGAAAAGTAGAAAAGGTACAATGCTAAATAATAAGCCCAAAATGTTGCAGTACCAGAACATCAGCATCATCCAGCCCAGATTTAATTTCAGATATTTCTTGGTTCTTTTGCTCTGTAAATATGACAACGCCAAGCGAGTAAAGGAACAGTAATAATTATTATTATAGATGAAAGACACATGTAGGATAATGAATTCACTTAAATTCCAACAATCAACCTCATTTTCAGACAATATCAGATGGAAAATCCCATTACAGTGAAAAGCGGAACATGCTTGACCAGATCATTTAATCCAGTTGACAGGGAATGTTTTGTGCTGGGCAAATTTTTTGTAAGAAAGAGTAAGGTTGTCATTCTTGTAAAGAAGTAGTCAGAATATTCCCCTTCATCATGACTACAATTGGAACAGCAAAATACATGTAGACAAGTAACTGAGACACAATAATCTACTTGTTCCTCTCCAACAGGAACACGGAGTCATATCACTTTCAGGGAAAACATATCACAAATTTCTGAAAGGACAACCAGAAGCAGGAATTAACATCACAAAAGGCTTATTAAGATAAGCACAAGACTCACAGCATCAGAACTATCTTTAGACCAGAAACTAGATAAGAGTCGAGTTTAGCAACTAAGACAACAGCCAGACAATCTCAAATCCTCAATGGTTTCTATTCTCTAAAAAAACACACATTTACATTCTCCAGTCAAATGCAGATCTCAGCACTAAAGACACCACATCAGTTTGTGTTTCTTAGTTACATTTCCTTAAAAATTGACAACCAATATCATTCATCTTTGTCAGATTTTTAATATATTTATCGCAAGATTTCCCTATCAGCTATTTCCGTGCTTATATCCTATCTTGTATAACTCAAAAAAAGGAAGTTAAAATTAAGGTACCGAACAAAAATGCAAAATATCATATCATCTCATCAACTCAACCAAATTCAAGCAAAAAAAATCATCTCAGCATATATATGAGTTATACTGAAAACGTACAGCATAAGATTAATTCATAAGATCTCGGAAATCCAATTGTTTTGTACCTCCATCAGGAAGAAGAGCAGCGGCGTTACATTTTCTAGATAAATTGGCAGAGAGATCGCAGTACTGCCTCTCGTATCCTTCGAATACTCCGCTCATCTTCCTCCCCACAGCTCAATCCTTGTCCCACAAAAAAAAAAAAAAAGAAAAACATAAAGATCAAGTTCTCAAAATTGTCGATCGCACGATCGAGACCTTGATAACCATAAACAAACAAATGATCGAAAGCCCTAGCGATCAAACAACGAAAAAAACACAGAATACACGAACTCAGAGAGTCGGTTAATGAAATATTACAAGGTACCTGATCGGAGATGATTGGGTGGAGAGGATTAGGTAGCTTTTCCGATGATTAAATTCAGAACTAAATTTAAATGAGGTTGCATTGACTAAGTTGTTTACCATTTCTGACTTGGGATTTTAAAAACCCGTATTGAGGGGGTGGGGTGTAAAACCTAAAACGATGTCGTCCGGAAAGGATTGTCATCGTGACATGATGATAGAAATGTTATCTTAACGGTATTTTCTTTTCCTTTTTTTTTTTGTCATCTTAAGCCCTAAATTTAAACCCTTCAGTGTTTCAAATTCACTTCTTTTTTTTTCTCCTTTCTAAATAAAATAATCATATTGCATTTTGCAAAAGGATTAGTTAAGACAGAGACGTTGGATGTGGATTGCGTAATATAACAAGAAAATATGTTACAAAAGGATTTCAAGGTTTAGACTAACTTTAGTCATTCTATGCAAATTTTCCACACTGTCTTTTTTTACATCTAAGGAGATTAAAATCTCTAGATAAAACTGTCCGAATCCACTGTCTTTGGAACAACATATCTATTTAAGTGTATTTAAGATATCATTATATTCCTTTTTTTATCCAATAAAATATTTGAGGTTCTGAAATAACACTCCAAAATTTGCCGAATGATTTTTTTACTTGCACAAAACAACCAAATGCAATCATGACTTCAAGCCAGGAGTTAGAATGTCAATCTGGATGGAAATTCATAAACTTTACAACAGTTGTGTACAATATGATCAGTTGAATACTCTACTATTATGCCTGATATATATATGCTACTCCCTTATTCTGGCAGAAGGTCGTCAGCTGCGATAACTCCACAAGTAGTTGTAGAAACACCTTAGACAGGAGCTTCAGGGCCAGGACAAGAGTTCCTTCCATGTTTCTGTAATCCTTCTGGGAATGTCCCTGTGCTATTGCAATCAAGTCATCAAGCATGGTGAATATGACCATGTCGAAACACTGCAACCACAAATTATGTGGGATTTTCTTAACTCCCTCTACTCCACTCAACCACATTTGCTGTGATAAAAGCGCATGGTTCCTGACTTCCTCTCGCTGGTCCAAACAAACTTTCCTCAATGCCTGGGTCAGCCTCAACCACATCTCTCCTATCTCCTGGCAAACTTCCATTGCATCAACCTGCATTGTACATCCCTTGCTATCTTTATCCCACCTTGTTAGACAAACAACAGAGCCAGCCATAAGGTCGACTGCACGAACAGATCTTTCGACCTGTCCAATTTGAGACTCTGCAAACTGTCATGCTGAATGTATGCAAAGAATATAATTATCTGGTGACATGTGAGCTCCATTAGACATGATAAATAGTAGAGCATCGAATCCTGCCTCAGAAGCTTCTGGGTGTATGGCTGAAACAGAGAGTAAAGATGCAATAGTTCGCCATCCCATTTTTGTTATTAGGTGAGATGCATTTGCTTTGACAAGACGATTTACTTCCTGAGTTATATGCTCACAGTATGCATCAGCAATCCTCGCTTCAAGTTTGAGAATTAGTTGCAGTGATCTCAACAGTTCATCAGCCAAGTTCTCTTTGTAAGGAAGGAGCCTCTGACAAATATGAAAGATGCCAAAAATAGCTTTCTCAACTAGGGCGCAAGGCGTTACAGTTGACTGAACAGTGTTAGCTATGTGTTCATACACAACTTGCCAGAGCAGTCCAATCCTGTCCCGATTGTTAAGTGTAATTGCAATAAGCAACTCCAAACAAAAAACAGCAGTATCCTCATCTTCAGGAGAGCTACTACCCTTCTGAGGTCGCCCGGAAGCCCATGCAAGTGCACCTGCAAGCTGTAACAAAGAGTCATCCAGAAGAAATCTACTCTCTGCGAATATGCTGTCAATTTGACATTTTTGAATCGTCTGGAAAGACCATTCGTGAGCAGCAAGTTGTTGTTCTCTCGGTTGAGACTTTGGCTCCTCTGGGTCCAAAGATAGCAGCTGACTGAAACGCCTCATCAACCCAGAAGATCTTCGAGGAGTACCAATAGCTTGCACCTGTCCTGGCTCGAGAGACATATCTGAGTTATCAGCTGCATTGCCAGCTAACCGAGCAGGAAGAAGACCAAGCTTATGCAACTTTAAGATGCAATCCAAGATATTTCTCCATCCAGTGTGGAGAAAATCACCATACCTATTAGCTATAGTGAAGACGGTGATAGTGGCCATCTGGGCCTTGATATCACCACCAAATGCCAAAACTGGTTCCTCAGCTGTAGATGGATTTAACAATGTTGTAAACTTACAGAGAGACACAACAAGATCATATAAAACATCTTCAAGACAGTGAAAAGCTGAAATTTTTGCTACAGCTAAGAATCCATCAATACATGTTTGGCAAACATCTTCATCTTCTGCATTGTCAAAGGCTTCAGAAATGGCAAAAACAGTCGGACTTGACATTTTTAGAAACATGTCAAGATCAAGGTACGCTCTAGAATCTGAAACAATGTATTGAGTGCTTCTTTTTGATTTATGCATCAAATCAATCCATCTACATGGGGTCATTTCTGCAAATCCAGCACCTTGTTCTGGTGTAACTTGGATTTCATTCTTGCGGACAGAATTATACAACTCCGATAAGAATTCAGGTGAGAGATTATATTCACGCAGCAAATTCCGAATGTAGGCCTCTTCCGTCATCTTGTTCTTCACCTGGACATTATGCCGGTCAGTGTTGAGCATAATTAATGAGTAAGAAACCACAAACACAACATCTTCATTCGCTAGAATCTGTGGTGATTGCTCATAGTATCTTTCTGAAAAAGCCTCAAGCACCCTCTGGATCTGTTGAGGTTCTCCATGCAGTCGAAAGGTCTCCAAGAATAACCGCAATGCTGTATCCAGATTCATATCTTTGAAATCAAATGTTCTAGCAAACTCTGGAAGAGAACCTGAACACAGAAGTCATCATGATTCTTAAGAAAATCGCCGACAAGATTTTTATCTAAACCTGCAGTATACCTGAAAAAACAAGCAACACTTTGGGGGTCAAGTTTTTCGGGCAGAAGATGTGTTCGTAGGAGAAACTCAAACCCTTTTTTCGGATCCCTGTTGAAATGGTCAGCGCCAATCATCAAGCGTCTCTTGATGTATTTCCTCTTCCTTACAAAGGGAACCCAATTATCTGGTTCATTATAATTCTCGCACTTGAGCATCCAAAATGGAGCAAACTCCTCAAGAGTTACTGTGCCATATTCTGAACTAAATGATCCATGTCCTATCCTCTCAGCCATACCCTGAATTACTGCAATAAGACCATCCAAGGCAAGAATGTGTATTGCAGATAAAGGACTATTCACGGGAAAAGCACTCTGGCAGAGTAGATTTACAAGCTGTTCAAACACGTTACTGCAAGTTATGTCACAATCAAAATTTGCGTACATCTCAGCCATAAAAGTATTTTGCCGACAGAAATCAACTAGGGTTTCCATGGCAACTTCCTGTTGCAGATATGAAGCCCCATAACGGCTTTGGGAGAGCCTCAATATCACACAGGTAAAGAAAGCCTCAAGCTGTAACTTGAGATCCACTCGCAAGTGCTGGTAAAGATTCAGAACAATACTGCAGACTATCGAAAGAATCGGTGGACTCATTGACGGACTGAAATGCATCAGATTACTGAACAGTGAATCCTGCACCAAACTCAACAATTGTGGGTGATGACGAATGGCAGGGCCGCCCAACTCAACAGCTGAATTGATCAAATTTAAAGCAAAAAGGGCTTCATCTTCATCAAATTCCCTAGAATAGGCTCTGGGATCTTTTTCATCATCAGGTTGACCAGCAATTTACAAAGACTATAAAATGTTTCAACCATGCAAAGGATTCCAAATGGAAGCAAATCATAAGGAACGGCACCCTTTTCAATATCAGTCTTGGATAAACTATCAACAGGCACACCACTAAGAGCAGTGGAAGAAGTGAAATCTTCAGATGATAGTTGACTTCCAAACTCATCTCCTTTCTCTTTACCAATGAAAATGTAGTCTGCATCAACGCCATCAACCTGCAAGGAAACCCCATCATTCAGATCGCGTAATACATAACCGGAGAAACATAATACAGCCACGCAGACTACAAGTTGTTACGGTATGCACTGGATGCTTTCACACCACCATCTAATTAGCATACGTTACAAACCTATATTTTGACATTACTGTAATATACCTACAACATTTTTACTTTTCTTTAAGGCCCTATTCACTACTCTTTGATGGATACAGATACATGTGAAGGACTAAATCCACAATTGAAACTCAAGATCTCTTAGTTTGTTGGGCACAGCAAAAGATCATTCATAGACCACACTGTTTTCAAGTTGCAGAGAACGTAGGAAGAGACTTGAGCATGGTTTTAAAATTCGGCTGTACATAGCCATTGCAAAAAGAATTTGCGCTCCAGTAAAGTATGCCACATTATATAAATCATGAAAATTACTTATGTGATTCAAAAGTAATATGTGCTACACAAGCACATCAGTTCTGTTGAAATTCAGATATTACTGGAAAAGATTGCAATCAATGATCATAATACTAATGTGCACTACATCACATTAATGAAAGCAAACAACTTGTTTGAAACAAAAAATTGAATATCGAACAAGGAAAAAATCCTAAACACACAAAGGCTCCTACCTATTGAAGAAATGAAATCATAAAGATGAGAGTAATAGCAACTTATAATGAAGGACAGGATACTAAAAGGGCGTGGTGCACTTTGCCAGGAGATTTCTAACTCGGTAGGAAGAGGAAAATTGCCGTGGAAGATTATTTCTCTGCAAATTTCTTTCTCTGATTTAGGTCGGTTTTCAGGTAATTTCAAAACATAATAAATACACATTAAAGCTTTGAAAATGGGTTCACTAACTACAAACAAGAAAAAATTTACACACCATGGAATTGCTGCCTTTAAGAAAAGAAAGATCAGCTTTGTCAACATCTGGAAGGTGAGAAAATATACATTTAACAAGTTCGTGCATAGTATAGTATGTCGAGCTACCCCTTGTAATAACTCACCCTTTGCGAGGGCTTGTTGAATGACCAGAATGCATGTCTTCACAATCTTGCAGACATCTTGATTACTTAAAAGCACAGATGTTTTGCCTTTCATGCATGCCAAAAGAACCTGAAGTACATTCATGAATACCACTTCATCTGAGGCAGGATCAAATCTACATCCAGTCACAGAATAAACAACCAAATGACAACGCCACACTAGCAGTTAGTGCATCTGTCTCATCAGATTGAATTACATCCAAAAAAGGCTGGAGATATAAAACAGGATTGATAGCATGCCACTGATGCTGCCAAGAAAAGATTTGATTTCTCAAAGTCTTGAGAGACTAGATGAGGGAGAGATTAAGCTGGTCATCTGCAGAAGCATATCGACCTCCCCATCTTCCACTCCTCCTCATTACTGCCAATACTGCTCCTATTTCTGAGTTAACCATGCTGGTTATCGCAGCTTTACTGGACAAGGTAGGCACACAGTCTTCCGGTTTCCCCTCAACTGCCTTGAAACCAGATTGTAGCCGTGGTGTCCCCATTTTTAGTTGTTTCCAACAAAATCACACAATTCTATATATTAAGGGAATCTGGAGCCTGACCAAAGCATAAACTCATTGTTAGTACAAATGTCAACCTATTAGCTACTATAGGATGACGCCCAAACAAGATTTTTCCCAACAAAATGAAATCTAAGACAGAGACAATGTAAAAAGGACATATAAGCTAAACAAGAACACTCTTATGCTACAGAAAACCTCGTAAACTGCAAATCACAATTCTCTGAATGGGAAACGATAAAGAATGAAGTGATCAGAAAATTTTATCATGTCTGAACGATAAAATCATGAACCACGATAAGAGAGATATATGGCGTAAGACAAACATTTGAAAAGATAATAGCGAAAGAGAACTTTACTCGCGGTGGTGGACACCAGAATAGTGCTTCGTTTTTTTTACGGCAATTTTGGGTTTTAAAGACTTCCGGTGATGAAGGAGATCACTAAGGAGGTCAATGGCGGAGCAGACTGCGACGAAACGGCCTGCGGAGTTGTGCCGATGGAATTTTGTGTCGGAATGAGAGAAGGCGGCGTTGGAGGTTTCTCCACCGCCAAGTAAAGCGTGGTTTCTTGAGCATTTGTTTAAAAGTTTCCATTCGAGTACTGCAGAAAGAATACGCTCTGCATGGAAGGAATATCTTCTGCATATTTCCATCAATTTGGAAGCTTTCATCATCAGTATCAATAAGGCTGCAATTAAGGACTAATTACAGTAGCTGATTCTTCTCCTACGTTATAGGCTGTAATGTGTCAACAACCTCTACTACATTATATCCATCTTGCAGAAGAAAAATTGGAGTGTGAGAGGATTTCGGTGGCTTTTCCGATGAATGCTCAAAATCCAGAAATCAGGGAATTTGAGGTTGCATTGACCAAATTTGTTTATCCTTTCTGACTCAAAATCCGTTCTTTCCGACCAAAGGGGTTGAACATGGTCAATATATTTCTAATATCTTACGTATTATGTCAAACTGCAATCACACATTCCACGATGAACTTTCAGGAGTCCAAGGCCGAATTATAGAACTCCAACCACGATGAAATTCAAATACAATAACACACTTGGGGGGTTACATATTACAACTGATTCTGTACAATATGATCATTCGAATTCTATGCCTGAGAAGCTCCTACTCCCTTTCTTCTGGTAACAAGACAAAACAAAAGATCAGATCACCATGCCCTACCTGAACTACAAAACATTGTGAAACTCACTGCCTTCAACCATACGCTAGGATATATCGTGAGGAAAGAACTAAAGAACCTCTACAGTTACCCTAAATGCTAACCCTGCAAAGCATACTCACAAAAGATAAAAGAGATACGAGAACTCTAGAAGAAAGGATGCTGCTATTCCAAAGCAGAACCAGTTTGATTTGACAATGAATTTTCGGTACCTGCACCTTGATCCTGGTTTGATGGTTCAGAATCTTTATCGGGGAATAAATCAGACTCCAGAGAAGGAAGATTATTATGTACATGTAACCTTGTCAACTCCCACAGGCTATCCCCTCCAAGAGCACTTCTTTGAACCAGGACACCCTTTGTCTTCATCACAAGAAACGCGTTCTTCAGCAGCTCTGGAACTAATTCCTGCAGCTTGTCACTCTTTTTACCTCTGACTTTCACCATCATATACTTCCCCATCCGACTAAGTACACCCAGCCATAGTTTGCAGAAGGTCGTCAGCTGCGATAACTCCACAAGTAGTTGTAGAAACACCTTAGACAGGAGCTTCAGGGCCAGGACAAGAGTTCCTTCCATGTTTCTATAATCCTTCTGGGAATGCCCCTGTGCTATTTCAATCAAGTCATCAAGCATCGTGAATATCACCATATCAAAGCACTGCAACCACAAATTATGTGGGATTTTAACTCCCTCTACTCCTGTCAAGCACATTTGCAGTGATAAAAGAGCATGGTTCCTGACTTCCTCTCGCTGGTCCAAACAAACTTTCCTCAATGCCTGGGTCAGCCTCAACCACATCTCCCCTATCTCCTGGCAAACTTTCATTGCATCAACCTCCACCACAGATCCCTTAGCTTCTTCATCCCACCGGGTTAAACAAGTAACAGAACCAGCCATAAGGTCCACTGCACGAACAGACCTTTCGACCTGTCCAACTCGAGACTCTGCAAATTGTCTCGCTGAATCTATGCAAAGAACATAATTAGCTGGTGACAAGTGAGCTCCATCAGACATGATAAATAACAGGGCATCAAACCCCGGTTCCGAAGCTTCCAGGTGTCTGGCCGTAAATGAAAGTAAAGATGTTATAGTTCGCCATCCCATTTGTGTTTTTATATGCGAAGCATTTGCTTTGACCAGACGATTTACTTCCTGAGTTATCTGCTCACAATATGCATCAGCAACCCTGCCATCAAGTTTGAGAACTAGTTGCAGAGATCTCAACAGCTCATCGGCCAAGTTCTCTTTGTAAGGAAGGAGCCTCTGACAAATACGGAGGAGGCCAAAAACAGCTTTCTCAACAAGGGCACAAGGCATTACGGTCGACTGTACAATGCTAGCAATGTGTTCATACACACCTTGCCAAAGAAGTCCAATCCTGTCCCGATTATTAAGTGTAATAGCAATAAGCAACTCCAAACAAAAAACAGCAGTATCCTCATCTTCAGGAGAGCTGTTACCCTTTTGAGGCCGCCCTGCAGCCCAAATAAGAGCACGTGCAAGCTGCAACAAAGACTCAGCCAGAAGAAATTTACTCTCAGTGAATATGCTATCAATATGACATTTCTGAATTGTCTGAAGAGTGCGCTGGTGAGCAGCAAGTTGTTGTTCAGTAGGTTGAGACCTTGGCTCCTCTGTATCCAATGATAGCAGCTGACTGAATCTCCCCATCAACCCAGAGGATCTTCTAGGAGTACCAATAGCTTGCACTTGAACAGAAGATAAAGAATTAGTGAGCGGCTTTCCCTGTCCCGGTTCAGGAGACATATCTGAGTCATCAGCTGCATCACTAGCAACCCGAGCAGGAAGAAGACCAAGCTTATGCAGCCTTAAGATACAATCCAAAATATTTCTCCATCCAGTGCGGATAAAATCACCGTACCTGTTAGCTATAGTGAAAACAGTGACAGTGGCCATCCGAGCCTTGATATCATCACCAAACGCCAGGACAGGTTCTTCAACTGGTGAGGGATTTAACAATGTTGTAAACTTACAGAGAGACACAACAAGATCATCCAACACATCTTCAAGATGATGACATGCTGAAATTTTTGCAACAGCTAAGAACCCATCAATACAGGTTTGGTAAACTTCTTCATGTTCAGCATGGTCAAAGACAACAGAAATGGCGGCAATAGTCGGACCGGACATTATAGCAAACATGTCATGATCAAGGTATGCTCTGGAATCTGAAACAATGTAGTGAGCACTTTTCTTTGATTTGTGCATCAAATCAATCCATCTACTTGGGGTCATTTCTGAAAATCCAGATCCTTGTTCAGGTGTAGTTCGGATTTCATTCTTGCAGATAGAATAATACAACTCCGATAAGAATTCACGTGGGAGATCACTACCTCCATTTATAAGTCGATTATTTCGAATGAAGTCCTCTTCGGTCATCTTTTTCTTCACCTGGACATTATGCTGGTCTGTGTTGAGCATAATTAATGAGTAAGATAGCAAGAGAGCAGCATCCTTATTCGCTAGAATCTGTGGTGATTGCTCATAATATCTTTCTGAAAATGCCTCGAGCACCCTCTGGATTTTTTGAGATTCTCCAGGCAGTCGAAAAGTCTCCAAGAATAGCCTCAATGCTGTATCTAGTTTCATATCTTGGAAATCAAATGTTCTAGCAAACTCGTGAAGAACCTGAACACAGAATTCATCATGATTTCCAAGAAAATCTCCAACAAGATTTTTATCCAAACCTGCAGTATACCTGAAAAAACAAGCCACACTTTGGGGGTCAAGTTTTTCAGGCAAAAGGTGCGTTCCCTGGAGAAATTCTAACCCTTTCTTCGGATCCCTGTTGAAATGGTCAGCTCCAATCATCAAGCGTCTCTTGATGTATTTCCTCTTCCTGACAAAGGGAACCCAATTATCTGGTTCATTATAATTCTCGCACTTGAGCATCCAAAATGGAGTATATTCCTCAAGATTTACTGGGCCATATTCTGAACTAAATGATCCATTTCCTACCCTCTCAGCCATACCCTGAATTACTGCTATAAGGCCATCCAATGCAAGAATGTGCATTGCAGATAAAGGACTATTCACAGGAAATGCACTCTTAGAGAGTAGATTTGCAAGCTCTTCAAACACATTACTGCAAGTTATATCACAATCTAGATTTGCATACATCTCCACCATGAAAGTTTTTTGCCGACAGAAATCAACTAGGGCTTCCATGGCAACCTCCTGCTGCTGATATGACGCCCCAAAACGGCTTTGGGAGAGCCTCAATATCACACAGGTAAAGAAAGCCTCCAGCTGTAACTTGAGTTCCATGCGCAGGTGCTGGTAAAGATTCAGAACAATACTGCAGACCATTGAAAGAATTAGTGGACTCATCGACAGACTGAAATGCATTAGATTACTGAATAGTGCATCCTGGACCAAGCTCAACAATCGAGGGTAACGGCGGATAGCAGGGCCACCCAGTTCAATAGCTGAATTAATCAAACCTAAAGCAAAAAGGGCTTCATCCTCATCAAATGCCATGGAATTTGCTCTGGGTCCCATTTCCTCATGTTCGACAAGCAATTTACAAAGGTTGTAGAATGTTTCAACCATGCAAGGGACACCATATGGATGCAATTCATAAGGAACGGTATCCTTTCCATTATCAGTCTTCGGAAAATTATCACTAAGAGCAGCAGAAGCCGCAGAAGCAAAAGCTCCAGATGATAGTTGACTTTCATACTCACTGCCATTCTCTTTACCAATGAAACTGTAGTCTGCATCAATGCCATCAACCTGCATGGAACATCGTACTCACCATTATTTAGATGAAATCATTCATAACCAAAAAAGCAGCCACATACACACTCAGTCATTACAGCATGCACCATGGTACACACTCCGTGTAAGAAACTCAAATTATATACACCACATACCCATAACTTAAAACTACCGAATACCTCCAGAATTTTTAATTTCTTTAAGCTGACTACTCTCTGGATGGACATAGATAAGTGTGTCATAAAAAAGCACCTCATTGGAGATATTCCTTTAACAAGAACAACCCATAAATGCTACAAATATGTTCAAGATTGATAACCCAAATAGACTATCCCACTCACCGCAAACAACTTATATGGAACAAAAATTTGAGTATGATAAGAACAAAACAAACTTAAACACGTAAAGGATGCTACCTAGTAAGAAAATGATATCACCAAGATGAGAGTAATACAACATTAATCAAAGGACAGAATAATAGAAGGGCATGGTGCAGGAAAGGTGCTTTGACAGGAGGTTGTTCATGACCAACTAATTTTATTCTGAAGGTCCTCTTCTTCCACGATAACAGAACACATTGCATCTAACCACTTTGAACATAAAAATACATAAACTGAAGGTGAAGGTTTCTGACCCAGCAGGAAGACAATAATCACCCTTGATACATTGTCTCTTTCTATTTATTTTATTTTTCTGATTTTAGGTCGGATTTCCTTTATTTCAAAACTTAATCGATAAGAATACAAGGAAAAATGGGTTCACAATCTAAAAAGAAAAAGAAGAAAACACACCTCAGGCTTGATGGAATTGCTGCCTTTAACCACAGAACGATCAGCTTTGTCAACATCGGGAAGATGTGAAAAGATACATCTAACAAGTTCATGCATAGTGTGCCGAGCTACCCCCTGTAATAACTCACCCTTGGTGCGAGCTTGCTGAACAACCAGAATGCACGTCTTCACAATGTTGCACACATGTTGATTACTTAAAACCACAGATGTTTTGCCTTTCATGCAAGCCAAAAGAACCTGAAGAACCTTCATGAATACCACTTCTTCTGATGCCGGATCAGTTATCGTAAATCTACAGCTAGTCACAGAATCAACTACCAAATGCATCGCATCCGCAATGTTGGCAGTACTCAAATCAAGCACATCAAGAGTTAAAATCTTATAAACAGATGACAACGCAACACTAGTGATGGGTGCACCTGTTTCATCAGATTTAATTACATCCAAAAACGGCTGCAGATATAAAACAGGATTGATAGCATCCCAATGATGCTGCCAAGAAAAAATTTGTTTTCTCAAAGTCTTGAGAGACTGGATGAGGGAGTGCTCAAGCTGGTCATCTCCAGAAACGTAACGGCCTCCCCACCGCACATTCCTCCTCATAATTGACAATAAAGCTCCTACTTCTGAATTAACCATACTTGCTATTGCAGCTTTACTGGACGAGGTAGCCTCACAGTCTTCCGGTTCCTCCTCAATTGCCTTGATACTAGATTGTAGCCGTAATCTCCCCATTCTTACTAGTTTCCACCACAATCACACACTATCTACAGAGAAACTCCAGAACCTGATCAAAGGAGAAAAGCATATACAAGTTCCCAATGTTAGTATAAAGATCAACATACTGAGGATTTTAGCTGTTTTAAGAAGCGTGCAAACAAAATTATTTCGCAACAAACTGAAATTTTGTGTAAACAAAACAAAATCCAAGACTGAGACACTGTGAAAAGGAGATACAGTTGAAGCTCAACCAGAGTGCGCTCTTATGGTACAGAAATGAACACAGAAAAGGGAACCGTTCTGATATCAACAGTGTCCACATTAGTGCAACAAGCGAATCTCAGATCTAATTCGATCAATTTGAAAAATAAATAAAGAAATCAAAAAAGAACATCGGTAACTGCATATAGCAGTTCCGACAACAGAAAGCGCTGAAGCAGGAAGTGATCAAAACAAGACGTCCAAATACATATCCAAACAGTAAAATCGACTAACTACGATGAGAGATGTTCGCATTAGATAAACTTTGAAAAAGAAGATAAGTAGTGAGAGAGAATTTTACTCACTGATGTGTGAAGAGCAGAAATGTACTTCGATTTCGATGGCGATTTGAGCTAAGATACTGCCGCCGTCTGAGGGGATCACTACGGCGGTCAATGGCGGAGCAGACTACGAGGAATTGGCCATGGATGGTGGCGTGGGGCCGAGGGAGTTTTGGGTCGGAGAGTGAGAGAGACAGAGGCGCGTTGTTGTTTCCACCACCGCCACCTTCTTTTGTTAGTAAAGCGTGGTTTTCCAAGCACGTTTGTTCTGAAGGCCAAATCCAATCTTCTTAAAATCCTTTTCTCATTCATTTTGGGGGGACTGTATCTAAAATTTGTTTTGGATACGCACATTTTTTTCCCCATATTTTTCATTAAATATTAATGTATTTATTTTGCCAAATGTCTATACTTTTACTACACTCTTTAATACTACTATATTTCAACAAAACACATACACTGAAACAACAAAAAGAAACCAAAAAAAGTAAAGAAAAAAGGTGAGTCCAAACCATTTTTGTTCCTTTGATGAAAAATTTCCAAAGCACATTGCTACATCGATTTTTAAATGACTGTCTGGTCAAGATTATTTGCACTTTAAATTGAAATATTCCAAACAGATCAATTATTGATCATATTAGGGGTGTTCACGGTTTGGCTCAAACCGGTGGAACCGTCCAATCCGGTCATCGGTTCGGTTTAGCGAACGGGTTTTAATTGTATTTTTAAATCGGCGGATTGAAAAATCAAAAACCGGTCATACCGGTCCGGATTACAGATTCACACTTTCAAACCGTCTGTCAAACCGGACCGGACCGTATATATTTACATTATTATTAATAATATAATAGTTTTTGTATATATATAGGCGGATGATGGCTTGTATCAAAAATGTTAAGTTGGCTCATTAGTATTGTTGTTCCCCCTACTTTTACATTTGCTGGAGGTTGCGTGGTTCCGTGTTCGAGTCCCCCATTCACAAATTTTTTTTTCCTCCCATTTTCTCCCCAAACACTTTTTTCCTCCCATTTTATCCCCAAACAGGCCAAACTATAAACCCAAACAGGCCGGAAGAAAGGCCAAAAAAATTCATAAAAAACCCTCAAAAGAGGCCGAAAAAAGATTCCATAACAAAAAAAAGTTCAATCTTTTGCCCAAAATAGAAAAGCCCAATTAGAAGTCCAAACCGTCAATCCGCCCAAACCAAACAGTTCAAAATGGATTGGATTCGTCCGGTTTATACATCAATCCAGTCCGGTTACGGTTTCAAAAATTTTAAAACCGTAATGAACGGTTTGATTACGGATTACGGCTAATCCGGACCAATCCGAACCGTGAACACCCCTAGATCATATCCTTTATCAGTTACATAATGTCAACATTGTCACTCCTCAATTTTGCAAGAAAACTTGCTTTGATTAATGCAGTACTCCCTTTGTTTTGAAATTATTATTCAACTTGGATTTTTACTTTTAATAACAAATTATTTTTGGACAACTGAAGTACATTTTTATTAATTATTCTTCTGTTGGAAAGACATTCTACAATGTTGCTTCTTCCAAGATCCAAACTCACAAAACAAATTCCTTCTGTGATTTTCACATCAACTTTCAAAGTTATCCACCTCCAGTTTTACTGTGCTTAAACACTTCCAGTTCTCCAAAAGAAAACAATGGAGAGAAGATCCCCTCCAGACTCTCAGTCCACTATCCCCCATGTAACAGTAATTTTAATGAGTATAGTCAATCCAAAAATGTGCTTATGAAACAAGCTAAAGCGTATCGCACCATAATACCCAAAATGGAAGTTTTTCAAAGAAAACAACCAAACATCAAGATGGGAAAAAGACAGTTATGCAACAGTTAGAACTCAAATCATAGGAATAGAAATGATTAAAAAAAAGCTTGATAATTCATAAAACCAGAAGAGAACTGTCCTGACACTTGAATAAAGAGCTACATATCCAACAACTAAAATAAACTGTTCCAGGATGCATAACTCCCAGATCAACCGGGAAGTTAAACAGACCATGCTCAACACGCATCAAGCGTAAATGAGAACAAAAAGCCGAGAGAGAGGACATCAAGCCATTATCTTGGCAGATCTTGTAAACAAACTGTCCACAACCTTTCCCATGTTCTCAATGGTTTCCAAAGTGGCTGGGTAAATGGCATCTGCTTTGGGATCGTCAAATATCACAAGGCAACCTGCCCCCTGATCCAGAGTTCCAGCAAACTTCTTATCCAGAATCATCTGCGATAGCTTCTTCTCAACATGGTCAGCTGGCAACTCAATCAGTTCGGCAATATGAGCTATTTCTACCCTGGAGAATGGTTCAATCAACCTGCAAAGATTCTGCTCCAACAAAGTGTCATAGAGTGATGAAAGGTGCCTGTGGACAATCGGATCACCTTCCAACTGTTCCCGATAATTCCGAAGAGCTGTCTCAAAAAGCTTAAGAGAGCGTTTGGAATGAGCATTGGCAACTGCTTTCATTGCATCAAGTTCTGGACCCTGGTATTGCAAGCCCACCTTGGGTGATGATATTATTCCAGCCACATCATCAGCCTGGCTAACCATGATTTTGCACAGCAACATGTACTTAAGGCTAAATATGGCCTGAGGATCTTCAAGGGCATTAAAAGCTTCAAATGCCTCATAGAAATAGCTGTAAGCTGTTTTATAGTCCTTTTCCTCGGCATGGAGAATCCCACTTTGCAAATCGATCGTGCCCTGCTGTGCTGGAGGAACATAAATTGAATTTGCTGCCGTTCTCGCAGCAGTAAGCGCAGCTTTGGCCTTGGGTAGATTTCTCAAGGAAAAATGGAGCTTGCTCTCCAGCAAGTCAATCTCAACAAGAAGCAACTTGTCATCCAGTCTTCTCACCTCTTTGATAAGTTCAGACAGGAGGGCCAAAGCATCAGTATACTCCTTATTCTCCAACAACAGAGCTGCAAGCTTTGCCTCAATCCGCTGGCGAAGGAAAGTTCGCTTCTCAGCTCGGGTCCATGTTACAATTTCTCTGCAAAGTGCAATCTGAAGATCAGATGTACCAGGTATTTTGGCTAATGAATCAACGATCCCACGAACAATTTTCGCTGTTTTTGCCTTGGGGATTATCGAAAAGAAGGGACGAAGTTGGGTCAAGAGGTTGGTAAGTTCCTGTGCCCTATTTTCCTGTCTAAGAAGATCCGATAGATTTGTGATGGCTTGCTCCTTAATCCTTATGGCCTCTTGAGAAGTAGAAGGATCATCAAGTACCCGATAAAGAATAGAAATGGACTCGGCTGGGGTTTTGGCTTCAGAAGCATGCGCGAGGGAATCCGTATTAGCTGGTAGATGAGATGTAGCCATGGCAACAGCTCAGACCTGAATTCAAATTGAATACAACATAAGCTGAAAGAATACACAGATAAACTGAACAGAGGGTGTCCTGTACACAAGGTACTGTAGTGTGAAGGAATTTAAAGCAAAGCTATTTCGAAACAAATGACCAACACAACAAAGACAACAACAAAGACAGCAAAAAAGAGAGCTGTTGGCTCCAACAAAATACTAAAACAAATGTTCAAACAATTCATGAGACTATAAGATGTCCCATAAAGCAATAATCTGACTTCCTACCCTATTCTTATAGTAGCAGCTTTTGAACCTAATCAAAAAATTCCTTTCTAACTACAAATACAAAGTAAAGGCAAATCACAGCAGAACTGGGCAGTTCCTTATGCTAAAGTCAAGATTACTCCTTTCAGAAAATTCAAGTAACAAATTATCAACAGAAAAAAAAAAAAAAGAAGAAGAAAATTCAAGTAACTGAATTTCAGAATTCATTTACATAAATGTACAATTAATATTGATCCAAAAAATGTGCAATTCATCACAAATTAACCTACCCCAAACCAAAGTACTTCCGTCATACAAAGAACTCAATTTGGGAAAAACAAAACATCACGTCCACACGTCGGAACCAAAAAAAAAAAAACAAAACCCTAGAACATACCTATCGGAATATACGAGAACGAGAATGATAAATAACGGATACTATTCTTTAGATCAATGAGCAGATATCCAGTATAAATCCCTCAAATACAAACTTTGGAGGGCAGCATCAATTGAAGAATCAACTTAGATAAGGCATTAGAGAGTCTAAATTGAAAGCTTTGAAGAAACCGCACCTGAAGATTAATCGAAGAAATAAATTGCGTTTGGAGAATTTGGGCGGAAGAGTTTGAGAGCCTCGTCTGAGTTGGGTTTTTAGTTCTAAGAATGTGTATTTATGCGGAGAAAAGGGGAAAACCAGATCCTTGTATACCCCGGTTCGCAACTGAAACCGGTTTGGCTTTATAATTGTTTTCCAAGAAAGAGTATTTTTCTTACTATTAGTATTTTTTAGAACCACGAAGTGACATTAACTTAAAGGTTCACTAGATAAACGTATGGAATCAGATCTCAAAACATAAAATAAAAGGATAAAAACGATTATGAATAAATAGTGCACCTCGATTCGAATGTATTATGTCTACTGAATTATTTTTTTATTTTTTTTTGACTAGGATAGTATTATGTTTAGTACTCCCTCTATTCTGAAATTATTGTGATAATTTAGATCTTTATTTTTAATATAAATTAAATTAAAACTAAAAATTCAATTTGGATAATAGTTTCCAGGGCATATATACACTTATGATGACAAGTACTCTAACAATGTCAAGTGGCATATATTTTATAAAACTGAAACCTATACCGAGTTTTAGTATAGCCCAAAAAGAACCAACAAAAAAAAAGCTTTATCAAAGAAATGTAATCTTGGGAGTAATATACAAAAAAAAAAAAAAATCAATATAAAAATTATGCGATGGTGATTAGAATATTTATTGAGAAAATTTTATTTCTCGAACAAAACTTATTTGATTTCAATTTAGATTAAGTAAAATAATGAATTTGAATACCGAAAGTATAATTCAAAAAATACGAAAAAATGAATGGACGCACTTGTAACATGGAGAAACCGGGCATTATTTATTCTGATTGGTTAACAAACAAGTGCATCATGTCGATAACTCGTTTACATTTTTGAGAATTCTCAACAGGGAATGGAACTGAGAAAGTTCTGAGTTCCAAAATTCCAATCGGAACAAAGGGGAACAACTTCGAGGTTTATAAGACTATATCTAGTGAGGCAAACATCTGATTGGATGCCCTAAAATTTCAGCTAGAGACTTGGACTCATATTAGTCAGACTATGTAGACTACTTGATAAATGTGATTCTGTGGTTTGCGAATGATGATCAGTTGTTGGCAGCTACGAGATAAACTTGTTCATCGAAATTTTTATTTGCTACCCACCAAAATAGATATAGTTAAGGCTTCTTTTTAAGATTCTGGTGTGCAACTTACTATGTTACTCTAAAGAAAGCTGCCTACTGTTTACTTAAACCTCTTGATGAAGGCCATTTTAGTTCAGATCTTACATATTGCAAAACTTCCAAGGTTTGATTGTTGGCGTGTCCCCGAGATGGTGTTAGAAATATGTGATTCCGGAGGTTTTATAAAGCAACTGTTATGCTGTTTTTTTGAAGTTAAACTTGATCTTGAGGAATATGTTTTGATTTGATGTAATATCGTTCAAACTTCAAATGATGCAGGACACCAAGGAATCTGAAGATTTGGAAGGCTGTAAGACAGAATCTCTGGGAAAATTTTGCCTTATTCTGCTTAAATAGTTAACCTTGCAATCACCAGTTCATGAATGAAGCTGTAGTTCATTTTGTATTTTCAATTTCCCAGGAAAGTGTGGACATCCAGATAATCTCACAAGTTTTGTCAGCTCAATTTAATTGTGCAAAATAAGATCCAGACCGTGATTGATTGTCCATGCTTAACCTGTTAGAGATTGTGTACCCATTTATCCAATTTAATGTAAGGTATGATTCAGCGTCCTCCTTTTGATACTAAGTATTTATAAATCCTGTTTCAAAAAAAAAAAAAAAGAATTTTAAATCTAATGCTATCCTTGAGCTCTACTAGCTATGGCTACATCAGATACTATGGCCGGGATCCGCATTTGCTAAGAACCTTCAAGTTATTTAGAAGCGGAATAAACATTATACTGCAGTAAGCATAAAATATTTGATCCTTCAAGTTGTTTTTCAAATAAGATTTGTTCAAGTTGCTACCCTCTCTCAATTTTCCTAAGCTACTCCATTTGATTAGGGTCTGGGGGAAATTTTGTAGTTACCATTATTTGTTTCTATTTGTCAATTTAATAAGGAGACCAACAAGACAATATTGAAAGAAAAGGATGTCGCATCACCGCAAGTCCATAGAGTTAGAATACCAAAAACAAGATAGGAAGAACCAGTTGTATAGTTTGAATACCAAAAACAAGATTTGAAAAGACAGCTAGAATAATAAAGATTTAGCATCTATTGAAACCCCCCAAAATCTGAACAGAATTCCCTATCCTGGTTTCTAAACCAACCCCTCTGATTTATCTCACAATCTGATCCAAAGATTCATCACACATAAAAAGGTTTCACAAAACAAAGAAGATATCCTGTTCGACCAAATTGTGTTACAACCCGACTTACAAGATTATACATGCACTCACAGGCATTTGTTCCCAGCATTGTGATGCAGATTTTGCAACATGGGGATAGTGCACAGACAACTGGCGCAACTAAAACGGGAATACTGGGATACCAAGATGAAGATGCAACAGAGACTAAGCACATGAAATTGAACAATTAAACAGAGAGAAACTAAACAAAATCCTTGACATAGCAAGTATAACAGAACTCAAATTTTAAAATAGTGATAGATAAATCCATAGCCTTTTGACAAATAAAACTAAAATTCATGACAAATCTTGCTTCGGGCAACCAAAAACTACAGTTATAGAAACAGCCAAGCATCCTACGCAAAACTTCAAGTGTTAGTAGCCCTGGTGTATATCTGCTGGCTTGCATGAGCAGAAACCATCCTGATTGACCCTCTGGCCATCAATTCCCTGATAGCCTTCCTTGCAAGGGAACCGCTAATCTGCACCATTTTACAACTACTGATGAGAACAATCAAACAATGCAACTAAAGCAACCGCCAAAGGTAGGAATACAGCTTCCAGACCCAACAAAACGTGAACTGTTGCGAGGAAACCACAGCCACAGGTTTATTTCACAAAAGCTTCCAGAACAGAAGGAAAATAAAACAAATGCTGCGTATCATTCCAGCTTGAGTATCTTGTTACCAACTTAAAAGAGCTGGAATCAAGTGGCTAGAAAGAGTAACTAAATTTAGAATCAGACTCATTAAAAGACCCTAATTCAGCTTTCTGTTAGACAAGTTCAAAAGATCATCAACCCCAACAATCAACCAAAACAACCTATTTCAGCTTTACAGTGGACAAGTTCAAAAGATCATGAACTCTAGCACTCAAACCAACTAACCAAAAGAGTCTAAACTTGAACCTCACAAAAGGTTGTACTTTGTGAAAACAAAAATTGACCTGGCAAAATCTTTCCCAGCAAACAAGAGAAAGCACCACACACTTTCCAGTCAAAGTCCAATACAATAAATCAACCCAAAAACAGCCTCCACACAAACTGCTAAATAGATAGACATAACATAATATGAAGCATATGTCAAATAAAATAACAAATAATCACTCTAAATGAAGGCTAAAATGAGCAGATCTAAATGTAGATTACAGAGTAAGAAAGAAAGGTTACCCTGAGACGGTCAGAAAGGACGGAAGGGGTAATGAGCTTGTACTTAGGAGCCTCAGACAAAAGCTTGTCATAGGTTGGCTTATCAAACAGCACCATGTTGTTCACCTTCTCCTTTTGCTTTCCCTTGCTCCATTTCTGCCGTTTTCAACACAATCCAAATCCAAACACAAAAATAAACAAATTAATTAACCGCTTGACAAATTTTTTTTTTCTTTTTAAAAAAATATAAGTAAAACGAGATAAAACGAGACCTTCTTCTTCTGCTTGCCGCCGCCGGACTTCGCGGGCTTGGAGGACGGTGGGGGAGCCTTATCCTTCTTCGGCGCCTGAAACAACAGCCAAAAAACAATTGAGGATTAAATTAAAACACCAAACCGGAAAACGATGAGAAGATGAATCGGAAGGAAAACGAACCATCAGAAAAACGATGAAAAAATCACGATCTGCGGTGGTGGAGGAAGGTTTTGGCGCTGAGTTGTGAGCGGCGGTAGGAGGAAAGAGTGATGGGGTTCTACCCTAATTTATTTATATTTAGGACATAGGATTCGCGCCCCTCGGGTCTAGGGTTCGGCTCATTTGCCTGCCCGTAGCTGAAATCCATTTAGATGCGGGCCAGAAGTGCCAGAAGGCCCAACTAGTATTAAAAGACGATACATCTCTAGTTTACCCATGAATGAACAGTCATTCTTTTTAAGATTCTCATGTGCATAACTTACTTTGTTACTGTAATAAAGAAAGCTGCCTACCTTTTACTTGAACCTCTTGATGAAGGCCATGTTTAGTTCAGAATTCAGATATTACAAATTGCGAAACTTCCAAGGTTTGATTGTTGGTGTCTTCCCGAGATGGTGTTAGAAATGTGTGATTCTGCAGGTGTTATAATGCAATTGTAGTGCTGTTTTTTTGAAGTTAAACTTGATTTGAGGAATATGTTTTGATTTGATGTAATCCGGTCTTAATCTGGTTTTACTTTCACTTTGTTGCTCATACATTGCAATTGCTCTAGTTGATCAATACACATTAAGGTAAACCTTTCATAAACTAAATTCTTAATACGTTCGTCTTATTCTCTATTCTTGACTTCATATTTAACATTTCAAGTTTACAGTCATTCTTGGGTAGGAGTATGGAAGTTATGTATTGATCGTCTCCAGCTCTTTACACTGCCTCCAACTATATCCATCCGGACTCCAGCATTAGCAGCAACCCTTGGGTGTCAAGTTTCCCGCCATTTCGAGCTTCCATAAATTCCAAAAGTCAATTCGCATCATGACGATCAGGTAATCCCCCTCAGGTCGTCCCTACCATTAAAGTCACATCCTACAAGGTAATTCCGATCAAATACCTGCATATGCTTATCAACTTTAGTCCACACCTGAGGTTGCATAACTGTGCATCAGATGACAAAGGTTCCCTTAGTTCGAGTTTACTGATTCCATTGTCTGATGTTGTGGCGCAGTCACTTCCACTAAATCAAAGCTCGAATTTGGACTGCCAGATCTTTCCCTTATTTCTCTAAACTCCTGGCACGTTGCGCAAAGATGGCAGAAGAAATGAGTAACGAAGTCTCCACAAGGGGCTTCCTGTACCAAAAATTTCAGGGATGTTTCAATAAACATATTCAGTCTCACTGATATTGGAGTGCGTCTGCTTGCAGATATGACAAAACTCACAAAACAGGCCCAGTGCAAATTTCGTAGAAGAAAAGTGTACAGGACCCAAGGATAGCCTCATCTCAAAGATTGGAGAATAAGACTTGAAAGACATGGCGGCACTGATAAATTTAGCTTATGAATATGTTAAGTACTGTCGGAAAGAAACTAAACAGCACCAGACCGTCCATAAGCACATAACTCAAATAGTAAAGCAAGAGAGGACTCTCCACTGCAAAAAAATAAAGACTTCCCAGATTACCATAAAAAACGAAATATGAAGTCAAGACAATTGCCTCAGAATTGCAGAATGACAGCAAGGCCTTAATGGCCATTCAGTCCCGAAAGATGGTATTTTTATGAGATTTTCATCACAGGCAATAGAAAATTTTGAAAATTTGATTTCTTAGTTTCACCCAATACAATAGATGTTCTTTCATACAGATAATGCGGTGTAACAACAGAACTTTTTTAGGTGTCGATCAGATACACAACTTAAAACCATGATTAATTACTTCATAAGGCAGGTGTAGATCAGATGCACAGCTTAATACCATGATACATTACTTCATAAGGCTATTAAAGACTACGACTTTGCTCTATCCTGATTAGTAAGTAATACAAGCTGGTTCCTTGATCTTTACAAATCTTGTCCAATATGAGGAACATTTTTCATTCCTTATAGTTTAGTAGCACTTGTATTCAAGGAACAGATATGACATCCTTTCCACTTTTTAGTGGATATATTATTCACGTTTAACAAATCTCCCAAATCAGTGCCACTATAAGACCAAAATTGCGGAAAATGATGATTGAACATAAAGAAAGAGATCATATGCAAGCTCACTAATCAACAACTATCTCAAAGTGCACTTCCCTGTAGCTCCATCAAAGTAGCAGAAAATCATTTTAATGATGGATATAATGGTACACATACTAACTTTATCATAGTATGCTTATTGATCTGAATGTAACAACTTCACATCTAGCAGTCATTTAAAGAACTTGGGCGAAAAGGGAAGTGGTTTTCCAGGGATCATTCTCAACCAGAAAGCTCTGAAACAACACGCCGCAACTATTTTTTAAGAAATTGCACTTAAAATTAACCTACTTATGTTTTTCACTACATGTACTTAGGCTCCTAAGATCAGAATATATTAATGACACTAAGTGGAAGGTTTCCTGCAGATTGAAATGCTTATTCTTGAAGTTTCCATCTAAAGCAGGAAACTGATTTAGACTTGGCCCTACTCCCTTCAGAAATAAACATGAATCAAGCAGAACACAAAAGGAAGATGACAGAGCAAACCCGTCTTGACCCAACATAATTTAAACTAATGCCATCGCTTTCACTTTTTTCATTTTAACTTCCAACAAAACTAATATCCCTTGGAGGATTTTTTTTACTTAGCAGAACTGACCATACCGGTAGATTGTACTTTGACCTTAGTGTCCTTCGATAGCCACAAGCATAGCATGAAACAAAGCATCCTGGTAACCCCAGAAGAACACCATCGGTCAAAAAACAACAAATTGTATTGACAAGAGCCCAAAGGATAAAATGGGTCATGCATGATCCCATAAATGTTCCTGAACCCAAGTACTCAGCATTCTTCCCGAAAAGAAAGCAAGGGCAAATAAGTCCAATAAAACCTGACATAAAGAAAATTAATTTAGTATACCAACAGTAAGTGTCATTATTGCAGCATCTGTTGGACTTGCAATGCTATGATATTCTTATGCACCAAGAAAAAAGATATCCATCTTTCATTATTATTGCTCTTTTTAATAGCATCAACTTTCTCAATATTCAGACTCGTCTCAGTCAAACGTCCACTTTATAATGCTACAAAACCTGTTACAGACCTTTCAAAAGGACTAGTGCTTTCATATATGCAATAACAGCACCTGGAATTTTTAAACTTCGATATCATAATAAACATTTATGAGAGACCAATAAGTTTGAACACTTATTACATAATGGTCGCTAGAATTTCTTGTAACATTTGGTGTTGCATCCAACTTGATCTTCATGTTTATATCATATCAGAAACTAAAAATCAATGGAATTTGTGAAGGAAGGGTTCCGAGAATATAAGTCTCAATCAAATTCTCGATTTCATTAATCAAGACCTACATTTCAGTGCAATAGATTGACTTCCATAATCATTACTAATACAACATTTAACTCACTGTAAATTGAAGAAGAATATAATTTTGGAGTAAATTGGCACGCAAGGAGCACTTTACAGAGAGCGAACAACAACCATTGCCAACCCTAAAGGTAGTATCAACAGCCAAACATTTTCATGGAACATAAACGCATCATTTTCAGCACCAACGGTACTGAATTCCCATCCTAAGAAGCTATCCTACGCCAAAAACGCACATTATTTTTGCTACTCCGGATTACATTACATGACAAGCAGATTCGGAAACCTCATGACTAATCAGTTATTTAATATCCTGACACCAGATTCCTAATAAACTATACAGCTTTTTCATCCCAACATAAACATATTCAAAATCACCACATGTGGCTAACAATATCCATTCCGCTACACTAGATTGCATAACATATCTAAATGTGTCTCACTACATAAAGATACATGTTCTATTTCAACAAGAGGAACATGGGTTGCCCAACAGGAAATGTGCATCAGTTAGGTAGCAGAAAAATTAGACATTGTTATCCGGTTCTCCTCATTACAGAAGGTATACTACCCCAGGAAACAAGCACCTTTTCCAGGAATTGAAATTCATCGTTGCCAAAATACTTTCAGATAGAATACAAAGGTCACCTTTTGTACGACCCTCTCCTCTAAACCAAATATTTACGAATAACATTTAAATGATAAGTGAACTTCCTTAAAAAAAAAAATAAGATTAGGTGGGGGGGAAATGTAAAAATAACAAAAAGGGGGGGAGGGGTGCAAAAACACATACACTAAACAGTTTTGGGATGCATGCTCCTCAAAATTAATTTATTTTTCTATTTTATACAACTTTTGAGGAGGAAGCAGTTGGTTATTCAACAAAGAGAGGAAGGAAAGAAGGAATAATCTTACAACTTTGCAGATCATCACAACAAGCACAGATTCCAGAAGACCACTGATTTGGTAGCCCAACGTTTTCCCTCTTAGTTTCTGTTGTTTGGCTGCTGCTGACCATCACCTCATCATCATGTTTATCCCCTTCTGGATCAGACTGCTCCACTCCACTGAGAGGCAAATAAGCTGGTGGCACATAACTCCCTTTTGCTTCCTTCATTATAACCTTTCAATCATTACCTACAAACTCCATTATTAAATGTGCATTCATACAAAACAAAGGCTATGAAAAATACAACCACGTGCACATATTTAGTTTTGAGGTTCTTTATCTGTTTGTGAGTGTTAACCTTTTTGACTGAGAAAGTCATTTACATATTACAACACAAGATAGTGAGATATGTAAATCCAAGGGGCACATAAACCGGCAAAAGCAGGAAAGAACAGTTTGATCCAAATGTAGATAATAAACAACAGTGCCTAAAAAACAAGATGATCTCAGCCAAAAATATGCACTTTCTTTTAAAAGAATAGGATAAATGTAAGGTAAAACGATTGCTTATCACTTCGACAAAAGTTATGGAATTCAGCATGAAACATCATTTACATCTAAATATGTTTTGATAAGGAGATAACTGCAATTGATTCTTATTCACTGAATCATAGTTATTGTTGTTAAAACAATATCATTGCTCAAGCTTCTTTTTTCCGGTATTCAGAGCAAAAGTTATCAATATGCTAAAGTCAAGATTACTCCTTTCAGAAAATTCAGCTAACCGAATTTCAGAATTATTTACATCAGTAAACAATTCTATCACAAATTAATCTACCCCAAACCCAACTACTTCCTTCAAAGAAAGAACTCAAATTGGAAAAAAAAAAAAAAAAACAAAAACAAAACAAAACATTCCGTCCACAGTCCACACTTCGGAACCAAAAAACAAGACCCTAGAACTTACCTATCGGAATATACGAGAATGAGAATGATAAATAACGGATACTATTCTTTGAGATCAATGAGCAGATATACAACATAAATCCCTAAATACAAACTTTGTTGGGGCAGCATCAACTGAGAAAAATCAACTTACATAAGGAATTAGAGAGTTTAAATTGAATCTTTTCAGTTAACCTCGCCTGAAGATTAATCAAAGAAATAAATTGATTTTGGAGAATTTGGCATGAAGATTTTGAGAGCTTCGACAGAGCTTCAACGAACCGGATCCCAAGCTTCTTTGTACAGAGAAGAAGGAAAACCAGATCCCAAGCTTCTTTGTCCAGTATTCCCCGGTTCGAAGCTGAACCGGAATCTGAGCCGGTTCGAAATATTATGGGTATTGTGTTTTTTAATTTTGGGAAAATTTCTGAAAAGGGCACGAGAAAGTTCAAAATTATTCTTATAGGCATTAGGATCTTTTATTGTATATTTGTAAATTACTTGAATACAACTAATGTTTTGTATGACACTCTAAAAGATTATTTTATAATTCTTTTGACACCATAATTATATTCTTCTTAACTAAACTTTACTTGAATACAACTAATGTTTTATGACATTCTAAAAGATTGTTTTATCTTTCTTTTGACACCATAATTATATTCTTTTCAAATTTTCTGATAGTTTGACCGTTTCGATTGTTAAATTAATATTGGTATTTTCGGTATCTCACAAAAAAAATTTAGAAAATATTTTCATGGATTAAAATAAAAAAAAATATTTCAATGATAAAAATTAATAAATATAGCTTCACAAAATAGATTTGTAAGACGTGACAGGGCGATATGCTTATTAAGACATTTAGCGGAGACATTTTCCTTCGTGAAGAGGAGGAATGGAGGTAGTAAAACATAACCCCTTATGAAATTAAAGATCAAATAGCCAACGACATCTCAATTCTCTGCTCGATTTCGTTTTGCAACCAAAAGCTGAAATGTCGCATTCTTTAGTTGGAGCTTCTTCTTTGCAGGCGAACTCGATCGCCATCCACCTTCATGTACAATACTTCTTGCTTCAGTATTGTTTGTGCCGAAAAAATCACTCTAAACTATGAGAAAGAAGGGGACAAAATTTTCTAAAACATACAAAATCAAGTGATTGTGGATGAGTTCAAAACCTACCTCAGACCTAAAATTGAGGGTTTAAGGTTAACTTTTGGTTTGTAGATAAAAAGAAAAAGAATAAAGAAAATGAGAGGGAAATGAGCCTAATGGCTTTAATTCTTAAAAGTGGGAAAAAACTCGAGCGCCAGCAAACTATAGATGGTGCCGATGACGCGCTATTACATGGAGAAAAAAAAAGGGATAAAAAAAAGATATTAGCGTTGAGTAGACCTTATCAATAATACGCTATGACACAGAAAACAGAGATATTAGCGCCGCCTAATCATAGAAGTTGCCGATGACATGTTATTATAGAGAAAGATCGAATTCACTAAAGTATAATCCATGAACTACTACCTACGCTACATCTAGAAAAAAACGATAAAAGACATGAAGTAAAAGAACGAAAATAAAAGACTCAATTGATATGATGATTTGAGGTGTGTCGTTCATGATGCTCTCGACTGCCTTTTTATAGAGGAAGTTGCCCGTAGCTTTGTTGATTGAGAAGAAGTAGAATCCAAGTCCAATGCTTGCAACTTATTTGGAGAAGAAATAGTGAATTCACATGATGATAAATATGCCGGCCAAACTCCACTTGAAATTGGATACTAATAAGGCCATGTATTAAGTCCATATTAGTCTCCAAAAGCTTTGTTGAGTGTAGGTTAAGGGCGAAAACCAATTAATCAACCTCTTTGCATGAATATGGCTATCACATGAAGTTTTCCCAACCCAAACCTAACTCCAATTCTTGTTAAACCAAAAGTACATATTTTTATGGTTAAACTGGTATGAACCGCTATCAACGAGTTCTCAATGAATTCCAAACAAAAGGGGCTCTGCAGCATTGGATTTCAAATATTTGAAAATTACTCGCACTTAAATTGAGTTAAAATTGTGTTTTATATGCAACAGAGGGAATTGTGGAGTGATGTGATGATGAGCTTCTTTAATCTATTTCAGAGTTGGGATACATATAAAAGGGGTTAGAGAATTAAATGACAGTCTAATGATTAGGTTCTTGTCTTTCCTGTTAATAGATTAAAATTCGATTCCCATCAAGAATTTTTACCCACATTTAAGTAGAGTCACTGGAGTGGAATTTTGGGGGAAAAAACATATGAATGGGGTTATTATGAATTAAGTTGTTTGGAAGGCGGAGCACAGAACTTTTACCATTCAAGGTGAAATGTGTAAATTACAGTCCCAACCATCTTAATAATATTTCTAATTTCCAAAAAAAAAAAAAAACAGAAAAAGAAAAAAGAATGTACTCTTGGCCTTGGGAGCACTTTAAAGATAATGTGGGATTAAAATATTTATTATGATAGCTATACTTTTGAAAAAAAAAACTTATTTCACTAGAATTTATATTAGGTATAATAAAATAATAAATTTGGATACGGAATGTGTAATGTTAAAAAATAAAAATAAAAAAAAAATGAACCAAACGCATTTGTAACATGGAGGAACAGGGCATTACATTCTTATTATTCTCCATTTCAATATGTAGGTTACTTTAGGCTCTGCACGTAAACTAAGAAAACAACTATTTAGTAATTAATTTATGTGTCAAATATCTAATTTACTCATCATTAATTGTTTTAGAATTATAATCAAGGCTAGAAGAAAAATAGTTAGCATCATTTTTTGAGGGCAAAGTTAAGAAATTAACCAATAATTTGCCTCGAAATCCTAAAAAGACCTACATTTTGAAATAACATAAAACGACCTACAATTTGAAATAGAGTGGGTATTAAATAACAACAAATATATAATGCGAGAGAACGTGTTTACATTTTCCAGAATTTTCAAAAGGGAATGGAATGAAAAAGTTGCGAAGAGTTCCAAACATGAACCGACTCATGAACTTCATTCACAATTTCACATTACCATTCGATGCTTATGAGACGTAACGCCTATTCTCAAACTATATATATATGAGGAACTAATTACAAAATAAGTTTGATGGTAACACCGATTAATGACCATTGCGCTGATGAAATTCGCCGAAATGTTAACCAACTTGAAGAACTGGAACTCTCCTCCGCGCCAATAACATATCGTTAAGCTGTGAAACTTGGAGTAATAGCTGACTGATTTTCTGCAACAACAAACTCAAAAATCTTTCAACTTTTTCCTATTCGTGCAACAATTTCTAACAGAGAAAAATGAAAAATGCAAGCATAATCTTATTCCCATAGGGCTTTAAGATTTTATTTTTTTTTCTTTTTTGGTTAAAGACGGAGCATATATTAACATTAGGAAGAAACTGACGAGGTACACATTCCTACATTTCTAGAGTCTTGCTCTAGCAGCATAGTGATAAACTTAGGGGCCATATAAAAAAAACTATAGCCCTGTATCTAAGCCGAGCCGAATTATGAAATGAATTATCAGTTATCTCAAAATTAAGGAATTGGGTATTAAATAGAATTATCAAATATCGCAAAACTAATCGAATTGTGAGATTCCGAGTTCAAAACAGAGCCTGGAAATGAACAAAATAATGTATACCTGGTCTTTTGATTGAATCAGGAGCATGAGATGCTGGTTGGTATCAGCTGCCGGCGGCAGCACTTTCTTACGACGCCACCGCTTCGCTCTCCTGCACAACACCACCACCAACGCCAGAGCACCGACTCCGGTTGTCGCCGTACCAAACCACCATACGCTCGCCCTGAAAGCGCCACATTTTTTTGACATCCCTGAAAAGAATTTACCAATTACAGAGCTGAAGAACCTCGGAGTCAGAGCATCCCTACTTATCCATTTTCCGGCTTCCTTTTCAACACCGGAAGAGGATGGAAGGAGGAGGGCTCGGGATTGTTGTTCTTCTTCTTCTTCAGCCTGATTTAAGGAATCAATCGGCAAGTCCTCATGATGGCTTGGGGGAAACACTGCAGAGTCATTGACGAAGAAGTATTCGTTGATGACCACTGGGTTTTCGTTTTCGTTTTCGTACCCGTGATGAGATTCGTCGCTGGAGAATGCCGATTGAATTTCCACCCAATCACTTAGAATTAATGGTGGTGTTTCTTCTTCATTTTCCATTTTAGATGAGGGAAAAACCAATTTCGGAGGCTTCAGAAATGGAGTTTAATTCCTAGGATATTTTCTGCTTCAATGATTCGAAGTCAATTCATCAGTGTAAGAGATACTAATTGATAATTCCTTCCATATCCAGCTCTAGATATTTATGTCCCATAAATATCTCCAGGGCTACTTTTAAGTGTACTGATGAATATTGATAAGCTTATTTTGGCTGTTTGCTCCCCTACAAATACAAATATGGAGACAAAAAATAAATAAATAAATAAAAGAAGGGAAAGTTTTACTACATTCTGATGCATCCCTTCAAATTTTTCTTTTTTTTTTTTTTTTTGGGGGCATATAACAATCGCGCACACTCACTAATTCAGATCGCTAATATGTATGAATTCGATAAATAATAGAGGTTGACAAAAATAATTTAATTCTATTTCGTACCTACTTACGATATGGATTTCGAACTATTCCATATTCATAACATTTGTATGTTAAATTACTATACTAGCGAAGAATCATATTTTCCAAACTTTAGTCACACACATATGATTAAGGTCGTAGAATGTTAGATCTTTTGTTGATTATTAAGGCACCTCAAGTTGCCCAGTTGAATGTTGAAGATCAAATAAATGTTCATTCTCTTCCAATTTTTGTGTAGTCTAGACTCTAGATTCCAGATAAGATTTCGTCTCTGTACGTAAAAACCGATGTTGACAGTCTCTATAATAAGCACTCCCTTTCATTCCAAAATAAGTGTCATTTTAATAAAATGAAAAAATTTCAAAATAAGTGTCGTTTTCAGTTTCTAATATATTTTTTGTCAAAAGTTTCCAAACATACCCTCAAAAGAAATAATATTATTGGTAAACATTTATTTTAATGGGATTAGTTGAGGATATTCTAGTAATTTAACTATCTTATTTAATTTTTTTTAAACTGTACGTGTGCAAACTCTAGAATGACACTTATTTTAGAATGGAGGGAGTAATAATGAAAAAGAATGAAAAGGAAAAACCAGACCCACCAGAGATTACGTTATAATAACCAACTAATATCCACGCCTCTTGCAATTTAATAATCATTGTTTTCTCTGGAGCATCTTTCAAGAATTGCTAAAAATGTTGAATTTGTTTACCTTGTTGATTAATTTTCTCCTAGTCTAAAGTCCAATTATATTTAGCTTTATGTCTTTGGACAACTCTGTCGGCGGCAGTTGCTGAAGCAATGTTTGAAAGGTTTTTTGAGTGTGTTTTTTCGTTTTAGGAAAGTAAAAAGGTGCATTGAGAATGTAAAAAGATATGATGAGATGGGATAGATATTAATAAAAAATTCTGAAAAAATCATCCAAAAAAGGAACCAAATAGAGCTTGAGTTATCGATTTTCTTTCTTGTTAACTCCATTACAATATACTTCCTCCCTCCTGTCCTTATTATAAGTCATTTTGATTTTGTCATAGGTTTAATTTAGGATGTCTTTTTAATTGAAATAAAAATCTTAAAAATATTCCATAATTATTAGGAGAACACAACAATGTAAAAATATATTTTTAAGTTTTTTCTTTAATTTAAAAGATATTCTAGATTAAATTTAAGACGAACTCAAAATGTCTTATAATAAAGATCGAAGGGAGTATGTTTATGTTTACATCAAATGTAAGAGCACATCCACCATAAGTGATAAGATAAGAGAAAAACAACTACAATAATAATAGTTGTCAAAAGCCTTATAATATCGAAAATAGAGAAGAGGAGAATTCAAAGGGTATGCGGCTGATTAATTACTCTCTTCTTACTATCAAAATAGTTCACAATTTTACAATTTAAAATTTACAATATGAATTAATTTTTATGGGCACACAGCGCGAACAATAAGATCGTAAGTACCACAACATTTTCACTCTACAAAAAAAAAAAAAAAAAAAAAAAAGAAGAAGCAGAAGGGCATATCAGTCTCAGAGCTAAATTCGAGATCTGGAAACACTGCATTTTAAAGTCAGCGAGATTTAAACTCGATCTCAAGTCTCAACCCTCTAAATTTGAATAAAACCTTGCAGACCTGACTCTTTGCTTCATCTTTGAATTTCATTGCTCTAACCTACCTACCTACGGGGATTCATTTTTTAAATGGGAAAATGTACTAATAGCATTCTTACAATTTTTTTTTTTTTTCTCTCATGATATGTTTATGCCGGTAAATGACTTTCGTCTACAGTTGTTAAAAAACGTGATATCATTCATACACACACACATACATACATATATATATATATATAGAGGAACTGTATGCATATATAAGAAGGTAGTAAATAACTGTAAAAATGAAAAAGAAAGTTGAATGGGTAAAGATTGGCAGGTGTTTTCGTCAGCGCATATTAATAATGGCAAAAATATTCTTCGGAGAAATGAAACCTAAAACACTTCCAAGGGTTTCGTTGGATATTTTTCTGCTCTCTTCAAAACCCAGGGTTTTTTAATCTGTGAAGAAACTGGCCCTGAAGGGTCAAGTACAAATACAAACTTTTTTTTTTCCAAAATATTTTAAAGTAATTTTTGACAAGAAAAAAAGTTTGCCGAACCACAGTACATTGGTTTTGAGATAGAAGAAATGATACGATTTCTTCGTGAAATGAAGAGTAGTTAAAAAGTTTACAGAGACGTATTCCCATTATGATCGCTGCATGAGACTTTTCTCCTAAAAACAACCCTATTTCCAAGTCCTTTAATTAGTTTAGGAACGCAACCAGATTTTAATGGATATAAGAGTATTATTTTACAGTTCGGAGTATTTCGTATCCTTTATTACAGTATGGATATGGAAATACCCTGCAAATAATTTCGTGTATTCCCTCTGTCTCAAAATCATTGTAGAGTTTGAGATTTTACTTTTAGTGCAATTTGAACTAAAAATGAAAATCCAAACTGGACAATAATTATGGGACGGAGGGAGTAAAATATTTGAAATTATAGCTAATTTTATTAAGTTTTTTAAATCACTTTATTAATTGACAATTAGTTTTGAGATTGATGGTAAGAAATTTTGGCCAAAATATGTTATCCATGCTACATTATGATTCAAATAAGGTACCAAATCATCTTGAAGTCCAGCACCCAAATTAGCAGCTTCAATATAATTTCAGGGTGCAAGCTTGGCCATACATTTCAAACCCTCAATTTTGATTTTAAAAAAAAATTCGGTACAATTTTAATAATAATTTTAGTATTAAAGTAAATGTTGACTGAGTTTTCTTTTTGTCCTTATATTATTATTATTTTTTTTTTTTATTTTTGGGTAAGGCGTTGACAGGAACTGGTACAATTAAGCTGTACAAATCTTCAAAGTGGAAAAAGGTAATCTTATACTAATGAATAATTAAATACTTACCCGGTCAAATTTACTGCATCGACTTGAATATATTCACCATCAAAAAAAAAAAAAAAACTAGTTTGAAATGTAAAAATAGTCAATCTTTGATTTCCACGCATATTCCCTCTATCATTTTCGTGAAATTAGAAAATTAACACCATAGACGACTAAGTCTAACTCGCATTACATCTAAGGACTTGTACCGAGTCTCCTCTAAAATTTCAGGTTTCCATCCGTCTCATATCGGTAGTAAGTTAGTTAAACCACATCTCTCATATTTAAATGTTAAAATTACAATTTTAATTAAAAGAAAGAAATACTCTTCTAAGTTTTAGAAACCTAAACTCAAAATAGAAAGAAAAAAATTATACTACTTTTGTCCTCAAAAAAATAGTTCATGTTGAATTTTGAAACTTGTACTAAAAATAATACAAATTTGAAAATTTAATGTAAAATTTTTTTTTTTTGAGACAGAGGGATATAGTTAATATCTCGTACTGTAAAGGTGTTGTTAAATTTTATTTTTTTTTAATGCAAAACTAAGACAGATACATTTATTAATATGTATGTTTCTTCCTTTGAATGTATACATATTATGTTCTTAAAAATACAACTTGGTTATGTACTAATTAATTATCTCTGTGATTCTTGACTGTGAACAGTAGCTTGGGGTGAACAATTTCATCAGGCCCCGTCATATACATAAAAATATGTAAAATTTACGATAAACATCTCACTATAAATACGTGCCAAAGAAAAGATAGATATGTCAGTGTGCTTCGACCATTACTGAGTTAAGTTTCTTGGGGGAAAAAAGTGCACTGTTAATCTCCGATAATATTGAGAGGGAAGATGGAGGTGAAACAAGTTCTTCGTATGAATGGAGGTGATAGCCATATTAGCTATGCCGAAAATTCTGCTCATGAAGTCCGTTCTCTTTCCCTCTTTCTATCTCAAAAATTAATTTGCATAAATTTATGCACCCTATTCTATTCAACCATTCATCATTTCTATTAGCTATAAGTGTACCGTTTTTATCTTTTTTTTTTTTAAGGTGAGAATTTGGGGATAAGTATATATTTTGATCGTGTCTCATTATTGAAATGGCAACTCGAAAAATAGAAATGACGATAATTGTTCGATTCTGGGTGGTTATATTTTTGTTACACGCACAATTTGTACATATAATGTGAGATGTGTAATACGCTTTTAATGCTAAGAAAAGGAGAATGCTAAATGAATGCGCATATACACCTTCCTTCAACAACAACAAATTAAATATATATGGTTGACTGTCCATTATGTATCAGAATTGAATAATGAATACTTTTCCTAATTAATTAATTTCCTTGTGTATGTGACCCTTTTTTTTTTTTTTTTTTTTTTGTAGATGCTGATTCTGTTGAAGGTGAAGACAATTCTTCAAAACTCCATGGAATACTTATTCAGCCGTACCCAAACGGAATGTGCTAGGGTTGCTGATTTGGGATGCTCCTCTGGGCCAAACACTCTTCAGTCCATCCTGGGAATCATACAAAGCATGGACAATTCTCTTTCCCGAAATATTACCAATGATGCTGATCATCAAAAACAACCTATTGTTGTTCAAGTTTTCTTGAACGATCTCTATGGGAATGATTTCAATACGGTTTTTAAGTCGTTGCCTGGATTCTACAAAAAACTTGAAAAAAATTCATGGACGCGGAAATGGTTCCTGCCTCATTGCTGCCATGCCTGGCTCTTTCTATGACAAGCTCTTCCCCGAAAATTCCATGCATTTTATGCATTCTTCTTACAGTATTCATTGGCTCTCCCAGGTTTGAATGTTTTTTTTTTTCATATGTAGTACGGTGTCTATTATCGACATTAATGACTAAACTGAACTAATAAATAAAAATTAAAATATTCGGCTTATTTATGGTATATGAAATTACGGCAAAAATTATTCTATACACTTGGTGTATCCTATTTTTAGCACATCAAACTAATCAAAATAAAGATAAATAATTAATCATTCTTTTAACCCCATATATTTTACTAATCAAACGCCTACTAAATTATGGACTTCGCTCCCAAACTTATATGTTGCATATGCATGCTGGAATGGTATAGCGGGTGATTGAATAATTTCTCCAAATTACTTTTCTTTATCAGTGTGATTTTTTCTTTTCCCCCAAAGTGTAGAGTCTGTAGTTGCGCGGATAGACGGAAACGTTTGTCTCTTTCATCGTGTATCAATTGATATTTGATATTCTCTCTGTCCCAAAATTATTATCTAATTTAATATTTTACTTTTACTACAATTTGAACTAGAAATGAAAACTCAAACTGGATAATAATTATGGGACGGAGGGAGTATTTTATTGTTTTATTACTAATTGAACACAGTTGATATATTCATATTTCGCGGGACAACCGACAAAAGTACATTTATATATCTCCAATGTGGGGGGTCGCCTTTCAAATTAAAATCTCCAGCTAATTTTTCCAACAAATCTCTAATTAATTTTGATGTTTTATTTCAAAATACCATGTCTTACTTATTTCTGAAACTTGATAGTTTATTTTAATCATGAAGTAGCTATATGAAATTAGCCCAACTTAATTTCCCCCTAATTAAGAATTATTTGACCACACACAAGTTATATACAGTCCCTTTTCTTCAAGAAAAAGACTTCTATTCATTTTCTCTGTATCCAATTACGCAGGTCCCTGCTGGGTTGGTCTCCGAATCGGGGAGCCATTTGAATGAAACAAGCATTTATGTCGAAAAAGGGGGTAACCCAAAGGTGCAACAAGCGTATCTGGATCAATTTAGGAAAGACTTTACCATGTTTCTGAAGCACCGGTATGAGGAATTGGTCCCAAACGGGCAATTATTCGCCACCATCGTTGGTAAAAACGACGACGAAACTGACGGCCCTCATGCTATGAACATAATTGGAAGTGCCCTAAATGACATGGTACTGGAGGTAGGATATCCCAACCTTGGACTTTATTTTTCATTTTTTATAATGTCTTTTTCATCCTTAATTAATATTACCATGTGAAATTTGGAGTTGCATGTATTTCTTTTGTATTCATACAATTCTTCTGTTCTAAAATAATAATTCCAATTTCAATTTTCATTTTTAGCATAATATAATAATTGTTTCATGATGGAAAGAGTATCAGGTAGCATGGAATTACTCCTTATAATGAACTGATAACAAAACGAAAGAAAAAAAAGAAAAGAAAAGAAAAGTGAACTTAGGTCAAAGCTTATGGAATGATATCTTAGTCCCCAAATAATTTTGCATAATCTAGAAAATTTTGAAAAGTTCTGAAAGTTTGAATAGGAGAAGCTATGATATTTCTAATTATAGTGTCCTGCAGTTGTTTCATTAATTTATTTATTTTAAACTTGAATTGGCAATGAAATAATTAAACAGGGTTACATAGAGAGGAAGAAATTAGCCACTTTTAATATACCACAATACGCACCTTCATTAGAAGAAGTAAAGTCCATGATTTTGTAAGAAGGTTCATTCAAGATATTGCACCTTCAAACTTTCAAGCTCCCATTGGATGCCAGCGTACCACAAGAACACCTCAAGAATGGAGGTGATTTCAACGTCAGAGCTGCGCATGTTTCATCATTCATCAGAGCTGTTTTTGAACCAATCTTAGAAAGCCATTTTGGTGATGCCATTATGAATCAGTTGTTCCAAAGATTTGCAACCAAGACAGCCAAGCTTCTTGAGGTGGGCAAAGGCATCGTCCATACTGTGGTCATTTCTCTTGCCAAAGAAGAAAAGAATATGTAGGGAAATGGAATAATGATAATGATAATAATAGAAACATGGATTTCAATATGTGTCTTATACTAGCAAAGTCAATCAAATGCCTTTTATACTCCTTCTGTTCCAAAAACAAAGATATTATCATGACTCTTATTTTTTGAAATGAAAGAAGTACATAATTACGTAGTCACTCACTTTGTAATAAAAAAATAAAATAAAATTTCTCATTTGGGGAATACTTTTCTCTAATGTACGTTTGAAGTGGAGAGTGGAGACCCCGTTCTCCGGTTTCAATTGTGTGTTTTTATTTTTTTAAATTAAATTATGTTACTGTATATGTGTAGTTAATTTATATTGCTAATTTAGTTTTACTATTTTACATAGGGTAATTAGGAAACCCTAGTTTGTACACATATATAAACTCATTTACTGATGAAGAAAATCAACATGTTTGTCCAATTCATTGACGGCTTTGTTAAATTACATTAGGCATCCTTTTTTTTGATATAAAGGTTATACTTTAACTTCACCGTGAAATGAATGTATTAAAATCTTGATGAAACTAACTGGGTGTGGGCAGAGAGTTCAACTAGTTTTTTAAAAGACCCTTTTAAGATTTTAGACTAAATTTCCATTCTATAAATTCAACTGCGAAAGATTCAAGATTCGAGTCATGTACCAAATTAAATCAAGTTTGATCCGGAACTTATATTTTATTAAATTTTAATTAGGAACTTGTATTCTAGTTAAATATCTGTCGAGGCAGCCTGTGAACATTTTGAGACAATATGATTCTCATATATGATTGTTAGTGTTATAGCTTGCTCTTAAAAAAGAAAAAAAAAATCATTTTGTTGTTTGTCCTCCTTTGCTTATAGAGAAACGACAAAAGGAAAGAAGGAAAAAGAAAAATATGGGGAACTACCAAGTACCAACCACTTGGTGGTTTTGAGAGGCGCCAAATGAAGGCAAGATCTTCTTCGTGTACGGTTTTTTCTCTTTGCACTTCCCACACTAAAATACTAAAATCACCGTCCAAGTACTTAATTCATCGAAACTAGTAGCCTTAGATTCTCTTATATTTACCTTAATCGCTACACCTTAATCCCATATGAAAGATCATCCAATCAATTTCCTTTGTTCCATCGTGGACTAATTTAATACTACATATTATTCATCTTCCTCGTTGACAGTTTTGAGTTCACATTCTTAATCTCCCAGAAGAAGGGGAACCAAAAAAAAAAACAAAAAAAACCAGTGTGTAAGTTTTCTTACCTAACCCGCGAAAGTTCTGCTGATCTTTTCATGTTGGGATTCAAGAATTTTTCATTTTTGGGTTCAATGATGCTGTAAAATGATAGTTTGTGAATTTTGTAAGAAGTCTTTTTTTTTTTTTTTTAATGCTTGATGATTACAAGTGTTGACTTTTTTCAGGGTTTATGCACTGTTTTAATGGGGTTTGTTTAATTGGGTCTTTCTTAGGTTGATTCTGTGGAGTTGTGTGGCTTATCATTGGAAGATTCAGATAAACTTTTTAAAGAAATTTCCAACTGTATCTTCATGATGTGGAAATGTTGGTTTCAGCCCTTTTAACGTCTGTGCTTATTAACTCTGGCCTTTGTGTTCTGTTGTGGGCACTATATTCTAGTCTGAGGAAACGACCTGACAATTATCGTGTTTATGCTCCCCGATTGCTTGCTGAGTGCAACTCTCGAGCTATTGACACTTTCCGCTTAGAGAGGCTGCTCTCTACTCCAAGTTGGGTGGCACGTGCTTGGCAGACTTCAGAAGAAGAATTACTCTCTTCTGCAGGGTTGGATGCTGTTGTTTTTCGACGCCTTATTACATTCAGGTATACTTATATTCGTACTTTTAAGGACTAAAGATGAATTTGAATGATCCCGAATGGATTTCATGTGATTGGTGGCAATTTTATTTAGTTTTAGTCTTTCGATTGTATAAGCAGCTTGAGAGTGATTACTGTTGCTGGAGTTATTGGGGTGTTTATTCTACTTCCGGTGAACTTCTCGGGGGATCAACTTCATGATGTCGATTTTGCTAACTTAACCAGTAATTCCTTGGATATCTTTACCATTTCCAATGTCAAGGACGGCTCAAATAGGTGAACATGATGCCTCATTCCCTTGGTATATTTGTTCTTTCATGTTGAGTTGCTTTGGAGTCTGGAAATGCTTTTGTGACAGGCTATGGGTACACTTCGGGGCTGTATATGTCGTCACCATCTTTACTTGTTTCCTTCTTTACAATGTAAGTCATCTGTTTATCATCCACGTGGAATTATTATGTCCTTCAGTCCTTGCATGTCTTGGACATGGTCGTTAGACATGTCCATGGTCATGTAGCTGATCATGTCATAAAGATCCTTTTTTGCATACATATGGGTATCCTGGTTAATTAATGACAGCTTATTTATGCCGTTCCTTCCTTTCCTACAACGACTGTATAAGGCCTTGCTTTAATTGTGCATGATATTTTGATATATGTAGTGGATGCATAGTCAATTCTGGCTGTTTTAAAAGGCTTTGTCGCTTCTCTATTGGCTTTCTGCAGGAGTTCAAATATGTTTCTTCCAAAAGAATTTCCTACTTTCTCACTTCAAAACCTCAGCCGGGTCAATTCACCATTTTGGTCCGCAGCGTGCCAGTTTCTCGGTGTGGTAGTGTCAGTGACAGTGTTGAGAGATTTTTCAGGGAATACCATCCCAACACATATCTATCTCACGTGGTTATTAGAAGAACAAGTAAAGTTCGACATCTCGTTGTAAGGTTTCCTTGTACTTATTCTTTTTCACAATGATGAAACATGGTTGTTGATACAGTGATGAAGTTTATGATCTAAGATTTTTATCATTGTGTAATCGTGGGATGATATTGGAAATCTTTCGAATATGCTCAAAATTTATGGTTTCAATTTCCTAGAACGATGGAAAAAGAATGTACAGAAGGCTCATCGACCTACGAAAAGAAAGATGTGCAGTGAAGTCCCAGCATGGTGGTCTTTGTGGCTTATTTAGGCGGCAGAGTGATATTGTTAATGACTATGAAAGGAAACTAGAAGAATTGGAGGAGAATGTAAGGTTGGGGCAGTCAGAAGCTTCACTAGCTGGGGAAGTAAGCTCTCCTGTTGAAACTTTTAAACTGTTTGTTGGTTTTTCAGTTGACTGATTCTGAACATTATTATTGAAACAGTACAGTGCAGTTTTTTATGTGATTATGGATTGTAAAATTCCTCTTCTCACTAAATTTTTGAGAGTTTCTTTCTTGTATTTCATTTTAATTATATTTTTCTCTTTTGCTTGTTTCAGTTTCCGTAGATGTTTTCTTTCTATGACCTCCTTATCCTTGGCCATCTTGCTTTGTGTGATTGTGCAATTCCATTGATCAAGAGGTTTTCGTATTGTATTGGGTAAACTGATACTTATTGGAATTTTAAACTAGAATTTCTCTTGATATGCATTATTCCCAAAAGCTCTTATGTCCCCATTTTCAACCCTGGGATAACTTTGAGCTGTTTTGTAAACTTTGTTTTGTTTCAATGTATTAGATGAATGTGTGCTTGATTTTCTGGTGAAGTACTTTTCCTTCCAGAACTATAGTTGACGAGATACATTCTCTCTCTTACCTTGTGAACTTTCCTTGCTAAAGGAAGTTCGAGCGGCTTTTGTGTCTTTCAAAACTCGGTATGGAGCAACAATAGCTATTCGCATGCAACAAGTGGATGATCCTACCCATTGGGTTACCGAGGCTGCTCCTGAGCCACATGATGTTTACTGGCCTTTCTTCTCTGAATCGTTCATTCGGCGATGGGTGTCTCAACTCGTTGTCCTTGTTGCATATATCAGTATCACTCTTTTGTTCCTTATTCCTGTGGTAATAGTACAAGGTCTCACCAATTTGTCTCAGCTACAAGCCTGGTTACCGCCGCTCAAGGATTTCCTTAAAGAGTAAGATGTTGCTGCCATTACATCTCTTTAGAATACAGTTGTCAATTTAGGCAACAAACCAATGTCGGCACCATCAATCAATACTATCATTTTAACGGTTTTCAGTCTCTTATATATATATATATATATATATATATATATATATATATATATATATTGGATCTCCGCGAGTGAGGTTTCATTCCATGTGCTTATTTCTAAATTTTCTTCTGATTTTTCAGGCCCTTTGTCCATCAAGTGATTACAGGATACCTTCCAAGTCTTATTCTCCTGTTTTTCCTTTGGTTGATTCCCCATATTATGAAGTTCTTATCCTCTGCTCAAGGATATATCTCGCATAGTGAGATAATTAGAAGTGCCTGCAACAAGTTTCTGTGGTTTACCATTTGGAATGTCTACTTTGGTAATGTTCTGTCAGGATCGGTCTTCAATCAAATATATACCTTCCTGGAGCCTGCGAATGTTCCTTCTCGACTTGCTGTTGCAGTTCCTGCTCAGGTAATTGCGTTTCAAATTTCTATGCAAGCTGTTTCTCACATATGATAGGGTCAGTATTGAAACAGAGAATGCTGTTGTTGAATTTTACTCATGACTATGCGCAATATAAAGCCTACTCATTTTGTGGATTTGATTATGTAATTGTAGAAGTTGCATTTTGATAAATTTGTCAACTTAGAACTGAGTTTCTGTTTGTGAGACGGTGAAAATATCCATTTGCCTTTATAGCACTGATAAAAAATCGCACTGATGTTTTGTGTTCTTGATACGTTAGGCATCGTTTTTCATCGCTTATGTGGTCACATCAGGATGGACGAGTACTTCTATAGAGCTCTTCCAGCTGTTTCCTCTGTTTTTGAGGATTGTAACAAAACCTTTTAAGAATGCTGCTGGTGTAATTAAAGTTCCAGCATTTCGTTATCATGCGATCATTCCAAGGGTTCTCTTTTTCGGACTTCTTGGCATAACGTACTTCTTCCTGGCCCCCTTGATCCTGCCATTTCTCTTTGTTTACTTCTGTCTTGGATACATAATATATACAAACCAGGTTTGCTGTCTGTCTCTGTACTGTAGTTTAATGCATTATCAGTCCTCTTGATTTCTGTTTCGTTACCAGTCCCGAAGCACTTCTTAAGTCACTGATTGAATCTTGTAGTAAAGGAAAGCATAATCTTTTGAGGAAAAGTTACAAAAAAATTAGACTCTAGTCTCCTTGAATCCATGTTCTGGAGTGGATAAAAACAAGAAGAAGAATGAGAGGTTGAATTGCACGTTATCCTTATCGATATGATTTGATCATTCTAATGTGGAGCTATCATATTTGATGGGCTATGTTGCATTTTCTTTTGATGACGTTTGACAGAGTTTGATGATGACTTTTCTACTGAAAGTGCAGTTCATTAATGTGTATTCACCAAAATATGATACGGCTGGAAAGTTTTGGCCTATTGTCCACAATTCAATGATATTCTCTCTCCTGTTGATGCATGCAATTGCAGTGGGAATCTTCACTCTGAAGAAGATTTCTCTAGCATCGAGCCTATTGTTCCCTCTTCCGATTGTTACACTGATCTTCAATTCCTACTGCCGGAAACGTTTTCTACCCAACTTCAACGCGTATTCTGCTGAGGTATGTTGGAACCATCTCCTTACTGTAATACCAACGTACCTCATAGATCCCGTGGTTTGAGGAACAAATTTATGTAATGAAGAGACATGTTCAAGATGGTTTTATAGTCTATGCATTTCCACTTTTCTATAGGTATATGAACGAGAATGTGGTTCTGAAATACAGAAAGAAAGCGAACAACAAGACTGTGTTCTGTCACTGAGATTAAACTAACTTAGTTTCATCTTATTTTCCTTCCAGACCTTGATAGAGAAGGACAGAAAGGATCTCAACAATGCTAGCACTGCTGAATTTTTCAATAAATTAAGTAGTGCCTACCAAGATCCAGCCTTGTTACCGGTGCGGTATTCTGCAGCTCCTGATGAAGAAACTGCTCCTCTTTTATCCAGTACTGAAACTGAGGGTGATGGGATTTCATAGAATCCATAATGGTCCTGCATTTTTGCTGGATCTGTTTGGTTAGAATATCAGTTTTTCGCCCCGTTGGCATATGAACGAAAAATTGGTTAGGTTGCGGAATTGTGACACTTGTTTATAGTCAACTTCTGCTGTCATATTATTGCTTCAGTTGTACACAGGTATATAACAATGTAAGTTTGTAAATTTGATATGATAGTCCATGAAGTACAGGACTACTTCTTTCTTCTGAAGCATATTCCCGTTCTATTAGTCCAGATCATACAGGGTTTTACTAAACCAACAAAACTTGCCCTGGCAAATCTTAAATCTGCTCATCTGGAATCTGTGTCAGCAGCACTGATGTAGCAATTGTGACTTGCGACCAAGTTTCACATCCTTGGCGTCTGAATGTAATGTTGAATTCTTAATAAAAGTTGGATTTTGTTTTTCAGGATTCTCAAAGACACCTTCAACTGTCAAATCCGAATTGTGGATCTTGAGTTACGGCATCCGCAAGATGGCTGATTCTCTGTTGAATTTCTGCACTTTTTTTTTTTAATTTTTTTTTTCCTGGACAAGTATCTGACTTTTGGTTTCGTATTTGGCTATCGAATTGGATTTGTTTTCTAAGGGTAAGTTGTAGACCATACTTCAATGTTCAATCTGCAAAGATGAATTTTAGGCATCCAAATTCAAGTCTTGTAACTGAAGCTAATATGTTTGTTTCGGTTTTTTAGCGTGTGTTTTTAGGTGTTTTTTATATTGGAAATGTAAAAAAGTGTATTCGAAATGTAAAAAGGTTATGCTGAGATGTGACAGTTATTATTATATTATTCTGAAAAAAAAAAAACAATGAAAAAAAGGAAACAAACAGAGTAGTTCTTCAAAGATGGCTTGTTCACACCTAGCTTTTGGAGACAATTTCAGAATTTTGGTAACAATAGATTTGCCAAAGTTTATTATTAGCGTAGTTCCAATTACTTTTGTAGGATGCTTTCTGGCCTGCAATATTATAATGTTGTCATTTCTTGGACTAGTTCTTTCAACTATCCAGAACCAGAACAAATTAAGAAGACGAGAATATGTGCAAAAACAAATTTGTCAATTCCGTAACACTTCTGATACCGAATTGATGATATAATTGGCTAATAAGTGTTGCGTAATTACAAGGTATCTTTTGTTTATGACTTTTTTTTTTTTGTTCTCATTTTTTTTTTATAAAGGCTTCTCTTAGATTTCATGTAAGACAATATCCTATCATTTTCAGTCTTCCACTTGTTGTCATCACCATTCACATGTTGAACTAGAAAGAAGAAATTGGAGTTGTAATAATCGTCCCGGTGAATCTGTCTCGTTTTTTCCGACTGAAAACAAAAATTGGGTTATTGATACAACCAAAACTTCTTTTTCCCTCCCTTCGGAATTTTCAATGTAGAATGAAAATAAAAATAAATACTAATCATACAATAATAATTATAAACATGACCTATAGTAGTTTTTAAAAAGACAAAGAAAAATTATTCCTAAAAGAATAGCTGAATAAAAAATCGAAAACATAATAGGATTGTAGTGTTTCAGTCGGCTACGATTTAATATATTTTTAACACAATTATCAATTGGTAGAGTATTAATTTCAACAATATACCGATTGTATTTGTTACCCGATTCCCATTTCTAAATATGGTGGATTATTTAATTACATATCCTAATGACTATAGATCATGAGGTTTTAATTAAGGCTGAATTAAGACGGCCATTATTATAAAACTCTAGTTTTGGATTTTTTTTCATGGATATTCTGTACGAGAAAATCTTCCACACACCTGCTGTACCATGTAGGATGGTGCAGTCAGACACGTAAAGAGGGCAAGATTGTAATTTTACCGAGAAAGTTACCACAAAATTAGAAGGGCCATGATATTTTCCAGTATAATGGGTATGTTGCTACATTGAAAAAGAGAATACACTTAATTTTTCTATTGTGTACACTTAAATGGCCTCGGATTTTTATTTTTTATTTTTTATTTTATAGAAATCCCCATTTAGCGCCATTTGTCTTTTTTCGTATGGAGTTACTTAATGAAAATTTCTAGTAAATCACTCCTAAGATTCTTGAGAATATTTTACTGCAAGAAATCGCTATAATCAATGTTAATGATTCTATATTTTTAACTACAGAATATAACTTCGAAACCCCCCAAAAAGAATAGGGTTTTATTCTAATGACTTGATAGGTTATGACTTATGAATATGATACATTTTCTGAGAAGCGCTTGCGAGAATAATGTTGATGGCATTGCATCACTAGAGGAATTGGCAAGTTGAGTTGCGTAATAAGATTAATAATAATTTATTTATTTATTTATTTTTTGAGGGTAAAGGATATTGATGAGATTCCAAATAATCCGCAGTGACAATGTGGTTTTTGTCATGGCATTGTTAGGATGGCTAATTTTTGCAAACATTATTGTGTAATCTTACTAGGCTAGCCTCTGTGTTAGATTCCAAAATTTTTTAATATAATAATGAAAAGAAAAAAGAAAAAAGAACTAATCATTTGTGAAAGCATGAGGAAGCAAGTTAGCCTAGTTTTCTCAGCAACTTCTTCAACGATCAAGGCCAGGTTAATTTAATCTAGTCCAACTCAAAAGGTTGGATTTTTGTATAGTTTGACCAAAGAGATTAATGTGTTGTTACTTTGCTTTAGTGTCCTTCGATTTGGATATATGGATATGATGTGGTCCGACACCCAAATTTATTCTTTTCAACTACAAATATTTCTTTTCTTTTACCATGGTCCCTCTATTATAAGGTGGGGTGAAAAAACTCACGTGATTTACATTACTATATAGCATAGTAAATAGTAATAATAATAAGTCTTAATAAATCTTATCAATCATAAAAATCAAATTTAGCACTATCAACAAAGATCGTGATATATGCAGAGAAAAAATTTGACAAGAACATTTATAAACAAATTATTTTCAGTACTTTCTAACATGTGAAAAGGTATAAGTATTGAATGGTTATAATTCATTTTCTGTTAAAATTTTTTGTACGAATCATTATCCTATCAATATTATCGGATTTAAACGGCTCGATCCATCATTATTTCTTTCTTAATGACAGTGCCCTAATGGAAAATGTTCTAATCATATTTGTCCCATCATAATGTTTAATTTTTTCCATGGGAGAAATTATTAAAGATGGGGGCAGAGAAGCAAGCCAAGTGCATGAATTGGGGCCCTTGGGTTTGCAGCACCATCAAACATGTTGAAGAAAGCTGGGGCACAACTGAGTCTCCCCTCTAATCTGAGGTGTGTAATGCTGCATATCTTTTCACATACAAATTATTTCCAGCACTTTCTAACCCTGTGGGGTTTTCACATTGGATTGGTGCTGATGAGTTTCTAACTTTAGGGGGTTGGTAATATGATAGTAATATACTTAAATTAATAACCATTAAAAAAAAAGGATAAGAAAACTCTCAAAATAGTACTAACCTTGAGGTGGGCATTTTGTAAAATAATCTAATGACTTGGAGATGTTTTTGATAATGACACTCTTTCATGGACCTGATCTCTTAGATAGATACGGATTAAAGATCATCTTCGGTACTCCCTCAATTCCAAAATAAGTGTCGTCCTACATTTTGCACATAGTTTAAGAAACTCTTAAATATGATAATAAAATTACTTGAATATCCTCAACCAACCCCATTATAAAATTGTCCACCAATAGCATCAACTCTTTTGAGGGTAATTTTGGAAACTTTTGACAAAAGTGCATTGAAATGTGAAAACGACACTTATTTTGAAATTTCTCCATTTTGCTAAAACGACACTTATTTTGGAATGGAGGGAGTATTGTTTTTGGTGTTTATTGTTTTTGGTGTTTCACATTCTCCATTACTGCTGAGAAACTCTGGTATGTATCATTTTTTATTTTTTAAAAATTTATGTGACAATTTTATCCCATTTATAAAATGACCTTATTCATTTAAATGAATTTAGGGCAGTAATATGGGACAATTTTATGATTTATGTGGAAGACTCTTATTCTTATGATGAGGAAAAAAGGGAAAATTAATTCAAACACACTTGCTAGTAATGAATGAATCTACCTATTTAATTGGTGACGTGTAATTTGCAAATGAAAATTGTTTATCCCATTTATAAAATTGACCTTTTTTTTTTTTAATATACCATTATAACTAGGGAGAGACTCCACACATGCACGCCTTTGTTATGCACCTTCCTGGGTTGCAAGCCTACATAGGCAGCACTTAAAGTGCTCCTGGCGGGGTTTGAACCTTAGACCTCTTGGGACCTCAAGTTTTGCATAGGCAGTACTTACCAATATTAGGAGATATACCAATATTTATAAACGAGATAAATTTTTTGTTTTACTCCCTCTGTCATTAAAAAATAATTCACATAAAAACAATACAGATCTCAAAAGTTAACGTGAATCACTTTTTTGGGTCAAAAAGTGATACTCTCTCGGTCCTTAATATAAGATATTTTGATTTGTCATAGATTTCATCTAATATGTATTTTTAATCGGAAAAAAAATTTAAAAATATATTTTCAAATTCGTTTGGTTATCTCGATTATTAAGAAATATTTTTAAGGTTTTTTGTCAATTAAAAATATGTACTACTTTGAAACTTATGACAAATTAAAATATTTTATATTAAGGATCGGATGAGTACAACTTAAACGCGATTAGTACATAATAAACCTAATAACAAATTATATCTATGTAGTTGCCAACTTGCATTGTTGCATTAATAAAGTGAAAGAAACACTTCAAAATGTACAAAAATGGCACGCCTGCCTGCATTTGTGATCCATCTACATCATTTACAACTAAGACGAACTAAACTATGATTTGATATTTATAACCTTAAAAAAATCAAGGAGGGGGGCCATACCCATATGTTGATGACGAAGATTAAAACAATGCTAATCTCAGCATTCAACGCCTGATTACAAAAATAAAAAAATTATAGGGACTTTTTTTTTAATAAGTTTACCAAAAAGGTCAATCAATATCATCATCATAATTTGCGGGGTTTAATCAGATTAATTAGTACTAATTAATTCTACCAAACAACCCAATTCATAAGTAGAACATCATATCTTTGCTGCTGCTTTAACTAACTAACCGGCCTTAATTTTCTCAAACCAAATTGATCAGACTTTTTGGCCCCCTTTTCTTTTCTTCCTCATTTGACTAATAAGAAAGAAAGAAAGAAAGGAGGAAAGAAAAAGGTTGAAGGAGAAAAGGCTAAAACCTATAGCCTTCCCATTAATAATAAATCAAGCAGGTCAAAGGTTCTTCAGAAATCAAAAACCATGCATTTAAATCAGGTGTTAAGGTGATACTCATCAGTCATTCCAATCCTATTGGCACCATTCACATTCAGTGTGTTACATAATAAGTCCATTTCATGAAGATATTCCCTATGTTGTTAATACAAAAAACGCGATGACCACTCATCGATAAACACAAAATACGACTTGAGAATAATATTGAAATTATGCATAAATATGGATTAGTTTCTTGTTATCAGTAAATACAGCGATTAATCTCTTCGCTCATAGATTAGTTTAAATACTCCAAAATCTTCACATGTCTAAAGCATGAAGGTTTATTAGGCCAAGCACACCTTTTTGCCCATTGAACAATATTCACCTGCAAAAGAAGGAAAAAAAACACCTCATTTGAGAGACTGGACACTGGGAAAACACAGGCTAGAAGGCTAGAACCCTGTTTCCCACTTCCCTAGTTCCCCAAGGAAAAACAAAAAAAGAGAAAAACTGGTCCTTTCTTCTTCTCTTTCTCTCTCTGCAATAACTACAAGTTTCTGTTCTGCTGCTACAGCAACTTTTTTATTCACTGATATCAGAAACACAGAAGAAACAGACTCCATATATCTTTTTGTCTTTCTCATGCAAAGATATCCTCTTTGCCAACTCTTCCTTCTTCTCTCTCTCTTTCTATCTCTCCTTTTTGTCTCTCATTCTCTCTAAATCCACCATGGAACAAGAAACTGAAGAATCCAATAGACACAAAAAATGCATCCCAAAAACCAGTTCAAGGGGAAGGAATGGAACTACTAATAATCATCATGTTAACAACCACCATCTTCTTCTTCATCATCATTATCAGCAGCAACAGTGGCAGTTTCATCACTACCACCACCATCATCACCAGCTAGTTCATCAATCGAACAGGAATGCTTTTGGATACTATAACCAGAATCTGTACCAGATTCAGACTTATCCTCCTCTGCTTCCTTTGCCTCCCACAATACCTCTAAACTTGGGCACTAATCCACCTTTCCCACAAAACCAGAACTGCTTACCGAAATCCCAACCCCAGAAACCGCCTTGTAGGAAGCAGAGGAATCCTCCTCTTGCAGCTCCCTCTAATTCCCAGGCCCAAGATATCTCTATTGCACCAGGTAGTATTAGCTACAATGCCCCCAGCGTCTTTTCTTTTTGTGTGTATGTGTGTGTGCGTTTTTTTTTTTTTTTTTTTTCACATTCAAGTATTCGATTCTTCTTCTTGCTGTCTGTTTGTCTTTTTTTTTGGGTTTCGATATTGTACTGTTTGACCCATTAGTATTTGAATTTGCATGTTCACTTTTTAGCTTTATGATGTTAAGATTAATTACAAAGGCACATCTTTTATGTCACATTGGTTTTGAGTCTTCTCTTTGGTTTCTGCGCTGGGTTTTGAATGCTTCCAAAGATTGAATTTTTAACAGAGGATGAATGAATACCTTTTCTGGGTCGTGTTTTCATTAAATAATCCAAGGATGGAAATGGTGTATGTTATGTTCGTTCTATCTTAAAAAGACTAGTGAGAGAGTAAAATTTTTTCAACAGGAATTTTTGAAATATGTCTTAAGAATTTTACTGTTCCATGTATTCCCAGTGTAGAACTGTTTGATGGAATAAAATTTTGTTGTTACCCAAAAAACAACTTTAATTTGAGCTGTTTTACTATTTTAATGAAGCAGCTAAAGTGACCCAAAGGCCAAATGGTGTGCTTTCTGGGAAGAGAGAAGGAAGGCGAATTACAGCAGCTACTCAACAGTCAGGAATGGTGGCAAGAAGACCTGATTCTGGTGGGGTGGAAGGGACGGTTATATCTCTCCTTGCCAACCATTTCCATGTCCAATTTGATCCTTCACAGAAAATCTTCCATTATGACGTTGAAATCTCTCCAAACCCATCCAAAGATGTTGCAAGAATGATTAAGCAACAACTTGTGCTGGAGAATTCAGCTGATCTCTCAGATTCCCTTCCTGTTTATGATGGTAGAAGGAATTTATATAGCCCTGTTGAATTCCAAGCTGACAGGCTTGAAGTTTACATTAGGCTTCCGCTTTCTAATGGAAAGTCATCATCATCATCAGTTGGGGAAACAGTCAATTCTCATGAAAAGACACAGCAACTTAATAAGCTTTTCAAAGTAAACATCAAGCTTGTGTCCAAGTTTGATGGAAAAGAACTGGGGAGCTTTCTGAATAAAGATAGGGATGATGGAACTCCCCTTCCTCAGGAATATCTTCATGCTTTGGAAGTAGTCCTGAGGGAAAATCCGATGGAGAAATGCCTGAACGTTGGACGATCTTTTTACTCCAATGCCATGGGAGGATCAAAGGAGATTGGAGGAGGTGCTGTTGCATTAAGGGGATTTTTTCAAAGTCTAAAACCGACTCAACAAGGGCTAGCTCTTAATGTGGATTTTTCTGTGACAGCTTTTCATGAGAGCATTGGGGTGATTCCCTACTTGCAAAAGCGCCTTAATTTTCTTCATGATCTATCTCATAACGAAAGTAGAGGTTTGACTAGTGAAGAAAGGAAAGAAGTGGAGAAGACACTGAAAAACCTCAGGGTGTTTGTTCGACATAGAGAAACTGTACAAAGATATAAAGTTTACAGCTTGACAGAAAAAGTAACCGAAGATCTCTGGTTTCCTGATAGAGATGGGACGGATCTCAAACTGGTGGATTATTACAAGGAACATTACAATTATGACATACAGTTCAAGAACTTGCCATGCTTGCTGGTGAGCAGGAGGAAAAAATGTTATCTCCCTATGGAGCTTTGTGTGATTTGTGAAGGACAGAAGTTTCTCGGGAAGCTCTCTGATGACCAAACTGCAAAAATTCTTAACATGGGGTGTCAAAGGCCTAAAGAACGAAAAGCGATCATCAAAGAAGTGATGGCAGGACCAGTTGGGCCGATCAGGTAATTTCAGTAGATGCATTGTGTTGGCACTTCTTCTTTCTGATCCGGTTATCTATCTATCACTGATTTACATTAAAATAACTTATCTATTTTCTCAGTGGCAATCACGGGAAAGAGTTCAAGCTTGAAATCTCGACAGAAATGACAAAATTAAATGGAAGAATACTTCAGCCTCCAAAGCTTAAACTTGGGGATGGGGGTTATGTGAGAAATCTCATCCCTTCTCGACACGATAGGCAATGGAATTTGTTGGACAGCCATGTCCTTGAAGGCACAAGAATTGATCGGTGGGCGCTTTTATGTTTTGGTGGAAGCCCTGAACAAAAATCTAACATTACCAAGTTCATTAATCAGCTCTCTCAAAGGTGTGGGCAATTGGGCATCTTTTTCAACAGAAATGCAGTCGTTGGTCCTCAATTTGAATCAATGAATTTGCTCAACAATGTGAAGCTCTTGGAGTCTAAACTCAACAAAATTCAAAAAACTGCATCTAACAGTCTCCAGCTCCTCATCTGCATTATGGAAAGAAAACACAAAGGATATGCCGACTTGAAACGAATTGCTGAGACAGGTATTGGGATTGTAAGCCAGTGTTGTTTGTACACAAACCTTGCCAAACTTAATTCCCAGTTTTTGGCAAACATTGCTCTAAAGATCAATGCGAAAGTTGGTGGATCCACTGTTGCATTATACAACTCTTTGCCTTCTCAGATTCCACGAATTCTGAGATCTGATGAGCCAGTGATCTTTATGGGTGCTGATGTTACGCATCCTCATCCATTAGATGATTACAGTCCCTCAGTGGCTGCTGTGGTTGGTAGTATAAACTGGCCCGCAGCAAACAAGTATGTTTCGAGAATGAGGTCACAGAAACATAGAGAAGAAATCATACAAGACCTTAGTGCGATGGTGAGTGAAATTTTGAATGACTTCTTTGAAGAAGTATCTAAACTCCCTGAAAGAATCATCTTTTTCAGAGATGGTGTGAGTGAAACACAGTTCTACAAAGTGCTAGAGGAGGAGCTGCAAGCGATTCGCGTCGCCTGTTCTACATTTCCAGGTTATAAACCTCCAGTAACTTTCGTGGTCGTTCAGAAAAGGCATCACACAAGGTTGTTTCCTGATGGAAGTGATCCCTCATCTCAAAGACATTTCCATGATGCTAATGTACCTCCCGGAACAGTTGTGGACACTGTCATCACTCATCCGAGAGAATTTGATTTCTACCTGTGTAGCCACTGGGGAGTAAAGGGTACAAGCCGCCCGATTCACTATCACGTATTGTGGGATGATAACCATTTTACATCTGATGAGTTGCAAAAGCTGGTTTACAATCTTTGCTACACATTTGTGAGGTGCACAAAGCCTATATCTATGGTGCCTCCAGCTTATTATGCTCATCTTGCAGCATACAGAGGCAGACTCTATCTTGAGCGCTCAGATTCAACCTCATGTAGCAGAGGCGTTTCTACCATTTCCCGAGCCACTCCACTAGCGGCTACTCCTCTTCCTAGTCTCCCTGAACACATCAAGAAGCTCATGTTTTACTGCTAGAAGATGACCTTAATAATCAATCTTTCTTTGTAAATACCATTTAGCTCATAATTTTCATTTCAATGGCCTCAGATTGTTAGCATTTAGTGGATCATTCATCGGTTACTGCAACATTTCACCCACCGTTGTATATTGTAGTTTTTAAATAAGAGAAAGTGACAAACATTGACATAAACATGGCCTGAAGATTTATTGCAGCTTCCATTGTCTCTGTGCAGAATTGCTGATACGGGTTAAATTGTTATCCATCTCTTCATTAATCATATCAAATCAAATCGATTTTTAAGTACTATATTATGGTTAATAAGGATTTGGTTTGGACCACAATTGCTATCAACACCTAATTCTTGAGACAAGTGACCAAAATAGAGAATCAAAGAAAATGACAGTGTCATAATTGATCTTGAATAATGTACTTTCTGTTTTTAGGTGTGCTTTCATTTCAAAAGAATCATTCATGACAAGTGACACAACCACCTTCTTTCAAATGCATAGAGCCAGCCAAAAACACATGGTAGGATGAAGAATTCATACTGCAAAATCCATATGTCAGTCAATTAACTCAATAACAATTTACAACCAAAACAAAAAAAAAAAAAGAACCCAGAAAAATCACACTTTGACAACTCTTCATGCCGGCAGGAGCACTGTCAACCACAATGTGTTTTACTATTTGGTAAAGAATCTTTAACTATTTCATTGTCACTTGGGAGTTCAGAGATACCCAAGCAAGAAGAACATAGAAACAGACAAATTAAAAATTTATAAGAGCAAAGGGGGGAAAAAGGTGAAACGGCCCTTTTCATGGGAAGAGATAAAACCACTGAACTACACAAGTACTGCATCTCTCTTTTAAATGAGCCAATATATGAGTACAGAAAGAGACGGTAAAATAAATACTCTGGCCTCTGGGCTGTGGCTCCTCATGCATGCATTAATAGTTTAGAAGAAGAACCAGTGAATCATCACGTAAGGGAAAGGACACAAATCTCCATATCTATACAATAACTCGAAAGGGATGGATGGAGGGGGCTAATCTGCAATACCTGTGGTTTCCTCCATGGATTTGGCAAACATTGAGAAGCAATATTGAGGTAGATTATTGATGATGGTATTTGAGAACAGTTCAGTTCAGTAATTAAAAAAAGTTCTCTCCATCAGTATTGAAAGCTGTGTGCATATAATAATGTAACAGTACATTCGTATGTGTCAATGTGACTTAAAGTCTAGAGTAGTAGTAGTATAATGTCAGAATGTCAGCTATCTAGAAAAGAATGACATTAAAAATAGTCAACAATCACAGTCAATGGTGACTTTATGGATATATCACAATTTTAGTCCCTGAGAGTTGGTTTTCCAAACATTTTTAGCATCCCAAGTTTTTTTTAATGGATACATAATTATATTATACACGATTTGTTTCCATACAGGAGCTGTGATGCAATTATAGGTATGCACATATTACACTCAGATTAATACCTATTTTGATTGGGGTAAACTGTTAATTAATTTTGAAAGAGTGTAAAAGTCTCTCAACAGTTATTTGTTCATACACATATTCAAACTCGAGACTTGTTTAAAAGAAGACATATTTTTTTAACCAGTTGATGACGACCCAACAACAATTTAATGCAAGTACTAGTAGTACTTAATAAGAATTGAAAATTACATGAAAACGGGAGAAGAAAAAACAGAGATGGGGGGGATCAAAGCCAAGAGAAGTAGGGACTGAAAGTAAAGTTTGAACTGATCAGGGTTGGTTTCTGACTATCCAAATAATAATATATCTGTCTCCATTCCAAATCCAATTCCCATTTTGTCATCAATTCTTTTTAAATAAATACATGTGCATGTTCTCTCATGCATCCCCACTGTCATTTTCAAAACTCACCAGCCTTTTGTTGTTAAAAAGGGTACGTAAATTTAAGACAATTCAATATCCATCTTGCCTTCTCTGCCCCAAAAGCTGACCATTTTAAGCAACTCCTGCACGCAATAATGGATGGAGAAAGAGCTCCTGGCTTAGTAATTTTATTGTTCCCCAAGCACAATGTCAGCTGTTATATCTCATTGGCACGCGCAGAACATTATGGTTAATACAGCCCCATGGATCACTAGAAGCGTTTATATATGAATGACGGTAACTGTAAGATTATTAACTGAATCGTTCAATTATTAAAATTATATACATTCATCTTCTGAATATATTGTAAACTCTTATCGATACATAACAAACAATTTTGGGACGAACTGCAGAGAAAATTTAAAAGCTTTTGAGAATTAAAAAAGAGAAGAAAATGTAAGGAGTGGTGCTTGTGGAATTGTTTTTCTTTGTGTCTTTTTTTTTTATATATATATATTTCAATAGTACATCTCAAAGAATCTGGTACGGGCCGTTTAGTCACAATCGGACCAGAAACGGCCCACTAAACGGGATGTTCCTTTTGTTGTATATGTTGTCACTACAGTCAAATGGGTAAGTCTAGTCCAGTCCAACTCATTAGCTACTTAGTGTGGGCCAATTCTGGTATCATTTCGCAGAACTTTGTCTTGATGAAATAAATAAACGGCTCTCATTCCATGAGGCCCACCCAAACAAAAAAGAAATACGTAAATCACCATCGATCGGACTGATAGGATAGTTAAACGGGCACGGTAAGATTCGTGCACCAGCAAAATCCTGTACACGTGTCATTATCTTGCTGTTGGTTGTTGCCAGGGTGGCATCAATCTCAATCATTGATTGATTGATTTGTAGTGTCGTTATCTTTCTGCACTTGCCTCAGGTCTCCCCCCCAGTCGCCTTCTGTTAATATTTTCTGACTACTTATTTTTTACTGTTTGCATTTCTACAGATTGGACCATATGGGTAATTTCCTTTTTTCTTTTCCTTTCTCTTTTTAAATTTATAATTTCAAAACATATTAAAAAGTTCTATTTACCCTGTGAACATTTTTAGCAAAAAAAAGAAAAAGAAAAAGAGAGGACACACAAAAATTGCTTTTCAATGAAATAATACTATACTCTCTTTCGGTCCCAATCATAAGGTACAAATTTTAATTAACTTTAGTGCTAATTTATACCTTATAATTAGGACCAAGTATGTAGTTAAAAGGCAAACTAATGGTATAAATTTTTTCCACCCATTTTCTTTCTATCCTTTTCCTTTTTGTTAAAAAAAAAAAAATGTTGAACAAAGTTATGATACCCACTACCCAGGATGCAAATGAAGAGAACTCTTTACCTGGAGTCCTCGACCAAAAATGTGGAGGGCTACCAAATGGTCTTTTATTTGATGAACTCATTATGTGTATCGTAGTATCATCATGTAAATTGAGAAGCAGTAACTGGCAAACAGAAATCTACATACTAGAATACAGTAATCAAGGAATACCACCCTCGAATCCGAAATTAAATGGACTTGCAATTGCGAGCAAAAGATGTCGACCAACCACGGCTTGTACACTTACACAGAAGCAGGATTTACAGCACTTGGCCATGGAGAAAAGCGGCATCTATCTTGCAGGATCAATCATTCAGAAAGCCAAATTTGGCTACTTGCAAATGGTTTGAAGTTTGAACATCTCCTACTTTGCCGTGGCAGGTGCATTTCTGCAACTGCAAGCTCATTCTGTGGCAGAATTCAGCCTCTCTTTCTCAAAACCCTGCTGAACATGTCTTTGATATTTTTACTGTCTGTCTCTACTTTGGCCTTTTTTGTTTGCCTTCCAGCTCTAGCATTTTTCTTCTCAGCCCCATTTTTCTCCTGAAAAAATCACAAATAAAAGCGAAATCTCATATAAGTAACCTGACCAACCATAAATCATGAAGCTGAAGATCTATTAATCCTCCTAACCCATTCAAGTTCCCTGTGTATCCAAAAGATTCAACTATTATTCTCTCTTCTTACCAAATAGATCATTTCAGCTACTCAAACCAAGTATTGGATGAGATGGTCAGGTTCGCAAAAGGAACTAACCATTCACTCACATACCAAATTGCAAAAGACATATTGCTGGTGATACTATGTAAAAAAAATGTTTAATACTCCCTCCATTCACAAATAGATGTCGTTGGAGGAAAATCCAAATATTCCAAAATAGATGTCGTTCTCACAAATCGAGGCATATTTTGTCAATTTTTTCCAATATCACCCTTACATTGGAAATTGTTGTGATGTTTAATGTAGAATTGTATTAGAAGTGAATTTTATTGGGACTACAATTGAATTAAGAATAAATGAGGGTATTATAGTATTTTAACAAGATAATTATTACTTCCTTAAACTTTGTGAAATCTCTCCAGCGACATCTATTTGTGAATGGAGGGAGTAGGCATCAACAAGAATTTGTTAGAAATGTTTTATAGGTCTAACAAAGAACAGCAAACTTTATTTGTTGCTGAAAGTATACATGAGGATATTAATGAAATTTACATGGCTTTTAGTACCTGCGTAGTACTAAATGATGCAACACCACTGTCGGTGGATGGAAGAACATCATTTGCTGGTGCTCTCACTTCATCTTCTAAGCTCAACCTGAAAATACAATACTGTCAATCATCAACTTTTTTAACAAAGAAAAAGGCAAGCTTAGATTCTCATCTTAGTTATTGCAACAGTAGTAATATTTTTTCATCCCAATGCCAGATCTAAATGGCAAAGGAAGATATCCTTGAAGGAGCAGGTCCCCCATTTTACCATGCTGATTCCTCATTCTAGATAATTAATTCATAGAACTTCTTTGGGAAAGAAATGGACGGCTTTCTAAGGTCAAGTCCAGTGTTTCTGGCAAAGACTTCATAATTCAACCCAGAAATTCATTACATCTGGAAAGCTAACCAGCTATATTAAAGAAGATGAACAGCCTTTTAACCTAAAACTTAGGCAATGGGTTCTTTCAACAGTTAAACTTTATGAAAAGATTTCTTTTGAACTTAAACTATTATAGCAGCAGCATTACTTAATGAAGTTGCCAAAAAGAGCAAAACTATGCAGCTTTAGAAGATTTGGTTGGCTACCACATGCCGCAGAGGTGACATATTTTTCCCACAATCTCTAAACTGAAAGCCTGAACCAGTGAGAACCCTGATTTCTTGGTAACCATTACCAAAAACTTACATACTTTTTCATAAATATTCATTGGATGAAATAAGAAATGCTATTATCATTAACTCCAAGATTTAAAACACGATTCACCAAAACAAAAAAAACAAAAGATATACACAGTGATATGTCGAGAGGTAGTACTTTAATTTGCTGCACAGAAGCTCCAACCATGGCTCTTCTTTCAGGTATTCACCCATAATTGAGACTGCATCTGTTACTGTCCCAAACAAGCTTATTAATTGTATAGCTTGAGAAGTAAGACGTTTGAATAAAACATCAGAGGGATAAAAATATACAAAAACGCTACACGTTCTCTGAATCACCAAGGTCAAGCCTTCTGTAAAGTGTATCATCATTATTAAGTTTTAGAGTACGAGGTTTCCAAAGGAGAACTTACATGCAGCTTTCTCAGTTTGAGCAGCAAAGTTCTTATCCAATGTTGGCAGAACCTGCCTTAACTGGTGCACCTACAGATTGCAAGACCATACAGATATGGAGTTGTTTCAAAACAAGGAAATTCTGTAAAGTAGAAAACAGATAACTTTTTGTATTGTAATGTAGAAAACAAACACCGTTGAATATCTGAAACCAATGAAACTGACCTTATATAGCAACCACCTCAACACCTTTGCGTCATTAAGCCTGACAAACTTCGTGGCTCCAATTTCTGCCGTAAGGGAAGGATCATTAAAAGGAAGATTATGTAAAATGCTAGATGAAATACAAGATTCCCACGGAAAAGAACCAAAAATGAAACTTAAACAGTTCAACAAAATTATGTGCAACATATCATTATGTACAACTTGCAAGAAAGTGAGTGCCGCGCCCTGTGATTAACCCCTTCAATGCTGAAAATGCAATGTCTTTAATAATGAAATGCTCCAGTGGGTAAGCTCAAATCCATTTTTAGTGAAATGTACTAGAACGGGTACACTAAGAGCTAAATCCATGCAAAAGGACTTAATCACCTTTAAAGTCACAGACTATTTGCATTGAATTCTCCGCAATAGATAACAGTTGTTGATATCCAGGATATCCTGGAATATACATAATCTCATCCAACTGCCTGAACTTTCCTGGATCGCCCTCTTTCTGCAAGCATTATGAACAACAAATGAGACACACACCCAAAAGTTAACAGGAGGAGTAGCTTCTTCATACAAGCATTATGGAATCTCGGTAGAAGATAATACAGTCACAAAACGCATTGAGTAACACTACTATTGCATCAGTCCTTTCCACGAGGTACGAACAGATTTTAATCTTTTCGATTTCCCCGATATCTTTGAATGAGTAATTAACAGGTTGAACAAAAAATAAATAAATGAGACAAAAGAAGGAACAGACTTGTAATTTCAAAACACTAAGACCGAGCCAAATGTACATGACCTGCATTCGCGCTTCCTCAAAAAGTGGCAGCAGAATGAAAATTGGATCTACTGGAGTGGCAGTATATAATCGACCATCTGTTACAATGGAGAAGATACATCATAAAAGGAATAGTTGGGTATCCCAATTATGCATTTCTAAAAGGTAACATCTGATGTCTTGTTTTCTGCCTAACTGCCAAAAAATCTTGGCAATGACTTCATGTTGTTCTCCACAAATTCTCGTCGTATTTTGAGTTTACCTTCACAAACATAATCTCCCAAGAACCAGGACCCATAAGATTGCTTAAACCAGTTAATTTCTAGAAGACCGCCGTCAGCATAGAGGTAACATGCTTTATTACCTGTTACAGAAACAAGAAAACATCAACAGAAAAAAAAATTAAGACTATAGTAGCAACGGAGATAATTAACAAGCAAATAAACGAAAATTCAATCTTTCTGGAGACCCAAATAGTTATTTCAAAGATTTAAGATCTTATCGAACAACAAAAAAGGAAAAGAGAGGAAAATATCAAGAGCTTGTAAGATTACCAGACTTGGGATGCTTAAGAGATAGGAAGCTTCCCCGTCCATCCCCATAAGTAACATTGTCTGCATTTGTCAAAATTCACAAGCTTTTAGGGGAAGCAAACAAACATCATTAGGGAAAACACTCATTTGCTCGGGGTATAAGCATTTGAAGTTAATAAGCCCCATCCAATTACAAAGTAAAGAAGTTGGTTGGGTACAAAAGGTACCGCATTAGCAGCCACCAATCACACAGAAATGTTCAAAAAAGAACTATTTTTATCTCTTAAACTTGACCTCTTGGGGTTGGAACAAGAACCACCGAATTAAAACAAAAATTATCATCGTCGATAAACAAGAACATAAATGCCTATTACCTGGGGCAATGAAAACCCGAGTTTCATCAGCATTTCCTGACTGAGCCATGGACCCTTTATTTCCTACATAACAACAGGGAAAAAAAAAACAATTACTACAACACAAGAATCTAGTCGAATCTGCAGGGATTTTAACAAAGAAATTATTGAATTAAGATTGAATATTCAAAAAGAGGGCCGAAACATAATCGGTCGAGCAGTTGTGTTGTTGATTAGCTACCGCCGTTTCTGATAATTATAGCAATTTAGTTGAGAAAAAATACTACTACTTATAAACCAGTAAAGCGAGTGTGAAGGCAAACCTTTGGCGAAATGTGAACTGTGGGAGTTGTAATCAAAATGGAATGCCAGTTAGAGTATCTCCGGTGGCCAAGTCTTCCCGGCGAACCAAAAGACAAGAACAGAGGTTCTGGCGGGAGTCAGAAACCTAAGACGATATTATGCTTCCCTCCCTTCTCATGAACCGGGGAAAACCGGTGTCTTAATCCAAAACGAAAGAAAAAACCGGTGTAAACTGTAAACCCCCGACAAAGAAAAACCGGGGTCTTAATTTTCTCCGGAACAAGACGACACCGTCTTGCCATAATCAAATAGCCAACAGATTCAGCCTTTCAGGACGAAGAACGCAAAATCGATGAAAAAATATCGTTCCTACCCAAATCTTTGTCCTTATCGTTAATTATACTTAATAGATTTTCAGTTAGTCAATTTTATCCTAATGTTTGAAATTTTTGCTAATTTCGTCCAATCGGTACATTTTCCGTCTAAATTAACGGATCTCCGTTAGTTTTTTAATAAATAATAAATTTAATAACAAAAATACCCCAATAATTTTAAAAATTTTTAAAAATAACCCCTAAAATTTATAAAAATAACAAAACAGTCTCTTTTCACTTTTTTATTTTATTTTTCTCTATCTTCTTCAATTTCTCTATACTACTTTTAATGACCATAAAAGTCTATTATATGAGTTTTAAAAAAATATTTATTTATTTTCAAACTCTACTGTAAAAATTAATCTTTGTATAGTTGTAACCCATGATTGTATTTATATAAGTATGTTAATTTTTTTAATAATATAGTTTAGCAATACAAACACTATTTTTATGATTTATTTTATTCTTCCTAACATAAAGATTAAAAACATTTAAATGAAACTAATATTCCACATAAAAATAAAATATTAGCTCAAATAAAAAAAAAATTAATATATTTTAGTGTATTACAATTTCACTCAAGAGACTATAACTTGTATTAATATAATTCATTAAAAAAAAAAACTTAAATATAAAACAATTAAGGCACTATTTTTCTGATTTATTTTATTTTTCCCAACGTAATGATTAAAAATATTTAAATGAAACTAATATTCCACATAAAAATAAAATATTAGCTCAAATAAAAAAAGATTAATATATTTTAGTGTATTACAATTTAACTCAAGAGACTATAACTTGCATTAATATAATTCATAAAAAAATAACTAAAATATAAAATAATTAAAACCTTAAAAAAAAATCCTCCAAACATAAGTTTTCCTTCTTGAATCTAAAACCTATTTTCTATCACAACAACTTATTACTATATTGTTACCTCCATTCATTTATTTTAAACTAAAATCATATAGAATAAGCTAGTAAGACTTCCTCTATAATAAGATATATTAATATCTCAAATAATTATTACAAAATGTTAAGTTCTCGCATTGATAAGTATAAACATTTTTTTATAAATTATATTATGCCATGTAGTCTCTCTAGTTAAATTGTAATACACTAAACTACACTAATATATTATTTTTTATTTGAGCTGATATTTTATTTTTATGTGGAATATTAGTTTCAATTAAATATTTTTAATCTTTATGTTAGGAAGAATAAAATAAATCTAAAACATAGTGTTTTTATTACTAAACTATATTATTAAAAAGATTAACATGCTTATATAAATACAATCATGTGTTATAACGATACAAAAATTAATTTTTACGGTAGAGTTTGAAAATAAATAAATATTTTTTAAAACTCATATAATATACTTTTATAGTTATTAAAGGTAGTTGAGAGAAATGGAACAAAATAGAGAAAAATGAAATAAAAAAGTGAAAAGTGACTATTTTGTTATTTTTATATATTTTAGAGGTTATTTTTAAAATTTTAAAAAATTATTACGTGTTTTTGTATTTAAAATTATTATTTTATTAAAAAACTAATGGAGATCCGTTAATTTGGACGGAAAATGGATCGATTGGACGAAATTGGCGAAAATTTCAAAGATTAGGGTAAAGTTGGCTAATAAAAGTTGGCGCTTTTGGGCAAGATCCTTTTAGTTCATTAGATCGCCACTTAATAACGTTGCTGTGTGAGCGGAAGGATTTAAACAGATAATCAGTAAAGTGAGTTGATGAATTTTCACACTTTTAACTTGCCGTTGTCATAGAAGTATTCCTTAGAGAATAAATTATGGTGACAAAATTTGTTATTGATTGGATGGAGTCTATGGTGTTTAAATAGAAATGGAAAATAGTGCGCAAGTTGGAAACTACTCTGCACTAAAACCTAAATGGAAAAAAATTGCTTATGGAGGGATGCAGCCTGGGTTTGAAGACAAACACTGATGACTCCTTTTTAGAAGATATGATTATGAATGCCAATGTAGTTAGAAGGGACTTGCTAAAGGTGATGCTTGATTCAGTTTCGATCTCTCAGTATCTTTGCATTGTTGCTCTTGTGGTTTTGGTGTGGACGTACACACTCAGGTCTACACTGAAAGGAGATTATCTGTTGCTTCTTGATGTTGCTGTTCTTGGATCAGGTTTTCTCATTCTTATTTTCACTGCAGAGATGCTCTCTTTGGACCTCCTTCTTAGTTACTTGCGCAAAATTTCCTTCTTCATCATGGGTTTATATCTTCTATCCCCTATTTACCATACACTCACGCGTTCTATAAGTTCAGACTCCATTTGGGCTCTTACGACTTCACTTATCATACTCCATCTGTTCTTGCATGACTACACTGGATCAACAGTAAAAGCTCCCGGGACCTTGGAAAATCCAGCATTTACAAGCAACATTTCTTTAAATGCTTCTATTGTGGCTTCAGTTTTAATTGCTTCTCGCCTTCCGTCGAGATTTCATGTCTTTGCTATTATGCTCTTCTCCTTGCAAGTTTTCCTCTTTGCTCCCCTTGTCATATATTGCATTAGGAAATACTCTTTCCGGCTGCATCTCGGTCTCTCTTTGAGCTTAATATCATTGACATTGATTTTGGTATATAATTTACATAGATTACTTTTCATGTTTTTGTTTGTCATTTTGGCTTTAGTGAATTTGATCTGTCCTTATTGGCTAATTAGAATTCAGGAGTACAAGTTTGAGATTAATGGTCCTTGGGACGAAGCTAAACTGTGTTTTAATGTAACAGAATAGTTCCATTTTTGGTTATATGTTGTTTATTATCATTCTTCAGTTCACTTGTAACATAATTTGTTTCTCTTTAGCCAATCATCAGACTATCCTGTAATTTCAAAAATGATTTCGCCAATCATGTGATTTCAAGAAGTGTGCTTAGGTTGGAACTTTTCGCGGCACAGAAGAAATTTTTGTCAGTTGAAACTTAGTAAAATCTTTAGTCAGGAAGAAGAAATTATCCGCAGGGATGAACTCTGATTTTGCAGATGATGTTCTCCTTCGCTTGGCCTGTTCCCCTTCAGATGTCGTGTTATCTGGATGAGATTTTGTCCTTGGAGACCGTGGGCTCATAATTGTTTTTGAGCTGATATGTGACACTAAACGTTTTTGAGCTGAAACTGCAGAATATCCTCATATTACCTTGCTCGGTCAACACTGAAATTTGCTTCTCTGGAGCCTCACCTTCACCTGTTACCCCGGCAACAAAATTACGGGAAATTGTACCAGATGGAACACATTCTTTCCAGCCCCCATGTATACACATGACCTTGATCTGAAAGTTAACAATAAGAATTTGTAAATGTAGCTTTTCGAACAGAAAGAGGAAACGTGTGCAATGTCAAAGCTCCAGAAGTCATATTAGATGTTGGGAAAAAAAAATCACGGACAAGTACCTGAAACAGTTGCACAATGTGCCCAACCAGCTGCAGCCTTCACGATTGGAGCCTCAGTTAGAATTGTGTATACTGTTGTTACATAAATATATTTATTTTTCAATGACTGAGTGTGTTTTAAACTTATTAATATCTTCTTCTGAATTTGTAGATTCTTTTACATTATTTTCAGCTTGCAGATTATTTTTTATTTTGTTATTTTTCACTTGAGTTAACATTCCACATTAAATTCCATTTCTGCATTTCTTACTTTAGAAGGCACCAAACATTCAAACAAACAAAATGGGAGAAGGATGAGTCTCGAATTTGAGGTAAATAACTAAATAAATATTGACATAATCAAATCCTGCCCCCAAATAATCAGGGAAAATTCGGCTATCTGGCTAGAAGGACTACGTTTGCACACGTTCACAATCATCTTCCTTAAACAAAGAAGCTGAGCTGCCACACTTCATTGAGAATCCTCAGTTTGAAGATCCAGCAACTCTCGAATACCTCCGCATACCTGCAAGCAGCCGATGAGCATCAAAATCGGAGGCGCTGATATTTCAAAGATAAATTATCATATTTGACCAACTGTTAAATCTTCATTGAAGATTAATGGTTGTTTCCAGCTACTGGCGTTCCTTTGGCAGGCATAGGAATTACATTGTTACAGTTGAACAAATGCTCCATTCAAGATATATATACATATATACACACACACACACACACACACACACACACACATATATATACACACACTCCATTCAAGAGCATGCTCCAGGAGTTTGTTAGCGACTGATTAATTTTCAAAGAAGCGGGATTGAATAAGAGTACTATATAGGGCATAAGAGAACATATACCAGCTTGATCTGGGCTTTAATGGTGGCGATTGTGCGAGTATATTCTTCTATTTGCCTGTACAAGAAAAGAAGAAATGACTGAGAAAAGATGGTTTTACCTTCAGTTCACTAATTTTAGAGATGACAAACTTGTATCATACTGCAATACAGAGATGGGCATTACCTATCTAAAGATTCCTCCTTCGCTGCTATATAAGTCAATGCCTCAGACCAGGTAAATTCGACATGAAACCCAAGTCCAACATCTACAAATACGTGCCTTGTATCAGGCCTGCACATAGGAAAAAGTAAACAGTCCATTCGAAAAAAGCGGTCCTCATAAGCAATAAAAGGTAATCTTCTTACAAGCTACAAAACCATTTCAAAGTACTTTGCAAGCTCGATGATGATTAGAAAACCAGTGGCCTTATTCATGACAAACAAATTCAAGTACCAATGAGTTACAAGGTGCGTAGGAGGCATACACATCAGCTTGCATGTAAACTTCAGAACCGAGATTGACCATTGTCTTGAGACTTGTAACATTATACTTCTCCAGATTCTCTATATTCTTCTTAAGATCGGAGCTATATTTTTTGAGTTAAGGATAAGCAAATATGCCATTTAAGGTTTAAAAGATATGCTATTGGGGATTAAAAATCAAAGGTAAACAGAAGGATACAAAATCTTCTGTCGTTCGAAAACCTTATCCCTGCAAATACAAACACAAGAGCATTAAAAATTTAATTGACACAAGGGAGGAGCACTGTCACCAATATCTGAAGTTACTGTGAAGTATTATGGCCTAAAAGAGCTCCAGTTAAGAGTAGAGGGCAGGAGACTGGTGAGGAAGAAGAACAGGCTAGATATAACTATTTTAGTTTCATTATAACTAGTAAGTTTACAATCTATAGTTTTTTCTGCCCTTTCGATGAGATTTTTCTCAAGATTTACAAACATAACAATGAGAAACAGTTGATCCTCTCCTAGCCCTTGAAATAATTTTGAACAGCAATTTTGATAGTCCTTTCATTTACTGTCTGAACATTAGGGAAAGTAGAAAATTTGACCCAAAAAAGTAAATAAAACAAGAAATTCAAATAAAGATATGAATACCTTTCAGCTATGGCACGAACCAGATCAGGCTTCAAGCGGCCATCAATAAATTCCTCGAATTTTAGTATCTTTTCGTGCCGTTGTCGATTCATTTCAAGCCTATTAAATGTATATATATTCAGCAAACAAATATCTCTCAGAACTGCCTAATGTGTTTCTTAAAGCACATTTAAGATATCTTTTTGCAAAGTAAAAAAGAGCAGTCTAGAAGAAATAAAGTAAGATTCGTAAGCTCTTTCAAGACTCGGGTATCCGACAAATTAGTCTGCATTTAACAATAATTCTTCTTAGTCACCACTTTCTCATTGATATCTAATTGAACGGAGTTTAATCAACTGAAGCACAATTTTTTTACTAATAGATTAGTTTTTTTAAATAAAGAGAGAGGGTTTATGAACGTAAAACCCACTCGACGTTCTTTCAAAACTTTCAGAACAATTCCCAAATCTAAACGCCCTTAACGTCTCAGAATCACTAAAAAAACCTAAACTAACTTCTAAATAGAAGCAAAAAATTGGATATCAGACAGGGGAACTCTTCGAAATCAGCACAGTAATCTGGAAGCAGAAACCTGGGAATCGAAAAACCATTGGAAATTAATAGACAAAAGGAGGGTAGTGCCAATCGAGCTGACCTGAAACAGAAATATTCCCGAGATGAGGGTTCAGAGGTAGAGGAAGTTGAACAAACCGGCGCCGGAGTCACCGCAGTCAGTATTATAAAAGAGCTAGCGAGAAACAAGAAGCGGGAGATGTCTTTATACCTGCTTGCCACAGGGTAGATCTGTAAATTCGCTTATGTACCCTTTTTAAACGGGGTTTTTTTTTCTTTTTCTTTTTTAGTTAACATTTATAAAAGATTTTTTTTTAATGAATTTTACTTTCTTTTTTTTTGCTTGGTAAACTTTCTAATGATGATGAAATACCGCAATGAACCATGTTCATTATTGAGAACGTAACTAATATACACGCAGCTAACACTCTCCTTTTCCCTTAAAATGATTATTCCGTTTGAATTTCATTTTTAAAAAAGTCCAGTTTAAAATTTTACTTTAAGTGCGTACTTAAAAGTGCAATCCTAAACTAGACTAGGTACTTATAATTGTGTGTTAAAAAAAAATCCTAAACTAGACCGTTATTAGTTGCGGAGGGAGTATTAAGGAGCATTCCTCTATTGTAGTAAACGAAAATTGATGGAACTGATCTGCACTCTCGTGGGCGTGAATCTTGTACAACATGCACATCTGCTTCTCTCTACAAAAATTTTCCATCTTTCATCATGCAAGGAAACATTTGCTAAAACATCAACTAGAGGATATTGCAACTTCTGATTCTCTATGTTAAGTAAACCGGGACACTGTGAGAGTTCAAATAGCAGAAAACTAGTAGCTGGGATGACCCCAGATACCAATACAAAGATTGAACTCCAGTTTTGGGGAAACAGGTGATTAGTGCAAACATAAACGCCGGCCTCATCTTTATACCATCTAAAATTGCAAGAAAGATGAAACTCATCTGCACAGTTATGTGCAACTGTTCCCAAGATGTGCTGAAGGAATACAGTTCCTTTGCGTCTGCAGAACTTTATAGGTACCAGATGCACACTTAACCTCGGCACTGTATCAGCTCATATTAGGGGAACATCTCTAGTGATTCTCATGCAGTTTATAGGAAGTCTAGTTCACTCAGTACATTCCTACCAAGAGAACTCACAAGGTCTAAAGTCTTCTCCTGTTCGTGTAACTTTGAGCAATTCAACTGACAGATAAGCTAGGACTGGTATAACAAAATTGATGCTTGCATGAGCATCTCACCAAAGCAGGAAAAAAGATATGTCATTGCTCATATTATAGATTAGAGAAAAACATGCATTACAAGTCGAAGAATTTAGTAGCTCATAGATCAGAGTGGGAAAATAATAAATCAGAGACCAAACTCAAATAATACTTAAAAACTTATACGCCCAGTTAGATACTATCATCAGATCCGTTGTGGCCAGGATTCCATATTTGGTGTCACACAGATCATACTCGTTCAAATCATTACCAAAAATAATGTGCTCTGGCATGGAGAAATTGCAAACTCTGATTCCACTTTAGAATTAAGTGGCAAGGTATAGTCATTCCAAATACAAGCAAGTAATAACCTTTTCGCCTTATTGGAGTATAATTTCCCTAACGCAGAACTTAATAATAGCTTTGTGACATAACAGAAGACTTGATTGACACAAAAGTGAACAAAATAGTATGGAGATTTCATCTCATGGTATTTCAAAGAATAACACTAACTCTACAACTAAAATCTTTAAGATTTCCTCGAAGATAAAACTAATTCCTCCTAAAAAGGAATTCCTGAAGTTATCTTTGACCTGCCTTTTTGTAAAGGTAAATAAACTAAGAACATTATGGTATGTTTCATCAATGTAGAGCTAAATAAACCTATGAGCTTTCCAGGAATAAGTAAATTTCTGAAGAAGGTTGTTACCCTGATCGTCGGCAAGAGGTCCCACCAATAAAGACAATATGTTGAGTTTCTGTGTATCTCATTCCTGCTGCTCCTAAGAGTATATGTCCCTTTTACACTCAGATTTGTTGATGACCTGTTGATTCCAAGGAGATTGTCAATGCTTCTAAAACTGGTTGACTTTCTAAAGCTGAGGCTTCCGCGCTAAACGATTTACAGCTGAAGTAGAAAACAGCACTCATCATAGAATCTATGAGCACCACAAAGGAATACATTAAAACCAAAAGGGGTCCCTCCCATACCCTTGAAGAACCATCCCCATAACTGATTGTCTTCACCCTATGTTCAAACAACCCCTCTACCATTGCCATCCCAATAGTTGATAATAGAAATATCAAAAGACCAACTTCAGTCTGCCCTTTAACAAGTGAACTAGACCTGAGCAACGCTTGACGACCGGAAACATCTTCCAACACAGAGATCACAATAGCAATGTTGCAAACAATGATCGAATTCGCCAAAATGATGGAGAAAATTAGCCCCGCTACCATGGCAGGATACAGGATCAAGTCTGAAGGAAACCCCATTACCAAAAACGAGTTACTCACAATAAAAAGGAGCACAAAAAACAATGTGATACAACCAACAATCACCCCACAAACCCACATATAAGTCACTACAATACGCCTCCAAATCTTTCTCACTATTATGTAAAACTTGGACGAATCAAACCTCTTCTTGGCATAAGTACAATCCACCGAGTACACAACAGCGGCTTTAGACAGCAATGACAATGTAATATATAAAGGGAAGCACACTATAGCCGAAATAATTATCTCTGAAAACTTTTGACAAGAATGCTTAACAAATGGCCTCAGTGGAAGGCCACTCGACTTAGCAACCAGCAAAAACTTTATATACAGCATTCTCACAATGGAATGATTAACCAACACATTTGACAAAACTACAGCCGACACAGGGCAAATTAGAAAAGCCAAAATTGCCATAAATCCAGTCGAGTTAAACCTTAGAATTCTTACTGTTTCCCTCAAAATCTCCAACGCATTCGTTGACCGAAAATGATGATCCGATCCAGAAACATGTTGTTCCTGCTCCAATTCGAAGTTTGCAAAATCCGGGTCCTCATTTTTCCCTTTGTTAGCAGCTATTGAACTCAATCTGGGACTCAGCCCACTTGAAGTTTCCATCTTTTCCCAAAATTGCCGTCCCCCAAATCAACAATAAACAGATTTAACTATGAATAAAATCCATCAAAGATCGTGCATTTCCATCTTTCGTTTCAAGAAAGAAAAATCTCAACTGGGAACTTCTTGGCACAATGGCCTCAACGCAAATCCCAAAAACCAATATAAATGAGATCTTGACGAAAATGACTGAGTACTACACCAGTAAATATGGATCTGACCAAAGTTCAAAATCTCAATGAAGAATAAATAAATGCAACTGACCTAAAGCTGATTGTTATTATATGATGAACATCATAAAAGTGGAAAAAGTGAAACGTTAAAAAGATGAATGGTGAATGATGGGAATGTGATTAGGGGGCAAATCACGTGAGGAAGAGTTTCTGTACATGCTATTTGGGGATGGAATCGTGGAATGGAAAGAGATTTGGTAGTGAAAAAAAAAAAAAAGTGATGGAAACAAAGAAAAAGGTGAATACTGAATCGGGATGGGGAAGCAGGAAGGAAGATGGGTGCGTGTCTTGTGGGACTAATTAGTGTAGTAATTTACTGTGTGACTGTGTGTAAATTTTGCATTGGTTTTGATGGTCAAATTCCTCATCACACATCATAAATTGCCCAAAATGGCAAAATGTTGTCGACTTCTTCAGTTTTTCATTAAGTTTGTTTTGTTGGTCAATACATGAGAATTGCCCAAAATAACAATTTCTTCTTATAATAAAAATAAATGAAGATTAGTTAGTCGCATGAATGGATTTAAGTGAATCACAATTTGCAAAGACCAATCCGATCAAATGGATTGAACACATACCCTTGTTACCGGCTCTGGGTCTTCGGTGACACACTTGTGTGATACTTTCTGTGACACTGCTTTAAAAGATGATAAGTGTCCATCAACTTAACACACTCCTAACTAAAGAAAACTCTGGTTAACTTTGTCATGTAATTCCCTAATATAACTTTACAAACAAATACGAATTTTCAGGATAAACAAAAATAAAAATAAAACTGTCAATCTTCGGTCACTACTCACCCACCGGCAACATCGCTCCTCCGTTTTCCGCCGATCAACCGTTCGCTCCCATAAATCCTATCCATGGGAAAGAATCATTTCTTTTAATAAGATTTAAAAGTGGAGCCTCTATTGTTTTTAAAAATAATGGGGTTTTTATTTTATGGATTGAAACTGACGGTGGGCTATTCCCTTTTTGGCTAGTGATTTTTTGTTGGTTTTGTACCCAAATCAATATGGCAAATCACTATTTGTCGCAAAACTGATGAATAATGAGATACGCAGCCACAACGCCACCACAACTCCACCGATGTAAATGGTTTGAAATGAGAACTCAAATTCTCATTAATTTTTCCGTCCATGTTAATGCTCCACTTTTGAAACTTATTATATTAAAAGTAAAAAAAGGTATCCATATAAAACAATCACAGACATAATCCTCTTCCATGGACAGATCTCTGGAGAAACGCTTGATCGCCGGAAAATTGGAGTGACGACACCGGCGGGAGGGGAGGGGAGGGGGTTTTTTTTTTTTCTTTTATGAAATGAATAAATTAAGTACTAATTAATTAAATAAGTAACCAGAGTTTGGTTTGGTTAGAGTTGTATTAAGTTAATAAGACACTTGTCATCATTTCAGATAATATCACATAAATGTGTCACAGAAGACCCAAAGCCCCTTGTCTCCGGTCCTTCTTAGTTCTTAGTCTAAATATTTGGGTTAATATCAAATACACTCTCGAGATTTGGTTGAATCTCTAAAACACCCTTACCTTTCGGAAAAATATCAAAAACCCCCTTTGACCGGCGAGACTTACCAGTCAACTGGTAAAATAAGGAAAATGACAATAAAACCCATCCCTTTTAAATGAAAAAATAAAAAGCAAAAATCCCTTTTTCCAAAAACCGCCACCGCCCACCCCTGCCTCCACTCAGGACCTCCACAACCAGCTTCCGACGACATCATCGATGGGGTCAAAAGAAGAAGATGGGAATTGCTTCCTTTGAGCTCTACGACGGCAAACTCGAGAGAGAATGAAGAAATTTGTGACACTGGTAGCATTTCAATCCCGATTTTAGAGATTGCAGGGTTCTCGATACCGTAAATTTTTCTTTTTGAATTGTTGATGCCTTCGCCATCAACCAGAATGTGAGATATAGAAAGCAAGTTTCGTCAGTTGCTTTTTATTTTTTGTGGGATTAATAATAATTAAAAAAATGGGACTCAATACCTTTTTTTGCTTTTTTTTTTTTGGGATTCTCTATCTCAAATTAGGTTCAGGTAGTGGAAAAAAGAAATAAGGATGTTGGGGTTATTTTTGGTGTCGATTTTTCCTTCTTTTTTTTTTTTTGTCCTAATTCCTTCAAATTAGTCGAGGTGGGAGCAAAAGGGGTTCCTCCAAAATTTATTAATTTTGTATAAATTGCTTTTTCTTATATCTATGTTATTTAATTGGGCGAAATGTTTCATTTTCCAATATTGATCCATTGTTGTGTCTATTTTTCTTGTGTGAGTTTATGATGTTGGTGGTGTTATCGTGGCTAAAAGGCGAGTGCATAGTGATGAAATTTGATTAATGGAGATTGGATTCTTATTTATGTGGTTGTTCTTCAAGCAAAATACCATTATGGGTGAAAAACCGTAAAACTGCCATAAAAAGAGAACAGGCTTTTAAGTGTTAAAAATTATCTGAGTGAAGGGCAACAACGTCTTCACAGGTCCCTTTTTGTTTATGTCATTGGTATACGTAAGCTTTCTGTGGCCTGAAAGTCATTTTGATAGTTGACTCACCAGTAAGGGGTGTTGTCGATATTTTTTGAAAAGGTAAGGGTATTTTAGATATTTGATCTCAAGGGTGTATTTGATATTAACCCTAAATATTTTGATTTATTTATCCTAAATTTCACCTATTGTACTTTTTTTAATTGTTAAAGAAATCTTAAAAATATTTTTTCATATTCGTTCTGTTTTCTTAATTATAAAAAAAAATACATTAGGATAAAACAAATTAAAATGATTGGACGGGTCTGTTTCCAATAGTATCTTTTGGAGCTCTACCAATAACCCAAATGAAATCCACTTGTAACTATAGTTTGTTGTCCTCGCAAGTGACTTACGCGCAGCAACGGCCGAAGAAGGCCTGTCGGAATGGGAGTTGTTGGTTCATGCGAGGTGAAGCACCTGCAGAGAAAGCTGGCTGAGATGTATTCTCAGGGTGTGGTAAATGCAGTTGAGAGAGTTGTTTTTCACGCAGATGATAAAATATGCCAAAAGCAGCCACTTGATTGGACGGGTTTACAATATACTGGATGTAAGAACTGTGATGTATGGAAGAGGATCCGTTTTCAGCTAGAATGGAATTCTTCTTCCTCAAGGCATAAGGTTGGTGATGAACCAACAAATAAACGTTCGAGGATTGAGTATTTTAATAGGTTTTGATCATTTTGTAAGATTTATATAAGGAACACTTTACCTTTCTCTTTTTTTTTTAATGGTTTACCACTTCTTCTTTCTCTATTTTCTTTAGTCAGCCATCATTAATAGATCAAAAATAAGAATTTTGTTCGGGCGTACTGTTTAATGTGATTAAGACAGGAAGAGTTTCTGTACATGCTATATGGGGGATGGAATCATGGAAGATAATTAGATTTGGAAGTGAAAAAGGTGATGGAAAATTGGAACCAAAGAATAGAAGATAACAGGAAAAAACGAGGTGAATCGGGAGAGGGGACTAAACTTGTTTGACTGACTAATTAGTGTAGTAATTTACTGTGTGACTGTGTGTAAATTTTGCATTGGTTTGGATGGTCAAATCTCTAACACATCATAAATTCCCCAAAATGGCAAAATGTTGTCGACTTCAGTTTTTTTCATTTTGATTTAAGTGACTCACAATTTCAAAGACCAACTCGATCAAATTGATTGAACAGTAATAACACCTACGTTATCAAAGACATATAATTATACTCTTTGAACTTATTTTGTTCATTGCAACTTATTTTGACGGATTATATCACTCAATTTATGATGAACAGAATACTAATTACCCAAATAAATAAGAAATAGCATCCATCCATTCCATCACAACAAATCTAAGATCGAACAACTGTCTTGATCAAAGGCGGACTATGTATAAAAATGCAAGCGTGTTTCAAATTTTGGAAACAAAAGGCTAACCCCGTTCCTTTTCAGTTAACAATTTTTTAAAGGACGAGAAGAGTATACTTTAAATACTGTTGTTTGTCAGTCATCACCAAACATACAACAAAAATACTGCTACAATAAGAAAGTAATATTTTCTTGTTAGTCTGAAAATATTATCCAATTTAAATTTTCACTCTTAGTATAAATTGTACTAAAAAAAACCACTAAAGAATCATAGTCAAGGTTAAATACCTATAAATCAGTTCTAATCTCAAACAATCTGAGTTACATTACAAATCTGTACCACCCACTGCTCTTCTCCCTCTTCTAATCATTTTGTTTCGATTGTCTCCCAATTCATGAGCGAAGTATTTTAAAAGTACTCTCTCCATCCCATAATTATTGTCCCGTTAGGATTTTCATTTATAGTTCAAATTGTACTAAAAGTGAAATCTCAAATTGGACAATAATTTTGGGACAGAGAGAGTACTTCTGTACATCGTTTTGATTGTCCTTGGATTTCATACACTAAAAGATGTAATGGTCAAGGTTCCTAGTATGGTTCATCTTCCCAAGTTAACAGTCTTAAAACTTGATAATGTTTTCTTTTACGAGGGAAATGACGAGCTTTTTTCTAATTTCATATCTGGTTGTCCAATTCGTTATTCCCTCAGCATGGATTCCTATAATAGTTTACCACCGAGTGTCATATCTTCCCGCTCACTACGATTTCTTAAATTGATATACTGTTCTAGGCGAAACTATCGACGGGTCGGAACCGGCCCTGCAGCTGAAAATAGATGCCCCTGCTCAGTAGTACTGTTACAAACTTTACCCAACTAAAGAACATAAGCTATTTACATTTTCTTGTAAGTAGAATGCCAAAGGCTAGTATAACTGCTTCTGCTAGCTCTATCAGGCTAGTTATCGGTTTTCCCTTGTAGATTTATTCAGTAATATAGCTCCAGAGGCTGAGAAATGGATGTGTATACCAAATAGAGGCTCAATGAGGTCCCTGATCAAGAGTTTTCAGTGGTCATGTTTGAATCAGTAAGCGGAGATAGTTCATAATTGACCTCATTCTTGACTTGAGTACATAAAAATAGTCTCTGCAGATCAGAATCACAACATTACTTTTTCTTCCTTCGAAACAATGCTTCAACAAATGTACCCATGAACAATTTGTAAGAAGGTTTTGCCTCAAAGTAGTAATAACGTTAATTTTACGAATGAAAATGAATCAATGTTGTAGTATTTACCTTCTTTCTGGTTCTGATTCTGAAGTCATGAAGTGTTAGCCTTCACGTTGTTGCGAACTGAAGTTATGTGTGTAATGCGGAGTTGTTAATAGATCAGATACAAAGAGAAAGGATGATTTTCTCCATAGAATTAATGTGGTGTGAAAGATATGTGATTTAGAAGAAATTTGATGTTCCTGTCTTCGTAAGTTATGTTATTGCATATTTGAGAGTTACGCGAGCAAATCACTTCTGCTCTTGTGAAATGAGCTGACCCCTTCATTGTATTGAATGGTATACTTCTATTAAAAGGAGTCCTGTTATTTAGAATGACCAATAGTTCATCCCAGAGAAGCTACAGGTGAATGGAAGATAGATATATTTGGACATTAGTTTTTGGAGGTGCACCAGGTTTAATCCAAGTACTGTTCTATTTGTTTTTCCCTTCCTGTCACCGTTTGTTACCATCATTTGGAACATCAATTAGTTGATTCGGAAGTTGAGAAGGCCGTGGAGGAGTTGTTATGTAATTAATTATGCATTGTGGCGGGCTAAGTTATGTTTCTGTGTGCTGGTTCATAGTTTTAATTATGCATTGTGGTTAATCAGGATCTGCTCTCTTCTATTGAACTGCAGCATCATCAAGGGTTCTCGAGAGAACACAATGTTTTGGAGATGACGAGAAAGATTTTGGTTTTGGACAGTGAGATGGTCGTAAACTTCCCGGAAAATCCCTATGAATGCAGTGTTTATTGAGGATGGATATCTGGATTTTGTATTTTCTAGGGCCTGGAAGAGTGCCAAATCGTTTCCAGTAGTTTAATTCCTTCGTTCAATGTTACACATTAAATGTAACCTATCAACATTTCGCCCATCATCACCAAGAAGAGGCCCTTGTGCGGTATGGCTAGGATTTTAGATCTCTAATTTATATCTCTTCAAAAAACCAAGAAAAAGCAGCACGCTATTGAAACAGATTTGATCATCCTCCCCGCCGTGGCTCCTCGCTGCTGTTGCTGCTCCTGCGGCCCTAAACCCTAAAGGCCGAAGAAATGGTGAAGTTGTTAATCAGAGTTCCGAAACTATACACCATGTTTTCCTTCCCTGATTAAGATTTTCTGGAGCGTTCATCTTCGACTAAACCGCATATTTCGTCCCATATATTTGGGCAAAAAAAATAAAAAAAATTTCGTCCCATACATTTTGACCAAAAACCCAACTTTTCAACTTTTTACGTCCCAAGCAAATTTTCAGTCCAGGGTTTGTACACAAAAATGTGAAAACAAAACAATTGCGCTCTCCTGAACCCAAAAGTATTACTAATAGTTAAAAATAAAAAGTTTATTTAAAAAATAACTACAATGAAGTGAATTATAATATGCACTCCCTCCGTTCTATAATTATTGTCCTGTTTGAGTTTTTATTTGTAGTTTAAATTGTATTAAAAGTAAGATTTCAAACTGGACAATAATTTTGGGACAGAGAGAATAATAAGTATCAAAATAAATTATAAAATTTTGAAAAGAGTAATTAAAATATGAAGTAGGAGTGGTATTGAAAATAGTGCATGAGAATTCCAATAGTCTAGGAAGGTATTTCAACCCAAAAAAAATAAAATCGCCTACTATTGATAAAATGATTTAGATTTAGAAATAAGGGAGTAACAATTAAGTAATATACATCTACAATCGGATTGATCCTAGATCCTGTATTCTCTAAATAATTGTCTTGTTACTTTGAGATAGGGCCAGAACTTTTGTGGCATTTTTCATCTTGAACTTGAAATATGTATGTCGATTAATCACAACTGATAAAGGGGTGAATTGTTCCTACACTAATTCTCATCAATAAATTCATAAATTGCCTGACCCTAACATATCTCCCCTAAAATAACATTTTTTAGGGCCAAAAAACGGAAAACCTAGGAAAATCACTTTTCGAGCAAATCAACTTTCCTAAATTCATTAAAATTTAGACGGGTTTCCTAATCCGAGTCGGACTTAAATTTCGCAATCCCGTTTGGTTTCTATTACTACCAACTTTTTCTCTGTTTTCTCTCTATATATAAGTCTAAAGTTTTCCTCAATATATTTACACCATGAAACAAAACAAGGCAATTTTCCGAAGTAAAGATTTCAAAAACTTGTCCTCTCCCAGCTTTGCTTGCGTCGTAAACGATGGATTTCACTCCCAAACGAAGAAGCAATTACGGTTCTAGTGCTAGAGTGGAGATCATCGTTCCAGGGAAGTCTTGATCGTGGAATTTGAGTCTCCGATGGGGAATTTTAGCGATCAGATTAAAACAACACAGGAAGATTTTTTCTAAGTTATAATTGTTCTGTTGTTAGACAGTATTCATAAAAATCTTCAAGAGGGCTAGTTTACTTTGAAAACAAAAATCATGGAAAGGTACACCAAAATTGAGGAGGTTGGAAGGGGCGGCTTTGGGGTTGTTTGGAAAGCGAAGAACAAGCAGACTGGAGAAATTGTTGCAATCAAGATGGTGACAAATAAGAGATTTGAAACATGGGAAGAATGCATAAATCTCAGGGAAGTAAAATCCCTGAGGAGGATGAACCATCCAAACATTGTGAAGCTCAAAGAAGTGATCAAAGAACAGGGCACTCTGTATTTCGTGTTTGAATACCTGGATTTCAATCTGTTGCATCTGATCGAGCACAAAAAGAGGACGGGAGCAACGAGTTTTCCAGAATCCCTAGTCAGAGATTGGTGTTTCAGAGTTTTTCAGGGCCTGGCTCACATGCACGAACGCGGATACTTCCATCGGGACCTGAAACCCGAGAATTTGCTTCTTTCAGAAGGCCGCGTGATCAAGATTGCTGATATGGGTCTTGCCCGGGAAATTGATTCTCAGCCTCCGTACACTGAATACGTCATGACGAGGTGGTACCGGCCGCCGGAAGTTATACTCAACTCGCCGGATTATGGCCCGGCGGTTGATATGTGGTCAATGGGTGCAATCATGGCAGAGCTCTTTACTCTGTTTCCCCTGTTTGATGGTTTGGATGAGGCCGATCAGATGTACAAGATATGCTGTGTTTTAGGGACTCCGACGGAGAAAGACTGGCCGGAAGGAATTCGACCAGCTAAAATTCTTAACTACAAGTTTCCACAATGTGAAGGCATCTATCTCCCTGGCTTGATCCCTTCTGCATGCCCGGATGCAATTAATCTGATTCAATCACTCTGTTCTTGGGATCCATGCAAGAGGCCAACTCCAGCACAGGCGCTTAAACATCCCTTTTTTCGGAGCTGCTACCGAGTTCCAGCACCGTTACCGGAGCAGAAGTATTCCATCAAGAGCAATTTGAAGAAGCAACACCCAATTCAACGGCCTGTAAATGTGAAGAATGATGTAGTTTCTGATGCAGATAATAAGTTTACAAAATTGGCCATTTATAATGGCTTTGGAAAACCGTCGCAGCCGCTTCAAAATCCATTGCCTCAGTCTACGACAACAGTCTTGATGGAGATGATCAACCGATGGAACAACCAGAAATCCAATATGTGCGCTGGAAGATCTGAAGTGATGCTCCCACATAAGAAGATAGACTTACCATTATCCCTTTGTTAAGAGTACTGTTTTCACATACTTTTTGGTCCATCAATATATGGATGATAACTCTAATAGTATGATATGTATATAAGTATTTTAAATTTAAAAAAAAATAAAATTCTAAGTTGATTTTCCTTTCATTTTATATGATTTTGGTAACTTACATGACCACCATTAGAAAAAAGAAGTTTTGAACCCCGGCTTTGGTCTAGTGTAGGTTCAAGAGCTGTACTTTATGTTAGGAATAGGGCTTGATTCAGCGTAACTTTTACTGATCTCAAACTTTCCCATGAAAATGCAGGTGATTCCCTTTGTTGTAATTTTTTTTCAAATGGCCTTTGTTGTAATTAAGGAAGCTGACATTGTATGTTCCTTTTTTTTTTTGTTTTTTGGTTTTTGGGATTAAAGGTATATATTATACACGCTACTAGATTACAATACGCCGGGGATACACAACAATGTGGTTGAAACAACTAAAAGACTCCCGGCGATTCAAACCTCCCTTTCATCGTGTAGGCTCACTTTGTTGTAAGCTTTTTTTTTTTTTTTGGCATAGTTTTTATGCTCAGTGATGTATTTGGAGAGTTTTAGGTCGTTTATAGTACAATTTTGTACATCTGGATTGTCTCTACTCTTCACAATTCGAATTTTATTTCTCTGATTTTCTGAATTTTTAGAAGCAAAAAAAGACAACCCACTTAACAAATCTACTTTACTCGAGATCTTTTGCACTTGTTTCATCCCCCATGTAATATCACAGCCTCATAGACTGGCCCAACAACCCCCATATAATATCCCAGCCTCATAGACTGGCCCAACAACTTTCAGGCATTCATTCTCGCTAGCCTAAAATGGTTAAACCAACTTGTTAGTAGTTTATGAGTCTGAGACTTATATACAGGTCATTCACTTTGCCAGGTAGCGATATGGGACAGGATGTTACAGCCCACCCCTTTTGGATCTTTGCGTCCTCGCAAAGCCCAACAAGCAAGAATGTGGCCCAGTTTTTGACCAGAATAAGACTCTAGAGGTGGCTCATGTGCTTCGCACTTGTCCCGTCTGCAGGCTCAGCTGTGTTTCTGCACTTGTCCTGTCAGTGGATTCAGAGGTGTGTCTACACGTAGCACTTAGCTCCTAGACCAGCGTCCGCTCTGATACCATTTGTAATATCCTAGCTTCATAGACTGGTCCAACAACTTTCAGGCTTTCATCCTCGCTAGCCCAAAATGGTTAACCCAAGTTGTTAGTAGTTTATAAGGTTGGGACTTATATACAAGTCATTCACTTTGTCACGTAGCAATGTGGGACATGATGTTACAGCCCACCCCCTTTGGATCTTTGCGTCCTCGCAAATCCCAACAAGCAAGAATGTGGTCCAGTCTTCCCCGGGAATAGGACTCTAGAAGTGGCTCCCGTGCTTCGCACTTGTCTCGTCTGCCGGCTCAGAGGTGTCTCTGCACTTGTACCATCAGTGGGCACAGACGTGTGTGCACACGTAGCACTTAGCTCCTAAACCAGGGTCCGCTCTGATACCATTTGTAATATGCCAACCTCATAGACTGGTCCAACAACTTTCAGGCTTTCATCCTCGCTAGCCCAAAATGATTAACCTAAGTTGTTAGTAGTTTATGAGTTTAAGACTTATATACAGGTCATTTACTTTGCCAGGTAGCGATGTGGGATAGGATATTATAGCCCATCCCCTTTGCATCTTTGCGTCCTCGCAAAGCCCAACAAGCAAGAATGTGGCCCAGTCTTCCCCCAGAATAGGACTCTAGAGGTGGCTCCCGTACTTCACACTTGTCCCGTCTGCAGGTTCAGCGGTGTCTCTGCACTTGTTCTGTCAGTGAGTTCAGAGGTGTGTCCGCACGTAGCACTTAGCTCCTAGACCAGGGTCCGCTCTGATACCGTTTGTAACATCCCAGCCTCATATACTGACCCAACAACTTTCAGGCTTTCGTCCTCGCTAGCCCAAAATAGTTAACCCAAGTTGTTAGTAGTTTATGAGTATGAGACTTATATGCAGGTCATTCACTTTGTCAGGTAGCAAAATAGGACAGGATGTTATAGCCCACCCCCTTTGGATCTTTGCGTCCTTGCAAAGCCCAACAAGTAAGAATGTGGCCCAGTCTTCCCCCGAAATAGGACTCTAGAGGTGGCTCAAGTCATTCACTTTGTTAGGTAGCAATATGGGACATGATGTTATAGCCCACCCCTTTTGGATCTTTGGTCCTCGCAAAGCCCAACAAGCAAGAATGTGGCCCAGTCTTCCCCTGAAATAGGACTCTAGAGGTGGCTCCCGTGCTTCGTACTTGTCCCGTCTGTAGGCTTAGAGGTGTCTCTGCACTTGTCCCGTCAGTGGACTCAGAGGTGTGTCCACACGTAGCACTTAGCTCCTAGACTAGGGTCCGCTCTGATACCATTTGTAACATCTCAGCCTCATAGACTGGCCCAACAACTTTCAGGCTTCGTCCTCGATAGCCCAAAATGGTTAACCCAAATTGTTAGTACTTTATGAGTCTGAGACTTATATACATGTCATTTACTTTGCCAGGTAGCAATGTGTGACAGGATGTTACACCCCCAATAAAAAAGAAGAAAATAATCCATCTTATAGCATTGTTTAATTTTCATAAAAATTAAATAAAATTGTGTGAGGGATGAAGTATTGTTTAGAATGTAGATTAGAACGTTTGGACTTTGGAATGTCTTATTGCAATATAACTAAATGAGAGCAGTAGGAAAAATCATGATTAAAATAAATGTCCTGTAAATTAAATAATAATGATAGATGCAGCTAAGAAGTTCACAAAATTGGCCACTAATAAGGGCATTGGAAAACCGTCGCAACCGGTTCCATGGCCATTGCCTCATCCTACAACAACAGTCTCGATGGAGATGATCAACCGAGGATGGAATAATAAAAAATCCAACATCTGCGCCGGACGATCTAAAGTAATAACAACATATTAGATACATCACAGCAACACGAAAACCAACTAATTCTTATAAGAAGCCACAGACAAAAACATCCCACATTAAGAAAATGCATGCCCTCAAACCATCAGAAATAAGTGAATCAACGTCCACCAGAGAGAAATGATCCTCCAGTTACATGGGCAAAAGTGAGAATATAAATCTCGTGACGAGGACGGATAAGATTGGTTTGACATTGAAACATCTTGAAATCCCACAGCGCCAACCGAAACACCCATTGGCATAGAGCCATCCATATAGAGCATCACTTTCTGCATAGTTGCCCTAGCCATTGGATCTGAATTAGAACACAATAGACCTAACTTCAACACAATAGGCCTAGTCATTGATCCGACAGTTCCAACAACATTTGAAGTTTGAGGATCAGTTCAACGATCATAGAGTTTTGCAAGACCGAAATCTCCCAATCTTGCATTGAGATCTCACCATCCCAATGAGGCAATGACCTGCCTCCAGGAAGAATTTTCCCAGAAGGATAGAACAATGTCTCCAAACTCTGGGTACCCTCACTGCTACTCCATTTCTACCTCACATCTGGATTTACTTTAAATTTTGTATCTATAGATAGAATCGGAGTGATTATAATTTTAACAAAAGAAAGAACTTGTCAAAATTTCACGGTTACAAACTATTACTTCTGGTATTTAATATAAAGTATTTTGATTTATATTATTTTATCTAGTATGCATTTTAAAAAAAAACCCCCTCAAATATCAATTTTCACATTATGAGTTCTCCCGAGTCATGATTACTAGGAAATATGTTTAAAAAAATTTTAAAATTAAAAATACATAGGTAAAATTTAGATAAATCAAAATATTATTTTATATTAAGAACCAGAGGTGTATAAAGCGTGTAGTGCTTGTTGGACCAAATTTCTAAAATTACAATGTCCATTCATAATAATTTGTCAGAATAATGAAAACATAAAGTACAGCCTTCTCTCTCTCTCTTTTTTTTTTTTTTTTCCTGAAAGACTAAAAGAATTTTCTGCACAAAAAAATTGAGTTTGCCTTTGATTTGTAGTAACATAAAGTCCGGTGGTTTTGCATCTTTCAGGGCCACATTGAAGATTTTCTTTTTTAAAAAATCAACACAATTCATTTTGTTTCTTTTGGTCTAAAATGGAAGAGTGTAATCGAATGTATGCCAAAATTAGTTACAAGGTCAATATTTCAAAATAAATGTGACACACACAAAAAAAAACCGTATATAAACTTTAATACTAGTAGGATACAGATCATCATGTGCCAAGTGTAAAAAAATAATATTTACTACCTTTTGTCATTTCATCATTAACTACCACAATTGGCTTCTTACCGATATTGGATTTGACCAATTAATTGAATTAATAAACCACCAACACACTTCCAATTTTAAGAGTTTAAGCTTCCAAGTGCTCGAAACTCACTGCATAAATTCCTCAGAGAACAAATTGGTTGCTATTAGTATCACTCATCGAGTTCAAAACACCAAAAAAAACAACCAACATGAAAACTCTTTTCTCAATACTAATTTTTTCGTTGAGTTTTCTTCAAATTCAAAGAATGGACGTATTGGGAATGATCGACAGGCATATCGTAATCATACAGAATGGGATATCTCAAACTGACCTTCTCGCATTTCATTGTTATTCTAACAAAAATGATGACATTGGTCATCATGTCCGCGGATTCAATGAAGATTTCACATATAAATTTCCCGTCGTCTATGACACACTCATCTGGTGCTACTTTTGGTGCGGTGAAAGAAATGCAACTTTTGAAATATTCAATATGAATTGGCTTGATAGCTATTGCGGGGATCCTGATACTCGGACGTGTTTTTGGTTGGCTAGAGATGATGGATTCTATGTTGGTGACCGCAAAAATACAAAAAGTGTCAATTTTGGGCATGTATGGGATTTTCCATGATCCTCCCCCATCGGTCAAGATGTATTTTTACATGAACGATGTTTAGTACTCCCTCCGTCCTATAATTATTGTCCACTTTGCCCAAAAAATTTTGTCCCAAAATTATTGTCCAATTTGACTTTTTATGGATCAAGTTACACATTTGTCCTTAGTAAAAAACATTATCCATAAAATCTTAGTGGTTAAACAATTACTTATGTAGGGGTATATCCGGTTGTTTAAGGTAAAATATAGTTAAGTTTGACCAAAAATAAAATTTTTGATTTTAGTAAAAGTGGACAATAATTATGGGACGGAGGGAATACATTTAATTTTTTTTTAATATACATTTAATTTTTTTAATATATGTATATATATTGGTCTATTCTGATAAGTAGTTAATACCACTTATTTACCGTTGTATACCGGAAAAGTTAACTATTTTAAGTAGCCACAAGTAACAAAATAGTTGATTCGTTGCTAAAGGAATGTAGTTTAATAGTAAATAATTATAGAATAAACTATACATATATATATATATAAGACAAATTTTCTTTTGAAATATTTCCTTAAAAATCAAATTATTACTTTTGATTATCCAGAAACTTTTTTATTTAAAGTTAAATAACTGAGTTACTGTTGTAATCGATGACCCATGTTCATTCGTGAATTGAGGTTGAAAAAGTCACAACCTCGAAGTTTATTTAATTTTCTAAAATGTATTTACTGTTCAAAAGAATATGAAAACATCGTTTAATTTATCAAAAGGGTTCTTCAGTGACTAAGAATTGATATATATATATATATATATGAATTTACTCAAAAAAAACAACTAAAAAAAATATTTATAGCCCCAAGAAAGTTTCTGTTATTAATTTTTTCAAATTCTAATAAACCCCGTTTAAGTGATAAGTTAGTTCCGTCCTTCTGAGATTTCGGTGATTTGGGTGAGGAATGGCCACTCTCGAGACTCATATAAAGCGAATTTCAGATTTAAAATCGATATTTGATTTTATTAGAGTTTTAAAATTCATGGGGTGTTTCTTGAAAGTATAAATGTTTTCTTAGCACTTTTGGATGACTTCATATATATATATATATATATATATCTTACTATATTAAAAAAAAAAACCACACTTAAAAGAAAGTATCATCATTTGTCATGTGGCATTTCCACATCATATTTTTAAAATAAATTTTTATTACCACATCTCCTAAATTTAAAAGGCAAATGCAGTCTAAATTCACTTCCACCTCCTATTTTCGTCAAAACAAACAAAAAAAAAAAACCACAGGTTCATAAAAAACCCAAATTCTCATCCCCATCTCCACGACAATCGACTCCTTAATCAATCCATTCTCCACAAAAAAAAAAAAAAACAAATTCCTCATCAATCATCAGTTGAGAATATGTGGTGAAATATACTCATTTCTTATTAGCATGTTCAATCTTTTTATTAGTGATGATCAACTACATCTTAATCGGATAAAATTTTAACTTTAAAAAATATTCTCTTTACCTCTCTATATAAACACAAAGGAAAGAAAAAAATTCTCATTGATCTTGCTTCGGCCGTTGTGGTGGTGCCATTACAGGTATTAAAATTTAAATGATTTTATTTTCACAGATCATTGGTTTGGCTTTTATTATTTTTTGTTTTTTCCGTTCAAGAATAGTGTTATTACTATTATTTTTATGCATCCATCCGTTATAGCTACCGTAACCGTTGTCAGGTAGTATGATGTGATTTCTTATTTAGTTAGTTAGCCTAGAATTTTTGCATGATTTTAGTTATGTTTGGATTGAATTGATTGATTGGGTTTTCGTTACAAAGTGTGGTTTTTTAAATTTGTGTTTTATGTTTCATTCAATTAGAATAGTTTTTTTTTTAATTATGGAGTCTCAGGTTTTTTTTCGTATATGGCCAATTATGAAGTGTGTTTTTTTTTGTTTATTTACTTTTGATTTTGTTTCATACTCCCAGTTGACCAATTATTATTATTATTATTATTATTATTATTATTATTATTATTATTATTATTATTATTATTATTACTATTATTATTATTTGGAAGAAATAGTTCCAACAATTAAGCGTATACCCTTTGGAGGAAGCTAACTACAAAGCTATTATAAATTTTGTCAAATACAAACATCACACTTATAAAACATTTCTAAAATTCTTCAATATTTCTAAAATATATCGGGCCAAATACAAAATATTTTTTTTTTCAGATACAAACATTTCTAAGATCTACATATATATTGGGCCATGCACGACCAGACATCACTAGTATATATAAAGTAAATCAAAGGCGGCGGCCGAAGAAAGAAGACTGAATTGGCTTTCTTGCCTTTTCTCATTGAGTTAGGGTTTCATATATACAGTTACCGCCGATAAAAGAATCACCGTAAATACAGTAAATACAAGACACTTACTAAACCCTAATACAATATGGTAATATCGTTAATACCCCCCCTCAAGTTGGAGCATGAAGATTCCGAATGCGCAATTTGGGAATGAAAAAATCAAACTGAGACTTGCCCAATCCCTTGGTAAATATATCTGCAACTTGGACATGTGTGGAAACATAACTAGGAAGAATAGCACCCTTCAAAACTTCATCCCGAATGAAGTGACAATCAACCTCAATGTATTTCGTACGCTCATGAAAAACAGGATTAGCGGCGATGTGAAGAGCGGCCTGACTATCGCAAAACAGAGAAGCAGGCTGAGGATGTGAAACACCGAGAGAATGTAACAGTCCCTTAAGCCATTTTAACTCACATACGATTGCAGCCATAGCACGATACTCAGCTTCAACAGACGATCGAGCAACTGTCTGCTGCTTCTTAGTCTTCTAAGAGATAGGAGAAGATCCCAACTGAACAAACCAGCCAGTTAGAGAATGCCGAGTCAGAGGACAACTAGCCCAATCAGAGTCGCACCAACCAGAGAGCTGCAATCAGCGCGAAGAAGAATACCCTGACCAGGAGAACCCTTGAGATAGTGAACAACACGTAAAGCCGCCTCCCAATGAGCCTGCATGGGTTTCTGCATATATTGAGCCAGAGAATGAACAACATATGACAACTCGGGACGAGAAACTGCCAGATAAATCAAACGGCCGACGAAACGGCGATAGCGTTCAGGATCAGAGAGGGGCTCGGAAGTGACAAGAGAAAGCTAGTGATGGGGCTCCAAAGGAAAACTAGATGGCTTAGCAGCCAATAGACCAGTCTCAGAAATGATATCCAGGGCATATTTGCGTTAGCAAAGAAAAATGCCAGTCGAGTTACGAGCAACTTCGATCCCTAAAAAATACTTCAAAATACCCAGATCCTTCATATGAAAACAGTGACTCAAATAATCTTTGAAAATCTGAATGGCATTATGATCATTGCCCGAAATGATAAGATCGTCAACATAAATCAACACATTGAGCTGCAAATGATCACGATGTAAGGTAAAAAGCGAGTAATCAGAGTAAGACTGCTTAAACCCATACCGACGCAAAGCCATAGCCAACTTGGCAAACCAACAACGAAAAGCCTGACGAAGTCCATAAAGAGACCGCCGAAGTCGACAAATAGTACCCGGACGAGACGAAGAGAATCCGGGAGGCAACTTTATATAGACTTCTTCGTCAAGATCACCATGCAAAAAGGCATTGTGAACATCCATCAGATGAAGTTCCCAGCCTTTAGTAGCAGCAACAGTGAGCAAAGTGCGGACAGTAACCAGTTTGGCAATAGGAGCGAACGTCTCAGTATAATCAAGACCCTCAATCTGGTTATTACCCAAAATGACAAGACGTGCTTTAAATCGCTCAACTAAACCATCAGACCGATGCTTAATTTTAAACACCCATTTGCAGCCTATAGCCCGCTTGCCAGGAGGAAGAGACTAAAGCGTCTAGGTGTCGTTTTGTTATAGAGCTTGAATCTCTTATTGCATGGCAGCACACCACCTATCATCTTTTACAGCCTCCAAGAAAGTGCGAGGTTCAGTATCTGCAGTAAGACTGGCCAAAAACGCCCGATGTGGAGCAGAAAAAGAATCCCAAGATACATAATGATTCAATGGATAGGACGTACCTGAAGAGACTGACGAAGTAGATGAGCTGAGAGAAGGATCTGAAGAAGTGATGGTATGGGACAGAAAATCAGTTAAACGAGTGGAGCGAAACTTGGCCCGATGCCCACGACCCAGAAGTTCTTCCTGTTGTGGAGGAGGGGACTGCCCCCCCTGACATGAAGAAGGATCAACTGAAGGACTAGAGGGATAAGCTAATTCTGAAGCAGCAGTCGAAGAACTAGGAATAGCAGCGGAAGGTAAAGAGACCACCCTTGACTCAAACTCATCGTCTTCCAAAACAATAGGAGGAACGGAAGAAGAAGGAACAACGGGAGAAGGGGAAGACTGTTAGAGAAATTCAGACTCAGAGAAAATTACATCGCGGGAAACAAAAATGGAACCAGAATCTAAATCATAGAGCCTCCAACCCTTCTTACCAAAAGGATACCCCAAAAAAACACACTTGCAACTACGACTAGAAAACTTATCACCCTTGCGGTCCTGGTTATGCGCATAGCACAAACAACCAAATACACGCAAATGAGACACAGAAGGGGGTTTGCCATAAAGAATTTCACAAGGGGTTTTCCCATTCAAAATACGGGATGGGATACGATTAATCAAATATCCAGCTATCAAAACACACTCCTCCCAAAACTTAATAGGTAAGCTGGCTTGGAACCGCAAAGCACGAGCAACATTGAGAATTTGTCGGTGCTTGCGTTCGACACGACCATTTTGTTGAGGAGTACCAACACAAGAGGTTTCATGAATAATGCCATGTTGGCAGAAATAATCAGTCAAGCATATAAACTCGGTACCATTATTGCTACTGACGATTTTCACAAGTTTGCTAAAGTGACGTTCAACCATGGCGAATAATTGGAATAAAGTAGAGGAAACCTCTTTCTTATCATTCAACAAATAAATCCAAGTAGCACGAGAATAATCATCAACAATAGTCAAAAAATAACGTGCTCCAGAAAAACTAGGCACCCGATACGGGCCCCCACAAATCATAATGTATCAAATGGAAAATATCAGAACTAGTCGTAGAACTAAGAGGAAAGCTAGTCCTAGACTGTTTAGCACAAAAACAGACATCACAAGCCTTATTACTACCCACTTTTGGACCAACAAATGAAAAGGATTCTAAGACCTGAGGGGAAGGATGTCCGAGGCGTTGGTGCCACAGATCAAAAGAAGAGACACCAGCAGGTGTAACTTGAGCAACAATCTCTACGGCCCGGAAGAAGTACAACCCCTCTCGTTGCTCACCCGCTCCAATCAACATCCTCAAAGCGAGGTCCTGTATAATACAAGAATTACGAGTGAAATGAGCAACATATCCTGAATCCCGTAACAGCTGTGAAACAGAAATCAAATGACACAATAAATTCGGAACATAAAGCATATTAAGCAGCGTGATAGTGCTGCTGAGAATAACAGTGCCAGCCTGAGTGGCCCAAGTATGTTGACCATTAGGCAATTGGACCGAGATAGCAGGAATAGCACCAACATCCGTAAAAAAATCCAAACGGCCAGTCATATGTCTAGTTGCACCGGAATCATACATCCACAATGTAGACCAAGACATACCAGAAAGCTTGTCTGTCGAACCAGGCTTAGACGATTGCAAAAGTTGGAGTAAAGTCTGCCACTGATCAATGTTCAAACCGGTGACAGCATTTGCAGAGGCCGAAACACCAGAACCCGGAGCAATCTGATTATTGTTGACAGCGGAAGCAAGACCAGACATATAACCACTCCGCACAAAAGAAGCAGTGCCAACACCCGAAGAAGAACGGCCACGCCCGCGCCTAGCAGACCCACGCGACCAGCCATCCAGGTAACCCACAAGTTGAAAACATGTGGAAACATCATGGTGTGGCTTATTACAGTGGGTGCAAAACAAGGGTTTCGCACGAGCAGACCCACGGCCGCCGGAAACCACATCAGCAGCCGCCGCAAAAACAGATGAATCCCCGGATTGAGAAGGTGTTGCAGAAGTTGTGATGCCGGAGGAAGAACCAGGGACGCCGGAGGAAGGCTGAACCGCGAAGCTCATGACGTCGGTTGTGGTCTCAGCCGACTGAGTAATCTGCCGCATTTTTTCTTCACGAACCATTGCCGCATAAACCTTATTGAGGCGGGGCAAAGGATCTTGCACCAGGATGTTGGAGCGAGCTGCACCATAGACGGAATCGTCCAAACCGAGAAGGAATTGATGAATTTTCTCGGTTTCAAGACGTTGAGCAGCAACGACGGGAAGATTACAGGTACACTTGCCGCACGAACAAGCCGGAAATTGATCGTACGTGGCCAAAGCTTCCCATATCTTCTTCAGATGGCCATAATAAGTGGCCATGGACAGACCTCTCTGTTTGCACGCCATCAAATCCGCCTTCAACTGTTGAATCTTCGGACCATTCACCTCGGAGAGACGTTCTTTGATGTCGGCCCACAAATCAGCAGCCACCTCCATGTGAGTGAGAGTCGAACGAAAAGACGGTTCGACAAAATTCATAATCCAGGAAACAATCAAAGAATTGATTGTCCACCAATCCTCAAACTCTGGGGATGCCGGCGCCAGTTCAGGAATGGAGCCATCCACAAAGCCGTATTTTTTTCTGGCCCATAAGGCAGTCTTGACGGCGCTGCACCATTTATCATAATTGTGCTCGCCTTGAAGATGAACTTGAGTGATGGATTGACCCGGCTGATCACTGCCGGAAATATCATAAGGGGAGATTGTTCGACGACGAGAGAAATCGTCGTTATGTGGGCGATCACGGCCTTCCTCATCCGTCAACAGAGAAACGGACTTGCTGGACTGAGAAGGACCAGATGGATTCGTCACGTGGATCACAACAGGAAGAAAAAATTACCAGCGATTGATACCATAAAGTAAATCAAAGGCGGCGGCCGAAGAAAGAAGACTGAATTGACTTTCTTGCCTTTTCTCATTGAGTTAGGGTTTCATATATACAGTTACCGCCGATAAAAGAATCACCGTAAATACAGTAAATACAAGATATTTACTAAACCCTAATACAATATGGTAATATCGTTAATAATATATATATATATATATATATCAATTTTTAGTCATGGAAAGACTTTTTGGATATTTTTACCTATCAGTCTAGGGATTTTTTTTGATATTTGTTTAAACATAAGGGTGTTTTAGATAATCAATTAAGGAAAGTGATACTTTTAGTGAAATAATATAGTGAGAAAATATAGTGACAGATATGTACTCTTATTTTGTTGTCATTTTGACGTTGAAATTTTTTCTTTTCTCCTAAACTTACCCGTTTATCCTTAATTACTAGATACATATCAGTCACTGTATATTTTCACTTTTTTTTTTTCACTATTTGTATTATTGATCATCAATTAAATCTCGGCTGTTTTCGGATTGGCGGACGTCTCTGGGAAACGGATTTGACGAACCGGAAGAGCAAACCGGTGGGGTTACGTTTAAATACTAATAAATCGAAAACCGATAATCCACACGTCTCCACCCGTCCACCGTCAGCCTCCTTTTCCCACTTCCAGAATTTTCCTCATCGTCAGTCCTTTTCATCATCGGGAAATCCTTCCCGATTCCAAATTCCGGCAATTACCAAAAAAACCATCTTCTTCGCATCTTCAATCTCTAATGTCTGCTACTACTAATTTCTCACAAAACCTCAATCTCTGGGGGGTTCTCTCTGTATCAAAACGCATAATCAATGCTCACTCGCGCCATTTCTTAGCTCTTTCCGTTGTGTTTCTTATCCCCCTTTCTTTCTCCTTGATCGTTTACCCTACCCTTCAAAATACTTTCTTTGAATCCAATTCGATCGTTTCGAAACCATCCCTTTTCATCTCCTTATCCTACACTGACGCCCAACCCACCAAAACCCAATTCCTTCTTCCTCTGTTTTACGCCTTGTTTGTCCTTCTCCTAGCCCTTTTCGCTGTGGCAACAATCACCTACAGCACTTTTCATGGATTTTATGGCCGACCCGTTAAGCTTGTTTCTTCTTTCAAGTCAACCCTTTACTCGTTTTTACCCCTTTTATCCACTTTTATTGTCTCCCAAATTCTCTTGGCTAGTTTCGGTGGATTATTAGCTTTTGTGTTGGCTTTGATTTATCGAAGCTTGGGTCTTGATTTAAGTTCAGGGTCGAAATATTCTGTGGGATTTTTATTCTTGGCAGGAATAATTGTGGGATTGTTTGTGATTACCATGCAATTGAGTTGGACTTTAGGGTTTGTGGTAGCGGTTGTGGAGTCAAAGTGGGGATATGAACCGTTGAGGAGGAGTTCTTATTTGTTGAGGGGAATGAATGGGGTGGCATTGTCTATGCTTCTCCTTTACGGGTCTGCGATTGGGTTGTTAGCTTGGGGGTGTTCCACTTCTGTGGCTAATGCTGGGCACGCCAGTGGATTGATGAGTTGGGCATTTGTGTTGCAGACTGTTGTTAGCTCCGGTTTTATCACCCTGCTAATGCTTCATAACGTGGCTGCAAATGTGGTGTTGTATATGTATTGCAAGGCATTGCATGGTGAGTTGGCATTTGAGATTGCTGAGGAGTTTGCTTGCGAGTATGTCAGCTTGCCTTTTGATTATGAAAAGGTTCCTCATGTTGTTTCCATTGTTCAAGTGTAATCTGGTTAGGTACTAGCGATCTTGTTATGTGCAACATCACTTGGTTCTTAGTTTCATTTGGCCCTGTGTCAGCTTATGAATATGTAGGTTTATGATCTGTATCAAACTTATGAGAAATATGAACTGGAGACACCTGTAAATATGATGATGTTTAGACATTTTTTCTTAGCATATGTTTAGTTTCTTACAGTAGTAGATATTACTCCTTCCTTTTTATACTGATTTATTTGTTGAAACTAAGTGCATATGATGTTGTTATGACATTTTTTTATAGGCAATGTTTAGCTTCAACACTTTACACACTGATACACATTCTATCTGTTACACTGATTTTCTAGGAGTTGAATCGAGTGTAGCACCAATACTTTTTGCTCTAAACTATAATCTGTAATGCTAGCCTTTACTAGTTCTAAGCATGTCAGTCTATGAAATTCAGAACATAGCATTTTGTCCCCAAGTAGATCACTAGAAACCTGATCCTTTGGGGTGGGTATTAAACTGGCTGTTGAAATTATGTGATAGCATTTTGGCATTGTAATATGTTGTCATTGGATTGTATCTGAGAGTTTCATGTGGGAAGAGATCCTGTGTCGCATAATTTGTGTTGTGAACCTTTTGCTATCTCTTTCCTGTTGTCTATAAGAATTTGTTTGTTTTTAGTGTTCCTCACGAAGGGATGGTGGACAACGCACAGAGATCAGAGATCATTTCTTTTGTTCCTGTACGGGAAAAATTTTCTGGATACCTGAATAATCTACACTGTTGTAGCTTTGAGAGCTTAGTGCTTTTAAAGTGATTTTTATCTGATAGGAGTAAATGACAATCATCTTGAAGTTTAAATCATTGATTTGTTTTGAGTTAGTGTGACTGAGTTAGAAATTTTAAGAAGCTTTTATGTCTCATTGATGCAATTTGAATTCCTGTATTGCATTCTAGTGCCTTTGTCGTTTTCCTAAAACGAACTGTTGCAGTATTTATTTTTTGCAAGCTTCTTGAGTTGTCTGGTGGAAACGCATAGTGCTTGGTAGGTTGTTTGATGGAATATGTTATTCCCCTGATTTTGTGTTTGGTAATAACTCATATATTATATCTGTTTCCCCTCTAAAAACCTTCCTAGTTTCTTTCATTTTAGGATTTCCTATTGAGTCACACTGTGGAACTTGTGTAGAAATATAGTGAGTTCCGAGTCTTTGACTACACCTAACCTCAGTACAGTATGGAGGATACATATCTTGTACCAACTGTTTCTGTAGTGCATGGAAGAGGATTCCTGTTCCGCAGAGTAACCCTATTCACATTAGTTACTAGATATCTTTGCAACTCTTAACTCTTAAGCTGTGAATTTCAGCAGTTCGTTTTGACAGACTAACTAATACTCAATCCGGATTTGCATGCTTCTGATTTCAAGATGGCCCGTGTAACTCTGTTGTGCTTACCAAATTCCCTAGCAGTGGTTCTTTGTTGAATACCCTAGCCTTGTAAAATTCATTCCCCTTTCCGCTCTTTTTTTTTTTTTTTTTTTCCAGATAGTGTACAATTTTTGTGAGGGACTCTCGTTATAAGGAGATCATAAAAATATTTAGTTTGAGAACTACTATCTCGAGGCAGAAAACTACTCCATTAGTCCAAGTTTGTGATGGAAACAGAATGGAAAGGACAAATTAGATAGAATGACCAATACACATATCACACTGAAACGGAAGCCACCTGATCTGAAGTCTGAACTATTAACTTCACTAATTCTCTGCCTAAATTTGATATGGCTATCTCAACTCCGCTTTCATTTGAACATGAAAGTAAATAAATGCGTTAACCAAAAAAAAAAGTAAATAAATGCCTCATTACACTACAGTGCATGTATGCAGTGAGAATCTCTAGTGCCTAATTGATGTTCTGATACCTATCGCGCCTTTAGTCTTGTATTATCTTATTATCAGCAGCTTAGAACAGTTGCAGTGTTTTATTTAAGCCAAGCAGCACAGGCATGTTGAACTGTGGGGGGCAGACACGTATTCTTGCCAAGTCGGTTCTACACATTCTGAATATATAAATAGTACGCGCTAGCATAAGGAACGAGAATGTCTGTAAGAGCTAGAGCATCTCCTCATCCTAGATGTGGGGAGAAATCCACCAAGGTGTAGATAAATGGAACTGAGAAAGCAATAATTTCAAGCATTATAAATCCCGTATCCCTCTTGTCCGAAGCAATGGAATCCCCCTGAAATATCTACAATTAGGTCTGATTCCAATTCTTTCTTCTTCAGTCCCTGAGATAGAAAATGAAGCACTACACCCCACCAATAAATGTGTCACCTCCTCCCAAACTAGAAATGCCCTTTCAGACACCTTTACCTTTATCCAAATTCGTATATCTCTCAAAAGTACCGAGTTAAATCATAGTTAGGAGGCCTCAAAGTTTATCAATAATTTCCCTTCCCTCCTTCATGAGGAGCACAAATATACCTGTCTCAAATAAGGTAGCGGATGGCTATCTCCACTAACAGGTCAGGTAAAATGGCCGATCGATCCTTGGACCACAGAGAATTCCACGTGATGCTACCAACAACATGCAGCGCGAGAATGATGACTTTATCCTTTCCACCTTCTATCCATCTATTTTCCTTTCATTTTTTTCTTTCTTCGTGCGTGTGTGTGTGTGTGTGTGTTTCCTTTCTACTACATTACTCAAATCCTCCCCAGTTAAAAATTAGCAATTAGAAGCTTTACCGGCTGTAATCCAGATTTTCCGAAAAGTATTTGAGGCAAAGATGCTGAAATCATTTTGGTTCCCAGTGAGAGTGCTTTTCCATCGTAATCTAATAGTTCATTTTTCTAATTTTTAAACAAAGATATTTTTGTTAGAAACACATCAGTTTTCAACATTGGGATGAAGCATTTCAGTATGCTTATTACATCACTGTGATTTCTTGGGGCAGATATTCAGGTATTGTAGCTATTAAGCTAACACAGGAAGGCTACAGAAGCTGTTACCAGGAAGGACATAGAAAGTATGCACTAATCCTCAGAAATAAGAACCCCATGGTAAGGAAGATCACGACGGTAACAGTTCACGCTGCTTCATTCTATACAGATTGACAACCATGAAATGGAAAACTACAAATTTGAAAGAGTGACCAGCACATATCAGAAGCAGCAAAAGGTTATGGCACAGAATCGATTGATAGTGCTCGAGCTTGACTGTTAGGCCTCGCAAAATTTAGGAATGACCTTCAAGTCTAAAGATTCGACATTCACGCTTCACTATGGACAATTACTGGTAAGCTTTTTGAGTTCTTTGTCCATTCCTTTCCCATAATAACTCTGGGATCTACAAAAAAGAAAGCCAATTGATCTGGCTTGCGTTGGGGATCGCCATTCATCCGTTGACAAACCTTGGTGAACAAATAAAAAAATGTCGGGGTAATGATATGTTCCACCCCTACTTTCTTATGTCTGACCAAGATGACGACGAATACTTCAATCTGGCAAGCCTGTCATCAGGCTCAGACCCGAATAGAAGGCTACTCCAGTCGGATGATCTTTGCATAATCCTGTGAGGGACTCTGTCACTGTCTTCGCCGCCAGATGCGTCATATCCATCACTAGTAGACCGTGAAAAGGGGGGTTCCTTAGGAACAGTCATGTTTGCGGATGACAGGCCAACTAGGCGTCTTGCTTCTTCAGCTCCCAAAGGTGCCCTGAATGGATGGATATCAGGGGAATCTAAGCTACTTTCAGGAGAAGACGCAACAATTCCAGTAGAAGCGGAGATTGTTCGACTTGTCCGGAAGTCACTGGGTGCTTCAAGGTGAAGAGGAGCTAAACTGGTCGAGGTATCAGACATCATGTGCCTCATATTCATTCCCATAGGTCCACTTGAACCTCTTGTCAAAGTTTCAAGAGGAATTTCTGCAGGCAGGCGAACACGCTTACCAGGTCGCTTCCTACTGCTGCTGCTGTCTGGCCTCGAAACCATTCGGCGCCCGCTACTGCCAAAACTATTTTCCCTCTGAAAGGGATCCTGCATTTCCTGCCTTACTACAGGCTGCAGAATCTTTGACTTCTTTCTAGCCTCTGCAGCAACCTTTGCCACCTCCTCTGCATTTAGCCGAGCCAATGTCCATGGACTGATCTTTACGGGAACTGGGTTTTTCTTCTTTACTGGCTCCTCTACCATGCTCCTTTTTCCAAGTGAACTTACAGATCCAGTCTCAGGATTAACTACATCATACTGGAAAAGGGCATAGAGTTGCAACAGAAACAGTGACAAAAGAAAAACTGAATGAATGATCTTTCTGGCAGATATTGGAATCAAAATTTAAATCAGGCATTTACTAAACCACCGTAAACACAAACTCAGCAGTAACATCCAATTCATTGGAAATTGTGTTTTTGCACATGCATTGAACTGAGCCAAAACAGAAGGATGTTGAATTGGGGAAACATGCAATGTTGATTTCAGTGACAACTAAATAAATTATCCACTTGTCACCAGTCAAAAGAAGATGGAAGCACAATACAGATGGTATATATCATATCCTCGTGTAAAAGTAATAGAGTAAAATTATAATATCTTTCAAGTAATAACTGCAGAGGTGTTCAAAACTAGCCCAAAACATAGAGAATCCCTGGGATTAATATACTGATGAGTGACAAATCATACCTGATCTTCAACAAAAAGGCGTGGCGGCGTACACCATGCAGCACGGTGGAAATTGTTGAAGGAGCTTGCACTACTTAATCCAGTGATGGAACTAACAGGTGACATTTGGGGGCTTTGCTGAGTCCCATTTCCTTGTTGCTCTTGCTCCCTCAAAGCGATAATGTAATCATAGGTGCTGATGCCCTGTCACCAAAAAGAGAACATCAGTCAGCAGATTTACTCCCAGTGAGGTACATTATTTTTGTTTATTCGTTCTTTCTGCTAGACTCACGGAAAATCAGGGAAATCCAGAGTTATATACTTTGAAAGTAGATTTTTGTAGCAGAGAACAGTAACCTTGCCTTTTTTATAAGAAGAATGTGAAAGAAGAAAAGTTGAGCCAGCGGCAGGGTTGCAATCATTGCCAGTATTGTGCACACAGCCTGCAATAAGTAAGCTTAAATGCAGTCAGCAAAGATGTAGTAATTTTAAGGATTAATAAGCCAATAACAACTTAGCTTGGAAATGGACATCATAAATTGCTCACCACAACAATCACAAAAGGAACTACAGTGAAGCTGCTTCCTAGCTTGGTTGAAATGTCCACAGAGAATTTCTTTCGGTCAAGAAAGCAGCAAATGAGTACAAGGATTCCAGTTGACCATTGTAGTATAAGCTGCAATCTCAAGTCCAAAGGTCCACCAAAATATGATAAAATGAGTACATGGATTCCAGTCAACCATTATATAGACCTATCAATAGTTGATAAAATGAAAAATAACTGGAAATAAAATGGTTTGATGTTGTCATCATGTTACAATGACGATCCAGGATCCAGGTTTGAGTTGATCGTTTAACTTTATTATAGCAGATAACTTGTTCAATCCATCATTACTCATTAGAAGCTAAGCAAGTGATGGCATTAGCAGTTCTAAGACGATAACAACAACAGAATATGAGACGAAAAGCCATTAATCATGAAGGTAAATGGCACTTGAAATTGAAAACTCAGCATTTCCCTCAAATGTAACTAAGTTTGTGACAACAAAGAGTTTCGGAAAACTGGAAATACTATATTCAAAATAGAAGACATATTGACTCCATCAAGACTACTCTGATTTCTACAAGTACAAAGAATGGCGTTGAGCTTACCAGGAGGAGAGCTGAAACCATTAGTGTAAAGAACTTCCGATAGTTCCTTTTGCCAATACAGTTGTTAAGCCACTACAGAAACCAAGAAAAGGAGTCACGCAAAATGGTTTTATAAGTAAATAGTAATTAAACTTCGCACCAAAATTACCCTGCAATGATGATCAAAGCGATCAACGCATTTGTCACAAACTCTACAATGCTTGCTATACTTAAAAACCTGCAAGATTAATAATCATAATTCATTTTCTTAAGAGCAGAAATATCATGTTCATATAGAACCGTAATTGATCAAGAAGCAATAAGAAGGAAGACAAGGAAGCACCTCTACATCACACAAACTGCAGTAGAACATGCCATCTTCACTTAGTTGTTGCTCAGTGGATTCTTCATGTGAACATGAAGAGTTACGGAAAAAGGCACAAGGTAGTAAAGCCAATTGAGTCATGAGATTCCGTTTCTGAGGATGTGGTACACTTTTGGCCTCAGTCCCAGCAGTATGATCAGACTTTGCATCGACATCTTTAATGCTTCCATCATGACTAAACTTTTCATTGTTTGCAGCTTTTACATCTTGTATAGACGAAGTAGACTCTCCACCGAGCTTAGATTGCTTCTGCTGCAGTTTATTTTGGCTATGTTTGAAGTTAACATATTTCTTGGACTTAAAGACACCAGGATCAGCAGGATCTGAAGCCGCACACCATATATACAGGCTGAAGACAGAAATGATCTGGCAGAAAAAAGACTAGTCAGGTTTAATTGTGAAAGTGAAAACTATGACTGGTAACAGAGATAAGATAATGGTGTATGCACCCTTTACACATTTGCCAACAAATTCTACATGGCATTATTATGGTTTCAGGACAAGTTACAGATAAAAAATACAACCCAAATCCCTGTAACCAACATTCTAAAATGATACAAAAGATCGAGACAAAATAGTTCTTAAAGCTGAAAAAAACTACTCCCTCCGTCCTGAAATGCTTGTCCAGTTTCTATTTTCATTTTTAGTTCAAATTGTACTAGAAGTTAAACTCCAAGCTGGACAATAACTTTGGGACAGAGGGAGCACTTGTTAAGAGAATTGGCTTTTCTGCTCAAGAAAATGCAGGTGATCACAGAGATACAAACTCGGAATAGTGAAGAGACACTCGGAGTTTCACTAATGCATCTTATAATTGCCCATGAAAGCAAACATTTTTCCACTCCACATATTCACTTTTGCAATGCAATCTAAAGTGGTAACCAAGCAGAGTCATCCAGTCTCAAGGACAACTGAACAATCCCCAGGAAGGAGAAAGGACCAGAGAACAAATGTAAAAATGACATAGAAACTCTCCAACTAAGACAAAATGTTTGATCACTGAGCCTAGAAACTAATGCAACAAACTTAAAACAGAGTGAAGACCCGAGCCCCAAAACAGTGACAGCCCCTAGGGGCATTTTCCATGCGTAATAACTAAGTGCTTGAAAACGATGATTGAAATGTCTCATATGCAAAATTCATGATCTCAAAAAAATGGCACAGTTAAAAATTAGTAACCCATATCATAATTATGGAGAAAAGTAAAAAGCAAAGGGAAAGAGACTACAGATTGCGTGTAATGTAGGAAATATCAAGGAGCAGAAGGAAGCACAAGCTCAACCCACACTACAGATCTCAATTCTGAAAACTAAAGAAAGAGGAAAGGGAAGGCGAGGAAGAGAGAACTCACAAGAGGAGTATAAAGCCCCATAACAATGTACTGAACTTGCTGTCTGCCCACAAAAGGAGCGAAGAAGACATAGAAAGCAAACCCCAATGCCAGGAACACCGCAACAGCTACGACCTGAATAAGAAACCAATGAAAGTAAGTACCAAAATTAGCCAAAAATAGAAAAGAACCAACTCAGAGCAAGCTGGAGAAACATGTACTACACTATGTGAGAATGAGACCTGCAAGGGATGGTAAGGAAGCTGCCATCCATGCTTCCTCATTGAATTGATTTCCTGTTACAACTCTGAGAAGGGCTTGAAGGAAATGTTCAAAAAGCAAAGGAGGGGGACTGTGGTAAAAAGATGGAACCTTTTTCACCCTGAAATAGCTCTACTTCGACATTCTTTAATTTCAGTCACCCACATTTTCAGGGGAAAGATTGAGATCAGTAAAAGTTACACTGCACCAAGCACTATCCCTAAAATAAAGTACAAATCTTGCAAGCTGATTTTTCCATGAGAGGACTGGAAATCAATCAAAAAAAGGGAGACAAAAAAGAGCTCAAAAGGGAAAGAAAATGCACAAGGGATAATGGGTCGTGGGAAATAATAACCAAGGAGGCCAGGAGTGATGATGGGTAATAGCAAGGAAGCTTTGTCTGGTTCACTCAATCATAACTCTCCACCACATTGTCATCTTTGAAGCTGTAGAAAGCAAGACCCTTTGGCCTCTGCCATTAAAAAAAAATGTAGTAAAAAACTAAAAACTAATGGAATGAAAATTTCCCTCTTAAATTCCTGTCACTAATTGGATGAGAGAGAAAGGTATAATAAATAATATGAGGGACGATGGGGATTTGCGGAGTGATATTGTTCTTGGAATGGCATTTTGCTTTTGAAGGCTATAATCACAATTGCAACCACCCCTAAAAACCTTTTTTACTTTTTCCATGTTTCAAGTAGTACTACTTTTTATCTCGGTTCCAGAGTGGGCAAAATCAAAGGTGTCACAGGCAAAAATCAGGTATTACGACTAATACAAAACCAGCTCTCTGTAATCTGTACTCTGTAATCTGTAATCTGTACTCTGCAGTTATGAAATCTCTCATAGAAACCCAAAGTTAATGCCCTTTTCTTGATTTCCAGTAGATATTTGCAAAGTAACTGGAATGGAATGAATGGATAAAAGGGAATGGGTGCAGTAACCTGGAGATTGTAAAATACACTTAAAAATGCATAGGGATTCTATTCTGGGCATTGATTTTCTTATCTCTCCAAATCCTTTATCAAATATTGCCTAGTAACCAAACATTTTCAGAGAATGTTACATTCTATTAATATTTTCTTAAGTAACTAACTATCCAGACCTTTTTTTGGTGTTTACTGTATACTATAAATTTTTTCTCCCTTTCTTTGTGTTAACGAATCTGCAAAAACATGAGGTCCCAGGTCTACGAAGAAGCTTATTAAAAAAGTGAATGAGATTTGAGGCTAAGGTCAAAATAAATGGACTGACAGACAAACAAGAAGCAGATACCTAGAGTAGAGGATGAGGTTTGGACCTATTGCCAAAAGCATGTGCGTTTTAGAATTTACTGCACCTTTCGGAGTTAAGGTTAAGGTTTAGGTTTCTTATTACATTAATTATGACTAGTAAGGAAGAGAAAAACATACCGAGAGTTCCAATAATGGTGTTTTTTTTCCTCACTTAATACTTCCCTTTGACTAATGTGACATGTACCTTAATATGCTAACCCATCTGTCATTCTTTCTGAGACTTTTTAAAATTTTTTTCACTTTTCATCGTGTACTTTTAGGTATTTTTTTATTTAAAATGTAAAATTTTATATTGTAAATGTAAAAAGATATAATGAGATGGAACAGTTATTAATTAATAATTCTGAAAAACTAAAACAGAGAGACGGATTCAAATCCGAGTTAAATGAACAGTGTAAAAATTTTTCAATAAGTATTTCACTCGTTAATACATTTTCTATGTAGAAATTCGAATGTTATTCTTATCTCAAGGATATATGTAAAACCTAATAATATGGGTAAATTGCAAATTGTAAATTGTTGGGGGAGTAAATGAAGGACCCTACAACACCAAATGGTAGAAGAAAAAAACAGTTGAGCTTTTGTTAATGCCAAAAAAAAAAAAAACAAGGAGAGCGACAGAGCATTGAGAGAGGTGAAGGGGATGTGTTTTGTTATATATGTAGAGAGTGTGTCACATTCCAATGGAGGCGTCCAAGCTTTGGTCTCTGGGGTTTTCCCCAAATCGCCAGCGTTTTTTCTGTTTTTTAGCATTTTGGCATATTCTTCAGTATTCACTCTTCACTGTCAGCTGTCTCGGGCATCTCCATTTGCTAAAACGGCAAAACGGTAAGATTAATTGAATTATATATAATTTTTAAAAATCGATAGAGTATATTTTTAACCAATAAGAGAATAATATTCCATCCGTCTAAAAAAAAATAGTCTACATTGAGTTTTGAGTTTTGTATTATTTTTAATACTACAAATTTGCAAATTTAATGTAGACTATTATTTGAGGATGGAGTTAGTATTTACTTAATTCTCTTTGACCATTAGTCTTTTACTTTTATGTGTAGGTTCATGAAGTTGATCACAATAACAGAATCAACTCTCCATTAGTTAGTTATTGTCGGAAAAATGACGGGAAAATTTTTACAGTCCAGTCAACTCAACTCAATGATTTAATTAATTAGTTATAATAGTAATTTTCATCTGATGACTTGAATCAATAGCTAAACCATTAAGTGAGAACGAAATATTATAAATGTATTTCGCATTCCCCATTTTGGTGATATTGGATTAGTTAGTCTTAGAGAGAATCTTATCCATTGAGACCTCACTAGTGAAAAAATAATTAAAAAAAAATTGGAGGACTTAATCAGAAAACTTTTGAAGTTTACTGTGGGAAAAAAAAAATGGACTCGGCAGATTTCATGCAGTTGGTGAAAGTTTGAAACGATCACCTAAACCACATTACTAATTCAGAAAACTAAATGGTGTACAGAACTCGTACCAATTATTGGCAATGAGACTTTTGTGTCTTAGTTTTAGTACTACTTCAAAATTAAATCACGTTCTTTTATCCGAAAATAATTATTCTTTTTAATTATAATTCAACAAACATGATTATTATTTAGAAACGGAGAAAGTGTTAACAAATCACGAAAAAGTTATACCATTTTTTACGACATAAAATGTGTATCCTGCAAGAATAAATAAATGAGATGACAATTTTCCGATTGATATTGCATAGATTGAAATCAGGGAAGGAAGTCAACCAATCATTACGTCTGATTATTAATTTATAACTTAGCACTGCACCTAATCATGGAAATTCTTCCTAACATGTTCCAAAAAGAATGTCAACCTTTTATCCTCACCATTCTGGAATTTCAGATCTACTTTTTTGAGTTTTTCAAACCTTTATTGTCTTTTTCTTTAAGATTTTTGTTTACCCCTTAGTGAATTTTTCATTTTTTAAAAGCTTCGAGTTAATTACATGGTTCAAAAATTATTGCAAAACAAAAAGAAAAAAAAGAGAGGAGAGAAATGCAAATCTTTTAATTATTTGGTACAGATAATCAATATACAAGCTTCATATCCACCCAACTCAGTAAGGGAACCCACTGCTCCTTGACCCGTCTTCTTCATTGCAGCATTTTGTTTTTCCAATTTTCGCTACTCAAGACCGAGAGATATTATCATATAATCTCCAAACTGAACAACGTTATTCTTGAGTCATGCATGGAAATTGTTTCGATGATACTATTAAGAAAAAACATTGGCATGAAATGTAATGATTACGCATTTAACTTCGATACCAAGTTAAAATCTATGATAAATTTTGGCCACATTCTTTATAATATACTCGTTCCGGTCCTCGGTGCAAGGCATTTTGATTTTGTCCTACGTTTCACCTAGTACCCATTTTTAATTGACGGAAAAATTTTTAAAGTATATTTTCACATTCGTTGTATTCTCTTGATTATTATGAAATATTTTTAAGATTTTTTTGTTAATTAAAAATATGTAATTGGTTAAACCTAAGACAAATCAAAATGGCTTATATTAAGGACCCGAGGAATACTACACCAACAATGCAAATCAAGTTTTAGGATTATCGTATCATATATGAATGACACATGAAAGCATATTGTACATACCTTCAAGTTCAAGACTATGTCGTGGGTTAAAGAAAGGAGCCAAAAAGAGGCCATGCTAGCTGGATTACCGAATCACCCGTGACTACTTCAACCTCACTCTTTTCCACTTTTCTTTTTCTTCCTTCCTCAAATTGTTTTATTGGCTTTTGTTATATGCATGGACACCTTATTGACCCGTGACTCAGAAATCCTTATATACAATATGAAGCTTTGGGAGAAACCATAACCTTTGATTAGAGACATTAAGCATGCAATCCAATTATATTATGGTTTAACCACGACCTAACTCTAATCGGCAGTTCTATATAAGTAACCGTGGTGGTATCCGATTGGACCAGGTTCGGATGGGGCAGCCATCGATCCATCGCAAAATTAGCCACTCGTGCTACATATGCTCTAAAATTACATACAGTTCAGCTCCACTCATTGGGGGAGCTTTTGACAGCTACTAGTAATAGAAGACCATAAAAAATGGAGTCGAATGGATAGCTTAAAGTTTGGGCCTCCTTGGGCAGTTGTTTGAGAGAAATAAGATATTTGGGGCGTGGGTTAAAAAACTAATAGAGAACTTAGAATAACAGAGATTGTATTTTATTTATATGTAGTTATGCACAATATACAGGCTATATATACATATTAACAAACCATAAACAAAGAGCGAAAAGAGAACTTTATACTGATTATATGAGTGAAGAAGAGGATAGACAGCACATCCAAAACGCAAAGAAATGTATAATCAGGTGGTTGGTGATATAATATAGTGAAGAGTATTTGACCCTGAAGAGATTTACTAAGGTTGTAATTAATCGAATACAGAAGTTCAAAGGCAAACTCCCAAAACCGAAAAGGAGTATTAGAATGACCAGGGAGAGCAAGACAAATGTCAACAATGTGACGAATTTTGTAAGAAACAAAATCATTAGACAAATAAATTATTGGAAACAAAATCAGGAAAATAAAATAAATGTTAGTTTCTAAGGAAAAAGGTTAATAGAAATAATTTTTTATAAGATTTCAACCAAAAAAAAGAAAATATTTTTTCTCCAAAATGACAAATTTGGCTTTTTGTTAAGTCAATGATTAAAAAGTTGACTGTTAATTATTTAACGTCAGTTGGACAAAAAAGTCGAAACATACAAACATTTAATTTATGGTGGCACTTAAATTCTTTTTCAATTTAATGGGGAGAATGAACATAGAGCTTAAAGTTATGATATTTTTGGATAAATTGGTGTAATAAGGGGAATAACGTATCTTTATTTCAAGTTCAAAATAAGGGTACATGGAAAAGTGCCAGCTGAGAAAAGAACTAGTATCAGTTTGAAAAAGATTTATGCTACATATATAGTACAAAATAAAGAAAAGATTGACACAATTTTCGGGTCTGGCTCACAATTTTTTGGCAGTTGAGGATGGGATAAAAAACCAACATCCAATGTTAAAACCCAGCAGAGTAAAAAACCTATACATATCACCATCAATTTCAATACGGATATAGGAGAACTGCTCATAGGTCATAGGGGACAATTTCAATACGGTAAAAAAGCCCAACAGTGTAATCCAATGTTTGCATCTCCTGCTATATCATCATCAAGGAGCTCGGTATTTTCTTGTGTGCAGCTTTCTCAACATTCAGTAAATTCGTACCTCCATCTTGGAGCTTCGATGTTTTCATCTTGCCATTCTACTATATCATCATCAAGGAGCTCCCTACACCCGGTACTTCCTAGGTGGTAAACTAAAAACACGAAGAAAAAGTACTATCAGACAAAACATGCAAGACCTTGACAGATAACCTTCTTCAGAAACAAACTAACAAGCAAGTAGAACGCAAAGGAGCCCGGAGATAAAAGAACATACCACTCACGCGATCACCACTTTCAGGAGCTCTAAAGGAACCCATGCAAAGTGATCTTTTTGGCCAAGTCTGCAGCTTCATCTATGGTAATCATCCTGTGACTATATCTGCAGGAAAAACCAGAATGTGATGCATTAAAAAAAGCACAGACCAATATCTGAAAATTAAATGCAAACCATAGGTAGAGGAGACATACGGCATCTTCTCAGAGATAAATGCAGAAATTGCAGTGACAGAACCAGATCCAGTGGCAACTAAGAGTTCTTTAACTTCTTCCCCCTTGCCATTCATGCGATATAGGCCACGTTCCTACTACAAAAAGGACAACAGCCATCATTTCCTTACAAGAATCGACGGACCAGAGCAAAAATAAAGAGATCCCAAAGAATTACCGACTTACCGTTTCATCCTGGTCATCCCACACAGCTATGATCATTCCTATTTCCAATCCCTCCTTCCTGTAAGAAGACAGACTCTCGCGCAGCCACTGCAATGCCTCAGCAATTTTAGTTCTTCTTCCCTCATTCAGTTCATGTTGTTGGCACTGCAACACAAAAGAATGTGAACATGAATTCAGACCAATGTTTTATTAGATTGAACCTAAATCATTCAAAGAAAACCATAGCGTTCAGAGTGAAAGCGATTGATTACCTTCTTTTGCAGATTTTTTTCGAGCAAAAATTGGTATCCCCCCGGATATTGTGGCAAGCATGTGCTTGCTCAGTTCAATAACGTTCGGTGGAAACTTTGATGCTAAATTTAATAATGAGACTTAGAATGGTAATGTAGTACTTCAAACGCATACACATAACATATATAAAAAATATCAATATGGTTAAGATGTAAACCAACTTACACTTGTTTGAATGCTCAGCAAGCTATAATAGCCCCTATTTTGTACATAAAAGCAAAATTTGTGGTTCCTTTTTCAAACTTGGGGAATCCAGGAGAGGCTACAACAGAGAAATCGATAGCAAACAAAAACAAATCAAGATCAAACCTAACAAAAAGGAAGAACAGATACAAATATTTTAAGCTTGAGAGTAGATTATACAAAGAGGAAAAGAAAAGAAAAGAAAAAAAAACTAACATTCCCGGAAGGAATTTTAGTATTGGTATCAACAGGATGGCGGAACCGATTAATGCGTGGCGGAGCCGCCGGTTGAGGTCCATTCACCTTCAACACGAGAAAAACAAACAGTGACTCCTATAAAAAGTATTCTGACCCAAAAAACAAAAACAAAGTGGATTTAATTGACACGAATTCTGGGCCTTCTGGCTAAGATCCCATTATGTATGATAGATTCACAGGTAAAAGTTACATCTCGGAAAAAATTGAACCACTAAAACGGATAACAGAACGAGCCGTAATTAAGAGAATTTGAAGCGATAAAGAAATTCGACCAAGAATCGCACTAAAAACCTCGGCTGTTATCAGATCCGAGGAAGAATTCGACCAAGAAGAATCCCAATTCAGAGAAGAAAACAGAAATTGAAGGGACGGAGATTACCTTAAGAGTCGGATGATTCAGGTTCACCGCCGGGAATGATATCCATCGTTGTTATCTTATATCCAAGAAAGACGCACAAAATCAGAGTAAATATAAACAAAGTTGATCTAGTTGATATATGTGGAGGGATTCTTGCCCTGATTTTCTTGATTAATGTGGAATTAATAAATAATTCAGAAGGAAAAGGTTTATGTTTTTCGATAATTTTGGGAATCCCTTTTGGCGGGAAACGGCCAAGTTTCGGCTTGTGTTTCTAATATTTGGGCCACAAATGGTGTGGCCAAATTGTTAGAAGCCCACCATGTACTTGGCCCATTGAAAGCATCTTAATTTTGGGGGAATTAAGGGGGACTCACAATTTTTGCAATGTAAGAGTATAATTTTGGTGGTTTCCCATTCATCCAATTATTCATCCCACAAACGGATCAACCTGGCTTGATTTTCAGCATAGTTATAGATGAACATATATACTACCATTAAGTTCAAGGTCTACCAAATCACACAAAACCAAACAAAAAAAGAAAAGAGGGAGTTTGGCAAATGAACCACTAGATATGGTTTGGTTATTCATATGGTAGTATATGTATGGCATTTAACTATTTATTCACATTAGGGCTGGTAAAAAAAAAAAAATCCATGCATAAATCAGTTTTCTTCAATGGGTAGGTAGACAAAGAAAAACAAGCAATAATTTGATATGAACCTAAAATCCGGCAGCCAAGGGGCCTGCGGCACAACCACTACTGTAACACGGACTCCACCACCCAATATTTATTATAATTGTTAAAATTAATTAAATGTAATAGAAACACGAACAATAATAAAGTTTAAAGCAACCAAAACCAACCAATGAGTGGTGAGAAAAGCCAAACTTTTGCTAATCATAGATCTTGATTGAATAATGGATAACAGAAGGCAACAATTTATCCTCTAAGAAGAATTTTTTAAAATAATGTCGAGAACTCTATCAGAAATTAATTAACAAAAAAATTCAGTAGGAATTATTTTAATTTTTATTTGTAAGTTGGTAGTGAACCATTATTTTTTTCCTTAAAACATAGACTACTACTTGATAATCATCAATACCGAACTCCATCTACGTGCCATAACACCAAAAAGAAATAATGACTTTATTTTAAGTCAACATAACTAATGAGAAATGCTTGATAGCCTTTTCATACGGGTTGACATGCATGATCAGGAAAATGACCTAAGAATTAATTTTCACATTACTGCTGTGTGAAAACCATTGTTTATTGTTGCACGGAAACTACAACCCTTGAATATGTGCAAATAAGTTTATTCAGTATATGATAACGTTATCACGGCAAAAACTATATATAAAAAATACTCATTAATTTTATTTTTCGACGATAAAAAGGAGTACATAGTAAACTATTAAAGTAGGCAAAATGATTTAATCTAGACGAGTTAGTGATTTATAAAATATATATACCAGCAGCTACCTACCGAAATATGCTTCTTTTATTGTTTTGGTGATATATATATATATATATATATATATATATATATATATATACACGTAGATAAATCATTCGTTGTAGAAATGATCATTTTACTAAAAAAATTAAATAAATATTTTTTTGTTAATTTCTTCCTGGCTTTAAGAGGAGGTGAACTTGTTAGCTGGTTTGTTCATCTTGTGATATCTTGTTGGTACTTTATCGGATAATTTTTTATTTTTTTTTTCTGGATGATAAAATACAACTATCTACGCATAACAATTTCGTCTTGTGTATCAATGGAAATTCGAAGTTTAGGGTTTGCCCTTTGCAAACAGCACTATATCGTGCACTTAAGTATTAAGCCAAAATCTAATACAGTAGGAGGCTAAATTAAAGCAACTCACTTGTTCTTCATGACCAGCAGAGACTATATAGTAATAATTTCAACAACAATACCTATCAAACCTAGTCTTGTAATGCAATGAAATTGATTTGGAATGATTAGATATTATAAGTCTGAGAAAATAATGCAAATCACAAACCCGTTGGGGGAGAAATGTAGAGAGTTTGGATAGACCATCATAATCCTCAGGGGAGAAAAAAAAAAAAAAAAAGGAAACAAAAAGGGAATAAAACAGGACTAAAATAAATAGCAAAATGAATCCATTAACTTAAAGCCCTTTCCGTAATGGCAATAGTAAGTATCAACATACATTACTTAATTAACTAAGGTAGTGTTAGATAATGATTCGTGAACTTGTTTCACAGATATTTAATCAGCCACGTACCCAGTGATACCACATTCCCCTATTTTATTTTGCCTTTTTCCTGTAGCCTTAACAACATTTTTTTAGTCGTCTTCTTGTTTTTTTTTTCTTTTTTTTTCCCCCCTTTTAAGGGTAGTTTTAACTTTTAAGTCTACTTAATTCTGCCTAATTTAAGCGACAAAGTGGACGGATAGGACAGAAGCCAAAAAGGAAGAAGCCCACCAAATGTAATTGTAAAATGACGAAGCTAGCCACCATTTTTCTCTTCTATTTTGTTACTATTTTCCGTCCCGAATTATATTAATCCGTCCCAAAATTATTGTCTATTTATTTCTAATACAAAATGAATTAAAGTGAAAATTAAAGTTGAACAATAATCTTGAAACAGTAAGAGTATTTTAATGTGATATAGTACAATAATTTTAATACAGAGAGAAAGTGATTGTTTTTGTTCAATTTCTATTAAATGTAGGGTTAATAGGTTGGTAACTCAGCTACAATATTCCTCTAGATTCTACTAGTTCCTGTGCCCCATTTTATATATTCTTTTTCGCTTTCCCTCTCAACTTTACACTAACAAGCAAGTAACAACTCGCTAATCATAATAACTAATTAATTAATTTAAGCAATTTAAAATAATAAAAAAAAAGATGTCCATTTGTTGCTGCTTAAGTACGACGTACCTCGAACACGGTTTTGATTCAACAACCCTCTTTACATCGAGAAGAATATGAGATAGTTATATATATTTTGCGTGCCGTGTCTTTAGTTTGACTAACAAACATTATCATTTTTCATTGATTATTATTATTATTATTATTATTATTATTATTATTATTATTTGGGGTTAAATTCATTGATTATTTTACAAATCTTTGTCACTTCCACTTAGGGGCAAAGACACCTTTATTTTTCTTCACCATGTTCTTTAGAATATTATCTCGGGATAATGGGACTTATTCCGAATATTATCTCTTATAAAGGAATTTTTCTTGTTGGTCCAAAGTAATGTGCGTAATATTGCTTCCAATTTTGGTACACAAATATGAATATGGGATTCTAATTCATATTTTACACAACAAAGCATACATATGGTAACGAATACAACAAAGAATTTAACGTACAGGGTCTCTCACGCTTATTTGTTGTGACAACAAACCTTTTTTTTTTTCTCTATCCCCTTTCATATTATATCTTTTCGTCTTGAAATTATTATATAATATTTGTACTATTTTCATTACAGTAAATGCGACGAACATAAAATTTCTAAGGAAGGTGTAGAAGATCAATTCAAAATCTTGGACATACATCAAAAGGATATTGATCAATGATCATTTCCTGAGAATTGAAATGACTTACCTTTTTGTGTTTACATAACAAGCATGCAGCCAAAAACTCATCATAATCATGGCATCCCAATGATGTGGTAGGGGGAAAAAAAAATAAAGTTCAAAAAATGAGCAACCAACAAAAGCACAGAAACACAAAAACAAAAAGGGACAATTAAAGGTGTTGCCTTTTTGTGAAACTGGGGGTGTTAATTTGTCAAAATCAATAATCAAGAAGATGAAAGCTGGAGATGAGCGTTTGTTTTTTGGGGTCTTATAATTTAGGTTTCCGCCTATCTTGTTGGGTTGGTCGCTTTCCAGTTTTTTCACCTCTGCATTAAATATGTAACACGTGGGACGTAGACCTCTTTCTAATCATCTGGCCAGGGGCCATTAGACAAGATGAAACTTATTTTTTGCCATTATCATAAGTAATAATAATAATATGGTCACCCAAAGGCCTAAATGTAATTTTTGCTTAATGATCGAGCAGTGACATGACGATACTGTTTAGTAATTTTTCCGTCTAAAAGAAATTCTCGATCTCATGCAGTACAATAAGTATGATTCTTTGTTAAGACGGAAAATATGTTTTACATTAATTCAAGATGAGTTTTTGTTACAACAATTCTCATCCTTACCATCCCTCCCACCCCTTCAGTGTGAGGTTTCTTCTTCTTCTTTTCATTATTTTTTTTTTTTTTTAGCTTTGTTGTGCCTAATACTGTAATGGTAACAGCAATTTAATAAAGTCCAGCTCCACTGAGAATGAAGTCTATGATTGGAGGTTTCAATTCCACAATGTGGGCCATAGCTTTTAACAGCCTTAATGTTTACTAGTTAAATAGTAGTACTACTTGGTTCTCTCCTACTTTGCCACACGAATGCACTGTTTTGTCTAAATTGCCTTTTGCTGAAAAAATATCAGAGATTTTAATTCCATACCCCAAACTGAAAGGCATCATAATAAACATGAGCTGAAAAACAAAGGAGAGTCTTCTTCATTCTCAAGTCAGAAAGACCCTCCCTTTTTTTCTTTTGCTTTTCAGGTAAATGCTACTACCCCTGGCTGACTATTTTTCCAAGGATGTGATGATAGTTTTTTTCTGGGATTTTGTTCTTTTGGGCTAAAAAGATTATGCATGCTTGTTTATGATGTTATTTTGATTTTTGCCATATTTAGCTGCATCCTGCATGCATATTCAATGGTTGGAAACTGGAAGCTTAATTTGTGCCCTGCATGTTTGTACTTGTTGATGATTGGAAATTCTGCTGATAGATCATGGATAGCACCCCCATATGTTACATTTTGGTATAGGTTCTGGTGAAGTCCTCTATAAACAATTTCTTGAATCATAATTTTTTGTTGAATTTTTATCTGATGATTCTGATCACTGGCACTACATTCCAGTTTCTGATGCTGCTTTAAAAGCGAAAAACAGTGTTCCCGGAATTCCTATCTCTATTGGTTCCGAATGATAAGGGGGGAGAAAACTAGGATGTTTCCCTGTCTGATGTGTCCTTGGGGTTTTGAAAGGGGGTAACATGGATGAATTTATTAGTCTACTCCATTTTGAGTCTTTTGATATTGGTTCTTAGCAGAGGGATGAATCATTCAAAGGTTGACTTTGTCCTTGGTTGGTTTGCTACTGAAGTAATTTTTACAGTTTTTTTTTCCTTTACCTATCCTTGGAGTCTTTGATATAGACTGATTACTAGTCATTTAATACTAAAAACATTAATCTTGCTTGACAGACTATCAATCTTAACTGATTTGTAGTCCTTTTGCTTGACCTTTTTTGCCCCATATCAGAGAGCTCTTGAAAGGACTACTTTTTGTAAATATTGTTTAAGTAGATCATTGAGAAGTTTTTCAACTCTCGAGTGGAATGGATCTTTAGATTCTTGACGTAATTTTTGACAAAGAGCAATGACTTCTTTAGATGTTATCAGAAAGTACACCTTTCAATTGTCTGATTTTGTAGTTCAAGGAGGGGGGGATAGCTTGGTATGATATGATCTGGAAGCAAGGCTCCTTCTCTATTAGGCTTTTCCAGCAAGTTCTTTGATGAACCCACAAGGATATTTTAAAACCAGTTCAGATTGTTGATTTCTGCGCCTTTTCCTTCATTGCACAGGTCTCAGCAAATCTGTGGAGTCTAATCCAATCATCTGACAGAGATACATCCTACTTGAAGGTCCAAATCTGTTACCTATTGCAGATGCACGTTTTATGTTAGATTCATAAATACTTGAATGAATTTACAAATGTAATTTTTTATTGATGTTAGAACTTAATGGTTTGGTTGGATTGATGAAGCGACTTTAGGTGACAGTTCTGTTCTTATATCCAGGAACAAGTATTCTTGTTGCTTCTTAGACAACTATGAGATTTGTGGCCATAATCCAGTTGTGCAATTTGAATATGCTCTGAACCAGTAATTCAAATATTGCTTGCCATGGGTGGATGTATCTCAATTCCTGACAAAAAATTCAAACCAAAAGCAAAATACTTCCGCAGGCCTAGAAAGACCCGTAGAAAGATCACCTTATCCGTTTCTGTTGCACCTATTGAAGAGTTCAGTGATGCACACAATGGAACCCACCCATCTGTGCCTGAATTCACTTTGATGAACACCACAACACAAGCCCGAACCAGATGCACAAGACCTGAGTTACCATTTTTGACTTTAGAATGCAACCAGTCATCATGGGAAAATGATCTAGCCACTGTGAATGGTAAATTTTCTTATCTTTTGCTTTCAAAAGAAGGATGGTGAATGTTTATTTAATGATCATCTACCAAAGTTATACAATGAATTTCGAGTTCTTGAATTAGAAGGAATATGCAAAGAGGAAGCATGGTTTGACTCTCCAAGTGCCTTAGAGTCAGATTCCGATGAAGATTTTGTCAGTGTCCATGAAGGTAATTAAATTCATATTCCCCTGTGTAATGTTCTCTCTCATTGCATCTTATGGCTGATCTCTCCATGTGCTGTTCTGCTTTTTAGATTTTTCCCCTTCCACAATAGAAGACATAAGTACCCTTTCAATGGCAAAGAATGAAAGCAATTCATGCTTTGTCGAGTGTGGAACTTTACAAAATGTCTATGGTGGCAAAAATGAAAAGACAAAAGTTGATAATGAGGAAGTGAGTATCTATAATTCGAGCAGAACTGCTACTAGCATTCTAATCTCAGAACGAGCTGATGAAGTTTCTCTCGCAAAGAAGAAAACTGTGGATGAGCTTAGTGAAAGTGTCAAGGCTCTGAAACCGGATGCATTTCAACATTGTGGAAAAACTGAAGAAAAGGATTTTAAGTCTTTGATACCTCAGTTGGTTAACCATGGAACGCTAAATTCAATCTCGACATCAAAATTAGGAAAACCAACGGCTATAAAGGTTACCATTACAAGCACACTCCATGATGGAGATGAGACAACTGAATTCCGTAAGTAACTGTTGTGGCCTGATCATGTTCCATTATCTTTTAAATAATCACAACACTGATGAATTTAGGGCTTAACTGTCTGTAATACATTCCCAAAAGTGGAAGTACCTACTTTCCGCAACATGCTTTCTCTTTACTAAATTTGTGACCGGCACTTGACAGGTCCATCTAAGAGATTTATGTATTGTCACAAAGTTGGACTTACGCTACCTCGCATGACAGATAAGAACACAGCCCAAGGATGCTGGTGTCCTCTTTCACCTTCTGTTTTTAAGCTTCGTGGAGAAAATTATTTCAGGCATGTAATTTTAATCTTGTACTTATGTTCTCATTGATCCTCTCAGTGATTACTATGTCTGGTCTGCTCTGATTGTTTACTGGAAGTTATTATATATTTGTGCAGGGACAAAAAGAAGATGTCTGCTCCAAGTTATAGCCCTTACATTCCAATTGGTGCTGATCTATTCGCCTGTTCTCGGAAAATACATCATATTGCACAGTACCTTGAACTTCCAGTTTTGAAAGCACATGACAAAGTGCCATCGTTGCTGATTGTTAATGTTCAGGTACTTCTTTTTCTTCCCTGGTACTTGCATGGAGTTTTGGCGCTGATTTTATACCTTAAGTTATTTTCTGTCCCAATGTAACCCTTTCTGGGTGTTGTTTCAGCTACCTAGTTATCCTGCATCAATGTTCCTTGGAGAGACTGATGGGGCAGGAATGAGCCTGGTACTGTATTTCAGAGTTTCTGACAATTTTGACAAAGAGATTTCTCCGGAGTTTCAGGAATCCATAAAGGTAGATAAAGATTTGACTCTGCATCTCATGTTCTCTATCTGACAAGCTACATCTCGTTATTGCTTGCACTTGTCAATTTACCGTCTTACATTGTTACAAAATTGAAGAAAAAGGAACAATGGCTATGCCCCTTATCATTTATTGAAGAAGCAATGCCATCCCCATCCTTCTGTGTAATGGACAGAAGATAACAGATTACAATCTAACCTAACGTTCTTGGCTTGGTCAAGGCGTTAGGAATATCTTCACCCTCCATTCTTTTCGAGACCAGCACTAAATTCAAATTTATTTCCCTGCAGAGATTAGTTATGGATGATATGGAAACGGTAAAAGGATTCGCAAAAGAGTCGACGGTTCCATACAGAGAAAGACTGAAAATTCTAGTTGGTTTGGTTAATCCTGAAGACCTGAGGTTGAATTCTGCTGAGAAGAAGCTTTTACATGCCTACAATGAAAAGCCGGTCCTTTCTCGCCCTCAACATGCTTTCTACAAGGTAGTAATACATTTTCCAATGCAGAATGCTCCTACTGTTCCTTGATTCTGCTTCCATGATTTAGCCTTTATACCATTGCTCTCGGCCTGATCTGTTTAAAATCATAGGGAGCAAACTATTTTGAGATTGACCTGGATGTCCATAGATTCAGCTATATATCAAGGAAAGGACTTGATGCATTTCGGGAGAGGTTGAAATACGGGATTCTTGATCTGGGGTTAACAATTCAGGTTTGCGTTTTCAGTATATATATATAAGTGTATATATATATATATATATTATATATATATATATATATTTCCATTTTCATCATGAATGAATGCGACAATAGCAAACACTTAGCATAAGATCAAATTTGGTTGGCCATAGTGTTTTCTTAAGCATCGCTCTTATTTTGATGCAGGCGCAAAAACCTGAAGAGCTACCAGAGAAAGTGTTATGTGGTGTTAGATTGAATAAAATTGATTTTGAGAATCATGGACAAATCCCTGAAATTGTAATTCTTGGTAACGATTGAGTTGGAACGGAGCTCTCGGTTTAGTTCAACTGTTGAAAGTTCATATAGCAATATTCGTTTCCCAGGCAATACAAGAGAATTTTTATTCAACTAATTGCATGACTTCCTGAGAAAAAAGATCAAATCCATAGGGAGCTTGGAAATTTGTTACTTCTGTAATTTTCATCCATTTATTTCATTATTTCTTCTTTATTTTTAATTTGATTTTGAGAGCAATAAAATTTCTTGAATTTGAACTCGAAACATATATAAAAGGGCACAATTTTCACGTTGTAATTGTATTAACTGGCAGAACGAATTCATGTCTCCAGTAAAACATAATTTCTTTCAAGCTGTATTTATATCGTGTTTTACAAACTTTCGCTTCTACAGAACTGCAAGATTAAAAGAATAAAACATGAAATAGGTACAACATTTCAGAGTAAACAGCGACATGTTAGATTCCCACTGATAGACTTCTTCCTCTCTTACTACAGGTGCAAAAAATCTCATAATCTACTTTTGAACCTTGTTAACTTCCTTTTGGTTGCTCACTTCTGCATCGGCTGGCTTTGAAACTGGTTGAATTCTCACATAGGGGTTTCTGGTCAACGTCTCCCCTTTCAACGCCGCAACATACCGGTCATTGGTATCCTCCTTCCTCTGCAACTCACCAAGGAATTCCCCTAGCCTCTCTCTATTTACCCTTCCCATCATCTAACAAGACCAGAGCAAGCAAAGATTTCAGAAACTTAAGACTTGTAATAAATAACATACAATCAGCGATGAGGCAGAGGGATTCAACCAGATAGATGACATAATAACAGGTTACTCCGATGTAACTAGAACATACAGAATTCAAACTACACAATGCTATCAAATGACTGATAAATTGCCGCTTCCTTGAATTTTCAGGTTCTCACTTTAAATCGTGTCTAAGCTTTTGCATGAACCTTATTGAAAGGACATAAAAAGGAACCACTATGTTACTAAGGCGGTTGTAGTTTTAGTGATAAGCTCATGGGTTATGTAGGAGGTAAAAAAAAAGGACAGGCAAACAAAAGGGAGGCAAAATGTATAATTTCTAACTCTGGCTCAAACTTAGTAAAAATAACACTCAGAGATATGACAGAAACCCTAAGATTCTGCAGATAACTTGAATAACACTTAGTCATGAAAAATCTTCCATTTCTTTCAACATTGAGCAAGAAGAGCGGAGGAATTCTACGATGACAGATAAAATAAGACTTAGTTAAACATGCTTTCACTGAACAAGGCAGACACAGAATCGACTGCAGTTGAGGTAGGAAAACAGAGATCTATTACATAATCCCATGCAAGCATAACCACAAAATAACACATCCGTATTGTGATTGAACCCATCGGGATGAGAGAGTTCTACAAAAGTCGGAAGCCACTCATATGGAGACCCTACCATCTAGAATCCTTTTAGTTGGTCTATATCAAAATGTAGTTACCGGTTCATAACTAATAAGAGAAGTTTCATGATATAGTGGAGCTAGCTATTATAGGAATAAAACAGATGAAGAAACAATAAGCAACATATCTGATGAGTTTGCGAGGAAGATAAGTGCAAATGCAACATCTAACCAAGAAAATCTACAATAGCACTAGACCAGAAAAAAGAAAGCGCCATCGCCAAAGAGGATTAGTAAATAACTCAGCGAAAAAGACATGACAATTAAGGACAATCCAGGACAGAACCAACTAGCACTAGCACAAAACTTAATCATCAAAATTTGTGATTTAAATGGAATAGGGATATCCCCTTCCTATCCTGATCCTGCTACAAAGAAAGTTAATTCACAAGGTAAAATAACTTGTGACCTAGTCCGTAACCGAGGCAAAACCACAAAGGAAAAAAAGAAAAGATAGCATCATCTCTCCTAATCCAAGCTACCGACTACAACAACAAACCAAACAAATACCCTAAAGGGCCTAGCTATCATTACGCAGTAGAGCGATTAACAATTTTTTAACATACGAAATGAATGATAAAAGAAATGAAGGAGGCAGGAGAAGCAAATACTCACAAGTGAGTCGGGGCGAGCGTTCTGACGGAGCTTGGCTTCAAGCTCAGGAGTCCCGGAGCTGGTGAGTTGCATGACGAAGTAGCCGATGACACCGGGAACGACACCGCAGACGGTGGCGAAAGTGAAGAAGAAGGGCTTCGAATCCCGAGTCTGGGTCACAATCCACCTCCAAGCCTGCGACATTTTTCCTATTGAGGATTCGATCACTATATCCACGTTCCTCTTCTTTCTCTCCACTCACCTTTTAAACAAACAAACAAAAAAAAAAAAAAAAGCGCCGGTTAAGTCCACCGTCAAATGTATCGGTGTATTTTTATCAGTCGGGGCGGCAGCAGATGTCAAAGACCCGGAACGTATTGGCAATGCTTCGTTGGATGACATATTTTGATTGGACCGGATCGCGATAAAGATCATATATTTCGGCCTGCAATGAGAATTAGGCCCACTTACCAAAGAAAGACCAAATTCGGAACCCAGCATAGTTGTGAATCTGAGATGCTTGCAAGTGAGAGATTCTCTTCGTCGAACGTTGAAAACAGGTAAATTCACCTACGTTTTTTTATTTTGGAAAAATCAGTTAAATTTACCTATGTAATGTTGTGGTCAGTCAACAATAGAAATTGTCATTCTTGTCAAAAAAATAAATAAATAAATAAATAAAAAATAAAAATGCATCAAAATAAAATATTTCTTGCGTCGCACCTTCATAGTCTCAAGAGTACAAGGGAAATAATAAGAAAACAAATGTAGCTATCAGCAAAGACAGCAGGGTTTGGCAACATTCAGCAACGAAAAGCTCAAAGATTGTGTTTTCTGATTTCAAACTCAAAAGCAATTTACAAAAGAATGCGTTACCAACACTACACGTCAAAGGGAATAAAAATATGTCAATTTACAAAACCATTTCTATTTTATCCATTCACTAGAAATTTTTTTTTTTTTTTTTGTATAAACTAAATCCCCCCGTGTCATTTTTGTGTTTTGGAATTTACGTATACCGTATACCACCTTGAAACCAATTCGGACATGAAAAAACAAGCGCAAACAGCAAACCACTCGCATCCACAGCTAGTTTCTCAGTTCGCCATCCATCCGTGTGATGAATTCATCCGTTGAACCACCTGTGTTTTGATACTGTACCTGATAGTGACTCAATCCCACCTATGTAATTTGCTCTTCCTTAAACCGTAAACTTGCTATTCCTTGTTGTGGTCTAGGAGCTGTGGGCTGATTATTGAGTATGTTGTTTTGTGGCCTTAATTGTGAAACCATATTGGCTGTGTTGTGACTGCTGTTCTTGGCTGCAGGAACATCGTGATTATGTTTACCCTCGTATGTTGTTATGACGGCTTTTGGATCACTAGCAGCCCGTTCCACATGCTTCCGGACATTACATCCTTGGCTTGTGCATTTGTAGTAGCTCCTGCAAGTAGGCGCAGCAAAAGGACAGTTCAGATGCCATATAAATAACTTTCAACAATTTTCAAAGTGGATGAAACCAGAAAGCATTATTAGTTTGGACTTGCTGCAGGTGGCTCTTTTGGCCTATGGCTCAACTCATCACTATTAATCATAGCAGTTTGAATTGGGCAATATCAGATAACATTATACAGCATGATAGTAATTTCAAGCGGTAAAGGATAAGCCACAAAGCACCGACCTTGGATATGGATTTCCTTTAACCACTTTCTGGCCATATTTCCGCCACCTATAGCCATCATCTAATAAATCAACTTCGCTGGTTGTCTGAACAATAATCCTAGGTTCTGTTACTGTCCTGTGGGATGAGGTAAGCTCAGATGACCTAACTTCGATATTCCTGCATGCATGTAGAAAACTCATTACTAATGTGAAAAGACTATGCATGCAATTAAGTAAGAAACTGAGATTCTTGATGTAGTGAGATACCTTCTCTTTGATTCAGGTTCATCATCATCCCTTTCGTCTGCTCCAGTTTCAGCATCACCTGCTTCCTCGCTTTCACTAGATCCACAAGTCTGTTCCGGAGTAGCTTGGCTGAATTCCTGATCTCTCATTGATAATAAATTAGAAGGTAAACCCTCCCTGTACTTATTCATACTTTCAGCGATAGATGACCCTGATTCATAGTTCCCCTGAACATTTAAGGTTCCATCTGGATTTTCAGTATCTTTCCCTCGCTTGATGGGTTGAGGTGGCTGATGGTTATGTTGACCCTTATAAATGATCTCAGTCACTTGGCCGTCGTAAGACCTTTCAACCTTTTTCTTGACTGGGCAACCGGGATGTGTACATTTGTAATAACTTCGTGGATATTCGCTTCCCTTCACTTGCTTCTGCCCGTATTTTCTCCAGTTGTAGCCGTCATCTGCGGGCTTATCAACTGTGATAGGAAGTTGAGATCTCTGATCCAGATAGGGAACATCAGATGACTCTTTCTCCATATTAGGATCTGACCTGGCGGGAGGCATCTGCTGGTGTGCAGTTGCACTGGAACTAAGCGACTGAATCTGTGATGAAGACGGAGCAGAAGATGCCAAAAAAGATTGATAATCAGCAGGCATGTGCAACTGGGTTTGACCTTGGTTAGCCTGAGCCGTAAATTGAGCAAGAGCTTGCTGGTGGGACAATCCAAAAGGGCCCTGTTCGATCAAAAGACTACAAATTAATAGTTCAGACAGGTCGCGGAAAACAAAGAAAAGCTCAAGTTTAGTAAAATTAAGCAGAGCAATCCACAAACCCCTAAAACCTTCACCCACACGGACGAACATAAAGCAAAAGAAAACAGAAGATCCCAAGAACTGAGCTCGAGATAATAAATATGACGACTACCAAGATCATTGTCCTCCAACCCCCAAGAACACCTCTCCAAGTATGACACACAATTCACAAACATAATGCTGGAAACATTAACATACCAGAAAAGGGAAAATAATTATGGTGCACATGGGACTTCCTAAACGGGTGGTGAGACAATGCCTCGAGGAACCTCATTAATTCCACATGGGGAAAAACTAAAACCTACAGGTATGCTGTAGAAACATTCAGATAGAAGGATCTCCAAGTCAATACGAAGCTTAGTTGACCATCATTACCAACAATCAAAGCACCAAAATCTATAAATCCATGTATCTAAAAACAGAAACTACTAAAAGGAGGAGATTCAAATGGCCTAATCTTGATCTTCATTGATATGATAAAAGAAGGCAACACACCAGCACAGTCTAAAGCTAATGCTGTCTTTAACCAAAGAAAGTAACTTTATAATTCCCCATCATTTTATGAACTAAACAATTGACTTCACTTCATGACTAAGCTATGATTATCAGCAAAATACAGGCGAAACAATGGTCAACACATCGACCGAGACGCTTGGATTGGCAGAAAAGGGGGAATTCAGGACACAATCACACTCAAACTTTCAATTTCAGAATTGAACAGTTCAAAAATGTTGTGATTAGCAACATTCATGAAGAATTGGAACAAGCAAAATCGCTTAACAACATCATTTCGCTTAAGTACCTGTGCAGTCGAGAAGAACCCCGGCGAATCAAGCAAGGTTGCAGGACTCAAACCGGGGGGTATAGTAAACATCGCCGGCTGCGAAACCATCAAACCACCAGGCCGGTTCTGCTTAAACATAAAATCCGCATCAGGGCCGCCGCCGCCGCCAACCTCTTTTCCCCCGGGATTCGAACTCTCATTCTGCTGAAACCTCTGCCTGACAGACGGAACCGGCACCGGAGAAGCGCCGGCGAGTAGCTGAGAGAAGGGGCGGCAGTCAGGGTCCGAATCGTTGAAAAAGTTCGACACCAAAGTCATCGGGCCGGGGCTTGCACCGCTCAACCCACCCGTAAACAAACTCTCCATCGTACTCCTCGGCGGCAAACTTATGGTCGGCCTCGCCGGAGCTCGGGATGATGATCCATCGTTACCCGCCATTCGTTTTTTTTTTTCTGATGGACTTTGACTTGCTGAAATTTCACCCTTTTACTTAAACACCAATAATTTACAGTCTAGAAATCCGATGCTTCTTCTTCATGGATTTTCGGGATTTTGTGTTTTTCTGTTCTTTCTTCTTCTTTGTACAGAAAGTCGTCTCGGCGTCTTTGGCAAATACGGCACGGAGAAAGGAGGAGACGTCGTCGTCTTTTCCAGTCTTTCTACGCTTTCTGTTTTTAGTTATTAAAAAGTTTTGTTATTAGAGAAAGTGGAAATGATGATTGTAATGTAGCCCTATATTTTAGTAAAAACTATAAACCCCAAAAAAAGTCCACTCCACCACATCATTCACATCCAACAAAATTTACTTTTTTTTGTTTTTTTTAATTGTTTATGTGGAACTTTCTTCTTTTCCAATCAAAAGATTTGCAATTTTACTAACGAAATGGTTATAATAACAGATGGTAAAAATTTTATGATCCTTGATCATAAATCGGGAGTTATCATCTCAGCTGATATTGTTTATCGTTGTTGTTTATGTATACTTTTATATGTTTATTATTCAGAGTATTTTAGAATACCAAACAAGTAAATCACGCGATAAAGTTATCTTTATTTTCTTCATTAGTGCTTTTACACTTTCAATGTAATAAAGTCTGTAAAATAAATTTTTGAGAGTAAATTTGGATGCAAATGATGTATTAATAAAAATATAAAAGGAAAATGAAAAATGAAATTTGAAAACAGGGCCGAACTTTTTCGGCTACACTCACTAGATTACAATGGGAAGGGAACAAAAAGGTAGAATCTTGATGGTTGTTTGGTTGCTAGCCTTCTTTCTCTAAATTTCACACGGCGGTATTATTATTTCTCTCGTCCTAAAATGATAATGAATTATTATAATAAAAAAATATTTGTTAAATTTCAAACATAATAGAGCAAATAACTAGAGAATTATGATATCTAGCCATTTGTCTTTGTAATTTGGAAGAGGAAAGATCATTAATGCTTCTTCTTTTTTTCCTTGGGGGAAAAACCGTAAGTGTTGGGACAGAATCTAAACATGGCTTCAGATGATTAGATCAGACGTTTTTTGCTAAACTGAATAATAAAAGGGGTTAATTATATTTAAGTGGTTGGAAGGGTTGTGGTCGTGGAAGACAATGAAAGGGTGTTGACATTTGGAAGGGAAGCAAGCTGGGAATCTAGAAGCCCTATACAGACTGCAATCTCTCTGCCTGAAATTATCAAATAAGAAAACCCCCAAGTGGGCACGACTAATTTGATGAAAATACTAAAGAAAGAAATTATTATGCACAATGAGAGTGAAGGGAGGTTTTAAATAAGTAAGTTAGGTTAATACTTAATAGCAATAGTGGAATTGGATAAAGTAACACCGTTAAAATTAAAATATAAGTATTTTTTTTCTAAGTTTATCCCAAAAAAAAATAATATTTCTAATTATGGTTTGGTGAACAATCATATCTCATCATGGCTTTTGCTTTTTTGTTTCTAATGGAGAATATGGTATGGTTTGTTAGCAACAAAATCATTATTAATTTGTGTCACATGGAACTCTATTGCATTTTAGTTTTAGTGGCTAAAAATAACATTTAACTTGATGTATGATGTTTTCTTTCTGTCCCAAAAAGATTACAGAACGAGTATTTTGTTTAGTTCATCCAACAATATTAATGAATAACTAACAATCTTATATTTGGAGAGAAAATCATTTATTTTAAAAAGTATTGACTAAGTTATTCGATAAATCAAATAATTGACTAATTATAAATGACTTAAAAACTTATGAATATCGGACCCTCTAAACTAATAAAAGCTCCCTCTCGACATATACACCGAATAGAAGTAGCAATTATTGTGTAACGCCGTTCCATTTTATGCATAACAAACAATTTGAAGATTAACAACGACTGAAAAATACTTGTTGAAAAATATGGAGAATGCACATTAATAAGATAAGATCCCACATCATCAAGAATCAATAAATCTCAAGTCTCCATCACTAAACTATAGCCTAGTGGCAATTCCAGCCCCGTACATTCCCCCTTCCCCAATTATTCCCCAATTATTCCCCTCATTTTCCTTCCTAGACACAAGTAAAATTGCACTATTTCATCTAAAACCATTGATGGATCATGGATATTTATCTAAAAGAAAATTCTTCGATTCAATCAATAAGTACCGAGAGAATATTGTTGGCAATTAATTAAAGTGTTGATCGAACTTGGACTTATATGACTACTCTTAATGTAATAATTTAGGACAACGAAATATTAATTTTTATTTTTCTTGAACAATATACTCGTACTAAAACTGAATAATAATTTTACGATAGGGGATTAACTAATGTTATAATGGAATACTATCAAAATGGAAAGCCTCAATGTCTGACTTTGGTTACTTTCATGCAACCTTCTTACATCACAAGGAAGGAATCCATATGGTTCCATTGATACATGCCGTTGACTTAACAAGAGATGTGCCCACAAAGTCAACTCATTCCAGCAATGGCTCTGAACGTGCTTTTTCTGTTTTCTTGTAATCTCTCTGATTACATTACATTACATACATTCTTGAGAAATCCATGAAGTCCACGATTAATTTAGGCCGTTGACGATGTTATAAATATAGCTCATTTGTCAGACTTAACATCATTTTTTTTTAATCAAAGAATAGTACACTTTATCAACATATATTATAATTGCTTAATGTAAATTTGAGTTTGGTAATCCTTTTTAAGTATTAATAACTAGGACTTTTTTTCACTTTTTTAAACCAAAAAAATGAAAAATTATATGTGTTACATTTGGTATTCCTTTAATGTTATGACTTTTGATCTTCTTCCATTGATTTTCTATTTTATTTTTATTTTAAAGATTGTATATGAACAAATTAATTCATTAGTAGTCTTTTTTAATTATTAACTAAGAGCTTCACCCCCCCCTCCCCTTTTTTATAAACAATAAAATGAAGAGACTTTATGTGTTACATTTGGTCATTTAATGTTATGATCTCTTATCTCTTTCTATTAATTTATTATTTTATTTTTATTTTAAAGATTATGAACAAATTTGAGTTTGATAGTTCTTTTTAAGTATTAATAACTAGGACTTTTTTTTCACTTTTTAAACCAAGAAAATGAAAAAATTGTATGTATTATATTTGATTTTCCTTTACTGCAATGACCTTTGATCTTCTTCCATTGATTTTCTCTCTTATTTTGTTTTAAATACTATTTATGAAAAAATTAATTTATTAGTAGTCTTTTTTTAACTATTAACTAGGAGTTTTTTTTGCCTTCTTTTTTTTAACCAAGAAAATGAAGAGACTTTATGTGTTTCATTTGGTCCTTTGATGTTATGACCTTTTATCTCCTTCCATTAATTTATTCTTTTATTTTTATTTTAAAGATTGTGAACAAATGAATGTTCTTTTAGTCTTTTAAGTATTAACTAGGAGTTTTTTTTCCTTCATTTTAACCCAAGAATATGAAAAGATTTTGTATGTTACATTTGCTATTCTTTTAATGTCTTGATCTTTGATTTTCTTCCATTAATTTTCTCTTTGTTTTTTATTTTAAAAAAATTTAGAACAAATTAATGTTCGCCATTAGTTGTAATTTGATTGGCCATGATTTCAACTTGAGCATTTTTCTAGCTTATGCCTTTTATTCTTCTCGTCTTTGAATTTTAAAATTTCATTAATGAGAATTTAAATAAATTATTCTATAACTCAAATAGAATACTAAGAGTTTCGTATCTTTTTGAATTCGTATATATATTCTCAAAGAAAAGAGTTTTGACACATTTATCTTTTCCTTTCTTACAAGTTTTCACCCTGTGCTCTCAATGGTCTTTTCATCCCAAATTCATTGAAGGTAATCATTATTATTTTTACTCTTTTCTTATGAAACTTTAAGTTTAGATTTTTCTTTCTTCTATTCTTTTTTCTTTGTTCGGTGATAGGTTGTTATGTAAAAATGATTATATTCTATTGTTCATTTTGTATATGCGTGTTATTTTTTCCTAGAGTTAGAATACTATTGTATACTTACACTAAATTTTGAAAAATATTCACTTACGCTCGAAGAGCGTTTATTTCATCTAGTTATTATTTCATACTATATTATAATTGCAGAATAATTTTTGGAGTTTGGTAGTCCTTCACATTTATTTGTTTGGTTAATTATTTTTCTATGCAATTAATTAGTTTTGTAGTCCTTTATTTAATTTGGTCTAAAACATTTTTCAATAAATATTTTCTCCTATTAATTATTTATTATTATCTCACTTATTACCATTATATTCAACTTTATGATTAATAAATTATTCCCTTATATCTAATTTTATAATAATAAATTGTCCTTTATTATCAAACAATATAATGACGTTTTTTTTTTATCTCTATTCCATTAATTCTTGTTTTTAAGATTACAAAAAAGTTATTTCTCATTCTTAAGTGAATTTGATCAGTCTAAAAACGGTTTTGGTGATACTAACCTCTTTGAATTTTGTAATGTCTTTTCTTCTTCTCTTGTTTTATTTGATTTTAATAGGTTATTCAATGATAGTTTGAATTGTTCTATAACTTAAAAGAACATTAAAAGTCACGTAACCTACATTTATCTATGTATAATTTTAAAGGATTTAAGATTTAGCGACTTCTCTCTCTATCTCTCTCTCTCTCCCTCCCTCCCTCCCCTCCTCTCTCTTAAGTCTTTACCTCTCACTCTCAAGTTTATTGGAGATGATTACTTTTCATTGCTTTTCTCCATCTTTTTTCTTCTTGATTTTTTTTTCCTTCTCAAACTTAGGTTTTGTTTTTGATATTTTTCTTCTTTTTTAGTTGTTTTATTTTGGTGATATAGAAACTTGATTTTATTTTATTTCTCACTGGTCTTGTCATTTCTTTCCCAATCAGAAAAATATGTCTCACTTCTGCTGAAATAAGAAGTGACACATTTTAGTGATATCAATTTACTCTGAGTAAAAGTATATATTTTCTATATTGGTAAATTTGTTAACATATTTTGTAAATAGTGTATTAGATAGCAATGTGACTTATTATTTTTACTTATTAAAAATTTATTTTTTTCTTTTATATAATTTACATTACATGACCATACATAGTATACGAGCAAAGTGCTCCTAATCCATCTAGTAAAATAGTAAACTATCAAATCGTACAAATCAAGTTATCATTTTTATTCTTGAATTGATGGTAACGCGAGTTTTTTTTTTTTTTAGTTTTATCTTTTAAGGCTTTTCACTATGAATATCAGGACTTATATTTTCATCAAAAAAAATTGTTTATAAGAAGCTATGTTAGTATTTTTGAAACAATACTTTTTTGGATACATTATGTAGTTGCATTTTCTTTTTTTTTTTTGCATAATGTAGTAGCATTAGGCTTTTTTTCTTTTATATATACTGGGGAAGCTTGGTAGCTTAGTTATACAAAAACTCCGGGAGGGGGAGTCGGTGCATCCAAAGACAATTTATCTAGTACTAGCCTAGGGGGTGTTGCCAAAATATGTACCCCGTCACGAGCTGAGTAGCCCATTTGCGCTAATTCGTGGGCTACCATGTTGCCGCTTCGCCTAATGTGGAGAATATCAATTGTCCACTTTCTATTTAACATCAAAAGAATTTTATTTAGAACATTGCTTGCCTGTGATGCGTTTCCATCCTTCAGGGCCTTGGTTGCTTCAGTACTATCCATTTGCAGTTGGACTTTACGAACGTCCAATTGCCAAGCCATGTCCAGTCCAATCAATGCTCTCCAGAATTCTGATTCTAAAGGCGTGTAGAAGCCTATGAATGCTGTGAAGCCCGATATCCAACTCCCTTCGTGGTTGCGAAGAACTCCTCCTGCCGCCGATTTCCTTGTTGCCGGATTACTTGCTCGATCCGTGTTTAATCTTATCCATTCCCACGGCGGCGGTCTCCATATTAGCTCATCTATTCGGGGAGTTTCTGTTTGGTTAATTTGAGTGATTTTGATGGATCTCATCACTTCTTTTGCCGATGCAATGATTGCCATCGATATGCTCCTTGAATCAATGTATTCCCCAGTGAAGGTTTCGTTGTTTCTGAAGGTCCAAAGTTTCCAGCAAGCTACTCCAAAAAGGATTGGCCATTCTTGGTTTTCCTGCGCACATGACACAGATAAATTAGTGGAGAGCCACTATTTCCAATTAGATTGAGACCAAAAAATTGGGTTAGCGTCTCCCCTCAAATTTTTCCAGATATGAGTGCTTTTGGGGCAGTCCCTAAAAAGGTGGAATAAGGTTTCCACTCTCCCACAAAATTCACAGTTCTCCTCTTCTGAGAGATGTCTTCTCCTTCTTTCGGCATTGGTTAGCAGGGAGCCTCTTGATAATTTTCACAAGAACAGGCGAATCTTCTCTGGGCCTTGCCTCTTCCAGACCTTAGCCCAATGTTTATCCTCGGCATCCCATCTCTGTCCATGCATCCTTTGAAGTTCTGAGTGCATCGAGAATTTTCCGTTTTTGGTCCATCTCCACATTGGTTTATCTGGTCCAGCGTGCGGCTTCGGTGGGGGAATGGAGATAATTTGTTTTTTGATCTCCTCAGGTAACCATTTGCTTATGATGCTCCAATTCTAATTGCCTTCGTTGTCTGTAAATTCCTTCACTTTTTTGTGAATTAGTTCATCTGGGATTGGCTGTTGTGCCTCTAGGCTGAGTGTGTTTCCTGTGTCAGTCCAGATGTCGTTCCAGAAAGAGACCGTCTCGTCGTTCCCGATTAGCCATTTAGTGCCTTGCTTTGCTATGGACCAAACTTTTTCCAGTTGGTTCCACAGGTGAGAGTTGTTTTGCGATCTTGTCCTTTGTGAGGAATCTATGAAACTGGGTGCGTATTATGCTTTAAGTATTGAGGTCCATAAGTATTGTTTTGCACTGATGATCTCCCATGCCAGCTTTAGCATGAAGCTTGTATTCACTTCTTTAAGCTTGCGGATTCCTAGCCCTCCTCGTGTTTTTGGTTGACACACTGAGTTCCATGAGACGAGGTTTAACTTTTTCTCTCCAGGGGTTGATCCCCATAGAAATTTCCTCCTTATTTTGTCTATCTCATCACTGACTCCTTTGGGTATAACTTGCGTCTGCATTAGATAGACTGGTAGTGCTGCTAGAATTGATTGGCAAAGTAATAGTCTCCCTGCCATACTAATCTTGTTCGGTTTCCATTGCATTGTTCTTTGTTTGGCCTTGTATATGAGTGGTTGATAGGCTTCTTTTGTCAATCTGGTGTGAATGATCGGCACTCCTAAATATTTCCCCAGATTGTCAACTAGCTTTACATTCATTTTTTGGCTCAATGAGATCGCTGTAGCTTGTGAAATGTTGGGCGAACAGTACATAACTGACTTGTTGTGGTTGATTGTCTGGCCCGATGCTTGGCAGAAAAGCCTAAGGGTGTTGTGGATGATGGATACCTGTTCCATAGAAGCTTCTGCAAAAAGAATTAGATCGTTAGCGAAAAAGAGGTGGGAGATATTTACCTGGCCGTTACCGAAGGGGATTGGTTTCCAGCGTCCTTGGTTTACTTCCACATTTATTGCCAGCGATAGGCGTTCCATACACAGTACAAATAAGTACGGGGAGAGGGGATCCCCCTGTCTCACTTTGAATTCCTCTCCCAGCGTTCCATTCCAAAGAACTCTAGTCGTTCCAGTGTTCAGTAGACTGAAGATGATGTTCAACAATGTAGCAGGGATCTTAGCATCTGACAGCGTATCTCTTATAAATTCCCATTGAATGCAATCAAACGCCTTTGCTAGGTCAATTTTGACAGCTAGCCATCCCCACTTTCCTTTTGTCATGCGCACGGTGTGAATTGTCTCTTGGACTGCTATAATATTATCAATAATGTTCCTGCCCTGCACAAAACTGGACTGTGTGTGGGAGATAAGGAAAGGTATTCTTTTTATCTTGTTTGCCACTACCTTAGATATGGTTTTTGTTGAGACATTATTGAGGCTTATGTGTCTCGTGTTCTAAAATCTTTTAGGTGGCGTGACTTTGGGGATTAGCACGATCATCGCTTTGTTCAACTCTGGGTTGATCTGTCCCTTGATGATTGCCTCTCTGACTTCTTTACAAACTGAGGCTCCTATGGTGTTCCAATTTTTTTGGTAGAAGCTCACATTGAAACCATCGGGCCCTCCTGCCTTCATGGGGCTCATGTCGAAAATTGCTTCTCTAATTTACTCATCTGTGAGGTAAGCTTCCGAAACATTTTGCAACTTGTTTTCAATATTTGGGAAGAGTCCACGAATATGGTAGTTGGTGTTGAAGTGTTGCTGGTGTGACCCTCGTGTGTAGAGTTTCATGAAGAATGTCGTTGCTTCTTTCGTCAGAATCTCTTGGTCCGTGCACCATTGTCCATTTTCTAGTTGCCTTTTGTTGATTTTAACCTTCTCCCTCTTTGGTTTGTGGACGGAGTGGAAGATCCTTGTGTTTCTATCTCCATAAGATAGCCATAATGACCTGGAGTTCTGCATTCTCAAGCATTCCTCTTGTGTTGACGCTTGTTCAATCTCTGTTCTAAGTTGCTTTTCTAATTCCTGTAGAGCATTTGTGGGGTAGGACGCTAGTTCTTTTTGCACGCCCGTTAACCTTGCGATAGCTCTTCATTTCCTCTTGTAGATATTCCCGAAAATATTATGCTTCCAATCCTCCAGTGAGCTAATGAGAGATTTTTGTGCTATTGCAAGATTGATTTTCTGGTTCCAGTTTTCCTTTAGCCATCCTGTCCACTGATCATGGAGTTCCCATACTGCTAAGTATCTGAAGACTTTCGATTGGTTTGCTACTCTTGTTTTGTCTGAAAATTGGGTAAATAATGGTGAGTGATCTGATGCTATCCTAGGGAGATGTTGCACACTGGTGTTGTCGAAAAAATCCTTCCATTTGTTGTTGGATAGAGCCCGATCAAGTCTAACATGGCACAGACTTCTCTTCCATGTGAATCTAGAACTGACGAATCCAAGGTCTATCATATCATTGTCATTGATCCAGCCTGTGAAGTGCTTGCAGCCCTTGGATCGACTTCCTCCAATTTTATCGGCTTCCTCTACAATGGAGTTGAAATCTCCCATGACAAGCCAAGGATCAAAGATGCCTTCTGCAATGCGATCAAGATCATACCATAGTGTACGTCTTGTTAGCCTTTGCGGGCTACCGTACACTGGGGTTAAATAGCAAGACGAGTTATATGAAAAACACACTTTGCTGTGGATGAATTGCCAGTTGCTTTCTAGTATGTGGATTTTTACTAAGTTATTCCAGAGCATCCAGATGCCTCTGACGAAACGTACCGATTCTATTCTGTGTGAAAATTCGAATCCTAGATTCTTGATAGTCCTATCAGCTTCTATTCCGTTTATTCTAGGTTCAATGATTACTAATATTTGAAATTTGTAAAGTTTGATTAGATCTTTTAGAACTGAAACAGTATTGAGATTTCATATCCCTTGTACATTCCACGTTAATATTTTATTATTCATCAATAAAAATTTTAAGTTAATGAGCTTACCCACCGGCATCTGGCAACAACTCAATGTCTGGTTGTATCTCTGTAGTATCCGTGGTTTCAGCATGCTGGATGTCAACTTCCCCTTCCTCTATACATTCCATGTCCTCATCTGGGGGTTGTGGTTCAGAGCCAGCTTTTTTGATTTTCAGTTTTTGCTTGAGGCTGAAGGTTTTGCATGGATCCGGGGGCTTACCGGATTGCGGTAACTCCAAAATTGAGGGGGATATGGTGGATTTGTAGTTTCCTCCATGTTTCCTTCTGTTTGGGTCTTTCGGGTTGGGTTTGGGTGAGGGATAATAACTGCTGTGTGTTTTTCCCCATCCAGGATACTTGGGTTTCCTGATCGAGGGACATTTTGGTTGTCATTCGCAATGGTTTGATCTGATTGGGTATTGTTTTGGGTATAGGTTTTGGTTGCTGGGTTGGGCTCGTCTGACTGGGCTATTGGGTTGGGTTCGTCTGGGTTTGGGTCAAGTTGTTGGGGCTGTTGGGTTGTTCTGGTGTATCTTTTTATCCAAGCTTTTTCCCTTCCTTGTTGCTCTGGTTTCCTTTTTGATAAAAGTGTAATGGGCTGTTGGGGTTTATTTTTCGGGGCCGTACTACTAAAAGTGATGGATGTGGTTTTGGTCTTGGGTGATTGACCTTGATTGAAGTTATTGTGGGGTACAAAATTGGATGCACTGGTTGGGGTTAGTTTGTTCCAGTTGATGGTTTGTGTGGGTTTGATCCAGAAGTGGCCGGTTGGCTCATTGGGTCGTGTTCCAGGCCTGCTAACACTGCAAAAGGGTTGAACAAGTTTTCTTGTTTATGGTTAAAAGGGGAGGGTTTGGAGTACTTACCTGGGTTATAACGTCTGCTTATTTTGACCGCGTGGCTCCACTCTCCTACCGTTGGTTGTTTTTGTGGTTTGTGTGGGGTCACAGCTGTCTTCTCTTGGTCAAAATTAGTCGTTAGTGTTGCCCGGGTGGATGTTGCCGGATCTTGGCCGGAAAGGGGAGTCGTTTGAGTTTGTGTGGGATCGCTTCCGTCTTTTTGTGGTTCCTCCGGTGAAGATTTGCATTCTGACTTCAGATGACCGTATTTCCCGCACGAGAAGCATATTTTTTGGAGATCCTCGTATTCAACGTTGTAGAACTTTCCATCGATCTTTGTCTTGCCAATTAGAGATTTGGTCAAATCTAATTCTACTGCTATTCGTGCGTATTGACCTCTCTCTACTGCTAATGTATTCCTGTCTGCCTTTATGTATCTTCCCAGTGGCTTGGTAAATCTTCTGATCAATTCTTCGTGGAAGTATTCAATTGGGAGGCCCGGAATACGGATCCACGTTGGTACTGCTTCAATGTTGTCCGCTTTGGTATTGAATTGCTTACTCCATGGCAGTACCAAGATGTATGCATCGTCCAACGACCAAGGTACATTCAGGAGTATTGAGTAATAGTCCTCCTCGTTGCTCACACGATACATGTGGTATCCATCTATGGAGTCGACTGGTTTGATTTCTCCTTTAATTTTCCAGAGGCCCTTAAGTCTCTTGAAGAGTCTGTCCCTGCTAAAATTCCCGCCCAATGGTTTTACCGCAATTGTATAGGTCATTGCCACTTCCATTTGACGGTGTACTCTTTTTGAGAAATCGGTTGAGGGTACTCCATCTTCTTCTCCATAAGATACATCTTCATCCTCTACTGTGACCGTTGCCATGTGAAATTCGTTTTTGATCTGGTTGTTTTGGCCCTGTAGTAGTCGGTCCTTAAAAGATGGAGTGCCATCAGCCCATGGTGATTTGGCAGCTTGCGGTGGCAGATGTTCTGTTTGTTAGGATTCTGTTTGGTTACTGGTGGTCATAGGGGGTTTCATCTCTGTTTTTGACTTTTTTAGTTACTGGGTTATCCTTATCTTGACTTAGGTAAGCAGAATCTTCCATCTCCGTGTCCATTGAAGGACCGGAGTAGTTAGAAAAAGCAGGAGAACTGGTTGGGTGCGAGCAGAAGAATTTCTATTTCTGCTTTCTATTCCAGGAAGCAACCAAAAATATTTAAAATAAGTTTTTCATTAGAAAGATGTAGCATTAGGCATTTTAAATCATTCTTCCGACTAATTTGATTGTTCTTAGTAAGCTAGGAATATTGCTAATAGGCCTTTACTAAATTATTATATTGGGAATGTCTGACCACTCAGATAAAGCCAACGTGGATAGCAGCTCATATACACTAAACCATACAAAATATCCAATCGGGCCCATTAGCCCAGACCATCATTCTTAAGCCCAAAACCCCCTCAAGTCACATCAAGAATGAGTGAAAATGAGATATGTAATCAAAAAGAAATTCCCATCTCCTTTTTTTTTATTCTGATTCAGATTAAGAGTAGCTAAAGCAAAATCGTCAAGAGTCACAGAAGAGGCCATTGATCATCATGGAACCCAAAACTACCAGCAACCCAGCTCAAAGAATCCGTTGCATCGTCAAACTTGGTTTGTAATCTCTACATCAGTCTGCATTTGATTTCTATACTGATTGAGCATTTGTTTTATGTGTGGTTCTGTTTATGTCCGAGTGAGTTTGTTTAGTTTTATTCCACTGTTATGATACTATCCTCAAGTTCCACAAACTTGGGATGAACTTAGTTTGTTGAAATCTCAACTTAAGCAAGCAAATTAAATTATCTTTCAGCAAATCTTCTCAAGGGTCATGAATTGGCCGCATTTGGGATGATTCAGATTCCGATTCTTGGTTTTAGTGACTTCTACTTTTGCACAGTACACGTACTTTCTTTCTTTTAAGAGGTTTCAACTTTCAACTATGGTAGTCTGTGTTTTTTACTTATGGAAGGATAGTGGAGGGTTCAATTGTTGCAACGGTTGCAGTGGATGAATTTGTGGAAATTAGACGAATTACTTATTGAACCTTGGATTTTGAAATAAAGGGTTTGTCCTAGCTATCATGTGAGTTAGGATGGAATTAGAAGCGCGATAAAGCGGATATGACATGTATACTAAGGAAATGAAGCGTTGTTTATATGCTAAGAACACAAGGCGTGATGTTTCCGTACTGACAGTTTTAATTTATCTTGCAGGAGGTGCAGCAATCACTTGTAAGAATGAATTTGAGACGATACACAAGGAAAACGTGAAGATTGTTTCCCAACAGTTGAGGCAAGTTATGCTTCTCGGTTCCGCTTCTGAAAAAGTACTTGGAATGGATTGGAGTAAGAGGCCAGGAGAATCGGAAGCTCCGAGTGTCAATGATGACGATAGTGACCAGTATGTTCACAACTCGGAGAAATTTGTCGTGGTCCATGGCGCAGGTCGATTCTTCTTCTTCTTCTTCTTCTTCTTCTTCTTTTGGGTTATGCTGCTATTATGTACTTATTTGCCGCGAAGCAGATAGTTGGTTCACATGACTCATTCTTAACCATGTCGTAGTAGAAATGCGGAACTAAGAAGTTTTATGTCTGAACTTTTGTGGCACATTTTCTTTGTTGAAATCACTCATGGATAACTTTCATTACTCAAAGAAAAATCCTGGCACTTTACCATAATTGCAGGTTCTTTTGGACACTTTCAAGCTAGTAAATCTGGGGTTCATAAAGGAGGATTAAGCCAGCCTCTGGTCAAGGCTGGTTTTGTGGCTACCCGCATCTCTGTGAGAACTACCATCATTCTAAATTTTGATTCTATTGTATTTCGTCTTCATTGTATATTTTCCTTTGGTGATTGCTTTCTCAACAAATAACGTTCTAGACTTTTGAACATGCATCTTGGCTTATGTAATGTAACATGGCAGATTTTTGAATGTGATCTGTCGTGAGACTCCTTCGAATGCAGCTGATGAAAATGAAATGAATGATCCATTCAAACCTTTGTGAAAGCGATTAACCTACTCTTAGGTCAAATTTGATTGATGAAATATGCTGTTATTCTTCTTTCAGCTGAACTTATTCCTGTGCTACTAAATTTGTCTTGTTTAGAGGTGTATCCAATTGCTAAAAAATTCCTTGCCAGTGAGGCAGGTCATTATGGTGTACTTTCTCTTTACATCTGCTGTATAACTCTTTAACCATTTTAGAATTTACTGTCTTTCTGTTGTAATCTTCATTGCTTCAGGTCACTTCCCTCAACCAAGAGATTGTCAGAGTTCTAGCAAGAGGTAAACCTATAATATTCATCCAAAATCTTATTGCTGTATATTTTCTTATTCATCCTTGTCCCAAGCTTGAGCAGCTGAAAGGTTATACAAGAATTTCATGTTAATATTCCCAAAATTGGAAACCAATATTTTATGATTTTTGCTTTTGTTACCATGCATGCCATCATCACATACCCAGCCTTGAATGAAATGAAAAATAACAGTTAAGGATGCTCAATTTACCATGGGACGAAGACCAAATTCTAGTTCTTTTCAATTCTTCCAGTTGTTTAAACGTGTCTAATACAACAACAACAACAACAACAACAACCCAGTATATTCCCAACTCGGTTGGGGTCTGGGGGGTCAAGATGTACGCAGCCTTACCCCTGTATATCAATACAGAGAGGTTGTCTAAGTAGTACGACCCAAGATGCATTGGTGCATTTATGTATAGATTTCCGGAAACTTCACCAAATTAAGAAGCGCCAGAATTTAGATGAGCTATTTTGATCTAATCCATTATTAGCACAAAGCTGAAAGAATTGTCAATGATGACTCTTCCAGCTCTATTTGCAATAAGGAAGAATTGCATTTATGTCAAAGATGCATTGTTTAAACGTGTCTAATCAATAAGTTAAATTAAAAAAATGAAGTGTCTACGACACTGTTGGTTATTGTTGAAAGAACTTGTGAAGCCTAAGTTTGATGCTAATAAGGAAGGATTCTTGTTTCCACCAAGTGCAGTTATTTTGACCATTAGATTTTTGGTTTGCAGAGGGTATTCCTTCAATTGGCATGTCCCCATTTTCATGTGGTTGGTCAACCTGTGGAAGAAATGTTAGAAGACGGACCTTCATCATTTATTACATACTATTATGCATTAAGATTGAGTGTCTTTTCTTCTTCTTCTTTTTATTTTTTATTAATTATAGGTTCTTGTACTGAAATCAGAGGTACTTATAGTTTGGCTTGCATCTTGTGCAGATGGAAGTTGCTGATGTTTCTATGGTCATGAAGGCTATTGATTCAGGTTTTGTCCCGGTGAGTTTAACCCTTTCCAGGTGCGGAAATTCTGATTGCCTGATGATCATAGTCACAGTTGATGTACAAGTTCCAAATGAGTCGTGAAAAAATTGTGCACGAGGTTTAATTCATTTCAACATCTTTTCTATGTGTTCGAGATATGAAGCTTTTAATTTCTTAGAATTGTGGAGAGTTTAAGATGCTCTCTCTTGATTCTGTGTATGTTGTGTCCCGTGCTATGGCCCGGATCTAGATCTTTTCCCGTCTGAATTGCAGATGACACTTGAGAGGGGGTATGGTAAAAGATATGTGATAGAAGCTCTTTGCAGAATAAAGCCAAGCTCATAACAAGCTCTAATGACATTTCTAACAAAGCATAAAATTGGAAATGTAATAATTCTTTGCAATAGACCACTTGCACGCTGCGTTATCCAGTGCCCTATATAGCAATGCTACGATGTTGGACCTACTATCTTATGCCTCTTCTTTTCTGAGAATAATGTTGTGTTAATTACATAAATCAGGTTTTGCATGGAGATGCCGTACTTGACACTTCACAGGTTTGTTACCAGTTTTCCGTTGGTGAGTAGAATCACTATCCATTTGTCCCTTTTGACCCCCTCTTAACTGTATCAGGATTGCACAATACTAAGTGGGGATGTCATCATACGATATTTAGCAGCAGAACTGAAGCCTGAATTCGTGGTTTTTCTTGTATCCTAAATTTTGTGGCTTCACAGCGTCACTGAAAAGAACTCGATACCGACTTTTTCCCTCTTTCCAATTTTGGTCTTGGTGTTGTTAGTTGATATTTTGATGTCTCCTGAACAAGAATGATGCAGACAGATGTTTTAGGGGTATACGACCGCCCTCCAACAGAACCTGATGCTGTACTGCTCAGGGAAATAGGTGAAACCATTTGCTTTGTTATCATATGTTCTTATTCAATTCTTTGAGTTCTTCTAACCTATATGATTCTCTGAACTAGAATAGCCGTACATGAAGATGGGAGCTGGTCTGTCATGGACCCTGCAGTACAAGATGCATCTAGAAAAGGTTAGAGAAGTTTGCCCCGACATTGGAATGATTAATCGAGCCATGTGTCATCATGGTTCTGAAGGGATTTTGCAGATTTGAGCCTTCCTATAGACTTTCAGCTTAATAAAATTCTTGGACTCGCTTAACTTTTCCTTTGAAATTGAATAAAGTGATTTTTTCCACCATCAACAGTCGTGGTTACAGTAGCTGCACATGATACTACTGGAGGCATGGTGACTAAAATCTCAGAAGCTGCCATGATTGCCAAACTTGGAATTGATGTCTACATTGTGAAGGTTTACCATCTACTGCTCTCTTCATGACCTTTCTGACAATAGTTAATAATTTTATAAAGATTTTAAAATGACTACAGGCAGCCACAGAGCACTCCATCATCGCACTCAGTGGACGGCTAAAACACCACGTGCCTGAGGATTGGAAGGGAACAATCATAAGATTCGTGAAATAACAAAGCATTGCTGCACTAAAAGCCACTAGAGAATGTAGCCTTGCAAAAAGGAGTTCCAAGAAGTTTGCATCTTTATATTGTTTTGCATGCAACTCACAGCAGATGAAATTGCAACACTTTTAGATCGAAAAAAGCTGATTTTATTTTGTTGCAGAATGTTGGCCAATTATTCATTCATGAGTTAGTACCTTAATTGCTTGAAATTAGAACATCATTCAAGATTTTATCTCAACTTCTTCGCAATTTGAATCTCCAACTTTCATCCTTCAACTAATTTGCATTTTACATCGGCACAAGAAGTGTAGATGAATCAGGTCGTCATAAGAGTGATTATGAAGCTACGGAGGCCATTTAATAAAGATGTAACCTAACGAGCAGCACCAATAATCCAGATATCAGGTGATGGGAGTATAATCGAGTTTTCAACAAAACAAACAAGAACCATATAGAATTAGAGGAGAATCAATCATTAACTGATAAAGCTTAATGTAACAACATAACAAAGTTCGAAGGTTTTACATTTGTTTCCAGTAGGCCCACACAAAATAACCAAAAATCACATTCATAAAACAACAGGACAAAAAGGTTTGTAGCCCCAAAACAACTTTAAATCTAGTATATAAGGACACGGTGAAGAAGTAATGTGGTTCATGATCCTCCTCTCAAGCCCTGAGTTAATACATTTCATCTCATGAATGAAATGGAGGCCGCCCTGTGAGCAATTCCGGCTGAAACTACTACTTGGGGCCAATGTCCTTGAGGGCGCAAATCTGCTCCTCTCCCATGGAATTCATCACTGAGACAACCAAGTCTTTTCCCTCACCAAATCCATCCTTGATCTAAGAAAAAACAAGTTTGTTTTTGGTCAGACAAGCAATGAAATAAGAGGTAGTATGCACCTGTGTCCAGAAGAAACAAAAATATACATTGTACATAAACTCGTGATTTCCAAACCCTGCCCTCTATCAAGTAAAAGTTTCACCGATATGCCTACCACAAATTAAAAATACTTCCTTTTCGGAAATGACACCGGGCATGATTAGCGGCTAAAGTAAAGGCATAATATCCACATCCACTTACATTTATCTAAACAAGAGTTTAGTGGAAGAAGACAGTAGCCAGCAAAAGAAAGATAAAACACAAACTTCAACTACCATCCTACACAAGTTCTCTATGTTGGCTTGAAGTTTGACATCCCAGGAAATCCACTAACCTGCTTAAGGAGATTCTCATCAGTTGGAAGCCTGAGGTCATCCTTGGTGTCACCACTATCGGTCAGCAGGCTAACCTGAAGTGCCAAAACTATGTTAGGACATAACTTTCATGTAAAAGCAAATCAACATGAGAATCTAGTGTAGGAACGCACAAATCCATCCTCGGAGATATCAATGAGCTGGTAGTCAGTACGGTTGACATGGGGAACCTGGAAACACATAAATCAAAAGTTTAAATCCAATATTAGTTAACTTTTACTTTTATCATACCACAAAAGAAAAAAAACCCAACAAAACATTGTTCATTAGCAGCAGAATGCACAAACATATTAACTTACGTCACAGTTATGGGAAGACGGAACAATATCTTCGAGCTTCTTCCCATTGAAGATATCAATCCCCACAAAGTGACATTTCGCGTGACCGTGCTTGCCAGTCTTGGAAGTTGACACTTCAACAACCTATTAAAATACATACAGCAAAAAACTAGTAAGATAACGAATGAGCAATAATAGAACAAAGCTCATAAAACCACCAAAACACAAATCTTAGCAGACATTCAAACACATCTTGAAAAACATAATTCAAATTAATCAGTTATAAGAGAAGAACTCAACAAATTAATCAGCCTTAATTCAAACCCAGATCAACAAGCAGAAATGACCTTTTATGCCATCAAAAATAGGATAATAACACTAACAAAAAACGAATCAAAACAATCACCCTCCTAAATCTAAAGAGACAGCTTTTCGCTTTCAAAACACTAAAAGAGGGACTGAAAGAGTGACCAATTTAACATCGGATCTAGGGTTCAACAAAAACTAAAATGTTTCCTCGTCAGCACACCTACTCAAACAAAACACAATCATCCCGTACATCTCGAACCCAATTCCTCAATCAACTACCTAGCCATGCTAAATCAAATCCCAAATTCTCGGAAGAAGCAAAACAGAGCCCTAAATTTTAAATCGAATAATGAATCAAAATTTTCAGCTCAAAATGAACTCAAAAAAAAAAAAACACAATAAAAAATGGAATGAAAGGGGGGGTTAACCTACCTTGCAAGGCCTGTTCTTGATGACGATGTAACCGTTCTTGCGGATGGTACCAGCCTGCTGGGGGTAAGTCTTCGAAGCTCCGGCGTCGGCCTTGGATTCAAAGTGATGCTCCTCGTCCGACATCGTCGCTGCTTCGAAGTGGGGGGGGAAGAGCTCGAGAAAAAGATTCGGGATGAAAAAAATGAAAACAAAACACAGAAATGGAGGAGAGAGAAGAGTTTTTGCGATAAGCGCAAATGCGAAGAAAATTATACGGGGCGTATATATAAGGGGCTTCTATGAACAAGGAGTTTTTAGGGTTTTGAGATGGGTGTTAAAATATTCCTGATCCGATCTCAGCCGTTGGTGTTTGGATTGGATATTTTTACGTCTGCGTTGAAACGACGCTGTATTTCGCCGCCCTGGAAAGACCTGAATTTTGTTTTCCTTTTCTTTTTCCTTTATAGCAGCAATTTATTTAAGAATTCCCTTTTCTCTTTTTTTTTTTTTTGCTTATTTTATTTTGTGGGAATAAAGTAGAAATTTTTAGTGGCACTGATGATTCTTATTCATTATTTATTATTATTATTTATTATTAAAGCCCTCAATTACCCTTTATCATCAAAATATTTAGTGTGCTCATATCACTTGAGTTAATATTGATTGTTTTAACCATTAAATATGATATGATCGGTTATCATATGCAATATTGCCTCTCTTTTTTATTGAGTTTATATTTTTGGTAAGTCTCAACTACTTTTCATATCCATATCATAAGAATTTCAGCGAAAAAAAAAACCTTTGACTCGAGTTAGGGGCAATAACTTTTCAAAAGCATACAAAAAACCTAGAGGTTTCTCAAGGGACAAAAAATACTCTCTTTATCCGAAGGAAAAAAATAATCCACTTAAATTTTGAAATTTATATTAAAAACAGGACTTTCTCCGTCCCAAAATTATTATCCACTTTGACATTTTATTTTTAGTACAATTTAAACTATCAATAAAATTATGGGACGGAAGGAGTATAAAATTTAAAAATTGATTGTAAATTATTTTTTTTGAGACAGAGGTAGTTCGCAAGTATTGCCCCATCCCAAAAATAAAGCGTACAGAAAAGTACTCTCTTTGTTGATATTTCTATTGAAAAAATATATTATGATCTAGCCCCAAAATGGTTGTGTTGGAGTGGAAAGGATTCCTCTACCCTTACCATAGGTTCAGGGTTCGAACTTCGCTATGAGCATGAAGCAACTTTAAATACTTTAGTCTGTTATCTCACCCATAGGTGCCTACAATTCAGCAAGGAAATTAGTCACTTTAGTCAGCTGTCCCACCCATAAGTGTCTACAATTTAGCGAGGGAATTAGTCACTGTTGCCGACGGTGAACACTCTACAAATATGAAAAAAAAAAAAAAAAATCTAGCCCCAAGAATAACCCCTTTGATTGAGAACCAACGAAAGTATGCGTAAACAAGACCTCCAAAATAAATGTACAGAATATAAAAGCTCATGAAAACAACAAACTCGATCCTCAAAAAAAACAAAGGCAGTGTTTTGTGATTAAAAGGTTGAGTTGGTAAAAGTTGCTTCCAATGGTCTAAAACTTATTGAAATCCATACCACAAAATTGTCAAAAGTGGAAGTACGAATTATATCATTGAGCTGTCCTTTTGAAAAATATGCCAGATTAAATAATTGCAAAAAAATTACTCTATGAAAAAGAGGGTAAGATGGACAAAAAATAAAAAGTGGTACTACTACCCAAAATGATAAGGAAGAATCAACCAAATCCAATTCCAAAATGCCCACGTTTTTCACTACACATGTTACATCAATGTGCACTAATACTACAAGTTCTGAAGACCCGCAATTCCCTTCCCCCACCAGATTCTCCTTAACTGATCTATCTTCAATAGAATTACAGCCAACAAGGAAACCTAATACAAAATCATGGACTTACAGCGACCTAAACATTTAGGAGGTACCATCTGTTAGGTCTACTGAGCAATGTGCTTGTTAACCAATAATGATATCTAATCAACTGGTGTACTACTTGCAGCTTCCACCTGAAAGTGATCCATCGTAGAGTTCCCCCATTTCATGCACATATATCTGGGGAATTTCTTCCCTGACCAAAGAAAAAAGCACAAATTTTCAGTCAGCGCTATCTCATGTTTGACAAGGGAACAAACAGAAGTGGACCTGTTACATTACATATTGCACAAATGGAGGCGAATCCATTACATACTAAGCTCAAAATTCAAGGTTCTTCCCAGACATACAGCCTAAAGGAAGAGAGAACTGTGGGATAACTAATCCAGATAAAGTGCGACTACGTTGACTAGGTTTATTTGGTGCACTTAAAATTCAGTATGTCACTCTAGGAAAATGGAGCTTTTCTAGCATCAGTGTGTATCAAGTCCAATATGAGTTGGTTTATGATTGGAAAAATTGAAGCTACCATCTAATCTCAAGAGGAACGATCCTCTCTAGGACATAGATGCAGTCCGGCAATCATGATAATTTGAATCTTCTTTTACAGATATGAAAAACCAAAAGCCAGAGGCTACTGTCAACATGATGGAAAAGAAAAGGACACCATGTCTAGAAAGGCACTAAATGCAGCAGCTAAATTAGTCGACGCGACTTCTATCATCACTGCATACTTAGCATACAATATATACAACAACAAACCTCTGCCAAATGATGAACAAACATCGACAAACCCACTACTCTTAAGATACATAAACAAATCTCCTAACCTTTCATTAGCTTCCTGGTATGTGTAACTCGATGCAACCGCCAACAGTAGTCCATTGTGGTTATATGACAATGAAGCAATAGAATTGGGAAATTTTGGCAACTGAAAAAGAAGACGTGTCAGCATTTCAAGGAACAGACAAGTTAATGATATAATAAACAGATAGAGCATCTAACAGGTGAAGTCAAACATGGATGCACGGGCGACGATATTTTAACTTGTACATTTTCTGTGATGATAATCAGAAGACCCTCATTGATTGCAAAGTACAAGCACTAAGACAACATCAAAGCTTTGGTGGATTGACAAAGACATAGATAAGGAAAACCTAAATGTGAATATTTGCAGGCCACAAAGCCTCATGCTCAGTAGTTTCTTTCACTTGATCTCCACAAGTTTGCAATTAAGGAATCACGCTTTCTCTCAATGTGCGTGTGTGATATATATATATATATATAGAGAGAGAGAGAGAGAGACGGATAACAATACCTCATACAGTCGTTTCTTGCTCTGAGAATCCCATAATGAAGCATAACCTTCATTATCACCAGTGGCAAAAATTGATGACAAGCTGAAAAAGAAAATCGTAGAATCTGGTCATCCAAAGGGACTAGAAAATTTTAACCATTCCTAAAGACAAGAACAATATTAAACAAACCACATACGATGGACTGAATGCAATATCATTCACAGTAACAAGATGATATTTTCCAACCTTTTCCTTGGGATGGCATCGGAATGCATATCTGCAAAAAAGTAACTAGGCAGTAAGTAACTAATCATACTGAAGACATTAGAGACTGAAGTTCAGAAACAAAATGGTGAATAGTAATTCTCATAGAAATCTAACTGATCAGAGGCAACAATCAGAAACTCCCAGCTCCCTTCAGTGAAACCTCGCTATCAACCTCAATTTTATGCTAAAACTGATAATGGTGCAGCAATTCCAAGGACCTAGATTCTTAATATGAACTAGTGTGAAGGGAAGAAGGGATTGAAGCATGGAATCTAGCTTTCATCTTGTGAAAACATTTAGTAACTCTGCAAATCAAATGTTTTCCGTGATGGAAATATCCATTTAATGACAGAGACTAGAAACAAAACTCATACTGTCTAAAGGGGAAGTTTCTGAATTCTTTTCCAAAAAGAAGTCATTTTAAATATATTAACTAAATAGAAACTTTGACTGACCCTCTACTGCCGTCGTTTATCTCGGTGTACTTTAAAGCAACTCTCCCATCCATTGATCCCAAAGCAAAGCCTGCATTACGTGGAAGTTAGCATATGCTTGTAATCTGAAGAAAGAGAAATGCCATGATATGGAAACTTGGGTCTTGCAGAGAGGTGGAAACTTAACCAAAAGCACCAGATAATAGAGAAGGCTTGTATACAGGATCAGTAAAATTATTCTAGATTAGGCTTTAAAATGTACATGTTAAATTTTGTGTGACAAGTGCATCAGACGATTGAAAAGAACCTTGTTACATTACCTTCAAAACCAAGAAGTGAACGGACACATTTTACTTCAATGTTCATATGAAATTGTTTCGGTTGAACTAATTTGTTTAAGTTGCGCAAGTCATATGTGCTTACTGATGACCCGACAGCAGCCATCAACTGGAATCTAGAGATTGATATGGACTCCACTTCCGTCCTTTGATTGTCCAAGCTTCCAATAGACTCAGCTGAGCGTGTATCCCAAAATCTTATCTTTTTGTCCCATCCACCGGAGATTACAAGGTCTGGGGCAATCAAGAGAAGAGAAAATGAGTCAGCGACCTAGAACCTAGGAGATGCGCGCAAAAAATAGGAAAAATTTCCACAAAAATGAGCATCGTCAAGTAACTCATATTTGTTTTGAAGGACTTCTCCCATTTCAAAAATATCCAAAATTCCAGAAAGGAGGTGCAACTATCTGAGCCAAATATAAATTTAAACAAAAAAAAAAATGAAATGAGTTCCTCTGTTTATTAAAGAATATGCAATTTTGGCAGCAAAATAGCAGGAAACACAATAATAAAAGACACGAAAATTATACAGAAAGCTGTATACTTTGTGATAAATGAACAATGAACTTACTTGTTTCATCTGAAAATTCAACACAACCAGCCAAATCGTCATGGTTCCCAATTTGATTATCAACTCCGGTACCCAAATCATGCCTATAAAATCCCCCACACAAGGAGTCAATAAAAATTCAATGAGTCAACAAACAACAAAAAATTCGTTGAACCAAAGATAAACCAGATTACAAATAGAATTTACTAAAATATGAGGGGAGCAACATCAAAGGAACGAAATTTAACATAACCCTCAAATTATTCCATAACGACCATTGAAGCTTACTGCACCTGCAAATGGCACCATCTGAAGCCGCCGAAAGAGCTACAGTTTCACTCTGGAAACAACAATCGGTAAGACCAGCAGCTTCTCGGCCGCAAGAAGATTCTAATCTTAGCTTATTCTTGTCAGCATCGTACAGACGAAGACTCTGCACACAGTCACACACCAAAAACGAGAGGGGAAACTGTCAAATGCTGTGAAGCTGAAAAGGTTTAAACAGCATGAAGTAGTAAGGAGCTTACCGAGTCCCAAGAAGAAATCACGAGATTGTTGGAATGCGGGGCGAATCGGATTCTGGAAATGGCATCCCGAATCGGGTTACCACTGAGATTTAATTCCCTTTGTTTCATACTGTATTCCCAATTTGAGAAGAAGAAGTGCTGAATTTAGGCTCGGAATTTGGAGGAGAAGAAAAACGGAGAATCTTTCTCCGTGTACGAGTACGACGTCGTCTCATGCGCTTGCAGAAATTGAATTTGCCTTGATTTGGCGCTTCATCAATGTTTTCAAATTTTTCAGCGATGAAAATATCACAAATGGATTTAGCCCATTCCTAAATCGAAACCTTGCAGGAGCCCATTGGGCATTCATTAGTAAATGGCCCATCTCAATCCAAATGTTAGGTCGAAAAAGAATTCTCAGATTTCACAATATCCCTACAAAATGAAGTGCAATGCAGGAACTTGAAGCGTCTTGATTTTAACACAGGTAGGAAACCATTTCCATAAAAAAAAAACACAGCTAGTAAAATCGCTCAAACATGAAACAGCTACTAAAAAGCCAGAAATTCTTACATATATACAACAGCAACAAGGCAACAAGCTTGTTCCAATTCCAGGGAAAACCAAAAATGAGAAGTTAAAACGTGACATTATATTAGGCCAACAGGATAATTTGTGTTTCTTCTGCTTCAGTTTCTTCATTCCTCTTTCCATGCAGGAACTTTCAATTCACACACTAAAATCATTGAACTTTTCAGGGATGTAGAAGTCGAATTTGACATCAACTGAACCAGAACTTTCGCCGTTGTCTTTGTACTCAACATTCAGAATTTGCCCGGTGGGATCATCCTCTTGATATTCAGGTCTGACACGCCTAACAGGCACTGTGACTGAGTAGATAGTCCCAAGGTCTGGATCTGTTGACACACTCAGTTGAACCTTGTCCTGTGATTCTATCTCCACGAAATCGGATAAGGCAGTTACAATGTTACTAACTATTTTCTGCTTTGCCTCATCACTCACAGCACATCGATCAGAGAAGAGGATCATCTTCAACCGTTGCTTGGCAATGTTTGCGTTGGAGTTCCTTCTTGTGGCAGGAGAAGGAAATACTATCTTCCAAGCCAGACTCAACCGCTCGAAAAAGTTCATGTTTATGGCATTATGTAGAAAGTAATCAAGTTCCTGGCTTACGGCACTTGAAGACTGCTTGTTTTCTCCAAAGATCCCAAGAGTTCGTTTGGCATGGCAACGAAAATTGTGGCCGTCAACTGCTGCACGAGACAATTTAGGTGTTGCCTCAAACACTGTCGATCCACCACCGTAATGGAAAGAACCAAATTCTACCTGCAATACCCATTATCAATGTAAGCATTAATCTTTATGAAACCCTAAAGAACCATGAAGTTCCCAGGACATCTTCTTCGAAATATCTTCCAAGTTTCTGAGCATACAGTGTTAAAGTTCAACCCTAAAACTTCTACTCTTCCACTGATACAAAGCAGTTCATACCATATCAAGTTCAGACAAACTCATCGAACACTGAGATCGAATGCATTGCTTCTTTTGACAGTTTACAGCTATTGTGAATGTCTATTAATCACAAATTCAAATCATACTACTTGAAGGTATAAGCAATGCAACAGAATTTCTCACACACTACGACAAAGTCTATCATCTGCCTCCAAATTTAGCATGAAAAGTTTACACAGGCGAGATGCATCCCAGGTATTACAATGTCTGTCAATACCTTCATAAAACTAACAAGTCGACAATACCTTATCCCGGAAAACTGAAACCATATTTTCCAATCAGGGAAAACGAACTGTAATCTAAGTCAATAACAGTGATTATCAATGACTTCGGGCTAAAATGAGGTTAAAATAAAACCCAATTTCCAATCGAGTCAATCAAGCCGGCCCTCTTGAAATGCAACAGAAAGAGCTCGTATTTTAATTTAGCAGTACCGAAAGATATTTTCAAAAAAAAAAAAAAAGAAAGAAAAACCCCAAAAAACACAATGAAGCGAGGAGCTAAGAAAGTATACCTTCGAGGGTGGAAACGAACAGCGGGGAAGAGGGTTGATTGAATGTGGGCCAAGAGATGCGGTGACTCTCAAATCCCCTGATACCGCCATTACTTTTGTAGCTCTCTCTCACTGAATTTTTTTTTACTTCCCTTCAAGAAATTAGGGTTTACAGAAGTCAAGGTTGGCTGATTTTCTGATGTTGTGACACCAAATGGAGGAACTGCATTCGGGGTAGATGCTCACTGGCGTAAAGACTGAAGTACTAGTAATTGGTAAAGTTTATTGTACGCCGTCGTATTTAGTTGACATTCACACGATTTTTAATGCAATTTTTGTCCCTGTAGTTTCATGCATTGCCTAATTTGTCACGAATGTTTTGGACAATCAAATTTTATCCGATTAACATAAAATCATCAGACCACTATAAGTAAGAATTTTATTTTCAGTAGAAGGGTCCTAATTCATAACTAAGTATAACTTCTAGTGTAGCCCTCCAACGAAATATACTAAAATAAAATTATTTAAATTTGTTTTCCGCTATCATTTTGAGTCTACATTAATAACAATTATGAGTTACTCAACGAATTCTTCATATAAAATGAACGTTAAAGGAGTTAACACAATGAGATTTTAACAATGTAAGTACTTCAACAATGAATTCAGTGGATATATGAGTGTTTATACGTGATAAACTTAATATGATTGATCCTAATGCCTTAATTTTTCATTTATCTCTAAAAAAAAAAAGGATCATGCTCAAGGTGGTGTAAATTACCACTCATGTTACTGGCGTTCCAAAATTCATAATCACGAATTTCAAGATAATTGTATATTGAGAGCATCCTCAATACTCCTTGGTAAAATGTGTCCTAAACTTTTACACATTACTATGTTTGACAGTGACAAGTAAAATAGTTTTTTCTACGAAAAAATGGTAATTACTAAAAAATGTGGTAAAACATGAGACCGTTTTGGTCCACCATTGCAGGGCACTTTGTCGCAGCTATTCCTTTTTGTTTTTTGTTTTTTTTTTTTAACAACAACTATTTTTTTCATTTTGTGACAAGTTTTTTGTGTCTTTCATTTTGCGCTAGACCCACATTTTTTGACTTATTGGGTAGGAAAGAGGAATAATTGTAGAATAGACGGGTGTATTCCTTTAAATGGTTCACGGTAGCCAAATGAATGCAAGTAACTGACACACATTTCAAGCACCAGTTACTGCTCATTGGGAGAGCTCTAACTATTAGTTTCGTGTCGTAACTACTTTCTGTATATTTTGTGTTGATATAGAATTATGAGGTATTGATTCTAGTCCTTTTGTCAGAGAAAGTATCACAATATTATTTCCTTTTCTATTCACATAACATAAAATCTAAGGCTTTGTTTGTTTAATTTTTTTATGATTTTTCAAGAATTAGTAATTAATAACAGTCCCATCCCAACATACCTGTTTACATTTTCAATACAATTTTTTACATTCTCAATAAAAAAAAACACTTAAAAACGCACATTGAAACAACGAAACAAACATACCCTAAGCATTTGACTCAACAAAATGATATTGTTCGTACTTGTATTTTTTAATATAATTGTCACTCATTTATGGTTAAAAAAAAAAAAAAACTCAACAAAATGTTCGTAAAATATGTTTTATTTATTTACACTACTATTATTTTTGTGGAAGATAGAGAAAAACTGAAATCATAGGGTTCAGTTACGACCCTTTCACAAAACTACGAGGATTCATAAGATAAATAATCATCGATTATTCCCATTATTCGGCCTCTACAATTTCAGGTTATGGTTCACATTAATTCAACCTTTTGTAAGACCACAGTGTGCGTAGATGGGAAGATGGAGAGCTTCCCTCGCCATAGCCACCATAGCTAAAATCCTCAACCAAAAGAGTAACCCTAACATATTACCATTTTTTCCTAAATCCAGAATTCAGCTTTCCAATTTTAGACCATTTTCTGGCGCCTCTTCCTCCGCCGTGCAGTATGTCGACGTTCACCATGAACAACCCCATCAACAAGACTCCGACGATTATCGTTCCTCGTACTTGGACGAAGACGAAGACGAAAACATTGGGAAAATCCCAATCAAAGCATATTTTCTTTCCACAAGGTTCAATTCATCATTTTGTGTTTCCGTGATTATGGTTTTGATATCCCTCAACTTAAGTATACGAATTATGTGAGGAGGCCTTGTTGGTTGTCTTTTGACGTTCTCGTGTGTGCTATACTTTTGTTTGTTATCTGTCCGTGGGACTTTAAAGTTTTAATGGGCTTAAAGCTATTTCATGCCACCGTGATTTGTGCGTTTGGCGATACTTGATGATCTTGGTAAACTTAAAATTGGTGTGGTTTAGAATGCAGTTGTTCCACAACTGAGTTTAAAAGTGCAAGGTTTCTGTTCTAATAGCCTTAAGGGGCTGAAACTAGCATTGGTTGTATATTATAAAGTTTGCTTCTTCTTCTTTTTTTTGTTTTTGTTTTCTTTAATACTCAAAAGGAGTTTTGCTCATGTCACTTGTTTTCTGCTACAATGGAGGATGATTGATTCGGTTAGTATTTAGTTGATAATGCTAGGCAGTTGGATGTACTCTGTTTATTCTCATATTCAACCCAATTTGCCTGCGGAGTGGCCTATGGATTTCTGGATTTGATTTGTTGCAAAGAACTTCTCCTTTATTATTGAACTCCAGATACTTCCTTTGCCCCCAACATGATTGTTGCGTTTGTTGTAATGAAAGTAGTACAAAAACTAGACAATCACTTCAGGACAGAGAAATTATGTTACCGATGCCCTCAGAAGCTTCTTTTATCAGTGTGTTTCATTCCCTTTCTTCGCGAAGCTAATTATGCAAGAGTATCCAAAAATTTTCGAAGTGGATCCTCTCTGCTGTATTTGTAGGTTGAATTATGTTATCCCATTCATATTTAACTAGGTGATTTATGTGAATTCTTTGTGTTATAAAGGGTTGAATCATCTGAGCGTACTTGCTTCTGGCATCTCCCTAGTATTCTGTTTTAGTCAGTTGTGTTTTCTTTTTTATATTTTTCTCAGATTCATCTTTTTGGCAGTATTGATCTGAAGAGCATGCAAGCCGAGAATTTAAGAAATTTTGTCATTCCAACATCTCGTTCAACAAATTCCATCGCACTCAGATTTTGTGACCCTCAGCCCATGATGCCTGTAAGAAGGATTGTTGACTGATGCATATAATTCAATAATCTTTCTTGTCCCTTCTGTATTGTTGCCTATTCCCCTCTATTTCATTGCCTCCTTGACAGCATACGCGTGATTTGTTTCAAATGCTTATTGCTTTATGCCTGAAATACATATAATGAGCAAGTAACGAGAGGGGGACAGTAGCTTCGAGTGAAGTGCCTTTGAAAATGAAAAGGTTCAAACATTGTTTGCAATCAAAAGGTTGGAACTTCCTGAGCCAAAGCAGATATTTGAGTTAATAATTATGAAATTAAAGGCGGTTAAAGGGTATTTCTAATGAATATTTTTGTTCCCCCAAATGTATTCTTAGTCAATTGTGCATAAGCCAATGTTGGTTTCAATGTAAAACTTGTCCTCCAATTTGCGAGATTTAGTTACTATGTTTTGGCTTATGAAACAATGAGAACATAATTTGATCTGTATGATAATATCTTATATATTAATGTAAGTATGAGGAAACTATCAGTCTAATTGTAAGTGCAAATGTTTGCTTTAGGGCATGGAAGCTAGAGGGATCTCAAATGACTCTCAGTATATGATTGTGTTCCATTATGGTTCAATAGTTCTGTTCAATGTGGCGGATGATAAAGTCGAAACTCACCTGCAACTTGTTAGAAGATATGCGTCTGGCTTGCTTCCTGAAATGAGAAAAGATGGTAAGTTGCATTCATTATAATGTCTGATTTCATCCTGCATTCACTTGCATTCTTGAATTGTTTCTGTTACTTAAAGATCATGAGATATCAATATATCTTTGAATCTCTGTTATCTTTCAATTTAGGGTAAAAAAATTCATCTTGGGTTCAATTTCTGTTATGCATCAGATTATACTGTCAAAGAAAATCCCCAGATGGAGAAGGATATGGAGGGAGGTATGGACTGCGTAGTTGTAAAAGATCTTGACATTGATAGCATTCGAACAATTAGCAGTGTGCTTGGGCAAAGTATTGCTCTGGACTATTTTGTTTCTCAGGTAACTTTCTTGAGCTATTTCAGTATACCTGACATTGAGATTGTCTGGCATTTGGTGAGATTGTGAGAAAGAATCTTTTTATTTTTTCTCTATGCTAAACTGGTTTAATAAATATCTGGAAAAGGAACTCTTTTTTTGTTCAATTTATCATTTCGATAGTGAATTGTCCTTATAATTAGGTGGATGGTATGGTTGAGGAATTTACACATATAAATCGTGGGATGGAGAGAACTGGAACTTTTACTCTGGACCGCAAAAAGCTATTTCAACTTGTTGGGAAGGCTAATTCGAATCTAGCAGACGTGATTCTTAAAGTTGGCCTCTTTGATAGGTAATATGCTTTTTTTGTTTTTTCTTTTCATGTCTTCGATGTGCAAGACTTATGTTCATGGGCTAGGCATTATCATTAAGAAAACTCAAAGTTGCAAAATGGTTGTTTTCCTTGTGAAATGTACTTAGCTTATTGCATCATAGCAGAACACATTACGCATAGAGCTTGGTTGCTCAGTGATAGAAGGAAAATGGTGATGTAGTTCTGGAAAAGGGAAGGGGCAATGAATTGGTTAGTTTACTTGTGGTTGTACGATCTTGTGTTTCTATTACAGATTTCATAGATTGTTTTATAACTATATTGCTCGTCTATATTATTATGTGTCGCTTGCATGAGATGAAAGAATGTTGATCAATATATTTAAAGCTCCACTCTCCTGATATGTTTACTTGATTTTTGAATAATGTGGTGGAGTCAATATGCTGCAAAAGAAGTTTTGTTTGTTTATCTCATAATTTCTGTAGTATCAAGCTGGTTTTGTAATTTCATTACTCCTTTTCAATTTACTTCTTGTTCAAATTATTTTTCTTTGTTCACCTTTGTGTGTCTTTTGAACCATTCTTCCATGACTTTACCTTCCAGATCAGAAATTGCTTGGAGGGACGCTAAATATGCTCAGATATATGAATATCTTCGGGAGGAATACGAGGTCACACAACGTTTTGGAAACCTCAATTTTAAGCTAAAATTTGTTGAGGTCAGTCTCACTTTTGTGTGCTATGGCTGCTATATATTTGTCTTGCTCATGGTTGCTATGTAACTTAATAACTGCTATATTTTTTTCTGAGAAGTTGATGATGTGTTCTTGTGAAAATATGATTCGAAATCCGTGCTCTTGTGGTTGTGGATGTTAGACTTGATCTTGCATTTTTAGATTTTCTGTGTTTTTATGTACTTTCAGATGCTTTTTCGAGCTGTCATGCTAGTTTGGCATAGTGATTGTCTTCTATAGCATATGAATCATCATAGAAGTCTGTCGATTTAAAAGGTAATTGGCATGCATAAATTTGATCGAGTTACTTTCTCTTGCAGCATAATATTCATTTTCTCCAAGAAGTTCTCCAGAACAGGAGGAGCAATCTTCTGGAGTGGGTCATCGTGGTCTTACTGAGTATATCTAATGCAGTAACAGCATACGAGATGTTTTTTGATTCTGGTGCTGCTGCTGTTGTGATGTGATCATAATTACTCGGAAGTCTGTACCACACGAGGAAGGTTGCAGATCTTAGGCACATTAATACACTCTAACAAAGCAGTATATGTTCTGGCTTTTTGGCCATTTGGAATTCAGTGCATTCTTTCTATGAGAATCTTATAGTAACAGATATTGATTAGTTTGGTTAGTTCACCTTTTGCTAAAATATACTAGTAGATTCCTCTTTATAATGTATAGAGCACTCAAATAATTTAATGAAATGCGTTTTGCAGTTCTGTATCCTGACTTCTGGAAAATATTTTGCTGTGCAGAACATCAGAATAAAATTTTAGGAATATAATTCTAGGGCTCTTACATTATAACATCAGCATTACTTGTTCGACCAATGAAAAAGAAACGAATTGCATTGCCTTGTGATAAGGGAGAGAACAACTAACTACCGCATGTGGAGCACTTAAGAAGTTAAGCTAACTGATGGCATTCTAACACCAGTAGTTACCACTTCTAATTGAATCATGAAGATCATGAGAATCAAAGCATACTAACATTCTAAACTTCTAACATCAAAATTCTTTGATTCTAATGGCAACCTGAGGAACATCATAAGCATCCTTCGGCCTTGATTTCTTGACACCTGCAGTGAACGATACTTTGTCCGACTTGTGGCCTTCAACCCCTACAGTGGTCACTTTAGCCCAAACCAAGACCTTTGTCTTCATTCCTTCAATGCCTGTCAGTTTACCCCTCATCAGGATGCCCTTGACCCTGGGGGCATACCTTATTGTGGAGGAGTCCTTGAAGCTTACTTCACAAGCGGCAGGTAAGTAGACAGTCAGCTTGGACTTCGATTCATCATATTCATAGCTTGTTGCATTGATGGGAAAGAGACCAGGAGGCAGGTTGTACTCCTGAAGAAGAACTGGTAAGCTTTTCAGAGGCTTCCCTGGAGCAAAGAGTAAAAATGGCAACAGTTTGAGCAAGTCGATGATTACCCTCAAGATTGTTATTAAGTTCATAGGCCACATTATTCAACACTATAAAACAAATGGCGAATGTCAACATGTTTCAGACAAGTTTGTTAGCAAACCACATGTATCATAATCAAAATGCTTGCTTTGAGGTTTGGGAAAATATGAGTAGATTCCAGATCATAACACTAAGAACATACAGATAGCCGCAGTCAGAATTGATTACGTTAAGCGGAGTAGCAAACATTACCTTTTAGCTTGTTGAAAACCCATTTTGCCTTCTCTTCAACAGTATTTGAGAAAGTCTGAGAAAATGAAAGCTTCAATTAGTTGAATCAGCAAGGCTTTTATATATTTGCTGCAAGTGAAACAAAACTATGCTGGTACCATTCTTGTTTTTGTCGAATTAGTACCAGAAGGCAGAAATCGTTTATAAGTAGCAATAAATTATAAGTGCACATCACACCAGAAAGTAACTACTTGTGCATCAACCTTCATTCAACATTGTTCATCTTGTTTCTCAACTCTCGGGTCACTTTAAAGGTAACTTCTGAAAAAGCAGAGCCACATTATATTTTGTTCAATTGTTTGTCCCAAAAAAGGGAGGCAGGCCTTACCCATCTTCATAAGAAGTGTAACTGGTTTAGACTTTTCTTTTTTCCTTTCTTAACCGTTTTACAGTTTACACTACTGAGAGCTTGATGAAGATTCTTAAAGGTAAATTTTCCCTAAAATCGACTCCAGTAAGGGTTCTTTACTTGCCTAGGGCTTCATCTTACCTGGGTAGATGTGATTTATCATATTGAACAACAATAAGAAAAGAAACATTCACCCAATTCTGAAATGCATCATCTTTGCAGTTTGCACAGAATCCCTTCTGTTGTTTTTGGGGCAAAATTACTTTTAAGATATGAACTTTTCATTTTACATTATTCATAATTACAGAAGGAAAACAACAAACAACCCTGATTACTAAGCAGGTTTAGTTAATCTCTTAATCAACAACAAATCAAAACACCCAAAAACATGGACACCAAACTAGTACTAGAAACATTCAATGGGGAATACAAACGATCCAAATTACAGATGTAGAGAATAAAAAGAAGATAATCCAAAAAGGGTAATCATTTCTTACACTGAAATCTTCAGAGATGTTGGAGAATTCTTGCTTAGCTTTCTTTGTAAGCCAAAAGCTTCCAGCTTTGATGCTCTCAACTTTAGTCAGAGCTTTCTCCATTCTGCTCTCCCCTTTTTTTTAAAATCAAAGTGCCCTCTTTTCACTCTCCTCTCACTCACTCAACACTGTGGAAGTGGGTTTTATAGCAAAGTCTCTCTGGGGAATAATTCATCAAAAAAGTAGCCGCTGAGGTTGAAATCTTTACCCAATAACAACAACGAAGCTTTTTGAACAAATGCCTCTGAGAGAAAGCAAAACATTAGTGGCCCACTATCTGTAAACAACAAAGGATGTATGTGGTAAAAAAAAAAAAAACACTTTGAATTCTGCAATCTATTTTTAGATTTTAAGTTTTATACACAATTTTGCTTTTATCGGAAATTCAAACACAAAATCTAATGGTTAACGTCGTTATGATTCACCTTCCTTTCGGATTGCAAAATTTTCGTTTGACCTAGTTAGCTGGAAATAGTAGTTTAGGATATAAATGTGATACTCCCTCCATTCCATTTTAATATACTCACTTTTCCTCTTGAGATGTTTCAAAACTTAGTCCTATTTCAAACAATTAATTAATTTTTTCTATAAACTTTCTAATATATCCTTCCCACTTTCACTAAAATCAATAACATTTAAGAAATTTCAACTATTACTCTCTCGTATCAAGTTATCAACTAATAACTCACTAGTCATTAATAAGGGTGTAATAGGAATTTTATTTAAAATTAATTACATAAACTACATTACCCACTTTTTCTTAATCTCCGTATATGTCTAAATGGACCTATTGAATTGGAATGGAGAGAATATCTTCTACCCAAAAAATGTGAAATTTTATTTCCTAACCAAAAAAAAAAGAAGAAAGAGAGGATAAATTGCGAATAAATGAATCAAACTTCAAAGTGCATCTAGGGCTGTCAACAAACCGAGCATTTCGCGAGCAGTTCGCGAATAACTTGGTCAAAACTTGACTTAAATTCGACTCTGACCGAATTAGAGCCGAATTCGATTAGTTAGATTAGATAGACAAGTCGAACACGAGCATCAATACACTTGATTCGAGAGCTCATTGAGCCTATTCGAGTTTATTATAAATTATTTTATTTTTATTATGAATTATATATAATTCATGAAAACTTTTCTTTTTATTTCTTAAAAATTATTGTCCTTAATATTTTGAAGATGTAATAATAGGATATACATATTTTTTATGATTTGTCAAAGAATTTTGCTCATAGAATATATAAATTGAACTTGTTGAATTAAAAATGACAAGTATTAAAATTTATTCGAGTTCAATATTATCAAGTATTCGAGCTTAATTTTTATCAGACACAAAAACTCGAGCCAAGCGCGAGCTATTCGTTTTTATTTTAAGCCAAACTCAAACTTCAATTTAGATGTTCGACCGAATTCGAACTCGAATACGAGCTCCACATTTTTTGTCGAACTTGACCTCGAGCACCTAACTGTTTAGGCTTGTCTCGATTTGTTGATAACCCTAAGTGCATCAAGCATATATGCAATGGCATTGCCTGACCAGACGGAGAAAAGCCAGCAACAAATAGTATTTCCCTCATGATTTTCTAATGGATGCACCAGATTAACACCGATTTCTAATGAGTTAAGTTACCCAAAAAAAAAATTATATTTCTTTCAGTCTCAAAATTTCTTTTATGTTAATACAATAAACAAGGCATTACAATTTACAAACAATTAACAAACCATTGTTCTTGTGTTCCGATAGAATTAGCAATTGATAATAATTGTTGAAATAAGAAGCACCGTGGCAAAAATTGGGTTAGGCTTTGGATAATTTGGGTCTACTCCAGCCCAAACGAGTGACATAATCCATTATCACATGGCCGGCTCTTATACTCGTCCAAATTCTCATTTCAAGAATGATGTAGTCAATAGATCTTGAATTTATTTATTGACTTAAGGTTTGTTTGATAAAATCATTTGATTCTTACAATTATTAGATTAAGTACTTTTTTTATTTCAGCATATTTGATAATAAAAATAAATCTCTTAATGAATTAAATGGTGCTGAATAAATTCAATATTTTTAATTCACTATTAATTATTCAAAATTAAGCATTGTTGCACTAGCCTGGAAGCTGAATTTTGGGGTGCATTCATATACCATAAAATGATCGCTTGGGATTTAGGGTTTAAGATGGTCCAACTAGAGTCAAAACTTTGCGGATGAGTTTTTGACAAATGAGGATTCCTCTTCTGTAAACATCAATAGGATTAAGGCTCCGTTTGATAAAATTGAAGTCTGAAATCTGAAATCTGAAATCTGAAAACTGAAAGCTGAATTAAATAAGTGGCTGAATCTGAATGACTGAATTAGGTAAATTCAAATATCTGAATCTAAACACTGATTTGATCTAGACTGTTTGATAATATGATATGTCTGAAGTCTGAATATAGAAAAAATTACCAATTTGTCCTTATATTTAAATTTGAAGATTTTTAATTAATTATAATATACTATATAACTTGTTATTACAATCTTATTATTTAATGGAAGAAATTAGTTTACATAAAAGGTTAATTAACTAAACTATATAAATGATACAAAAAATTTCAAATTCAAATTAAAAGTTTACAAATTTAAAAAACTTATTCTAAAAATATCAAGAGTCAAATTAAACTATAATTATATTTCTTTCATCCTAAAATTGGTTTTTTATTGTTTCACGAAAATTGATCATAAAATTCCTATCAGCTTGTCTATTTCCACCTATGAATGGTCCAGCTGCTACATCACCTTCAAATAATTCTGATTCCTGATCATTGCCAAATATCATATCTTCATTTTCAAATTCTTCGAACCAAGTATATGTAGAGCTAATTTTGCGAAGAAAATTGTGAATAGTCGCACACGCAATGACAATGTTTCTCTGAGTTGGAAATGGATACGGTGACATTGTTTTCAGGATTGGAAAACGTCTTTTTAGTACGCCAAAACTTCGTTCAACTACATTTCTCAATCGGGCATGAGCTTGATTAAATTTTTCCTCTTTTGTTCTTGCACGTCCACCGGATTGAAAGTCTGCTAACCAATATCTGACATTACGGTAGGGTGTCAAGAATCCACAAGTAAGAGGATAAGCTGCATCACATAAATAATATTTTCCTACAATAAAAGAAATGTTTGACTTAAATATCATTAAGTTATATAATTAATTATAGAATTAAAATCAGTTAAAATAAAAACTTACCTGGTGATGGAAAAGAAAAATTACTCGTTGAATCTCGCATAATTTTTGTAAGCACTCTAGAATCATGTGCGGTTCCTTCCCAACTAGCCCACAAAAAGGTATAGACCATGTCAAAATCACAAATTGCAAGTACATTCTGAAAACATTCTCCTTTACCTCTCGCTCGATAGGGAGTTTGTTCACGTGGTATGACTGCATTTATAAGAGTCCCATCTAAAGCACCAATTGCACCCTTAAATATATAGAGAAAACATGAAAGCCAAATTAGTTCACGGTATCCAAAATAGATAGTGATAGAAGCTATGAAAAATAATAAATATAACATTAAAAACTCACCAGAAAAAATGTGTCCCGAATTTGGCGTTGACATTGACTGTCGAATACACTTGGATTGAAATTTGGAACAATCATCTCCTTTGAAAATTTAAGCATAGCTTCAAGCACTTCATAAAAGTACGTGTGAATTGTTTGAGTTGAATGTTGATATCTTCGTTTTACTGCACGAGTTGAATGGTGTAAACCTACACCTGTAAGAAACATTGCTATCTTTTCTTCGACTGAAATGTATCTACTATCAGTTATCCAACATCTAGTCCGAAAGTGACCACGTAGGCGCATAAATGCTAGTAGTTCCATACGCAACATATCCATTGAGTGTGATGGATTTCCTCCAATAATTTCTTCAACATATGCAGTGCTTGTTAATGCTGAATTTGTATCTGGTCGGCGTCCAATGCGTCTAATTCTGAGCTTTTTTAGAATTAATATTATTGCTAAAATCTTTAGCAACTTTTTTTTCTTTTCAGATAACATATGTTCAAAAAATACATTAATGAATAATTTAAGCAATTGAAAATATTGCAACTCAGTAATAAATACCATTAAATAACAAGTTACAACTTATTCATTCAGGAAAAAAATTCAAAGACAAAAATAACAAACCTTCAGCAAAAAAAACCCCAAAAAAAAAAAGTAAAAACATCAAGAGTACCATAAATTTCTAAAATATAAAGTAAGCCTAACTTTTTCCCGTTCATTGTTATCCAATTTTTGCAAACTTCTTCAGATTTTGAGCTTAAGCGAACCCATTGTTCCCTATAGGCCTTGCTCTCACAAAAAATGGAAGCGGCAACTATATATAATGAGTCTGTCTCTCCTAAAGAATCCATTTTATCCATAATCTTATTGCACTCATCCATACTTGGTCCGTCTGATTCTTCTAAAGTTTTGAGAACCGTAGCTATATGATCATCCATATCATTTAACTTTCCAGAGTTGTTTTTCTTTTGACGCTTGGCTTCTTTTTTTTCCTTTTCTTTTGGTTGGATTGAAGTAGATGGTTTGTCTTCTTGATCATTTTCAACATCGATTATTGGTACCTTGCAACCATCAGCCGGCAACCCTTCTTTTGAAGGACCCCAACCATCTTTTCCTGTAGCTCCCATGCCATGAAATAACGCAATCATTTCATCTGCGTGGGGCAAAGGACTGTGTCGAAATTGTTTTGCTTCTGGATTGCTTTGCATAATAAATTAAAGAATTTAAATAATTTATATTTGTGGTAAATTATATTGATTTGTGTAACATAATGTACCTGTATGTACTCGTCCCATTGCTCTGGACTCTAATTTATAGTGTTTGTTACTTCATCATAATGAGTGTTTCCTGTAATTCCTATAAGTTTATTCCATACTTGAGTTTTCCTCTTCAGAAAGTCCCACTCATTTTTTAGTTGCTTTTGTGTTAGGTTAATACCTAGTTCCATCTTCAATGTCTTCCTCAAACTCTCCCAAGATTCTTTCTTTAAACTTCCTCCAGAAACCCGTCTAGCATTCACTTCATCTAAACACAACTCTATGTAGCGTTTAAATAATTTTGGATCTTTCCAAGTGATTCTCGAGACCGGTTCTTCTGGTTTCATCCTGTTGGATGTATTTCATTATGTATTATTTATTTTTACATTGAAAAATATAGGTGTCCTTGAGAATAAAAAAAATGAAAACCCCAGTAAGCTGCAACAAGTTTTATTCAAACAGAAATGTAAGCATAGCAGTCTTGTCCATGGTAGTAAGAAATCAGTTTAGTTAAATTGAAAAAAAAAAAAAAGACACCAAGAACAGATTGCATTTTGCAGAAGCGAAAATTTACATCTACCATAGCCGAATTATTATATCAACCCAATACAACCCATCTAAAAGACATAATGTGAGAGAAATTTAAGTTACAAATGGCAAATGACAAAGGAAAGTACTAGATTATGTTGGAAAAGTTGAGCAAGAATGCTAACAGATTATGACAACCAAATTATCAACGTCGAAAAATGTATAGATACCAGCTTTTGAGTATTACGAAGATGCAACAAAATCAACTAAAATGGAAAGCAAAAGGGGAGGTTATTTGGGACATTTTTAAAACAAAAAATAACGTGTTTTGTCGAAGAAAAATGAGAAATCAACCTTGAATATGGATGATGATGATGTGAATTTCATTCGTAGTAGTAGTACTGTTTGAAGAAGGATAGAGGAGGCATTACTCAAAGTGGAGAAAGAAGGACGAAAGGGCTCAAATATTTGGAATTGTATTATTGCCTTTGATAGCTACTATAAATTATTAGGCTTTTAGAATGTTATGGGCTCTTCATCTGCCTAGAATAAAAAAAAAAAAAAAGTGTGCCACTGCGTGTTTTTTTAATACAGTACACAAAAATGCAGCTTTAGAAACTAGTCTTTGTTGCACTCAAGCTCCGGTACATGAGTGGTTGATGCCGAACTTTAAGAAAAAAATAGAAACTTGCATTATAGAGGCACCGCTATAGGATGCAACCCAAACAAATTAACATCACATTGGGTACATGCAAACCAGCAAATGACAAAATCTAACTGCAAACAACACAACACAAACAGTTTTTATATATTCAAAATCATTTTGAAACAAAAGAGAAAAGAAGTGATTAATGCATTAAAATCAGAAACCTCAAACCCTAGTTTTTGGAAATAAATGCATTGCATATACAAAGAATGATGCATTTGAAAGAGTCTTTTGATGATCAGTTTAGCGGAGTCAATTTTTTTTTTAAAAAAAGAAGAAATTACTCGATCCAAAACCATTATAATCGCAACGAGGAGAAAGCTATTCCTCCATCCAAACTGTCACAACAACAACAGAGGCTGCACTTGTATCAATTCAAAAACTAATTTCTCACTCCTGAACAAGGATATGTAATTTAGCTTCACTAGCACAAAGAAGATACACTGAAAATAATAAGGTTAATACCAATAAACTAATGCTCTCAAAAAATCTTATTGTTAGAAAAATAGAAATCTACTGCAACATATACAATCTATCAAAATTTAGCAGCGATGAATTGGATCCGTTCAACAAGGTTAAATTAACGATGGTGAAGAATTTGGCAGAGAGAATAATTTGGTAAAACATATACCAAGTGGTAAAGCTCGGAGACGGTAAAATTCCAAATAAACTCAATCCACATAGAAGGAGAAAAAAAAACAACGGATGAAGCTATTCACTTAACTTAAATTGCTACAATAATCAAATTCTTAATGAAAGTAATGAATTATGGAGTTAAAAGAGAACTTTACATTTGATGGGATCAACTTCTTCGGATATCAGATGATTGGAACGCCGCAATTAGCTTTCTCTCCGTCCTTTTGATGGGCTCAACTTCTTCAGATAGCAGATAATCAAAACGCCGCAAATATGAAGGCAATGCAAATTATAGTGCCGTTGTTCCACTCCCGCTAGCGCTCAACTCACAACGTCTGGAACCAAAAAACATACAAAAATAAAACTTAATCAAAGGACAAACAAATAACAAGGGGTAAAGAAAAGCATAATCAAATCGTTAGTAACCCCATGCTCCGAAACACCTCTGTATAAAACATAAAATCAGAAATTAAACTAAACAAAGCCGAAAGATACCTTTTGGAAGATAGTTTCTTTCGTTTTTTAAATTTTTTTCTCCAAAGTAGCTTGTGACCTAATTTATAAGAATATTATGGAGCGATTATAACGGAAGAATCATTTTTTATTAGAGATTGTTTAGATTTGATACGGGAGATCTTTGGAGGTGATCAGAAAATTTTGATAAGGAGATGAAGAGAGGCAGAAAAAAGACGTGATAATCAAGGGTACGGCAGTCATAAAAAAAATCTACTAAAAATCCTAACGTCTGAGCGTATTTAGAGAAAAGTGTTAAGTAATAATCAAATCACTTAATTTTAGGAAAGGAATTGAACATGGGATTAAGTGCCACTGAATTAAATAAGATTTTAAAATTTCTATTAACAAACAATAAAAATTAGAAAAGTACTTAATCCATTAAGTTTCAATACTTATTTGGGTTATCAAACACAGCCTAAATTTTTACCTAAAGTCAATCGGCCGGTTTTCAATGATCACACTCGAAATGTTCATAAAGATGTATTAGTAACATTTGATTTCTCTTATTTAAGGAGTTAACATATCTTGTCAATACCTCTTCTTGTTTTTATGGACATAAAGCATCTTCATTTTCATTCTCATTTGGATGTTTTGTGATGATTAAACTTATGTCTCTTCGGTATTATTAAAAATAAATAAATATCTTGATTCTAGGAAGAGCCACTAAACTCGTTAGGGAATTGAATAACAGTTTAGTAGTTAGGTTGCTGTCTTTCATGGTAATATATCAGGGTTCGATTCCCACCAAGGATTGCAAAGGAGGATTTTACCCAATTTAAGTGGGGTTCACTGAGATGGATTTTTTTTTAAAAAAAAACGTGTTACGAGTTAAGGTAAGATTGTGTGACATAGATAAAAGTATGTGATCATCACCGATTGGGAGTACCGACAAATATTTCTCATTTTTGTTAATGGGATTTGGGGGAATTAATACTAGTACACTTTACTAAAAAAAGAAAAAAAAATACAATAGATATACAAATATCTACATGGAACATGAAAGAAAATTTTAATTTTACAGACTAACTAGACACAGAACTTGGATTGTATTTTTTAATTTATAGTACTTAATTAAAGTACCATACAAGCTGCTGATGTGTCAACACCACAATGAAAATTTTCTCGCCAAAAGTCATATTCAGTACAAAATCATTTTTGCATGTGGCACTCTAACTATTTCGAAAAAAAGATGGAATAAATAAATAAATAAATCTCTTAATTATAGCTCCATACTAATCTCTTAATTAAAGCTATATACTAATCCCTTAAAACAAGAAACTTGAGTTGATAAAAGCAAATGTAAAAAAATCTCCTTAAATCACGTAAAACATTACATCGAGTAACGCCTCCCTAATCTTCGTAAATAAAAAAGGGTTAGGTGAAAATTAGTTCTAGCATACAATGAGCTCAATCAAATATATAATACCTCCATTAAGTATTTTTGTTCAATATAATATAATTGGCTCAATGAAAATAAAGGCGACCCCCTTAATATTTTTACTCCAGCAGACAATTGGCTTAATCAAGAAGACATCAATCCTTAAAATTTAACTTAAATTCTAGCAACGGGAAAACTAAAGAAATTCCATCATGCTATCACGGGAGATTAATACCGAGGAGCAAAAGATGATCAACTCTCCATTATGGCAATCATGATATTGTATCCAAGGATTCTACCACCGAATGTTTATTTGTTAGTTTAAGAGATATTATCTCGATAGTATTGTAATTTGTTATTAGTCGACGGGCATGACTCGTGGATAAAAAACAAAAAAAATAAAATAAAATTATACGATTAAAATTGTATTAAAAAAATTGTTATTTACTTACACGTACAAAATTCCACGTTATCATTATCTGTTTTATAATATTATATATATTATACGTAATATTACTCTAAAATATGCTTTTTTACTTATATTTTTTTATTTAATAATTTTAAAATACAGGCGCCGGTGACATTGGTCCGGGCAAGCATCTAATTTTCATTATTCAACACGGAAAAACAAAAAGAAGAAGAAATTTAACACAAGGGCCGTGAATGATGTGCGTATGTGTTGCAATGTAAATTAACAAAATTAAAAATGACAAAAAAAAAAATGAAAAAAGGTCTGGAGAATCCACATCACAGAAACCACAAAGGTGTCTAAATCGGATAGATCTGATTGCGGCTATCAAACGAGCTGACCCTACAAAAGCTCATGTCGCTGTCAACGATCAACCCAAAACCTTGGGCTAACAGTCTAAAACGTAAATTAAACTAAAATGAAATGACTCCAAAATTAGACTATTACCAACTTTAATACTAACCGATCAATAAACTGTACCCAGGTGGTGCGAGATTTTTAAAATATAATTAATTTATATACTAAATATAATGTTTAAGAAGCATGTGTGAAAATGATTTTTTTTTCTTTTTTTGTGCGTAAAAATGGTTGAACAAAAAATATTATTAAAAAATAATTATCGGCGCGCGAATGAGGAATTGATTCAGTGGTAAAAACCAACATTGCTCTAAGAGGAGGTCATGAATTTAATCTCCCACTCTAACAAAAAGTGAGGGATTGGCTCTCATCTTACCTATTGACATCTCTAGGGGCTTGTTATGGCTAACCCACTAATAACTTCCGATTTCGCACTCGAGCTTGTCATCCCGAGCTTGCTAAGAATGGTTTACTCCCACTGCGTTTTGCAGGCTATTACAGTAGATGTGGGTTTATGATTTACCCATATCTTCTGGGGTTTCCGGCGTTAAAAAAAAAAAGAAGAAGTTATTGACACTAAATAGAGCAAAAGAAATCGAAATAATTGTAACCTTTCCCCACCCCGTCTGTGACACTAGTGACTAGTCTATATTACTCCAATGAAGAATTGGTATTTTCCCCGTCTCAAAATTATTGTTCAGTTTGAATTTTTCATTTTTAGTATAAATTATACTAAAAGTGAAATTTCAAACTATGGCAATTATTTCGAGAAGGGGAGAGTATTATTAAACAAATTGTAAAATTCAAATTCCAAACATGTTAGAAGGGGCGGTTCACTATATATGCCTAAAAATATCATGTCTTCCGGTCTCGAAATAAATAATAAAACTCTTTAAACAAGTGGAAATGGAGGGACTTTTTTGGAATGGTAGTGGCAAAGGATGAAGAAAACGCCATCAGAAATAAAAGCCGGACAGATTGGGCTCTGGTAATGGGAATCATGATGGTCCCCCCTGGAGGCCCAGCCCACTGAATGATTTTAGCGGGGGAGATTCTGATGAATTCTAAAATGTTGTGTACTTGGGTAAATTTGGCCATATGCAAGTTAAGGGCAATTTAGTTAATTGAATGGAAAAGAGGGGCCTCCGTTTAGCCGGGAATGGAATTCCATGTAGAGTCCCAAAGGCTTCATGGATGAGATCGACCTCGGGATTTGTGACGGGAACATCAGAAAGCGGTGATGAGAATTTCTTGCATCAGATCGGATTCGCTGAAGACATGTACGGACCATCTCAGCGGGTCCACCCTCCCTGAATTTACAATGATATCCTCGCATTATAAAATACTACCTCGGTCCACATTGAGTTTTCAAATGTGTATTAAAAATAATATAAAATCTCAAAACTCAATGTGAATTATTTTTGTGGGACGGAGGAAGTATTACTCTTTCACTTCTTCTCACATATGCTGTTAAAACTCGGTAAATCGCAAAAAAAGATATGTCAAATTTTAATGATGGGATTTGGATATTTTGCTTTCTAACACAATACTTTTCCCCCACTCAATTATGCAATTATAGTCATTAGAAAACTGATTGACAATATTTTCGACTGAAATATTTAGTAGAATCTGACAGAGGTTTATATATGATGATAATACAAACAGGCTAATATAATGTCCAACTTCAGTTTGAACGAAGTTAAATTAGAATTCTTCGAATAATTTTTGATACGGGAATTAGGATTGCCACTTTTCTGGAACTAAAAAATTATGAATTGATTATTTTTTTTCCCATTAACATCTTTGAAGGTATGAATTTATAGTACAGCATGAACTATCCCTTCAAATTGATAATAAAAAATTTATCTTCGGACTTTACTTCTTTCATTATATATACATATATATCAACAATAATAGAGATGTAGTAAAAGATATACAGTGAAAATATAAAGTGAAAGAAAAACTGAAGTTATATATGTATACGGTAGTACAAGTTTATTTGTTTACATTGGAAAAAAAACAAATAAAATTCTCTTGTCGACTTTTCCATCCACATTGTGATTCTTCTCTATCCCTTCCCTCAGTTGCCCTTAGTTGATTTCCCATCAACATTAACACTTGTACATATTTGGTGCCTTGTGCAGAATAAAGTCTAAACTCATTAAAATTATCATCATTATTAACGATATTTCTTGATCGATTTGCATATACTACATATTTTCAGGCTCACAGAAAATTGTTTGAACGTGGAATGCGGAATGTTTCATTTATCCAAAAAAAATAAAATAAAATAAAATTTGCCTCGATCATTTATATATAATCATCAGTAGGATTGTAGGAATGTTTGTTGAGAGAATCTATTAAAAAAAAAAAGCACTTTTGCAAAGATACACATGTTAGATGATTACAAGGCTATTTCCCCTTTGTGAAATCCAAAATGTTGAAATACTACTCCACTTTGGTAGGAAGATGCTCATTGATAGCAACAGCTCTCTGGACTGATATGCTATATAATATATATATATATATATATATATATATATATATATATATATATATATATCCACACGGAAAAGAATTTAACAATTAATTTATCTGTTGTCTCGTCCATTAGATAATTAATTTGGAGGCCTTGTTTAGATGCCATTCTTATACACGTAAACTTTTGTAATACTCCCTCTGTCCCAAAATTATTGTCTAGTTTGAGATTTCACTTTTAGTATATTTTGAACTAAAAATGAAAACTCAAACTGAACAATAATTATGGGACGGAGAGAGTAGTATCTTTCCTTTTTTGAAAGTGGATTTACAATGACTATCAATAATAAGCATCAATTTATAGCTTCCTTTTCTTTTTTTTGGTTATATCAACATTTACAAACCGATTTTCCTTTAGTTAAACTTTCTCCGGAAAAATTGGCGGATCTACCGAAAGCTTTACATGCTTCGTCAATCCTACCATATTCTTTTTCGGTTAGCCAATATTACCCTAAACTATCCAACCGTTAGCCGATTTTGTCCAATTTGCTATTTTTCGTCTAAATTAACGGAGTTCGATTTGTTTTAGTTATAAAAATATCCTAATAGTTTTAAAAATTTATAAAAATAATCCCAAAAATTTACAAAAATTATAAAATAGTCTATTTTTAGTTTTTATTTAAAATTTTCTGTTTTTTATTTCTTTTTACTTTTTTCATAACTATAAAAATATACTATATGATCTTTTAAAAAAATATTTATTTTTAAACTTTAATGTACAAATTTTTAATTACATATTTGTATGCCATGTTTAATTTACATAAGCATATTAATTTTTTAATAATATGGTTTTACAATAATGATACTATTTTTTAATCCATTTTTTCAATCTAAAGAATAAGATTATTTAACTAATACTAATTTTTCACAAAAAAAATTAAACAATTCGCATATATTAAAAAAGAATCTATTAGTATACTTTAATGTATTGCAATTTAATTCAACTGATTTTAGATTGTATTTTAAAATTTAAAAAGAAATCAAAACTAAAATATAAATCTTTTTTAAAAGGCCAAGTACAGACAGAAAGTAAAAAAAAAAAAACACATATTTCGTTTCTACGTTAGTCCAACACAAGAATATAGTGTCGTGGTATTTACAAAAATGGTACAAAATATTTTATAAAAAATATGTATATTTATTACTGCGAGGGTTTAACATTTTGTGATAATGTTTTGAGAATTAATATATCTAAATTTAGCAGGAAGTCTTTTTTTTTTTTTAAATAATAATAATAAAAATCTACTCCAGTACTGGACTCCACCTTTTTTTTTACATTGAAAAAAATTAGATTTCTTCAGTGAGAATCGAACCTCGAACACAGTTTTAATCATCTCATATATTAAATCACCTAACCATCCAATGTAACCCTCTTACCTTTAGTGGACTCCGCTTAAACGTGGGTAAAATCACTCTCCCGGTTAGAAATACTTTGGTGACAATTAATCTTATATCTACTCTCATGAAACTTAACATCCTAAACACTAGACAGTACCCTATATTTTAATTTAATAATTTTTTTTAATTGGATAATACAATCTATGGTCTGTTTAGTTAATTTGCAATAAATTAAAATGTTGTAATATATAGTTTTTTAATCTATGCTAAATGTTTTAGTCAAAAAAATCTTATTCTTTAAATTGAAAAAGACGGATTAAAAGAAAAATATCATTATTGTCTAGCCATATTATTAAAAAAATTAATATGTTTATGTAAATCAATCATGAGTTACAAAATGTATATTTATAAATTTGTACTGTAGTGTTTAAAAATAAATTATTTATTTAAAAGATCATAAAGTATATTTTTATGGTTATGAAAAATAGTAAAAAGAAATAAAAAAATAAAAATTTAAATAAAAATTGAAAAGAGACTATTTTATAATTTTTGTAAATTTTTGGGGTTCTTTTTATAAAAGTTTAAAACTATTAGTGTGTTTTTGTAATTAAAATAAATAAAATTCCGTTAATTTAGACGGAAAATACAAATTGGACAAAATCGGCTAACGGTTGGATAGTTTAGAGTAATATTGGCTAATCGAAAAAAATAGGATAGAATTGACGACGCATGTAAAGTTTTGGGTAGATCCGCCAATTTTTCCAACTTTCTCCCTTTCAAGAAAACAAAAGAAACCAAAACTTTCTCTTATTCATCACTTTTTTCCCGGATAGAATTATCCTTTTGCAGGCCTTTCTATTTTTTCACTTCTCAGCAGACCATTTCTGGGCTTGGGCTGAAAATAATTTTAACAAATGCGTCCAAACAATCCAACAATATCTGCCTTGTCATCTTCGGTCATGCATTCACCGTCCAAACTCCAAAGTATTTTTGTACAACCACCACATAAAATTAAGCAAAAAATAAGTTAGAAAAACGTCAAAGAATTCGGAATGTAACCAAATAATTAAGATAAAGGAGTTCTCCCAACATAACGGTCAAAGTCTAGGAGAGAAGGATATCAAGACTCAAGAGGGTTAGGTGATAGGTTAATGCAAAATTCAGATGACGAAGTTACCAGATATTACATATAACCTTCGTTGAATTAGAGTAACATATCAATTTCGACAACTTAATTCTGGTTTTGTAGTCAACTAATATGCTAATTATGTAATAATTGCGTACCGTGTCTTCATACTTTCCTAGTTCCAACAAAATTTCCTTAATTAGTAGAGCGGAATTGCCATCTGCCAGGACTGCTTTCCCTTTTGTGATTAAATGGTCAAAAAAAAAAAAAAGGGTTCCTTTGCTTGAGATTTGCTCTAACCCTCTTTTCTTCCCTTTTTCTTTTATTGCTTAACAGTACGATAGAAGCTTTTTGTATCACCTTTAAAAGATGCTACTGCCCCCATTTTTTGCTATTCTTTTGGCCCCGCCCCCATAACTTTACTCTAAATTGGTAATCATCCAAAAGTATTCTTAAAGATTCTTTTAATATCCCTCTCCCTTTCTTCCAAAATCAAAACGATGCAGTAAAAAAAAGAAAAGGATCACTAAAACCTTCCTTAATGTACATGATCATTACTAATTATAAGGTCCCTTTAAACGAGACACCACCATTCCGTTCTACAACAAATTTGCAATTTAAGTGAATTAGATTCTCCTATTTTGGCAATATACAAATTCAATTAAATAAGAGAGTAACGATGTGACGTCGATAAACATATACAAGTTATCTAGATAATAAAACCATTCATTATGTTATTTCGCCGAGCCAGTTCATTAGGTATGGTCAATCTTCGATTCTAATATTAGTTATTGATAATTAGAAAGGTGTTGAGAGTAGAAAACAACACACAAAATCAAAGAGAAGTGCGAAAGAAGAGTCCAAAGCGCGCAATCAATCAATTAATATCGAAAGACGAATCTCACCATACACTTAGGAAAGAGGGTCCCTTCCCTTAACCATCAACTTAGTAAAATCTTTCCCACTAGTTGGAAAGTTTCACACATTTTCCATGACAATGACAATGGGGATCATTAAGGGGACCACATTTCAATTCCAGAGTCCCTAATTCTCACAAATGTTAAAACCAAAATCCTGAATTAATGAGAAAAGCCCATTAAAAAACAATCTAGTTGTAAGTAGTACAATAATAATGAATATTGTGATTAACTTTAATTGACTCACTACCCCATCCCATCTGTGAAAGGGGTTCATAAGATTTTAAGGATTAGTAGGAGGGTGTGTGATAATGACAAGTGCTTTTTCTCCATCATGCATATCCTCATTTTGAACGTATGTACGTAACAAATCCATGGTAATATTGGACTAATTCAACATTTTTTTTTTCTAGATTTAGTCAATAACAAATCCATGATGTCGAATTCCCAATTAATTTTAGAGAAGTGATAGAGCCAGTAAGAAGATATAGCGACATTTTGTAGTGACTGATGTGCACATTATAATTGAGGATGAAAAAAAAAATAATTTTTATGGGGAAAAAAAATTTTATACGGAAAAGTTGCTACAAAATAAAAGGATTATAATACTATTTTAACTAAAAAAGTGGATGCACCTCAATCACTATATATTTTCACTATATATTTTCACGATCCTTATCATTTTCCATAATTTTATTACTATTTTCGGTAAACAAATCGTTTCGGATTTTTTAAATTTAAACCCGTGACCAATCGCAACACAGCAACTGGGATATCACTCCTAGAAAATTTCAACCATTTATAATTTATTATAAGTTGGAAGGTGGAGTAAAAGAAAATAGGTTTCTTTTTTTAAAAAAAAAAGAAGAAAAAAACTACTTATGTGACAGAAAGATCAGTTAATTAATCACTTGTATTAGTTGTGATGCGTTTACACGCAGAGAAGCCAAACATGATCTATTCACTATTATCGATTCGTACCTACGGGAAAAAGGCCAAAAAAAAAGAAAAAAAGAAATGACCTATGGGACGCATTGAATATTGGATATGTGCCTTCACACTTTGCTTGAGTTTAAAAATATTATACTCCCTCCATCCCATAAAAATAGTTCAATTTAATAAAAAAATTTGTTTAAAAAAATAGTCCAGTTTCACAAAAGTCAAAATTAATTGAATTGAAATGACTTAAATACCCAAAAGAGTAGAGGTAAGGAAAACAAGTCCACTTCCATTGATTTTCATTTTTTTTAATTTTCTCCTATTTTTTCAAATGATTAAAATATATAAATAATTAAAAAATGTGTTATATATCAAATTAATTTACGTAACGAGATCTTTCCACCAAGATCCATTGTCAATATTTTTTGAGATAAAAATTTTGATCAAATTTAAGTTATAAAATAAATGCATATGTAATAATTTTTATAGAAATAATTAGAAAGGGGATTAGTGAAAGTTATAGGCATAAAATGAGTTATACATTTGGTGTGTTGACCAAATTAAAAAAGTTGTACATTTTTAAACTGGGCTATTTTTTTGGGACGGAGGGAGTATTTCAAATAAAAAAAAGTAGAATATATTTTCTCATTACGGCCTAATAACCCCCCGTTTGGGTGAAATTCAAAGTTTACCTTTAACTTTTTTTTTTGGGGGGGGGGGGTTTGTTCGATTAAAAAGGTTACCTTTATTTTTATGAGTACACGAGGAAAGAAATACAAATAGAATAGCGATCGAAAGTTGAAGTTTGAAGTCATATTATTTAATTTTGACCACAGGTTTAATCCCAAATAACTAAGTGGATCGTGTTCAACTCCGTGTTTTATACATAGATATGCCGTTAATGACTTTACGTAAAATTATTTATCGCTCTCGTATAATTTGCCGGTCAATATTACATGGGTCTAATATTTCCAGCAGGCAGCTGTAATTGGATTTATTTCTAGACCAAAAGAAGTACAGGGAAAAAAAAGTTTTTTTTTTTTTTTTAAAAAAAAGCTCCAAATTAAAAGGCCAGAGGCAGCTCCATTTCAAAAATTTACAGCGTATTAAGAATTTCATGGTTTGATTATAGTACACATACTTATTTATTCTTCAAGTGTATATTTCTTATTGAATTCATACTGTTTATCTTAAATACATTCTTAAGTAGTAGAAATGATATTGCTTAACACGCAAAATAGTTTTTACTAATATATTTTTAAACTCGTGTTTTGTATTCCTTCCGTCCCATAATTATTGTCCAGTTTGGGTTTTCATTTTTAGTTCAAATTATACTAAAAGTGAAATCTCAAACTGGACAATAATTTTGGAACAAAGGGAGTAATGGACTTTCTACATTTATTTGCTTTTTTAGTGTATTTTTTAAGTATTTTTTATATTAAAAATATAAAAAAATATATTAAAAATATAAAAATATATGCTGAAATGAAACAATTAATAATATTTTAATTTAAAAACACCATCAAGAAAAGAAAAGGAAACAAACAAACATTTAGCTTCCCTCGTTGACTGACAGATGCATCACACTTTTTTTCTCTTTCAAATTTATAATAAAATTGATAGGGAATGTTTAAAAAATCCAAATAAATAAAAATTGACCAGTCAGATATATGGCGTATGCAGACAGGGATTTTGGGGTCGCAAATCTGAATGACACCTCAGCCAATCACAGACGTCCAGATCAACATTAAAATCTAAGAAAAAAATGGAATTAATCCAGATTTCCAATTACACGTAGGTCAAGAAAAGGGGTGTTTGTTTGTTGGTCAACTTTTACCTTCAACACAGAAATTCATTTTACTATCGGCATTGACTTATTACTTTATTACGTATCTTTAAATTGGGAAGAAATTTGGGACACCAAGAATTCGAGAACCCATTTGGTTTGCCATTCATTTGGCCTATCAATTTTTTAAAAAGGTTTCCGAGTAAAATTGGATTATATTGTAAATGCATTTGATCAAGATTAATGATTAAAAAAACCTTGAAATTAATTAAGCATATGGTTAACAGTAAAATTGCTTCTTTAAACCACTTAATATCTATATTTGTTAAATTATGACAGATAAAGAGAACTTAACAGTTAATAACAAATACTCCCTCCGTCCCATAATTATTGTCCTGTTTGAGTTTTCATTTTTAGTTCAAATTGTACTAAAAGTGAAAACCCAAACTGGACAATAATTATGGGACGGAGGGAGTATAAGCGAAAACGTGACGTTTGACTTGTAAATGTGAATTGAACCCAAGTCTTTTATGAAACTTTGATGTTGTAGAAATTTCGTCTCAATCATTTAAATATTTGGTACGTGTTTAATCTAGTAAATATATTGATATTATTATTATAATGATGTATTTAAATAATTTAATGGGTAAAAATCCAGTTCAGATAGTATAAAACGAAATATAGTTTACCTCAATAAAGTGCAATTATTGATTGGTAAAAGCATCACATGAAATGCGCTATTAGTATTAATGCGAACAGTAATACCCTGGCGTTATATACTACTTTGTTAATAAAATTGCCTAAGTTCTCTCACTCACATTTACATTGTTTCCAAAAATGACAAGTTTGATATAAATACGTCATGTACACTTGTCCTAAACTTTTCTCATGGCTGTTAGATGATGTGATAAATTGGACACCCAGTCGCTGATGTGATTAACCACTGTTGCCGATGGTGGACACCCTGCAATATGAAAAAAATAATAATAATAAAAAATAGTAAATCTCAAATCAACTATTTTTATTTAATGTCAAAAGGAAAAATCATTCAACATGGTGCTGTTTTTCAAGATAGAAAAGTAAGCTAACGTAACACGATAATTAAGGGAGACAAAGGTTGGTTGGTTGAGTAAATGGTGAAATCATTGGCCAAAAGCAAAAGAGGGGCAAACTCATTTCTTTCGATAAATAATCAGTCAGCCTCTGTAGTTTAAGGAACAAAAAAAAACTCAATTCTGGTGTTACATCAAACAATCACATGTCCCAAAATACCCCTCAGGGGTACGTGGTAATGTAGTTGGCACAATTTCCATGGAGGACGCTTTCAAGCAAATATGGAAAGACAAGAGTATAAGAAAAGGGAATCCCAAGATAAGAACACATCTTTCACTGAATTAACATTAGGAAAAGATCAAAATGTGACTTGCCCTTGTCATTCAAGTCGTCATTTTGTTGGCTTTGTTCTTGATGTGATTACCTATGTTACTAATTGATTATTCTTTTTTTCCTAATAGATTGGCAATTACTAACACAGAGAATATGTGTTTTCATTAATTTTGCAATTTAAAATATATTCACCGTTTGTTTTTCTTTTTTAATTTTTTATTTTCAACCATAAGAAATACTATCTTTGTCCCAAAATTTAGTCCACATTAAGTTTTCAGATTTATACAGTACAAATTTAAAAATCCAATATGCACTATTGCACTATTTTTTTAGGACGGGAGATAGTAACTAATAAGTGATGTTTTATTTTCAATCCGCAAGTCTTCCAGAAACCAAGAGATCTGAGGAGAAATTTCTCTCCTTACAGATATGGCGAACTGTCCATTAGTTCGTCAGTAAGTTCTTAACGGTCATCACAATATTATTATTTTTAAGAAATTAATAAAGGCAAAAAACGAGTCAATAAATTGAACATTTGGACACAACAATACGCTTAACATTGTCACTTGCCCTGAACAAAATGGAACTAATACACCTAACTAAAGTACTCCTACAACAGTATGCGGAGTTACTTTTTTTAGACAAACAATATCGCCGTGATTTGTCGTCAAACTCACAGTTTGCAGAATTTATGTAAGAAATGGTGGTACAAAGGTACCCTCCGTCCCGAAATTATTGTTCAATTTAGAGTTTTTATTTTAGTACAAATAGAACTAGAATTGAAAATCCAAACTGGACAATAATTTTAGAACAGAAGGAGTATTATTCTATTATGTTATATTAAAAAATTAATATATTACTTTTTTTTTTTGGACGGAAAATATACATGGTATGCGTCAATTTAATTAGAAGCCTAGATATGGATAAAGGGGGGTTGGTTCAACAATTAAAAACTCATCAGATTTTCCTTTTATCACGAAAACAAAAGAATAGATAGAATCATAAATCAGATTGAATGTATCAAAATCTGATGAAGCTGGTAAAAGTACTAATACCCACCAACTAATGTAACCCTAATTCAATGATCTACAAATAGTTGTTATTGATCCCACACAACAAATACGTATGTCTGTGGTTTTAATGTGCTCGACAATAAGCCACGTGTTTCCAAAAACTCTTATCTGATGATCTCATTTATGCTTTTAGACTGTATATGAATATGATCTGTTTCCCACAAAATAAAAATAAAAATGGACAAAAAATACTGCTCTTTTTCCCTTATTACTTTTTTTTAAAAAAAAAATATATAGTAAAACTATTTAGAAAACTCAATCATTAATAGTGTAGCATATACACAAACATACTACGTAAGAAGCACTAGTTATAATGCTATATATGATGCAACAATCTGTAAAATCAAAGTTATGTTTTATATTTTCAACTGTCATTTGACAATTATTTTCGTTCTCTCGATTTCTTATTCCGAATGTAATATATCCATCAAATGACAGATAAACTAACTGACAACTCGGATTGAATATCCCATACATGTTTTGATACATAAAAACTTAGTAAGAAGACGTTACAACTCGGATTGTCCACGCGATATATGTCTTGAAACAGAAACTTATCAGAAAGACGTTATCGACAGCGATAATAATGTCGAATCTTAAAAAATATTCCGTTACAAAGTGTAAATCGTAATATGAAATGTACAGACTTTTTTTTTTTTTTTAAAAAAAAATTCATTCCTCTATATGTATTACCATCCAAATAATAATAATTTACGCGGCATATGTTTTAATACAGAGTAACTTAACTAGAAGCATTATGTACTTCAATGTTGTTTTATCAGAATCCAGATGAATTGTTTGACTCATTATTATTCATGTATTACATATGTATTCCTACAATAGGAATAGATTAACAACTATATTCTTCAATATCAAAAGTTAACTCAACACTAGTAATGCGCATTTCTACAAAATCGTAAAGATGCAAAAATAGTCATGAATTTCAGAATACGCAAGTCAGAATAATATTTGACCGAAATACATATATCCTCGTCCAGAAACTAAATAGAGCCCACATGAGCCAATCCCAATTTGGCAATCAACAACATAGTCAGAGAAGCCCACATCCATCCCATTATTGTAAATAAATCCAACTAAAAGACCTGTCATGTAATAATAATAACAAGCTGAAGGCCTCCTCCTCCTCCTCCTCCTCCTCCTCCTCCTAATAACCCTAATAAAAATCCTTAATGCCAATAAAATAATAACACCTCTTTTCATCCCCCAATATACGCTACTGGGTCCACTTCTTGTCTGAATCATTTTTAGCCAATAAATATAAAAACTTCTCCATTCCCATGCCAATATCTGTGATCATCCCATCATACCCAATTGATTTGTAGTTCAAAGGATTTAGATGATGTTTAAAAAAACCATGTTTTTTCAGTTCAATAGAATAATTTGAATTATCAAAACAAAAAAAAAAAGGAGAAAAAAATGGGAAGTGAAACTACCTCAGAGGATATTTAGTAGTAGTACTAATTATCGAACCTTTTACCTTACTAAGAAAGTGGTTAGCTATGCAAATCATGTACTAACATCATCCATTTGAAGTAATAAAGAAAAATAATTGATGAAGAGAGAAGTTTTGTCTCAATAATTTTGTGGCTCGTTTTTGGACAAATTACGGAGGGGTGAACTTTTCTTAATCATGTAATAACTGAAAGAAAAAAAAAAAACACAATTCGGTACAGACAACATTAGAGTAACTTTTGACTTTTATCTCATTATTACAAACCCCCAATTTACAGATTCTATCCCCAGTAAAAAAAATCTTAGTCCTTTTTTGTCATTAACTCCAATTTTGCGCCATGAACTTTTTATTGATTATTACCCATTAATTATGGTATAGTACTGTCATAAGTGAAATTTTTTTTTATCTAAATTTGGTATCTTTTACTACCGTATTAGATCGTTCAGTCAAAATATATAACTATAATAAAACGGTTTGAATCATTGATTATATATAAATAAGATATGATTGATTAACGTTCGGTTTTCATACCCAAGACAAGTCTTAATAATCAGTCTACGGCCTCTTTTATCGTGAAAAAAAAAAAAAAACAGAGAGGATCTTACAAGGTTGGAAAAGCAAAGCCAAAGTTGGGGTTTGGGTGAAAGGGTGAGGATTTGTTGTTGTTAATAGCAGTAATGCAGGATAATAGGACAGGATTTATATTTAAATTAGTTGGGACAGAGTGTGGTTATATTAGGATAATAAAATCTATATTTTTTTAAGACTAATAATATCTAGACGAAAAGCTAGGAAGGTGGAGAGAATCTAGAAATGCCCATTTCTTTTTTTCACATTTCCTCAAAAACCCAGAACAGAAAGAAATGAATTAAAAAAATCCAGCCAAGAAATCATCACAGTAGTAAGAGAGAGAAAGGAAGTGAAGTGTAGAAAAAGCAGAGAATAAAAAGAGACCGGATGTTGACAAATTTCATGTCACTGTTCTTAGAAGGTCGTTTGTTTGTGTGAAGATTTCTTATCTGGGATCTCTCTCTTCTTCTTTCTCTGTCTTAAATTTTTAATCTTTTTTTTCCTTACAGAAAAAAAAAATAATTATGGTATAACATTTTAGCAAAAACCTTTTCTTTTTTCTTTGTTTGTTTGTCATTCTTTCCTCTTTTCCTTTTCTCTTTCTCTCTCTAATAGTATTTAGGAGAGAAAGTTTCTTTCTTTGTTGTGAGAGTAGTGGCCCCAGCAGATCGAAATCTGCAATCTTTTGTTGAGTTTGATGAGGATCTGAGCTTCTTCAATGGAGTTACTTAGCAACCCACTTTATGGTTTCTTTGTAGCTATACTTATTTTGACTTAATTATTATTGCTTTCACTGTTTTTCTATTTTTTTTTTCCCTTTTCTTTTCTTTTTTTTCCTTTCCCTTTCTGGGTTTTTGTTAGTGTCAGTCCTCCCTCAATTATCAATTTTCATGATTCTGAGGTATTAGCGGCTGCTTGATGGAGAAGTAGTAATATTGGATGATTCAATTCAAGATGGCTGCTTGAGTTGGGAAGAAGTTTTATTTCCCCCCTCAGGATGTTGGTCTAAGGTAACAATAATTATCAGTTATTATTATCATTTCGTAATTCTTTTAGCAGAAATTAAGAATTCGGATTTTACTTTCATTTGACCGAGACCCTTTTCAAAAGGAAAAAAGAAAGGTTCTTGTCTTCCAAATCTTTGTTACTTGTGATTGAGCAATGCTTTTAATGCTATTTCTATCTGTGGGTTTTGCTGTTTATTTTTCTGGGTTTTCAGAATGAAATTTTGGCATTTCCTACCATGTGCGTAAAAGGCTAATAGTTTAAAGTTTTCAGTTTTTGTCTATAACGGGTGGTTTTCCATAATTGCCTGGATCATTTGACCGATGATTTTGCATATAGGATCTACCATTATTTCTGTTTCGTTGAATCAGGTTTTCCAAAAGGGTAATTGGGGGGCTTTCTTGATGATTGCGGGATTTGTTGCCAATTGCTGTTCTTCTGTGCACTATTTTGGATTAAGAGCTCTGCTGTTGCCTTGTTGATGGTCGTTTTCTTTGCAAGTGCTGAGGTTGTGATTGTGTTTCTCGGTAAACTAGTTATTGCATTCATTAGAATGAGGATTAGTTTCTGAATGAGCTTCGAGATTGTGTTTTGTTTCAGCCTCATCATTAAAGCTCTAGTGATAAAATTCAGCTGTTAGTTGGTTTTTCGATCACTCCTTGCTGTTGTTACACAGTTGATATCTATAAGCCAATAACCATATAGAATCTCTGGGCTAATATCATTGAAAATGGTGATTCTGTTTCCCATTGTCCACCATTCTTCTGTTTGACATCGTTGCTTCTGATGTTAGTTTCTGAATATGTTATTTGATTTTAGATGAAACTTGTCATTTCCAGGGGCATAGGTATTTTGTTGCTGACTCCATTTTAATTGGAATTGGACTTTTGAATTGGAAATTTTTAAATTTTATTGGCACATATTTTAGTTTCAGACGCATAGAAATCCAGTTGATTCAAAGATATACTGTGTTCGTCGTATACTAAGGAAGTTCCCGAGTATCTGGCATGACTGTCATCTTTGAACAGTGAAGGAATGGACTGGATTGCTGTCTTTCTCTGTTTTCTTGGATTTTCTCATTCTATATAGCTTAGTTGAAATCATTGTACAAAGATACGTATCTGAAGACTATTTGAGCAGAACAGCGTATCTCCTCAGTTTGACATGATTACTAATGTCTTTCAGGGAATGTGTGTATTTAATGTTGTATTACCTCATATGAAGTTGCCTGGTCAATTCGTGACACGTGTTTGAACTATTTATGTAGGACAGTAGACAGGCATCCGAGCTCTCTTGTTTTCTTGGTTTTGCGAGCTTCGTTCAAGAATCCCTGCTATCTACCTGATAATTACAATATATGTATGTGTTCTTAAGTTCTTACTAATTATTCTGATGACTTTAGATTTACATCTATAGTGTGCACAATTAATGCTTCACATTGGGCTTTAATGTACAGATTTGTTGGGAAGTAAATAACTGCAAGCTTTTATCTAAAGGACATTGACATGCACTTAGAACGGGATAACATTCACATAGTTTTGTTTCTTTCATAGAAAGGGAAATTTTCTGTTGCATGTACGAAAAGATAGGACCGTTGAGCTTAGCATTCTAGTGGTTTTATTTGAAAAGGCCTGGTTCATTTCTTTTTCATCCACGTATGTGTCAACGCTAAATTTTAACTTACAGGTGTCCCTTTTGTGGTGATGTCTGCTATGTGTCTTTCATCTGGTTTGGCTGCTTGATTGTTTGCTTCCGCTTCCGCCTTCTTTTCATATTTTTAAACCACTTGTTTAATATAAAACTTGAGTAGTTAACGCATTTCATATTTCCGAACTGTCATAACTTCTTTTGAAAGCAGATGAGAAAACCGAACTATGCTAGCATTGGGTATAGCAGATCCCACTTGTCTCCCCTTCTCTATTCGTCATTTTGAAATGAAATGGAATCATATCAATGTGCTTTGGGTGTATGGACGTAATTTAAATCATTAGATGGAGTCATGCTCTCTTATGTTCAGTTACTTTGCCGAAAAGTTGATTCCAGTGGGAAATAAATGGCGTCACCATATTTCTTGAATTTTACTGGAATTTTTTATAATATAATATTAAAACGTACTGTAATATATTGCTACATTCTTTTGTTGTCCTTCAACAATCATACTTTGATCTGTGTTTATCTGTTGATTATCTTTCAGGACACATTTATTATGCTTTCCTCTGTTGCACATCCTGGTTGCCTCTATCTTCTGTTGCTTTAGATTAACTTCATTTTGAAATGACCTCAAAATTAGAGAGCCTTTTCTTGAAATTGTTTTTTAATCTTTCATATGAATGAGGTAAAGCTGTACCAGTGTAACTATGTCATGTTTCCTATGTCTCTATTCCAGGAATCCTTTCCTTGTTCTGAAATGTTATAAAATTGGCAGTCTCCTTGATAGTTAATGCTCTTAGGCTCTGTGCTTATTGAAGATTTTGAACAATAGCTTTGCAAGTTTCCTATGTCTCTATTCCAGGAATCTTCTCCTTGTTCTGAAATGTTATAAGAATTGGCAATCCCCTTGAAAGTAAATGTTCTTAGTCTCTGTGTTTACTTAAGATTTTGAACAATCTCTTTGCAAGTAAGTGAACAAACAAATTAACCTAGTAAACAAGAAGCAAGTAACTTTTATTTTTTATGTGAGGATCAAAGATGAACGTCCAGCTTTATTGTCGGCAGGAATGGGTACGCAAGTGCAGGGCAAGAGCTATTTTCCTAGTTATTTCTCCATGAGGGACCTTAATGAAGATTCTAACAGTAGTAGCTGGCCACTGTTTTATGGTGAGAGGACTGTAACAAATGGGCAGTATTACAATGGGTACACGCCAAGGACTATCGCAGATGCTTATCCAGGATATGATAAGGATCAATTAAAACAGAAAATGCTGGAACACGAGGCTGTCTTCAGGAATCAGGTAATGGCTTCTTGTACACTTTGTAGGAACTTTGCAATCTGCACTTTGGGACATTTAGCTTCTTTGTTAACTCAACTGATTGTATTTAGTTTGGTGTGTGCCGTTTGTTGTTGTTGCTGTTGTTTTTTTTTTTTTTTTTACTGTAGTGGATTATGTTTTTTTGTCCTTAAAATAAGAATCTTTCTATGTTCTAGGTTTATGAGCTCCACCGGCTTTACAGAATTCAGAGGGATATGATGGAAGAAATTAAGAGGACAGAATTAAACAAGAGGCAGTTGTCTATAGAGCCATCATCTTCATCAAGCTTCCTTGGTTCTCAAAAGCCATCTGAAGATGCTGGGAAATGGCATGCTTCTGGCTTCCTTTTGGCAAATTCCGGCTATGCCAGAGCCTCTGTGTCTGGTGCTGAAATAGTCAATTCTCCTTTGAGTTGTACAAAGGAAAACAATATGCCAGCTGATCGAGGTAATGCATGTATGTCAAAGGACTGTGAAGTGCTAGAAACAAGACCCTCAAAAGTGAGGAAAAAGTTGTTTGATCTTCAACTCCCTGCTGATGAATATATTGATACTGAAGAAGGTGAACAATTACATGATAGTAAGATAGCTGAAAAGTCGAGTCCTCTTCCTAATGGGAATCTTAAAACTCCACCAGGAAGGTTTGACAGTTGTTTTCCCAATGGTGAAAATGTTACTGGCCAAATAAATGCTTCAACATCCGACTCATATCTGAGAAGCAGAATGAGATTGGCTGATCTCAATGAGCCTGTTCAAGTTGATGACGCCCCAGTTCCGTTGTCTGTTGACTTTCTTGGTTATTCTGCTAATCATGGAGAAAGCAAAGGCATAAATATTTCTTCTGGATCAAATTCAGATATAATAGGCTCGCGGAAAGAAGAAACACTCAAGGCTCATCCTCTAGATCAGGCTGGAAGCTCTGGTGTTGGCTCTGTAGCCAATAAAGGCAGTGAGCGAGACTGGCTCTCTGGAATCCATGGATCAGGTATGATAACTAATAGTTGCCAAAATTATTTTCCTTCTAAAAACAATTGTGTATAGTTTCATTCTGCTTCTCCTTGATTTGATTTATATTAAATTTGGTTTGTGGTCTCAGGAGAGGGCCTGCATTCTCTATCAGGGCAGAGAAAGAATAACTTGATCCCTCCACCTCCTGGATTCCAACAAGATAAGCTGGTAGTACCTCCCCAACCTACAGAAATAAGGGTTAACAAAACTCATCAACCTATGGGAATCTTTCCGACCGATTACGTAAGGGAAGAAACATGGAGAGGAAGAACAGATCATGGTTTTGAGAACATGGATAGAGTTTTTGGTAACTCTAATGGTAACCATCTTGAATCATGCTTGAATTCTCAGGTACCCAGTTTGTATTCATATGGCAATTCCTCGGAAGTCACCAATTCTTGGTCTCACTCTGCATTATCATGGGGAAAACCAACAAGTAGCTTTTCTCAGAAGTTAAGTTCATTTCAGGCTCACCCATCATTGCAGCCGTCTTCTCTTTTGAGTAGAAGTTCAAATTCATCTGCTCAAAGTCATGGCATTTTGGCTGACAAGATGGCAGATAATGAGAATTCGAGGTTGAATCGAGGAATTGGAACTGATCTGCCACCTATGAATGGCTTTTATCATGGGTCTTCATCAGCATCTAAGGAAATCATGGGCCAGTATCCTTCAGTTGGATTGATTAATCTAAACTGCAAAGAAAGTTTTAATATGGCATCTACTCCCTATTTAAATCGTGGTACCGGGGAGTCATCAAAGAGCTGTGTGAAGCCTGCAAAAGACATGGACTTGAATGTAGTCCAATCAAAGTGTCCATCAGATGAGGTAGTTGCTTTACAGGATGTTGAGGACACTAATGAAAAATCTAATGCCGAAGATCATCTTAAAGTGTTGCCTTGGCTTAGACCAAAGCCATCTTGCAAGAGTGAGACTGTGAATGTCAGGGAGTCAAACTCCGGCTTATTTCAAGCATCTCCTAGGAAGTCATTTTGGCAGGGTGAACCTGTGAAAGATCTTAATAAAGTATTCGTCAGTGACTTTGAGGTTGGGTTGAAGAAGGAGAATGGTGAGATCCACGGTGTTAAGAAAATTTTGGGGGTATCCATATATGAAGAACCTACCGTCGTCCAGCCTTGTAAGCTTCCTGGAGAAAAAGCGGCAACAGAAGTTAAAACTAAACTAATTGATATTAACCTGGCTTGTGACGAGCAAATTGCTTCAGAAGCCTTGGCTGTTGAGGAGGCAACGGACACAAAGGTTGCTCATTTTAGAAATTACATTGATTTGAACTCCTGTATCACGGAGGATGAAGAATCAATAATTCCCTCAGTTGCAAGCACTAATAGTGTTGTGAAGCATGTGGTGGAGATAGATTTGGAAGCTCCAGTTCCAGAGACTGAAGACGATGTCTTGACTGGTGATGGGGACAAGTTGCATGAGGCATCTCTAAAATCAGCCGAATCCGAAGTGGAACAAATAAATGAAGAAGTTGTCAAGGGAGCTGCGGAAGCAATAGTTTCTATTTCGAAATCTGTTCAGCTTATTAATATTGAAGAGAATACATGTGAACCACTTGAAGATCCATTAAAAGAATGCATCTTATGGTTTGCCAATGTAGCATGTCCTGATGATAAACATGAAACCAATGGTGGCAAAGGATTATGGGGGATTGATAGTTTAGTTGTTGGCAATTGTTCTTCTGATGAGATAGATGAATTTGAGGTCATGACTTTACAGCTGCAGGAAACTAAAGAGGAGGACTACATGCCCAAGCCTTTTGTTCCAGAAGTCCCAAAAGTGGATGAGGTTGGTGCAAATGCCATAACAAATCGATCAAGAAAGGGGCAGACAAGGAGAGGAAGGCAACGGAGGGACTTTCAAAGGGACATCCTTCCTGGTCTTGCTTCTCTGTCTAGGCATGAGGTTACAGAAGACCTGCAGACATTTGGAGGGCTGATGAGAGCAACAGGCCAAAGTTGGGACGCAGGGTTAACAAGGAGGAACGGCACGAGAAATGGCCGTGCTAGGGGAAGAAGGCGAGCGGTGGTAGTTGATACCGCTGTAGCAGCAGATCCAACCCCAGCTAGTACACCTCTGATTCAACAACTTAACATTGAAGCTAGTTTGGAGGATCGAAGTCTAACAGGGTGGGGGAAGACAACTAGACGCCCTCGCCGTCAGAGATGTCCTGCAGGTAATCCAACTCCTGCTGCCCTATTAACATAATCATGGGAAAGAGGCTTTTTAGTAATTGAAGAATTTATAGAGAAGAAGAGAAGCCAGAATTAGGCCAATCTGGTTTGAGGTTGTTTTTTTTCCTTTTTTTTTTTTTTTTTTTTTTTTTTTACTTTCTTAGCCTGGGGATTGTCTTTGTAAATGTCTTGTAGTCCATAATTTGGATCCCCAACTGCCGTGTCTTTGATTTTACCAACCTTGTACTGTTGAAAATAATGGCACACCAATTTCTGGGATATATATATATGTCATTCCTTGAGAATTTGTTCACAGCAAAATCTGCATTTGATTTTGCGGGTTTACAAGTTGGAATTTCGAATTGATTTTCAGGCATTAGCCAAAACTGCACAATAGGTTTTGATGTCATTTACTCCATCCGTCCCAATTTTAAGCATCACATGCTCTTGATCCAAACTGCCTGGTTCTTGAAGAATCATCACAGCAGTAAATTCATAAGCCCTTCATTTCTTTTGAAATGTCACAAATTCATAAAGCAAACCAAGATTGAAAATCATGATAATCCCTTTTTTTTTGGCCTCCTGATTTCAAAGAAGCTGATGTACCAAGGAACCAAATGAGGACATTAATATGGTCAACGAGCTGAGATCATAACAGCCAAAAAAGAAGCACATGCTAATAAATAGTAGCACTACTCTCTTTCAATGTGTAAGATAATTATTGACACCAGGATGAGATGATAAGAGTACCGACTCTATCCTCCAATGTGCCGAATTCTAATAACAAATTAGTAGTGTTTTTTTTTGGCCTTCTCAAAATCTCACCCGTTGAGTAAGTAGTATTGTGCAGTTATTAGATAGAAATTTGACTTGTATGGTGACGTATAAATACCTCTGAGTACATGAAATATGCCCATATGATTAATTTTATAGGGTGTTAATCTCTAATACAATAATACGATTTACAGATACAAATAACCAGACACACGAAATGACACGATTAACATAACTTACATTTTTATTATATTTTTTTTCTAAAAATATCTTATGAACCATGTGGATTGTGAAATACATAGCTCAAATTGACACAAGGAAAAAAAAAAATTTACAAAAAAAATTAAAAATGAGACTGGGGGTGAAGGCACGTGCGTAGAAGGGCGCGTGGAAAGGGGAGGAAGTAGGACAAGAGAGCGTTAAAAGGGAATGAGTGAAAAGATACTCTAAGCAGTAGACACACCTCGATTTGTACGCCCTGTCTGGATGATGGCATGCCCCCCTTCTTCTGTCGGTTGTCTCTCTGACTCGACACTTTCTTTTGATCTTCTCTTTTCCCTTTACTTTTATCATTTTCTTCAGATGAAGTATTATTATATTTGGATTAAGTCTAAGATTCTGAACCTACAAATCACAACCCTCTAAAAGCCCCCAGCCCCGCCCCCCACCCCCCCAAAATACTGAATTAAAACAAAATCAACTGTTCTTTTTAACCCTCTTTTTTCTTAGGTAAATTGTCTTCAACGGTTCAACCCCTTGGAATTTATATACTTACCCTTTTTTTTTTTTCGAAAAGCGATAATCATTTTTATAAAAAGTTCAAGATTTACAATGATATAATATAATCTGCCCTCAATAACTTATCTAACCACAAAAAAACTTGTTCATCCCAACTTTATGTACACTTATTTGACCATACTAATTTGGTTAGATTGATACTAGTAGAATTCCATTCTTTTCAAATATATAGAAATTTACAAATTTCTAAAAGAAGCTTTTAGCAAAATTATATTTACTTACTAGTTGGTCAAATGTTGTATACTTACTTACTAGCTGGCCGTTTTTTTGTCCGCCCTTTTCTTTTATTTTTCATCTCAATTTGACGAGAATTCCCTCTATGAAAAACACCTTTCACGGCTAATTAAAAAGCTCAAACACAAATTTTATCCTAAAAATCTTTCTTTTTGTTGAAATATTTTTGCGTTTTATCGTGTCCATATAAATAATGCCTAGATAATATTAAAAAAAAAACTGATGGCCATTATCAACACAAATTAATTAATTTAAAAAAGCTCCACGGATACCGTTCCCGTTTGAAGTTGTACGGAGGAGTATTAAACTAGTAGATCCAAGTAGGGCCCACCCTTTGCTTCCAGCTACCAACGAATTTCCATTTCTACCCTACTACTTTAACGTCCTTAGCGGTCAACCGCCGCCATGATTAGCCCCTCCACGTCAATCTGGCGGGAACCATCTCTTCTTCTTCTTCAAGTTGCTTTCATTCTTTTTCTCTGTTCAGGGCAGAACTGGATAACACAAGGCAAATGAAGAAGGAGAATGAGAATCTTATCGGTGTTATGCAGTCAAAGATCTCTCCTGAAAACCCATCTGAAACCCAGAACCTATCTCTCTATAGCAACCAATGCTCAGGTTGAATCAAGTCTGAATTCAATCAACTCCATCTCTTCAAATCCGTATTTTTCGCTCCTGAGACTCTGCAGAACCCTTCCGTCACTGAAAAAGTTCCATGCCCTTTTGATAATTGACGGCCAAATTGGGGATGTCCTAATCAAGACTAAATTAATTGGTTTGTATGGCCTATTTGGTCAACTGAAGACTGCCCGCTTGGTGTTTGATGAAATTCCGAGCCCGGATCTTACTACCTGTAAAGCGATGATCAGATGGTACTTTATGAACGACCTCTATGATGATGTTATTGGGTTCTATTATCGTTGTATGAAGCGTTCAAATTTGTATGATAATGTTGTGTTATCCATAGTGATGAAGGCTTGTTGCGAATTGCGTGATGTTGTTGAAGGGTGCAAGGTGCATTGCCATGTGGTGAAGGTTGGGAATCCTGATAGAATTGTCTTGACTGGGCTTCTGGACATGTATGCTAAGTGCGGGGATATTGAGTCCTCGAATAAAGTGTTTGAGGGCATTGTGGACAGGAATGTGGTTTGTTGGACTTCAATGATTGTTGGTTATGTGCAGAACGGTTGTGTTGAAGAAGCACTTGTTTATTTCAATAAAATGAGGGATGGTCTGGTTGAAGGGAACGAGTATACCTTGGGTAGTTTAGTTTCTGGATGTGCTCAATTGGGATCCTTACATCAGGGTAAGTGGCTACATGGATACATAATCAAGAAGCGTATTGATTTAGGTTCTCATTTGGTTGCTGCTCTTGTAGATATGTATGTGAAGTGCAATTCATTAACTGATGCTCGGATAATTCTATCAGAATCATCAGAGGTCAATCTTATCTCTTGGACCGCAATGATTGTTGGGTATACTCAAAATGGCTGTCCATCAGATGCATTGGAGTTGTTTGTAGACAAGAAATGGGAAGCTGTTTTGCCCAATACAATTACTGTTTCAAGTGTGTTTTCAGCATGCGCGCAGCTGGGCAATGGGAAGTTTGGTGCTTCAGTTCACGGTCTTTGCATTAAACTTCGATTAGATGATGATGCCGTAACAAATGCTCTCATTCACATGTATGGTAAATGTGGTATGAGAGGAGTTGCAAATTATTTATTTCAGACTATCTTGGATAAGGATGTTGTTGCTTGGAATTCAATTATATCTATTTACTCTTCCAGTGGTTCTGCACACGAGGCAGTTGCATTGTTCCATCAAATGAGATTAGAACTTTTTCAGCCAGATGCCATAACATTAGTCTCTGTGATTACAGCTTGCGCATCCCACGGAGCTGTTGTAGTTGGTTCTTCTCTCCATGCATACTCTATTAAAGAAGGACTCTTAGCATCTACTCACGTTGGTACTGCACTCCTAAATTTGTATGCTAAATGTGGCGATGCAAAATCTGCACGTGCAGTGTTTGATGGAATCCTGGAAAAGAACTCGGTTACGTGGAATGCCATGATTGGTGGGTATGGATTACAAGGGGACTGCGAAAATTCCTTGTCATTATTGTGTGATATGATAAAGGATAGTCCGGAACCAAATGATGTCATGTTTACAGCAGTGCTTTCAGCTTGCAGCCATGCTGGAATGATTGTTGAAGGATGGAATTTTTTCACTAGCATGTGTCAAGAGTACAATTTTGTCCCATCCACGAAGCATTATGCATGCATGGTTGACCTGCTGGCTCGGGCAGGCAAACTTGATGAAGCCTTAGATTTTTTGAACAAAATGCCTATCAAGCCTGATGTTGGTTTGTTTGGAGCTTTTCTCAATGGCTGCAGTATTTACTCTAGGTTTGACTTAGGAGAGGTTGCAGTAAGGAGAATGCTAGAGTTGCATCCTCATGATGCTTGTTACTACGTGCTTATGGCCAATTTGTATGCTTCTGAGGGAAGGTGGAATCAAGCCCATCACATGAGAGATTTGATGAGGAGAAAGGGTTTGAGAAAATCCCCCGGGTTTAGTAATTTAAGTTCAGATTTTGAAGGTGACTTCTACCCTAAGAGGGTGGCATCTCTTCATTAGCAATGTTTCTGAAAGGATATATTAAGTTCATACTTAGAGAAGTAAGGTAACTTTTACTGTAGATTAGATGTCCTTTGGGTATCAATCCAGAGGCCATCTCTGCGGCAGCAAGCATGTCCTTACAGATTTGGTCCTTTGGACGATGCTTATGAATAGTCTTTGAATGTGCTGAAGTGCTTTATAGGAATAGCAGGTGCAGAGAAACATATACTTCAAACCGTACAGTTGAACATATCAAGGGCAGAGAATATATGGGGCTATACATGATGTGATTACGAATTCATTTCCATATTCGTTTCCTATTGATGGCGTTGGATTTGCAGTCATATTGCAGCTATGCCAAAGTTTTGTAGGTGGGAGCATCCAAGTAGCAGAAATGAACTTCCAAATGGATAAAGTGGTAGTAGTATTGGTGCTAGGTTCATTTGTACAGACATATACATTGACAGATAGACTACTTTGTATGTTTTATGCTTTATAAAGTTACGAAACTCACTGAAAACCCAGATTTCTGGTGCAAAAAATTGAGAGAAATTTATTGCGTGGAACTTAAAAGTGTACAAGTTTAGGATGTGATAATCACATTTTGTAACTTATAAATAGTGTACGACAGCGAGTCTCCATTGGTCTCATCAATTTAAGCTTGTCAGCTTTAAGGAAGTTTGTGTTACACTTGTTTTTTCTTCTTTCAAGAAGAAACTAAGGAGTAGAATGTTTTTAAATTTTTATTCGTAAAGACATATTTTAATTGACTTCACTGTTTTTTATATCCACAAAATGATTTGAAGCTTCCTTCCCCAGAAATTCCATTAGAGTCCCAAAGTCTGTTTTTTGGTTACGTTATTGGGCATTCATTCAATTTCCTGAATGGCTTGATTTTTCACAAGTCCTAAAAGATTTCTGATGTGATTCTCACAAGAAGTATGGCTGTGAACCTATGACAACATGATTCAACCATGAACCAACACCCTCTCGGGTTGTACAAAATGGCGGTATCCCCATGGTAGTGATCTCGGCAAGGAAATCCGCCACAAAGATGGCCCTTTCTGTGTAGAAAGAACGATCCAGTCTCGCCTTTTGAGCTCCCGAATTCCCAACAAGAAGTTTTTGTGTTGGCATGGCACACTTGAATCTTCCACTATCTGGATTACACAGTGTGTATCAAGTAAGTTTATAGCACTTTCAGGCAAATCCTTACCTTGGCGCAGCAGATCCAATAGCTGTCAATATTGTTAAAAAAGCTTGCTCAGAACTAGCTAGTCTTGCATCCTGCAATAACTCTCCTGAGAGTCAAGCAGCCGAAACATCCACTTTGCCGAAATGCATATTATCCATCAGGTTGCAGGTTTCCTTAATTTGGTTGTGACTTTATCATCTGCTCCAATCTTGATCATACTCTGACCCTGGACCTTTTGCAGACCCTTTTTTGTCATGTTTGATCTCATTGTATTAAATTCATTCCATTCTCCTCCTTCAGCATACAAGTTGGACAGTAGCGTATGGTATCCTGTATCATCTGTATGCATGTTAACAAGATTTTCCTTCATACTTTCAATTATATCCATTCTCTGGTGGATTCTACATCCATTTATGAATGCACCCCAAACACTGGCATCTACAGGGGATGGCATTGATGTGATAATTTCATAAGCTCCATGTAGATCACCGGCACGACTCAGTAGATCAACTAAACAAGCATAGTGTTCGAAGTTTGGTTCAATGCCAAAATCATTTATCATTGACTTAAAGAAAGACTTCCCTGCTTCCAAATAGCCTGCATGTCTGCAAGCAGATAAAATGTTCATGAATATAATTTCATTTGGTCTTGTTCCAGATCCAATCATTTTCCAGAAGAAAGAAATGGCAACATCAGCTTGACCGTGCACTGCGTATGCACCTATTAATATACTCCACGATACCACGCTCCTTTCAAACATGGTATCGAAAACTCGTTGCGCCATCTGAAGGTCGCCACATTTGGCATACAAGTCAACAAGAGCCGTGTCAATATACAAATCATTTCTCACACCATTTGTAATTAGCTTATGGTGAATCCATTTGCCATCTTCTATGTATCCGAGATTTGAGCAGGCCTGGATTGCACTCAAGAAGGTAATGTCATTCATCTCAATAGCATTGGAATGCATTTCATTGAAAAAAGCCAGAGCTTCCTTAGATCTTCCATTTTGAGCTAATCCACTTATGATAGCATTCCATGCTACAATCCCTTTTTGCTTAGTCATACTAAACACTCTGTGTGCCGAATCAAATAACTCACCCTTACAATACATGGCAATGAGAGAATTCTGGACAAACTCAGTTGAAATTCCCAATTTAAGAGCATAACTGTGTATTTGACATCCAAGTTCAGAAAATCCTAATTCTCCACAAGCCGATAAAATGCTGGCTAAAGTAAATGAGTCTGGTAGGCTTTGTTGTGCAAGCATTTGCTTAAAGAGCTTTGAGGCCTCATTCATCATCCCTTCTCGAGTGTAACTTGAAATGAGCATGTTCCATAGCAGCACCAGCCGGTCTTCAGTACTGTCAAAAACCCTGTGGCACTCCCTGAACTTCCCGCAACTAGCATATAGATCTACCAATGCTGGTCCAAGAAGATCATTACCAGGTTGTTCAACAGCATTTTTAATACCAAAAGCATGGACAGACTTTCCCTCATTAAGCTTGCTTAACCTTGCACATGAAAGTATAACACACATCAAGGTAACAGCATTGGGTTCTACATCACATGACTGCATCTTTAAAAATGACCTTAATGCCTCTTGATACCATCCATTTTGATGGTAGCACGAAATCATAGCCGTCCATAATGAAGTACTCCTATCAGCAGCCTGCGCGAAAATGCCCTCGGAACTGTTCAAGTCACCACATTTTGCATACATTGCAACAAGAGATGTACCCAACGCCCCATCAATAGAAATATTTCTTCTTATCACAAAACCATGAAGTGACTTCCCTTCTCTCCAGAAGCCCATCTCACCACAAGCCTCAGAGACGCTAAGCATAGTCACTTCATCCAGTTCTGAAACTTCCTTAACCATTTCACCAAAAAAATCTAGACCTTCACTGACCTGCCCATTTTTCACATAGCTAGATATGATTGAACTCAATGAAACAACATCCCGTACAGGCATATTATCAAATATCTTCCTGGCACTATCCAAACATCCCATGTCACCATACATATTCAACAACGAAGTCTCTATAACAAAATCAGACTCAAACAAACTCTTGATAATCGTTCCATGGACCTTTTCACCAAGACCCAGCTCACCAATTGCGGAGCAAGCCTTCAGAACCGGAGGAAAGATGAACCTACTCTGTTCTTTTAGTTCAAACAACATGTCATGATATAAACAAATGGAATCATCAAAAAACCCATTCCAGACATGGCATTTGATTATTACACCCCACATGAAAGAATCTGGATTTGGGAAGTTATCAAACACAATTCTTGAAGAGACAAAAGGGCCGAATTGGGCATATGATTCAATAAGCTTGGTTGCAGCAAGAGGGTCTCTATGTAGACCAGTAACAATAAGGTGGCCATGTATTTTTGTGAGCGTTCTGGAAGTTGTGCAGGCTCTGAAAAGTCGCATGTATTGCGTCATCCTCACAAGAACTTCATGTTTGTGAAGATCACTGTCCAAGCCATGGAAACAAGCATAAAGTTTCGATCTTTACTAAGGAGCAACATATAGTAGTATGTCTTTACGGGGCTTACTCTGGACTCTGGAGTATTCAAACACTATAATTCGTGCAATATATGTGGGAAAATGCTGCCCCAAACCATGCTTAGTTGTTGGGTATTTAGGATTGAGCAGCATGATAAAGTGTCCATTTTTATTAAAGGCATGTCGTTTATATAGGTTTATGTGGATAACAGATAGTGAGATTAGTTGCTAAATATTCTCTCTATTCCAAAATAATTGTATGAAATTCCAAATTAGATAACTATTTCATAAGGAAAATTTTATATTTTATTCTTTCCGTTTCACTCTAATAAGCAACTTTGCTATTATGCTATAAAATTGATATTTTTTTTTGGCATATCCATGTTATAGACTAGAACTTTAGTACTACTTCTGTCCTAAAAAAATAGTCCACATTGAGTTTTCAAATTTATACTAAAAACAATACAAAACTCAAAATTTAATGTGAATTATTTTTGTGGGACGGAGGGGTATAATAAAGGAACAATATATCAAGACTCGAGTGTTATAAAGGGAGTATAGTGTTATAATTAGGCATTATCAAGACTCGAGTTTGCAGCACAAGTTGTTTTTGTTCTTTTGAGATGTAAAAATGCATTATCAAGACTCTATAGTGAGGACTGTTGGGCCTCAGACAGAGACACACATCCAAAAGTTTGCAACACGAGTTTTTTTTTTTTTTTTATTGGTTTTTTGAGATGTAAACATTGAATCTTGATCAGGCTAATTTTAATCAATAATTAACCCTCTAGACTGAAATTATAGTTGGTAAGTTCTTTTGGGCAATGGATTAACTATTGTTACAAACTCAGGAAAAGTTCCAAATTTACAGTTTTTCGAAAGCTGAAACCAAAATATGGAAGTAATTTGAGTAGTAGCTGCTAGGTTAAACATTTCAGAGTTATCATATCGTTCATCATATTTACATAACCAAGAAGGTAGCATACATAAATGTGTAATCCCTCCCTATCAGGAAAAAAAGGGTCTCCATTCTAAGCCCCTGAGATGTCAGTATAAATTGCTTCAGTGAAACTGCTCAAAGCTTCCTATGAGAGAAACAATATATAAGATAGCAGAATCTGTGATTGGATATCATCAAAAAGGTTGCCCTCAGCTCAAAAGCTTGGATCAGATGATCTAGACATTTTCCCCTTCCGGCTCATCCTCTGAATCATAGGGGATTTCATGGCGTGGTCTGTTGTACTTTTCCCTCAGCTGCTTGATAGGTATGAAGTCTCCGGCAGCGTCTGCCCCATAAAATAAAAATGAGGCATAGGGATGATCAAATCTTTCCTACAAAGATCACAGCAGAATTTCTTAAACTTCAGAAAGATACTAGGTTAAACAATGATGATAAACTCTTCTATTAGAAAGTAATGTTCACCATGTCCGGTTGTTCAGGAGCAAGTAAATTTTCCTCGGCAACTACAGAATGAGAAACCATAAGAAATTCAATTAGAGGTACTTGACAAAGAGAAAGGAAAGCTTAGGATGTAGTTTTACTTAAAAATGAAGGAGATTCTAACCAAAAGTACGATAAACAGTAGAAGTATAGACAGTGGAATCGAATCACTCCTATCAGTTAGAACTAAAGATTCATCGCTTACCATAGGCAACCAGCAGGTTGGGATCCATATAAACATCAACCAAGACCTGAGGAACAATATAGCATCAGTATGATATTCCATGCATGTGCCCAGAAAGCAAATGTGATAATTAAATAACAAAAATTGCTTGAGGAAAGAATGCGAACTCTGTTCGCCACACACTTGCAACAGAATTCATATTGAGACCCAATTAATAAGCATTTCCCAATTCTACAGACAAGTTTCTTGCACCGCAGATTGTATCTTACATGTTCAAGTAGATTAAATGACAAAATGCTTAATTGGATGGGTTCAAGGCTGGGGCTGATTGGGATAAATTTTAAAAGGACCAATAAGCATCATAGAAAAAGACAGCATCTTTGTAGAGAACAATTTTAAAAAGGACCAATATTTCATGACCTGATAAAATGGCTGATCAGGGCCACGACTCAACTTATCAACATTTGCCGTCTCCATCCATGTTTTTGATTCACAGCAAACTGGATCCATGCCACAAATAACTGCTCGATATCCTGGAAAAAATAAAATCAGGTCAAAATTACATAATAGGATTGATCAAGCCTTGAATAAAGCTTACTACACTGAAAGAAACAGATCGCAGAATCCCCTCGGGAACTTATCCATCCTTCTAATACAAATGTTATGTGATTTATGCCAATGTGCCGGGCCAGCCATTAAACTAGCCAATTGAACTGCCGGAACTGATTGTTTCATACTTGCAGAAAATATATGAAATTATGGTAGCAGGCTAAGAAGCCCATGATCGCCTAATCTAATCAGAAGGAAATTTTAGCTGTGAATAAACTAGATTCCAAAATATAGAAACGATTGTATTATCTTGTTATGACAAAGGCTGGTGATCTCATTTTTTGTTGCAGTGCCTTGGTGACAGATACACTAGATGTGCTATGGTTAGGTCACTACAAACAAATCGAGTAACTACAAACATAGCACACACTCTTAAAATCAATAACTAAAAAAAGAAAAGAGCAGCAAAAGAGAGAAGTTAATAAAGTCTTACCAAATGTTTTATGCCTCACTTTCTGTCCCAATCGGAACTTATACTGAATATTTTCATATGCCTGAGCTTTTACTGTAGCGGCCAATGACTCTGCCTCAAGTTTTGAAATTTCATCCCGTAATTGAGCTGCCAAGTTATAGTTTTCACTTTCAATTGCAGCCTGCTGTTCTGCTCTGCAGGATATACAAGTAACAAATTTATATTTGAATGGCATACATGCAGTATTGGAAAATTGAGAAGGCAAAATACGAGACTTATTAAACAAAATTTAAAAGTAAGTCTAGAAAAGACAAAGTGCTAGTAAAGACTTACCGTAAACGTAAGATGGTAATAGCCATGTCTTGGGCTTCACCTTTGGAAGTAGATCCCCTTTTTATTTGTTGCTGTCTTATGATTTCTTCTTCAACCTTCAAAAGTACATAATTTTAAACTCAGAGAAGTACTAAACAAACTCGAAAATACTCGAACAAATATTTTTTTTCAGCTAAGATTTATCGTGCTTCCTTTAATGATGTTCAGGAGAGGGAAAAACTGCTAAAAAAAGTTCAAGGAATATTATCGTACGGTGGTTAGGTGTTTCTTTTTGTGACAGCAAAGTTTGATGCTTTGTAGTTTTTAATCCAAAGTTTGTAATTAGAAACAAATGTACAATGGAATTATCAACCAGCAGCTAGTAAATGACAAGGGTTTTAAATAAGTAACCTCAGCAAGCTTTTCTCTTAGTTGTTTGGCAATATCATACTGATCCAGGTTCAAAGCATACTGCATAAAGAATGGAGCAAGGAAAGGTGATCACTCTTCACAGTTTCTTAATGATAAAAGCCAGACAAAAGATATTAGCAGAACCTGTACTCGGGTTCCTAAGTCCAGCTGGAAAAAGAACATCAATATATCTTCATTAGCACTCTCACTACGCTCAGAATTTGCATCCAGGCCCTGATTATTTCCTTTAAATGGCCATCCAACATTAGCTCGTACATTCCGCCACCCTTGCGGTTTAACTTGACTAATATAGGGTAAGAGTCGTTCATAATCATGCTGGAGATTTTGTCTGTGCATCCCAAACCTCAACCCTGTATCCCTCATCAGCTTGAAATGTCTCCTCCGAACAGGGACGAGGGAGCCAAAAAGACCACCATGCATGGAGGAGCTAGCAGACATACTTAGCACCATTTCTAGAAACCAACTAAACAAATACAAACCTGTTGCACACAAATGCGTCTTTTGTAAACCCTTTCCTTCAGGGAAACTACTATGTGTGCATAATCAAAATCCAAAAAATTAGACAAAAGAAAAAAACTCATCATCAACTGCATATCAAGCTTCCTGGTCTTGTGTGTTCAACAACAAAACAGTCAATGCATAGGCCATCTATCAGTTTAATCTACAACGTTCTATTTGATTCTCTTTCACTCTTTCCCTGCCTAATCAACCATGTTGAAGAATCAATTCATGAGTTAGCTAGTGAATCATCCAGCTGATACTTTTCTGACATTAGGGTCATTTAACAAACCCCATAACTTTTGACTTTTTACAAAAATTTGAGCATAACTATACACAAATAAACTGCATCATGAAACTTTAAACCAAAAAGCCCCGAGCATCCATATTCTTTATTCTTTTTTCACCAAATTTAGCAGCGATACAACAACAGCCCCTCTCTACATACTTGTCCCTAACTACGAGTGTATATCAAATTGAAACGAAAGCAGGGAATTTGTAATGGATTTTACCACATTTGAGGTGAACCCTTTTTGTATGTTTTCTCCAAAAGTTCACTTTTACGATTTAATTGCAGCAATTATGATATTTGAACATCTTAAAGGAGAATCTTGCCAAAGATAACACAAATGGAGAAGAACTACAACCAAGTTTTCACAGCTTCTAGACTTTTTTTTAGTGCAGCAAAAACAAGCAAGAACAGATAAAGAACGAAAGAAAGACCCGAATTTGATAAAGTGGGGCGCTTTACCTTATTGGCCGCAGAGCAGAGACATAAAAGAATGGAGCCCCGTCAGTGATTAACAAAATGACACTCCAAAATTCTGAATTGTGGGTACTATAGAATGGGCGCTTCGCTTCAGTTTCATCAGCTTTACTGAGCAGGAGGAAAGTAGTAATGCCAATAATCCTGGGATTAAAACAAAAAATACGTGGACGGTGGACCTCATCTTCATTCTTTTATTTGCAGTATTGCACTATTCTGTAATGGATAGATGGATTCTTTGTTTTACTGTGTGGGGGGAATTATGATTTACAAACTCAATGTGCACTATTTTTTTTTGGACGGAAGTAATATAAATTTATAAACTCAATGTGAATTATTTTTTTGGTACTGAAGGTAGTATAATTTTTCAGTTCTACAAAAACTTCACAGTAACTTTTGAGATTTTTACTATTCTTGAAATAGAGAGAGTGCCATTTTCATACAACAAAGAGAATAATTTTTTCCTATTTCTCTCAGCCTTCCTCAGTGGGGGTGGATGAAATATTTATTATACACTCTATTCGTTTCAAAAAATAAATAATTGTATAATCCCTCTTACCTTATCAAAACAGAATACAGGATGTTAATGTGGCAATTTCTTATTAAAAATCTTTGGCTCCAAATGTACTATATTGCATTAACCATTCTGCCACGTGTCATCCCTTTTTAAAAGAAAAAAAAAATTCTCATATGAAAAAACAAAAGCTACTTTACAAAAATAGTTACATAATTTTAACTCCTAACATTTATCATTTATCAATCAAATTAAAATAGCATTTAAATTTGCCCATAAACTTATTCCCTTTATTATTCCGCATTCTTTTGAATGATTTCTGTATCGTGTACTTTTCAATATTTTTTCATCTTTGGTAGATGATTTTTTTGTAAAACCACGGGATTATATTATTACCACTGTTATTGATGCAATTATTTTGTAATACAGAGGGCACAGATCACGGCCAGGTTACATCAAATCCTCTTGTAAAACCACGGGATGATCCTTTTTTCTTATTTTTCTTATGGTGAGAAGAAAATTAAAAAATTAGATTTCTGGAAAGAAATTTAGATCGAGGGTTCAAATCTCGCCATGGACATGGAGCAACTTTAAATATTTTAGGTAGCTGTTCTATCCTTGAGGTGCTTACAATTCAGCGAGGGAGATTAGTCACTGTTGCTAACAGTGGACATCCTCTAAATAAGAAAAAAAAAAACAGCCCCCATCCAAACCAAATCTAATAGAAGCCTAGTTAAAACATCAAACAATCTACATTTCTATTTTCTTTGTTAAACAGTTTAAGTGGAGAGGAATTAAAATTGAAGAGATGGTTTGGGGTTTGAAATTATTAGGCCTGAATGTTGATTTATTGGGCCCGTAGAACAGGAAGGAGGAAGATTAGAAGAAGACGTTGCGACGACAGCGAGCTCGGTGCTGAAGGAGGAAGATTCTAACCAAGATTTATTGCGTTTTTTTTTTTAAAGGAAAATTTATTACGTTATGAAAAAGAAGAATGGTGAGAATTCGAAGATGGTTTTGAATCTTCTATTTGGTTGCCTCCCGCCATTGCCAGCCAGGAGGAAACTTCAGCATGAAAGTTCAAATTTGCAGTGAAAAGAAAAAAAAAAAAAAAAGGAAAAAAAAAAAAAAGAGAGTGAAGACGGAGGAAGGGAAAGAGGAGAAAAGGAATTGAGGGGCAAAGAAGAGATATAATGATTTGGTAAATCACACCCAACAATGATAAATTAATTTTAAACCCCAATTTTGTGGACCCGACGCATTCCCAAAACTTGAACCAAGCAACAAAAAATGGAATTCAATCCTAAAATTTCATTCCAAGTATTTTATACCCATGAACCAAGCACCTTCTAAGACATCAAAGGATTTTCTGGCACATTTACAAATTATTGCCAAATAAAGTTCTTTTGTCCAAAGAATATGAAGTTACAAAGATTAGTGAAAGAAAAAAGAAATATAAATACACAGAATGTAACTACACCTGAAACACATAAATCCAGCGTAGATCAAAGGCCTAAATACTAGATTGGAAAGATGGACAGAAAGATATGTTAAGCGTGGCCCCAATGAAAGAAACCCAAAACCAAAAATAAAAAAAAAAAATCAAAGAATCACACCCATATGAACATATATAGTACAATTTTTTTCTTCTGGGCACTGGTTTTGTAGATGGAGCCTGGAGGAGCTCATGGGAGTTTATGGCCGTTGGTAAACGTATTTGGTACGAGGATCCACAATGACACCTTTCCCCCCATTTACTTCCAGATCATGCCTGCATAGACAAAGGTGATCCATAAAGTTCAAAGAATGGCTCAGTTATACAGTAGCTATTAAGGGAAAGACAGTGTGCAGAAAGATCTAAACTTGAAAAAAGACAAAATGACCACTGGTCTCATGGTGTCGAATGATCAAAGAAGGATTTCTCCTGTTTCCAGCATCTTCCATGAATAATGAATGAAGAAAGCAGAAAAAAATTCAAGAGGTACGGTGACTCAACTGGAAGACAAAGTCGGGGATGGTGAGTTGCTCTCGAGGGACGTATTTAAATAGCTGAAGAAGCCGATCTACATATACCACCTTTTTCCATGCCTGAAAATTAAGTTCCAGATCAGCTTCAGTGAGGGAAAAAAACATACCATCTCCTAAACAGGAGAAATCCAGTCCATGGAGGATTCATTTAAGGATAAAAACCATCTCCATCCATCGTGGATGAAAGAAAGTTAATAGGTAAACAAGAAATTAATCCCTTGATTATGAAATAACAGGCAAACTTCGTAAGTTGAAGCATACCACATTATCGACAAACAATTGTAGCCCGAAGATTGCTGCTTTCAGCCCCAAAGTAGGGTGGAGCACATAAATAGCCTGCAGAAAGAATCTGTCAGAAACAAAAAGTAGATTCTTTTCAAGGGAAAACACCCAAGTTGGCAAAAACGTGTGGTTAGTCAGCAAAAGTGTGCAAGTAAAAAGCAATTTCCCTCAGCATCACATACATGAAGATTGCGCTGATGCTTTCGACCTAGTATTTGCTGTAATCTCCTCATCCAGCCAAGATCCGGTTGCCTGTTTTCACCATGAAACAGTTGTACATGTAAAAACATTGGGCTAGTAATGACTGTTATGGGCATTAACAGCTTTAGGGAGCAAGTATTTCAATATGTGATGCCTGAAAATCTAATGTTAATGCCCCCTTTGGAGCCATATAGTTGGAATTATGAGAGGCATCTTGTGGTACAAATGCATGGGTTCTTACTATCCACAAGGTGTTCTACGCAAGAAATGATGAAAGGATAAGTCAGGGAGTGAAATGGAGCAAGGAAAAAGAGGAGAAGAGGAAAGGGACCCAGAACAAGCACGATGGAAAAAACACGCCAGGATTCATGCTTGGTGTAAGGTTGATGCTCGGGCTGGCCTTCACGTCTAGCCTGGTATCTGATACAGATTCATGCTCAGGCTAGTCCTCACAGCTAACTTGATGGCACCACATATAAGCCTGAGTTGGGTCTGAGGCTCAGCCCAGTGTCCATCCTGACCCAGGGCATGATTAAGCACAACCCAGAGCCCTTTCTAAGCAAAATCAGTCTCCGGCTTCCATTTTCCAAGTGCAAACTTCGTATTTTTTGCCACTTTTACCATGCCCAATACTTGTAACTAAGACCCAACAATCAAGACACTTACCATCCTAGAGATGCACAGACCTAGCCAGTTTCTTGTTGCCATTGGTCATGAAGTGAGTGTTTAAACTTGAATGTACAGTATATCCCCGACGCAACTTAAACATATTTTACATAAATAAAAGGGGAAAACATAGTAAAAAAAACAAAGAGGTGGATTTTAACCAGGAAAAAGCTGAAAATGTAAGTCTAAGCATCGCCTTTTCAATTTAATGCAATAAGAGGGGAAAACATGGTAAGAAATTAAAAACTGGATTTTAACCAGGAAAAAACAGAAAGTATAACCAGGAAAAAACTGCCAATTCAATTTAGTGATCATTAAGCAAGTCAGCATAAAATATGCATGCCAAGTTGAACAAATCACAGTAAGAAAGAATACTCACGGTTGTAAAGATGCAGCAGAGTGGAAGTAAACAATTGTATAGGGCTTCTGTATCAATGGCTCAAACTCCTGAAATGCAGCAAATAAGTTTCACTTATGGCAATATCAGGAATCAATTATTTGATATCATCCACTGGATAAATTCAGAAGCATACAAAAGACCACTTAAAGCAAACTAAACTCGGGAAAGCAAGAAAAAGTTGTTTACCTTTACAACATAAAGTATAAAACGTTCCAGATCAAGACACCTTAAGAGGAAATGAGCTCCCACAATGACCATTACTGGCCGACCCTCACTGTCAACTCCACCGCGATAACTGAGATAAAAGCATATAATTAAAGATGATAATTCAGCCCATTTTGCCAAACATGAAGTGTCTACAAGTGGATAATAGCATTGAGAGCTAGGACGAAATCTTACACAATTTTCATTTCCGCAATTTCAGATAGATTGAGAGAATTTGCTTTTGCAAGATATCTAGAATGCAGAGAATATTCTTCAGCAGCAGATAAGGGAGGTCCACCAAGATCTCCATATCCAAGCATTTTAAAACAATTCCAACCACTTTGTGCTTGTGCTGTTTTCTCCCATTGTTCTTTGCGTCGCTGATCTGGGTCCTTTATCAAGGACATAAAGGCAGGATCTAAGTATGACTCCAAATATGAAGAACTCCTGCAGAGATGGCAAATTTATAACACAAATTCACGAAGCAAAATTAAAGGAACTACATGTGTTATCAAGCTATACCATGCACGTAAGAAGCAGATGTGGTAGGGATAAATTAAAACTTTTACGGATGCTCACCTTCTTGTCAAACCAACATCACTGGTCGGAAGTTCGACAGGAGTTTGTGGAGGTTTTGGAGTAGATTTTTTCACATTGGGCAGAGGTTTTATTCTGATTTTACGTTCGTCTATAACAGTCTCACCATTTTCATCTCCAACATCAGCAGGTAGTTTCGAAATAGCTATCTCCTCTTCCTGTTTATCCCTTGGAAAGTATAGCGGAAGCAATCTGCAAGGCAAGGGATGAAAATATGAGAAAGTTAGAAGTAGTGTCCTCTTGCCCTTTTGTCACAGTAGGGGGTTATCAAAACAATACAAGAAACGAATGCATAAAATCAGCTGAAGAGACCACAGTTGCACACCTTTTGTATATCTCAGTATCAGGTGCTGTAGTTGTGCAAAATACAACAGCCTTGATTTTATCTTTCTGCTTCTCAAGAAACCGTCTAACAGTTCCTGAATCAAAATGACAAAATGAGCTGAAGAGCAAAAATACATGCAATAAAACTGAAAATTTGGAATAGATATTACATAAGGAATCATACTTATTGCCACGTGAGCAGCTGGTTCACGTGGATAATTTTTTGCTTCTGTGTATATACAGCCAACAGCAATACTGCACTCGAATGTTATACGGATGAGTCCAGATAGAGAAACAAAAGATCATACACAAAGTGAAAGAGCACCAATAGTTGGCGTAGAATATAGCTCTCGACAACCTTTCAAGTCCATTTTCTATTAGAAGTTCTAGGCAAGCACGGTAGCAGTGACTCAAAGCATTCTCTGCAGCAGTATGATACTTTACAGCATACTTCGGACCAACAGTATGTATGACCCTCCTAGAAAGTACCAAAAAGTAAAAGCAGTTCACCAAGTTAGGTAACCATAAATAGGAGAAACCCACATAGCTTTTCTTTTGAGTGATAGAGTAATTTTTTCAGAAATAAAAATTAACTTGTACTCACCTTGCTGGAAGATCATACGCATTGGTAACTTTGGCCATCCCCGTTCGACAACCACCCTGTCATGAAAGCAGAGATTAAATAAGAATTAGTAAGTTAACCCAAAAGAAAAAGGATAACAAGGTATATTTTAAAATTCCATGTAAAGATTTCCCACAAATGGAAAATGCATAAAGTCACCTACACAGTACCACCCAATACACCCAACCACATGTGTGAAGTACAAGCACACTCAAAATTCAAAAATGGACTCACCAATGATGCACATTCTTCAGCAAGACCAGGTCCAGCTGCTGCATGTAAACCAGGGCTGCTGTGTGCCTCATCCAAATTCTGTCAATCACAGAGTCAGCCGATTGTCAAAAACCACAGTGCACGGCAATATGGTCAAACTATTTCCTAAGAAGTACGCAGGTATTATTTAGACATCTTCATCAATACGCAATCAGAATGGAGAAATTATGTGATTACTGAGCACAACTCATCCTATAGCTCTGAATTGTAGGAAAGGATGATCTTTCTTTTAGGTAAAGCTTTGGCAGGGGCTTACAAGTAATCCTAGTGCTAGAAATAAAAGTCATTCACATAAGTTTTTGCCAACTATGCTTATTGACAAGTAAGATTACACGGCACTAACTAAAAAAATCTATTCTTTTAAGGCCTGCCCTCCAGTTATCGAGAAAAGCGATTCTGAAAATCAAACATTCCAATTTTTCAGATAATCACAAAGGAGAAAACCTCCAAAAAAAAAATGATCAGTGCTTACTTCATTTGTTGAGTTAACGACTGCATCCACCTCAAGATTCCAAGGGTTGCCTCTCCACAAATATATTTTCGAGTTAATCTCATGATCCACAGGAAACCGAGAAACCAACCCATTTCCACTACCACCAGCATCGGATACTGATGTTAAAGGGTCTGCAAAGTAAGAACTGGCTTCGTTCTCATACGAGTATCTATACTCTCCATCACTCCACCGGGGAACTTGATCTAGTGTCACCACAGAATCTCCACTATCGGTGGGCAATCCACCACGATTAGTGGTGGCAGCCCCAGGTCTAAACATTTTTTACTTCAATACCGAAAATAACTCTCCTATCACCTAATGATAATTAAATGCCACCAATTCTCCAGTACATAGTAAAGCTTTCAGAAACACGCATGAACATTCAGGAGAGCATCAACTTTCTCCTGCAAATAAGTAAAAGAGGCGAGAAAGTCACAAAAAAAAAAAAAACGAAAAAGGAAAACACTCTGACGAAATTCCTTTCAGATGACAATATGATTCTCAAGAGGTAATAGCACGTTAATGAACAAATCACAGCTGAAAACTCCATCCCAAAAACGAATCTTTAGCTATCTTATTAATGAAACTAGATACAGAAACATACTGAAACAAAAACTCGACAGCAGCAGATTATTAGAAGAATAAAATCACGCAGGCATTGACCCTCAATCTAACACAGCAAAGGAATGCAAGAATGCATGGCAATAACAAAAGAACACATCCCAGAATTGAAAACCCACATATCAAAAATCAAAATTTGAGGCAGAATTCACATAATCGAGCAATGATTCCAAACACAAAAACCGGCATACAGATACAAAAATTGAATAAACATGCGGCATATAGACAGAAGAAGAAACGGGATTTTCATGAATCAGAGGAACTGAAAACAATTGAGTGTTGGAATGATTGAGAATTGAATAACTGGGGGATTATTACAGAGGTTTGGTTACCTGATGATGATGAGCTCGTTGATGAAACGAAACTCAGTTGGACCAGGAAAAGGTTGGGGTCTGGCTGGATTCCGTCGCGCTGAACATTGTGGAATTTCCTTCTTCTTTCTTTCTTTTTTTAATTAAAAAAATTAATTTTTGCCCGTATTATTATTATTTTTTCTTTTTCGGAGTTCAATTATTACAGTTTGGTAGTTTGTCTCGTTGCAGACTTGACATTTTTATAGAGCCTAAATAAACTTGACACTATTTCTTTCCTTAATTAATTAAAGAAAAACAAAAATAAAAAAATATGACATAATTTCTTCGGATCGTCAGCATTATTTGTTATGGTGATTAATTATATAATTAATAAAAATTAAGAATAAACCGATATGAAAAGTAAAAATACGAAGGAATTGGTCAAAGAGATTCACTTCAAATTTTTGTTCACTCGCATCAAAAAAATACTTTTAACGCAATAAATGAAATATAAGAGAAATCAAAATATGTTACGGCCGGCAAGAAGTATGCCTCAAGAATATTGGGGGAAAGAAACCACATACAATAATGTGACACATTACATGAAATGTTTACAAGTAGTTAATCAATTTCATCTATCTTCAGCTGCTGTTTGCAGTGAGAACATCTATCTCTATCTGCAGCTAACAAATAGATGCTCTTTAAGTATAGCCTATCTTTCAGCTCCCCCCATGTTTAAGTGCCTATCCCTTCAGTTGCTGTGGCCAATCATGGCCTTCTCATTGCTTTGGATTAGGTTGAAATAGTCTTTATGAATCTTGCTCAAAACTTGTCAAAATTCGCCTCTCTTTCGGTAGAAATCATCACTGTGAAGGTAGAAGAAAAATTAAAAGATCAGTACCTTCTTCAAGAAAATGCATTGTACAAGGTTACAAGAAATCATGTAAAATGATATGATTATCTGAGCTGCATAATGGAAACCAGGTTGATTTATCTTACCTCTTCTGGAACCAATCTGATGATAAAATGAACCACTAGTACACTATGGATATGACCCTATATGTTCACTCTACTCCAGCCTTTTTCTTCAACATGGCAATGAAGTTTTCCCTGTCCTCGGGTGACATTGCATCTGCTGAACAATCTCCAACACCCCATTCTGCTCCTCTGATGCAGTACTTGTCGAAAGTTGCTTGCCGATTCCTGGCAATAAATACGAAAAATTAACACTTGGATGCGTTGAATTACTTGCTGTAGTATACCTGTTATCATATCTAGTTCTTCAAGAACTGGCATTGTATCAGTATGTACAACATAATAAGCTTCAAAATCTCTGCCCGAATTATGTTCAATAACAGTAACTAAGCATTTCTATCCGAATAGGTGATGTCCATCATGTTCTGCATCATGTTAGATTACTTTTTAATGACAAACAACTAATCCTAAGTTGTTAACTATAGCCAAAATGATACAACTCTACTGGATATAATTGGATACAGAAAAGTCAGGCCTATCAAAGAGGTCAACAAGGGGAGAAAGAGATGTACTTTTCTTTATTCAACTTGGATTGTTCCAGCAGCTTTTTGAGAATTGGGGACTGTTTGAATCTTTCATCATTTTCTGCATACCTCTTCTGATTTTCTTCTGAAATAGAAAAATAACACAATTCTCTCATCAGAATTTCAAGTCAGCAAGCAAAGAACAGTGGATATAGTTCTTTCTTGTTTCATGAATTTACCGTTCCAACGCTCGATGAATTCAACCTTAGGCAATTCAGGACCAGGAACTGATTCTATCCCAGGGAAACCAGATAGAATTCCAGCAGTAGCTGCCAAAACAACACCATATATTAAAACACCATCATCTCAAATTTTTCTTAGGAATACAAGTGAAGAATTCCAGAAGTTAGGCCAAAGATAAGTAAAAATGGTTTACCAGGAGAAGAGCTGAGCAAGAAAGCAGCAGAGGCAGCCAAAGAAACCAACTGAACTTTTCTCAAAGAAGCAGCAGCATCTTGAATCACCATTTGAGTCTTGTTGGTGAACCCAATTCTTCCTTGCCTACATTTCTCCGGATTCATAGATAGAATTTTAAAGGCTGAGGATGGTTTTGACAGGGGGAGACAGGGACCCGCTGAAACAGAAGCTATAGATGAGACCATGATGATGGATGATGCCATGATGGGGCTTTTAAGTTTAACCTTGGGTTTCTTCTCCTCTTCTGATACTTCTTCTAGCCCAGCTGCCTGGAGGAAGCCTGACAGAGTTGCAGAGAGAGGTGGGCGTGGAACAACGCAAAATTAGGCAGCCAAGAAGTAACGCTCAGTATTCAACTATTTATATGATGTGGCTTATGCATAGTCTCTTGATCTTTTCTCTTGTCCAAATGTGTGTCTACAGAAGCCGCACATTATGTATATTTTGTTTGGCTGACTTTTTTGAGTTTTTATTCCACTTGGTTTGTATATATAGCCCTTTCAAATGATATGCTCCTTCCGCCCCAAAATAAGGGTTGTGTTTACTGATCAATGTAGTACAACAAACTAGACAATTGATTTGGGATACAAGAGTATCACAATGGGCATAAGCAGTGACAAATAATAATCGTAATAAGGCTTTCACTGATTCAATAGTTCTTTACTTCTCAAAAGATTCATAAACAGTGGAGATTGATGATGGTGGATGAAAATTTACCACAAATACTGAAAGATGAACATCAAAAACCAAAAAGCCTTAACAGGAAGAGAAATACTAAGGAAATAGTGAAGACTGGTTCAACTGTACTCATAATCTCGAAAACTAAACAGGGATTAAAACTCAAGCAAAGTCATTTACAGAAGATCCCTTTTGAGAACAAATCATTCTTCTTGCATCGCCTTAGCTGCATCAATAAGTGCGGGTCGAAGATCATCAGAAGCCCGCCCAAGAACAGTGTAACCTTCCTTGTCCTCAATGTCCACATTCGCTCCATGTCTGATGAGTAGTAGAGCTACCTGAGAATCCAATGCATGTTTAGATTGGAACAGTAATATATTTCCATTTAGCAAAGATCTCACGAAAAAAAAATGAAATTTTATCCCAAATTTTAGATGGCTGCCATTGAACTCAAAATGGAGATGATCTCCGACTTGTTTTCACACAATGGTCTAGTAAAGAAGAACACTCTACTTTCATGGCTTTGTATGAATGCTAAAATGTCAGAAGCAGAGCTGGAAGCTACAGACTCTGGCCTCAAACTCACCAGTGCAGATAACCCTAATTATTAAAATGTGATACAGAGAGCAGCCTAACAATTTAATAGGTAGAAATAAAATGAGCCTGGCAAAAAGTAAAGGTGTTCATAAACTTGACTTCAAAAAAAGTTAAATAGACCAGAAAATGTAACACAACCACACGCTTCCTCTATAAATAGGGCATGTTCTAAGAATAGAGCAAAAAGCGTACGGAATTGAGCTCAGAATATTCACCTCTTTATTTCCACATATGACTGCATTCATGAGAGGAGTTTGACCAGCTCTGTCAACTTCATCAACCTCGGCTCCTTCCTCTATTAAATATTCACATAATTCTGAGTTTCCTATGCTTGCTGCACGATGCAAAGCTGTACAACCAACCTGAACCAAAATCAACAAATGATCAACAAAAACACAAATTCGGATGTTCACAAGAGTTCACAAGAGGCTCAAGCTAGAGCCTAACCTTGTCCTTAGCATTGAGCTTTGCACCATGTGAGACCAAGAGTTCGGCTATTTTCAACCAACCCTTGCTAGCAGCATAATGGATGGCTGTCCGCCCTCCATTGTTTTTCAAATTAACATCAGCTCCTGTTATAAGAAGTAGAAATTCAGGGCAGGAGAATGGTACAAAAGAAAATGTTTCCACCTTCAGCCACTGCCCAATCCCTCTCATTCTCTTTCATTTGCATTCTGATTGTGCAAATTTTAAAAAGGCAGTGAAGTACCACATAGACATAATAAATCCCCAAATAATTCATATTCAATTATCGTAGTTACACCCACCCTTCAATTGAAAATGGTAAAACGAAAAGAGACTAGAGTGACCGTTGAAATGAAACTGGAATGAGTAACTCAGAGACAAACAAAAGTTCCAACCTCAAACCATAACAAGTTCTATCCCTTTTAGGCCCAATTACAATATTACATTCTGTTCTAACTAAAAAAATATTGTTCTCAACCATTGAAGTTAAACTTGACAAGCCAACCAAAAAACTCTACTCGTAACTAGTAAAATCACCTGTATCCAGTAAAACCTCCACAATTTCCAAATTCCCACTACTTGCAGCAGAATGCAGGGGACCCCAGCCTTCCTCATCCACACTATTCACGCCACAAATTGAGGAAGGTTTAGCAGATGAGAGTAACTTCACTATCTGGCAACACAAAATCAAACACCAAGCCTCAAAAATAAAGAAAACTAACAACCCCTTTACATCTTTATATCCAAAACGAAAATAAAAACCCCGTGAAATCAAAAGCATCAATTTCAGAGGCCACATTCTTAAGCACAGCAATTAAACATACTGGTTTAAATGGCGGGGGAATCAAGTGGAAATGAAAAGGTGAAATCAACAAACCTGGGTCTGGCCAAAGGAGACGGCAACGTGAAGGAGCGACCGGTCATCCTCGTTACGTAGAGCTAGGGCTTTTAGGAACTGCTCCTCCGGGAGGGATTCGAAAAGGGATACGTCACCTTTTTCAGCTGCTTTGAAAAGGTCTCCCGCTTTGATTTGTATGTTTGGCTTTGAACTGACAGCACTGTCGATTTCCATCTCCATTGTCGTCAAAATTCCGACGGTGTCTATAACTCCGCTGATTTAACCGGCGTCCGGTACCGGCACTACAGTCAGTGTTGAGAGAATCTAGCTGGAATAGGCGGTAAAAGTAAACATATGGCAATTGCTTTCAGACTTTTCTGGGTTTTCTTGAAATCGATGAGTCAATCCAGTTTCTTGTTCCCAAAGAATAATAGCTTTCATTGATCAAAAGAGCCCAAAGTGCATTAAAGACAGGAAAGCCCAATGTGGAAACATTGTTTTAAACGGAGTTTTAGGGAAAAAATAATCCAGGCCCAAAAGGCCGCAAAAAAGCCCAAAAAAATTTGGACCATTTCTCGATTTGTGCGTGTCATCCTTGCGCAGGGGCCATGCTAATCTTCTCTGTATCGTTCCAATTTTATCGGATGTCCCCGAAGGGACGTACTATAGACCTAAAGTTGGGCTATATAAACAAGTCAAGGCTCATGTAGAGCAGCGATGTGGGACAGCTGCAAGCCACACGTTCCTCCAGTCTAATCAGTCATATCATAGCCTTCTAGATGTGATAGAAAAGGGGACAATTTACACACAACACCAATTCCCAATGAATTACGTCTATAATCTGCAGATCCTGACCACAACAAGAATAGTAGATTAAACGAGAGAAATTGAGTCAAATTTCAACAGGAAAAAAAAAAAAAAAAAAACCTCTCAAAACTGTTTGCCATCATCTCAATGTCTCAGACATGAAAGAAAAAGGGTCGGCAGGGTTGATAAGTTGTTGGTTCCGGGTTCGAAACTCAGTAGATGCATAAAATAATAATACAAATATAGACAAAATGTCGGTCACCATGAACCAAGAGCATTCAACTGCTAAAAAAGTGTTTCATAGTAGTACGTTAGAAGAAGGCTTGAAATATACAGTATACGGACGACCATGAATCGATATTTTTTTTTTTTTTGGAAGGATTTATACTCCTATTAAGGTTGAAAACTTGAAATCGATAAAAACACAATACATATAATACAAAGTTTATACTACTGTTCCTTGAAATTAATGCTTGTGATGCTAAAACAACAACATAATCCAAAAAAAAAATAATAATAATTATAGGCTTCTTGAAAATTTTAACGCGAAACGCAGCTCGACTGACCTGTCTAGACCATCTGTCCATATCACGTCAGTCTTTCCAATTTTTTATTTAATAATTTAATTTTTTTTTTTTTTTACAGAAATCTCTATTAGACTTGGAGCAGTTTCGGTCCCCGACAATTCAATCCTCCAACCACCGTCACCACCGCCAAAAAAAATTCCAACTCGGCCTCTCAATCTTGATTTCAAGATTTCTGATTAAAATCAGTTGTTTTATCTTTAAATCCTTCAGAATATCATCTTTATATCTTTGGTCTATGATTGTTTCATACAACTCGAAGTTATCTGGAAAGTTAGGCAGATCAGAGGAACAAAAAGACGATTAGCACTATTTCTCATTAAACTACCAAATCATCGGGTGATTCGAGCCCCTCTCCGGACAAAGCTCAAGAAGTAATAACCCAAAAAGTAAACATCTTTCTTGTAATCAGATTCAAACTCTTCAAACTCTTCGCAAGATGATCTGTGGCAATACTGAATCATTTGATTTCATAATAAACTTAGCCCCTCAGAAGTTTAAAATTTCAACATGATTCAACGACAGGATCATCGGGCATGGAAATAGAGCTGGGGAAGCCTAAAAAGTGAAATACAGAATTCTTGAAAGGGATTCTAGACATACAAACATAATCCCTAATCATTTGGAGCCCTTAATCAGAATTCTTGAAATTAAGATTTGAGAAGCCAATTTGGAATTCTGGCAGTGGTCGGAAGATTGAATTTCTGGAGAGAGGCCTGCTCCAAAGCCTAATGCGATTTAAGGTTTTTGTTCTTTTTAACTTATTAAATAAAAAGAATGAAAATTTAACGTGGTGTGGATAAGTGGGCTGACAAGTCAATTGAGTTGCGTTCCGCGTTAAAACTTTCGAGAAGTCTATCATTACTAAAAAAAGGAAGGCATATCTTTTCCATTCATATCTTTTCCGCAATTTTTGATCGTTTTTATTTCTGACCCCAAAACAAGTGTGACTATTTCTTTTTTTAAAAAAACTTTCACTATGACCGATGAAGGTCTAATCCACGTTCAAGATCTGATAAACCAAGCTAAAAGTGCTAATGGTGATTTGGCTCATTTGACGTTGTTGTTGGATGCTATTGAGGCGGCGCATAAGCTGAAAGAAATGAGCAATGATGGAGATAGTAACTAATTATAGAGAGAAAGTATAGTAATTAATGAAAAGATAAATATATTATTTTCACTAAATATGTGTATTTATTAATTAAGAGTAAAATTATAATTTTTAGGGAAAGATAAAATTTTAACGGGAAAGAGGCAAAAAATTAGGGGCCAAGAATATTCCACATCACTCACTATTTTTTGGCACTGGATATATCATTTTCCGAAATAAACTTGAGGATTCTTAGAGAACAAGGTAGTATTTTTTTTTTTCATTTTATTTTTTATAAAAGTCTTTCTTTAATGGTTGGATTAGTTAGTTAAATCAACTAATTAAATTTTTGATGGGCAGAGAGAGATGCAGCGCGAGCAGTCATGGTATATAGTAGAGAAGTTGTTGATCCTTTCAGGGCTAAAGATGCTGAAAGGAGGGAAAGGATTCGGAGTCTTCGTGCCCGTACGAATTCCATCACTAAAGCTGCAGGTAAAAAGTTTTTAGAATTCACATGGATCTTTTACAAGTGTAGAAGGCTAGGAGTATTATTGTTTGTTTGCCCATTTCTTAGTAAGGATCTAAACGTGATTCGTGGCTCATAAGTGCTTTGGTTTTTTATATAGTGTATATATATTTAACCCAATTTCAGTATGATCCACGCTACACTGGTTTTTGCCATTTGATTTTAGTTGCATTCGAACGCCTGTTTTAATTATGTTATTACAGAAACTCAAATTAGAGTTAAAATCACTTTGTAGGAAAACTCAAATTTTGTTTCTAGAACTGAAAAAGTTTTACATCTTTGCTTGGACCTAAGTTGCAGCAGAAAATTGGAGAATGCAAATTGCAAAAATCATGAAATTACCAATTGCAGTGAGTCTGATCGCAGTCATGTCACTCAATTGAATAATAATGAAATTATTACCGGAGTGCAGATATAGTTTTATCAACACAAAGAGAAGCAAAAGTGGACTACTAATCAAAGTTGGGAGGAATGTTATTTTTAAACTTTGGGACTAAAATAGCACTTCATTAATTAACTTAATATTTTTATTGATTTAATTAATTAATTTAGTTTTATACGAGCTTAGTTAATCATAGGCAGCAGATTTCAATCAATTAAATATTTTTATAGAACTAGTATAGCCTATGAAAAGAAAGAAAAAGCTTCAACTTTTATACCTTTGCGATTATTTTTTGATGCGCCAATCTATTTAATTGTATTTTGGTACATGGCAAACAAGACATGAAAATGAAAATTTTGATATCAAATTTGCTATTTGAATCACATTTTTTAAGTTCAACTAATTAAGCATGGTAAAAATCAAGTTCATTATTTAAGCCAACATAAAATTCAAATTTGTCTCGTATGATTAATCAAGTTAGTAAAAAATTAAGTTAATTGATGATTAAACCGACAAAAATAAATAAATAATTGATTATTATTTTATTCATGAAGTTTAAAAATAATAAAATATATTTTTTCGTAACCAAGTCGAATTTGCTAATTAGATGACAAAATGGTGAAATTGGTCGGAATAACATTACAACCATACATACCTGTATCTTACTATCTTTTTAAGTTGTGGTATTGTTGTAAAAGAATATAACAACATTTCATTACCCTCTCCGGCCATTTCATTGTGTGATATATTAATTTTATGCCTCTATAGTTATAATCTCTTTTATTTTTAAACAAGAGTATTAATGTACTCTTCCTCCATTGGTTAGGTATTTTCTTACTCTTCATAATTATATTGAATAATTTCGTAAGTCACTTAATCCCAAATTCACCGAGGCATCTCCACGCCTCTATTGAGATATCATTAGGACCTACGATTTTACCCCTTTTTTTTTATTTTTTGCATAACTTTCTCGATCTCTTTAATTTGAATCTTTCTATAATATGTGAAATTTTTATGTTTTTCACTTTGCTCTAGTTCACCTAGCATTGTTTCCCTATTATCTACTTCATTAATAGTTTGTGGAAAAAATCCTTTCACCTATCTTTTATTATCTTATCATCTACTAAAACACACCAATGTTTATCTTTTATGCTTTTAATCTTGGTTAAATCTCTTGTTTTCTGTTCTCTTATTTTCACAATTATAAAAATATTTTTTTTCTCCATCTCTAGTATCTATTTTTTAAAAAAAAAAATTCAAAAACTTTTATTTTTGCCTCACGTACTATTTTTTTTCACTTCGTTTTAGTATTTTTATATTTTTCTACATTATCGTCGCTCCTACAAGTGTATAAAGATTTGTAACAAATAAAAAAATTCTTTTACTTTTTCTTGAATATCTTGATTCCTCCACTACGCTTCTTTATTGCATTTATTACCTACTGAAACTCCTAGCTCTTTTTTAACAATTACTCTTATTTCTTTGGTTACCTTTTCCCATGTTTTATTGACTTCTTTTTCCATGTTCCAATTAACCTTTTCGAGTAACATATTAGTAAATCTATCCTTTTTATCTTTGTTATTAAAATTCCACCATTTTATCATATGTATTTTAGGTATTTTGTTTTAGTTGTTTCATCTAATCCTACTTGAGGTGCATATGCACTAATTATATTTATAGCTTCATTTCCTATTATAATTTTTAAAGTTATTAATCTATCCTCTTTCTAACCACCCCTACTACTTGGTCTATAAATAATGAATCAACTATAATACTTACACCATTCTTATTCCTATCTTTCCCTCTATACCAAAGTTTGTACCCTGTGTTATCTAAAATTTTGGCCTTTTTCCTCTAAAAATTTTGTTACTTGCAAACACATTATATTTATCCTTTTTCTTCTCATACATTCTACTAAATATAGAGAATTACTTGTTAAGCACCCTATGTTCCAACTCCCTATTTTACAAATTTTATCATTATATGATTATCCTTAAGTTGTTTTTGTAGGTTGGGCATTTTTTCTAGTTTCTACTACTCCCACGCCCTTATGAGAATGTAGTGGTCATTGCCGCGAGGTGAAAGATTTAACTTGTAATGTGTTCTTGGCGTACGAGGTCTCTTGCACATTTTGCACTACACCCAAGTTCCATGGAGATGTAGCGGTCCTGTCCAAGACGACGGAGTCGAATCCTTCGGCGTGCCACTTACAACGGGTGGCGTCCTAACATTTACACGATTTCTTATATGATGCATATTCATGAGAGTGATAGGGTTTTTTAATACTGGCTTCCAACCTAACGCAAACCCTCCGAATAAGTTGAACTGACCACATCAAAGTTGTAATAAATTAAATTGGCCACATCGAAGTTTCCAGTCCCTGAATTGCTAAAGTCTCATTAATCAATTCTTGAACGGCTGCGGGTATGCACTGATCCAAGTACTTAGTCATCGTCGGTTCTTTTCCGTTCTACAAATTATTTTAACCCACAACAAGAAAATTTAATTTAAAAAAATTCAACAGGATGATCGGTTGAAGTGAAACAATCAGATAGGTAAAATTAGAGGAGACAGAATAAAATGAAATTGCTGAATACCTCCAAAGACCCGTGCAATTCGCCGGTTGTCGTTGATGATCCATTGGCATTTAAAGTTCCGTTCATCGTTTCATTGGCGTAGCTAGAATTTGCGGTCTCGCCCTATTTTGGCTGAATTTAGGGGTGAAATTTAGGGATGATTTGATATTTATAGATAAATAAATGAAATTTATAGGGATTTTATATTACTGCAAAAAAAATTAATCTGTCTATCTATATCTATATATATAACTAAGGCAAAGTCCATGCAGAAAAAGAAAATGATTCTAAGTTACTCTTAATAATGGATCTCGGATATCAGATCTTAACAGATCTTATAACATACCAGTCTCATAGACTGGCCCAACAACTTTCAGGCTTTCATTCTCGCTAGCCCAAAATGATTAACCCAAGTTGTTAGTAGTTTATGAGGTTGAAACTTATATACATGTCATTCATTTTGACAGGTCGCGATGTGAGACAGGATGTTACAGCCCACCCCTTTTGGATCTTTGCGTCCTCGCAAAGCCCAACAAGCATGAATGTGGCCCAATCTTCTCCTGGAATAGGACTCTAGAGGTGGCTCCTGTGCTTCGCACTTGTCTCGTCTGCAGGCTCAGAGGTGTCTCTGTACTTGTCCCGTCAGTGGGCTCAGAGGTGTGTCCGCACATAACACTTAGCTCCTAGACCAGAGTTCGCTTTGATACCTTTTGTAACATCACAGCCTCACAGACTGGGCCAACAACTTTCAGGCTTTCGTCCTCGCTAGCCCAAAATGGTTAACCTAAGTTGTTAGTAGTTTATGAGGTTGAGATTTATATACAAGTCATTCACTTTGCCAGGTAGCGATGTAAAACAAGATGTTACAGATCTTGTGGTAGAAGACTAGAAGTTAAAGGGTGACTTTTGGTTGTGATCACAGATTTATCAAAATCTACCTTATTATTGGAGATTTTATTCAAAGTGGAAATCAAATATGATCATGCCAGAGGACAAACCCTAATGGGTATGTTATAGCCATCACTAGCGATACCTCTAATATCTCGCTATTAAAAATAATCCTTCTACGAACATGATTGAACCATATAGTTTTGACGCCATGAACATCAAGTCATAATTAGAATTGTGAACATCAATGATGGTTGTATGTGAGGCGAAAACAACGATAAACAGGAAAGCGGACGTTGCCAGAAATGTGGATTTGTTGCTGACTGGTGTTTCTAAAGATTTGAGTACTAAGCATCCGAAAAATGTTAATGATTTAGATGCAGATGACGATGACGATTAACAGGATCCCAGACATAAGAAAAAGATTCTTCAATGCCAATTATAGTGGTATGTTTATTAGCTTCTTCGAGGGCTAAAGTATATTCACATTGGTTGGTTGCTTTTTTACAATAAAAACATGAATAATTTTACGTATAATATGTGTTTAGTAGGTGATTTATGGTTTATGTTTCGAAATAACTTATTATATCATACACTACCGTGCATGTTTATCTCAATAATCCACAGTCCGGAATAAATGTGGTTGGAGCGCGATATTATCGGTGTCTTCTATCCACGAAATATCTCAATTTTATTTTATCTGTCAAGCTTTAGTCTCTTCTCTGTACTAAAAAAAATATTCTCCCTCGTCAACCGACGACCAAACCGACCTGCCGAATATATCAAGTTCTATTACTTTAATCTATTGTAGTAACATTCGTAAATGGATATTGGCTTTTTGATTCCAACATGGTCCATATTAGGTCACCTAGTCTCCAAAATCCCAGAAATTGACCCCATTGGTAAAGCACCATAATATAAACAATACCTCTCTCTCTCTCTACTCAAACTCTCTTCTTTCTCTCTAAGTTTCAAAAAAATTTCTTTCCCCTTCTCACCCATCCACCATTAATGGGGATGGGGGAGCTCAAATTTATCTTTCTTCTTCTTTGTTTTATGCTTTTGCTCTTTCCTCAGGGAGTTTCTCTCGCCCTTTGATGAATGTTTTGCTCACCCTTTGATGGGTGTTCGGTTTCTCCAGTTGGAGATCTCGGATCCTCCTTCTTAGGAGGTTTCATTTGTTTATTTTGTTGTTTTTAGGTAGTTTCTCAACAAATCTGATGGAGAAAGTATGGATCCAAGTGACACCGAAGAAGAAATCATGGTATAAGGAAAATCATGGAGTCAAAGGTACAAAGATGAAGGAAAATCTCCAGATCTGGAACTTCTAGATTTGTGTGGTAGATTTGCCATTGCATTCAGTTTTAGTTCGGACTAGATTGGTGTTGGAACTTTATCCTATAGATTAGTTCTCTCTGTATTGCTAAATCTGTTTGAAAATTTCATACTTTAGTTATTAGAGAAGTTGTTTAAATCTGTCTCAATCTGTCCAGTTTAGCCTTCTTAACACTTATACACAGATGGTGACACGTCTGTTACTCTGTGGGTTGAGAATTCGCGTATGACAGATTGCATTAGCTCAATCATCGGATTGTGTAACTCAATCCTTGTATTGTACTGTTCAACCGTATGCTTAATTTACATTTCTTTTTAATATTAAATATTATTATCGCTTTTGACCCCAAAATGAACAAAAGTGAAGCACCATAACAACGAAATTCGATGTGTTTGATGGATTTGCTACGGGAACCACCCTTACTATAAATATGAAGTGGGAAAAATCAGTGGTTTCCTTTCCAGGGAATGTTGCACGGGCGAGTGAGAAAATTCAACAAAGTAAGCTCCCCTGAACTTTCAGAGGTTAATAAAAGCCATCCGAATCCAGCTTCCATCCATCGTTTACTCTTTGCCTCCGGCAGCGATAATCGCATCGAAATCTTTCCTTTCGACCGGTTATAGAATTCACGGTCGTCACTGTCTGGTTTATCCGCAAGCATAACCAACGGAACCTTACGCGAGGCAGCGGAATTGTTGTCGAACTTATTTATACTTGCCGCGGCTCGCCAAGAAGTACAATCTCCACTGAAGGCCAAGAAATCTTCCACCGACGGTATTTGTTTTGCCACAAGTACTAGTATCTGGTGAAGAAGGCCCCCGGACCAGTTGGGTTCCGATGCCATATTGATGCGTAAAGCCAAATAGGAATTCAAAAAAACGAGGAGAAAAATTGTTGTTTTGGAAATCACAAGGCAGAAGGATGCAGACCTGAGTGACTATACTTACATAGACAGCAAAAGCCCCGTTGGATCTGGATTTCCTAACCCTAGGAGAAGCAGATATAAAATCATTTGTACAATAATTGTCCAAAAGATCTGGTTTATTTCGCTCATTTTGCATCATGAACATTGCTATTAGATTTTGAAACAGTAGGTAGCTGTCAATCAGCAATCTTCTACTGTAATAATTATTATTATCCCTCCCCAGAATAGAAACAAGAGCATTTGTCATTTGGAGCTCATTTATGATTTAACCAATGCAGAGAGAATCAGCAGAATACATTAAAAATATATTTCAGATAGGACCATTTGTTCTTGCAATCGCTCTTCAACTTTTCAGATACAGGTCCGCCGCCTTCATCTTCTTCTGGCAAACAACTGCAAACAAGTGTTTTTTCCACTGATAGAAGAAGGCTTAAGCACAAAATATGTTTACGGACAACTCAATGCAACTACGAAGCTAGAGTTTCCCAAGGGTTCGTACTATGGCTCATACAAACACTAATAAATACAAGTAAAAGATGAGTGGGATGCTTAACTGTAGACATGATGATCTCCAGCCCTTCATTTCCCATTTCCAGTTGTTCCTTCTTCAAGTTTCTAACTGACTCTTCAACAGAGGCTGAGGCTCTGCACGTTTGTACTTCAATGACCCCTAAAGTAGGAATGTCTCCAAAACCCGAAGGTACCTCCTCGAGCTGCCTACAACTTCGCAAAATCAAGCATTGAAGATTGGGTAGATGATCATCACAAGCATTCCATTGAACAATGTTTAGACTTTCAAGTTTCAGAAATTTAAGTTTCTGGAACTCCCCTTCTTTCATGTCCCAAATTTTCCCTTCAAAGGCTCCAGCTAGTAACTTAAGAACCTCCATGTTGGGTAGCTTCCCAATTTCTGAAATACAATCCCATGGTAGCCGAAATTTTGACAGGGTCAATTTCTTCAGAGTTAAGGGAAATCAAACTTACGGCGATGAAAATTCCTGCCAGAATAGAGTACATTCAGTGACTCCAGATCTTTCAGAAAGTGCAGCTCCGGAAACTGATTGTGGTTTGCTGTACCATCACCTCCCGACTCAGAAAATGTGCATCTCAGCTTTCGAAGCTTGCATAACCTTCTTAGTATGTTCCCTGCATCTTTACCACCAGTGAGCAAAGGAGTCGAAAAACTGACCAGATTTAGAGACAGAGGAGAGTTTTCCATTTGTGCACCTTGCCAAAAGTTGAAAGCAGCGCCATTTCTAACTTGTAGATGTTGTAAGTTTTCCATGATCCAAATAGTAACAGGAAGCAGAACTATACCTTTTAATCCCACCAGAACCAAAGTCTGAAGATTCCTGAGGTTGGCAATCGAGTCTGGAATACAGTCAATATCACCAGAAAATGCTAAATACCTCAAACGAACCAAACCTCAATTCCGTTTGCGAAATAATGACCCATATTGATGCATTCTAGATCCAACACTCTTAGGCGTTTAAAATTTTCAGGAACTAAGGAGATATTGTAGGGACATTTCGGATGCAAATCACTGATTGCAAAGAACAGTAGAGTGTACATGTGGGCGTGACATGACAAAATGATTTCTCTTGGAATAGATGGACAATCGGCGATTTTGATATGTCACAGGGTTTCTCGGTTGACTATAATTGGGATGGACACCATAGTCTAGATCCTCAGGACAGGAAGCAAAAACAACCTGTTTCAAAAAGGATTCCTCTTCACATTTCAGCAAGCATAATGCACGTAGCATGTCATGGACATGACAACTTTTGACTCCACCATTTGATCTTGTCTTGGAAGCCATCACTAAGCTTCTGCCTATTAGGTCATTCAAGTATTGCTCTGCAAGATCTTCTATGCTCTCTGCCCCATGTTTTCTATTAAATCTCAGCTATCCATAGGCGTAACAGTTTATGCACTAGAATTTCTTTATCGTGCATAAATGCTCCAAGATAAAGAAAGCAAGGCTTCAAATGGTTGGGTAAATGCTAGTAGCTAAGCGCTAAGATGTCCATGCACCTTGTTTCTGGATCATCAGCAATGAGTGAGCTCAAACTTTCCGCAACTTCTTTCCACCATTCTGGTTTTATGACAGTTCGTTGAAGGATCCCAGATATTGCAACAAGTGCAAGAGGGAGTCCCTTGCAGCTCTGTGCAATTTGCTTCCCCAGATACAAGAGCTCATCAGGGCAATCATTTGACTTGAACAACTTCCTCTGTAAAAGCTCCCAACTTTCATCAATTGAGAGTAGGCGAAGAGAATGAGGAATGCTACTTGCTTTAATTTTCAGAGCAACCTCATGGAGACGACTGCTGATCAAAACTCTGCTTCCGTTTTGGTCATCTGGGAATGATCTTTCTAAATCATTCCATGCCTCTATGCTCCACATATCGTCCATAACTATGATGTACCTTTTCCCCTTAAGCCATCGGTATAGCTTTATCTCCAAATCTTCATCACTCATTTCCAGGATTTTGTCAGTAATCTCCACCATGTCACCCAAAATTTCGAGCAATAACTCCCTTTTGGAAAATACTTCGGAGACATGACACCATGCACAAACATGAAAGTGATAGGTGATTGAAGGACAGTTATTTACCTTCAAGGCCAGAGTCGTCTTACCGATCCCTGCCATCCCGACAACTGAAACAACATCTCGCTGCAAAGATCCTCTGGTAAGTCTATCGATCATCCTTTCATTCTCATCAACAAGATCAACCACAACATCACTAATTAGGGACATTTTCACCAGCGACATCACCTTTCTTGTTGACTGCTGAACGTCAGGGATGCTAATCTCGTACGTCTTGGAGATTTCAAAGGCCTGGATTTTGATCAGTTTAATATCTTCTATAAGATCAGATAGCCATACCACATGATACCATCGAACACCGTGGCCACAAACAAATGAATCAGTGATGTATTCCACCTGCAAGGCCACATCAACAATGTGTGAAACAAGACTTTTCAAGTCTGAATCCTCATGATGCTTGTCACCCATACCCCTAAGGAATGATCTTAGTGACTCCATGTCTCTGTGAACAACTCGAATTTGATGTTTCACTTTATTAATTGAAACTTCATTAGAGTTTAGCAGCTCCTTTAGATCTCTTAAAAGGAACTCCATGAATCCAAATCCATCAGTCTTTCGAAAATAAGATGGCAGTGAGCTTCGAACACACATATACATCTGTTTCGTATGTGTACTGACTAGCTTAACTTTCTCCAATAACGCAGGAAGCAATAGGCTGAGTTTTCTCCCTGTGTCTTCATTAAGAAAATTCCATTGATGAGAGTAGAAAGTTGCAGCCACGTCCCCCAGAACTGCTCTTATATGTGTGGATTTCATTTCTTCATTCTCTTCAACCATGAGAAAAGTTCGTACAAGTATTAACTCCTCAAGAAGGGTTTCTATTTGGTTCTCCACAGTAGGCAGCATTGCTGGGTATATATTTTGAAGTTCTTCTAAAAGTATCTCCATCTTAAGAATCCTGATCATAAGTTGCTCACTGACAATGGGAAGAGATTTTTCTTCCAAGGTGCAAAGCGATACCACAAGCTCAACATAGTTTCAGATTGGCTCCGAAACCATCATGTTCTCACCCACAAAATTTCTGAAACAAGCAAGTCCATGCTGGATAGAACCAAACCGACACTTTTCGAGGCGCATGAACTTAAGGTATACAACATTGAAGCTTATTAGGAATGCCTCCAGCACCAAAAGCCATATCTTCTGGAGCGACCTATTCATTGTAGGATCAATTTGTCTGGATCTATCTCTTGTTGTCTCAGGTCGACTACCCAAGTAAGATCCAAGCTCACTAAATGCAGCTACAATGTCAACTAAAATCAGTCTCACAGCATCAGCTTTGTACAGTGTATGTTAGTAGAAGACAAACAGAACAAGGTGTTCAAGCCCTTTGTTAAGAGAATCAACCTGGTACTCATTAGAAAAAAACGGAATTCTGCAGAATAGCTCAAGTTGTTTAGTGAAATCCAAGGCCTTGTCAGCTGGCCTGAGTACGTCTAGATATCCCTCAATAATTGTGTTAGGCATGAAATCCCCTAGCAGATTAAAGGGTATTTTATTCCTGCTTTCATCTAAACCATTAAGAAATCCAAGCCCTTGGTTCAGGATTTCTACTTGATTCTTCTCAGGAATCAGAAATCTGCCAAGACGTTCCAAACCAGTTGTTTCATTGAACACCAAAAGTGCATCAAGACAACCCTCAATAACTTGTGGAGTGTTAGGCTTAAATTTCTTTAGAAGATTAGAGAGCATTTTCATCATGTTTTCATCTATATCATCCATATTAACCCAGCACCGAAAAGAAAGATGTGCCGCATGTACCAGTGCAGCTCCAAATTGTGTCAAGATGTATCTAACCTTACTTTGTTTAAGACCAAAATCTTGAACAAGACCTTGAAGAAATTAATCCTAGCATTAGGCTCGCGGCATCAAGTTGCTGGATGATAACTGGTGGTAGCTTGTTATACCAGCTACAGAGATCAAGCAGATTTTGCTCCAGAGAGGCGCAAAAATGCATCCAGACATCAAAGTTACTCAGAGGAGAGTTGGAATCTAACAAATAGCTTGATTCAATATACATTAACCATAAGCTGCTCGGATCTGTGGCCTCCTAAGTGTTGACTTTTCTTGTAACTTTGAAATTGCAGCTTCCAGATGCACCCTTGATCTATCTATTCCTTTCTTAGAAGCAGCTCTGAAATCCCTTCTCAACTCTTTGAAGCCAGCTTTTATATCAGAAACCAGTGACCCCAAATGACCAGCTCCATCCCAGTTTTTAACATATACCAGAAATGTTCTCAGAAATCTCAGTTCAACTTTGCAGATGTCAACTGTCCCCCTAATGTCATCCTCTGAATCAGAAAGATGGGAGGAATTACACCAGCCATCCAGCTCTTTCAGGAGAAAATCAAGAAGAAGAGAAGTGCCAGTTCGATTCATTTTTTTACATTCCAAAATAACTCCTTTTCCAAAGATACTCAATAAAACCTTCCAAAGTGACCTTGCTATTTAATATCTTGAAAAAAAATGGATGGCAGAAAATGAGGGGGAAAAAATGAAAAAAGAAAGTCTTGGAACCCAAATCAATAAAATATCGGCACAAACTGTCAAACACAACATGCCTGGAACGATTAAAAAAAAAAAAAACATATGGACTGACTTAACAGAAGAATAAGCATGCTGGTAAAGTAATAAGAAAAGTATACCCATTGAATCGGTATTTCTTTATTCAAAATGGAACACTCCCCTTACCTTTGTTTATTCCTTTACTTCCCTTCTCTTTCCTCTACTTTCCTCTTCTAATCTTTGCCTACAGTCACATGCAGATGCGACCAAATTTTCCTAATGAATCAGGAACTTAGAAGATTGTTTGGTAGAACAAGTGTGAACAAGGTCAATAAATCTATGAGGCAAAATTTCACACTTGAAATCGCATTTGAAAGGCAAGCTTAGTATATGGTATACCTGTAGCTTGAACATTCAGCAAGATGGTGCATCATAGTCAACTCGAAGGGAGATATACTCCAGAATTCTAGATCTGAAACTGTCATCTTAAGCTTAAAAGAGTCAAACTTAACCGCCCAAAAAGAAAAGAAACAAACTTTAAATGAGGGAGAACCAGAACAATGATAATAATAACAATAATGAAAAATGAGAAGGAAATGTGGAACATCTTCACGCATATGTTATGGCAAAATATAATTCATATACATGAAATTTCATCATTAAACGTCCGGGATTGACAAGCATGTATTACCGAGTAACTACTGACTATTACCCAACCAATAATTAGTCCAGCATCTTTGGATCCCCATTGTCAATCCCCTACATTTGTCCAATAATTGTTCTCTTAAATAGGAAATGAGAATCTTAGTTGCGATCAGACGATTGGTAAAAGGACCCTGTACAGAGGACTTCACAAAAATATTTTTTAAAAAAACAAAAAAAAAAAAAAAAACATACACATAAAGAGAACGAGCAGAATTATCCCCAAATCAGCAGTTTTGCCTTCTCAAATGCGGTATTGGCAGCTTGTTTTTCCGCTTCCATATGCTTGCGTAATTGCCATGCATTCTTCAATTTAATACACGTTCTCCGGAGATATTGTTCAGCTTTCACTTTGTCTTTTGAGATCTGAGATACGCGAGACTCCAGAGCAGTGCTATCAGCCTTGCAGCAAAATAATTCGGCCTCGGCTTTGCGAAGCTTGTCCTTGAGATGGGAAATTTCTTCAGTGAGATTTGCTGCACGTCTCTTTGAGACTGACAAAGTATCGACAACTTTTGCCTCGGTATCTTTGATCTCCTTCAGTTTCAGCTTCTGGCAATTGAGACGATCAGCAAGCTTCTGACAAGAATGGTTATTTGCTATTGATTGGTCAATTTTAGACAACAATGATGCACGGACAATGAATTCCTTAACTTCCTGCCTGAATTTCTTATTGTTGATTCCCAAACTATCTAAAGCTTCGAAAGCAGCATTTGACTCCAGCCTCATAATTTCATGATCTTTTATGTCCAATGCCCTTAAAATGTTAAGGAGATCAGTTTGAAGTTGTTCCCCTGCCTTCATAAATGCTTCTGATACCAACTTTTTCATAACACTGTTGGGTTGACTACATACAGATTCAGCAATATTAGTGTCCACGAGTGCACATTCAGCAACATTCGTGCACACAAGTGCAGATTCGGCAACATTAGTGCCCGCAAGCAAAGCAGCTTCATCCAGTAGACACACATTTGGCGGGACAAAAATAGGATCATAAGAAGGAAAGATACCTGTAGATTCATAATCCAACAATGATTATCAATGCTAATACAACTTCGAGAAAATGCCATCATGCATCCCCTAGAAGTTTCAAATCAGCAGGTTAGCTCAGTGAGACAGGTTTGGCTGATCTGTATACTAACTACTTAACTTCTTATTTTTCATGATTCTACACAGCATGCGTCATGGGTAATTTATTCTTCAAAAGGAACAATACATAAGGAAAGAAGCAACCTGGAAGCTCAAAAAGAAGCATTTACAAACCACATACAAGTTAACCACTTGTAAAACTTACAGCAATAGAAAGGCTTTGGTGCTGGTTCTGTCAAGCATTTTGAAGGAGGAAAAGCCAGCCTGCCCCACCATCCCTGGATATGAAGCAGCAAATTTTCACGGATTGCAGCCAACATCCAGCATGTATCTTTGAGTATATCAGAGTCTATCAGCAGAGTGGAAGAATGGTGTCGAAAAGCAAAGAAAACTTCGTAGACTGTAAGAAATCGCAAAGTGAAGGTTGTTGAAGTTAATGAATGAATTGTAGGTTAAAAAGAGCCAACGACAGAATGTCTACAGTAGAACCTGCTGAACTTGTAGTTTGTTCATTAGTCTGATGCTTTGTCTCACACTCCATCTGTCCATGATGGAATTCCTTCTCAAGTCTACGAGGAGCCAAGGCCAAACAATTTCTTGATGAATTTTCTGATGGTATGAACTGGGAAATAGACGGGCAGCTAGCGGGACTCTCATCACTTTCAGATTCTCCTTGTCTTATCCTCTTGCTATCCCTTGTTAAAGATTCATCAACTATGTCTTCAGATCCCATCAACTCACCCAACCTGAGGTTGTTCCTCTTTAACAGGCCAGATTTTTGTGACAGACTGTTGGAACACTGAGAAGTTTTCTCTCGTCCCAAATTAATTGGTTGGCTTTCCTCGACAAGATCACTCTCTGCCAGGCTAATGCTGATTGGATTGGTTAATATTGACACTGGTGATGCAGTACTTTCATCTAACCTCAAGCTCGGTGCATCAAGATTTGAATCACCATCTTGCCACATGAAATAACTGCAAGCTCCTTGTCCCTGCCCGGGCAAGAATAGAGAAACTCATTTGAACACTTACGCTCCAAACTAATCCGAAGAGATACAAGAAAATTCAACTCCAGACCTTTCTGTCAATGATGACATACAATAAGCAAGCATTCCAAATTCATTACTCAGAAAAAGAAAAAAGGGGCATAGTTTCCTCCTAGACTAGTTCCAGGTCAAGAGATTACAACAATGGACAAATTGACACTTTTTGGTAAACCTGGGAAAGAAGTTTAAATAAATGCTCATCTGCTTCACAACTTAGACATACTCCGTACTTTTTAGATCATTGGGCTTCATTTCTTTAACAAAATACACATGAAACAAGCCAATGAAGAATAAAGGCTTCTTTCCTATAAATAGAGCTTTGCCTACTGAGCCCCAAAAGTTATTCAGTAAGCCTAGTACCTATTCGATAATTGAGATTTTTGTTTTGTATAAAAAAAACTGCGAAAAGATCAAAACACTGCAACAATAGCATGAAGAATATCAAACAACCAAAGTTCTTGAAGCAAGGCAGAAACATCAGTTAAAAGGGGGATATTCAAAATGAGTTAGCTTGCTGAAAAGAAGTGCAGGCATCTACTAACTACAAGCTGCTTAATTACAGCGAGATTTTCCCCAATATTTTTTAACTGAAACGCTCTTTCTTCTCACACATTTCCTTCTATGAAAAGAAATGCTCGGAAATTCAAGCATCTACTACCAATTAGCCCTGCAACAGTGCTTATATCGAATAACATTTTCAACAAAATTACTCCTTTTTCCAAACATTTGCTGCTACGGAAAAAAGATCAAAACTTACAGAAACGGCAGGGATAATCTCCAAGAAAACAGTACCAAAAGTGGGAAAAGTAGAGTAATGCGAACCTTCTTAATGGGGCAGACATAAAATCGACGACCGAAATTTGGTCCTCGGTTGGTCTCCACATCTAAGCGGCAAATTCCAGCACCACAACCACAAAAGGGAGCCTGTTTCATGATCAATCAGTTGAATAGTTGATCACCTTTGAGGTCTACACTTCCAGCCCTCTTATCCCACTTGAAAGCTTGATAAATTTTAGGGGAAACCCAGTTGCTATTTCAAATAACTCAACCCGAAAACTGAACAATACGACGATCAGAAGCCTCCATAGTCAGTTGTACCTCATTAAATAATGGAGCGGAAACAGTCGTAATACAGAACTGGAATAACTAGTTCTTTTCTTTTTCCTCTGTTTTTCTGGAGCAGTGAACTTAAGAGCAAGAAGGGTTTCTGACTTTCAGCTGAAAGTGCTGTTGATCACAGTTAAACTGGATCATGATTCTAATACAGTACTTAGTGGTGGTAGGATGCTACCATAGTACGATTAGTTACTAAACTGTTTTGTTATTTTTACAAATTCTTGAGGTTATTTTTATAATTTTTAAAACTATTTAGGTATTTTTATAATTAAAACTAACATAATTCCGTTAATTTAAACAGAAATTGACAAATTGGATAATATCGACTAACGGTTGGATAGTTTAAGATATTATTGACTAACCGAAAAAGAATAGGGTAGAATCAACAATGCATGTAAAACTTTGGGTTTATCGGCCAATTTTTCTAGTCTCTAACCAGCATCTGCTCTAACTGCTCCTTCTATTTTTTCCTTTTTATCCCTCTGTATATCAAATAGTATCAAGAATAGTCATTGTAATCAGTGTCTTTATAGGAGAAGATTAGAATGTTGGGTAACTTACTGAAGCACGTTCCATCTTTGCTAATTACTTCTGCTATTTTTTTAATTTTTTTTTTTTTGGACTTGGTTCTAATAAATCAGTCATAGTTTTTTTTCATAATCTTCAAAAAAAATACAAGCATCTTTCTCCTTCAGCTTATCTCAAAACAAATCATCACATGACATAGGTGCTAAGATTAAGCCCCGCTTTTTGCCCACTCTGTAAAACTTTTTTTTTTTTTTATGTGTGTGGCCAAGTGTAGAATTCACTCTTTCCATCACCTCCAAAATCAACTGCATAGTAATGAAGCCATCGCCGATTTCCTTTCTAATCGAATGAAGCTCATCGCCGACTGGCCCTTCATCTACTGCCGGTTCAATTACGGACTAAATCCCCATCTAAATTTAAAAATTAAGTGGAATGCTTGAACTTGTGGAGCAAAACCCTGATTCTGAAATTGAAGATTAACATTAGAAGAAGAAGAGAAACTTCCATAGTTATTAGAATAGGAATTGAAATAGGAGAAGAGAATTTGTTATAATGATGAATAGAAAATAAGAACTGGAAGTTGTGATATTTGCAGAGCGGGAGATGAGAGGAGAGGAGGGAGACAGGCGGCTGATCAAACAAAAATAAAGTGAACGAGGAAATTAGGGATTAGGGCTAAATTAGGCAACAAATTAATATTTTGCTCTAGAGGCTAATTATTGTGCTGGCAATATCGCTAGTCAAAAAATAATCCAAATTTGTAATTGTGGTAGATATTTGAAGTGAGATGAATTGGAGTATATTATAATATACACAAACACACTGAAAATTAATATACAAACGCACAAAAAATTACTTCCTCCGTCCCATAATTATTATCCAGTTTGGGTTTTTATTTCTAATTAAAATTACTAAAAATGAAATCTTAAACTGAACAGTAATTTTGGGACAGACTTGTGATGAATTAACCTCACGACTTGCGATCCCAACGTCTGATTGTAGATTTTCGACGCAAACTTGTTTGTCTTGCTTGGATCTAAAGAGGGACGTACCGATCTCATCTCAGGTGGATCCTAATCCTTGTCTATGGTAATAACTACGTAATATCTTTGTCGCTTTTGCTTCTCTTTCCGTGATGGAATCAAATAGGGTTCTTTTGTTGTTCAATTCTTGGTTGAATTCGAAGATAGTTTTATCTGAGACGTCAACCTATCCACAGAGCTATAGGGCAAGGCTAATGATTATAAGGCTTTAGGCCCCAAATTTTGGAAGGCCCCAAAATTGTATATATTATTACTAAAATAATATATATTTAAAAATATTTAAAAAATTAAATGGATTAAGAGGCTAAAAATCTAAAATTATCACGACATTAATCTAAAATTTCAAATTATCACCTAAATTTTAAGCCTCCAAAATTTGATTATGATATGAACTCTTAACTGGTGAAATTTAAAAAACTTGAAAGATTTAATTATTATTTTCACAACTAATAACTATTTAATCTTTGTTATAAATATTTATTGGTATCGATGTCGACAAGACAGAAGAGTTATACAAGGAATCAACTGTTCAGAGATAATATTTAGTTAGATCTTATCATTACTTGCTCTTATCCTTGTATCTTTTGTGTAAAAAAGGAGATCACTCTCCACCAAATAATATACACATATCAATTCTCTCATTCTCTCTCTCAACTTGTTCTCTCCCTCTATTGTTCTCTATCTATAGTTTTTCATATTTATTTTATAACACGTTATCAGCACGAGTTTCTATCCAACTGAGAAGAATTTAATCCGTAGATCTGGGAGTGCAGAAAGTTGATTTTGATCCGTAGATCAAGGAGTACGGTAAGCTTTTCTTGTTTTGTAAATATTAAATGTAACCAAGTGCTCCTGTAGTATCCTTTTCTATTATAAATTTCTACTATGTTAAATTTGCTCCATTAGTAGCAATTTCATGAAAATATTCAAAGGGGTTTTCTTCACTTCCTGAAGCAAGTGGATTTGAATATGTCATATAAACTGACTACTTGAAGTGGTAAATATAAATAAACACACACGATAATGATTGAGCCTGTCAGTCAAGACAAATTATGGGAACATCACGAACCACCAAAAGTTGGAAATTAGTGATAACTATTTTTCAAACATTTTCAATGATTGGATGAGTTTACATTCATGAGATTTTTGGATTCATAAGTATAATGTCGAATTGCTCATAGAGTAGCAATTTATTATTTTGTTAAATTTACTAATATGATTTTGTTAAGAGAAATCACGAGACTCCTTGATTTGATAATTTCTCACTTCTTGAAGTAAGTGAAGAATTAATTTTACAAGTCAAGTTGCAAAAAGTAAATCTTATATAACAATACGAAGATCACATATAAAATATGATTTTTCACCCAAAATGGAAGATTAGAAAATTAAGGAATTGCTCCTGATGTATACATTTATTTTCTTGTTACTATTAAATAAACTATTGAGTTTTTCTTTGATTATTAGACTCGTCAAAATTGGACGACTGTATTTCTTAAAGTGGATGCAATTATCAAAAATTTAATATGGACAAATTGAAGTCCCAAATATAATTGAGAACTGGTAATGATACGAAAAATATATCTAATCACCAGAACTAATAGATTTTAATGAAAATAAAATAATCCACCTGAAATGAAAAGTTGAAGAGAGCAAAAAGGTAAAAGACAGAAAGTGCTATTGCTACAGTATAAAAGATCATCACATACCTACTTTGTGCTAAAAACATATTATTACTCTCCATCATAACCATAAAACTATTTATGTTAACAAAAGTGTTAATGATATTATTATGGAGATGTTAGCTATATGTTCTCTCTGAAGGTGAACAAATCAAGAATCAGAACTATTCATGGATGATCACCATGAAGGTGGTATTAGTTATCTGTTCATAATGATGATATCTAGTGGTAGTGTATTTTATATTTTAGAATAGTAATTTCTTTATTATATACTTTATCGTATACTTTATTATTTATGATTTATGAGTCCAGGCAATGTCATCATTCTTTTGTGATATAAAAATTGATTTAATGCTCCTGTAGAGCATGTATATGAATTTCTTCACAAAATTGGACAAAATCTCCAGAAGAGCAGAATTTGCTATGACAAAATACAATATTGTGAATGCTCCCTAACTACTGGGAACATGTAAGTACATTTTTCCATAAATGAAATTGGATGGAATCTCCTGTAGAGCATCAGTTATATAATACTTTATATGTGTGTTCCAGAAAAGTAAGAATACTTTGGTAGAATGAAAATAACTGATGAAATAATACTACTGTATAGTAGACAAATTTCGTTAGAGTAAACGCTCCAAAAGAGTTTATTTGGCAGAGATGAATAGTAATTGTTTGGCGTCTCCAGAAGAGAACTTGTGAATGTGACTCTAGAAGAATAAATAAAATATGCCATGAGCAAATAAAATTTTGCCAAAATATCAAAGGTGTTCGAGAAAAGATTTTCGAATATCAGAAAATTATTTTCATAGACTTGTACACTAAGAATACAGTTTCCAGAAGAAAGTTGTCTTTGTATTCATGTGTATTAAAATACTATACATGTATTACTATTGTTGGGTTTTATAGTAAACCCGAAGTTTATTAGGGAACTAGAAGTTCACTTCTCATACCAACAAGTCAAACCGGAACTTTACCGATTATAATAAGTTTACACAATTAACATACTTAAGTTCATGTGATTTAAATTTAGAGAACCAGGAGTTTCTTCTAACAAATTAATTGATGTGCTAATAAGTTAACCACTTGTATGTTTATCGTTAACTTGCAACCTGGAGTTTGTGAAAGTTAACTACATACCTTAATTCACTTACGTGTTTCATATTCTCTAATGAGAGAATTTTTATTTGATAGTTCTGGTGAATGTATGACTCAATACCAGAATAAATGTTTCAGTGATAAAACATGAACATAGAGTGCCTATACAAGTAAAAGTGAAACGGTCCAGTAGAATCGTTCATTAAAAGTGTTCAAAAGGAAAGTAAATACCTAATATATACAATCGAAGATGTGTTTAAACATAAAGGCACTAATCATATGTATAAGACCAAATGGGTCTTCAAAAATATTCTTCCAAACATTGGTTTTGGTCAGAAATCATACATATCCATTTCTAAAATTTAGATGTGCGGTTTATATTTTATTGTTCCACCACAATGCACTCAAAGATGGAGATCCTGGAAGAGGTTAAGAACATACGCTGAATTTTGAACCTCCAGCCTTTGGGGTTATTGATGTTGGGTTTTACTATTCGATTGGCTCATGGTCTGTTTGACAAGTTAGTTGCTCCAAGCGGAGATCTATTTACTACTCGATTGGCTGACTATCAGTTTGACAAATTAGTTATCCTAAGCAACCGTACAAATTCAGGCTTCGTCAAGTGGCACGCCCGGTGGGACCGATTTGTTTGGTATTCACAACCAAATAAATTTCTTGAAAAGAAGTCGAAATTTGTTGGTTCTTCATGGTGTCTCAATTCGGATCCAAAAGCAAAAGTCAAGAATTAGGAAATTTTTGCGAAGCTGCTAGCCGTCGACTTCCTTGTCAAGTTACTCCATTCGACGAAGAGACCGATGAAGCTGCGTCAACTTCCATGCGACCTAAACAAACCGACGAACAGGCCGACAAGGGGCAGGAGGATCAACCGAGAAAAATTTTCACTAATTTTATAAAATTTAAAAATCAGCCCCTATACTTTTTATCTTATAGTTATTTACCCTAATACTTTTATAATTTTACAGATAAGCTCTCAAGTCCTTCGAAGCAAGGGGCAATCTCGAAGATTGAAGTTTCGAGAGATACATCTCCTCGAAGGGGCAATCAGTCCTCGAGCATGATACTACTACTCGAAGTGTTCGAGAAGACGTATCTTGTCTTTCTTCTACTCAACTACTATCTTCTTGGAATCGAGGTAACACCTTCTCGAATAAACAATTTATCTCGAAATCAAGGTACTTCTCAAACTATTTTTAATATATTTCTCGAATATAAATTAATCTACTGCTGAAATTCTTTATGAGCATTTCATTACTACATGTCATACTATATTGCATCTCGAGCATTCAAACACGTAGGGGCCACCCTTCAAATCAGGCATTGGGGACCACCCCGCATCAGAAAGGAACGAAAGACCCGTTAGAAAGGCACCGGGTTTAAATAAGACCTGCTTGACAAGCACGACCCACAAAGACCCGCTAGACGGGCAACGGCCAAATAAGACCTACTAGATGGGCACAGCCACAAGATCTGTACAATCGGCAAATATAGACTTCTCACCTTTAAATAAGAGAATACATGCTTCCACCTCCTAATCAGGAACTCACTAATGCAAAGACCTCCTCGAGGCACTTTATTCTCTTTATCTTATATAAGTGACACCCGAGAACGAAAGAGTTCGAGAACTGGAGCAACACTACGAAACTCGAGAAGACATCAACACTCGTAGTAACCTATATTCTTAAGGCTAGGGGCATTTGACGAGTCCAGATTTAATAGGCCCAGGGTTAAATTGCTTAAGGCTAACTCACTGCCTAAACTTATTCCGCTAGAATTTCAATAAACAGGTAACACCACATCTATATAAAGAGGTGGTGCCTCTCTCATATTTCATATTTTCTACTCATCTTCATTCTTCATTGCTCAAGAATGAAGGTATTTCTCAGTTATTATATGTTATTCAAATATATTGACCTACATAGAATTATCACTACGAGAAACAATGAAACACAACTAAAGGATTTACAGAACCCCATTCAAAACACAATTGCTGACTGCAATTGTATCAACATCATTGAACTATAAAGTGATCAGTATATTCCACTAATAAGCTCCATCAAAAGAGCAGAGCTTTAAATTACCTCCTCATTATTAGCCTTCGAATATTCCATGGCATTAAATTCCAGGAAAAAAGAACAACTCGTTCAAATCAGTATAATGGTTTTAACAGAAGCGGAAAAAAAAATAAAAAATCAACGAACTAAACTATTCAAATGAAATACATATTATAGTAATTTTTAGAATATCATACAAACATGAGAGGTATTAAAAAAAAAAAAAAAACCCTCCATATTCAACGGGATGCCCCAAAGGGGTGACCTGAGAACACAAGTAAATACTTGGAAATGTACCATGTTGAGTAGCCAAATATACAATTTAATGTATAAGCATCCACTTGTGATCTCAGGTTCACCACTTCAGGGCTTCTCCGGTGGATTTTGGCACTTTGGTACCAAATATATGCATTTTATTCCAGCATCTTTTTATTCTGATTTGTGAGTTGTGATTACTTATACTGATGTCGGGTCATGAATGTCGTCATGGTATCGACACATCTACAAAATGGTGTCATTCTTCCGACATTATGCCGTCTCCTATTTTTATTTTATTTTTAATGAAAATAATGTTGAGTGTCATTGAAGTTGTTGGACTTGGAGCCGGATAATTGAGATCTTTTACTGTACGTATATCTATGATACTCGCACTTGATCGCTACAAAATTCATGAACTTGAGAATAATTACCAGACGATTGATAATTACGAGTTAAAGTCTTAATAAATCATTGATTTGTTTCTCTCTCGATTTGTGTATATATGTTCTTGAAATCCTTACAAATTTATCAAAGAAATATCAACCTAAGAACCCATTGTCTGTAATAGATTAAAAATCGCTGTACTTTATGTGCACTTCCATTTGACTTAAAGTGCACTCCCTTAAACGCAAAACTCTCCCTTCAACTGTTTACAGTTTGACCCCATAACAACATGATGACATGCCATATTACAACTTTCAAGTTCAACGTTGACATTTCATTTTTTAAATTATATCCATTTCTAAATTCATAATATATTCTATTGATTCATTGGTTGTGTAAGTTAGGTATCCTCCAGTTTTTCATTTATTTTTTTTTCACAAAAAAATAATAAAATAATTTTATATGTTTCAAAGATATATATAATACTAGTAGCACAGGCACAAGCCGAGTCCTCAAACGCGCAAAATGACCGCCCCGCGCATCAAACGAGTGCGTGTCCACAAACTAAAACTTGGTAAAGTTTCAGCCATTTTTCACCGCGTTGACCCCCCTAATAAATATCCCGAATTGTCTCATCTTCAACCATTATTATCCAAAACATTTTGAATCCTCTGTTTTTGGTTGAAAAAAAATCACAAAGTTGATTTCCAATGGAGTTTCCTCATGATAAAGATCACACCAAAAAACCCAACAAAACCAGTAATCACCCAACACCATCTTCCTCCGAACTTCTGTCCAGTGCCAAAATCGTGGCCAACGCCGCCAAATCCCAATTCAATCATGACCCCAATTACAAGTTTGACAAGGCGGAGGTCGCCGGAGCCGCCGAGAACATCCTCCACGCCGCCTCCCAGTACGGGAAGCTAGACGAGAAGGGCGGCGGATTGGGGAAGATGGTGGGCCAGGCCGAGAATTACCTCCACAAGTACCACTCCTCTCAATCCACCACCACCACTACGACGACCACTAATCCGGGTCACTCCACCACCACTACCCACACGACGGGGACGAAGCCTCACAAGGAGGAGCACGGTGGTTCCGGCGGTGGGTACGGAGATTATATCAAGATGGCTGAAGGGCTGATGAACAAGCATTCTGGAAGTAGTGGTGAAGGGGGACATTCTTCTGGTGGGAAATATGGAGATTATATCAAGATGGCTGAAGGGTTCTTGAAGAAGTGATCGGGATGGACATGGAGATTTCTTGAAGAAAAAGTATCAATTTACATTTAGCTTTAATGTTTTCTGAATCCAGTTGTCTTATGCTTTTTAGAGGAAATTTATGGGCAATGGTTAGACCTCTCTGTATCCATGGGTTAATTCGTTTGATCCAAATAACATGAACAAATTGAAGTGTTTAATCTGATTCTGGAGTTCAGTTTTTCTTTATGAGCTTCTGCTGTTGATGTTTCTTTGCTGAAAATGGTCTTAAAAGTAGCAAACAAGAAGAATCAAATCGACCCAACTTTTAAAAGCATCATCGAAACAAACACACATATTTTTCTGTCTTCCACTGATGTAGTAATAATCTTTGAGCAGGGTCGTCTTCTACAATAGACAGAAGTAACAGTATCTGAATTTACGTCATCATTCATCAAGTTCAGTAACCAGTGCAAATCAGAAAAAAAAAAAAAAAAAATTAAAATATCACTTGTCTGAATGAATCAAACTAAATGCCATTAAGCTTATCTACCAGAAACCCTAATGTTCACGCAATTCTACTAATGGACTGAAAAACGTTTGTCTTATGTTGTGTTTTTTTTTTTTTCCGGTTGACTATTAGCCAACAAGCACAAATAAATTCATCATAATCCGGAGCTAATGATAGTAGTATCAAGAACCTTGAAAAGAACATTTTGTTCAGATTTCATTAATTTGATGATGAATTTATCAAGTGTTTAATCAAAAGAGATGAAAGGGTCCCCAAGGTGGCCTAAATTTGATGTCCACAGAAGTCACCACCTCTTTGAAGATTCGATTAAAGCCTTAACGGGTTCGTGGCTTCCTCATAATACAAGTCTTAGGTACGTTTTCATGTGACAAGAAACGGATAATGTCCGATCTGGTGGGTCATCAATCAATATGATCTGGACTGGAAAAATTAGCTTAGTAACTAAAAAAATACTGAATGAATCTGGCCTTTGATTCAAATCTTTTTTTCTGCCTATTCTTTGCTGTTAGGAATTAGGATTACTTATTATATGTGATCCTCAACACAACTACTGCAAAAAATAAAAAAATAAAATAAAAACAATCAGTTGAAAGATAGTGAAAGAGTAAAGTCAAGGGCCAAAGGCCAATCAAAGATCATCATAGTTGTATACCAAAATAAAAAATAAAAAAGATCATCATAGTTGTGGTATTGAGGAGTTTACGACTATTTTGTATTGGAGTAAATGGAATTAAATGAGCTTCATGAAATCATTGAAAGAGAAAAGAGAGACAATGAGGGTTCCACTTGCTTTTCCATCAACCACCCATCCCTTCACAACCCATAAAAGATCCACAAGTTGGCCAAATTTTAACATTTCTTTGCCGACACCCTCATCTTCGATTGATTGCTATCTTTTGGACCCCCCCAAAAAAAAATATCTTCAAGTCTTTTTCCCTTGTTTTTCTTTCTTTTTTCAGTACCAATTATTTCACTCACCCACAACTTTCCAGCTAAAGTTTTTTTGAGTCTCAAATCTAAAAACTCTTATGACCATAAAACAATGACTAAATGAGCTAGTAACTTCTAATAAAGGATTACAAATATTTTGATATGACCGAAAATTGTGAACCAGCAACGAAAACCAATAAGAGCATCTTTACAAGTCGACAAGCTCAATTAACTTGGCAACACGGAAACCAATACACGTCTACAACACTGACTGATCAACTCTCAAACAAACTGAATCCATCTATAAATACCCACCCAAATAGCTCACATCCTCCCTGTATTCAGCTTTGAGTGAGCTAATTCTTCAAATAGTATTTCAACCAACTTTTACTCCTCCACTGAAAAAAAAAGAAAATAAAAAAAAAATCCAAACTTTCCTTACTCTGTGAAATAGTTTCTCCCACCAATGGATTTCTTGAAGAAATTTGCTGAAACCAACATCTCCAAGGCTGAAGAAAGCACTGAGAAACCATCATCAGAACCGGCAGCAGCAGCAGCTGATCATCAGAGCAGCAATCCGAGTGATCTGTTCTCAAGTGCTAAACTTGTTGCTGAGGCAGCCAGATCCACAATCCAGAAAGAAGAACCAAAATATGATAATGCAGAGGTTGCAGGGGCGGCTGCTGATCTTCTTGATGCTGCTCAGACTTATGGGAAGCTAGACAAAACTTCTGGTGTTGGAAGTTATATTGAGAAAGCAGAGACTTATCTTCATGAATATGAAACTTCCAATAAACCAAAAACTGTTCCTCCTCCAGAAGCGCCCAAGACTGAAGAAAAAGAAGCTCCCAAAACAGAGGATTCCCCTGTTAAGGAAGAAACTAAGACTGAAACAGAGGAGGCAGTGAAGACTGAAACAGAGGAAGCTCCAAAAGAAGAAGTAAAAGAAGAGATTCCAAGTGAACCAGCCAAACCCACAACTACTGAGGAACCTAAATCAGAGATTCCAAGTGAAGTTGGTGAGTATGCTAAGATTGCTGAAGGGTTCTTGAGCAAGCAATCTGAAGGAACAGGAGAATCTGAGAAAAGTGGACTTGGAGATGTTGCCAAGCTAGCTGGTGGTTTCTTCAAATAGATTCGATGATGACACATATGATCAGAGTCGCCAGATCCATCTGTGTGTATTTTAAAGAGTTCCAGATTCTTCTTTAGTAACTTTCGTTTTTTCTTCATCATTTAGTGGTGTATTCATCGTGCTTGTAATAGCCCTTGTATTTGTTCCCTGGTTTTCTGCTTGTTTGGTTTCAAAAATTGGAAAAAAACAAAAGAAAAGATTGGGTTGTGTGTTTTACTTAGTTGAATTTGTGTGAAGAAAATGGTTATTGCAGACTGTAATTGCTTTTTGGTTTCTTGGATTTTCTTAATTTCTTTGGATTCTTCTAACGTTTGCAACGTAATGCTTACATTGTTGTTTGTGGCACGCATGATGATGTATCTTTAGTCAATGTATTTGATGTTTTCTGAACTTTCGGCCTTATCTTGTGCCAACAATAATTGAACAGAAATCAATATGTTATTGAAGAAACTATATGGTCCATTTATCTATATGATCCATAAAACCTAGCAGGATTTTTACTGAATATGATAGTAACCAAAAAAAATAAGTAAATAAAAATGGAAAGGAAGATGTCACTTGGCACCATTGCCATTGAGCATGTGAAGAGTTGAAAGAAGTTATGTCAATTTAACAATAGAATTCATATACATGTAACAATGTACTACCTCCGTCTCACAAAAATAATCTACATTGAATTTTCAAATTTACACTAAAAACAGTACAAAACTCAAAATCTAATGTGGACTATTTTTATAGGACAGAGTAAATAATAATGATTAAAATACTTATCCAGATAACTTTATAATATTTACATTCATAGTATAATTCACAAATTACAATTTCTACCAAAGGTTCCCCTCTTTAGATTACAGTGTCAAAACAACTAAAAAAACACAGGTGACTGTTACAATCAAGACGAATTAATTAGGCAGAGGTTACAAAAAAGTCGGTTCATTGGGTTTCTTCAACATTGTCTCATTTGACGAAGCATTACATTTTTTTTAATCAAAGAACAAGAACCCGTCAAATCAAGGTCGTTAGTATTGTTAATCTCAAAAATCAGCATACAACTGAACAAGATTAAATTCAGCTTTAGGCAGTAAATGATTCTCTGTCCTTTCATTTTTGGTAAATAATATTCCGTTTGTTCCGGAAAAAAAAAATGATCAGTTACATTTTATTTTAGTCTAAATTGTATTGAAAATATAGCTGATACTTCCCTCCTTGAAAACTATTATTCCCCAATTGTAAAATTATTATCCAGTTTTGATTTTCACTTTTAGTACAAAATCGTTTAGTTTGCATTTTACTTTAGTACAAATTGTACTGAAAATATAGCAGATATTTTCTTCCCTATAAACTATTATATATCTGTCCCGAACAATAATTTCAGGACAGAGAGAGTATTAAAGAACAAGATGGTAGAATTTTATGACATTAAATTCACATGCACAATGGTAAAATAACTTTTTTGGAGAAAAGTTCTGTCTTAACAATAAAAGAAAATCGAATTAAAAGACTTATAATTTGAAGGCATGGCCAATTGACTGTTTAAATCAACAACAATAATCATAATAATACTCCCCCGGTGGTACCAATTTATTAATTAATTTTAAAGAAACCTTTTTTTCTAATATAACATAAATTCTATAAAAATGGATATATAATGAAATTTATAAAATCAATAAATATACTATAAGAAATCGTGATAAAAATAAATGGCGGTGAAACTACGCGGATTTACTTAGGGCATCCGATATTTCAGGGGCACGCTATGTAGGAAATTAGGAAACTTTAATCCAATTCCATACGGAAATTGGATATTTGAATTCCCCTTTCGACTCTGTTTACGTTGTTTGTCCTCAAACTCAACTACACTTATAAATATAACCCCCTCGATGCTGTTCTTGTTGCTTACTTCCCACTCGACTTTTCTCCCAAGTTTTAATCTTTGCTCTCTCTCGTCAATCACCGTCGACGTGATAATAATCTCTCTGTTTTTCCATCATCCAGCAAATCACTAAATTGTTGGGTTCCTGAGAAGAGGTTATCGTTTATTGATTCGGGAGATTTAGTAAATTCAAGGTTGGTCATGGAGATCGAGAGAAGTAATGCATCTGTTTTCGATCGTCCGCCACGCCCTTATGCGAATAAGAACAAAGTCTGTCACTTTTGGCTCCAAGACAGATGCAACAGGAACCCCTGTAGGTTTCTTCACCCGGCTTTTCCGGAATCACAGAATTGCAGCGGGAACAATTTCAAATACGTTAATGATGTCAGGGTTCCGAATTCCGGCCAGATTGCCGGAAGTAAGAACGGTCAGATGAATCCGGAGAAGGGAATATTGGCCAGAACAACAGAGCAGCTTGGATCGAAGCAAAAGAAGCTTTGCCCATATTGGGTCGACGATAGATGCGTTTACGGTGATAATAACTGCAGATTCCTGCATTCATGGTTTTCCGGATCTGGGTTTACTTTCTTGACCAAATTAGAAAGACACCAAAAGGGAATCTCGGGGATTGCAATTCCATCTGGATCAAGCAAGCTGTTTTCAGGCAGTATAGATGGAAGTGTTTGTGTTTGGGACTGTGAGAACGGCCAATGCGTTGGAGGTTTACAGCTTGAGACTGAAATTGGATGTTTGATGAGTGAAGGTCCATTGGTGTTTGCCGGATTAAGAAACGCCGTTAAAGTCTTGAACATGGAATCGAACACCGACATTGTTTTGCCTTCTGTAGGTGGTCTTGTCAATGCCATGGTCCTGAATGATGGTGTGTTATTCGCCGGCGTAGAAGACGGTTCAATTTTGGCATGGAAGTCGAATTCGCAATCCGGCAAGCCTGAAGAATTGGCAGCTCTAAAAGGCCACAATTCTGCCGTAATCTCCCTGGTTGTTGGAGCAAATAGGCTGTTTTCAGGGTCTAAAGATCAGACCGTAAGAGTTTGGGATCTTCAAACATTGGAATGTATTCATACATTAAGAGGCCACAATGGTTCAGTGACTTCCCTAATTTGTTGGGACAAATTCCTGTTTTCTGGATCGTTAGACAAGAGTTTGAAGATTTGGGGAGCATCAGCTGATCAAAGTGGGGATTTGGAAGTAATGCATGAGATGAAACAAGAGAGTGGGATTCTTGCTTTATGTGGGATCACAAAAGAAGATCAACAACAACACATTCTACTTTGTTCGAGTGAAGACAACGTTGTTAGAATGTATGACTTGCCATCGTTTGCAGAGAAGGGAAGAACTTATTCAAAGGGTCAAGTCCTGGCTGTTGAGACTGGTCCTGGAGGACTGTTTTTCACTGGTGATTCCACTGGAAAGTTGAATGTATGGAAATTGGATTGAATAAAATAATAATAATAAAAAAAAATCCATTTTTTGATGTATGAACTCGTGGAGTTTTTTGTAATCCATTGTTTATTAAAAATATAACACGGTTTTGTGTAAATTTCTTTTGCCAGCATAAATATTTTCTCACCACTCTCCAGTAATAATTACCAGTATTTTTGAGTATCTATGATCAGAAAAAGAGCTACTGTACTAATTGATGGATGTTCACAAAAACTAATTAAATAAAACAATTAATCACCTTGAAGTAGATACTTGCAGATCACAAACATAAAATGTTGATCCAACAGAAAGCACGATTTAAAATAGATCACCAGCAAAAACGAATTTAGAGAGTTATTGAGCAAAAACTTCGTGTGTTATTGATGGATTTTTCGGCTTCAATAGTCACTTTAACCACTTCATTTCAGTTTGGGATTGGATCTGCCCCTTGATGTCTAATTACTTGATTTGGTTTTAATGGGCTAGTTTAGTTTGTACAAAGGAGAGAAAGTCTAATAGTCAATCAACCAGTGTAGTTTAAATTGTTTAATTTAAATTTTTATTTTTAGTTTAAATTGTTCTAAAAGAAAAATTTTAATAGGCCCATAATTTTAGGACAGAGAGTACATCAAATTCAAAGAATTATAGTCATACCAGTGTAGTTATGAAAGTGTTTGTAGCCTGTAACAAAAAATAGCAAAGAAGAAAAACTATCCGGCGGGTTTGACCCAGGTGAATCAACGAAAATGTAAATTTAATTTTACCGGTTCAAGTATCCCCTGAATTACCGCTCCTTTTCGGTTTATTTTACGCAAAAGACAATAAAACGACAACATTTTCGCAACAATCAACCAGCTAAAGACGTCATCTGCGCTAAGAAGAAAACAGAAAGGGAGAAATTTTACCCTTGTTTATTAGGCGAGCAGAAAAGGGGAAGAGGGGGATGAGAGAAAGAAGAGGTTCTTTTCTCTCCTGATCTCTCTTCCACTGAAGATCTTCTTCGAAATCATCGCCAAACCTCAGTAAGTTTTTTTCCAACGTTATTTAATCCTCATATCCCATTGTCGGTGCGAATTACAACTTCCTGCTGTCTTGGTTTGTCACATTTGTTGCCAAGCTTCTGGGTTTTCCTTTTCATTTCATCGTTTTCGTGTTGTTTCTACAGATGTTTGATCCTTTTTAAGATTCTTGTTCGGGATCATTAATAATTATGCTGTGAATTTTTGTTGGGTTGAATTTAAATTTCACTTTAAGGTTTCCTCTGTAAAAGCTCGGTTTTTTTGGTCATCTATTCCTTGAATTTGCTTTTCTTAGCTCACCCCCGTAAGATATGGAAAAAGAGGATAAGAATGCATTGAAATTGACGAAAGAAGCAGTTGGGGGTTTTAGAATAAGGCGATTACAGGGGTCGTAATCGCTCTTTTGGGGCTGGAGTTCGTCAAGGTCATTTGCATCAAAGGGTTTATTCTTATGGGTTTTTTTTTGTGATCTTGGGATTGGGGCTTGATGCGTGATATCTCAGTGATTGGGTATTTGAATAGCATTTTGAGATGGTGAAGTCACCATATCTATTTTTCCGATCATGTGGAAGCTTATGTCCAGAATCTGAATTTTACTTCCGTAAATAATGGGTGTATTTCAGTCAGTACTCCTCACTCTCTGCCGCATTTCCAAACTTGATTTGAGAAAAATAGGATAGATCATCCTTATCCCTTATTATGTAACAAGTGTTTTAAGATTGTCTTATCTGTCTACTGTCTGGAAGTGATTCAGCTAATCCTTTTTGAATTTTTCACTGTTTGACTGATCTTGCTGTTGAACCTAATTACATCTGTTACTCATTGTCAGCCAGTGGTGTTTGTCATTATGTGGAAGTGTCTTTCAAATGCCTTTGGAAGCTCTGGTCCAAAGAAGGTTAGTTCGAGTGAGAGTCTGCCTTTTATAGAAGACTCATCTGATGACGAGACATGTTCAAATGTCAGTGTTGAGGAAGGGTTGGAATGTCCGATATGCTGGGAATCTTTTAATATTGTCGAAAATGTTCCCTATGTTCTTTGGTGCGGCCACACTCTATGCAAGAATTGTGTCCTAGGGCTTAAGTGGGCTGCGTTGAAGTTCTCCTCTCAACATATTCAGATTCCGTTCTTCATTTCATGTCCATGGTGCAATTTGTTGACATTTCGACTCATTTACAAAGGAAATCTCAGATTTCCCAGCAAAAACTTTTTCCTCCTCTGGATGGTTGAGAGCAGAAATGGTGACCGGATGAAGACCTCTTCCTCCATCTGCGGGGACCATCAGGTATGGTCTCCCAGGTGCACTTCAGTGATTGGAAATCCTGCATCCAGTACCCTTAATAGAAGGGTACATCGCCTTGGCAATTCAGGATCTAACAACAATGAGATTGGACTGGCCAACCGTACAAACACCATGGACAGGCCCCAATTTTCCTTTCAAAAATCCCTTGATTACTTCTTCAACTTAACAGCAAAGCTTCCGCTGATCGTGGTACTCCTTACCATTGTTGTCTTTGCACTACCCTCTAGTGCTGTCATATTGATACTTTACTTGGTCATCACAATCGTGTTTGCCGTCCCAGCTTTTCTGGTATTGTACTTTGGATATCCTGCTCTAGATTGGCTGGCAAGAGAAATCACCTCCTGATCTTATGTGAAACTTTCGAGTGGTTCAGTTGTTTGTGGAACTCTTTCGTGTGTTTCTTGATTAAAATCTGTAAATGCATCGTTGAAGTTTGTGCTTGATTTGGTTGCCTTTTGTAGGGTTTCCTGAGTTCTGTTTCATTTTTATTTTAGTTTTAAATTATGTAAATATGTTTATGAAATGAAGGGGGCTCTGTGTTGTTATGAGTATTGCGCATTGAAACCTTATATTAAAATCTAATATGCAAGCTTTGGCCTTATCTAGAAGGTGATAAAACCTTGATCTGCAAGTATTTCTTTGTGGGTTCCACTTTGTAACCTTTATGAAGGAATACACCAAAAGAACTCTTGTGATCACTGTTTATTTGTGTTTAAAGTTGTTTTCCTTTATAAAGATAAACACACCAGAATGAAGTTTTCACACAAGCTTCACAGTCTGGACCCATGAGAAATAGGTCCAGAATACAAGGTATCGGTTTGTTGTGACTTACATGCTAGAAATTTTCTTTTCTGAGAAGTTCAGAGTCGCATATAGCCATAAATATAAAGGCAGTAAATTATCCCTGACATTTCAAAACCACCAACATGTTGTCGGGAGTTTACCCGTTAATCTGATCTTGTTTGCTTTCTCTTTCGTCTTAAACTCTTCATTTTTCCTATTTTCCTCGGCCTGTGATCTCGCTCCTCCAGCAGTGCTTTCAATACTCGCAAGTTCGCTCTTGTAGTGCTGCATTGCCTTTGCCCTTCTCTTGTCAAGTTCAGCCTGAGACATCCATTAGTTAGCTAGTTATCTCGTCTCAAATAGTATTATGAGGTTATATGCAAGTCACATATGGAGTGACATAGCCGAACCTCAGTTCTTTCTAGTCTGCGTTTTGCCTTGGTTTTCTTCTTCTGTTCCCAGTCAAGAATTTTGGTCTTTAACTTGGCATACCTGCAGTAGTTTGTCAGCAAGCAAGCACAAATGATTGATCTTGGTAGATTTTAGGGTTTAACTCTGTGTTGAACAAGTTGTAATGCAAATATGCAATTGTCAAATTTGTGTGTAAGCGTGTGAATTCTCTCTCTCTTTTTTGGGTGGGTAAAAAAGATGAGCATACCTTTCGTGTATGCTAGCCAGTTCATTCTTTTCCCATGTGTCTGCATCAATGTCCCCTTTGACTGGAGCCTTGGTGCTCTGGCTCACGATATCAGCTGGTAGAAATGGTGGCCGAACAGGGGAGGGAACCTCACGCTTTTGTTCTGAAGCCTCTGATTTTCTACTTCTCGTCCTGTCCACAGTCTTATCAAAGGTGGACGTCTTTTTAATGGATGGGCGAATGGGCTTCTCATCAGGCAATGTACCTTGAGGTAGAAAACTAGATGTGGTGTTCAAGTTACTATCCGCAAAAGAAAGCTTTTTCTTGACTGGTGGAGCAGGAGGGATAACTGCCGCTGTTTCAGGCATTTTCTCTGTTGCTCCTGTTGTAATATGCACCCTCTGATCTGGAATGCCTAAGCTTGGCTTTGGAACGTCGTCTGTGTTACATAAATTTCAAGAAGAAACAGTGAGAAATGGAGTCTTGAGGAGTTTAGGTTAAGGAACCTCCTTTAATACTACATCCACCTGAAAATTTTATTGATTTTGTGCGTCGTTCAGCAGGCGGGGGAGGAAGAGGAGGAGGAGGAGGAGGAGCTGTTGTTTCCTCTGTCTTCCTCACGGTCTCTTTCTCTGGAAGTCGACTTCCCTTTCTCGCATCTCTGCCTTTTGATTCTTCAAGAGATTTGACAGCAAAAGCCGCGGCTGCAACTGCGAGTTGATACTCTCCTTCAGCGATGGAATCACTATCCTGCCCCATTGATCCTGAAAACTGCCTCTTTATCCAGCTCGGGGTCCTTTTTTTCTCTGTAATTGATTCCAAAAAGGATATAAATTGTCAAGCAGAGATATATAACAAGGGAAACAATGGCCATCAACGAGCTGTTTTCTCAGTATACCTCCTTTGAATGATTGAGTTTTCTGGAGTGGTATAGTGCTCTCCCTGCTGCTGCCTTCTTTATCTTCCTGCCCTACGTAGGGAGACCTTGTCCTAACAATAAGTTGCAAGTGACAATGCTTTAACAAATGGTGATTAGCAATTTAGCATTACGTAAATTAGATTGTTAATCGTGCTCTATTAAAACGCATAGTTTTTTGTTGATAAGAGAATGCTGCGAAGGAAACATGTTGAGTACTCTTTATCAAAAGTTCAAAGTTACCTCAATTGCCTGAACAAACTGTCCATTCTTTTCAACTGGTATAAACTTGAAGTTATTTGCGAGAGAACCGAATTGGTTGCTTCATGGCCTTGATCCTTATTTGAAGGTCAAGAATTGGAAGAGAAAGGTTTTCTGTCAGAGCTGGATAAGGAGGCAAGTAAAGTGGGATACCTTTGCAATAGTAAAGGGGTGTTTTGGTTGTCATTACTATCAAGAAAGGCATTCCTTTTCTTCTTCAACAAGTTCAAAGTTCATTTCTGTCTCCTTTTTAAGTATCTCCTATTGAATATATTATGGAATGGTCCCGAGCATCTTTATGATGTCCTTGATTGGGATGTTCCTTCTAAACGACTAACAAAGATTCTTCCTGATCTCAGTGGAATTGGCATTTATCTTGTTACTCTTCTTCCAAGTTTACCTCTTTTGGGGTGTCAGATATAAAATATATAAAAACGGCATAAAGCTCTGCTAAAAGTTGCAGACATGCTTGGAACTCCATTTGCTATTATTCAATTTTAACTTCAATCACAAGGCCCTTTTGAATTGCAATGATAACTGTTGTGAGGTCAAAATAAAAGAAGAATCTTGTTGAATATTCTATCTGATGAACTGAAGGAATCTACGATGTCAGGTTTCCTCTCTGAATGAGGCCGTCTGTTTTTCTTTTTCTTTTTCTTTTTTATTTTTTTCTATGCACAAGCAGGGGCTTTAAAGCCTTTCATTCTGGCATACACTACTGAATCGGGCACCACAATAATCGGCTCAGAAGCGTCAACAACCTGGGGATAAAGACCTGGGATATCAGATGATTCAGTGAGCTCCAGTGGAGTGCCATTCAACAGCAACACATCACTTTGGATGTTGCCTTTTTCTGGAGTTAGATGATACTCTTCTCTTTGTTCCGTTGTGCCGTAGCTTTGCATTAATTTTCTTTGAGGGTACAGATTGAGGTCATTCACTACTGAAACATGAAAAGTAGTGGAATTCGACATGTTGATTAGGAGGATAGTAATGCCAGTCTGCAAAATGAGACACGCAGATTTTAGCCAGAGAAAACTGAATAAAATGAGGTACATTACGAAACACAGAAGAAAACGAGATTTTGGAAATGGAAAGTAAGCAACTTACACTATTTTTTGAGCAATGAGAGTAAGCTCGCAAATAAGGAGATCCATCATGAGTGGTAGCAAGAACATTTTTGCCCATAAGTCGATGCCACAACAGAGCACTGTTAGAAGATTGATCAGAAGCAAAACAGATATACTTAGCAAAGTTCGATTGTGTTAAGGTAGGGTTTATATCACGATATAAGGACACTAACCCATAATAATCTGGATTAGGGATGAAAGAAGTTGTGTTGAGAAGAGCATAATTTCCTCCAATTAAGGCTTGTCTGCAGAAAACTTGGTGATTGAAAGTTGATGTCATTCCTAATTGATCCAAATACCTGTTTCGACACGATCAAACCACAACCTTATAAGCTATCTGTTGCTATAAGAGTTGAAAGAGCAGTAAAACATTTATCAGATAACAAACCAGAATCCATTTGCAAAGGTATGAGAGACATCTTTGCCTCCACTGTTATAAGCTCCACCTGCTTCTCCAACCCATGTTTTTGCCCAGGGTCCAAACAATCGTACACTGATTTCTGCATCCTTGTATGTCTGAGCTACTTGATCGAGGAAAAATGGATCCTGAACCTTGTTGATCAAGTCTTTATCAACACCTGGAAAACAGAAAATGTGTTGGCCACAGAAACAATTGACAAGAAATGAAATCTGGATAGGCACAAACCTGCACCAAGGTTGTATGTATGATGAGTTACAGCATCCACGACGCCTGGTCCTGATGTTAGAAGGAAAGTACTGAACCATTTCTCATCATAAAAGCCACCAGGTCCCAAGACAAGTGGACGTGTGGTTTCATTTGGATACAACTCTTTCACTATGTTTTTGAGTACAATCATGTCTTTTCCATACTGATCTGCCTCTACTCTAGCAGACACCCCACCTGCGGAAAGTTCGTTTCCTACAAAAATATGCAAGAAAAATGTGTTTGAATTCAAGCTGCAATGGTTTATCTTTGCATTCAATGGAATTTGACTTCTAGTTACCAAGTTCATAGGAGTCAATCTTGTATCCTTTGTTGGCTGTGTAGGTCATTAAATCGCGGGCGTTCTTAGGATTCCAATCTCCTACCCAAAGGACATTATCTTCTTTAGCTTTTCTCCTTCCAAGAAGAGCATTCAAGCCAAATGTTAACAAGACCCTGCAGAGATGAATATTGATGTGCAATATAATCAGTTCAGTCTGAGTCATAACAACAATGTTAACCTTAAATTGAGTAGTAAGAGGGGATCATACCCTGTTCTGTTGAATAAAGCATTAAGCTCATCCCATCTCTTCATTGTAAGGCAACCTCTGCTGAAGCCAAACAAGCCATCATCAATCTTTTTCAAGCTTGGGCATTTCTTTACTGCAGTTCCAACCTGATACACAATTTGATCTTCAAGAGAACCTCCAATCCTGATTCGAAGATGGCCAAACGCTGAAATCCAATACATTAAAAGATCGAATTATGGAAAGCTCAAGTGGTTGAAGCCTGAAGCAACTAATTCAAAGTAAAAAAAAAAAAACTAAAAAGCAATGGGAGGGTTAAAATGAAAGACCTGGCTGATCATTCAACTTGCATATGCTTTGAAGTATGCAAACTTAAAATCATTACAATCCACAGACTAACCTTTGATGGCATTTTGAAGAATCTTGTTGTCCAAATCCTGCAAAGTCAAGAACAACTCATGAAAAACTGTAAGATGTCAAAAGCTGTTTCTTTTTTCAAAAGTTGCATATAATCTAAGAGTGTGGCAGTCATATATACCAAGTTGAAGATGCCAGCTTTTTCCCATGGGCACTGACCGTAATCACATTTATTTTGAGGCCACCAGTCTAAAGTTGCACATATGAAGTTATCATCAGTCTTAGCAATGGAGGTCACTGTTTGCACTTTCACCTTCACATGCTCTGTTGCATCTGCTAAAGACGACAAACAAAACCACCATGAAAAGACCCAGCAACCCCACGAGAAAACAGCTCTAGAAGAAGAACCCATGATCAGTGATCACAAGAAAGTAAAAGAAGAAGAAGAAGAAAACGGTAAAGCTTTTCCTCTGCTCTGCTGACAACATAAAAGGAGGTGGCTTAAATATAAAGATAGTATAAAGTTGAACTTTTTCACGCATTTTACGCAAACAGATTTTGGACTGATTTAGAAATTCCATCTGGAAAATCCTGGGTCGCGGCAAATCTTGACCTCTTCTTGAACCTATCGTTTCCCCTTCCCAGGATGCGTAACCCCTTTCTCGAAATTCTGGGTAAATACCAAACCAGGAAAAAAGGGTTAAATTTCACTTTATCTAAATTACTCAAAGACAAACTTATCTAGTTTAGTTCTTCCATTCCTAATTCAGAAGGCTTAGTTTTAACTCATCCTCCAAAAAACCGAAAAAGATTGGATTTTTATGAAAAGGCTCTCTTGCTCAAAACAAAAGACAAAGCAAATTTATCAATCAGTCATTCAACTATCGTTTCTTTTTTTAGGGGGGAAAAAGAGAACCCGCCGCTTAAGATCACGAGTTCTGGTAAATTTACCATAGTAAATTAGTGCCACCAAATTCATTACTTTACTCCAAAGCCAAATATATAGGAGTGAAGAACTGAAGATGGCCCCACAAGAACTATCACAAAGAGTAATATACAATCACATCAAAAACATATTGGGATCCTAATGATCTCGCTACTGTTTCTTCGGTGTCATTAGTTATTTTAGTTTCAGCTTCAAATCAATAGGTGGAGCCACTTCCCCGCCTATTTTGGATGTGCAGTTTGAAATAGGATGGTCATTGATAATGTCAATAGCCAGTAAGAGATGCCTTCATCTGTTGGAAAAATGTATGAATATTGATCAATTAAAGCAAGCTCATGCGCAAGCCATTACTTCTGGGATTGGAACAAATAGCTTTGCTCTTAGTCGACTTTTGGCTTTCTGCTCGAACCCAGTTCGTGGGAGCTTACTTTATGGATATAAAATTTTTAAACAGATTGACCAGCCCACAATCTGTATTTGTAATACAATGATCAAAGCTTTCTTGCTGAAAGACGAGCAAGAGAAAACTATGGATGTATACAAATGCATTTTGAGAAATGGGATGTACCCTGATAATTATACACTTCCTTATGTGGTGAAAGCTTGTGGAAACATGAAAAGATGTGATCTTGGGGAGATAATTCATGGGCATTGTTTGAAGTTGGGGTTCTCGGGTGATATTTATGTGGGCAACTCTCTAATTGTAATGTACTCTGGTTTTCACAACATGGAAGCAGCACAGCTTGTGTTTGATGAAATTCCTAGGCCTTGTGTTGTATCATGGACAGTATTGATTTGTGGGTATGCTAAAAAAGGGGATGTTTTTACAGCAAGATTGATTTTTGATGAGGCACCATTGAAGGATAGAGGAATTTGGGGAGCTATGATGTCTGGTTATGTCCAGAATAATTGCTTTAAGGAAGGATTAGGATTGTTTAGGCTAATGCAGTTGAAAGGGATTCAACCTGATGAGGCTATACTTGTTAGTGCACTTTCTGCTTCTGCTCATTTGGGTTCATTTGATGTTGGAATTTGGATACATAGACACATTGAAAAGTTTAAACTTCCACTGAGTATCAAACTGGGCACTGCTTTATTAGACATGTATGCTAAATGTGGATACTTAGATGTAGCTGAGAAGGTGTTCTATGAAATGCCAAAGAGAGATGTTATTTGTTGGAACACTATGCTCTCAGGTTTTGCATTGAATGGAAACGTCAAAGGGGCTCTCAGACTGTTTTCAGAAATGGAACATTCCGGGATCAAGCCAGACGATATTACTTTCATTTCCATGTTTACTGCTTGTAGTTATGGTGGCACGGCAACTGAAGGTCTTAGATTGCTTAACAAAATGTGCAGTGTGTATGGAATTGAACCAAAAAGTGAACACTATGGATGTATAATCGATATTCTTAGTCGGGCTGGACTTCTAGCAGAAGCGAAGATCATAGTAGAGAAAATGCATAGTTCTAAGTCGCCATCTGAGGAAGCTCTTGCATGGAGAGCATTGCTGAGTGCTTGTTGCAGCCACGAGCACATACAGTTGGCTGAGGATGCTGCAGAGAAAGTTGTCGAGCTTGAAAACCACAGTGGTCCTTATGTGCTTCTGTCGAATATGTATTCGGCTGCTGGAAGACATGATTTGGCTAAAAGAATAAGGAAAAGGATGCAAAGCCGAGGGATAGAAAAGGCACCAGGTTGCAGTTCATTGGAGATTAATGGAGTTGTTCGTGAGTTTATTGCTGGTGAGAAAACACATTTGCATAGGGAAGAAACATTTCTGTTACTGGAAATGGTTAATAAGCATTCAGAATGTGTATGATGTGTACACTTGAGAGTCGATACTTCACTTACAATACATTGTTGTTTTTAAAAATGGATTAAATGATTTACTGTTGAAAATTAACAATGATCGATGGAAAACAAACACTACGAATTTAAATTCCTTGGATTCTATGCGGCGTTTTACCCGTATTACGTGTACAAAAGCTACATCAGAAAAAACAAACAAGAAATGTGCTGTTAAGTTCACAACAGAATAAACTAAGGAGACAAAAATTTGGGTGAACAATTGTGAACTACATTAAACTCTATGAGCAGAGAGGGTACTTATACTGCTCCCATGATGTGTAATTGCGATGTTATAAAGGATCTACTTTTATATAAACATTTACTGATTATTGGATTCTAAGTGGGCTAGAATGCCATATCTGCATCAGAAAGCTCGAGCACTTTGTGAACCCCAATTGGATTTACACCTTGTCTGAATGAGTTACCTTCAATGTACCTGCACCCGAACCGAATTGAGGTCAGACTCATGAAATAATCACAAATGGGAAGCTGCACTTGCAGAATGATAGAAGAAAAGAAGCCAGGCTCACATTTCTTTCAAGAAAGGATGCTTGTAAAATGCATCTGGAATCCTCCCAGAAAATTGATTGTGATCCAAATACCTACAACACCATGAAAAAAGGTATAAAACAAACAATAAAAGCACGCTGCTGTGCACACACACAACATGAACAGGTCTGTTGGGAAGAACACTTACAAGTAAGTTAACTTAGGGATATGAGCAATGCTTGATGGAACAATTCCAGACATTTTGTTGTAGGATAGATATCTATCATCACAAAAATGAGTAAGTATATCAACTTCAACAGTCGCATATAATTTTCTTTTTTTTTTAAACAGAAAAAAGAATGCCGATACATGGTGAAATTAACATGCTTGTGTAAGATTGTAATAACTTCCAAACTTACAAGATTTCCAAATTTGTCAAATTTGCAAGCTGAGCCGGAAGCCCTCCAGTAAGATAATTGTTATTAAGGTAACTGCATCAGAGTTAAATGAAGCAAGAACTTAAACCAAAGAGGAATAGAGAATTACATGCAAATCTACAACTGATACATTTTACTAAAAGCATTTTGCGCACTCAAGGTACTTACAGGTTACGAAGAGCAGGAAAACAACCTTCAATCTTTATGAGTTCCCTTATAGTGCCGACCAAATGATTGTTACCAACATCTCTACAAGAAGAGGTACAATTACATGGATCGTCAACAAAGAAACAAATCCAAACCCCAAAAAGATACATTTAAAATGTAGATAGAACTTACAGGTGTCGCAGATTTTGTAAAGTACCCAATTCTGGAGGAACACGTCCAATAAACCGGTTCTCATGCAGATGCAGGTAACGAAGCTCGGGAAGATTGGCAAGCTCCTTTGGAATTTCACCTTTGAAATTATTAAAACTCAAATAGCTGGAGAGCATCAAAGGGAAGGCTTGTTAGCTATAACACCATATGACCGTAATTTTCTTACAGCCGAGAATGAGGAGCAAAATGTGAAGAAAACTCACAGATGAGTGAGCTGCTTTAGTTCTCCTATTTCAGGAGGAATAGCATCTTGCAGCTTATTCCACCTCAAATTACTGGAAATAAAGACCAAACAGAAAAGACAAGAATTAGCAACCCCGCAACTCTCAAACAAAAAAAAAGAAGTAACAAAAGAAGTCCTATGAGTTCTTTCTTTGGATAAAGGTAAACAAAACCATGCAGGGTTTCTTGCTTCCCTGCTAAAATATCAATATCCCAGAGCATGAAACAACTACCAGCCCTCCCCCCTCTCAACCCACACCGCCAAGTTCTATTGTATCAAAGCACAGCAACAATTCAGTTCAGTTCAGAAAGTTCACATCAGATAAAGGGAATCATGCAATGAGCAGTCAAGTAACTACTACAAATCCCTTATTTGGTCAGCGGAACCCAAATCAAATTTCCATTCAGCAGCTAACATAATAAATAAACCAAATTTATCCATTATCCAATATTTTCTCAAGTGATCATAAACCTCTATATCTTCTTTTTCTTTTTGGCTTTTTTCCCTTAACCCAACTTCAGTACATTACGAGATAAACAAACCCCTGATCTATAATGTGCTGATTATCCAATGACAACATTTACTCTGTCTATTTGCATAAATAGCATGTCATCAAGGAATGCAATTCTAATCAGGTAAAAGACCATACAGCATTTTGAGACGCTTCAAACGCTCAATTTGAGGAGGAATTGGACCAGTCAGCTTATTATTGTGAAGATCCCTGCAACATACCCAAAAAAAAATAATATCAACCATCAAAGAGATCAAAACACTCTACTTGGACTCCATGTGGGGATAATACGGGACAGGATGTAGAAATATCGATACAAATTTTATTAGACATTAAAGGACCAACAGTTGCAAATTTACAGATACATTGAGTAACTCAAACCCTGACCCTGCTATGTTTTACTATAGTGTCAAAGAAGACAGACCGCTAAATCATGCAAGGTTGAAGATGCATGAGGTTTTCACCAATTCTGGCACATGCAACACACATAACATGTCAAGAGTTTAATTCAGATATAAGAGCTCTAAATTAAGGAGTTGAATGAAAGGGTATAGACAATGAAGCCAAGAGTAAATCATACAGCCTCGTGAGGTCCAACAAATTGGTCACAGCTGTTGGGAAAGGGCCGACAATGGAAACTGCATAAACTTCCCTGGATGTTCATGGCAAGGAAATAAGAAATTCCATCAGAAAATGTCTAAAGAAGAACACCACAACATCATCACCACAATACGAGGGTTAAACTTACAGTTCAGTAACGACTTTGTAGTCTCCCACGTTGGACTGTGAGCATGTAACTCCAGACCAAGGAGGCAAGTCACCCTCTCCACATGGATCTTCTCCAACCCAAGCATATACCACACGCCATCCAAGAGATGCTTTAATTTCGTTCAAAGCTTTAACTGCCGTGATACATCAAGATAAACTTAGTCCATAAACCACCTCAACCTAAGCTGAATTTAACATTAAAAAAAGTCCCTCATTGAATTCAACCAGGAGGAAATGGCACTCCATAAAAATTCCATAATTGAATAAACGTGATCCTGACATCTAGATATCCATATCCAACAAAGCAATCAAGTTCGTAATATTGATTAAGTTCATTTCAAAATAACCAAATTTCAGTTAGGCAGGCAGCTTTCTACCTAGCAAACCAAACCCTAAAAATAAATAGAATGCTTGAATTATAAATACCATAGGCAATAATTGATTTGAACTAGCACTAATCACTACACTAATTTGCCAATCGCATTGAATACCCGGTCAAAGCAAAAAGGAGAAATGTAATCCTACGGCATGAAAAAAGAAAAGAAAGATTAAACTAAATAATAAAAACCACAGCCAGATCAGAACAGAGAGGGAAAGAAAACCAACAGAGAAAAAGTCAGTCAGTTGAGGTTTAAGGAACCGTACCATCGCGCTTGAGAGTTTTCCCGCTAGCGACGTCATTAAGGAGCAGAAGAATTAGCAGAAAAGCCGCAGGCGTCCAGTGACACCGACGATCAAGCGCCATTCCGGTCAGACGCAAAACGAAGCGTCGGTGATTTCTCGCTTGTTCTAAATGTAGACAAGACTATCCTCTTCTACTCTTCAGATTCCAATGTTCTCTTATCAGATAAACATTCCGGCGGCGGATTAAGCAGAGGGAAACCGGAGATGGGAACGGAGATCGGAAAGAGTCCGTTAGGGCGTGAAGGTGTGAGATCTTCCGGTTTGAGTAATCAATCAGTGGAGAAGTATAATAAATGAAACGCGGAAGAAATGGGATTGGCTGCTCTTTCCCGTCGGTGGATTATTAATTCTTCCTTTCTTTTTTTCCCTTTTCTTTTTTTTTTTTTTTGTAATTTTCCTTTTCTCAACTAATTCAATAATTGGGGACTTTTTTTCTCAACTCTTTTCAGAAAAAAAATAAATAAACGGGGACTTTTTTTTTTTCCTTACTTCTTTTTCCCTGTTCAGAATCAAAGACTATTTTCACTCTTATAGGGGAATTTTCTTTGTTGGTAACTTCTGGATTTAATTAAAAACGAATAGTAGTCGAATCTAGAAACGTCGCGCAATGAAAAAAGAAAACAAATCACTTTTATGACACGACTATGAAATTGTTAAAATAAGAAGAACAAAGTTTTAGCATTCTTTGAAATATGGTGTATGTGTTTGGTACCTTTACAGTTTACACACTTGCAAGAGTGCTGCAGTAACTACAACATGAATTCATTACCCAAAAATGAAAAAACAAATTAAAAAAGGAAAAAAAAAATCTTATTGGCCTATTTATTCAACACTTGAGCCTCAAATGGAAATTTTTGATGATTGCTTGCAGCATCATTAACATGAGCAAATATCGAATGCATATATTCTACTGCATAGGATGATGCATTCAGACGCTTTTAGGCTGAATGTAGATGATATTAATTTGGATAAAGAAGATTATGCAATAAACTAAAAAAAAAAAGAAATACCCCCTCCGTCCCGTAATTATTGTCCAGTTTTACTAAAATGAACGATTTTATTTTTGATCAAATTTAACTATATTTTACCTTAAATAACCGGATATACCCCTACATAAGTAATTGTTTAATCACTAAGATTTTATGGATAATGTTTTTTACTAAGGACAAATGTGTAACTTGATCTATAAAAAGTCAAATTTAGACAATAATTTTGAAACAAAATTTTTTGGGCAAAGTGGACAATAATTATGGGACGGAGGGAGTACTACGTAGTATATCCAATGTTTGCACCCAATACTTTCTATTGTCAAAAAATGATGCCCCTTCCTCCTTTCAATGTACTAGTATTTAAGTAGCATCCGCAACAGAAATCCATATTGCGTTTGATTTTCTTTGCTTCAAATTTGCACAAAATAACTATTGTCCTTGATTATATATGGCAGAAACATTTTCAAAAGGTATATTCCCTTACAATTATATATGCTCTAACTGCCCAAAATGATTATTACGTTATTAGATTTGTTATATTGTATTAAAAGCAGTATAAAAATTGAATAAATATTTTTGGAAGGATGAAGTACAACCTATTTTTGGATTATTGTGAAGAAAAATGTTAAGATACATCAGAATGTGACATCCTAGTACCCTTTTTTCCTCATTGAACCTTTTTTTGGCAACTTTTTCAAGGTGTCAAAAACCCCAAAATTTCACGAGTTATTTATGAGTGGGTACCTAGTCCTAGGAAGCTAAATCCTATAATTCCCTGTCATCCCTGCTCAGTAACAGTGCTTTTTTTTTTCTTTTTTTTTTGGGAAGAAGTAATAGTGCTCAGTGCTCAGTGCTCAGTGCTCAGAAACAAGAACAAAACTTCCAAACAAACAAACATGAAAGATAAAATATACCAGAACCGGGGGGGAAAAAGAAGTAAAATTTGAAGAAATTTATGTAAATGTATCCATAGATTGAATTTACATGGCTATATTTGAAGTGAGATTAAAGAAAAGGGCAAAAAAAAAAAAAAAGAAAATGGAAAAACACACCAAATGGCCAAGAAATTCCTTTGGGCTTTCATTCCTTCTTCTACCCTATAATAAATGTATCATGAGAATTAATGGAACTCATGGGCTTCTCTTGATCTTCATGGCTTACTCGTTTTTCCATCTCCAAACCAAAAAATTTGAACCGAAGACTTGCCCCCGTTCCATACCCCCAAACTGGGCTGACTATTTCCAAGCTTGTTTTCGTTGCTCCCAACCGTTTGATGAAAGTTCTCTGAATCCGCCACCACCAAAGACCAAAAACAAGAGTGGAAATAGCAAAAAAAAAAAGAAAAGAAAAGAGCCCCCTCTAAAGTCTAAACGGATTAAAATGGTAAAAAGAAGCTGGTACCTCAAAATGGTATTCAAGAAAGTGAAGGAAACAAAAAAGGTAAGAATTCAAGAAACGGAAAGAAAGAACATGGGCTAATTAGAATTGTACGGAAACCGGAGATGATGAAATGGGGAGAAAGCAAATTTGTCTTCTTTTCGTTTATTTTCTTCAGTTATGAAGAGGGTTGGGGCCAGAAGGGACTAATCGTTTCTCGACGCCATATCTTGGGTCAATCTCATAATCCCCCGGCGAAGAAGAAGACGGCGGAGTTGGTGGCGCCAGAGCAGGGAAAGGCGGGCAGTAATGGCGGATTCTCTGAAGCTGAAAGCACACAACATGCGGCGGCGACCCTTTAGCACCGCCACCGCCTGGAATTGAGATGGAATTCCAATCAGCCGTACTCCGACCATGAACCGCCGCCAAATGGTGGCGCCTGGTCTTGACTTCTTGAAGCAACAATCTTGACTTGGATTCTTGATGAACTGATGCTGACTCCGCCGTAGAAATCAACGTCAAGAACATGATCAACATCAGAATGAAGCCCATTAAAGAAACAGAAATGAAACGCCCAGTTGATGAAGAAGATTCAGGGGCCATCTTCATCATCATCAGCATCATTGATGGATTTACACACAGTGGGTGGTGGTGTATGTGTCAACTTGTGATTTTGGATTGTTGGGTTAATCTTCTTTTTTTTTTTTCTGAATTAAATGGAAGTAGTAGTAATGAATTGGGTGTGGGGGTGGGCTATATAATTTTTGCTCTGATCAATCAATGAAATCACGAATATTTGTTTGCACTGAATCAAATGCTGGTGGTGAAGAAAAAGGGGGAAGAGTGTTATTTATAGCCATCCGCATTAAATTTAACATCAACAGTTCAATTGGTTTTTGTGAGCTTGTAAAATTTAAGATTGTGGGACAATTCAAAAGATTAGGACTTCTCTCATTTTGAAGCGGGATTTAGTTAAGTAGTTTAACTGTAAACATCTACATTTAATGCTTGAATTCGTCCTCTTTGGCCTTTTCTTTTTTTCTTTTTTTTTTTCTGGAGGGAAAAATGAAAAAACTCTGAATTAATTATCTGATAAACACTTGTAACCATCGTTCTTTTTGTTCTTCACCAGCTAGTTGTTGATATAATTTTTGGTAGTTAGTCATCATTGAGAAATGCGGAGATAAGTTGATTTTGAATTTTTGTTTTCTATTCTTTATCTAAGAATTATATGAATTAGTGTTAGGAAGTGTGTGTGTGTGTGTTTTCCTATCACTGTCAATTATACAAAATTTGCGCACAATTTTGGAAACTGAAAAAGATCATCTCGCCTATTACTAATTGATTATGTTTTGGACATCCATGATCCATAACCAAGTGAAATAACATGGTCAATAATACAGAAATGTCACGAAATATCCAATTCATAGTTAATTGATTTCACCTTCGCAAACCATATTACTTGCCATATTCTCCTTGTTTCAACCCTTTATTTTTCATTCTAGCTACGTGAAAGGCATTTTTCTCAGTGATCTTTGTTTCAATCTTGCAATTCTCATCTAGATGCACTTGATTAGTTTTTGATAGTGTTACCACATAGTTAAAGTTGATTGAGTCTAGCCGTTCCTTCATGCTGATGCTATTTTGTGTAATTGTTTCTCACATTCGTTTAAACCTGTCCTAGTACACAAATTCACTATTTCCATCACTATTTTGTTGGAAAACCTAAAACAATTAGTAATTAAATTTAATTCAATAGTAGACTATTAAAGTAAGACTGACGCCCTTGTTACTCAAGTAGCGGGATGAAGAATTTGACCACTATGAAGTGGGCTAGTGCGGTGATAAATTGGTGGGCCGAAAATGACAATGCTTGCAGCTTGCCAACCGTCAAACGAAAATTCGCCCTGGTCAACACAAAATGCGGAAATAATTCATATTTTCCCGCCATAATAGTTTTAGCGCCAGAAACTGGAGTCATGAAAGACAAAAAAAAAACGGAGAAATTCTTTTTGGGACATTATATTTCCAGTCTTGAATCACAACACAACCCCACTGCACAATAGTGGTAAAACTAGTTTCACCAATGCAAGTAACTTTACCTCGATCTTAATAGGGAATATGTGTTCTGCATGGTTCTTAATACTCCCTCCGTCCCATAATTATTGTCCACTTTGTCTAAAAAATTTTGTCCCAAAATTATTGTCCAATTTGACTTTTTATGGATCAAGTTATACATTTGTCCTTAGTAAAAAACATTATCCATAAAATTTTAGTGGTTAAACAATTACTTATGTAGGGGTATATCCGGTTGTTTAAGGTAAAATATAGTTAAGTTTGACCAAAAATAAAATCTTTCATTTTAGTAAAATTGGACAATAATTATGGGACGGAGGGAGTATAAGATATTTTGATTTGTCCTAACTTTTATCTAGTACGCATTTTTAATTGATAAAAAAATCTTAAAATATTTCCTAACAATTAAGAAAACACAACGAATGTGAAAATATTTTCAAAATGCGTAGAGAATATGTGCCCAATTCCAAACAACGTTAGTCTCCCTTCAAACTTTAACCTAGAAGGTTATTGATTTCTGAACGATAATGATTCACCTTTGCAGCCAACTGCAAAACATAAGCGCCCATCTCGTCGACAACCTTCCACGTCGAATTTATCTTGGCATAGGCGGCGTCCCTTTCTGCCATCAAAATTAGTTAGTTAATATGACGACTAATCAAATTAAAAAATAACAAATAATTACTCCTTTCGTCCCAAAATTATTGTCCAAATTAAGATTTCAGTTTCAGTATAATTTCAGTTTTTTATTTTCTCGATTTTACTTCCTTCAATGAATCCACTGGTTTAATCAAATCATCTTTAGCAACATCAGTTTGTTTAATCAGATCATCGATGTCCGCCATTGCCGAAGAGAAAATAAAAACGAATGTCATCTAACAGAAAACAAACCGCTTTTACAAAAGAAAATCGAGAAACAACCCAGATCTAATGAAAACCCAAACAAATGAAGAGACAATTTTTTTAGAACATGAAGTAAAACTTAACTAACAAGATAATAATAGCAGAACATGTCTAACAACATAGTATTCAAAATTAAAATTACGACAATACTTGTAAATTTTCTTTTCCTTTTTTCGTTATAAAAAAAGAGGCAAAACCTGATTATACTATTTCTAAGGTAAGAGACCCTTATAATACTTGTAAATTTTCGGTGCTGAAGATTGGCAATGGTTTAACCAATTCCATTTAAATTTTTGGCAAGAAATCGTAAACTTGTGCTGAATCTTCTTGGTCAAGGTAGATCATTAACCAATTCCCCCGTGCCCAAAGCTTAAAAAAAGGTCTTTTTAGTTTTTACTCAAAATGGTTAGCACATTTTGTCATTTGACTACCTAAAATAAAACAGTAAAACGGCGTTCACGGTTTAATGTGAAAGTGACAGTGGACTCGGGGCTCGGCATATTCGCCCATTCCTTTGGCCCTTTTCCAACTACTGAAACTCGATATACTATTTTAAGAAAGTCCGCCATGGATAACATATGACTCAAGCTCATCATTCTTCCTTCCCTTCCAACTTCCAAGTTCTCTCTCTGAAAAATGAACCCTCTTCAGTTCTCCTTCATCTTCCTTCACCTCACTTTGTTACTTCACTTTTCGTCAGCTGCTCCGGCGTTGACTATATCCGTGACTCCAAAAACACTTTCCAAGTCCGGTGACCCGGTTCACATCCAGTGGTCCGGTGTTGAATCGCCTTCCAGACTTGATTGGCTTGGAATTTACTCCCCTTCCACCTCCCCCAACGACCATTTTATTGGGTATATCTTTCTGTCGAGCTTAGCCGGATGGGAATCAGGATCCGGGACCGTTTCAATCCCGTTAGTCAACTTGAGGTCCGATTACCAGTTTCGGATCTTCCGATGGACGGAATCCGAGATGATGAACGCCACGAGCTTTGACCAAGACCATAACCCACTTCCTGGAACAGAGCATATGTTGGTGGCGTCGGAGGAGATCGGGTTTCAACCGGGTATGGGGCCAGAGCATGTGCACTTGGCGTTGACGGGTCGTTTGCATGAGATGCGGGTCATGTTTGTGACACCCGATGGGAAGAACAATACTGTGAGATATGGGTTGACCGAACAGAATCTGGATCAGGTTGTGGGAACTGAAGTCTCGAGGTATGAGCGGGAGGATATGTGTCATCCACCTGCAAATGATTTTGTTGGTTGGAGAGATCCCGGTTATATACATGATGGTGTTATGACTAATTTGATCAACGGAAAGAAATATTATTACCAGGCAAGTAAAAATTAGATTTTTGACTTGTTTGATTTGTTTTATGTATGATCTGAGAAGTGTAATTAGATGGAGTATTAATTTTTTTTTTGGTTACTTCAGACTAGGATCATAGTATCTGACTTAATTCAATTCACTTAATTGTACAGATTCATTTTCAGTAATAGTTCTGTACGCTTAGAGCTTTTGGATTATGTACACATTATGTAGCTTTTGGAATTTATCATCTGTACATATCGTGCAGCCATCTCTGTCCTTGTAAGGGGGAAGAACAGATGGTTTTATGATCTGTCCTCATCATGCTACTGTTATTCTTCTTTCCTTTTGTCTTTTGCTTGTTTCTGCAATCCGTTGGCTACAAAATTGAACTGATTAGTCACTTAAAATGGAATGCTTGTTGTGGGGAAACTGTTGCTTCTTTAAATTCAAATTGAAAGGCCTTCCTGTAATCTGAAGTTGTTGTCTTTCTTACAGGTTGGTAGTGATTCAGGAGGATGGAGTGATATTTTCAGCTTTGTTACCCCAAAGACCCATTCGAAAAAAACTGTAGTTTTCTTGTTTGGTGACATGGGAACTGCTGCACCTTACATTACCTTTGATCGGACACAGGAGGAAAGCAGTTCAACCGTGAAATGGCTACTCCGTGATATTGAAGCACTCGGTGACAAGCCCACGTTTATCTCCCACATTGGAGACATAAGCTATGCTAGAGGTTACTCATGGCTTTGGGACCAATTTTTCCATCAAATTCAGCCTATTGCCTCCAGAGTTCCTTACCATGTCTGCATTGGTAATCATGAATATGATTGGCCATCACAGCCGTGGAAGCCTGATTGGGCTAGCAAGTTGTACGGCTCTGATGGTGGCGGTGAATGTGGAGTGCCATATAGTCACAGATTCAAGATGCCTGGGAACTCTTCGCAAGTAACTGGAACAAGCGCACCTGCCACTAGGAACCTATTCTATTCTCTTGATTTCGGGGTAGTGCATTTTGTGTATATGTCAACTGAGACAAATTTTCTCCCGGGAAGTGATCAATATGAATTCTTGAAAAATGACTTAGAATCTGTTGACAGGCAAAAGACCCCATTTGTGGTTGTTCAAGGGCACAGGCCTATGTACAGCACCTGCAATAGGCCGAAAGAGATCCCCTTGAGGAAGAAAATGATTGAGCACATAGAACCTCTTCTGGTGAAGAACAAAGTGAGTCTTGTGTTATGGGGTCATGTGCATAGATACGAGAGATTCTGTCCTCTAAATAACTATACTTGTGGGAGCTTGGAGAAGAATGGTGAGGATAACTGGGAGGCATATCCAGTGCACATAGTGATTGGGATGGGCGGACAGGACTGGCAAGGACAGTGGCTACAGAGGGAAGATCATCCCAGTGATCCAGTTTTTCCGCAGCCAGAGCAATCTCTGTTCCGTGCGGGCGAGTATGGCTACACTAAACTTGTGGCGACGAAGAAAAAGCTCAAACTTTTTTACATAGGAAATCATGATGGAAAGTTGCATGATATGGTGGAGATAATGGCACCAGGAGTAGCTCCAAGTGCCTTTATGGAGATGGAAGCCATGGATTGTTGGTACTACGTGAAGAACCTCTCTCTGATGGTGCTTGTAGGCTTTGTTGCATATTTCCTTGGTTTCACATCACATTGCAGAAGGAATGTGACTGAGAACAGCGGCTGGACTCGCTTAAAGGCTGAAGATGTATAAACAAGTTTTACAACACATTTCTACCACGAAGTTTTTATAATTGCGATTGCAGTTCATCATTCTGATCAATACAGCAAGATATGCTTGCAAATTTGCATTTTAATTGATGTGACCAGATCCCTACTGAATGCATAAAGATGTTTATAGATTTGAATAACACGGTAGAAAAACACGCGACGGCATCAAGAAAACAAAATTGCATCAGTTTACACCTAAAATTTGTTCCAAATGACTTTCTTTCTAGATCAAGTGACGTTGTTTAGTCCAATCTATCACAATCAATATAGAGAAATGTATGAACCAATTTGTTGCTTCAAGCAATGAAAAAGAGTTTGATTAGAATGAATAGGTTGGCACTTGGCCTAAGAATATTCATATCTATTATCCTGTGTACCTTTCCAAATGTTCCTACTGACCATCTCAATCAGTAGAGAAGGAAAAAAAAAAAAAAAAACCACCTCAATCACACAGAAAATAAAAAAAATCAAAGGAAGATAAAGAAAATAGAGTCGAAAGTACAAAAACACCCTCCTTTCTCCCTCTTTCCAATTTCCATCATCAGGACCAAGCTGAAAAAAAACAGGAATAAGGAAAAAACTTCAAAGCTCATCTCCTAAGCTGAACATGGTTTTGCTAAATCCAAGATTGATTACCTTGTTATTTTCTTTGTTGATTCTTGTCCCACATTTTTCATATTCCGAAGTCTCAATTTCAGTGACTCCAAAAACCATTCCAAAGTCAGGGGATGAAGTCACGATCAAATGGTCCGGGGTTGATTCCCCTACAAAGCTCGATTGGCTCGGTATTTACTCGCCGGCGAATTCATCCCACAAAGACTTCATTGGCTACTTCTTCCTGTCTTCCTCACCCGGTTGGGAATCTGGGTCGGGATCCATTTCTTTCCCTCTAATCAATTTGAGATCTCCGTACCAGTTTAGGATTTTCCGGTGGTATGAGTCGGAAGTCAACACCAAACATCACGATCACGACCAAAATCCTTTACCTGGGACGAAACATTTGGTGGCTGAGTCGGATGCAATCGGGTTTGAACCGGGTCGCGGTCCTGAGCAGATACACTTGGCTTATACCGGTAAGGAAGATGAGATGCGGGTCATGTTTGTGACTCCAGATGGTAAAGAGAACTCTGTGAAATATGGGTTGAGCCAGGAGAAATTGGATCGGGTAGTAGGGACTCAGGTTGTGAAGTATGAGAGGGAGGATATGTGTGATTCTCCAGCCAATGACAGCATAGGGTGGAGGGACCCTGGATTTATTCATGATGGGGTTATGATTAATCTGATGAAAGGAAAGAGATATTTTTATCAGGTAATTCTTGTTTGAATCTCTCAATTACTGCATAAAATTTTTTTGTTTGCTATGGTTGATTTTCTGTTTATTTTCACTTGTCTTTTAATGCCGTGTCTTAGCTTAGACTATAAAGAATGGTTCTTTTTGGCTTTACCGTTGGTTATGGTGGAGTGATTGACTTCTTGTAATCTGTAACTCTTCACTGAGGATGGACTTTGAGGTTTAAAGGAAGAGTTCTTCTTTCTCTGGGAAGATTACAATCTTCAGTTTGCGTGATTTGCGGACAAAGTAATGTCAACTTATCTGTAATTCAATCACTTAGCTTATTAATACCATGCACACTCTGCTGTTATATCAGAGAAGCTGTTTGACATGCTTTGCATGTAGCTTGAATCTTTCAACACTGGCTAAGTGCTCTTGGTACTGTACTACTGTTATTGGCATGATGGTCTCGTAATTCACTTATTGCGTTCTCTTACAACTCGTATGATCTCTTTGATAAAGATTACAGGTGGAATTTGGTGGTTTTGAGAAATGTTGCACTTGTGAATGTTGAAATCTGAAGGTGTGGTATTTCAACTAGCCTTAAAACTGGAACAATTAAGTTTAGTTAGTTGCATTTGAAATGTTAAATTTGGGTTTAAAGGTGGACCAGTATCAGTATGATGAGTCATTGTTTGGTGCCTAGGTCACCTCTTTATTAGTTGGGTTTTGCATTTGCAAGTTCCATGATTATGCATATGAGATTTTACTGAAAACAAATGCATGTAGGTGGTCTCTTATGTCTGACATAAAGCTTATTTCTGCCAGCATTCCTTAGAGGCAGTTATAATCTAAATGCATGTTTTATGCATGTAAGACAAGAATTTGGAACAGCTTCCTCTGTCTCCAGATTAGATGCATGTTTGATCTCTGTTATATATTGGCCATTTTAGAGTCTAGAACTGTAGATGCTTATATCTGACTTTGTTGGTATGAGGAGTACAGGTTGGTAGTGATTCTGGTGGCTGGAGCGTCATCCACAGCTTCGTCTCACAAGATCTAAATTCAAACGAAACCGTAGCTTTCTTATTTGGAGACATGGGGACAGCAACACCATACTCAACTTTTCATCGCTCACAGCAGGAAAGTATAGCTGTGATTAAGTGGATTAGTCGTGATATTGAAGCTCTGGGTGACAAGCCTGCCTTAATTTCACATATTGGAGACATAAGCTATGCTAGAGGCTACTCATGGTTGTGGGACAATTTCTTTAATCAGATTGAACTGGTTGCCTCCCGGGTTCCTTATCATGTATGCATTGGTAACCATGAATATGATTGGCCTCTGCAGCCTTGGAGACCCGAGTGGTCCTATGCAATGTATGGAAAAGATGGCGGCGGCGAATGTGGTGTACCTTACAGTCTCAGGTTCAACATGCCTGGAAACTCTTCTGAATCAACAGGAACACGTGCACCGGCCACTAGGAATTTATATTATTCTTTTGACTTGGGACCTGTACATTTTGTATATTTTTCAACTGAAACAAATTTTCTTCCTGGGAGTAAGCAGTATGAGTTTCTGAAGGAGGACCTGGAATCAGTTGATAGGAAAAGGATGCCTTATGTTGTTGTCCAAGGACACAGGCCAATGTACACTACCAGTTATGAAACCAGAGATGCCCCTCTTAGGATGAGAATGCTTGAGCACTTGGAACCTCTGCTTGTGAATAACAACGTGACTCTTGCGCTTTGGGGACATGTACATAGATATGAAAGGTTTTGCCCATTAAATAATTTCACTTGTGGAAGCTTAGGCATGAATGAACAGGATTGGAAGGCTTACCCAGTTCATGTCGTGATTGGGATGGCTGGCCAAGATTGGCAACCTATATGGGAACCAAGACCAGACCACCTCGAGGTTCCTGTTTTCCCTCAGCCTGTTCGATCTATGTATAGAGGAGGGGAATTTGGTTACACCAGGCTTGTCGCTACCAGGGAGAAACTCATCTTCTCCTATATAGGAAACCATGATGGAGAGGTGCATGACTCTGTGGAAATCATGGCATCAGGTCAAGTCATCAATGGTGAAGGTGTCAATGGCATTGTTATGAGCAAAGCTGAAGTAGAATCTTCTGGGAACAAAAAAATTACAGAATCAGCATTCTATTGGTATGTAAAGGTGGGTAGTGTATTATTTCTTGGAGCTTTTATTGGTTACGTTGTTGGGTTCGTATCTCATTCTAGGAGAGATGCTGCATCTGGTAGGAACTGGACGCCAGTTAAGAATGAGGTTATATAGATCTGTATCTCCGTTTGGAGATGCATGGTAATATATCTCCGTTTGAAGATGCATGGTAATTAGAAGAACACCACCTGGTATGTATAGCTCTTTCCTCGTAGGCAAGGTTGGCTCTTATCCCGAGTATTGTACACCATACAATGAGTTAGACTCTTGGAGATGCTAAAGATGATTGTAAATTGGATGTTAGACTTAAATATACAGTGTATTGTATCTGGAGGCTATTGGATATCACTTGTGTGATGCATTGAGCTGCAAATGTGTTCGAAGAAATGCTCCACTGTTGTATTAATCTCAGACAAAAGGTTTTTGGCTTTGCAACGTGCTGCAACTAATTGATTCAAGTGAATATCCTCCAGCCTTGGCACTCTGTGGGATGCAGGTGCACCTGTTTTTCCAAGTTTTCAATGTATGTAGGAATAGCAAATGATCCATCAGTTTTGCACACTTATTAGTGGTAGGAAGGTTGTACAATAAAAGGAAATATACATGTAATCCTTTTGGTTTCAGATGATATATGCTAATGACTGTTGTTTCATTTAGCCCAAACTAGTTATTTAGTTCTGCATTTAACAAGTTTGTTTGCGGAATCTACGCCATAGTTGCTGAATTCATTAACCTTTGTACGGTTGTATCCCACTCTTTCTTAGATATACTACTAAATCATCACGTGTTACATGCAGCATTCAGAAAATTTAGCAGCACTACCAGTCTGTGACTCTGTTTCTGACTTTCAGTTAAACAAACAAGTTCAAGTTTGGAAGGGTTGGGATTCTTTTTCAGGAGAAAAAAAGAGAGGCGAGACCGATTTCTGAAAATCGCGGGGTTTAATCATAACTTCTACAAAAGCATTATACAAAATGATCTTGTGGACTAAAAATTGCTGCAAAATTGAAAAGACATCGAAAAGAGGGAAACGGTCCTAGAATGTGGTGATCTTGCTAGGTAGCCTGTCTAATCTGGCTGTTTCGGTATGGAGAGCCAGTCTCTCATTTCCCCAGCAACTTGCGTGCTCGTTGATTGGCACCTTTCACTCGTGAGTTAAGCTCATCCACATCATCGGACAAATGATCAAGTGCTTTGTTCTGCCTGTAATTTGTACAACTTATATTAACATCCATGAAATACAAAAGAAACAGAGCTGTAGCAGAAACAGAGTGGTGTTGTTATGCTTCATAAATTCAGTGAAGGAAATACAACTGACCTCTCAAGCTCAGACCCCATGTCAACAGCCATGCCTTTAAGGTCACCTAGAATGTTGCTCAGATCAGAAAGAGCATCATCTTGCTTTGCCTTCTCCAGCTGATTGTACAAAACACCAGTATAAGCAAAGTAGGTTTTAGTACCCAAATGAAACAATCACATATCCGAATATTACTCTCTACCTCAACTTGCTCCAAGGCATTTGTTGGTTCTGGAGGAGGAGTTTTCGAGTTCTTTCCTTTTGGAATAGGAGCTAATCCAAGCTTCTCTCTTTGTTCATAACTTGCTTTCTTTCCCTTGGCATTGTTATCTGTCAAGCCAAATTAAACTCAATGTCAAGTTTGAACTGTAGATAGCATCTTCAAGTCAAGATGTTGGACAATAAGCAAGCAATAAACAAAGTAGATAGATGATGATCAAGAGAAAGTGAAACCTGGAGTGGTCACAGGTCCATTGATCTCGCGTGTCTTCTTCGGTTTCCAGGGCTTTGAGAACATGCCCCCAAGATTATTCAGCAATTTTTCACCCTGGAATGTGGTTTCACAATCAAATCAATAATCATTAGGGCTTGCAAGAACTGATAAAACCAGACACATTGAGAAAGGGTCTAAAAGCAACCTTGCTTAAATCTTTGTCCATGTCTACAGCCATCACATGAGTCCTATTTATTTGTTCACCTTGTTGGTGCAATGTTTCAAGAGTCCGAGCAGCATCCTGTTTGATGTCCTCGGCGATTTTCAGGCAGTTGTCGACGCTTTTCGTGGTCTGCTTGGCTTGGTCCACGGCATAACCCTCCAATTCTTGAACAGACATGCTGTCCAAGTCTTTCTTATTCCGGTTCCTGGTTGGTTTCCCTCTGCCAAAATAACCGTCATCGTCGTCGTCGTCATCAGGGCCCATCAGCATTGGTTCAGAAGAAGTTCTTCTTGCAGGAGTAATAGTTGCAGGATTGTTGGTGTTTGGTCCGTCATTAGAATGAAGAGGGCTAGCATTTGTAGAAGCTGAAACTCCAGGTTCCCCTGGCTTTGGCTTGCTTTTCATAAAGCCAAACATGTTGTTGCTTAGCTATAATGATCCCTAGTCGAAGATTGGATCAAATTGATGCACCTGGAAAAATTCAACATTATGTTTACAATATTATGAATCTGACATATAAGCATTTGCAATAATGATACAACCTATTTATTTTACATTAACCCAAACACAAAACAAAAAATATTAAAAAAAAATGATATGTTTATTTGTTTCGTGAAAATAATATTGACAAGATCAACAACCACCTCCAAATTAGAATGAAACCAAGAATCAGCCCAGGAATACTACAATCAGAGATAAAAGGAATGAAAATGTAGACCTGATGTGAAGAAATTGACCGGAGGACTTAGTAAAATGTAATGTTGACCGGAGAGGAATAACTAAACCAAGATTGGGAAATGTGTTTCTATCGAAGAAAATTCTTCTTCCCTACGCCCAGAAGAACAGAAGAAAAAGAAATTTAGGTGAGAATAATTGAAACCAGAAAATGTAATTTGAAATCTGGAATTTTGTTTATTTTTTATTTTTTTTTTATTATTTTTGGAATGAAGTATTCAAAGGGAAGATTTAGAGGAGTGCCGAAAAAGCAGCTATTTGAAGATACGAGAGTCTCTCCATCTGCAACCGCTTGTTTGACACTTAGTTGACCGTTGGTTTTGCGATATTGCTCTTTCTTTTGTATTCCATCCCTTCTTCCAATATTTACTCCACTCAAGTTTTGCTTATTTGATCCTCAACCAAATTCCCAAACATGGGTCTCAAATAAGATTTTATTTTAAATTTAGCTTTTTTTACTTAAGTTCGAACCTTCTTATTCGTGCTAAGTAACCACACATTGAGGAGCCAACCACCTAAAAAAGAAAATCTATTTACATAAATATCTTTTTTTTTTTTTAGTTCAAAGAAGGAGGCTAAGAGAAGCCTAATTAGATACTACTGCGGGTATGTTATCCCAATCACGTCGTGACGGAGTCAAAGTAGCACTTCCAGCGGAGGTGTACAAAAGGTGTTCAATCCCCATTCTATTTGAGTTTGCACACCTATTAAACAGTTTACTGTGAAGTTGGCTTCGCGGTGATAATGCTTAAATTCCAACCTCCAATCCCTCTGTTTGAATTCCTGGATGCCGGAAATGATGCCAGAGTACATAAAATCTTATTTTTAATTTAACTTCTTACTAAAGTTCGTACCTTCTTATCTGGCCTACTTCAGAACACGTTAGAGTAACAATATGAGAGTGAACCTAAAATTTTGATACGCATGACATTTCAACAAGCAGAGCATGTGCGCGATGACGGTGGCATTTTTCCTCATAGTTTGTCGGTGTACGGCGATTAATCAAACACTTTGAAAAGACAAACCTTTTTTTAATGTGCATGAATTAGTTGTCAAAATCTATCATTGTGAGCAACATTCGTCCCACAATCGCGAATGTCAAAGAGAAGAAGATCTTGCCATGTTAGGATCCAAATAATTTGGGGTGGAGACAATAAAGAAAGAAGCACATGCAATATGCATATGGTGACCAAATTCTCAAATCAAAATTCCAATTAAAAAAAAAAAAAAAAAGAAGCCTCAAAAGTAACACGTCAGATCCCTCAATTTCAAGAACAGGAAAATTCAAAGTAAAGAAACAAAAATGAGATCTCTTCCAGCTAGCAAGCCAAAATTGGAAGCAACACTAGTCATCCTTCTCCAGAAACTTCCATCACTTTTCGGCCTTCTTCTTCCAAACCCTTTCAGTCCACCGGCCATCATATGAGAATCTTGGTCTGTTTACACCAAAACAAATCATAAGTTAACTCAGACAATAAATCAAGGGCCTAATAATTAGATGATGTAAACAACTAATTAAATAGATTTTGGATCTCCCTAAATATCACAACACCACAAAATTAATGTAATAGGGAGGGAATAATAACCCACAAAAAAAAAAAGGAAAAAGGTTCTTACCCATAGACGATTTCTCCCGCCGCGCCGGCGACCCTGAACAAACACAAATCACAGAAAAATAAATAATCAGAATAACCGGATGTGGAAGTATACACCAAAACTGAAAAATAAAAAAGAAAAAAGGAAAGGACATGAATAATATTCATACAATTTCCAGAGGGCTACGCCGGCAACAGAACCGATGGCAACAACCTTGACAATTCTAGCCGGAGTCCAAGCCGTCGCCGCCGCCGCCGCCGCCGCCATTGAAACTAATTGAATGAACCGGAGCTTTTTAATTTTGCTAGATCTAATACTTCTCTCGGCCACCCGCCGCTCTTCTCTCTTTCTGTGGTAATAACAAAATGCTTACAGGTGCAGCTAATAGGGCTTTGTGGTAGTTTATTTATAGGTCTAAGGGAGAAGGGCTTTTCTTGCTCCCCACGCCGCCTTATTGTCCCAATTATTCGGGATCCTGTCAATTTCCTTTTCCTGTCTGTCCAAGGAATAATATTTCCCCATTTCTTTTCCATTTTATATTCGGATTTCCCATGTGCTTTTTTTGGGCCTTTTTTAGCCCAAATTATCGGTTAACCTATTGGGCTCAACACTAAAGTTCAGGAAAATCAGCTAATTTGCCTGATTGTTTGAGCTTTTTGTACATTTTTTTATTAGTCTTTTCATTTCCAAAACTTAGGTCCATCTTGTAGTGGGAGAAGAAAGAAAACCAAAGAGTCTGCAACTAAAACATGTCCCCGTCTCAGCAAATATTTTTTATATTTTCAATACATTTTTTTACATTTTTAATACAAAAAAAATTAAAAATACATATTGAAAAAACGATCCAAACACATCCTTAAATTTCACATTACTTGGTATGAATAGGTTGATTTGGTGTTAGACGAATAGAGATACAATATCTCCCGAAATTAACTTAAGTATATATCAGTGACTAGTTTTACTCTTTGTGTAAGTTAAAATAAGTATAATCAATTCTCAAAGAATTTTTATTTTGAGACGAATTAAAATATGTTTCGAAAATAATTAACTATTATTATGGGGCTGATGAAGCATATTATAGGGACTCGTAAAATAAAATGAATGATGGTGATAACCACTTAATGACAATCAACAAAATCAATCAATATCTCTAATTAGTACTATCCCATAACCTTTTCCCCCCCTATTAAGGCTAGTTGTGAAGGTGTCATTTTCATGGTTTACCAAAGGGATAACAAACAAAGAGATGGTTGTTCAAGAATCATAACACTTTGACACACAGTAAACTTAACCCCCTTTTAATTCGTAATGATGAAATCTATGTTACAAATGGGAAAATGTATGGTAAGTGTTCAATTACAAAGTACCCTGTGATGATTTTATCATCAAGGTTCAGTGTTCCGGGGATTTATCCATTACGTCCTTTGCCCCCACTTGGGAGTTGCGATCAAATCTGTCATGATGTGTTTTAGTTTCGTGTCGGCCGGAGCTTTTTCGCCGTCGGATTTTCTCATCGACATCCTACAATCATTTACTGTATTAAAATTTGAATGTAACATCCGAACCTACAATCTTGTCAAATCTTTATATTAGCTACTTTTAGTCCTAAAATTTGGGCAAAAGATTGTTTGCAAGATTTTATACTTCTACATGTTTAATACTTGATTGATACTTCCGACCCGACTTACCTAGGGTGGTTTACTTCCTATTGTGTATGCAGGCTATTGCAATGGGCATGGGGTTTAACTATCTCTGGTGGAGTTCTTGGCGTTACCAAAAATAAAAAAATAAAAAAAAATGAACATGACAATAATTGTAAGATACGAGTAAAACTATGGTGAATGTAGCTTAACTGTAACCATAAGTGATAAAAATCCGATAACAAGAAAAGAAAACACAAAATCTGACTTGCCGAAGAAATGAAGATGAATCAACACAGCAAAATGCAAGCAATCAAAGTTACATCGATCTTTCGGTTGAGAATGATTGACTGGACTTTTGGGAGCTGAGGTTAGTTGAGAGATTTTGTCAACGGTAATACCATTATATTCTCCCAAAATAATAATGCGGTAATAAGTAAAAGAAAAAAGGCCGAAAGCGTAAGATTAAATGCCCAGTAATAAAGCCGCAAAAGGAGCTGAGATTAAAAGGTAACTATTCTCATTGGGTTTTTTGGTTAGTGACGACTTTTCTTTCTTATTCTGGAAATATTCCCACTGAAATTAAATTCTGATCTCCTAGTCACATTTCTCACACAACTCTTCTAACTCAACGTATTTAGAAAGAACTTAAACAAATATTTTAGGAGCGCTTTTGATCTATGTTGGTTGTGTTATTCGGGAAAATAAACAAGCAAAATAACAGAGTAGCGTTACATCTATTTTTCAGATTAAATTAGTAAGTATTATTGTCTTTGTCGCATCACACATCCGAATGTTCTCTTTACATTTTCAACGGCTTAAGTGGTTAACGTTAACTTTTTAAAGAAAAAAAAATTACTCCCTCTGTCCCAAAATTATTGTTCAGTTTAAGATTTCACTTTTAGTAAAATTTGAACTAGAAATAAAAATCCAAATTAAAATATAATTATGGGACGGAGGGAGTATAACAGAGGAGGACAAACAGTAAAATCGATACCAGTAAACGTCGATCAAGCTATAGGAGGGAAATGTGTGAAAGCAAATGGATTGAAGACACACACAAAAAAAAAAAAAAAAACTATATATACTATGCCGATGTATTCAACGACGGAGCTAAGAAACAGGTAGGTGAGATTGCAATACTCATTAATAAAACATTTTACATTTAAGTATTTATTGAGTCAAATTCCAAAATATTATTATACTATTATCCATTGTTTTTATAAATCTCACACTTTTGGCAAAATTTGACTCCCATGTCAAAGTATATAAGTACTTTATACTCTCATCTCAAGACCAATTAATAATGAATGAGGTGGCCTTTGAAATTTATAAACAAGTGACAGATCCCTCACGATACCGATGTGGGATTCTTTGTCCCAACAGCTAATCACACAAGTCATGAGTAGGGAGACTGACTAAGCTGGCCGGAAGAAAGAGTCTCTCTTTAGCGTCGGTCAGAAGCCGTTACATGGATGGATGGAAGACGCAGAGAAATTAATTAATTACTGGAATGAAAAAGAAAGGGGGAAGTGATGACCCGCCAGAAATTTCGAACGGATCAATCAATATATAGCTTCTTGTGATTTTACCGGATTTGAATATTGAAAGAGATCTTGTTTGGTTTGCTGATCAAACTACATCATATCTTCCTTAACTTGTCGAACAGTTTCTTGTTCCCTTCTCCCATACTATGTGTTTAATTATGCGGTGGGGTAATTGTCTCACTCTCTCCATTTCTTTTTCTTTTTTAAAAAATGTTATCTTCAGAACTGTTGTCCATTTCATTTTAATGGATTACGTATAATAAGTGAACCATTTTAATGAAACAAATAATATTTTAGTTTGATCTCCGTATTTTTGAATTCAATATTCTTACCAACGTTATGTGCTACTTTATGACTAAGAAGATGTGGTCTCATGTAGGTCATTTTGATGAAGATGCAATAATATTAGTTCAACTTATTAAGATTATGGATAGGAACAAAACTAGGTATCTACCATAATTAAAAAACAGGAGAGAAAATAGAATAATTTAAACCTTAATTAATGAACCAAAATGAGGGTGTGTAAAATGATTCTACAAATGTATTTTGGCTTCAAACTGCTCCTTAGATAATAGCTATTCCCTCCGGTTCTTAATATAAGACATTTTGATTAGAAGTAAGTTTAATCTCGTATGAAATCTTAATTGAAGAAAAAATATTAAAAATATATTTTCAAATTCATTGTGTTCTTCTTAATTGTTAAGAAATGTTTTTAAAGTTTTTTTATCAATTAAAAGTACATACTAGATGAAACCAATGACAAATTCAAAATGCCTTATTAAGTACCAGAGGAAATATTTCACAATGTAAGATTGTTAACCTTAGTCTTGTCTTATGTCAGAAAAAGGAAAATACTCAAATAAAAACATTTATTGCTAACTTTTGCAACTTTTTTAAGGGTCATATATTATGACACATTCCAAGTTGGAAGCCTCAAGTTATCTAGAAGTGTGTTTGTGTGCACGGTAACACTCCTAAAACAGTTCTTCAATAATTTTGAAGGAATCAATTTTTTTTTTTTTTTTTTGGTGACATGATATATATGGAGACGAGAAGGACGCTCCTGGAGAAGTATACAGTTAACTATCTAAAGGGGTCTCTCTCTGTCTCTATCAAATGGATAACAATGGTGGACCAGACATTTTACTATTTATCATCGTCAGCTTACAATTGGATCCACTCTTAACATTGTTCCTTTCTTTCTTTCACTGTTTCAAATTGATCTTCTCGTCTCTCCTTTCCAGCTACTACAGCACACACCGGAAAAATTATTTTCCGACGAACAAAACCAAATCTAAAACCTGGGTTCACCTAAAAATGGATTAAATCATCAAATGAACGCTAAAACATGAATATAATCTGAACCAAAATTGACTTTTCGATGTGTTTTAAGTTATGCGGAAGAGTACTAGTAGTCTTATTAATTTGTTTTGGTGACTGACTATAATTAAAGGACTTGTTGCTGTTACTTACATGTGGGTGGATTGAAAAGGACGTGGCTTGCTTGGGGCCTAAGTTAGGCTATTGTTTGTATGGAAAAGATTCTTTGTTATTTTTCCCCACTCACATCTACACACGCCCCCCCAAACCCACATGTCCACTACCTCCATCCAATTCCATCCAAAGCTCTCCAAATTAATTCTGATAATTTGTGTAAAAATTATGTGCATTTCCCTACAATTGATTTAAACGTATGGGTTTTCCAAGTAATGTTTTCAAACTAAAAATGAAAAATCAGTCTAATTAGAGGTTTAATTGATCAGTTTGAAGTGGTCTAAAGCAGTATAGTACTAATGGGTAATCATGAAAAATAAAAATATAGATCATAGCTTATGAACTAAGTTTAGCCCACTAGACAAAGGGCGAGAGTGATCAAGGAACCTCCACAATTAAAAAATAAATAAATAAATAAAATGGACCACTTGGGTGGTGCCGAAATTAATGGATGCTTAATTGCTGAATTAATGGATGTTTAATTGCTGTTTCTTTGTGTTCACGCTCTAGAAGAAAACCTGGATTAATCACAATTACTGCCTCGACTCAATCCTGTGAAAAAATTCTTTATTTTGTTTGGCATTTAAAAATTATAGAGATAATGGTGATTTTGTCCAATAAAAAAAATAGTGATTTTATACTTTTATACTTCGATCATCGTACTATTTACACATGTAATTTCATTATCTCTATCGTTACAGTTAGTATTGAAGTGAAGTTGATGATGATTGTATTTATGGACAAGAAGAACCCACGTTGGTGACCATGCACGGACTAAATTGAAGATGAAGTTTGCCATTTTATACGAGAACACGTCTAGGATTCCCTAATGATCAGCTTTAAGCCTCACCTTAATCTTAATTAAAAAACTAATGATCATGAGTGGCTACTGCAGGCTATTAGTTAGACTCTGTCATCCACTCATAAAAATTATCAAGCCATCGCAAACGGAAGGGTTTTATTCTCTGAATATACAAGAAGAAGTTTTTTATTTTTTATTGTTTTAAAAAAACAAATCGACCCTATATACAAGAAGAATTATTATATTGCATGCCTCCCTAAAGAAAACCATGAATTAGATATATAGTGCCTATATTGCATTTTGCTTTTTTCCCATGAATTTTATTATGCGGGTGTTTGATGAACTTGCAATGTTCGATCAGCCCTTTCATGGCCTTTCACAGATCAAATCTTTGATCTTCAATTGTGGGACTTGGTAGACCAGTTATTTGGTACTATTAAGCCTCCAAGTAAAGAATAATATATACATATATATAGATATATTGGTTAATTCATTAAAAACTGATGTGTTTATACCTTGTGCTAAAACAATTATTCTATATAATTACACTATTTTTGCATGACAAACAAAATGAGACGGAGTTTAATTATCATTTCTGGATAAATTATTAGTATTGCTATACCATCCACAAGGCAGATGCTGAAAGCTGGCTATCACTCAAAACGTACGGATGAAATGGAACTCTCTGATATAAGTTGTAGGAGAGGGCCTCACTAAAACTGGATTATCCCAGAATTTGACAAGAATCCAAATTATCATGAAGAGACATGCGTATATATTACTAGTTGCGACTTACGTGTACGTAGCAACATGTGTTACGTACAATATCAGTTTTATATTTTTGGTCCCCATAATTTTCATATTTTTTATATTAAATACTCTTTCTGTATTAAAAAAATATTCGATGTTGAGTTTTGAATTTTGTATTATTTTTAATACAAATTTGAAAACTCTATGTGAACGACTTTTTTTGAAACATAGTTATTTGAGATAACGGGAAACTTGCTTTTCCGATGTTGTCTATCCGGGTTGGAGTCGTCTTGACTCTTGATGTTCAAGTGAATTTACAAGACATTGGAAACAACCTAAAGCTTTTTGTTAAGACATCAACGTCGCTAGTCTCTTCTTGTGGGCTCAAAGCCTCAAACCATGGGGCTACATCGATCGAAGCTTGGATACAAAGCACATCATGAGAAAAGTTAAAAGAGTAAAATACGTCACTAGCTCATTTGGTACTCAAATTTAGCTAGTGTTTCAATTTACTCTTATTTCCCTTTTTTAAAGGATATAATATTTCATATGACTAATCTTCGTGGCACCGGTATAATATTGATCGGTCCAAACTTTTTTTCTTCTAAAATAAAAGGTTCTTCATAAACTATAAAAAAAAAAATTTAACAAACAATATAATATACTACTAATTAACTACCAAAATTTACCATGGATTGACGTCCAAATCATGCGTCTACTCTCAATAATCAATCTCTTTGTATTTCTCTCTCGTTATTATTTGCAATTCAGATCCTATAGCTTATTCCACCTAGTTTGTAGCCCTTTTAAAAACTAAACACAATTTGATCATTATTGAGATACAAAAGGTCCAAAAGATTCTCAATCAGCCCGTAGTCGATGGTTCATGCGGAACGTAGATACCACCAACTTAGGCCGAAATGCACTATAAAGAAAACACATTGGATTTTGGGCCAGCACAGAATACTTAAAGATGGAACAATTTTATTTTTTTAGTTTTCAAAAAAAGAAGATTAATTAATTGATCTGCAGGAAGAGAATATATAGTTTATAAACTTTTAAAAAAAACGGGGGGCAAAAGATGCATGTAAGAACAAAATCCATAATCGTCCATGAACGCATTTTTTAGTTACTCGAAGAAGATTAAAAGGAGAGATTAGAAAGACCAAATTACAACTTGCACGTTCACTTAAAAAGGGAAAAGAAAGAAAAAGAACCCCAACTAATTTGCAACACACCAAAAGGGTTTTAAAGATAAGCATTTATTAATTAACCCATCTTTTTAAGTAGACGGTGAATAAATGCATGCTTCTAGTAAGTCAATATAGTCAATGTTTTTTTTTTCTTTTTATTTAAAGCTGAGTTTTTTTTTTTTTTACTACTACCTACCTAATGGGAACTTTTCGCGTAATTTGACCATTTCTTACCTTAATTGCGTTACTCATCGACTGTTCCACCATGAACTCCTTTACACATTGAGTAAACTGTCTCTTTCGTTTATTTATTTTATTTATGTTTGCTTTTTATTTTTATTTTTTTTTAATGAGAGGGTGTGGCGCCTTTAGTTGGAATTGGATCACAAATTTTTTACTGCTAGTAGTTGCTGAAGAAGTTATGCTCCCCTTCTAAACGAAGACGAATATAAGCAAAATAAATTAAAGTAACGAATATAATAATTCTAACACAAATGGTTTATTGGTTTGTACAAATGACTATTTTTAGTACTAATTTGTTATTCCTTCTATTTCAAAAAATAATTCACATAGTAATTTGTTAACTGTTATATTTTTTATTATAATATACATACAAATGTAAACTGTTTATAAAATATATTTTTTTGGAGTATCTTATACTATTTTTACTTGTCGATCAGAAATTTTATTGATCGTAAATCTAATTTTAAGCTTTATAGAGAAGAATATAGAGAAGAATTTCTAAATGTAGTGGTAATTAAACAATTTATTACATAGAGCATTTAAAAAAAAAGTTGCTTTTAAAGTATATTTTCATCAATACATATAAGCTTCATTAAATTCATAAATGTTGGACATCTTCTCAAGAGAGAAAATTGTTTTGCATTTACTTTCAGTATATCACAGCAAAATTCCCGAAACTTATTTTGTTGTTGAGCAAATAAATATTTTGGAACCGCAAGAAAAAATGAAAGGCATAACATCACTCAAACAAATGAGCGCGTGAATGGTGGGAGTATAATAGTAATATGAAATGAGGTTAGCATCGGGATTGCGCGCACAAAAATATCAGCCTCTTTCTCTCTCTCTCTTTCTCTCTCACACACTCACACACTCAGAGAGCTTGACGGCGATTTTTCTAACTTATCTTTTTCTTCTTCTCTAGTATTTCCCCTTCTCCTTCTTCTTCTTCTTCTTCTTCCCCCCAATTCTCTTCTCTCTTCTTCATTTGATGCGACAAACCTCTCCCGATTCAACCAATCCCCAAAAAACCCCAATTTTTACAAAATCCAAATTCCTCCAAACCCCCCAAATATTAAATCTAGTACTACTAGTTAAATAAAAAATATCCGTTCTAATTTACGCGTTATCATCTCCTCCTCTGTCCCCTTCTTCTTCTCTCTCTCTCTCTCACACACACACACACACACTCTGTTCCACTGAACTTTCCCTCTCTTCAAAACCCTAGCTCCTTTCTCCCCTGTTTTTCCTCCATTCCGTTTCGATTCGAATCTGTTCATTCAATTTACGTATCAATCAAGTATGGATGACGAAGTTAAAGACGAAATGGAAGTTGCGGACCTGGATTTCGCTGAGTCCGAGTCGAGTTGGAGTACGACGCTGCTGAGTCACGGCAACTCCGTCGTTGACGGCAGCAGCAACGCTTACTTCTTCGGAACCGGTCACGACAGAGACACCGCCATTCTCAACGACTTCGGATGGAATCTTCTTCCTCCGGGGAACGAGTTTCACCGGATGATTGACTCGGATTTGGCTGGTAACAATTACTACTACGACTATAATCTGGTTGCGTCGGAAACTACAGCTGCCGGACTTGCCGCCTCCGCCGCCGCTAGTAGTAGCAGCGTCGACATGAGTGGTGACGTTAATAATACCGCGACGGTGGCGACGACGAGGACGACGACAGGGGTGGTTGACGGCGAACAGCAGCAGCAGCAGCAGATGATGTCGTCGAGCTCGTCGGATCAGGATCTGCCGGAGAAGTCGACGATAACCACAACCTCCGGTGGCTCCACCGACATACCGCCGACGGAGACAGCGTGAGTTTGTACTAGTGTGGTGTAGGATTTAGGCATTTCGGATTTTGTGGACTGATTTAGTAATTAATTGGGGTTTGAAGGGCTTTTAATCATTCATCAACAACAACCTGGGTTAGGGGGATTTTTTATAAAAAAAAAAAAGAAAAAGAAAAAGAAAAAGAAAAAATCTGTTTTGAAACTTTCGAGGAAGATGCATGAAAAACTCGGTTCTTATCATAAGCACGCTGATTTCGAAAACAAACCAACAACAACATCAAAATTAAATAAAAATTATTAGTAGTAGAAAGGAAAAGTCATTCCGCGTTTGTGTCCGTACTAGAAGCATAACTTCATCACCCCATTGATTGTTGATTAAGCTGTTCCACACAAATTATGCCGTGGGGATTTTTTGGGAAATTTTCCAGCACACAACTCACACGTTCACATTATTAAAAGGTTTTTTCCAGGAATATATATGTATTTACGTCCTTAATTATGATTGATTCATTACTACTAGTGTGCTTTTTTTGGGTAATTTTAGTATTTTTTATTCAACGGTTTGTGAAATAGTATATGGAACTGAAGAAAAACGAGTAAAATCGATCGTAATAATTACTCAAAATGTGCAAAGCAGCAACCACGTAGAGGTGTATATTATGATAATAAAAAATTTTCTTCCCAAATTAGCAATTCTTTTCATTGTACAAATGTTTTTGTAGGGAGACTTTAGTTCTTTTTGACAATATAAGGATTGAATTGTAACTATATATATTTCTTATTCTTAATTCTTTTAATCTCGAAGCACTTCTTCTTCTTCTTCTTCTTCTTCTATTTTTCTTTCTTATTTTCCCGCCCCTATTTTCATGGTCCAGTGTATCTTCGCTGCCAGGTTTTATCGGTCTATATCCAAAACATGAATAGCTTCTCCTTTTTTTCTTGTTTTTTTTTCCACTACTTGATTCTCGTGTCTTTTTTGCTAATAAAATTACTACAAAGATTCAGTATTGTTCATGCATATAATTGTTGTTTGTGAATTTCCAACAATAAGGTTTGTACATACATCCATTAATAAGGTGTTTCGTTTTTTATGTAAGATTTGACATCATTTCTTTGTAGTTGTACTGCAGTACTATTCCTGATTTTTTTTTTTTTGGGTAAATTATTCCTGATTTTTTTTTTTTTTTTAAATTTAGCATAGCAAGATCAAAATTGGGGTTATCTTCATGCATTTTGTCCTTTGCAATTTTATCTTCTGAAAATTTAATTCTTGTTTCATGAAGTTTGCCTTTATTACTACTTTTTAAGCTATTTAAGTCGAAGCTTTGTGCTGATCACATTTCCGCAGGAGCAAAGTTAAGAAAAAGGGACAAAAGAGAGTAAGGCAGCCCCGTTTTGCATTCATGACTAAAAGTGAAGTTGATCACCTAGAAGACGGCTATAGATGGAGAAAATATGGACAAAAGGCAGTAAAAAATAGTCCATTTCCCAGGTAATTAAGTTGATCATTGTATATCTTTTGCTGAAATAACATCATTTGATGAATTATGATTCGTTGCACCATTCTATTTTTTTTTTAAATGTCTTGTCTATATTATTATATTTGCGGTAAAAAAAAATACTTATTATTTTGAAACGAAAGGATTATAATTCGTGATAGAGGCACTAATTTCCCCTCACTATTTGCATCGCATTGTTTTCCAGTATCTTGGTTTAGGATACTGCATATACATGAAAAGTAAGCTTCTTATTTATTTATTTATGTGGTGTTATAAATATGGGAAAGCCAATTGATGGTAATGCGGGATCTTCACATTGTTCTCCCCAGATTCAACATTTGGATGATTGTGATGGATCAAAGAAATTATCTTGGAGAAAACTTCATGTTTAAAATAATTATATGAATTGTCCCCCTCGCCCCCGATTCTCTTTAGTCCTTTATATGGAAAACATTCAAATTAGTAGTACTTTCCACTAAGTTTATATATCGCTCCGGTTGTAAGTTCATCATCTTACAAACTTTTCAAATTAATCTTGTTGATTCAATAATTACTGGCTATTTGTGAGATTGATCAATCAGGTGCGATGAGCAATGGAGGCTAAAGACCCAATTTTGACTTTGTTAGAATGGTGGTTGATATTTGATAACACTTTTGAAATTTTCTAAAACTGAGATATTAGAACCAATTACAACGCCAAGGTATCGAATGCGTTAATCAAATTTGTCTGCCAATGTTTGTCATGCAAGATTTTAGTATTTCAACTAATATAATTAGATAGCACATCTAAGTTATTAACATTTGAGCTTGTTCGTTGACATTTGTAAAAGGTGTAGGCTGCCGGCTTGGGTTAGTATTGAAAAATTTCAGAAACCACAAAAACCTCTCTTTAGTAGCATGATGAAGAAAAGTCAAGGACCACAAAGTAAAAAAGAAAAGTAAATTAATCACAAAAGTCAGAACCCTGGAGGTGAAACTTACCAAAATCATGTACTCACTTATAATTTAAAAGTACATAGTAAGAAGTATAGATTACGAAGAAGTTGCTCTTCACAATAAGTAAAAGATTCCTTGGTATGAGATTAATTATGCATGAGAAGCATAACATATAATGGGGTGATTTTAGTTTCAAGGTTCACTTTTGATCTTGCAGGAGCTACTACCGCTGTACAAATAGCAAATGCACAGTGAAAAAAAGAGTGGAACGGTCCTCTGAAGATCCAGCAATTGTGATCACCACATACGAAGGACAACACTGCCATCATACGGTTGGATTTCCTCGAAGCGGTCTCATTAATCATCATCATGAAGGTGCATTTGCGAGCCACTTGATGAGTACTACACCTTCTGCCTCTCAATTTTTCTATAGCCCTCGACCTCAATTTGCACCCCAAGGTTCTATTGGATTCAGGGAACCCTTTCAAATCTCTGGAAGTCATGAAGTTGGCGAATCCAACAATATCTTACCAAGGCCAACTGGGCAAATTTTTGCCGATGAAGGGTTATTAGGGGATATGGTTCCCCCTGGAGTTCGAAATTCATAAAATGAAGGTATGTATGTCCTCTGATCATTCTTTTTAACTTGCCACGAATTAATCGTTTAACATTTACGTACTAAGCCGTCGAGTTTCATTTGTTCACTTTGATCCTTGGTTTTTTGTTTGGCTAAGATCCAAATGAAAGCAGTTTTGTGCACGTAAATTTAGTATGAAACTGGTTCTATCATCTTTGCCTTTGGAGGGCCAAATACATGAGAGATGTCTCAGCATTTTTGTGCAATTTTTTATCAGAATGTTGGGCGCTGTCAAAAGTTTACATATAGTTGATTGATACTGTTCTCAATAAGTTACTCAAACTGTGGTTTATGTCTCAGTAGTAAGCATTTCAATGCCCACAACTTTAGACCTATTATTAATTTTATTAGCAATATCACTGCACAGCATGAAAGAACCGGCATAGACATTGCAAGAGTTGCCTAATTTGATGACCCTTTTCCACGTGAAAATAAAACTAGAAAGATCACATAAGATATCTGAGAGGAGCAACTTTTAGGATTTGATGTCTCTTTTGATTATTGCAGCTTCTTCCCTTTATATCCTTTACATCCTCCATCCGTGAGTTCCAACTTCTGCGTTTGGTGTTGTCATTTTCTGGTTCCTGTTAATCAGTTAGTTGAACTTAGCTCAAATTTACCGCACAATAATTTTGGATGGGAGGGGTTCATACTACTAATTTAGGCACTAGCTAAAGATTGTAAGATATAGTGTCCTATAATCGAGTAGCTTCAGTACTTGACCAGGTAAACTAGTATCCAAATTGGTTTTGTGTGCATGCACGTACAGTAAGAGTCGTTTCTTTTAAAGAAATTTGTCCAAAAGAATCTTGTGAGTGTGAAATATGGGAAATAAAGTGGTGTAAATAAAGTCAAGTTTTATTGGGATCGGAGAAGTAAAGTGTTTGTAGTACTACTCTAAAGCATCTGTCTCAAGGGGTTATAATGAAAGCTCTTTTCCGAAACATAGCTTTGAATAGCTTCCCAAAGCATAACTTTCTGTGTTTTATGTGTCGCTCCACCTTAATGCTTCCCATGCATGCTTACGGATTAGGTGCTTGATGCCTGCCACGTGCGGCAGCGTTTTGGTGCTTTTGTCTGCTCCATCTAATTTCTTTTTCTTATACATATGATGATTGATGATTGCTGGCCCCCGTGATTTATGGTGTCTTCACTTTGTTGCAAAATGAAATGTCTAACTTATTAACAAGACACCATTAGTACATAAAAGTTGAAGAGTCCAAAACCCTTTTCCGGCTGTGTAACAACACTATGAGTAAATGTGATACATTGTACATTTTCCGTCACCTTAATCTATGTACATTACTGTCATCTGCCTGAATAACCACAAGAAATTAATATTTCACTCCGCTCCCATTGCCAGAGCAATCCACAAACCTATCAATCTAAAACTACTTATTCCATTTGTCTCAATATGATTATTTAATCTAGATTTTCACTTTTAATACAATTTATAGTAGAAATGAAAATTCAAACTGAACAATCATTCGGAATAGATAAAGTATAACTATTCCACCAGCAAGATAAATGTTATATTCATTTGATTGACTTCATTAATTCGAACCTGGTCTAACCTGATAATTGTATGTGTTTTAACTTAATTGGCAATTGGTTTACTTGCACAGGAGCCCTGTTTGACTCTAGATCTCGAATACACTATGCTACTCATTTTGGATTAGATTTCTTACAGCATTCGCATTTTCGTTCTTTCTAATTACTCTGGATAGTGAGTATGAACGCCAAAAACACAAGGAAGGAATAAAGTTCGTTCAATATAATCAATTCGTGTGTAGAACTAGAAATTCCTTTTATGATGTGAGGCAACTGGACGTCAGGACTGGCATGAAAACGACAGTTGCACGATTTGATCAAGTTGCCAAAGTTGCCATGATTTTCGTCCAGATATTATTATAGCAAAGCATCCCAACACATGCAAGATCTTTGAGAATAAAGCACGCTTTGTTTGCCCAGCATGAAGAAGTAAAGCATATACGAGGGTTTTGTAGCTTGCATTTGTAGGACCCTCCATGATCATGCCTTTGATTTTATAATATTACCCATTATATACATAAGCTACTATTTCCAAGTCATTACAACTTTACCAGTTTATCTAGCCCTAATGTGAAAAAGATCCAAACTTTGATGGCTTTAAGCCTTTGGCTATATATCTTTGAATATTTGGATCCCCTCTTTTCTGGGATTTCTTTTTTCTTTTTGTTGATGTCATTAACATTTGGATGTACTTTTGATTCAAACAGGAACGGCTCTGCATGCATGCTTCATGCAAGAGAATCAAACAAACGGCAGAGATCATTCATATATATATATATATGATGATCATGAGAAATTTAAGGACTGGCTAATTAAAAGGCTAAAGCAAGCTTGGTGTTTTTGCTTAGCCTGACTGACACTAATGGCAGGTTTTCTTGGCATGAGAAAACCCTAGCTCTTTCCTTCTTCTGAACTCTGAATCAATTGGCTAGCTTAGCTAGTAGCTAAGTTATAAATGATCCAGTAGTACGCCCTAGAAACTAACGATTCTGCTTCCGGCTAATTATCCATTTCAGGTATTGGATCGATTCAGATGGGAGTTTTATTTAAGTAGATTAGCTGATATTGGTATTGAATTTCAGTAGAACCCATTTGGCTAATCATTATTAATTTGTTATGATGCCTAATGCCTTGGCCTTGTAAATTTTAATGTAGTATGCCAAGCCAACATTATGCAATTTTGCGGTTGTAGCTGTTCGCCCAAAGGCTCGCCGTTTTTCTCCCTGTTATATAGCATCATTTAATTTGTACACTTCTAATTAACGGTAATTTAGTTGTAATCTATTTATATCAAATCAATCTCTAGTTCCAAATTATTTAAGTAATGATCACTGACAGTTTGTTATATTAATCATCATTTTGATGGAATGAATGTGACACTCCTACAGTTATTATAAGAAGACATACATCGTCTAATACTTCAATAACAAACATTTAATTCAGCTGTTTTAGGCTCTCCAAATTCGACGATGTCAGTGTAGCAAAAAAAAAAAAAAATATTTCCTAGGGTTTATTCCCTAGGTCTAACTTTAACATCCCCAATCTCAAAGAAACTTTAATATCCCATTGCCTACAAATTGATAAAAAAAAAAAAAAAACCAAATTTTGGAATAAAAAAAGAAATGAAACATTTAAATACTCAAAATAAAACACAGTAATCGGCTAATCGTTATGTGATTAGCTCACACTTGCGAGGATTTTGATGCTGCTTCTGTGTCTCAATCGGCCGTCCTTTTTACCGACATCTTCTTTAACTTTTTTTTTTTTAACACTTTTTCTTTTAAGTTTGGCAGTATCTTTCAAAATTCACTAAACCCTGCCTTTTTTTTCACCTTTCTCTACTGCGCATTGTTTCATGAGTAGCATAATTATTACTATGAACCGACCAAAATTTACCACATTTCATCCCCCACGCGTGAACTCAAACGCTGTGCCTGCAATTTTGACCCCCCAGATAAATCATGTGTACCGAAAACTTATACTCACTATTACCCTTTTTACTATTCCTTTTTCAAAAATTTTAAAATGATCTTTATAATTTGTAACGATTATATAGAATGCATACTCTATTCATCTCTATAATAATAATAATAATTCATTTGATTAAAAAAAATAAAAATTCATTTTGTAAGAATTTTCGGTAAGTCCTAAATTTAGTTTTGAAGATTGAATTGTTCAAATGGGACGGAGGAATTATGTCATCATCAGTTGGCATTTTGTAATCTGAATTTGCTATTAGTGCATTTGTCTAATATCTGAAGAAAAAAAAAGAGAGAACTGACACAAGCAAGCAGGTTTTGAAAAACCAGCAACAACCTGGGCAGAGTCATGTGCTTCCACAACTATGACCCAAAAGACGGCCCACTTAGAACATGATCTATCACTAAACACTTCTTTTGTTACCGGGCCCATTACTGACACTAATATATTGGCCCAGCTCTTGATTCGTCCACTGATGAAGCATTAGCAAAGGGCCCCCTCCATCCCTATTTGGGTACAACGGCCTAACTACCTTAGCTGAGGAGTCCATTCTTTAGTGCACAAAAGAGGTAATAAACATAGGTAGTACTTTTTTATCCTTTTCCCCAAAAAATTTTATGAATAGCATTTGGATTCCATGAAATTAAGACTCACAACCATAATTTAAAAAATGAGAGCTCAAAATGTAAAAACCACCCACTGTAGTCTGAACTATTGTAAACTACTATCAAGTTACCATGACATGATATTTCTTGGGTAGTTTAGGGAAACTAGAGTATGAACTAAGATCGTGATCAAATAGCATCGCCGTAAATTTCAAATAAACTCGATATATCTTTTTCAGTTTTAAAATAATTATCCGAGTTAAACTTTCATTGTAAGTACAAATTTATTAAAAATAAAAAGTAAACAAGACAAATCACATTTGGACTCGGGGTGGAGGCTTTAGTCTAAAAAATGAGAAGACCAAATGATGTGGTTTTGAAGGAGGCATGACAATTTGGCCTCCAAAGCTCAACCTTTAACTTACTTTCTCGACTAATTTTAGGTCAAAAAAATCATCCCAAATTCCAATCACTTGCGAACAGTATTAGAAACAAGAATGAACATAAGTACGAGCAAAATGGTCCAAAACTCCAATAGTCATGCCATTCTGTTCTTTCCCCAAGTCGTACTTATTACCAAAATAGTGTTCATGATGAACCATATCATGATCCTAATGTGGAAAAAAGGGAGAAAAAATTAGGAAGAAAAAGTGTGTGTTAGAAAAATATCCACTCATTTCACTCACATTCCCGATGCTTATATTTATTCATCACATATTGACTTACTTCAGTTTCAACGCTTTTGAGTTTTACTACGTGCCAACTAATCACATTTCACTGCTCTTTAGACCCATTCGTTAATTCTCATTGTGAATCAATAAGCCAAGTTGGATTCATTTTGTTAGTACATCAAAATTATCAGTTTTCAAGTTTTACTCTCTAGTTTCACTATATCGATTTTTTTATTCTAGTAACCATTCTACATGAATTCGATGGGTATGTGAGTTTACTTTTATTTCTTGTGTCTACTGTCTGGTAAATTGTCTTGTAAAAAGCCATTTAGATTAATCATTGTGAGTAACATTACGCAATCACCCTCTTGTCTCATGTCTCCAATAAAGCAGAAAAACAATAAAAATTGATCACCTGTCTACTTAGGATTGGTGATGCTAGCCTAGGCATAGCAAAAAGGGTACATGTTTCATGATTCTCTGAAGTGTGTGGATTCGTCCTTGGGAAAAAAAAAAAAGTTGCAACTCCATACTTCCAAAAAGTAAAGCCACAATGGAGATGTATTAAAATCCAGAAAAAAAACATAATCTCATAGGACACAATTATTTTAGGACGAAGAGTGTATAAACGATATCAGAACTTTGTTAGATTATATTGTTGGTTTATTCTGTCAAATAAATATCAGAACTTTTTTAAGTTTGCAAAATTTCAGCAAGAAGAAGGATAATGAATTAGAAGCCCCCTGTTAGGTTAGGTATCTACACCATTGTCATTGAGTTCTCAAATCTATAATTAAGGCCAATGCTTAACTTGAAATCCTAATGACTCTGCCTTATTCCATCATGATTTTCTTCAAGTAATGATGTTTATATGAATCTTGAACACCACACAACTAATTACCTACCCCATTTCACCTCAGAGGTTGCTTCTATTTAACTGGAAGGAACCATTTTCCTTAAAGTAAAGTAAGGCTGTTGTTCTACTGAGAAAGGTTTCTTACTGAAGCCCTTTAAATTTGCTTTTCTTTTTCTTCCTGTTTTGCGCTTTCATCGTCGCCGGGATATATATATATATATATATATATATATATATATATATATATATATAGACAACTGAAGAAGTTAATAATTTGATTGTAGCAGGAGGGACAAACTTCATGATTCCCCCATTGTACCTTTTGTTGTAAAGGGTTGCTTTCTAAAGGAAACTCCACAAATAATGGGGATGGGCAGCCTAATTTGCATTTCCTAACCAACCCTTTAGCAGGAATAACATGTTCACTGAAATAGGCAACTATCTCAAGCTTGCACAGATTTCCTCTGCTACACCATGTAGGTTATCCACCAATGTCAGTCTTCTATGGTCTGGCTCCATTGTTGATTCGCGCTTTTTAAATAGTTAGACAAGTTCACCTAGTTTATAACTCAGATAATATTCAAAAAGCATAACAAAAAGCTGTGATGACAAAGACAATAAACCACATTATAGTTTAAATGCATTTTGTAATCCATCAAGTTCACTTACCCAAAATTTGATAGAAATTTGTTAATAACAATCATGTCCCAATTGGACAAAGAACAGTCGGAACAGATTAATGGAATGGGGGTAAAAAAATGGCTGCATCTTTGGAACCTGCAAAAAATGGAATGAAATGGGGGGAAAACTGATGCCTTCTTCTAGCTGGAGGAGGAGAAAGGCCACTGCATCCTAAATGATATCTTCGATATCAGCGAAAAGAGCATAATGCAAAACGGTATCCACCAATCTGTCTGTACACTCCTAAACCTTCCACAAGCTCTATCAAAGAGAACTTCTGAATTCAGAGATCAGTTCACCATGAGTCATGCTGTAAAACTACAAAACCTACCAAGGCATAAACTGGTCATCGCCCTCGTCTTCTAAAGGCGCCGGAAGATTTAGATCAATTAGTTCAGGGTATTCTGCCTTGAACACAGGTGGTGGATTGTTATTGACCTCAACAACAGCCCCACCCCCACCCCCAGCAACACCGCTACCACCACCACCACCATTACCACCATTAAGGAAATGAGACCTCTTGTGACCACCCAGAGCTTGGCCATTCTTGAATATTCTGTGACAGAATGGACACTCATGACCCTTAGATTTCTTGGACTTCAACTTTTTCTCTGCATTGTATGACAATTTCTTAGCAATCGCCTTTCTGCTGCTGAGAGTTTCTCCTAGCTTCCTACTAGGTATATCTTTAAAAGAATCATCACCATCGAAACTGTTCTCACCGGTTTCATATCTTGATTCAGTATAGGTGTTGTTTCGTTTGTGGCAGGGTCGATGTCCTCCAAGAGCCTGATAAGAATTGAAAGTCTTCTTGCAGTTTAAGCACTCATATTTGCTCCTCTTGTTAGTATTCTTCGATTGTTGAACATCTGAACTACCGTGTCTTCTCTTCCTGCAGGAATCATTCATCATTTCCACATCCTCATAACTATCCTTACTTTTCTGTCTTGCTTCATACTCTGCCAACTTCGAGTAAAAACTGGAAGAATCATTTCCATTGTCCCTGCCTACTTGCTTTTTTAACTCGGATTTGTAACTCTTAGTTTTGTTAAACCCCTTCCTAATAGCTGCAAGAGTCTCCTCGCACCTAGCTCCTATACTTGCTTTAGGCCTGCTGCTGCTGTCCATGAAAGCAGAACCGTTCCTATGCCGACCATCAACAGAAGCATCCGATTCAAGCTTTATATATTCATCTAAAAAGTAACCAGAATCAGAGTTCTCTGGCTCAACAACCTCAGCATCCAAGTTACTACATTTTAACTTACTACTCTCTAACTTCTTAGTCTCACGAACCTCATCATCCCGACTATGAACAAACTGTAAACTATCTTTTCTTCCAGTTCGCATATCGATAGAAGACGATTTAGTCTCTAAAACCACTGAATTGTTATCAGAAGATTCTACAACTGAATTCACACCACCCCAAGTACCCGAATCCCTAGACAGCATCATCAAACAGATAGCTACTTCCTCTTGATCAAAATCATCAATCTCAGAAGCAGAAGATGAACTATTATTAGCAAATGACATTGAAGAAGTTTTAATTACAATTCTGTTGTACCTCTTATTATTCTTTGATCTGTTCCTCAGCAGCCTGTTCTCCTCCTCGTCCTCCTCCTCGTCGTCCTCCTCCTCCTCAGCTTCAGCTTCTGCTTCAGTATCTGATTCTTCACTATCATCCATAATCAGCTTCGGATTCTCACTTGTCCATGAGTGATCATCCTTCAAACCCCTGTCTTTCTCAGAGTGACAAGCCATATGACCACACAAAGCTTTCAATGATTGAAACCCTTTACCACATTGCTTGCAAACCTTCTCTTGAGGCATAGGGAAAGTTGCATCAACAGCCTTGAAGGTCTTCTTGGGATTCTCCCTAAGACCATAGCCGCCAGATTGGGAACCATTATCAACCCTCTGCTCCTCCAAAGACAGCAACTTTTTCATGTTGGCCTCAACCCTTTGCTCTGATTCAGCTGATGAAAGAGCCATTATATGAGACCTCATGTGACCGCCAAGTGATTTCCCACAAGGGTACTTCTTATCACACCACTTGCACACAAACTTTGAGTCCTGATCCTCCATTTTCAGTGTTCAACAGCAGTTTCGGCAAATTCGGGATGAGCAGAAAAAAAAAGAGACCAGAAGACAGAACCCAAATGAATGAAGCAACTAAAAACCTTGAATCAGGGAGCAATGCAGCATCATCAATTGATCTAGTACAATCGAACACATTTCAGTCGGTTTTGATGTAGCAAGCAAAGATATAAACAACAGAGTAGAAAGAAAACATAACAAAGTCCAGATCAATTTATAAAAGAAAAAAAAAATGAAAAACTAACCCACCACAAAGTTGAACAAAATCTGGCAAGTGGGGTTGGGACACAGATCACAAAGTCCTTAACTTGGGAATTCTGCTGAGCAAACACAAAAGGGATTGGAAAAAAACTACAAGTCAGAAGTGACAGTTTTTGGGCAAGTTAAAAAAGATCAGAACTTTAAGGAAAGCAGCCTCTTAAAATTCCATATCCATGTAATCTCCCTTTCTCAACTACAGAAACCTAAAGAACCCCTTTTTATTAAATGCTGCAAACCAAAAAAAAAAAAAAATCCTTTTCTGCTCCAAGGATTTAATGTAAGGAAAATTCAAAGGTTTTGATAAGATGGGTCATCCATGAAAAGAAGAAAAAAATAAAAACCATAAGCAGCAGCAGAGGCAGCAGCGGCAGCCTACGAAGGATAAACAATTGTAACATCAACCAAAGACTCTTTCCAATTTCTCTCTCCTCATTTCCCCCCTTTCTCTCACTCACTCTCTCTCTAACTCTATATATTTATACCATCTTTGTTTTTGTGTGTTGTAGTTGGAGGAGAATTCCATGCATGGAAGCAAAAATATGTGAGAAATTGAAAAAAATAAATAAAAGAAAAATTGAAAAAACAAAAGCAAGATTTGAGCTGCACGTGTAGTTTTTAGAGCAATGTTCTCTGTTTCTGAATCAATCAATCAAACGGTCAAGATTTGCTGAGATTTTCCTAATCTGGGACATCCCTTAAAAAAAAACACGAACAAAATTTCAGAAATTAATTACTCCTCCTCCTCCAGGGTGTAAAAATTTATTAACAAAATTAATAACATGAAAAATCATGACACAAAATAATATTAAAAAATTTAATCTGTTTTTTTTGATAATCAATAATAATGGCTTAACTTGTCATTGCACAGAAAAGGGTTACTCACACCCCATGAAAGGTCCGAATCTTCAGCCGTTATTGTTAGGCTGAAGAACTGACTGAAATAACCCTTTTCTTCTTCCTGGTCAATCGAGAGAAATATTCATAATTTCTTGGTCTATATTGCAGCATTTTTATTGGGGCTTCTCTGTTGCATTTTAGTCAATATCCCTTTATAATTTGTACATTTGGCAACTGGATTTGATTGGCACTTGTAATTTTCACAAGGGTTTTGTTGTTTGATGATTGTTGATGACCACTTTGGAGAGAAATGAGCAATTTTTTATATTTAGGTAGAACACATACTCCTATAATTTTTTTTTTATCGGATCGAATTTGTTGTTATTATTAGAATGTCTGTTAGTAGTTCTATACATTAGTTTTTGAGTGACGAAATTTTGTATTCTAAATAATCGAATTTATGAATAGACTGTGTTTTAAAAGTATATTTACGAACACTACAAAATAAAGATTTGAATATTCTGTACATGCGACAGATCATAAAAATTTGATTGCGGATTGACCAGATGTTGTATTTGTGTCACATTCACGTTGACTACTACGTCATACTAGAAAACCTAGTTTAGGAATATCACATTGGCACACACTTGTAAATGAATGTGCTAATTGTGCCAAAGTCATATCAATTGGTTTTGAAGCAAGAGAGAACCTTCATTGTCAATCAATTGCAAGAAATATTAAGAGAAATTTCATGGAACTGAAAAAAAAGGGATAGTGGAGGAGGTTAAAGCATTGCTACTAATAAGGGCACTAGGATTCCTTTCAAAACTTGTGGTTGCGTGTTAGAAGATGATGATAAGGGGGAAAAAAAAAGAAGAAAGAAAACAAAATTAGGGAGATATCTTTTGATAATTAAGTGGAGCCATTATCATAAATGAGTTATTTGGTGAGAAGATATGGCAATTTAGTTGCTAGGAAAAGAAACGAAGAATTGAAGATTATTACTTGTTATGGCAGTATAATTGAAAACCAAAACAAACAAACAAAAATAAAAACTGGTCAGATCTATTATCTGTCGCCATAAATTACAGGTATCCTTAGTTGGAATATGAGGTCATTACTACGCAATTACACCTATAAAACTCACATTCACGTAATAATTTTGTTACAATGATGAAACTTAAACCAACGTGGCACTGATCGGGAAAAAATTCAGCCATGAAACGATATATTTGAATCCAAATTAGATAATAGTTTAGTGAATTTTGGGTACGAGGAAGGAAGTATATTTTTAATTTTTCTCTGGAGAAAGTTGTGCCACCAAACAATATTTTTACTGTGGACCGGTCAAAATGAGCTGGATTAATGGATTTAATGAGGTCTTATCTGACAATTGACTATGTATATCTTCTCCATTATAATGCGTATTATTTGCAACAAGGCGGATTGCAAGGACCTTAAACATAGTTGTGAACGTTTCTATATGTTCGATTCGTTTTTCTGAGTAAAATCCTGTAACAGATTGGTTTAAAGGATGAGTTGACTTATTGTGACTAAAGTCAAACATTTACCCGGAGAGTTTCGATTAATGTTAAATAGAATGTTAACCAAAGTAGTAGTGGTGGAGCGGAAGGGACTCCTCTACCCTTAATTACATATCGAGGGTTCGAACTTCACTATAGACATGGAGCAACCTTAAATACTTTGGCCAGCTGTCCCACCCATTGAGGTGCCTACAATTCATCGAGGGAGATTAGTCATTGTTGTCGACGGTGGACACTCGACAATTATGAAAAAAATAAAGAAAAAAGAATGTTTTGATACCGATAAAAGTTTCGATTGATGTGAAATAGAATGGTGTTATACCGATAAATTTTTTCGATTTGGATTAAGGTTATCAGTAAAATGATCATGATTTCGGACCAATTTAAGGTTCACAAACTTGCCCATTGAAGCCCTACAAAAAATCATAGTAAAATTCTCAAAAATAGCAGAGATTTAAAATAATTATTTTTTAAGATTACCAAGTTTCATGATACGTCATGTTATAATCATCTTAGAATGGAGATAATATAGAGTAATGTGGTGTTGGGAAAATTTATAAAGTTGACATTCGTAAGGTTGCAAAGGTGCAATAAGTTAAAGTACTAGGAAAAGTTAAATAAAAGTCAAATGTGGCAGTGACAGTTTCAGGTTGACCAATAGTATTGGGGGAATAAATTAAGACTATATTTTGACATTTCAGAAGGAAATGACTCGGAATAAATGACAGCAAAATTTTGGAGGGTTGGCTAAGATGAAGAGGGCTAAATCTAATAATGGAGGAGCTACAGAAGAGAGAGAAACGGGTTCATTCCGAGAGAACCCCTTGGTCCATTGAAACAGATTATATGTACAAAAGTCAAACAGAATAGGACAATGCCCTCAGCTTCTTCTTGCTTTAGCAAACCTCACTGCCTCCAGATTCAGCTTGGCATCAACCAACAGTTGAAAGAAAAAACAGACACAAAAAGGAAGTCTCCAGATGGCTTTTATCCAAAAACTTCGGGTCTCATCAGTTCCTCTTCGAGGAAAATGGTCCGAAAATTTCTTCAATCATGTTGCAAGTTGGCAAAAAATCAATCCCTGTTGCAAAACCTGTCGAATGAGATTCATCCCAGACTCTTGCATCACCATGATCCAGGAAAAATCCGGAGTCCAAGCCTTCACTAGAATCGTTGCTTTCTCCAGTGAAGTATCCAGTCAAATCATCTCTAATCGTGCTTTTCCCAGTATCATGTCCAGATGAAATACAAGATCCGAGCTGGCTTTCACAAGAGGTACCTGAATCTTCCGGGGCTGTATTTACTTTTCTAGTATCACCAGGATTACTCACATTAGGAACACAATCAGAATTGATGTCATTCTGCATCTGGGATGCATAGGATTTTGAGAATGGACTTCTCATATATTCCCTGTTAGTATCATCTCCTCCATCAGCTCTTCTATCTACATCTCCACCAGATTCGCCATCATCACCATCACCGTTGTCACTGTCATCATCATCATCACCATCATCATCATAACGAATATCATCTTCAGATCCTGCCTGAATGTCTTGATGCCCAAATGACTCTACTGCCAATTCATCGTCATCTTCTACACGTCCAAAGAAACTTTGTCCATTTCCTTGCCACTCATCATCGTCACTGTCAATATCCAATGAATCTGATCTGTTTTGAACTGCTCGCCTACGGAGTATGAAGACATTGAAGTAGTAACTCACAAGTTCCTTCATTGTTCTATGAGGAAATACCACAGGTAGTTGCCTCCAGAAATTCCTCCCTAGAGACACAGGATTCGAGTAAACAACCTCATGAAAGATACCTTCATCTTCCTCGGTCCACTTACATGCCACTTCTTCCCCCATATCATAGAAGCCCAAATCTGCAAATCGTTCCACACCAATGGCCTCTTTAAGTTTCTCTCTCGCTTCTTGGATATGCTGTCGCACGCATCTGACAGAACCTTCATCCAAGCAGTTACACTCTTCCCTACCTTGACCAATCTTCACCTCACCTTGAGTCAAATCCTCCGAGAGAGACGGTGAAATAACACAACGCCCCACCCGTAGGTCGTTCTCATCACTGATACTATCTGGGTTCCACGGTGGAATTTCAGCTTGATAATCAGGTCCGATTGGAATCTGCTTCCTTGGAGAAGAATTCATCAGAGCTGAATAACCATCTTCTAGCTGATGCACTGTCCGTCTGGGGAAGTTGAAGGGAAAGAACTCCGCAAAGAAAGATGGAGGAAATGGATGTCCTGATCCAGCATCTTCCTCACTGCTGCTACTGGTGACCCACGATAAAGGTGCACTAGTTTCCAACTCCTTGTCAGCCACACTTGACGTCAAATGAGAACCTTCATTCTCAAAGTCTTTGAGCAACAGGAATTTATCAAAGTTTTCCCCTGCTTCACCTATAACAGTGCATCATGTGTCAGATATAATTGATGCTGAACCATCTCAACTTAATTTAACAAAGCTGAAAGAAAGTCCAGCTTTACAGTTCCAAACACATGGTGATTCTTGAAAGGAAATCAACTATCTGAATGACGAATGTTATTAATATAAAACCAGCAAATACAAAATCCTTGGTAACAGAGCTCCTTACCTCGATCATATGCACTCTCACTGACATCATGAGATGAGAAATCCTTGGTAACAGAGCTCCATACATTGTCAGATTCAAGTTGTTTAGCTTGCTTAAAAGAAGACTCCTGCAGCTCCTCATCAAAAGGACGTTTAACTCCCATAGCTCCACTGGATAACAAAGATGGAAGGGAAGAAAATCGATCAATTGCACAGGCCAAGAACAATCCAGAGAGTTCTATCAAAAGTGATGACACATGAATAGTCAGAATGAAGCAATTCTAGAACATGTCTAGATACCGCAAGAAATGCACACACATTCACATATTCCTATTCACATCAGACATAAAAATCGGGTGCTAAATGACACCATGTTTAAGGCCAATGCGTTCTCCTCCCATCTCTGAAAGAGTGCTATTGCCATTAAAAGGTCATAATTAACAAGTAATCAATCTTTCAATAAAAAGCAGAAAACAGGACGCTAATCATAACTAGAACTCATCCCCGGACATTACATGTCCAACACAGGCATTCACATCATGTGCAAAATAGGTTTCAGAATCTTCACCCACAGCTAAGCTCCTCAGTAAAGAGGAGCTAGTAAGAACATCTAAAACAACATAACATAAATAAAAGGTGACAACATTGCAGAGCTAAGTCAGCAGTAGGAAGCATCATATTCATTATTGGCAACTCAAAAGAACTTCCCATAACAGGTCAGATACTACTTAAACATGCTGGCTTTTGGGTTTATTATCTAAGAAGTTTTGCAAAGACACAGTCAAATTAACAAAGTTCAACACTATTGTACACAAAACTGGTACAGCATAAAAACTATAAAACATAAACAGAGAAATGAAATTCCATTTAACAAATATACAAGTACTTAATACTTTTAATAGGCACATGAGAAAACATGATAATCTTAATTTTCACTATAAACAGAGAGAGAATGGCATTATCTTGCATAACCCCCTATCCCCAATACAAGTCAACCAATTAAATAATTCCCCAAATTTTCGCAAAACCCTAACCCTAGGTTCAAAATTAAAAACGCAAAAACAACGAAATTGACATCAGAATCTGGCTAAAAAGGACAATTCGGAGCAAGACTTACCAAAGCCCTAAACAAATTTCAAGATCCAAGCAATAAAGAATCCAAGAACCACCCGAAACCCTAGCTACGAATCCGACGACCAAAAATTTACAATTGTAAGGCTAAATTTTTTTGGGGAAACAAGAATAAATAACAAGACGATGATATATACGTAAAGAATCGACCGATTGAAGGCTTCACGGAGGAGATCGAAAATTTCGATGTCGCAAAATTAGGGTTCTCGAAATTCCGAAAACGGAATCAAAAAAGGGGGTCAATCGATAGATAAAGGAACGAATCGAATGAATCGGAGATTTAATTTGAAAATTACCAAAAGAATTGAAGAAGAATTCGAGTTCGATCTGGGAGAGGTTTGGGGGAAATTGAATGGTCTGAGGGCAAATTGGGGACGACGCGGTCGCGCTTTTGTAGATGACGACGAAGGATCCGAGCACCAAGATCCGGATTCGGAAATTTCGCACGTGGGTCAAACTTGGTGTTGACCCTGTGCACACGTGGAGATATATTTTGCATACTAATTCGGTCACTTTCTCTAATAATGAGGGATTAATTAATATATCTCTCTATTGAAGCTTTTTATTTTATTTTATCATCAATACATTTTCTTACTACACTTCTACTTTTACTGCTCATATTATACTAAAATATAAAGTTATTTTTTTCTTCTTCTTTGTGAAAAAAAAAGGGCTAAAAATTAAACCCAACTACACAAACATGGAGTATGCTACTTCAAATACATTGCGATTAATCGCATGACTAATCTTGCACTTAATCTCTCAAAACTATATTATCACTTTCAAGTTACACGAAAAACATGATTGAGTGCATAAATTTGTATTTGTATTGTCATTTTGAATTTTGCTCACCCAAATCACTCTAATCATATTGAGACAGAAAAAATATGTACATTCATTTGTCATGAATAACTGTATTCTTTACTATTGATTTCCCACATATGCTGATATGCACCTGATTGGAACCAAATCGACAACAGTAGTCAAACAAACAGAAACTTTAAGGCTTTAAGCTCAAAATCTGCAACTAAAATAGACAAAGAGGAACCTAACTTGTAGAATCAATTGCGACTCGAGAGCTTCAACATTGTCAGGTGCTCCGCGCTCCATTCTTGTTTGCTGTGCAAATTACTTTCAGGTAGGAAGAAATCATAAATCGCTATGTGTTTGCCAGTTTTTGCAAATTCAACTGATCTTTTAGTTTTGTCCAAAATTTTGGTAAACATCATCATATTGGCAAAAAGACTTGTCTCTTCTCATTTGCAACAAGAACTAATTAAAGCATTTTTCAGACTCTATATGTACATGGGTTATGAATATATTGCAACAATACAACCCTGTCTTTTTCTTAAAATTGTTTTGGCATAACCAAAAGAACCAGACAACATATTGTCAAGTTCGTCTTTTATTATTACCAACAACACCCAAAAAGAAAGATGCAATAAACTGTAGTTTAAAAAGCCACCTTAAAGAGGTGTACTACATAGTTGAAACATATTGTTCATCCTAAACAATTCTATGCTTCTTTTCATGTATTGGAAACGAAAAACAAAAACAAACACAGTAAAGGAACTGAAGTGCAGCTAACAGCTAGTGTTCTTTTTTGGTAGTCTCATATGAGTTTAGTGCACACTTATGCTACAGCAGGCATATCTTTTAACCATTGATCCAATGGCTTCCCAATTGAGTAAACGATGAACCCAATGTCTCTCAACTTATTGGGATCTACAACATTCCTGCCATCGAATATAAAGGCTGGTTTCTGCATGTTGTCGTAAATCTTCTGAAAATCAAGAGTTTTGAATTCATCCCATTCGGTCAAGATGCAGACCCCATGTGCATCCTTGGATGCTTCGTAAGCATTCTCTACGATGGAGACTTGGTTGAGAGTAACAGGACTGACATGATTAACAAGGACTGGGTTCTCCCAATCGAACTTCACCATGGTCAAATCCTTCTCAATTTGAGCTTGTGGAACCTGTGGATCATAAATCCTCAATTCAGCCTTGTCCACCAACAATCCCCGACAAACATCAATGGCTGGCGTCTCTCGAGTATCTCCAGTATCTTTCTTGAAAGCAAATCCCAAAATCCCAATCTTTTTCCCTGCCACAGTGTTAAACATTGATGCAACCACTCTGTTGACGAATCGGCTTTTCTGGTAGTCATTGATTTGGATCACCTGCTTCCAGTAATTAGCCACCTCAGGTAGTCCATTGCACTCACAAATGTAAACCAAGTTCAGAATATCCTTCTGGAAGCAAGAACCACCAAATCCCACACTAGCATTCAGAAACTTAGAACCAATTCTCGTGTCTTTGCCAATGGCATGTGATACTTGGCTAACATCTGCACCAGTAGCCTCACAGAGTGCCGACATTGCGTTGACAGAAGATATTCTTTGTGCAAGAAAAGCATTTGCGGCCAATTTAGATAGTTCAGCTGACCAAAGATTAGTACAAATGATCTTTTCTTCGGGAACCCAGTGTGCATAAACTTGTTTTAGAGCTTGGACAGCCTTAAGCCCTTCTGGGGTCTCCCGTCCTCCAATAAGAACTCGATCTGGATTGTAAAGATCCTTAATAGCAGTTCCCTCAGCAAGAAATTCTGGATTTGACAGGATTTGAAAGTCGATGCCTTTGCTGTTGTGAGTCAAGATTTTCTCAATGGCCTCGGCTGTTTTGACAGGAACCGTCGATTTCTCAACCACAATCTTGGCTGATTTTGATACATCAGCAATCATCCGAGCGGCGCTTTCCCAATAGGTCAGATCAGCTGCTTTTCCAGCTCCAAGCCCTTGAGTCTTGGTCGGGGTATTGACCGAAACAAAAACAATATCAGCATCTGCAACATGTTTCTCCACATCATTACTAAAGAACAAGTTTCTTCCTCTACATTCCTTCACCACATCCTCAAGACCAGGCTCGTAGATTGGAAGATGGTCACTGTTCCAAGCAGTGATTCTCGGTGTCGAAATGTCAACCACCACAACTTCAATCGAAGGGCATTTAAGAGCAATCACGGCCATTGTTGGCCCTCCGACATACCCAGCTCCAATACAACATATCTTCACCATTCTTGCTCAATTCCACAAAATATCCTGGACAAATTTTCATATGTGACATTTAAGAAAAGCCAGTTTTCATTTCGAATGAAATAATTGAAGCTAGATTTTCTTTAGGATAAAAACACAGAAAGAATCTCTAGATCACAGTTTTAGGCCATCAAAAGCATATGCATCTCAACCAAAAAAAACACCCAAATATCTCATCATTCTCTTTAGTCATACTAATCACCCTGTTTTAACCAAGTAAAAACATCATTATGCTTAATGAAAATAATAATCAATCGGTCGCGATTCCACAAATGCTTGAAACAAATATGAAAAGGATCACTAAAATTCCATAGGAAAACACACACACACACACAATAAGGGGAAGCCAGCAATCTAAGATCCCATTTGAATTTAGAGAAAGGTACAGAATTCATAGTCAAAAGAAAAAACAATATGATCCAACACTCAGAAACAAATACAAACGAGTGAAAAAAAGCAGGAAGAAGGAAGATTTACATACCTTAAAAAATGCCTTCTTCCACAGCAGGAAAAAGAACTTCAAAAACAAAAAAGGGAAAAGAATAAGATGGATTTAGAATATATAGTACCTGAAAACGCCTAAGAGGAAGAAGATAACTCAGAAGCAGAGAGATAGGAGAGCGTGGGAAATCAACACCAATGGGACTCCTATTTATACGGACTGTCGTATTTATTTTTTTCCTACACCTAAAGCTATGAAAATCATATAATCGTATTATTATATTATATTAATAGTTTAACTGAAATAGAACTCTCCAATTAACTAATTTTGCCAAACCCTCCTAATTACTCACTCATTTATCCCTTCCCCCTAACCTATTATCTACTGTATAAATCAATCTAATATTCACTATGCACACACAGTCACACACTCCTACCATTTCGTTTCCACCAAACCGTAATAAATTACCAGTCGGCCGCTCATAGCTTCTCATTTTTTTTTTTATTATTATTTTTACGTATTAAATGTTCTTCACCGTAAAACGTTTCCTCCATCACAAAACAAGTGTCTTCTTGGTTTCGTTTTGAGAAGAAAAGTGTATTAAAGTTTTATTTTATACTATGTTTGTTATTCAAGGGAATTCCATTGTTTAACTCAACTTTTTAGTGGACGCAGTTTTTAATTCAACTATACGTTTAGGTTTCATCTTTAATTAATGCCTATGTAGGAGTAGTATCAACGATTAAGTACAAGAAGTTAAAAGAGTTTGGTATAAGCAATAAAGGAACTTTGCTACTCCACTATGATTAATTATGACAAACATGATAATAATTTTGGGACGGCAAAGTTTCAAAAGTTACGGACTAGAAAGAAACCCATCTCTTTAACAAATGAAAGAGACATAAATCAACAATAGTTTCTATTGATCAATAATAGTATTGTTCTGTACACGGTATGGATTGAGACTAATTTGTTTTCAAATGATGAAAAATAGTTTGACAATGCTGATGATGGACTTATATAAGTTGAAGTTTTAAGAAGTCAAGAAATTCTTGAACCACTTAACAGAATCCTTAGGATATCTCTTTAGTTTATCATTGTAATCAACATAGTATAGACCGAATCGGGAACTGTATCCAGCTCCCCATTCCCAGTTATCTAACAGTGACCACACGAAATATCCATTCACATTGCATCCATCCTCTCTGCACAAACAAAACATTTCGTTAGTTCATTTTGCATGTTTTTGCAATTTTGACAAATTTTAATATGCACAAGAATTTACACACACTTACTCGATCGAGGCCAACAACTCTGTGAGGTAATCATTGTGGTATTTGATCCTCTTCTCATCCTTAACAGCGTTTTTTATAGGATTAAATGGCGGATTTCCGTCATCCATTCCTGCAACAGTAGTCCAAGTTTTGAAAGGTATCCCTTGTTAATAAGGCGCTGTAAGGGGTTAGATGATCTAAAACTGCATTTTTATCTTTATTTTCTGATGTTTGTCATGAGTTGGATGAAGAGTTTAATGGTTCATTGAGAAGTATTTGAACATTGCAAAGCTAAACAGGCTTTTAGAAACATACCGTTTTCAGTGATGATGACGAGAGGATTTCCATACTTTGTCCTGATGTAATTCATCAGGTTTCTAATCCCTTGAGGAACTATGTATAGCCAGATTGAATTTGCCTGTAAAAATGAACTCATTCCAACGAAATCAGTAACAACTAAGGTACCTCAAAGATTAAGCTTCGATATAGACACACTTACTCTGTCTGCGATTGGCTTCAATCCCTTAAATGCTGCATTCGTATCATGAAGAAGTTGTTAGACATTTCACAATTAAGAAAGATACTCAACTTGATCAACATTTAAGTTAGCTTAAAGAGAACTTACGGAGGGTAGACGTGCCACTGTCTGCAACAGAATCATTGAGAAGAACTCCAATAATGTTGGTGTTGTTATTTTCGACGTACCAAGTGGTGTAGTGATTTATGCCAATGAAATCAAAAGAACCCTTTAGAGCTGCTGACTGAGCTTGAGAAAATTTTGGCAACCTTTTTCCGACTCTCGTTCTCATAGACGCTGGATAATCCCCCGTAATCAAAGGCTCCAGAAACCTGAATTTCAAAGTTCCTTAGTTGCACTCGCAAATGCGCAAAATAAGCTGCTACTAATATTATTGAGGAAGATGCACACATGAAAAGTACCATCCCAGGTTGAAGTCAAGTGCTCTCCCTTGTGCTGCAATGTCTTCACTGGAGTTTGATGCAGGTTCATACCAGAAAGAATCTAATGAGATACCAATCATACCTTTCTGAGTAGGCTGCAGACAAGTAGTCTAAGTATTAGAGTCTCAATCCAAACCGTTTAACAAAGTGGACTACATTTTTTTCTCTAACCTAAGGGATTGGTTTTTTTTTGGAAAAAAGTTAGAAAACTGCTTTAGAATATCGAAATGTAAACTTTTCATTTACCTTGTATTTTCTCTTGTAAATGTCCACCACAGTTGAATGAGTAAGCAGAACATTGTGTGCCACTATGTAAGGCTCAGTAGCAGAGTTTCCAGCAGGACAGAATGCGCCGAGAAGGATTGAGCATCTGCCGGGAGCTTGAAGTCCGACATCATAACCTTGGACCGTGAATGTGTGAGGCTCATTAAAAGTGATCCAATGCTTCACTCGATCGCCAAATTTTTTAAAACACGTCTCAGCAAACACAGCAAAGTCATTGCTGCAGAAAAAGAATTAGCCAAAAAATAAAAAATAAAAAAAATCCCTTATAATTCCTTGGTTTTAAAGTGGTAAACTGAATTATGAAAGTTGATGCATACATAATTTGAGGACTTAGCCATCCTTTATATTTATCATCCAGTGCTTGGGGAAGATCCCAGTGGTAGATTGTCACATAAGGTTCAATTCCTGCAACAATGATAACCAATTTGACGTTTTTAGTATTCGCGGAAACAACAAAAACTTGTAGCATTTCATATGTAATGAGACTAGTAAAAATGGCACCATTGGCAAGTAAAGCGTTGATGAAATTGTTGTAATGATCAACTCCAGCTTGATTCAGTTGCCCTGTTCCATCTGATCAAGCGACGTGAAAACTGAATCAAACTCTGTTCGTATAACAAATGTAAAGGTATTTTCAGTGATTCCGAGGAGTGTAAGAACATTCTTCTTACTGGGAAAAAGCCTAGTCCAAGCTATAGAAAACCGGTAGGCATCCATTCCCATGTCCTTCATGAGTTTTATATCCTCCTGAAGATCAGTTTACAATTGCAAAATTTTCATAATTGTTAACCTATATATCCCACTATATTTGTGTTGAATTCATCAGGAAAATGTTAATTTTTTATTCGTTCAGAAAGCGCTTACATTGTACCGATGATATTGATCCACTGCTACATCAGCATTGCTGAAATCAAGTACTTTGCCTACCATATAATGCATCAAAAAGGTCTCAAATCAATTCCAATGACATAATAGTTGAAACTTGTCATGGTTAATCTCTATGTTGTTTTTCTTGTGGATTAAGTTTGGAGTGTTAACGTAGCGTAATTATTGTAGAAAAAAACAAACAATATGTACCAAATGAATGCGCGAATTTGTCCCAGATAGTGGGACCTCTTCCGTCTGTGTTTACCGCTCCTTCATACTGCGGCAAAATAGAAGGGAAAAAGAAATAGTTGAATGGAAAAATATTGGGAAATCTCTGATTGGACAGAATGGCAAATCTTGGAAGTTATTGTGGAGTAAGTGTGAATATGAACTAAATTAATGGTGGATTGAGTCATTACTCCCGTTAACTTTGCAGTAAAACATGAGGACCTCATTTATCAACGTAACGGACTTATATTTATCAACACAAATTTATTCAACCTCACACACACACACACACACAATAAAAATAGAGAAATTGGCCGTAGCAGAATATTATTTATTTTATTTAGTGGTAAGATGAAGTATGACAATGATTTATTGCGTACGTAGATGCAATGGAAACTAAAATATAGGTGTAATTTTCAGTAATTGCTTCCAAATTTCCTTAAAAAAATTACTCCTAAATAGACGAGCTGAGCGTTTCATCCATCCACTCAATATATATATAAAAAAGAAATGACATTTTTTTTGAGGGGCAGAAGATGGGTTATTCGGTTGTCATTTTCCATGAATCCAAATAAGGAATTGGTCACTGCCTGAATTGAGCTCCTGAATATTTTTCACAACATGAAGTTGATTCTTTATATTTATTTGTGAAATTAAAATAGAACCTTCATCAAGGATAGACTTACTTACTCGTGATAATCTCAAGGATGAGCTAGAAATTTCATGCAGACAGAGGTAAAAATTTAATTTAAAAAAAAAACAATTCGATTTTATTTCAGAAGTAAATGCGAGATTGTATTAAAGGTTGTTAAAAAAAAAACTCTACAAAACCTCCCACTTCCACCCAAAATGATTTGCAGATTAGCTAGTACTCCCTCCGTCCCATAATTATTGTTTTAAGATTTCATTTCTAGTACAATTTGAACTAGAAATGAAAACTCAAATTGGACAATAATTATGGAACGGAAAAAGTAGCTACCATGCCCAAAGAAATGCAAAATCAGGATAAAATTAAATTCGTCCTGCCCAGATTAACCGGTTTCTTCATTCATTTCATTTCTTCTCTTCTTTCTTACTTTTTCTTTTGGGTCCTATGGAACCATGGCAATAATAATATCATTATTATCTCCTTTTTTTTTTAACTTTTTCGTTGAAGAGCAGAAGAAAAGTTAATTATCTCCCACATTTGTGCATTCGTGTTCATCGCATGTTGGTAAATGCGTAGAGGAATATTAGACGATTGTAATCTCAAAATTTTTGATAAATACCTAATAATGGTTGATAAAATACATTCATACGATATTTTTAAAACAAAGATAGTATCTGCATCGTTAAACATTCTTTTAAAAAATGATACAACAAACAGGACCCAAATCAAATCTGTATCATATATATATATTCTTATTGAATGCATGCTAAATGAAAATTCAAATGCAGAAAGATTGCAAAAATGGAGTTTTTTTTTAATAAAAAAAAAAAAAAGAAACAAAAACAATGGGGGAAAGAAAACAAAACAAACAAACAAACCAACCTGGTAAGCAGAGGAAGCCGTCCCAAAAACAAAACCTTGGGGGAAACTTGATCGATTGATAACTCCCAAACAAGTTTGAACCTCAAACACTACCAGAAGAAGTACAAACAAAACGATGTCTTTCCTTAGCATCTTCGCCATATATAAAAAAAGATGAAGCTTCAAGTTTTTTCTTTATACAAATATATACAAAGAAATGTATTTATGTGGTTGATATGGAGAGAAACTAACTTCCTAACGGACTTTATAATCAAATGCGTGATACTATATCAATTGCAAATAAATGGATAACAATTAAAAAAAAAAAAAGGTTCAAGGAACAAGTGGGGATTATGGAATATGATGTTAATTGGATGTTGAGTAAAGCAAAATATAAATATATACAAATATATATATAGTTGGTGGCGGGAGGCTGAAAATGGTGGTGGTGGCGGCTATGGGCGGTTATTGGGTGGTGGTGGTGGTGGTGGTGGTGAAATTTACTCGATCCGTTCACTACACGTTGTGATTTGTAGTAATTTTGGAACCCACCAATATGGCAATATATATATAGATATAGTGTGTCCTCTCCTAATTAATTTTTTTCATTTTTATTTTTGGAAACATGATATTTGGTCATTTTTAAATAGAATTTTTGTTGAGATGCCGGTTTCTTCCTCTTGTTTCCATCTGGTAGTATATAGTTAGCATCACAATGACAATGATGTGTGGTTTATGAGCTAGCTTTCAACACATGTTGTTTTTATTCATTTCACACCTTGTGTTTTCCTTGGAATTCATGTTCATTCACGGGTGGCCATAGCTTTGTTGTACTGATAAGACTTAACACTGATTCCCTGATTTGTATCCCCCCCCTTTTTTCTTTTTCAAACGTAAGAAAAAACTAGACAATATTCTTCCTTAAACATCCCAAATTTCATACTTATAGGTTTGGCTCAAAACGCGATTAATTAGTTTGAGTTCAAAAAAATAATTTAAAAAAACCCTTACTTACATTATCAAATATTTGATAAATACCTAACAATGGTGTGACCATACCAAATTGTAAACGACATTGCTTATCATCGCGCTAATTTATTGGTATCATTATTACAAAATAGGTGATAAATAACGTAAAATTCCTCTATTAAATAATTATTTTGACGTATCATCTTGGCATTAAAATGTTCAACTACTAAATATCATTTCCGATTATCAGAGGAATTTAATTAATTGTTTCGGATTTACTGCTCTAACCTCTAAGTGATCAAGCGACATAGAAAACAAAGTCATAGACAGTTGTATTAGTTATGGAGACTTAGGTTGGCACATTCAAATCATAGGTCCTTAGCAATATCAGATCTTAACAAAACCATACCAACGTAAATCCTGATTGATTTAATCCAGAATCATAGGACCAAAATTGAACCATAACGGCGTAATGCTTTATATATAGTATAAAACGTATGCAAAAACTTTCCCTTTTTTTTTGGTGAAAGAATAGATATTTATATCAACCATGTCTCTTCTTACAAATTAACTGATACAGACGTACACGAAAATTGAAATGCAATGCAAATAGGCAATGCTTTGCCACCCCCGGCATTGTCCCATTTTCTTTGGAGTATATAGTTGTAGCGTGAAAGAATATTGGCGCATGAATTCTTTGCAGTCCAATTCGATTGATTAGATAATACTCTTCCGTCTCATAATTATTGTCCAATTTAAATTTTTATTTCTAATTCAAATTGTACTAAAAGTAAAATCTCAACCGAGACAATAATTTTGAGACAGAGGGACTATACCAAATTTTATCGTCAACTCTCACTTATTATCATGTTTATTATTACCTTAGTGATAAATTTGTGTGACTTAATTATCGATCTCAAAGTCAACTAGCGAGTACATTTGAGTATCACAATGTGGAGTTTGTTTGCATCAGTGGGTCTAGCTCCGACATAGTAAGTCCCATTAAGTAATAGTAATTTGAAGTGCGAAGATCATCACGTATGTAGCTATCATTGTATGTACACTAAATGAAATTTCTCGTGTACACATTAGTACATGCAACTTAACTGATCAAACTTCAAAATAACAATCCGACGAATATGAAATATTAATGGAATCCACGACCCACGATGTGTGGAGCCAATTGAAGAATCTAGAATGACAAAAATGTTGTCCCATGCCCATGATTAAATTTGCGCGTTCCATTGTCAAAAAGCCTGCTTCTCGTCACTTCGGCGTGGGACTTGATCGTCCGATAATTCTTTTGTCGGACCATTCCTTTTCTCCTTTTGATATTTTGGGTTTTCCTTTTCCTTGGATTAAAGTTTCATCAATTCCTAATAAATTTGAAACACGATATATTATTGATATCTTCCATTCACGACTTCAAGTATATGTAATATCTTGACATTAGATAGGATTATTCACTGATTATTACCCGCTAATTTTGAAATGGAAACCAACGTAAGAGACAAAAAAAAAAAAACCTGTTATAAATATAAATTGAAGGACAAACTATAAAACTGAGAGAAAGAATAGATAGGGAGAGAAAATAATAAGGAGGGAGAAAGAGAGAATGATCTGTCCCTTATTTCTGTAGAAATTAGTCTCCTTTTATAGGCATAGTAGATGCAAAAATAAAATCAAATAGAGATAACATCTGCAGAGATTAGTCTCCTTTTATAGGCATAGTAAATATAAAATTAAAATCAAATAGAAATAACATCTAATCAGTGAAAAAATCTAATAAATATTATCTCTATACAAAGAGTTCTTGTATAACCTTACTAGTTTATGGACATTCATATTATCATATAATTATAACAAAACCATTTTTGTTAGGTAGTGGTGTGGGGTGTGGAAGACGTTCGTTTGAGCTGGAATTGTCCTTAGAATTAATGTCTCAGTTTCATGTCGATCAATATTAATCGCCAGTTTCGCTTTCTCTATCTATCCGCGAATAAGAAGAGTTTCGGGCAACTAAAGTCAATACTGGAATATCTGGATGCCGAATTACAATCGAATTCCATTTCCATTTCCCACCGGAGTCCTTCTTCTCTATTTCTTCCTTTTTTTTTTGGTGGCTAATTCCAGCTAAGTTTACTGTTTTGCCGACTGGGGCATTTAGCTCAAAAGTTCCAAAATCAAAATGAATGTGAATTTTGCATTTCTTGCTTGTTAATTCATATGAATCATTAATTGGTTTTCTAAACTGTTTCGGCCTTTTTTCGTACGTGTAAAGAAAGTTGCATACTTTTATATTCGAATTTAGTTTAGTGTAGTATTCCCTCTGTCCCAAAATTATTGTCCAGTTTGAGATTTTACTTTAATACAATTTGAACTAAAAATGAAAATTCAAACTGGACAATAATTATGGAACGGAGGGAATACTAAATTTAATAAATACTTCATATCTTAGCTTGTCACATTTTCTTAATATATATATACATATATTTGAAAGTACGCAAGAGAGCTTAATCTTATATCAAAATCAAGGTTCATGGATGATTTATCAATATTTCAGCGTTATGATGAATTTCCATCATCAAACAAACGTATTTATTTTGGGATGGATATATACAGATTGAGGTGAAGTGATTTTCAATCAATTATTAAATCAATACAAGCAATTAATTATTATGATCGCATTTGTCATTTTGATCGTTATCAGTTGTACAAAGTCGTAAAGATCAGGATGAATTAGTTTAAGAATGTTATATCTCGAATAATCTCTCAATAATTAAATGGATAATCCACCCAAACAAAAGGAAAAAAAAAAAAAAACAAGTCGATAATCCACACGAATTGTATGTTGTGATGAGGATTTTCGTGAGTGTTTGAGCATATCATGACATTCCAACCTCTGTACAACGTAAACAAAATGTTGTATACATACATATATTTAGTAGTTTTCGTCTCAAAAGCATTTGATTAATTCTCTTTACGTCTGGAATCCAAACTAACACAAGCAGTCTTGGATATACATATGTAATTTGTTCTATGCCAACGTATTGTAACTCAAATTTGAAGGATGAAGAAACAAAGATATATGAAGCTACTAGCTACAAGAAACCTTATTAATTTGATGACAACTACAACTTGAATAACTAAATTTGAAATAGGATGAATACGTATTATTTACTCTCACAAAAGAAACCTAGGATTGGTGTAAATAAAAAAAAGAAAAATCTAGTAGATCACGTAACATCACGGAGATAATCATCCTTTCTTTCTTTTTTTTTTTTTAAAAAAAAAACCATTTTTAGTTCTTTATGACTTTTTATGGCAGCACAAACACTTGTCAACTCAATTGTAGTATGCATATGTACAGTGTTAATGGATTATTGATTTCACACCCATTGATCTCCAATCATATGTAGTACTCCCTCCTTTTTATAATTATTATCCAGTTTAAATTTTTATTTTTAGTTCTAAAAATGAATTCTGAAATTGGACAATAATTTTGGAACAGAGTAATTACGTCTTAATCAAACGCATTAATACTGTATACGGTATTGTTTCAATAAACGGATATAAACGGAATAACCGGGAAAAAAACAAAAATTAGGGATAGACGTAGAGATAATCGTTCAAGTCTTGCATGCGAATTTCTTATACGAGATTACTTGTCTTGAACTATTATTACAAAAAAGAAAGTTGGATTTTGATGTTTTCAAAAGCTGAAATGGTCATCTCATGATTTCTATATGACCTCCTTATTGTTACTTTCCTCGCCGCATGAGATTATACGATTAATTTCATTACTGATTTCAGAAATCTAAAATCACCATTTTGTGATCGAATGATAAAATTTTTTGTGCTGCATCTTCCAAACTACTTTATAACAATGATGAATAAGACATAATAGTCCCTTTTACTCGAAAGTGAAATTTTGTGAACCCGAAAAGAATGTGAAGTACTGAAAATATCGATTAATCCATGTAAAGTAAAGATATGCACGACTTAAAAAGAGGTTTTGTAATGCCTCGAACCCAAGAGAAGCAAATTTAAGAGTAATGTATTTATTTATTTTTAGAATAAATTACAGAGATAGTGAATTCATCCAATAAAATGATTTAATGATACAAAGAAATATAGTCAGTGTGCGTGGGTTGTGGAATAAAATTGAGTTTCTTACTGTCTTTTTATGTGTTTACCACGTGACACTGAACAATTTCACTCGATTAAGTCGACTATTCCATTTCTATTATTCTTGATCGAAGGGGTGGGAGGATTAGGTGGGGTGGTTAGGGAATTAGGATAGGGAATAGTTGTTACCGGGAGGTCGAGAATTCGATTCTCGCTGGGACCATACAATTTATAAAAATTTAAAATAAAATAAATCCTTGATCGAATAATCAAACTTGAGTGCTTAATAAAATTTCTTAAACATTGAGGATCAAATATTGCTTTGGGTTCAAGTTGAAGGTTTTAGAAAACTTGTAAATAAGCTGGGCTGGCGGCCCAAATAAGGATTAAATTGAAGAAATATTTGGACTGATGAGAAAGAAATACCCTATCTGGGCCTAATTCTGTCCAAATCATTATTTAGTTGAAATTCCCGCACCTTCACCGTGTAATTCCATCACAAAGCCCGAAAAATGGAAGACGACGGGGAGGAGCCGCCGCTCGCCGTCGCGATCGACGACGTCGTCACTCCGGTCACCGCCCCGGAATGCTCAATTCCTCCTCCGGTTGGCGTCACCGTTATCACTGGATACTTGGGAGCTGGAAAATCCACTGTAATAACTGATTTATGTTGCTTTGGTGAATAGCGGAACAATTATTGAAGTAATACGTTTTGATTATTTGGTGAATTTGGTTGCAGTTGGTGAATTACATAATAAATTCGAAACATGGGAAGAGAATAGCGGTGATTTTGAATGAGTTTGGGGAGGAGATTGGGGTGGAAAGAGCAATGATTAATGAAGGAGAAGAAGGTGCCCTGGTTGAGGAATGGGTGGAGCTTGATAATGGCTGCATTTGTTGCACTGTTAAGCACAGTTTGGTTCAAGCACTTGAGCAACTTGTTCAAAGAAAAGAAAGGTTAAAGATATATATTTTTTTCCTTTTTAATGAAAATGAGTATTATCTTTATATTGTTCTTGTCAGACAAATATGGCATTCCCATCTTGTATAAACTTTTTATTCACAGCTTTTATATTGTTTTTACCTAGAAAAATGAAATCTCTAAATGAGCTTCTCCTTGTGTTTAGTTGTTGAGTTGAATGGTTTATGTAGAAGTTTAGTTTGTCAGTTGGATATCAAAAAGTACTTGCAGAAAGTTTCTACTGCTACCAATGTTGGAATTTTGGCATCATTTGTTAATCTATGTTTGTCAGGAGGCCTTATCTTATCTGATTGTTATATGCTTCTGGAACTGACAGTGCAAATTTTCTTTTATCTTGTTGCATGTAGACTTGATCATATATTACTGGAGACGACAGGGTTGGCAAACCCTGCTCCGCTTGCTTCTGTTCTCTGGTTGGATGATCAGCTTGAATCATCCGTTAAGCTTGACTCTATCATCACTGTGAGTTTCATTTGCCAACTTGCTTCTGAAGTTTTTCAGAGAAGTTTGTTAGGGTTCTAAGTGAAAATTGCGCTTCTGGTTGAGAAATGTCAGTGGTAAAATAAATGTGACATCTTGTGATGGTTAATTATCTGATAGTTTTCCACTGTGTAATGAACTGTCTCTTGCCTTTTTTCTACTTGGGTGTCTAAATGACTTTTGTTTTTAATAAATAGGTTGTTGATGCCAAGAACCTTCCGTACCAGCTAAAGATGCAGCGCGACTCTTCCTCCTTCCCTGAAGCTTATTTACAAATAGCTTTTGCGGTAAAAATTTTTTTTACTTGCATTAGCAAATTCTTTAATTTCTTTTCGATGAACTGATGATTTCCTTCTTATGCTGATACTTCATAGACTCACTACCTTGGATAGTTGATCCAATGGCTGTTAGGACTACTAACATTGTTACTTATCTCTCCTTTTAGGATGTTGTGATTCTGAATAAAGTTGATCAAGCTTCTGCAAACCAGCTGGAGGAACTTGAGAAGGAGATGCGTAGTATCAATTCCCTCACAAAAATTATTCGTTCCACCCGGTGCCAAGTAGAGCTGTCCATGATACTGGACTGCCAGGCGTATGATTCTGAAGTAAATTCCCATTTCACTTTGCTGATCTGTAATTAATCATGTGACGTGATATGCTAAAATAGAGGATAATTTTTCTCGTAATCATTTTCAGCATGTTGCTCATTTGGAAGCATTACTGGAGGAAAATAGATCTCTGACTACCGAAGAACTTCATGATGTTGGTGTGAGAACCATCTGTATCTCCGAAAAGCAGAAGTTAGATCTTGACAAGGTACTAAATCTTCTTTGAAATCAGAACACTGTCCGTGAAACTGCACAGTTGGTTTGAGTTTCTAAATTGTTAATCGAGCTTTACCCTGCAAGTTAATCAATTATGGTGTTCAGCCAACTGTTCAACAGTTGCTCTCTTTTGCATTTCTTTTTCCGATATTCCTTCTTCCTGCCATTACAACCAAGTTGAAAGATTGCATTTTCTCATAGACAACGGCTTCATTAATTGCTTTTACCGCGAGATGATCCTTGTCACGTCTTTACCCTTGTGTCATTGTCTTAGGTTCGCACTTGGCTGGAGGAGATTCTTTGGGATAAAAAGTATAGCATGGATATTTATCGGTGCAAAGGGGTTTTAAACATTAAGAACTCAGATCAACTTCACACGTTGCAGGTACTGCTCCATTTCTAGCGCATCATTAACACACCTGTATACTTGATTGTAATCTTTTTTGCACATTTTGATGTTGCAGGGTGTGAGGGAAATTTATGAAATTGTCCCGGCTCGTGAATGGAGAAAAGATGAAACTGAAATGAGCAAAATAGTATTCATAGGTTTGAACATTTCTCCTTGGGTTCTTTTATTTGGGTTGAATTGGTTGGACTTTTTGATGATGGGTGATGTTTTTTATGCAGGTAAACTGTTGAATCAAGAAGTTCTTCGCGATTGCCTAAGAGATTGCACTGCCTGAAGTTGCTCAGTCCTGAAAAAGTCATTTTGTAAACCCGCCACGGGCGAAATACTAGTAATTAACTAAAGAGGAGAATTGGGTGTTAGAACGTTACAAGTCTTTTTTTTTTTTCTTTTGTAACATCAAGAACACCACCAGATAGTGAACCTTATTAGTCGTTGTTTTGTAGTAATTTTCTCAGAATAATAATTTTATTAATGAAAGGTGAATAGATCCACCGAAAAGTTGAAACTTGTTAACGAAAAAAAATGCCATCAATTTTATTCTCTTAGGATAAAATTTATTCATCAAATCTCGACATTAACATGGTTATTGTTAACACAAATATCCACTTTTTCCCGTGTTTGTGTGTGCATGATCAGGTAAAAATAATCAACCCTATTTGTTTCGTGTTTTAATATTTCCAAACAGAAGGTTTTGGAAAGCTAATTACAGAATGCTTTAGTAGTATTAGTAATTAATTTAGGTATATAAAAACTATAAAGAAGCCAATGTTTGAATAACGTTTTGTTTTAGTTTTTTATTTGAATTTGAGAGGAGATTTAAAATAAAATTCAGTGACAATTTTTGGAAAGTATTATAGAATAGTGACTAGACTTAAAACTTTACAATAGTTTAGTGACCATCGGTACTAAACTTTACAATAGTTTAAAAAATAAATTAAATTAATATTTGAATAATGTATTAAAATTTGTGTTTAAGGGGTAAAATGAGACAAAAAGTAAAATAAAACGACAAACAATCAAGGAATCGTTTTGTTATTAGGGACGCGTCCGCTCAAGGCTTTTGAGTAAAAAGTGAAACTGGATTCTCCTTGGAAACAAAAGAGAGCTGCTTCAACTTATTCTTGCAAAAAGACTGGACTGGACTTTTAGTTCAGCAACAAACATAAGGAGTTGAAGAATTCATCTCCTCTGAAAGATTGCAAGACTCGATTTTTAGTTATTTTGAAGGTAAACAGTGTTGAGGAATTGATCTCCTCGGCAGATTGCAGATTGCAGGTAAATGGCATGGAACTGATATTCAATTTTTTTATGTCAAAATTTTGTCTTTGTGCTCTCAGTTTCATCCTCACGGCTAGTGGTTTATGAATCTTGCTGTGCGGCACATGTTAATCCGCTGCGACGTGTTTGATGAAATAACTAAATGAATGTTGGGAATTTGATTTCTATTTAACCCTAGCTTCTTGTGATTATTTGTTGTGAAATTAAACCTTGGGTTTTCAATTATTTGCCGCCCTGAGTAAACATTATTGATGTGGACACACCCTTCTTGTTATATGTTATGGATTCATAGCTTAGGTTCCCAAACAACAGGAATCAAGGTATGACCGGAAGTTTGTTCTGTTGTAAATCGAACGGGTATCTTGCATTCGGTTGGGTACTTGGATATGTTTTGTCCTTACTTCTATTGTTGTTGTAGCTTCAATTCTTTCGTTGAGTGCTTCTTCAAACATGACTTCACTTTTGTTAAATTTGTTCTTCCATGTTCCCGCCTGAGTGTGAATAGACCTTACTGTAATAATGAAGAATAGATTCTTTAGTTACACAAAAGAATCTGTTCTAGCCGTAAAAATTCTAATACAGTATTATGCTTGTTAGATGTACTGGTTTAAATCCTTGAGATTTTCTCATATGCGCAGTTCAACTTGTCTGCAGATTATTGACATTGTCTTGAAGTCGAAATCCTTTGTTGGGATGGCATTGGTTGTTATCTGTGGCCAACCATGTAGTGGGAAGTCGACTGCCGCAACCTCTCTTGCTGAAGCTCTTAAGGAAACAGAGTCGAAACCATTAGTCAGAATTATAGATGAAACTGCTTTTCATCTTGATCGCAACCAAAGTTATGCTAACATGCCTGCTGAAAAGAACTTGAGAGGGGTACTGAGGTCTGAAGTTGACCGATCTTTGTCTAAAGATAACATTCTTATCGTAGATTCGTTAAACAGCATAAAGGGTTACAGATACGAGCTGTGGTGTTTGGCTCGCGCAGCAGGAATCAGGTATTGTGTGCTCTTCTGTGATGCCGATGAAGCCTGCTGCAGAAAGTGGAATGAAGAACGCCGGGAAAAACAAGAACCTTCCTACAATGACGATATTTTCGAAGATCTGGTGAGAAGGTTTGAGACACCAGAGAGAAGAAATCGTTGGGATTCACCTTTGTTTGAGTTATGGCCAGCAAGGGAAGGAATCGAAAAGTCTTCCGGTGCTATTGTTGATGCTGTTACATATCTGACCAAGAAAGTCGACTCAAAAACCAGAGATGTCAAAATTCTACAGCCAACTATAGCTACTCAGACTAATCGGAGTTCAGAGGCAAATTCTCTTTATGAGATGGATAAGGCTACACAAGAAGTGATCAATGTTGTCATAGAAGCCCAGTCTAAAGCGCTTGGTGGTCCTATCAATAACTTGTCACTCGGGCCTCAATTACCTAGCATCAGCATTTCACAGCCTGTTGGGTTGCCAGAGCTTCGCAGGCTGCGACGAACTTTCTTAAAATTAACCGGTCAATCCAGTTTAAGTGGTCGCCCTCCACCTGCGGATGCAGATAGTGCAAAGAGAATGTTTGCAGATTATTTAAACAGGGAATTAGGATCTGTTTAGAGTTTGATACGACGCTTCTCCTTATAATTGGGAATGCCCGGTATGAAATTTTCGTGTTGTGTTTTATGTGATTCTGTAACATGATTTTTTGCAGGTTTTAGTGTTTTCTGGTTTTATCAGCCCTATCATATCTTTTTGTCATGTTCTACTTTTTGTATTTTGCAACCCATATTTTTTTTTTTATGGGTAGAAGCAACCCATATTCATGTTGCTTATCGATTCATGGTGAAGATGGTCTTATAAATATGTCTTAATACACATGGCACAACTCATTTTGCAAGGGATTTTTCTTGGATCATGAGCTGTTTTTAAGTTAAAGAAAACCAATTGCTCTTTTGTCTGCTTTAAAGTCAGATGCTTGCATTAGCTTGACGGGTAAGATTGTTAGACTAACAAACCTACCACTGTTTTCCAGAAGATTATATTAATAATCCATTTGGTGTAAACCAGCTACGAACTTGACCACTGCTTCTTCTACTTCATTATGTGTTTTTTTTTTAAATCCTTTTGGTGGTTTTGATGAAAGGAAGTAATCTTTTGGGTATTTGATGAAAGGAAAGGATGAGGAAAAGTTGATGTTTGGTGATGATGGGTTGGTCCAGAATCAACATTATTATTATTATTTTTTTATATAGATTGAAGGCAGAGTGGTGGTGTACCATTATAGTAGTTGTTTTTTTTTTTTTTTTTGTTTTTGGTTGGTGACGTCTAAAACAAATACTATAAAAATGAAAGTGTTTTTGGTGCTGAATTCTATAGTGCTCCAAATGGAATGTCATCACACACGAACGCACTGTGATGTTTTTACCCAATGATTTGTCCACTTCCTGACCAATGCCAAAGCCAAGTTATATAAGATCCCATCCTTTTTTACCTCTTCTAATTTCTGCATTTTGAAAACATTTAGAAACAAAATAAATAAATAAGCTAAAGAAGAGATTGCATTCTTTCCTATGAAAAAAAAAAAAAAACAACTAAAACTAACACTTCGAAAAATCCCTAAATTAGTTCCCCCTTTCTGTATAAATCCATTGATTAAGAGAGCATTAAAAGCTTAGTAATGCATCTCTTAAGTTGAGTTGTTCCATAAATGAGATTCGTACGAAATATAAATACAGAAAATAGTTGATATATGTTTCATGAATCAGTCAATATCTTTAGATTCTGAAAATGATTACAACATACCAAAAGAAAAATGTCAATTTTTGTTATTAAAAAATAGATAAGAGTCGCATTCAAAAAAACAAAAAACAAAAACTGAAAAAGGATTACTATAGACCAAAAGAAAAATGTCAATTTTCATTAATCAAAAAATTAATAAGAGTCACATTCTTAAAAAAAAGAACCAAAAAAAAACACGTTGTGTTGATGAAGAAGAGATGAAGATCAACATGAGAAATAAGATAAAGAGTTTATCATCTCTTGGCCAAGTAAAAATCCATTTGGCATCAGCATCATCATCATTTATTATTTATTATTATCAGCATAACGTATAAGTCCAGTAACCTCAAAACCAAAAAGTAAAAGGAGATAAACCAAGTTCAAAAAAGTTCCATCAAGAAGAATTCTTGATTTTCAATTATTCTTTTAATAAATGTGGTACCAAAAATCAACTAAAAAGAAAAAAAAAAAGTGTCATATCCAGCTCACCAAAAGACCATTCTTTCACAACAAATAACCAGCTTTTCTTTAATTTTTTTTTGTGTTCATCCAAATCCAATGATTTAAAGATTATACTAATAATTTCCACTCAAATAAAATTGCTATACATCAAAGATCCCCATTCACTAATAGGAGTACAAAGAAGTGATAGTTAAAAAAAAAGGGTAAAAAAAAAAAATGGCTTAACTGCAAATAAGGAAGAAGTACAGAAACGCAACTCAAATTTCACACACATACACACACACAGACAATTAATGAGAGTCATTTGTTTTTGTGTGTTTTTGTTTGTTGGTGTCTCTTTCTAAAATTGCGAGCTTTATCAGAAGGAATTGGATCTGAAGTCTGAACCTATTACTAGTGCTAAATTGCCACCAACATACTGCCACCACCCTACTGCAATTTTATACAAACAAAACCCACAACATTGACTATTTTTCCCCTTCCTAATTATAGAGAAGATTCAATTCACCGCTCCCACAAAAAAGGCTGGGAAAAAACCAAAAAGCTGCCTTCTTGCTCACCATAGCCCCAAAATGTCAATGGTGAATCTGAACTCTGTGTAGCATTTGCCAACGGTCCTTCCAACGTACATACACAATTATTATCTGTCAACTTTAACGACAAGGTGATTAAAAGAGATGCCCTTTTGTTGCTTTTGTGTTTTGCTTTTTGATTGCCATGATTCTGGGATTTTTCCACGTGGATCTGATCTGGGTTGGGATCTGAATTTCTTCTTTTTTGCTTCTTCGGGCGAGTGAGTGGTAGTTTGGATTTAGGAGTTTGATTGTCATTGTCAATTGGGTTAAAGTTCGTTTCTTGTGTGGTTATTTTTTTAGTTGTTGAAAATTTGGGTTCTTTTGCAGGTTGATCTGAGAGCAGCGGTATTCAATTTTGTTGAAGTTATTGATTGAGGGTACGGAATTGCCTCCAGCGAAGAATTTACATCTGTTTCTGCGCCAGAGACGCTTGGATTTTTGAAGTTTGAAGGAGTGGAAAAAAAAAACTTCTTTTGCCATTGGGGCGGTTTCGTGATCTGGTATCTTCATTTGTGATGTAGGTTACTGAGACGGAAGTCTTTCTTTGACATTAATTATGTTGACTTCACTACATAGGATTGCTGTGACTTGAGCCTAAAAAGTTTGGTTGCTCAAATGTTAGTAGGAATTGCATGGGTTTCTGGAAATATAAATGGAAGACTGTATTTAATGAGAGGATCACTCTGGTTGTAGTTCTTGGAGGTTTAAGTTGAAAGTGAAGTCCGGAAATATAAATCATTCTTTGTTTGGGGGTTTAGCAAAACTTGGACATGAGAAGCCCTTGGCTAAAGAGATTATCTTTATTTTTTGGGCCTAGACCGCCACTCAACTGGTTGCTGTTATTTCTAGTGAGTATAATTGTGCTAATTGCACTTTTGGGGTCTTCTTCTTCGACTGCTTTCCACTCTGTTACGCCATATGTGAAACCTGAAAGTTACAGAAAGCTGAAGGAGCAAGCAACCAGTGATTACTTGGAGTTGAGAACTCTATCTGCAGGGGTTAATAAGCTCCGGGATGTTGGTCTTTGTGGAAAGGATAGAGAGAATTATGTGCCTTGTTATAATGTTTCTGCAAATATACTAGCTGGATTCAAAGATGGGGAGGAGTTTGATCGGCATTGTGAAGTTTCCAACGATCAACAGCATTGTCTAGTTCGTCCTCCTAAGGACTATAAGATTCCTTTGAATTGGCCCACAGGGAGGGATGTTATCTGGAGTGCAAATGTGAAGATATCCAAAGACCAGTTTCTGTCATCTGGTACCATGACAAAGAGGTATATCCTATGTTCGTAGTAATTTATTTGTACCAAGTCCATTTTACAATTGAGTTCTCTATGGTGGGAAGTTCTACAGATATTTTCATTGAGATGTTTTCTATTTGTAATGTTTATAGGTTGATGTTAGTTGAAGAAAATCAAATTGCTTTCCACTCAGAAGATGGGATGGATGATGTCAAAGATTACTCCCACTTAATAGCAGACATGATTGGACTTGCTGGTGATAATGAATTCTATCAGGCTGGTGTAAGTGATGATTTCAATGATGGTTTGTTTGTTCTGTGTTCTGGTTTTCTATCTTTCTTTTGAGAAATATTTCTGCTGCAGTCAAATCTGAGTGTCTTGTGTCATTTGCAGATACGCACTGTCTTAGATATTGGCTGTGGGTTTGGAAGCTTCGGATCTCATTTGCTCGCTCTCAATATAATGGCTGTTTGTACGGCATCATATGAGTTGACTGGTAGCCAAGTTCAGTTGGCCCTTGAAAGAGGTCTTCCTGCTATCATTGGCAACTTTATTTCAAGACAGCTTCCTTTTGCTTCTTTATCATATGACATGATACACTGTGCCCAGTGTGGTATCGTTTGGGACAAGAAAGGTATGTTTGTATCAGGCCTGGTGTTGTACAAGCATAGCATGGTCTGTTTAGTTCCATGTTTCGCTTATGCAGTTGACAAACAATGTTTATCTTTTCCCCACTTATGGCCTTATCATTTTTGCTCTTGTTTGTGAGATTACGCATAAAATAATCCTCTTTGACCTTGGGATTCTCATACTCTGCTACAGATGGGTTGTTCCTTATCGAAGTTGATCGTTTGCTTAAGCCAGGGGGTTACTTTGTTTTAACCTCCCCCATCAGCGGGCAGCATGGAAGTTCCTCAACTTTAAAAAAGGGAAGCATGGCAACTCCAATTGAGGAACTTGCACAAAAGATGTGTTGGAAATTGTTAGCCGAGCAAGAAGAGACTTTTATCTGGCAGAAGACTTCAGATGCTCAATGTTACACATCAGGGTAAGACTAGTGAGAAAATGCAATTTGTTTTCCCTTCGCATGTGAAATAGCTGTTTTCGGAAATGCTTCTACATAGAGTCAGCCTGAATCAGCTATGACTTCAGCGTACTGTTTCCCTTTTGTTTTTGCCACTATAGAATTCTGAACGCCGTCCTCTCCACCCTCTTGTTTTAAGACAAAAAATGGAGGGGCAAAATAAAATTATATTTTGATTCATTCTAGTCCTTCGTGCAATTATGTTTTGGGTCATAATGCAGTATCCATGATTTCTTGACACTGATTTTGCAGGCATATTGATGTACCACTATGTAAGGGAGACAATTCTCAGTCATATTATCAGCCATTGGTAAACTGTTTAAGTGGAAGAACCAGCAAACGATGGAATCCCATCCAAAACAGATCCTCTGATTCTTTAAACTCTGCTGATCTCGAAGTTTATGGAAAGTTTTGCCCTTAGTATTTTCATTATGTTTTCTGTATTGTTGTATTACATTTCTTGTGGCCTACTACTCCTTTAAGTGTTTGGGTAATCATATATTGATATAAGATATTATGGAACAGGAGTTCTTCCTGATGATTTCTCAGAAGACTTGGAGTTCTGGAGATCATCTTTAAGAGACTATTGGTCTCTGTTATCTCCTCTTATATTCTCTGATCATCCAAAGAGGCCAGGTGAAGAAGAACCGTTACTTCCATATAACATGGTTCGGAATGTGATGGATATGAACGCACGTTATGGGGGTCTCAATGCTGCATTATTGGAAGCTAGGAAATCAGCTTGGGTCATGAATGTGGTGCCAGTTGGAGCAGATGATACATTACCTCTTATACTTGACCGAGGATTTGCTGGTGTCTATCATGACTGGTAACGTGTTCTTTTGATGCGCTTTGTCTAAGCTATGTTAATACTTTGGGGTATCATATCATAAACTAGGGCTTTGTTAGGTTCCTTTTTTTACTATAAGTTTAATGCTATCTAAAGAAGCCAGAATTTATAGGCGATCTGAAGCATTGCTCAATACGATATAACTCACACAGACGATTGCTGAGGATTTGATTTGATTTTCGTAGTGTAAATTTGCTGGTTGGTTACATTAGTTGGGATCTCAGTTTTATTCTAGGGCATAATTGAAGTTTTTGCTTGAAAATTGCATTGATTTAGCTGTCTTCTTGTGCATGATGAAAGTTTTTGCTTGAAAATTGAATTATTTTTTAAATGAAAATATTTGTTTGGTAGATAGTGATGAAGATTCAGTTGGTCTGAAAACAGATACACATTCACAATCTATTCCGATTTCCAAATTGAGTAATGAAAGTTGTAAAGCTGTGCATGCTACAATATCTGAAACTTTGATTTGGTTTGTATTATCTGGACTTATCCTGGTTTGTCTGGTCTGTTTGGACCTTCCGTTCCATCATTTCCCATTTAGTCTGGGGTCTCTGGCTGTTTATATTGACGTTCAGACATTTTGGTTGCAGGTGTGAGCCGTTTCCCACGTATCCTCGAACCTATGACTTGCTTCATGGCAGTAACCTTCTGTCGCGTCTTACTGAAAAGGGTTGTAGCATGGTAGACTTGCTTTTTGAAATGGATCGCATCCTGCGTCCTGAGGTAATAGCTAAATCCCAATCTTTCACGGTATACCTACATTTCCCTCTGCCTCAATTATTCTTGGTTTTGATAATTTGAAACCAAGAAGTGTTCAGCAATGAGGGATATACTCTTCATGTTTCCAACTGTTTGTTCCCCTAAGTGTAATAGGCATTCCTGACATGTGAAACTTTTGTCCCATCACAGGGTTGGGTTATTCTTTCTGATAAAGTTGGTCAAATAGAGAAAGCACGGTCGATTACTACCCAGATACGCTGGGAGGCCAGAGTAATTGATGTTGAGAATGGGAGTGACCAGCGTCTTCTTGTATGTCAAAAGCCGTTCACAAGAAAATGATTATATCTAGCTATAGATAATCCTCATAAATCTTACCGCCCAGGCCTTTTAACAATCTGGTAATTCTTCTAGATGCTATGTTTTTGTGCAAGCTTTTCTGCATGTTAATTTTTCCTTCTTTCCTTTTACTTGACAATATGGGTGTGTGACCTATGTTTAGCTATATTCTGTGGCAGGGCGCGAGCTGCAACACAAGGTATATACAGTATCTGTTTGGTGAACAGATCAATCAGGGCGCTGCCACGAAGATGAATGAGAAAATTTTGCAAGATGTAGAGTACATAAATATTGGCTGAGGAATTCCCCAGTCCAAAGAAAGAAATTTTTTCCCAACTCCTAGCAAAGAAGTTTGTAGTTATTCATTTTCACCTCATTTTTTTGTGGATTTCATATTGTTTGATTGATTATGTAGTTTGATGTCATTTGTACTGAAGACAACTGCTCTATCCAAGGTGAATGCTGCAAGGCATTCAATTGTAAGATTGAAGAATCGAGATCATTAAAGTGACACCATACCACTTCTTGATTGGCCTTTTTTTCCTTGTAAATAACAAACTTAAAGATGAGAAAATGTCATCTCATACTCTTGGATTGTGGCTCATTTTCCTGTTATTTCTCAATATTTGCAGTAACTTATTTACATTATACCAATTCATATCATAAGCAAATTAGTACAGAAGAACACAGAGCTGCAATCCTTCATTCTATCTTTTGTACAAATACAATACTGGTCAGAACAATGTGATTCCTATTAGACAAAATGATTGTATAGATTCTGGTTAAGGATAGTACTCCAGTATAAACTGGTATCTGCCAAATTGCAGACTCTGAGTTTGTCAGGAATCAGGATAGTGCACTTAAAAGTACACACAAACTGGATAAATCTAACAGTTCCTACTGCACTACATTGTCGAATATTCTCGCGAATCATCTCTGCATTCATGTTTTGGCTCTCAATAATTATCTCTACTTCTTCTCCGATCCCTGGTTGCCATTTTCTCCCCATACCTAGAAAATATATCGGCTAAATCAAACAATCCCACTTCTTTTAATTTCTTTGCCATATCCTCAAACATGAACACACCTTCCTCATTTGAAAAATAATGCAGAAACCTATTGTAATCAAATCTTGGCACTTCTACTCCTCTGTTCAAGACTTTCTCCACTCCTCTGTTCAAGACTCTCTCCACATATTTGGTAGCTTCCAAGGACTTGCCGGCTTTTACCAATCCTCCAACAAAAATTGTATCAAAATTGACCAATGGATCGGATCCCTTTCGTCCTCGCTTGCCCAAATGTCCTTGCAGCAACATAACATATGTATGCATAGTAGGCTCACATCCCCTTTTTATCATCTCCCTAAACACTTGAGTAGCCTCCTTAGGCCTTTTCAATTTCAAAAGTCCCTTGATCAACCCATGATAAACACTGATATCCGGCTTTTCAATTCCTTCAACAATCTTATAACCCTCGTTCACCCTTCCTTTGATCATGAACCCATAAACCATAGATGCCAAAGTGTCGCTATCGGCTTGAATGCCTCTTTCACGCATTTCCTCAAACACCATGTAACCTTCCCCCAGCTTGCCCCTCTTGCATAACCAATTGATCACCAGCCGGTAAGTCGAAAGCCCCAAATCGTTCATCCTCCGCACTCTCATTGACTGAAACAGCTTCAATCCATCACTAAAGTTGTTGTTCTTGAAAAGGGTCTCCAACATTGTCTCAACAGTCGCAACATCAGGATCAATCCCTTGATCCGCCATTAAATTCCACAGTTTGGAGGCCTCAAACAAACTCCCAACATCACAATATCCATAAATCAACCACCTGTAAGTAGTCCCATCTGGTCTAATCACCTTTCTCAATTTCACAACCACATGATTAGCCTCCGCAGCCAGCTTAGACCTACACAAAGCCTCAACAACCTTGTTCAAATTCTCGGCACTGTAAACATACCCAAACCCATTCATTACATGAAAAATCTGAACACATTTCCACAGTTCCCTAGCTGAAGCTAAAACCTTTGACGCAATTATAAAAGTTTTAGTGTTCACCAAACCGAGACGCCCAATTTCTTGAAGCAATTCCCACAGGAGGTCAATGTTTCTCGATTTCCCAACCACGTCGAGCAATTTGTTGAATGTGGTGGAGGTATGACTGAAGTGGGGTTGCTTTTGAGAAAACTGGTGAAATTTGAAAACGGGTCTCCATGAATATGGGAATTTGTCGCAAACCTGGAGGAAGAATTCGTGAGTGAGTTGAAACGGAACGTTTTGGAGGTTGTTATGGAGTCTGGAATCAGGGGAGTTCTGTTGTTGATAGAGGATTGTGCATACTCTGAGGAGTTGGGCTTCGTTCACTGGCGGTATTGAGTTATTACTGGGAGGAGAAGTGGTTGCGTTTGTTGTGCTGATGGCGGATGACGCGGCGCCGCCGGTGGTGTTTAAGGTGCAGAGGTGGCTGCGGAGGTAGGGAGAAAGGGTAGCGATTGTTGGTGAGAGAGTTTTTGCTCTGAGCATTTTTGGGGATATTCAAATGGAAAGGAAGCCAAGAGGAATGGCATAAATTGAAGACTAGAATTCGTATTTAGTAAAAATTATAAGGACTTGACTTGCAAATATATATTCTGCTTCTAAACAATTACCATTCCAAATAGAGCTTTAAGATTTGTAATAAAACAAACTCAATGTAAATTCTTTTTAAAACTTATGACAAGCTCATTTTTTCCCTTAAATTTCAATAATTAAGCGACTTATTACCGGGAGGTCGAGTGTTCGATTTTCACTGGGGCAATTCAATTTTTTTTTAAAAAAAAAAGACTTATAACGGAGAAAGTACATTAACTGGAAAAAAAAATTGTTGGTTTTTATCACCAGATGACCAGAATACACGTAACTAAGGAACAAATATAGTTAAATAACCTGAGCAATATATTAGGTTTTGATGAACAATGGAAATCAAAGTTTCATATTCGTCAAGAAGCCTAGAAAAGGAAGAAATATTATCAATTTTAAGGGTAACAATTTATAGAGCATCTAGAATGTTGGTCAGCAAAAGAAAAAAAAAAAGAAAAAGATGGGAAAAAAAAAATAGAAAACGCGACAACAGACAACCTAGGCATATAATGGTCAAAACAAAAACGAAAAATCCAAATTCCCCACAGAAAATCAACAATGTCAGATTTTGGATTCGCACGTGTTTTTAAATTTGGTAGTTTCTTTTTCTTTTTTTTTTTCCCGTTAAAATGTGAAAAATTGAAAAAGAAAAATGGGAAAACATGACCAGTATATTTCTCCTAATCCAACGGTCCAGATCCGGTATTTCTGCAGCCCCCAAATAAAACCAACCACCATTTTCCCCCCCTTCTTTCTCAACCTCCATAAATTCTTCCCTCTCCCCTCCTTTTTATTATTTTTTTTTTCTTGCCATTTTTTACTTCTTTTTTTCAGTCGATCCCTTCCTAGTTTCTACCCTTTTTCGTGTTATATTATTTCTTTTGATTTTATTTTTTGTTAAATAGCGTAGAGAGATTATTGTGATTGTTAATCGCCCTATTCAACAATGTCGACTGAAAAGGAGAGAGAGACTCATGTTTACATGGCCAAGCTCGCTGAGCAAGCCGAGCGCTATGAAGGTAATTTATTTTCTACATTTCTTTTATTTAGCGTTTTTTTTTTTTTTATTTTTTATCGTCGATTCGTTATAGACCCGTAATTCATGCATTTTGCTCATCTGGATTGGTGTTTGATTTTTTTTTTACATGCTGTGAATATTCGTGACCAAAATTTCTTGAAATGTGAAATGGATGCTGCTAATGTTTTAAGAATTTATCGGAGGATTTTGAATGGATGGCTGATGTTGGTTATGGTTCCCTTAATTCTGTGAAGCATTTATTTGTAATACTGTTCTGCTCTCTCTCTCTCTCTCTCTCTCTCTCTCTCTCTCTCTCTCTCTCTCTTTTCTTTTTTACTGCAAAATTTACCGAATGATCAAGAAAAATCAACCCCCTCTTTGTTGTATGTTCAACTTAAAGGGGGGGTGGGTTTGTGGTATTGCGTTTAAGTAATTACCTTTTGGTTCTAATTTGTTGGTCTTTCAATCCCCTCTTTGTATTGGTAGAAATGGTTGAGAGCATGAAGCAAGTTGCAAAACTTGATGTTGAGCTGACCGTGGAAGAGAGGAATCTTCTATCTGTTGGGTACAAGAATGTTATTGGTGCCCGCAGAGCTTCATGGCGGATCATGTCCTCTATCGAACAGAAGGAGGAGTCTAAGGGAAATGAGCACAATGTTAAACTCATCAAAGACTATCGCCAGAAGGTTGAGGATGAGCTCACTAAGATTTGCAGTGACATCCTCACAATCATTGACGAGCATCTGATACCATCCTCTGGCTCCGGAGAAGCCACTGTTTTTTACTATAAGATGTGTGCCATTTTGTCCCTTCCTAATCTATTTTTTACTTAATGCTAGAACCTTTCATGAAGGAGTCGTAGTTAAAATCTTCTTTTAGCACTTCATCTCTACTTATGAAATGAATGCCATAAAGAATTCTTAGGTTTATAGACATTTTCATTTGATTAAAATTTTAGTGTGAAACTTAATGTCAGACATCCTACGAGAGACCAAAGTAGATAAGTAGTTTATGAATTGTAATACCAAATATTGGACTGACCTTTGTTCTGGTGCCCTTTCAATATAGGAAAGGTGATTATTTCCGATATCTGGCTGAGTTTAAGACTGACCAAGAGAGAAAAGAAGCTGCTGAGCAGTCACTGAAGGGCTATGAGGTGTGTTTACATTCTATGCTCCCTATATATATAAGCCAATTTTACATTACTCATTGCACACAGATAAATTTCAGTCTCTAGCCATTCGTTTTACTTGGTTTGTATCAATTTATCGCTAGGCTGCTTCTGCAACTGCCAACACGGATCTTCCTTCAACTCACCCAATTCGTCTTGGGCTTGCTTTGAACTTCTCTGTGTTCTACTATGAGATTATGAACTCTCCTGAAAGGTAATTTTCCTAATACTATGACTATGATCATAGAACTTTGTCTGTGACTCTTATTGAGGATTGCATAAAGTATGCTGTTTATCACTTTGCAGGGCTTGCCACTTGGCTAAGCAAGCTTTTGATGAGGCTATTTCAGAGCTGGACACATTGAGTGAGGAGTCATACAAAGACAGCACCTTGATTATGCAGCTGTTGAGGGACAATCTCACTCTCTGGACCTCTGATCTGCCAGAAGATGGCGGTAAGTAAACATATAAGAAGAGAAAGTAGGATTAACTCATCCCTCCTTCCAAAATACTTCCAACATCATCCATTCTGCACTTTTTGAAACCTGATATAAGATCCAACTTCATGGTAGTATGAATTTACAGTTATGCTTCTGAGAAATTAGATTCTTGTCATGTTAGTATTGGTCAAAAGTATTCATAACGTAGAGCTCAGATTCTTACATATCTTCAACCATCTGTCTCTGTTCAGGTGAGGATAATCCAAAAAGTGAAGAATCCAAGCCAGCAGAGGCTGCTGAGGTTAATAATGAATCATTTCATACCTCCAAATAATATTACCTACTTACTTAGACACCTGATCCGTATCTTTTCCGCAGCATTGAGGCATACTAAAGAGCTCTGCATTCAGTCATTAGATACACAAGCACTCGGAAAAGGTCTTTCAAGTCAGCTCTCAATCAGGCTTTGAAATTTTGTCAATCTATTCGGATCCATCACCAAGACAAGAAGACTCTCTTAAGTTTACATCTCAAAATGCGCTTTGCCTTTTAGTTAAATTGCAGCTCATACCCCTATCTTCTTCGTGTAACCTTTTAAATCTTTTCGTGGAACATATTACTCAGTGACAGAATATATACATACATATATTGTCTATCATGTTCTTTCTTTAATCGCAATCTTTCTTATCCTTTTTCGAAGGCATCAAATTTCGAATTGCACTAAGTTAACGTGAAAGTCTGATTTCTCAATTAGGGAGCATTTTACAACCCGACAAACGAGAATTTGTGCGTTTAAATATCATGAAGAATAAGGTGGTGCCAGAGGCAACTCCAAAAAATGAGTTCATCAGAACGGGAATCTCTTTAATAAAGCATCATACGTAAAGCTCAATCTATTGTAAAGCTAAAGCTCCATTAAGCAAATAGACACTACCTCGTATCTATGTTATTATAAGGTCAATGTCCCAACCTTTACCGAATCAACTAGGCAAAACTTGGCAAACCAGTGTTACACCTGAAGGGCCAATAGGACCCAGTCCCCCATTCAATCTTGAAATTGTTGTATCGATACTTCAAATATTCAAGTACGATTCAGATTAGAAAACATAGTCTCATTTATAAAAATCCAACTGATATAAGTTATTCTGGAGCTTTTACAATGTACAAGATACAACTTAAACCAACAGCAAAACCACAAAATCTAAAAGATCTCTATACACCAAAAACTTGCTAATCAAGAGTCCTCCTTTACAAAAAAACTTTTTGGCAAACTAAAATCTTCCTGTTGACTAAGGAATTCTGAGTCCTCATCATCTGGTTTCTGAAGAGAGCAGAACAAAATAAAGAATAAATGACTTGATAAAATTGTTGAATTAGAGCTTTGGCTAAAGTAGTCCTCAGTGGTAAAGTGCAATACAACAGATACTGAATTTAGATGCTCATGTAAACAAGAAGAACAAAACCCCATACAGACGTGCTTACATGTTGCAGAAAAGAAACAGAAATAGCTCCTAGCATGTGTAATTCTAAATTTTTCGCCTGGCAATCTTAGATTCCCTATATGCATTAGAAGCACAGAACTGAATGACCCAGTGACGCCCTCAAAATCATTTCACCAACTGAGCACAAAAATAACGATAATTGACTTCCAGCTAAATCAGACAGGTATTAACTTGGTATGCATCTGCAATAAGATGTTAAACTAAGAAATTATATGATGGCCCCAAAAATGATAATGACATCGTTATATATACTCACCATCATTTCCAAGTTATAGAATCGATCCAGCAACTTCAAAACATCGGCAGAAGAAAATTGCCGATTGCAGCTGTGAAGCATAGGCTAAAATATAAATTCCATGATGATGATATTTTAAGGGGAAAAAAGAACAAAAGAAAAGACACAGAAGAAGGACGGCCGTAAAGCACAACAGACCTTTTCCGGAGGTATTCGGTCAAACCATAAAGAACAAAATGACGATGCACCCCTGCAAGAAAACCGGTGTTACAAATGCCCAACTCCTCAAAAATATAACTATGGCCTTCTTATTCACCAGCATTTGCAATGGAAATTTTGTTATTTTCATATAACTACATGAAAGCACTCAAGTATACGCTTGTATAATCAGACCGTCATCAACAATGAAATGCATTATCTGTAAGGAATCAAGTTACAATTAAGGAACCAAACAACAACCACAGGATATTACGCTAAAATGTTATCATAAAATATACTACAAGAGGTTGCTGAATACAGAAGCTATATTAAATTGGATGCCAATCTCTGGAAGATATTGACTTTTACAACAAAAAAAAAGGTAAAACAGAGACCAAATATACAGACATTACTTTTGGTTTAAGCAATTATACAACCAATTAAGAATAATTTGATTCATTAATGGAATCAAAACACTTAGAACTTCATCCCTCCTTACTTCCCTATCCAATTCTTACACTGCAGACATGTGAGCATAGAAAACTCTGTCCCTTGTCCCAAAAAGTTCACATAAAATTTTTCCCTGTTTTAATTAAAGTCTCACTCAGCTTTGAGTTAAAAATTAGAAAAGCCCAAAGAAACAGCTTTTCAGGCACAAGGGCTACCCGATTCACAGAGAATAAACGGATATGAGATTCTTTCTGAAAGACAAATCCTTTCAATTACACGTTGAAATGACAAATATCACGAAATAAATCACACAAGCTTCTGATTTTTATTTTTTATTTTTTAAAAAAAGAAGAAGAATTAAAAGGGCCAGTGAATTGCCTCCTAATTTGACTGGAGGATAAATTTCCAGAGCTTCCAATAACTTGAGTTCCAATTCCACGTCCGAATTGTCCTGTGGAAATCACCAACAAGAAGAAACAAAAATTCAGAAATTAATGTTGCATGTACTTTGAAAAATTGTAATGAAACAAAGTTACAACAAATACCTTTTGCTTGGAAGAAGGGGGAGGTTTGCAAGGGGAATGCACAGATAACCCATCTTGCTCAGGTTCCTCTTCCTCGTCATCATCGTCGTCGTCTTCACTCTTGTTGTTATTATTGTTGTTATCCTCAGCTTCTTCTTGTTCTTCCTCTTCCTCCTCCTCCTCCTTCTCCACTTTCAGCCTCTTTTCCTTTTTAGGTTCTTCCTTTTTACCTTTTCCGTTAAGACCTGATACTTGCCCCATCGTTTTCTACGTTCTATTGATTGATTGACGACGATCAATTCTTCGTCTAAGCTTTCTATTGATCAGGCTGAAGAAATCAAATCGTTAACAGGGCAAATGACTAAGATGATGATGATGAAGAAGGAAGTGTAAAAGGCTAGGGATTGAAAATCCCGAAATTGGAATAACTTCTTTGATTCGGGTATTTGATCCAAAACCAAGAGTTCCCAAATTTTGTTCGAATTGTGTGATTTGGGCCTGGCAACTAACCCAAACTAACCCTTTATGAGTTAGATGGCCCAGTAAGGCTTCTGATAATTTTTATTTTCTTTTAACAGGTTAGAATGAGGGAGATTAGTTTGCGTGTTGCTGACAGTGGACATCTTGTAAATATGGAAAAAAAAAAAAAATGATAAGATAAAATTTATTTCCCTGCAAATATGTCAAAAAAAAAAAAAAGAATGACAGGATAAAATTTATTTCCCATAATTCTAATTTCACCGTATTTTATACAGTATCATTTAAAAAAAAAATTATTGAAGAATAGTAGTGAGTGAAACCACCATAGTCGAGCCGTGAATAAGTGAGCAGAATTTTCACATCTTTTGAACTGGTATGGACATTTTCACCTTTAAATAAATGAAATGGAATCCCCTTTACCAAAAAAAAAAAAAAAAAAAAAGAAAAAAGAAAGAAATGGAATCCAATTATCCAACCATACAGCAAGTTCTGAGGTTTGACATTATTTTGGAAAAGCAAAACAGGAGTATTCTACGTTAGAATCATTTTACAAATCGTACAAAACATTTTCAGAAAAATGCTCGCCTATTAATCGAAGAGGAAAAAGAAAAAGAAAATGTCGATCTATTGGTTTCCTGCTAAGAGGCATGCTAAAATTACAGTTGCCCAATACTGGAAAATCTTCAGGCAGGTTTCCCCCCCCAAAAAAAAGAAAGAAAGAAAAGAAAAGAAAAAGAGAAAAACTTCAGGCAGATTCAGTACTGTACTCGAGATTAAATAGTATGTTCCGTCGATTCTCAGTACCCAATCGAATGTTGAATTGGGAAGCCAAAGCTCCTATCTTGCTATTTGTAACATCATCCATCTCCCGGACACATCTCCTTCGGACTTTTTTCAGCAATTCCTTCGATGGTACATATCCTTCCTGTACCTGCACCCAGTGAGAGAACGGGTAAGAGAAATTATTAACAGCATAGACAGCCAAAAACAGTGGTTAAATAAATATCAGGTGCAGTGAAGACTCACCATTTCCTGAATTACTGATAGAGCAGCTTTCTGGTTTTTTGTAACCAGGTGTGCATCAACAAGCAGAGAATATGTTGTGGCATTTGGCTTCAAACCTAAGCTGACAAAGTGATCAAACACCTTCACAGCTTCTTCTGTCTGCCACATCAAGTACAAAAACTCAGATGGTTGATAATATAGACTTTCGCCCATGTTTATACGAGAAAGCAAAGAAAAAAGTACATCATATGTTTGTCCCAGGACTCTTCTGAGGGAAGCCATGCGACCAACTTTCTTTCACTCTCAGTAAACAATAATTTTGCACAAAGGAAATGTTTCATTTTCTATGCAACCAAGAATGCAAATGCTGAGCAAACAAAATTAGCAAAGGAGAGATATAGTGTAAGAGACGGTACCAAAAGAATCAACATTTACCTTTTTCAGCTTCCCAAAAGCATATATGAGAGAGTTGTATGAATGAATATCCGGTGTCAAACCAAAACTAGCATCAATTGCATTGAAAGTCTGGTACGCTCGATCGACATCCCAAATGTTTCCACAACCCATAATTATACAGTTCAGTGCTGCAACAGACTTATAAGGAGGGTCACCTTGACTCAAATTCTCTAACTGATAATAAACCTGCACAAGTCCAACACGTTACAAATCCACACATCTTCAGAAATATTAAAGAAAAGGCAAGTAAACCAAGAAGACCTATTTAGGTAGTAACTAGTAAGATACAGCACATCAAAAATCCAGGAATCAACTCAACGAATGCATTGTATTGTCATATTGTCTTTTATCATGGGAGATCCATAAACTTAACTGTTTTATAGTATCATTACAAAGCCCACAGCTAAAAGGAATATGATGCATTCACCCCCTGCAGTGCATAATAAAGCAAAAGATACAAAACAAATGGAAGTAACAATATTTTACTCCATACTAAACAACTTCTGTTACCTCATCCAAAGTTACAAAACCTTTCTTGGAGCTTGCAACAACCAGTGGATTTAAGGATGTAAAAGGGGAGAATAGATCTTGCAAAGCTTCATCGCTGGGATTCCCATGAGCTGCTTCAAATTCACGAAGAGTACCATAAGCCTTCGGTAAGTTACCGAGAGAAGAATAGGCAGATATCTTTGCAAGGTAACATTCAGGGCTTGGGACAGTATCTCCACGTGATGTTCGCTTTAGGATGGACCACGAAGCTTCCAAGAGTTTGGGATTATATGTTCTAACAGCAGTTGCAAGTGCAGAAACAATTAGACCATGATCGACAGGCCGCAGAAGAGGTGGCCTTTCAATCTCCCCGCGAGCAATCCATCTCGCCATGAATTGCAGGCAAAAAAAGGCAAGTTCACTATGATCCGATTGCAATGCAATATCCGCAATTTCATTGCACAAATTCCAACTTGGACAGAGGTCTTTGTTCTGCTCCATTTTCTGGAAATACACAAACGAGAAAATAATATTAAACGCAAAAATACAGATATTGCGAAGGCACCCCCACCAAAAATTTCCAGTCAAACAAAGCACATTCATACCTTGCATTTCTCGAGGACAGATACAAGTGAGATCAATTTCCCCTTTTGCAAACAATGCCCTACGACGTCATTGAAGATCTTCATCGACATGGTATAACCAGAATTTAAGGCCAAATCTAAAAATTTGAGACCTGCCTCCATCTGATTTCTTGGAAACAGCATGCCAAGAACTAAGTCATATGATTCATCATCCGGTGAAGATTCGTTTCCTGTCTGGAGCATCCTGACAGTATAAGAAGGCTTGTCTATCAAAAAACAAAACAATATAATAAAAGCATAACAAACAACCTTCAACCAATGAGCACGAAAAAATACAGAAAAAAAAATGGGTTCCGTAAAATGAGCCTTATATTGATTAGACAAATGCCTGAAAGTGAACTTAAAATCTAGTTAGGAGTTCCAAGCCCTGCACCTCGCAGCCAACGAAGATATCTAATGAATCAGAAGAACAAACAAAAGTTCATTATTCAGACAATCCATAATGAAATACCCATAAATGAAGCTGGAGGATTTGACAAACAACAGCATTTGCACCAAAATGTATCAGTAGTTTAACTACATGTTGACTTAACATCAAGATCCTATCTAGGTCATTGTTGTATATATTGTCAAAGTGCACAGTTACAACCAAACTTCCTTCTTCTGGCTAACACAACAAAACTTCCTTTGCTAAATCCTCCCATATCCAATCTGAAACAACACAACCCACTGCCATATCCATAAGTGATTTGGTAACTAAATGTGAGTGAAATGGAAGATAACACCAGCATTTTAAGCAGATGAAATCTTAATTAGTTTCCTGAAACTATAATGATGAACCATAATCCACAAAAAGTGAAAGCAGAATGAAAAGTAACCCTAGTTCATTATATGTTTGAAACAAATCCATGACACCAAGGCTAACCTTACAAGACTAACTCACTTTCTTACCAACCACTCACTACATTTTCAAACTGGAAACATTGGAGGAGGAAGAGAATAAAAAGTAGTAACCTTTCAAGCAATTTCATGGCGGCGTCAGCCTCTCCAGCAATGCTCATTGATTTCAAAACCAAATTGAAGGAAGCAGTATTAGGAACAACAGAAAAATCTTCCATCTGTGAAACGAGGTCCAGCAACTCCACAGGGGGAGCCCCACACATCAAATTAGCTCTCAAATAATGATTATACAAATGAACATCAGGCTTATTAGGCTTTCCATCCTTATCCAAAGACCTGACCCAGAACTCAAACAGCTGCTTCATATCAACCCATCTATGCGATGTCATCCAATCTGCGAATATATCCATTAACCCTTTTACATCTAACGACTGTGAAAGCGACTGCATTTGATGATTTTGATTTCGGAGCGCCAACGGAATCAAGGTATTGGTCTGCGAAGGAGGGGGAGGTTGAGGATAAGGGTTCCGCCAGTTCTGGTTGTAATATGGGCTGCCGGAGGCAGGGTTAGGGGGCAACGGAGTGGCGGTGGATTGCGACGGATGTGGTGGCGCTTCTTCAGCGAGTTGAGCTTCCTGGTAGAGAATTGGGAAGGTGGAAATGGATTTGCAAGTGTTGAAGCCATTGCGAGGGTTTAGGGTTTTGATTAACGTCCGTGATCGTGTTAACAACATCGGAAAATCGGAGTAATTAAACCTTAGTGTGTGAGTGTGGGTAAAATGGGGGGGAATTCAGAAAAGCGAACCAGTTCAGTGATGAGCATGAAGACTAGGGTTTTCCCAAGCCTCGGGAGATTTTCGCGGAACGATTATGCAGGAGGGGTAGTACCGTAATTTGAAATTTGGGCCGTTCTTTGTTTGAGTTGGGGTTTGGATTTGAACCATTAAAAGTCATTTCTCAAATTATCTGGGCCTCAAATGAAGTGGGCTGATGATAAGTTTATACGCTTTTTGGTTTTACAAAGATAGGAGTAACGAAGGGAAGTTGAGATGAAGAAGCAGCATATATAAAAGTTAAGCGGTTGGAAATGGAGTGGAAAGAATAAGGAACCTTTTTGATTTCGTAATGATAGGCCATTGATTTTATTAAGTACGGGTTTTGTTTTTCCCGTGATTTTCTTCAGTACCGTAAGCAAATTCCTTTTGTTGCATGATTGTGAGCTTTTTCACCAGACGATGAGACTACCAATATTTTTTATAAAAAAAATCCTTTACCAACTTTTTTATTATCATCATTAATTAAATTCAACCAATTGCCATCATCTTTTTTTTTTCTTTCCTTATAAAAAGTTTAAATAAAGGAGATAAAAAAGTCAAATCAAGAATATATTTTTTGAACTAGAATTAAAAAAATAATAATAATAAAATTATGTCTGTGGTCACAGCCGCAATGATTTCCTCCTAATAAGATTAGTTGCGTTGTTGATTAGTAAAGCACCAAAAATTGGCAGCAAACATGAGCGTGGGAGTGGGACCCAAAAGGCCGCCCCTTGTAATTTCTCAATTTATGTAGACATGTTCAGAATTTTAAAAAGAAGTATACGTGATTAAGTGGCTAGGGTCTTCTTCCTCATACTTTCCACTCTAATTTTCTTTCTTTATTCCTCCTAATTATATGAACACTTTTGTTGGAAGCAAGAGGATCTCAGCTACATTTTGACATTTCTTTTTATTATTATTATGTCAAAAAAACAACAAGATTTGATAAATGAAATGAGATTATTTATATATATAGATGGTCTACTTCAATGCTTATGTGGATATTTTTAATTTCGTAGGACCTAATGTTACGTATATAAATAGTGTGGAGGAACATTTATAGACGCGTCCGGTGAAATCATTGTTGGAATAGAACTTTTGTAAAGCATACATGTCTGATCCTTTTAAGCTTCTCTGCTTGTCTGTGGTGGGAAAGTCGGTGGAAAACTGCCATTGCCATAATCATTTAGTCTACAAAAAAAAGGGTTCCCGATTCTCTTCACACATTCTAATTTAGTAGCTTGAATAAAATTTACAATAAATACTCTACAACACAATTTTTTTTTTTTTGAAGAAATAACATGAATTAGATCACAATCAGAGCTTCCGTCATTAATATAAGAAAAAGTGATAACGATGTACCAAGGTAAAAGTCCACGGTAAATCCAGATCAAATGGGAAAACAACACAAAGAGATTTGATCATAATTTGGTTCTTTCCGAATGGATTTGTCATAGGTTTTCTTGTCCTAATAATTTGATGCCAACACTAAAAAGTGAAGGGATGAGCCAAAAAGCCTTGGATTAATTAATCAAAATCATTTTCATCATCCTTTTTGTGTAAAAAAAAGTTGCATCTTGTTGGATAAATATGAGGGACCAATAAGTACAAAAAAAAAAAAAAAAAAAACACACAAAGGCAGCTAGCACCTTTATGTAGAATTTTCTTCCAAACTTTAGAAATGTCAAAAATTCTTTGGGTCGGTGCTGAGAGTTAAAAATGTACTACTACAACCACAATTTCATTTTTCATACCCATCCTTTCCTTTCTTTTTCTCGAAAATAAATGCAGCCAAATTAAGGTAGATTTTGACTGACGAGCGTTGTTAATAAAAGCGGTGAGCTTGACTCATCATAGAGAATGGAGAATCAGAATCTTCGCGGATCATAATTATTGTCCAATTTATATTTTCATTTCTAGTTCAAATTGTACTAAAAGTGAAATTTCAAGTTGGACAATCATTTTGGGGCAGAGGAAATACTTTTCTTTCCATTTTAATTTTTTTTCATTTTCAATAATAATGCAACTCAGTTTAACAAAGAAGATACTGATAAAAAAGAAAATGAATTAGATAATAAAAGTGATAGTACTCTCCCCGTCCCATAATTATTGTCCAATTTTACTAAAATGAAAGATTTTATTTTTGGTCAAACTTAACTATATTTTATCTTGAACAACCGGATATATCCCTACATAAGTAATTGTTTAACCACAAAGATTCGATGGATAATGTTTTTTTACTAAGGACAAATGTGTAACTTGATCCATAAAAAGTCAAATTGGACGATAATTTTGGGACAAAATTTTTTGGACAAAGTGGACAATAATTATGGAACGGAGGGAGTATCTTAATTGAGAAAAGAGTTCTTCTGAAATACTCTGCATTCAATATCAATTTTCAACTCGGTGTAAAAAGAAAGGAAGAGGTTTTTTCTAGCCACCAAATGTACTTCTTTCAGCCATCAATTTCTCATTTTGCCCCTTCCATTTTGACAAACTAAATTGAAGGAGAGAGAGAAGAGAGAGAGAATGAGCCACTCTAAGGTAATTGGAACAAATCAAAAAATCAGACTGAATCGGGCAAGTCATCTGGTGCGGTTCACACGAGAACGTACAAAATTATTAAGTTTGTTTATTCACAGTGTCACTGCATGTTGAATATCTCGTACTTTAAATACCATTAACAACTTTTATACTTTATTAGTGCTTAAAATCTCAACTTTATATTTATTTAAAAATAAACAACTAATTAGTTTTACTTGAAAATAAAATTTAAGATTATTTTTTAAGTTAATTTATTTGAATTAATATTAAAACATAAAATTTTTCTTCAATAATTATTTTCTAAGATAATTTTTAGTTTAAATTAATAATTATACATTTATACTCAAAAATAATAATTGTAGTGCAAATATTGTGCCAAATATGTGCGAACAGAATAATTATTTGTATTACAAAGATTGATGATACTTAATATAACTCAAATACTAAATTATTTATAAATTTAACCAATAAAAATTTAATGACCTAAAAACTAGATTAACTAATTACAAAAACAAAAAACAAAAAGAAACAAAAAATCTAAAATTAAAAAAGTCTGACCGGACCGGTTCTCCACATCAGACCGAACCGGGTGAATTATCCTCTCGGTTCTAAGGCGAACGGGTGATCCAACTGTATCCGGTCTAAGGTGACCGGGCGATCCACCCGTTCTGGATTTAAGGCGAACAGGCAATTCACTCGGGACGGGCAATTCACCCGTTCGGGCAAAAAAAGATGGCGGCCGGTCCACCCATTCCGAGTTAACTTCAAATGGATTCATTGCACGGCCGGCTGCTTTTTTTTTTTTTATTTCTTATTATTCAATTTTTTTTTTTCAGTTTTCTTTCTAATTAAGTTTTTCGGTTTGGAAAAATGACGGATAAAATTTTCAATTGGTAGTCGAAAGAAGTACAAGTGGTGACTAGAAATAGTACTACGAAAGAAAAACGATAAGGGATTATCAAAAAAGGGGTTAAAAACCCATCATCGAGTCTGTTAATCCGCATATTTTTCAAGTCAATTTGGTGTGGTAGTAGTAGTAATTTGGTTGCCACGAATGGTAAAAGTTTGGCGTGGAAAAACGAATTCATCCAATGACCAGTGGTGATTGGGTTGTAAGAATTTCATTTTGATTTAGTGTGGCGAGGAAAAAGAAAGTTCAGAATACATACGTTGCTGACGCGTCACCAACAATACCATGATGTTTACCTTATGCTGACTGCACACCTGCAAATTGTTAAAAAAAAAAAAGAAAAAAAAAGAAAGATAAAATTCAACAGCAAAATGATATAGAATCACGAGGGCCCTCTATTCTGAACCAAACACCATCATCATATCATGCTTGATGTTTCCTCGCTGCTTAATAAAGATTGTTGTTACTTGTTATTACTTCAACAAATTGGGGTTTTTTTTTTTTTCCATTTTTTAAAGGTAATACCGTATTACTCTAGTGACGATTGTTTTTATGGATTTGTTAAATGATTTATATATTTATGGAACTCTTCAAATGGGAGAGATTTCACGTGTGCTTTATTCAACTAAGTCCTTAATTGCCTTCTTATTTTGGATCGTTTATGGGGTGGGTGTTCACTATAATAATGTTTTTATTTGGAGGCAGTTGATAAAAATAAGACTAATTGCAAGGAATTCAAATTAGCCCCATTATTATTGATTAATCCTCCGTCCCATAATTATTATTCAGTTTGAATTTTTATTTCTAGTTTAAATTGTACTAAAAGTGAAATCTCAAACTGTACAATAATTTTGAGACAGAAGAAGTACGATTTAAGCCCAAAAGCTAGGTAGTTTTGTTTGTAGTGTTATTTTTGGGAAAGTTAGATATTACACAGGAAATTCCTTTTTGTAGTAGCAATCAGCAAAGGCTAGCAAATATAAATTGTCAATTTCTTTTCCAGTCAACTACTAAATGAAGCAATTAGAGATTATTAGAAGTTAGTTAATCTCGACAAGAATTTGATGGAGCTACTTAACTATACATAGAAGATTAGACCATGCTTGACTTTTGTGGTTTGCAAAGGTGTAAAAAAAAATTGTACTAGCTCAATAATTTACTAGTATTTAATTAGCTCAATCGTATGATTATAATTTTTTCTGATTATTTTTTATAAAATGATTATGGCTTTTAATAATCATATCAATGCAGTATACTCAATCTCCCCTTCCTACCTAGATTTGTAGAACCTTTTTTACATTTCTTGCCACTTTCTTTTTCACCAAATAGAATCTGTAGATCGGTGGTTATCTTTTTTCAGGTAAAAGTTCTGTGCTCCAAAACAAAAAAAGAAAAAACCTAAAGAGAGGGCTTAACCAAAGTTGGGTTAAGATGATCAGAGGAACCCAGCACATGAGTTTATGACCGTTTGTAAAGCCACACATGTACACCTAGTACTACGTTACAGTCAATAAGAGGACAAACGCAGGCTTGCTCGGTTTCCTATGATACACTTTCCCCTAAATCATCCCCCCATTCTTCCATTATAATAATCTTTGCTTACATCTTCCCTTGTTCTCATATATAAAACCCCTTCTTTTGATTTAGACATTCACTACTTCCACCCACCGTCTTCCTCTCTCTCTCTCTCTCTGCTTTTGTTGTCTAGAAAGCTCCATTTCCCATATCATCACACTTTCCCCTTTTCCCTTTTCCCCTCAAAACTCTGGTTCAGCTTCTTCTAACCTAGCTGAAGCAGCTCTCTCCCTTTTCTGTTTTTTGTTTATTCTTTGCAGTGAAACAGCTGATTTTATTTACATCTTGTTGTTGCAATAATCATGGCTGCTGTTATTGCCGCTTTGGTGGTTTTCTTTGCCTTGACTGGTTATTCAAGTAAGCCCCTTTTTCAGCTTCTTTGTAATTTTTGGATGGGGAATTAGTTGCCCTTTTCCTCAATGTTGTTGTATCTGTAGTAGGACAGTGTGTGTGTGTGTGTGTGTGTTTTTGGGTAAAGATTGGAACTTTTTGTACAAGTTAAAGATTGAGCTGATTATTGAGCATTTGAGGTTATCTTAATGACCCCTGTTTTTCTTGATTTAGGTGCTGATTATTGCTTGTGTAAAGATGGACTGTCCACTGATGCAATGCAGACGAACATAGATTATGCCTGTGGAAATGGAGCTAACTGTAATCCGATACTTCAAAACGGTCCATGCTTCAATCCTAACACTGTGAAAGATCACTGTAACTGGGCTGTGAATAGCTATTTTCAGGCTAAAAGATCACTTGGTGCTACCTGCAGTTTCCAAGGCACAGCTCAGCTGTCTAACGCGCCACCTCGTAAGTTCTTTTGTTAAGGTTTTTGAAAACTGTAATAATTGCCAACCTTTGCTTATCCTTACTGCAATGCTAATTTTTGTTTCTCTTTTGCTGGTTTTCAATGAATATCTGCAGCAACCGCCTCTTCCGGTTGTTCTTATCCCTCTAGTGCTGGGTAAGTTAGATTTTGCTGTTTGCCTTTTGGGGAATGTTGTTCGCAGTTTCAGTTGTGTGGTCGGTGTTTAATCTGTAGCAATGTTATATCAGTTTAAAAATTTCCCCTTTATATAAGTAAAAATCATACTCTCTGTTATCCCTCAACAAATGCTCTAGTTTCTTCGGTCTCTTGTGTTCCTAGTTTTCTTGGGTGAAAATCACATCTTTGGATGTCTACATCTGGAAAAGATGGTGTTTCGAAGAGGAGAGATTGAGGGAAATGAAACCAATTTCCTCTGATTTGGGATGAGGAAGGGGCAATTCAATTACTGCTTTTAGATTAGATTAAGCCTTATGATCTATTACCTGCTGCCAAGTTTATGCTTGTGATGAACTACCTAATTATATAGGAAGTTAGATCCAGCCGAATTTTATTACTAGTTGTAGGTGTACTATTTTACTACTGGTAGCTGATTCTACAACTCACAAATGTGACAAGTGACAATTATGTGCGTGTGAGCTGTTTTGATGTGAATAATGTCTCTCCCACTTTCTTCATTTGTCCTGTTTCCCTTGGCATATTCCTCTCATTAATGCTTCAGTTTGACATATGTTTTCCTAAGTACTGATATATTTTTTTAATCTAGTTTGTTGATTCTGCATTAATTGTTGGAACCATGTTCACATTGGTAATCAGTGTATATTCTGCTTTCAAGTAAAGTTTCCTCCTTTTTTTGATGGTGGAGTTGGTTTTTTGCAGCTCTGCTGGCGGCACCCCATCAACAAACAATCCAACTACCAGTCCCCCGGGCTCAACCGGCACACCGATTCTGACCCCAGGTTCTCCAGGAGGTTCTACAGGCACAACAGGCTCAACTACAGGCAGTCCTAATTTCGGAGGAGGGCTCGCACCAAATGGAGGCGGTGGCATAACAAATCCAGACGGAGGCAGTGCAGCCCTTCATAACAACCTGCTGGCATCTGCAGCTGCCACCATTTTGGCCACAGGCTTGATATTTCTGAGGGTATAAGTTTTGCAGCTAAAATAAAAGATCTTGAGGAGGGTTCTCTAGAGGAGGGATGGTTTGGTTATTGGGAATCTGATGTGAGGATGATATTTTGCCACCAGAATATTGAAACTGGATTGCTGTCCAGTGAATTCTGCTAGTTGTGGTGTTCTGGTGGGAATCATCTTCACTAGGACTTCTGTCTTTTGTTTTATTCCACTTTATTATTTTTTTTTTTATTTTTTGGTTTTTAGTCATAAAAGTTCTGGGAACTTGATTCCCAACTTTTGTTGTAGGGTGTAAATGTGGCGTACTAATGGGGTGATGGTAGATTGTAGAATCTCTGATCTGATCTCTTATTTTAGACTTTTTGTATATCTAGAGAGAGAGGACAGTATTTTTTATTTTAGTGTAACCAGTTGCTAGCCCCAGCCACGTTATATGTTTAAGAAGAAAATTCCCGAAAAAAGAAATAGAGACGCTTGTATTTCTGTTCTTTTGATTCTGTTTCCTCTGTTCTCATTTTTGTTTCATCTTCCTCTTCCCCCATTGTTGTGAAGTGTGAAATGAAACGATAGAAGTAAAATGACCCATCAGATCTCACCTCCGTCTCAATATATGTACGAACATGACAATAATTTTGGGACGGACAGGACGGACATGTGCAGGAAATGCCGGATTTGCAATGTGTTTATTCACTTTGGATGGCTGATTTGGGAATCTTTGAACAAGTGTGTATCATGTATGCATTGATTCTGTCTCAGAACAAAATATTCAAGTCAAAACATCATATGTTCCTTTTTTCTACGTAAAACTCCTAATTTATGCAGAAAACAGCCTAGAGGAAAGTCTAAAATGAGGAAAACATGTGGTGCTAAAACTCAATTTTAAATCAGCAAATAGGAATCATTCGCTTTAAGAAGGTTTTGCTTCTGCAAAGCTTTCCTGAAGCCACTTAGCTTGATTATGCAGTCCAGAATCCTTGAAAGCATCTAAAGCTGACTTGTAAAGCCTAACATCTAATTTAGTGCCTTCTGCCTTCATATCCTGCAGGAGCTTAACAAGCTCATCTATTCTATTCATTTTAGACAAAACAGCAACCATGATGCCAGCCATTGCTTTGTCAATCGCTCCCCCGTTGAGACGGAACTCATGGAAGTACCGGATACACGGTTCATACTCCTTTGCTCTGTTATAAGAACTTATGATACTCGTATAAGACACCCGATCTGGCGAAATCTTCCTTCGGGCCATCTCCTTCCACACTTTCTCAACTTGCCTCAAGTTTAGAGCTCTTCCATGCATGTCTAGAAGAGCATTGTAAATCCAAACATTAGGTTGACAGCCTCTTTCCTTCATTTTTGCCACAAGCCTTGTTGCATCAGCAACCCTGCCAGTTTTACCGTACATTGCAACCATACTAGAGTAAGCCACAACACATTTTTTGAAGCCCTTTTCCTCCATTTCGGCGAAGATCATCTCTGCCTTAGAATACATCCCAAGCTTGCAGTAAATATTTAGAATTGAAGCATATGTCACTTGGCCAGGTTCACAGCTCTGCATTATCAGATGCTCATATACTTGTACTGCAGAATGTAGCCCTCTTCTCCTAGAAAAACCATTCACAATTGCACACAATATGCAATCTGAAGCTCTGATTTTTGAGCGTTTCATCTTAGCAATCACATCAAGAGATTTTTCAAGGAAGCCATCTTCAATATACATCAACACAAGATTCAAAAATAGAGCAGGATCCCTCAACATGTTCTTGTTCTCGGCTTCTTCTAAGAGCTCTTCAGCTATTTTCACCTCTTTGATGCTAACAAATGAAGAAATTAGAGAGGAGTAAAATGAATGATTTGCTTCAGCTCCATTATTACTAGTAAATTCTCTGAAGTATTCCAGAGCTTGAAAAGGCTTCCCAGTTTTCCCCAATGACTCACACAACATCCAGTAAATCTTCTGATTGAATGGTCCATGCATTATCTCTTTTCTTTCAAATTCCTCAAAAACCATAACCACATTATCATACTTCTTCACTTTCATCAAGGCCTCCATTATGCGGCAATAACATCCCGAGTCTAATTCAATCCCATTCGATTTCATTCGTTCGTACAAAGTGATTGTACTGCTATACATGTGCAATTTATTGTACTCTTTCATGGCAGCGTCGAAGGCCAAACAAGCATTCTTTTCATCAGTGCAAAAAATCTCAAGAAATGTATGTGCAAGTTTGAATTTCCTAGCTCTAATGCAGCTACTGATTAGTCTAAAGCTTGTGGAACCATCAGGTAAAACTTGAAACGTTTTAAAATCATCACAGAGTGAATATAGTAGAACCCAGTTTTTCGAGTGAATCAAGTACCTTACAACAAAATTCAGAGTCAAATCCTTGGGCTTAAAACCTGGCATTTCTTTGGCCTTCTGGTAGTGTTCATAAGCTAATGCTTCGGTTTTGGGATCTTCAAACAAAACACAGATGACGCCATTGATATCTTCGGCATCTCGTAAGCCGGAAACTTGACTAAAATCCTCAATTTTCAAGCCCAATTCAACCAGTTGTCCACTGGTAGTGGTGAATGATGCATCATCTTGAACCGGAGAACACACTGGAGCCTTGGAACTGTAACAGAGGAAAGAAAGATTCGCATGATTCCTATAAGGTTCATGGGAATTTTGATTAGAGACCAAAAAGTTGGATCTTTTTTCACTACTGATTGAAGCTAATGACCATTCTAGAGGGCTGGGAATGGCCATTTTTTCTGAGACTGCAGAACTTCCTGTTCCTGGATTCTGTTAAAGTGTTGATATTACATTATCGTATCTTTATTACAGCCATGCATGTGTTTTCATGAGGACCACTCAATGATTGACACGTGGAAGATGATTATATGAGAATCAAATCCTTGAAAAATCAGCGGGCCCCAGTGAGACTCTTCAACTTCTATCACAACTTGGTTAAGTGTTTGATTTTTTTGATAAATTGACTGAGCAGAGTTCCCTTGGAAAATTTCTCTGATGTGTGGATTATATTTTGCCAAAAGGCCATAAGGTTCTTCTGAGGAAATCATCTCATTAAAGAATCAGTTAATGAGGGTTTCATTTCATGAAGTTGAGAAATATCTTTGGGCTCTGAAATGTCTTAACAAGTGTTTTACAATTTACTTCATCAAGCAACAAAACTTGAGGTGAAAAACAACAGGATCTTTTTTCCAATCAAGTGCATCAGTTCCAGGAGGATCATGAATGTGAATGAGAGTTTATTGAATTGTAGGCAAAAACAACAGGTACCTAAGAAGAAGTTCTGAAGTTTGAATTGATGCATCATACAAAAGAATCTTGGGTTAATTAAAATGGTATTGCTGCAATGTAATGCTCAACGCCAGTAGTAGCCTGCATGAAGCTCAAAGAAATTCCTTAATCAACTTGCACACAGCAGCAGGTTTCTCGACGTGAGGTAAGTGACCGCAATCTGGGATTTGGCGTAGAATTGCATTTGGCAGCTCACAATGCAATCTCTGAAGAGTATGATACGAGGGACAACATTATTAAACTCTTGTAGTGATCTTAATAGTGTTTGGTATAAGGATTTTCTTGATGAAGCATAAAATTCACTTACCACAGCAAGCTTGCTGTCAATGATCTGATCATTTTCTCCCCATATTATGAGTGCCTTCTGTGTTACCTGTCTCAGGAAATCGGGGCAAAATAGGCATTGTTAGTATAAAGTAAGGCTTGATAACTTTGACAGCAAAAATTGGAAGTTACCGCACTTGTCTAATCTGGGCAATGACGTTATAGCCACCACTCATCATAAAATCAACTGTTGCTTCTTCCCACCATGGCAATAAACAATGTAAACGACCAATCTGAGAAAGTGAGAATAGAAACATCATCGCTCTGTTGCTACTATCGAAAATTTATTTCTATTAAGTGCATTTGAAACATTAAAAGAATATATATTAAAAGTTGACTATTCATTGCACGAGAAGGTTGAATATTGCGGCGTGTGTGAGGTGCATTATTGACAAACTAATAGAATGCTTACATTAGTCCAGTCTGATAAGGTATCTAAAGGTAAACCGTTGAATGTCAATGACGTTGCATAGAGGCGCAAGGGAATACTTTTCAGTACATAAACCTGCATCAAGTACAAACCAAGTTTAGTATCTGAAAACTAGAAATTTCAAATTTTTTTGTAACCTCTATCTAATCAAGATGCTTTCACTCTCTACCACAGCGTTTTCAGTTCTAAAAGGGCTTTCTCCAAAACAGGCTTTTGACTACAATAAGTAACACATCACCGTGGAACCCGATGATTACCAAGCAAAGACATCATAATTTCAATTCCAATGGGTTGTCTTTTAATTCCCCCTTCCCCAGCCACTTCTGTTTCATTTACTAGAATGGTACTCACCCCAGCATATGCTAATGCTTTAGGCAACGTTGCGAGGTCTCCTGTGCCTTCTGCATAAACACTTGCATCTATCAAAACCAGTTTCTCGACCTGAAAAGATAGAAAAAACAGAAAGTAAAAGAAGTGCATAAGTACCAATGAGTATCTATATATTTGAACTGAATGGAGTTCTCAAAATACTTACAGCTTCTGGGTGGTTTGCAGTGAAATCAATTGCAACAGCAGCTCCAAGGCTTGGTCCAACTAGTACCATAGGCCTTTGAATATAAGATTTCCAGAACTGCATGAACATACGATCAATTTGACTTAGTCTTTCAGGTGTTTAAACCATAACGAAAGTCAGATGACACTTCTCTCAGCAATTCATTTCCTTTTCGGTGTCAGGATATGATAAGAGAAGAGATCTATGGCAGTAGCACATGTATTACATTTGTGCACGATAGCTTGTATAGCCTTGGTCTAATTTCTACTTTTTTATTGGATTCTGCCGAAGGGGCTGTTAATTTCTATTTATTCATGGTACGTGGATTTCACTAGTCCGTGTCTGCCTATCTGACTGAACCGCATAACCTATTAATAAAATTCCTAGACAGATTATTAGCTTTCATTGATAAGAGGTGCATTTGACAGTGTTTTGTCTAGCTTATTGGAAGAAGTCGGCGACAGAACAGAAATATGGCAATTCTTCTGTAGAGCTAATTAAATGAGATAAGCAAATCCAATCAAATCAAATTAGAGAGATAGGAATCCATATCGATAACAAGTGGAGATTTTACGTCAACATTCTTGACCTAGAATTAAACTAAACCGAGCCTTGTGTAAACCAAATAGAGGACTCCAAGTTTGCATCAGAAATTGCAGATATGAAACTAAATATCAGCACTCAGCAGCACGCCTCGGCCAAGCGCTACAAAATTTTAAGACCAAGAAAAAGGTTATATTCACAATTTATCCTGAGTTTATAGTAGACATTACTCTAGAATTTCTAATTTTGGAGCCTTAGTTTATTTCATAAAACAATATCTGCCATGTCATAAGTTTATTACATTTCTACCTCCTAGCAGGAAACAAGAGATCCGCAAACCAGGGAAAATAACTACCTGATACAGATGATCACGTTTCGAAGCAAAATCACAAGGTGGCGAATTTTCTGATTCAACAGAAGTGGTATAAATTAAGATGATATCATGAATCTTAAGAAGATGAAGAATGTGAAAACTAAAAACTAATATCCATGAAAGGATGCTTTCTGACATACTCAAATCAGAGAAACCCCATCCAAGGATGTCAATTGCCCAAGTTTCCAGTCCAGCTTCCTCGAGCAATGGAAAAGTGTACCTCCATTCTAAACACGAGCTGTATGAAGCTATAAACCAAATAAACATAGCAAAAGCAAATTTGTAGAAAATGATGCATTTGTGCTTCCACTGACCTGTCAAAACCATGAAGAAGAAGCAGGGGATTTGCCTCGGTTTGCTGCTTTGGCTTCACACAACTACTCATCATAGAACTTTTGGAAAAGCTTACCTACACTAAGCAGAGATGTTCAAAAACCCAAAATACATAACGTTTGAGAATTCTGCAAGTTGTGAAATCAAGCAGTGGATAGAAGTAACTAAACTAAAAGAGGAATCGGGGAGAATGTACAACTCAAGTGCAGATTAGAAACTTAAATTCATGTACAACCTCAAGAATCCAATGTGAAGGTTGATATTACAAATGCACAATCAAGACGTAGATCTTAAAATCAGATAATGTCGAAAAGAACCAACTGCTCCTCCTCTGGACTAAACTGTTTCCTGAATTACTGAAATGGTTACGAGATATTTCTCTATCACTAACATATCATTTGTAAATCACAGAAATCGCGTGCATGTATCAACCCAAACTCTCAACAAAAATGCCACACTACAATCCATGGTCAACATTTATACCACAAACTAAAGTTTCTTAAATGACAAGGTTACTACATCACCGAGAATCCATAAGTTTTTCTTCCAAAGGTTCAAAGGAGCTATGAACTTTGGCTGGGTAAAAGAATTCAGAGTATGCTTACTTGAACGGGTAATCTTTCAATTCTTGAGGCCAATCTTCTGGCAAACGGGTCTTTTATATTTTCAACTTCTTTGGGAAGAAAAGCAGGAAATTCACAAACCGGAAATAATCTGAAAGAATTTGGATTCCGGCCCTTCTGAGTTCGGCAATGCATGGTGGAAGACGACGGCCCATCTCCAAAATGAGGAGGAAATTTAACGAAAAGAGTTGAAGATGAGATTGCAGTGGTCAACATTCTTCCACACAGTGACTCGCCGGAGCCGGAGAGCTAATTAGAGTTTGCCTGAAAAATTCAGGAAAGCTGCCGGCAAGTTAACTGATTCATGGCCGGTGAATTAAGAACAACTTGTAGGCTTCCAGTTAAGATAAAATGGCGCTATGTGGATGTTCTGGGTGGCAGAAAGAAAGCAATTTTTGCCTCATCCTTTTCGGTTTAAGTGATAAAGATTTAATTTTTATTGTTATGAATTTTATGATTTGTCTTTTAGTTCTAATATATACGATTAATTAATCTCTAACCAAGATTTATTTTTTTCTGGCAAAAGTCGAACTAATAATATGTTACACACAGTCACACAGTGACTGACCCCTTGGAAAAGAAAACATTACACACAGTCACACACTCAGTCTTCAGTCCTTTTGCATTTATATGGCAAAATCAACGCTATTTCGTTCTCCCTTCCTTTTTTCTGTACCTTCTTCCTTGAGTTTTTAGGGCTATTTAAGGAGCAGGAACCCTATTTTGGAGAAGAAATCGGTACGCAGAAAAGATTGTGGAATTGTTAAACGCAGACGAAGTGCTAGGTAAGAAATTTAACGCCCATGGATCATCAGCAGCAACAGCGTGCTGCCGCTCCACGACCTCCACCGGCGCAACCGGAGCAACAACCCCCCGGCGGGAATGTGATCCCCTTGCTGACCATCTTCTTGGGCTTCCTTGCCGTTGTGTTTCTGGTAATTGAAAAAGAAAACTGAACCGCAATTTCTTTCGTATCTTTGTTATTATAGTTGAATATTCTCCTCGAAAAGACACGTGCAGTTGTGTGTGGGATGATCCGTTTCATCTGTTAAATGTAGTTACGAATGTGCAATTATTTTGTCATGAAAATGGAATTTGAGTTAGCAGTTAGCATTCTTGTATAAGAGGGGATTTTTCTCCCCTATTTCTTCTTGCAGAAGAAGTTGGAGCATTAATTGCTGCTGTTTGGGTGGTTGTGTTTTCTTTGTGATGTGTTGATTTTATCTACTGCACTATTTAAGACTATCAAATTGGGAATGGTGCTGATTTTTTCTGCTGTATTTCTTGTTTGGTTGTCAGGGGCGTGCCCTAGTCTTGCCAGTCAGCTTTTCCTCTCAGTTCAGTTGAGGTTCCCCTTAGAGATTGAGCCGTAGTTAGTTACAAGCTGGTAGAGGCTACATTATAGTTAGTTAACCTCAGTTTGAATTCCGTAGTAAAAGATTTCAGGGGAAGAAACTTGTTGGTTTCATAACGAAAATCAAGTGGCCAGGGATAGACTATCATAGCAAGAACTTTTAGGTCATTAAAAATAATTATGCAGGAATGATAAGAACTCAAGTTAGGTAAAGAATGGATCAAATTTGCAATTCAGCAGTCTAATGAATACTGATTATCGGTTACAGTGTAATTTGGAACTTTTGTTGTCTGATTAATATATGATCGAACTAAGTTTAAGAGTAAATAAGGCAATAGAGGAATAAATTGACCATGAACTGAAATCCCTGCGATAATAGTTCATCAGAGTAGCCCTCCTGCTATTGTAGCCAGTCAGCGTTATGGTATTATTCCACATTTGCTGCATGAATCAGCTTTAAATATAATGTCATGCCAAAGATTCAAGTTACACAGTCTTGGCTGCATGCGATTTATGAAGAGTCAGTCACTATTGACTCATTTCCTTCTCTCGTTGTGTATATTGCTTGGTAGAATACTTTCCTAAAGATTGATATTAAGTTCTTTTTATGGAGTATTGCTGGGCGAAAACCGAACAATGTAGAATCAAACCTTAACAGTTCCTCTTCAAACATGCTGGCCAACCTTGAATGCAAGCAGTAGAGTTTTTCACCCTTATATACAAACGTGTATTTAAAAGATAGTTGTTTGCTGAATTTACTGAGAAGTTGGGAGTACGATCATATGAACGTTCCTTAAGTTTACTCCCTAAAACTAACGATGAATGTTCGAAATTTATATAGGCCACATCGCAGTCACTGGTTCATTCTTCGACCAATATCTCCAATAGTTTATCTACTTTGCATCAAGTCCCAGAAGGTCATGTTGGGGTTTATTGGAGAGGAGGTGCTCTTCTTAAGACCATCACTGATCCAGGTTGTTGCCTTATCTAGTTTATTGTTTCTATAATGCATTTAATCATCATTTTCTAGTATTCTGTGCTTCTATATACCTTTTGGGCATGTGATTCAATTAATAGTTGCCCTTCTTGTCACCAGGTTTTCATGTGAAACTGCCTTTGATAACTCATTTCGAGCCCATTCAAGTAACTCTTCAGACAGATCTGGTGAGAGTTTCTGGGAATTTTCGTAGATTTGCATCTTTTTTACACCCTGCAAAGCTCCCTGGCTTCGGGCATGGATCTGTTCTTGTTGCTTAGCCCACAGGATGTAAACCATATGATCAATTGTTGATCTTTTTTTTGTTGCAAAATGCAGGTAAGGGATATTCCATGTGGAACAAAAGGAGGTGTGATGATTAACTTTGAGAAGATAGAGGTAATTCAGATGACTGTAACCAGCCTTTCTGTGTTTTTTTTTACAACTGTGTCTAGTAAGTGTATTGACTAGCATGCCTTTAGGTTGTAAACCGTCTCAAAAAGGATTACGTCTATGAGACCCTGCTCAACTACGGTGTTCAATACGACCATACTTGGATATATGACAAGATCCATCATGAGATCAACCAATTCTGCAGTGCTCATTCTCTTCAGCAGGTTTACATTGATATGTTTGATCAGGTAACCAAGTCAGGTACTCCCTGTTGTGATAAAATGTCTAGTGTCATCTTCTAAGTTCATGCTCAGTAACCTTCTTTGCTAATCCCTCTAGTTTCCGTGATGTATAGCGGCTCTTCTTTTGATTCTTCTATCTGTCAGTTCCTTCACAGTTATTTTGGTGGTTATTATTGCATTGTATACACACATTTTTTTCTGGCTATGAAGTAAAAGACTGGAGCTTAAGATTGATAATTTTATTCTGTTCTGTTCTTTTGATGGTTTTCATTTTCTTTGTTTGGCGTCGGTGGTGTATATGCTTTCCAGATAGATGACAAAATGAAAGATGCTCTTCAAGCCGATTGCACACGATATGCTCCTGGTATTGAAATTATCAGTGTTCGGGTTACAAAGCCTACCATCCCTGAAAGCATAAGAAAGAATTTTGAGCTGATGGAAGAGGAACGCACTAAGGTAATGGTTACATCTTGTCGAATGTATTCATTTGTATCACCTTTTTTTTTATTGGTAATGTTCCTTTTCTGATTTGTTGGTTTCTCTTTAACTCTGAGAGAGTACAAATGAAATCCCAAGTATCTTTGTGTGAAAAGCTACTAGTTTCTCTTAGCTATTTTGGTTTTTCCTAAATTTTGGAAAGAGTAAGAAAGTATGTAGAAGTTAGCCAAAAAACTGATTACATAGGAAGGTAGTAGTGTACAAAAGCATGTAAAAGCTGATTACCTGAGGTTTTCATTGAAAAATTACTGTTGGAAATTCTAGACTGTTTGATTCTGCAATATGAATTATTGGCAATAACTGTCCTAATAATAGGATCATCTTCTGTTCTTTTCTTGCCATTCTGGGCCTCTTGGGAGACTGGTGGTTTGAAAATGGTATATGCAAGAGTTTATCCGGTGACATGGTATGCATGCAGGTCTTGATTGCCATGGAGAGACAGAGAGTTTCCGAGAAAGAAGCTGAGACCCAGAAAAAGGTTGCTATATCAGAAGCTGAAAAGTATGCTCATGTGAGCAAGATCCAAATGGAGCAAAAGTTGATGGAAAAAGAAAGTGTTAAGAAGCAAGAGGAGATTGCTAATTCAATTTACATGGCTCGTGAAAAGAGTTTGGCAGATGCCAGTTTCTACCGGTAACGTTCCTAAACTCTGGGCTAGTCCAACGATTAGGATTTAATAGAATAGCAAGTGCTTAAGTACCTGATTTATGTATAACTTTTGTTATTCAGAACTCTTAAAGAAGCAGAGGCTAACAAATTGAAGCTTACTCCTCAATTCTTGGAATTGAAGTTCATTGAAGCAATAGCTAACAAATCCAAGATCTTCTTTGGGAATAAGGTTTGACACTTTTCGTTCAATTTCTTGGATTGTCTGTGTCACTTCTGGACACACTTAAAAACTGTTGAGACTGGTGCTGCAGGTTCCCAATATGGTCCTTGATCAAAGATTACTGGGAAACTATCTGAAGGATGTGGATGCGAATGGAAACTCAGATGAGTAAACCCTTCCGGATCATTACTAACTTGAGTAGTTAAAAGTGCAAGAATGTTCAGGAACTAGAATGCACATTGAAGATAATTCGTTAGATTCACTTTTGTTTTTTTTGTCAGGAAGGCTGTTTCGTTAACAGTAAGACTTGTTAACTTTATTAGTTTGCTTTTTGAAGACGGAAAACAGAGATCGTGAATCCTTTTAAGCGCATTTCATATTTTTGAGCTTACTACAGACTTGTGGCTTCTGATAGTGTAAATAATTATGGTCGGCACATTTATGAATGAGCTCTCCTGGGAAGTGTTATCCTTTGAAGAGATTTATGCTTTCAAACCCAATAATCCCAGAAACTGCCTTCATAATTATAAATTAGGCTAATGTAGTATGCTTCAATAAACCAAAAATAATATTTAGGCCTATAATCCGGAGCAAAGTGAGTGTACAAGCTACATGTTTTCTACTAGTACTTAGGTTCTCAAGGTTGTAGTTGGGCAGCTATCCAAACAGCATGTGTCAAGATGACTGGAGTTACATGAATTTTAGAATTGTAGTATAAAACTAAAATTTTAGAGAAAACAAAAGAGAGAGAATGGGAATAATATTTGAAGACTACATTGTGATCCCTTTATACTTACTTCATGGAAGCAAATGACACTTAGGACACGTATCAGTTTCACAAAGCTTTTTTTTCCTGCCAAAACAAACAATATACATCTTCTGCAAAAATAGAATACCACGTGTCCTGTTTTCATCCGAAAAAAAAAACAATATACCTCAAATTGTGCAAACTAGATGTTATACCCGTGCGATGCACGAGATCAAATAATAATTTTTTTAATAATTTATTGTTATTGATTTACGATGATTTTACTTGCTAAACTTGCTAAAGTTATATAAGAATTCGGTATACACCTACACTACTAAAACAAACAAAATGTTAGTACTAACCCCTATAAAATCATTGTTAATACTGAAAAAACTTTTGTAGTCAATAATATAATATATGCCTAATTGTTATAATTCAAGTTTAGCTCAAATATTCTCAAATGAAAAAAAAAAGAAAAAAAAAAGAAATTTGTGTACACTATTGCTTGTACAAACAAAAAAAAAAAGGGAAAAAAAATTATTGCAAAAAAAAAAAAATTATTGCAACTCAGCTCCAAGGAAATTCTTATAATTCTTATTTTTTAAAAAACTTAAAAGTGGGATCTCAATAGATTTTACTAATCTTTTAAGGGATAAGATAATTAAAACAATCCAAATTTGGAGGACTATTGGACAATTACGCTAAGTTTTAGTTGGAGAATTTATAAGAAAATTACACCTAAGATTTTTGTTGATATGGCACTTTAAGGATAAATGATGTTTCCTCTTTCTAGTTTCTCTCTTAGAATATATTCCCTCCATTCCAAAATAAGTGTCGTTTTAGCAAAATGGAGAAATTCCAAAATAATTGTCGTTCTCACATTTCAATGCACTTTTTGTTAAAAATTTTCAAAATTACCCTCAAAAGAGTTGATGCTATTGGTGGACAATTTTATAATGGGGTTAGTTGATGATATTCAAGTAATTTTATTACCCTATTTACGAGTTTCTTAAACTATGTGTAAAGTGTAGGACAACACTTATTTTGGAATGGAGGGAGTACTGTATAGATAGATAGATATAGATAGATAGATATAAATGTTCATGTTAAAAACTCCTCAATTTAAAGGGATTTAAAGGAATGTATACTTACAATCACTGTTAAACTCCTCCTTTTAAGCATCACAATATTATATACTCCCATCAATTCCTCCGCAAAATCCTACATGAATCTTTCACTCCCCATTCAAATTCAGACTTTGAATTCAAAAAAAAAGAAGAAGAAAGTAATCTTCTAAAGTAAGCTTAAAATTTCAATCACGCGGTTCCTTATTTTCAGCACCATCAATTCCTGCACGATATCACGCATTTGTAGTTGTTTCAAATCTCGAGAAAATAGGCCATCGCCAAAATCTGGAGATTGAGCCCTTCTATCAATTTCAGGAAGCACGGATTTTAGGAATCAGTAAGTGCCTCCGTCCATTGCTCCGTCCATTTGCGTTCATAATTCATTTGCTTCATAATGGATGAATACAAAAAATGGAGGCAAACACAAACCGATGAATTCAAAAATCATACGTTAACCGAGATTCTAAATTTTTGTAATGATACTGATTATTTGAAGGATGATGATGGGTCGACGATTTTTGCCTTTTTCTATTGTAATAAATCTGGATAATGATGATATATACCTTCTATTTGTTTCCAGGTTGAAGAAAACTGGCTCAAGGTACTCTGGATCTCCATCGAAAGCTGGTAAGAAAAAGAAATCTTTTGTGGGTGAATCGGTTTTTGATGTGTTCATCGTCCGACGATATGAATTATTGTTAAAATTTGTGAACAATAAACAGCCATGGAGGGGTCGTGATAGCGATGGTGGTGGTGGAAGCCGATGGTGTAGATTTGGATTTTTTCTCATTTGGTAAAAATTTTAAGCTTGCTTTTGTAATACCATGAAATTAGTGATTTTTGTTTATTTTTTTCTATGGTTTTGAGTCTCTGGTAACATTTGAAATTAAAAGCCAATGACCAACAGCCCCAAAATTGGAGCAGCGACGGCACCAAGAACGCTCTGACACGTTAAGTCTGTTCCCAGATCCTCTTCTACCTACATATCCAATTTGTAAAATACACACGAATCCACTCCAACATTCAATTATGGAATATTCCCTTGCAACCAGTATAGCCCTATTGAAACCCTCACATATGTTGTTGGTTAACATATCACATCTGGTATTTTCCCTGAAACACCAGAACCTATATGGTTCATTCTTCAACCATTTTGCAGCTTTAGGATAATCTTTTTCCAGCTTCTCCATTAATTCAGAATGATGTTCAACAAATGTGGCTTTTGCAATCTCTCACATTTTCTATTTCAGTAGAATTCCTGGATTCTCTTGCTTAAAATTTGTCCGTAGATGCCGGACACAATGCCTATGTGAAACTCTATCCAATCTCTGAGTCACAGCTGGACAAAGGCCTTTCAACAAACCAAACAAGAAGAACACAAAACAGAAACATGTCAAGACCAGAAGAAATTAAAAAAAATTAAATTTATAAAAATAAATGTAAATTTATAAATAAACAAACACATTTAAAAATGTTTACCTTCTGTCTATATGACATTATTACCTAATCAAGTGAGTCTTCTATTTCCAAATCTTTGATCAAATAGTCCAGAAACCACCCCCAACTTTCCTTGTTTTCAGACTCAACAACTCCAAGTACAACTGGAAATATGTTGTTATTCACATCAAAACCAACTGCAGTTAGTAGGATTCCCCCAACTGGTGTCTTCAAAAAGGTTCCATCAAGGCCAACAATTTTTCGGAAACTATCTTTGAAATCTTTCTTTGAAGCAACAAAGCAAAGATACAACCTTTTGAATATGTTTTCACCTAGCTCACATAACAACTCCATGGTTGTCCCAGGGTTTGTCCTTTTAATCTCTGCAATATACCCAAGCAATCAGGCATAGTCCTCATCAATTTTTCCTCTGATTTTTTCTACAGCCTTCCTTTTTGCCCTCCAAGCTTACATTCTAGAAATATTCACCTTCTTCTCATTCAATGCCCTAAAGCATATAGTTCTCACACTCATTCTCAAGTCATGCGCAATATCCGAAAGAAACCATTCAGCTACAATGCTAGAGTTCACATTCTTGCTGCTCCATACGCTTCCACATGTGTGTTTATCATTAATGGTCCTGATCTCAAATGTTCCCGCATCATCCACTTTAACTCCACTTACTACCCACTTACGCTTTTTAACTTTACAATAACCCCTAACAAACTCCAAGTCATTCTTCATGAAACTGATATTCTTTCTATCAATGATATCACGCTGTCTAAGTGCCCTCAACAACACCTACTTGGATGAGAATTTTTGATTGAGTTCAAAAGAGGGATTATGCATTTCTAAGTGAAGCTTGAACTCCCTATATTTCTTACCCCTCGGTCCTTCATCATCCGAATCATGAATTAAACCCCCTTCTGAGCAAGAACCACAGTCATCTTCTGAATCATCTATCACCCTATCACCTAATTTATAAGGCACAAACTCAGTTGGCTTTTGCAATGTACTCCAACCCGATGCTCTCACATATTCAACAACAAAATTAATCAAAGCTTCATTCACCTGATCAGACTCATCCCCATTAGATTCTTCTAATCTATCTTCTGCTGCAATTGGATTTTCCTCACCAGGCTTGGGCTTATCTAAAGGTAAGGTATCAGGTTCATGGATCCCAATACTATAGAGTACAACAATTGGGTTGTCAGTTGAGAATAGGCGAATGAGGTCCACCAAATCTCGATCTCCAATTAACCTCCTCATACCAGAATATTCTTTCATACTCATGTCTCTAAAATAAATCTTATGAGGTCCAAAATACCCTAAACGATCTACGAGAAACTCAATCTTCAATACAGATACTCCCAGATTCAATATGGTCAAAATAATCAATATGACCCTGAATATAAAGCATTTTACCATTCCTCCTCGCAAAACCCCCACCGTGATGAACTTTTACTGTAATTGCTGAAGACCCGTCACCTAAACATTTACAGAATCAAATTACTAACTGATAAATGTAAAAAAATTTAAACTTTACAATATAAAAAACAACAAGTTACGATAATAAACATCAAATATGCATGTTGAATATCCTTTTCCGCCTAAAGTATACGTTGAAAATTTCCAGAAATTTAGGGTTCTCAAAACTAGTTTTAATTAAAATTTTTTAAAGGTCCCGATCCCTAGAATAATACTAATTAAATCAAACCTTTCTAAAATATGCTTTACCGATCTAATAAAGAACACATGCAAACAAAAATTCTGGATATTATGGGTTATAGATGCAATAAGGAACGCATGCACAGTAAGGCAAATCAATTGACTTACCGTAATCCGGGGCTTCCTTATCCCCGACAGCCTGAAACTCATAATCTTCGCCCCTCCACATGTTTAATCACGCTGCTACTTTTGAAAATCAATTCCGCTGGAGAATCAGGGGAAAACCCTTATCCAAATGGCTGCCAGAACTTAGAAAACCTAAAAACCCTAACTCGTAAAAAACCCAAATTAAACTGATTCACTCCCTAACTACCCCACGTCGACTTGATTCAAAGCCTTTTACAATCAACCCATATTGTTCTCACCATTAATTTTAGACTTCGAGATTGTTTTCTGAAACCCTAATCTTCTAATCTTCACTCTAGAAAAGTTTGTCGCTCCTGTGTTTTTCTCTCACCTCGATGAAGAAAAAAAGAAAAATACAAGTTGCTAATTTTGATTTTGTCTTTTATATTTCTTTTAACTTGGGTTTTATTTTTATTTTGTTTTGCAGGTTCAGCTCAAGTCCAAGTTTGAAAATAAAGTAAACTTGGGCCAAAGACCAGGTCTGATTGAAAATGGCGTAAATCGTTGGGCGGGAAAATTGGGCCGGTCAAAGTCCACAAAAAATTTCAGGAATAAAATATTTTTTATATTATTTTATTTTTAAAATTTAAAATTTAAAATTCATTTTCCAGCCTACAGTAAATGGCGGGATAAGTCACGTGGAAGTTACATGACGATTTGGTCCTCAATATGGTTAAAAGACAAAAATACTCTTCATCAAATGCACGAGTCCTTCACCTGCATTAGCCGTTGACCGTTATTTAAATTCGGACAAATGTAGGGGACCATTTATACAGTTTAGTCTTTTGATCTTATATGTGTCATTCCAAAAATACCCCTGACTTGGTATGGTCAACGGTCATCAAGACGGAATGGTGACGGAACAGTGAAAAGAGACCAAAAAAGTTTCAAAATGAAATGTAAAGACTCAATCCATATACATGTTGATGTAGGGGACCAAAATTTAGATTCGAACAAATGTAGGGGACCATTTATACAGTTTAGTCCATATAATAAAGATAAAAGTCTGAGTGAGCCAAAAAATTCTTAAAAATATGATTGGACAGACGGTTTATTCTTCAAATATGATTGGCCAGATTGTCATGTGACATAAGAATTACATCACTTTTTTAATTAGGGGCACAACAATAATTTTTTAAATAGGAACTTTTTTTTAGCTTTTGAACAACCGCGCGATGCTCGAAGTGCACTGTTCCTTTTTTTTAAAAAAACTTGCGGGTCAAACTCCGGATTATATAAGTTGACTCGCGAGTCTTTAAAGCGGGTCGTCTTGACCCGGTCGTTTTTTTTGGCTTTTGAACACCCACGTACAGCGCAAAGTGTTATGCTCTTTTTCCTTTTTTTTTCAAAAAAATCTCGCAGGTAAAACTCCGGGTTATAAGTTGACCCACGAGTTTTTTAAGCGGGTCTTCTTGACCCGTGTGGGCCTCGTCCTTTTTTCTTTCTCTTTTAATAAAAATTTGTTTTGATTTTGTTGTGAATGTTTTTTTAGCCTTTTCCTCTATTATTATTTTTCTTTTTGTAGATTCAAATTTTATTCTTATTTACTTGTTCTTTATATTAATGTTTACCCAATTAAAATTTACACAAGTTGATATGTGATAGTAAAATATATAAAATGTACATTTTAAAAGTCTATGTGCATGATTTTGATTGTTACATAAATACTTTTAAATTACACGTCCATAATAATTTCAAATAATTTTAATTGTTATATGCAACTTTTTAGAATTACAAATACATGATCTTTAAATAATTTTTTTGTTTAATATTTTACAAAAAAATAAAATATTTTTTTAATATAAAAATATACTGATTATAAGTGTAGTCGGTGTTTCCTTCTCTTTCGGTTCAGTGTAATTTACTTTGACTCTTACGTTTGGCCGTTATGCAGCACAAGAAAATTACGAAAATAGATTCATCATATTTATCGTTTTATTAAGTACATAGTTGTAATTACTACAGTATACTGTTTTCATTCCATACAGAATATTTTACAAGTTATTCTTACAAAAACGAAATCAAATAACAATGCAAACTTATTCAAAAAAAAAAAAAAACAAAGATAATAAATTATTTACATAATGCATCGCACAATGCGCAACGGATCCTCAACACTAGTAGAAAGACAATAGGAATGTGATATTAATTCTAGAAATAGATGGGTGGAATTACCAAGGACCCTACCGTGTAGGAATTATATTTTAAAATAAGGAGTATTGGGCCAAGTGGAGCCGACAAGATTGACAACCTCCAAGTGCCCCTGTCAACCCAGAGAGGTTATAGAGTTTATGTGTCAGATTTCGACGAGGAATGGGCGGAAGTGGAATAATCCGATTAATCAAAGTTGAGAGGAATTGGGAACGACAGTTCTCTTTCTGAAATTCAATTCAATACAATAATATTCAGAGAATTATTATAAAGGGCATTTGAAAGATTAAAATTATTATAAAGGGCGTGGGTTAAATGATAATATATTACAATACTTTCATTATTTTTCTATATAGCAAATTACTGTGTTGCCATCTTATCCACGGAACCAACAACCTAAGAGTATCTCCAACTATTGCACTATAATTTACATTAAATTTAGTGTAGAAATAGAATATTCCAAGCATCTTTGTACACCAGTTCTTTGCACTCCAACCTTAATGCACCAGAGATCTAAACATTAAATGTTTTTAGTTTAAATTTTATTGTAGTGGTTGATTAAAATCTTACAATTTGGTATGGTTTATTTCTAGATCGATTTTTATTTGATTATAAAAATATGAAGTTTTTCTATTTTTTTACATATTCAATTTTAATAATGATTAAAAATAAATTTTATTTTAAAAATAAATTTCCATATTCAATATGGGTATTATTTTGTAGATCTCAAGAAAATATTTAATATGATATAACTTTTACAACATAATTTATTTTATAAATTTAATTATACAGCAAATATATAATTAGATCAAAGTAGAATATAATGCACAAAAGATAGTGTAACTGACAATTTACGCCATATTTGGTGTAACATTATTCACTGCACTAAAATAGTGCATTGATTTAGTGTCATCCTTAGAGTGAAAAGTTTATACCAAAACAAATATGGCGTAACGTTATTCACTGCACTAAAATAATGCATTGATTTAGTGTCATCCTTAGAGTGAAAAGTTTATACCAAAACACCAAATATAGTGTTTTTGTGTGTTCATTGGAGATGCTCTAATCATCTCTTCCTCTTCGATTCAGAGTTGATTTACCATGATTGCTCTTTCAAAAATTGCATCAACTAAAATCATCTCTATACGCAGCAAGAAAAACAAATTAAAGTTTCTTATATTCCACTCTCCTTTCGTTTGCTTGAACAAGATTAACATGAGTTATCTACCTAGATCTAATTTAGGAAACCAAGATAGATCCCACTTTCTGTGGGAGTTCATAAGCAGTGATGTCAAGACATAGTGTAAGTTTTGTACTACTTTTGAGTGGTGATGCCTCATCAGAATCAAGGAAGGCTGCTTTTTTTTTTTTTTTTTTATTTTGGAGAGATTTGATGGAAGACTGAGAGGTGGAGGGGATGATAATTGATTTGTGGAGACTGATTAAGAGGAGAATAGTCAGCCGTTTATTGGAACATCTCCACGTGGGGAATGAGAAAGAAAAAGCATGAATTTGATAAGTATGAAATGGAAGACTCATAATTGGATTATATCTTTTGTAGGGTCTCCAACTGCGTTACGTTTCTTTTCTGGGATTTGCATATGATAAGAATTTGGTATGCTTGGGTTCAGGAGGCCCTGAGGCCGAGTCTTTTTTGTTGAAAAGGTATGCATATTCTTCTAGTTTCAGTATTTCATTAACATTAGCTTCTCAAGAGCTGTGTTGTCAAAAAGTTGTGTTTCTATTAGATTAGTGTCTTTCGGTGGATGGCTATTAAAGTCTATGTTACCTAGACTCGGATACGGGTGTGGTATCGGGTGCGGGGATTTGAGTGTCCGACTCGTCAATATTTTAGAAATCTTGGACATTTTAGGTTAAAATGCCACACCTGACACTCATACCCACACCAGTATCGACACGACATAACACGGGGGTATTCTCCCCAAAAACACGGGGGTATTCTCCCCAAATAGAAGAGTCCGGGTAACATAGATTAAAGTCAATAATATCTGCTTTGAAGTATCCTGTTAAATTCAGAACTGTGATTGTTAACTCTGCTTTCATATCAGTCAAAGGGAGAACCTTCCCATTCGGGAGGCCGGTAAACTTGTGCTGGAAGCCATCTGTCTGGGGGCGAATAAAGATCCAAAGGCGGGAGGGTATGGCTTCTGTCTACTACGTAGGTCCAAGGAGAAATGGAAGAAAAAGGTATTCAAGTTTAAAGATAAGAGAAAAGACCGTTGGGGGGTGTATCATGTGGTGTGGAGGATGACTCTGATTGTGACTCCGAGTAAATCTTGTAAAGAAGCTTGGAGAACATCTTGTTTTTTAGTTTGCCTAATGAGACAAATATACCCTAAAATATAAGTAATATTTACACCTAAAATATATCCAGGACAAACTTGAGCGTACAAACTGGATCATCGTATATACTTAGGTTGCCAAGGTTGTAGCCCGGCAGCTATCCAAAGCGCAAGCCAAGATGTCTCTGTAGTCACGGGAGATCCTGAATGAATCATAAACTTTTCCATCTCTGCTCTTTTTGTACTCAAACAGCATGTTTGAATGATCAAATGCTGTCAACTTCACAAATCCATGATCAAAATCTCTGTATATACTCCATGCAGTTTCAATCCCGGAAAATTCAGAAAGGAATGCTCCTGCGCCTCCGGCAACCACATGTATTGTCCCGTTCAGAGATCCCTTGTAAAAGTGCTTCTCATTCCTTGTGCAAACATTCTGTTGAAGCAATAAATTAAAAAGGAGTAGCATTAGCCCAAATGGAAATTGTTCCAGAAAAAAGCAGCATAACTTGCATGAAATTTTAAACAAAATGGATATGGGACAAACTACACAGAGTTATCCCTGTGTAGGAAGCCTTAATAACTGCACCTCATAAACTGGACAAGTCCTTTCATAATTATGAACATGACCAAAAATGGCAACATCAACTTTGTACTTCTGCCAAAGTTTTTGGAGACTCTCCCTTCCCATTGGTTCTGCTGATGTTCCTTCAGAAGCGTACCAAGCACTCGAGGAGTATCCTAGCACTCGATGTGCTAGGAAGATCAACCACGGCTGCTTTTGTCTATCTACAGATGCTAGACAGTGCTCAATAAACTTGTATTGTTCTGTTCCCTCTCTCCAATCATGTTCAGTGTCAGCTATGCAGAACCTGAACATTCCATAGTCGGTAGAATACCTGAAGGAGTACAAGAAGCACACTGTTATTTATGACATTCCATGTACATCTTACGTCTGTAGTCATCACCCTTTGGCCATGAAAAGGAAGTTGGTGACACATCTCACATGTATTCATTGCAAAACGTGGGTAATACACCAACCAAATCAGCAATAATATGTGCATGGAAGTTTCAAATGGTAACCTTACCAGAATTTAGCTCTGTTTTCTGCAGGAACATAAAACATAGTCTCAGCCAAGACACCACATTCTCCTCCTGAATCATTGGTATCGTAGAAGGAACCTGTTCCGGGCCAATCACGCTCATGATTACCACTGCATAGAGCCATCAATACACCATCAAATAAGATTACACGGAACAGATTCCCTAACTAGCTTACTGAGCATCCACATCAAACCTTGCAATCATATAAGGTACCCTTGAAGCAACTGGCTCAATTTGGGAAGTGAACTGATCCCACTGGGAAAGGTAGCCCATTGCATAAACAATATCTCCAATGTGAAACACTATGTCAATATCATCTATATCATCTACAAGCTGCTTGGTTGTGTTAAGAGATCCAGGTTGGAATGTATTATATTCGTTTGAGCCATCAACTTCATCCTATAGTGCGGTAAGGTAACAAAATCAGATCATGATTGTGGCTTTAAGTTCTTGAAATGATTGCATTTAGTAAGTTTCAAATCCTAAGCCTTATATGGTGAAATAATTTGCATCATACAAGTAAACGTGTGAAATCTTAGCAAAAGCAGATACCAAAGTTGGTGAACACATGATCAGGTCATACATTTAAAAATCAAAGGGTATAGTTTAGCACATTCCTGATTCACATAAGAAGAGAAATGATGAAATTTGGATATGCATAGTTTTTTCAAGTCTTCGCAAACCTTTCCCATGTCTCCAAAAATGACCACTCGTTGTAGGGAGTTTTGACCAGGATATGGTGATGCCCTGAATTGATATTTCTGACTCCAAATATATGTGCCATTGAACAATTTATGCCCCAGCTTGTAGGTGTAGCTGCACATCAAATATGAAGGGCAAAATGAAATCAGAAAAGACAGTGCAGACTGCATATCACTTATAGTTTGAGTATGTACAGCTAACGGCTAGAAAAAGACCTTTGAACAGATCAGAACTCAGATGAACTCATTACAGGATATGCTTGACATCAATTTTCTAGGGAGTTCATGTCAATTGGTAAACAAGGTTTTTCTATTTATCTAACAAGGCAATGGATAAAGTACAGGAAAGAAAATGAACATTTTAACTTGTGTCTAATCATTAATGTCATTTCTAAGCATCCATCACTTACACTAAGTTGGGCCACAATTCCTTCAGGAATCCTGTATGAATGAATCCAGGATCACGCCACCCAACTGATCTGGCTGGATCACCTGCAGAGTTTTTCATATAAATTTTTGGCTAATTGCTAGTCACCCTGTCAAAAACTTCCCATAATGACTGACATGGTTATTGAATGTTTGTGTTAAGTTCAGTTAGTCCATTTTAGTAGAATTTCACATGCTGGGTTCATATGAAAGCGCTGTATGCATGATTTCAGGGATAGAATGTGATGGAGAATGAAATGGAAGAGTAGCTTGAAAAGCGAAATGATTGGGAATTGGCATTAATGAAAGGTTAGAGATAGGCAGATAGCGCACCACACATGGTGTTGCGGTCAAAAGTCGAAGTCACAGCTGCAGATTTTATCTGTTCTCCTCCTTCCAGGCCCCACTGGATGAAAGGTTCTGCCTCGCTGAGTCCGTAACCACTTGTCCAGGTGACCGTCATCTGAGATTCAATGGAATGATTATGCATGCGAAATGGGAAAGAAAAGTTGGGCCTAAAGCTTCACATTCTCAAAATGAGAAAGTTCTTTATTTCCCTTTTATCTTTTGAACACTCTTGGCAGAAACAAGATTCAATAAGAGGCATGTGCAGGAGTACCACAAACAGTGAACTTACTTCATTCCACTCCTTCCCTTGTGCTAAGCGTGGATAGACTGGCGCATTCGGATTTGCAAAAGCAATTGTATTTGACACAGCCACCAGCGTTGGCTGTCACAGTGAAATAAAATACAAACAGAATATTACCTAGCTCAGAAGAGATTCAAAGTGCAAGAACACAAAATTGATTAACAGGTCTTGCTTGCTGCTCCGTATTTTTATAACAGATTAATTTCCAAGAGTAAGGAGATGAAAACATACTGCCAATAGTCCCCCAGAAAATAGAGCGAAAGAGAAGTCTGATCTTTGATTAATCAGCAGAAGCTTCAACGATCCTTTTCCCGTGTTTATGTAGTCAGGGTTCGAGTAGTTTGCATACTGGAACTGCATCATAACCAAACACAGTTTTGAAGCAGAGGTGAATCAGAACAAAGTAAATGTCCGATACCACGCCAAAGCAGGGGAACAGACCTTGATTGGAGCTGTACATAGAAAAGGTACATAAGTTCTAGGAGTCTCAGGTGGGCAGGTAGCTGCACTGTTGATCATATAAATCACTTGGGTCAGTTTGCTTATACACTGCTAACATAGTCTTAAAAATGCAGGAGAGGAGAATATAATAAACATGTGTCCCTTCCTGGATCTTCAAGAAGGGATTTATGGCAGACATTTTCCCAGACAAAATTCACATCTAAACAAGCTTCATGTACCTAAAATTTGCTGGAGAAAAGACTCCAATCCAGTCATCAATTGCTGGACTTTGAACGCTGAATTCCAATGTAATCCATTCTTTGTTTTGCCCCTGTGACACAGGTGAGTAAACTTCATGATGATCAGAAAAAAAGCCATGAACTTTCTGGCATCATTTAGTCCTCTTAACTTCTTTGTATGCCCAATGTGTACATTCTCATACAGGGAACAAAAAATTCAATGAACAAACACGTACATTTATTCCAAGAACCAAAGGGGTTGCTCTAACATAAGCTTGATCTTCGACTGCATATTTAGCTCTATGAATGTCGATAATCGAGAATGGGTGAGCCCCATGAGATATTACCCCTGGAATAATGTTCAGAAGAGCTGCCCAAATAGCCAGCAAAATCGAAAAAACCCGCATGGCGATAGAACCCCCCAAGATAAGGACTGAGATTAACTAAATCAAGAACAAAAAAATCAGGATCATCTTATAGCAGAACTGGAAGAGGGATTCATAAATTCAAATTGTTGCCTTTGGATATCAGAAAGAAACTAACCGTTGATACAGCTTCGACTGCTCGGTTTTAGCTCCTCTTAGCTTCCAAAAATGGAACTACAAAAAGGACAGAAAAAGGTCTCAGCTTCAGAATTAGCTAAAGTCTGAATTCAGACCCTATAATTTGCAGAACCATAGAATTATATACCCAGCAAGAGCATTGGAGTTGTAAACTTGTCTGTTAATGGATTTGTGGGATTTTCCACACTCCCCCCCTCTTTATGGGTTTATAAGCAGCTGAAAGGTAAAGAGTGTTCCTGCTTAACGTATTGAAGGAATCTTCGGCCAAGAGATTCGAACAAAAAGTGTCGTCATCATGGTGACAGTGGTTTTAAGTGAGAACGTACTCGAGAGTTAAAAAAAAAAAAGTAACATAGTAGTATGTGGAGAAAGACCAACAACAAAAAAATAAGAAAAAAAAAATGGAAAAGAACTGAAATCAATGGTTCCATTATTGTTTAACAAGGATTAGGTACATTGCAAATTATCCCCAGCAGTGTTGTACTATTGTCACTGCCTCTTGTACAATCCATCCCCGGCGCTTCAACATTCCAAACCCAAAGATAAACCTAACGTGATGATCTCTATCTTATTTGGATTTGAAGCAGCATATAAAATGTCCTAGAGTTTGCTAAACTGCTAATGTAGAACTGGGACAGCTATCGACAGTGCAGGCCAATATGTCTTTGTAATCTCGAGATATCCTGAAGGAGTCGTAAACTTTACCATCGCTGCTCCTCTTGTACTCGAACAATAGGTTTGAATGGTCGAAAGCTGTCAACTTCACAAATCCATAATCGGCGTCTCTGAAGATGCTCCATTTGGGTTGGAGGGTAGAAAATTGCGCAACACCTGCTCCTCCTCCCCCGGCAACCACATGTATTGTGGCGTTCAATACACCGTTGTAGAAGTGTTTCTCATTGTCTGTACAAATGTTCTGCATCAAGCAAAACACACCGATTACAATTGAATCAATCCCTTCGCGTCCCACCCTGATATGCTCCTAAACTGCAATTATAATGGTATCTTTCTGTGTTGGTATGCAGAAGGAAATCTTAAGTTCCAGAATAACAAAGGACATTTGGAAAAAAAAATAAAAAATTCTGAGAATTCTTCTGACAAATAGTTGAAGAAGAGAAGAGAAGAGAAGACTTGTGCATCTAGATATGGCAAAACCTGGTAGATGGGACAAGTCCTCTCGTAGCAATGTGCATGGCCATAGATTGCAATATCGACTTTATACTTCTGCCAGAGCTTCTGAAGGCTTTCCCTTCCCATTGGTTCTCCAAAGGATCCTTCTACCTCTGCGTAATAAGTACTAGAAGAATAACCAAGCACCCGATGCGCAAGAAAGATAAGCCAAGGTTGCTTCTGTCTATCTACTGATGCAAGACAGTTTTCAATGAACTTATATTGTTCTGTTCCCTCTCTCCAATCATTTTCAGAGTCAGCTATGCAGAACCGGAACATGCCATAGTCTGTGGAATACCTGTAAACAGAGAACATTCAAAAGTTTCTTCAAAGTTTCAGCTTCTCAAGAAAACTATCATTTGAAGTGAAATTGCATATACTTTCAGCTTTCATATCAATGTCTCCCAAAGTTGAGTAAATGTTCAGAATCAAACCTCATTTGACCGTGTAACATAGTACCGTAATCCAATGCCAATGCGGAAGCAAAATTACAAGTTATCTGTTAAGATGGTATCTTTTTATGATCATAAGATTGGCAAAAATGCATTTATGAATTTCTCTTTTTGTAACAGTTCCAAAACTTATAGACAGATCTTGATTGCAGTGTCATATGGAATGTCAATATCTTAGTGGGTGCTATAATTCAATGGCAGCCATGGCAACATTCAAGACTCCTGGCACTTGTTAAGACTAATAGGTAGGAAAATTCAGAGCCATCCACATGTCGAGAGCACATTTTCATAATTATAAAAACTGAATACAAGCATCAAAATAACAAACCCACCAAAATTTAGCTCTATTCTCTGCAGGAACATAAAACAAATTTTGAGCTGGCACACCACATTCGCCACCAGAATCCATGGTACCATAAAATGACCCTGATCCAGGCCAATCACGCTCATGGTTTCCACTGTAAAGAATAATTGCTTAATACGAATTATAAAAGGAAGATTAAGCCAAAGATCAGATAGTATCATAAAAAAGAAGCAATACCTTGCAACCATATAAGGTACACGTGAAGCAATTGGCTCAACTTGAGATGTAAATTGATCCCATTGAGAAAGATACCCATTAGCATAAACAATATCACCAATGTGGAAGACTATATCGATATTCTTCAAATCCTTGATAAGCTGATTAGTGGTGTTAAGGGCAGCATATTGAAAATTGTTATATTCATTGGAACCATCAACTTCATCCTGCCATTAAAAATTTTGAACTAAATATATATATTGGAAGTAAGCTTCTGAAATTTATCATCTCTATGCAACCGCCGTTTAATATTCATCGAAGCACTTGGAGAAGGAATTCTCTTCATATTAATAAGAAATCATTGTCATGATCAAGTAGCAGAAGAAGACAACAATGGGCACAAATTATAAGATGGAGAATCCAACCTTTCCCATGTCACCAAAAATGACTACTCGCTGTAGGGAGTTTTGACCAGGATAAGGAGATGATCTGAATTGATATGTTTGGCTCCAAATGTAGGATCCATTGTGTAATTGATGTCCAAGTTTGTAGGTGTATCTGGAAAACCAGTATGATATATAGGATCACAATTTTTCATGTACTCCGTACAGAAACCAAGCCAGCAAACACTGGTAGAAGATAATAGTTTAGCATCTCGTATTGAGAAAGCATAAAAATAACGATGAAGTTATCTTAGATCTTCTGTGGAAATATAAAAAATTACTCCCTCTACATGTTATATCAATATAGATACCGAACGTCTAATTAGCTAGCAGGTGGCAGGTAAATTCTCTCGATTATATAAAAACTCCAATTCAACTAGTTAGAAATAAAAACTACTCCTACAAAATAGCGAAACTACTTGAATGACAACTATGGAAAAACTGAACTGGTGGATTTCAAGTAGATGAAACTTACAGAACATTAGGCCACAAATCTTTCAAATAACTGGTATGAATGAAGCCAGGATCACGCCAACCGACAGTTGTTGCTGGTGGACCTGCAAAGTTGTCATTTTAGAAAAACACCATTACGTATCCCCCAAGATCAAACAGTTATGAGCATAAAGTGATTGACCTTTTCTTTTGGGCTATTTCTCAAAGACACCGAAGCATTTCTAGATACGGCTTCTTACCATTGGACATGTATATGGCTGCTAAACTGCCTTTTTCTTCCAGTTAAAAAAAAAAAAAAGAAAAAGGAACAAGAGTAGCAGTAAGTGGTTTTCACGGTTCTCAAACATTATCAAGGACCCTCAGGATTTATCTACGTACAAGTGAACAGATCTGAAAAGCTTCTTGCATTTACTTATAAAACCAGGTGTATATATGCCTTCATAATCATAATTTCAAGTCCTAGCACAATCTGCCGGAAACAGAACCAAAATGGAACATTTTCACCTACCACAGAGACTATTACGGCCAAAGGTAAGTGTTCCAGCAGGGGAGCGACTCTGTTTCTCGCCTCTCCGTCCCCATTCAACAAAAGGCTCTGCATCATCGATTCCATATCCACTGGTCCATGTCACTGTCATCTGGGGTGGGTTTAGGAAGTTAATATACCAAACTGTGTTGAAGGATCTAAAACAAGCTAAAACCAATTACAAGGGATCAAACCCCACTGTTAAAAGGAAATTAATGATGGTCCTAAACTGAAAACTATCTCCTGTAGATAGTAAACTCCTGTAGATAGTAAAATGAAAAACCAATGGAAAACAGAAAGATTCCATAGGTGTGGAGTCCTCAGAAGGGCTATTAGGAACTTATAAGTAAGCAGATTTACCTTATAGTTCCATAAAAGGTCTCCACCAAGCGATATAAAATTGCCTTTGTATGACAAGATGTACATGTGCTAGTTTTTGTATGTGTTCTAGTGCTAAAAACCAGAAGCCATATATTTAAGTACCTCATCCCATGTCTTTCCTTGAGCTAAGCGAGGATACACAGGTGCATCAGGATTTGCAAAGGAAACACTGTTTGAAACTGCCACCAGCTTTGGCTGTTCATAAAAGACAGATGAGACAATATATGTAACCGAAAAGTGCAATCAGCAACTATCATAATCCTAATAAAACCATAATGGAGATGCAAAAAAAAAATAAAAAATAAAAGAAAAAGAAAACAATCCAAGATAACAATAGAAGTGGGTAAAACGGATTTCCATGAATCTGTAAAGTGAAGTTCAAGAAGGTCAGGCATTTGAAAATTAGCAGTTCTAAAATATAACAGGAGGCAGTTAGAAGCCCCCAGAATATTCCATTGAAACTAACTAAATTAGGCATTACTATTGTGACTAAAAGAGATTTAGGCATTACGCATAAGGATTACAAACTAATTCAAGCAATTCAATCACATTAAGCTTCTACACCTTTATGTCACCGTTCTTTCAGACAACTGATAATACCCAACACAGACCATAAATAACCAATCTTTTATATTTAATCTAGCACCATTGTTTATGCTGAGTGGGAATGTAACAGATGATAAAAAATGTTAGCATCATACATTTGATAATCCACCAGAAAACAGCGCAAAAGAAAAGTCTGATCTCTGGTTTATTAGTAACAGCTTCAATGAACCTTTCCCGCTGTCCTTGTACTTGGGGCTAGAGTAATTTGCATATTGGAACTGCACAAAAAGAAGCCATAATTCAAGAGATGTTTTTATCTTTCAATTAGACGTGTCAAGCCCATAGAATCGTTCCATAAGAACATCACGAACCTTTATTGGTGCACTACAAAGAAGAGGTGGGTTTTCTTTTGGATTTTCAAGAGAGCAAATAAAAGCACTGTAATTGTCAATGGAAAGACTTGACATTAGCTCAATAGTTTATGCCATCTGGATTTGGTAAGTGGAAATATAAATGTTCGGATAGGCGGCGACAAAAAAGGCATAAATGAACCCAAAACAATAATGTTGCTCACCTGAAATTGGCAGGAGAAAATACTCCAATCCAATCATCAATTCCTGGATTGGATACCTGATACTCTACATCAACCCATTCTTGATTCAGCCCCTACAACATAGAAAGATCGAAACCTAATTTCAAGCTCTTTTCATTTTACCTTATAGATTACACTTTCTTTGTGCTTGGATAATACCTGAATTTAGGATTGATTTATTTTTGCTAAAACAAGAAAACAAGCAGCAGATAGAAGTAAAAATAGGCCGTTACATTTACTCCAAGAAGGGTAGGATATGCTTTTATGCTAGCATGGCTATCAAAATCAGCTACAGTTTTCTGAACAGAAATCCTGGCAAACGGATGAACCCCATGGGATCTCACCCCTTGAGAGGTCAATAAAGCCAACAAAATTGCAGGCAAAATCAAGAAAGGTTGCATTTCACTTGAGTTGAAACCTGAAACATTATAAGAAAATTCCTTAATGCATCATACCATTATCCCATAACAGATGATATAACAAAGTTTGCAACTTTTTGATGACACCTTGACTTAGTAAAAAACCAAGCATATTAAAATCCATCAGAAAATCAAGGAACTGCTCCAAGCATAAATTCAAAGAAGCCCACGTCAAAATATGGCTGAAATTCTACTTCTACAAGTTTCAGTTCAAGAGAAAAGCAAAACTAGCAGGGAAAACAATTCATTCTAGTACATCAGAATTCAGCAACTTCTGTGTGAAAGATGAACATGCATGAACTCAGTGAACAGTCAAATTGAAAAGCAGGAGAAATGAACTCGCCTTGAAGTCAACTGATCAAACAACCAAGGTTTTTTTGAATGCCCAAAAACCCAACCAAGTGAAGTTGAAAAGGCCGTCATGATATGAGCATCCACAATAATCTATACTATTGTGTGGGCGTAATGTCATAAATTTTCAATATTATACTTTTATTCACTTTTCGCTTTTGAAACTTGGCCCACATGGGAATGTTCTAAAAGGGAATAATTAAGGAATCATTCGGATTTAGATAAGACAAGAAATTGATATACGATATCTTATTCTTTCTGGAAGATTAATTCAGAGTCCAGAAGAAATAATCTGGAAGTTAGAAACTTTCGTCCCTTACCTTAAATTAGTTTATATGCTGACAAACGAACCGCACACAATTCTCGCGTATGAAATGGTTCCGACAATGGCAAATTACATCCACAATCTTTGGTTTAGATATTTGTGCATTTTCAGTTGGTCGGAAGTCTATGATTGATGAGCTGGGTGTAGAAAACTGGAAATGATTAATCGGCTGCTGCTGCTGCTTCCTATCCTGCAGGAAAGCTTGACAAGCGATAAATTGTTACAGTGAGGGTTCAAACCCGCGTCCTCGCTAGCTGATGATCGCATTTGTTGGTCATCAATTTTGCCAGTTTCCAGACCAATGTTCCTGTTTTTGTAGGACTAGATGACTTTGACAGACTTCATTTTTCACATTACAAGAGATGAAAGAAGTCAACTTTTGTTGTCTGAACACTGAAACATAGTTCACTAACCAGGAGAGGAAAGAGCGCCTGACTTAAAAGAAAAATGGATGAAGAAAAGAGTAAAAGAGTAGTATGTGCAGAAAAAACAAAGAATGGAAAAAATTTTCCTTCAATGGTTCCATTATTGTCAACATAAGGTACATTGCATTTATCCCCAGCAGCACTGTAAAATTGTCACTGTCCCTCGTACAAGCCATCTTCAGACTCCCCACGTTTCAAACATTCCGAACCCAAAGATAAATATAATGTGATAATCTCATCTCATTCGGATTTGAAGCAGCAAATGTGTTTTGCTCCTTGGAGTGTATAACTGTCTTCCTCCATATGAACGGTTTCACAGTGCCGGCCAGTATTGATCCGCCATTTAAGATTATGATGCTAATGTCGAACTTGGGCAGCTATCGACAGTGCAGGCCAATATGTCTCTGTAGTCTCGAGATATCTTGAAGGAGTCGTAAACCTTACCATCACTGCTCTTCTTGTACTCAAATAATAGGTTTGAATGGTCGAATGCAGTTAACTTTACAAATCCATAATCATAGTCTCTGAAGATGCTCCATTTGGGTTGCAGGGTAGAAAATTGCGTTAGACCTGCTCCTCCTCCCCCGGCAACGACATGTATTGTGGCGTTCAGTACACCTTTATAGAAGTGTTTCTCGTTATTTGTACAAATATTCTGCAAAAAGGAAAACACTAATTACAATCAAATCGATCCCTTCCCTTCCCACCCTGATATGTTAACAAAAGACATTTAAAAAGCCAAATTTCAGAAAATTCTTCTAACAAAGATTTGAACAAGAGACCAAACCTGGTAGATGGGACAGGTCCTCTCATAGTTATGTGCATGGCCATAGATTGCAATATCAACTTTATACTTCTGCCAGAGCTTCTGAAGGCTTTCCCTTCCCATTGGTTCTGCAAAGGATCCTTCATCTGCGTAAAAACTAGTAGAAGAATAACCAAGCACTCGATGCGCAAGAAAGATAAGCCAAGGTTGCTTCTGTCTATCTACTGATGCAAGACAGTTTTCAATGAATTTATATTGTTCTGTTCCCTCTCTCCAATCATTTTCAGTGTCAGCTATGCAGAACCGGAACATGCCATAGTCTGTGGAATACCTGTAAACAGAGAACATTCAATAGTTTCTTCAAAGCTCCAACTTCTCAAGAAAAGTATCATTTCAAAGGATATTGCAAATACTTTCAGCTTCTCATATCGTGTCCCCAAAGTTGAGTTAATAATGTTCAGAATCAACCCTCATTGCACCATGCAATAGAATACAGTAATCCAATGCCAATGAGAAACCTAAACTACCATTATTTGTGAGTATGGTATCTTTTTATGATTATAAGATTGGCAAAAATGCCAAGAGAGAGCACATTCTCATAAAAATTGAATACAAGCATCAAAATGTCTAACCTACCAAAATTTAGCTCTGCTCTGTGCAGGAACGTAAAACAAATTTTGCGCTGGCACACCACATTCGCCACCAGAATCCATGGTATTATAAAATGACCCTGATCCAGGCCAATCACGCTCATGGTTGCCACTGTAAAGATTAATGCTTAATACAAAGTATGAAAGGAAGATTAAGTCAAAAATCAGTTAGCACCATCAGAAATAGCAATACCTTGCAACCATATAAGGTACACGTGAAGCAATTGGCTCAACTTGAGATGTAAATTGATCCCATTGAGAAAGATACCCATTAGCATAAACAATATCACCAATGTGGAAGACTATATCGATATTCTTCAAATCCTTGATAAGCTGATTAGTGGTGTTAAGGGCAGCATATTGAAAATTGTTATATTCATTGGAACCATCAGCTTCATCCTGAAATCAAAAATTTTGAACTAAATACATATATTGGACATCAGCTACTGAAATTATTAGCATCTCTACACATACGCGATCTATTATCCATCAAAGCACTTGGAGAAGGAATAGACTTCATATTAATAAGATATCACAGACATGATCAAGTAACAGACACAGAAAACATCGGGTACAGTATAAGATGGAGAATCCAACCTTTCCCATGTCACCGAAAATGACTACACGCTGTAGGGAGTTTTGACCAGGATAAGGAGATGACCTGAATTCGTAAGTTTGGCTCCAAATATAGGATCCACTGTGTAATTGATGTCCCAGTTTGTAAGTGTATCTGCCAAACCAGTAAGATAGAAAGCATCAATTTCTCATGTGTCCATACAGAAATCAAGCCAGCAAATGCTGCCAGAAAATAATATTTTAGCATACTGTAATTAGAGAGCATAAGCATGAAATTATCTCAGAAATACTGTGGAAATATTGAAAATTACTCCCTAGACCCTCTACATTTTATACAACATGCAAGCCTGATTAGCAGGTGGCAACTAAGTTCTCTATATATAAAAACTCCAATCGGACAAGTTAAAAATAGAAGTACAAAATAGCAAAGCTTCTTGAATGACAACTATAGAAACACTAAAATGGTGGATTTCAAGTTGATGAAACTTACAGAACATTAGGCCACAAATCTTTCAAATAACTGGTATGAATGAAGCCAGGATCACGCCAACCTACAGTTGTTGCTGGAGGACCTGTGAAGTAGAAAAGTAATGTTACATATCCCGAAGATCACACAAGTATGAGTGCAAAGTGATCGAGTGACAGTCTTTTGGGCTATTTTGTGAAGACAAATTATTACCAAATCTTTTTTTAAAGGAGCTTCTAACCATTGGAAATATTTATAGCTGCTAACTGGCTTTTTTTCTTTCTTCAAAAAGGAAAGCAAACAAGAGTAGCACTTAAAGGTTTTCAAGGTTTCCAAGCATTATCAAGGACTCTCTGGATTTATCTACATACAGACGAACAGATCTGAAAAGCTTCTTGAATTTATTTAAGTATAACGAGTGTACATATGCCTTCATTATCATTCCTTCAAGCTAATCTGTCAGAAACAGCTCCAAACTGGAAAAAATTCACCTACCACAGAGACTATTACGGCCAAAGGTAAGTGTTCCTGCAGGGGAGCGACTCTGTTTCTCGCCTTTTCGTCCCCATTCAACAAAAGGCTCTCCATCATCAAGTCCATATCCGCTAGTCCATGTCACTGTCATCTATGATGGGTTTAAAATGTTAAATGCATCAGATTGTGTTGAAGGATCATAACAAACTAAAACCAATTAGAAGGAAAACCAACAGAAAACAGCTTAATTCATAGAAGATCCCTCATGCGAGTGAGTCCTAATTAAGAAGGGCCATTAGGACTTTAAGTATGCAGCTTTACCTTATAGTTCCAAGAAAGGTTTTCCAGGAAACAAAATAACAGAAGATATAAAATTAATTGATCTGTCTTAGTAAAACAAGATGTATGCGTGCTGGTGCAAAAAACCCAGAAGCCATATACATAAGTACCTCATCCCATGTCTTCCCTTGAGCTAAGCGAGGATACACAGGTGCATCTGGATTTGCAAAGGAAACTCTGTTTGAAACTGCCACCAGCTTTGGCTGTTTCATATAAGACAGATGAGAAAATAGCAACTGAAAAGTGCAATCTACAACTATCATAATTCTAATACAAGCATAATGGAGATGCAAACAAACAAGAAAAAGAGAAAGAAAACAATTCAAAATAACAATAGGAGGGGGTAAAACAGATTTCCATGAATCAAGTTCAAGAAGATCAGACATTTGAAAATTATCTGACTTTTGGGTTCAAAACATAATTCAAAGGAGTTAGAAGCCCTCGGAACATTCCATTGAAACTAACTCAATTACATTAAGCTTCTTTATATTTATGCCATCATTCTTTCAGACAACTGATGATAACTAACATAGACCAGAAACGACACATCTTTTCTTTGTAACCACAAACTAATTTGTGCCCAGCACTATTGTTTATGCTAAGTGGGAATGTCAGAGATGATTAAAATTATTAGAAGCATACATTTGATAATCCACCAGAAAACAGCGCAAAAGAGAAGTCTGATCTCTGGTTTATGAGTAACAACTTCAATGAACCTTTCCCACTGTCCTTGTAATTGGGACTAGAGTAATTCGCATATTGGAACTGCACAAAAATAAGCCATAATTGAAGAGATGTTTTTTCTTTCAATCAGAAACGTGTAAAGCCATAGAATGTTTCCATAACATTACGAACCTTTATTGGTGCACTACAAAGAAGAGGTGGATATACCCTTGGATTTTCAGGAGAGCAAGTAGAAGTACTGTAATTGTCAATTGAAAAAAATTGACATTAGCTCAATAGTTTATGCCATCTGGATTTGGCAAGTGGAAATATAAATGTTTGGATAGGCGACAAAAGGCATAATTGAACATCTATAACCGAACGGAAAACAATAATGTTGCTCACCTGAAATTGGCAGGAGAAAATACTCCAATCCAATCATCAATTCCTGGACTGGATACCTGATACTCTACATTAATCCATTCCTGATTCATCCCCTACAACACAGAAAGATTGAAACCTAATTTCAAGCTCTCTTCATTTTACCTTATAGATTACATTTTCTTTGTCCTGGGATAATATTTGAATTGGTGGAATGATTTATTTTTTATTTATTTTTTGCTAACACAAGAAAACAAACAGCATCACCCTTTTGATAGGTAGAATTAAAGTAGGCTTACATTCACTCCCAGAAGGGTAGGAGATGCTTTTATGCTAGCATGACTATCAAATTCAGCTACAGTATTATGAACAGAAATCCTGGCAAACGGATGAACCCCATGGGATCTCACCCCTTGAGAGGTCAATAGAACCCACAAAATTGCAGGCAAAATCAAGAAAGGTTGCATTGCACTTCAGTTGAAACCTGAAACATTGTAGGAAAATTCTTCAATGCATAATGCCGTCATCCCATAACAGATAATACAGCTTCCTAGATTCCTACAACAAAGTTTGCAACTTTTTTATGACACCTTGACTTAGGAAAAACCAAGCATATTAAAAACCATCAGAAAATCAAGGAACTGCTCCAAGCATAAATTCAAGGAAGCCCACATCAAAATATGGCTGAAATTCTTCGTCTGCAAGTTTCAGTTCAAGTGAAAAGCAAAGTACATTCTAATTCAGCAACTTTGATGCCAAAGATGAACATGCATGAACTCAGTGAACAGTCAAATTGAAGGGAGGAGAAATGAACTCGCCTTGAAGTCAACTGATCACCAACCAAGCTTGTTTTTTTTTTATGCCCAAGCGAAGTTGAAAAGGTGGCCGTGATCCTTCTGTTGATGTTTAGGATAAGATGACTGAAAAACACAAAACACAGAATCCAACCCAACAAAGAAAAGGGACTGAATTGAAAGGGATCAAATTTCAGTTAAAAAACACATCTAATTCTTCGAGAGTTGAAGAATTTTTGTGGAATCTTTCTTAGAAGATGCCATTAACGACCGCTTTTCAAGGAAGTCATCGTTGTTAATAGTGAGGGAATTCAGGGCAACTTTTATGTCAGAAAGAATTCTCGACTTGTTTTCTAATTGTGTAAAGCTTTTTAAAAAACTTTGCCCACATGGACATGGTCTAAAAGGGAATAATCAAGGAATCATTCGGATTAAGAAAGAAAGAAATTGAGATACGTTATCTTTTCAAATTTCCATTCTTCTGAATCTAAAATGTTGGAAACTTTGGTTCCTTTAGACTTAAATTAGTAGGCTGACAAAATAAGAGCACATAGTCCTTGGGTATGTATAAAAATGGTTACGACAATGGCAAGTTACTTACATCCACAATGTTTTGTAAGATGTTGTTAGTGCATTCAGTTGGTCGGAAGTCATGATTGAGGAGTTGGGTGTGGATTATTGGTCTCAATGGTGGGGACAAATTTTTGCATCTGATGATCTCATTTGTTGGTCATCAATTTTTTTCATTTCCAGAACAATATTCCAGTTTTTGTACTAGATTTTGACAAAGATCATTGTTCACATTGACAAGAGAGATGAGCATAATGTGAACATTTACTATTAATAGAGATGAAAGAAGTCAGTTTTTGTTGTGTGAACACTGAAACATGAGTGGTTTCCACATGCAGTACCCAGAATTGAGAATGGAAAGGGGAAACAGTAATATCCAGTGTGTCAAAAAAGAAACTAATCCAATCTGAAGGAAAAGGGGGAAGGAAAAAAAAAAAACAAACTAGAAATATGCATATCTAAGACAAGATCTCTTCTAATTATCAGCAACTCTTCCAATTGCCATAGTGAACAATGAGAATGTTGCTTCTTCAAATGAAGAATGCCACCAATAAGACCAAGAATCCTGAAAACATAAACAAAAGAGCACACAGCATTGTCATCAGGAAGAAGGCTCGGAATGACTAAGGGTTCAAAGAAAAGGAGCTGAAATGTCAATAAGTTCAATATTAGATTAAGATAAGGATTAACATGACAAATCAAAATTCCAAAGAGAAAAAGAGGCAGGTTTCCTTCACAAAGGCTTCAAAAGCTATAAATTAAGGAGCTTTTCTTGCTTTAAAATCTCTTGCAGAAACAGGGCCACAAAATGGGGGAAAAGGTAGTGTAAATTTTAAGAGCATGTCAACTTTATCCACTATCTTTTGTCAAAAGTAGACTTTTTGGTCTTTGAAAAAGAAAGCATCAAAGGAAGAAAAACTGGAAGGGAGTTGTTGCCTTTTTACCTCCAAGATTTAATTTGGTTTGAATAATGCATCTCCATGTCCCACTCCAAGCATATGCTGATCAAATCAACAAGACAAACATTAAGTTCAAGACAGTGCCGGCGTACTGTATAAATTAATCAGGCTGAAATGAACAAACCTCGTCCGAAGCAATTGACTGTAGTGTTCATTCCATTTCGGCAAATACAAGCAAATGACTGGTTGAAACCAGAAAAACCACAGAATCCTCCACTGTCCTCGCAATTCTTGCATGAATCCGAATAATATGAGCCATTAAACTGCAAGGGAATCCCGTATTGCCATTTCATTGGATTTCCTTCGTCACCTCCAAACCCGTACAATGATGAATACGAAGAGCATTGGAGCTTAGGGAGATCTAAACCATAACCTGAACCAACCGGAATAGGAGGTTCATACACGCAACAGGTGGATATTGGTGCATTTGGCTCCAACCCTATCCCAGTCACTGCATTGCAAGAATACAAGCCTCTACATATGTTTGACCCTGAACCGGTATCGCATAAATCTTCATTCCGGTCGAAGACTGGAGACGTCGTGGAGCAACCTAGAAGAACAAAGATGTTGTCTGCAGTTATACTGAATGGACTTTGACGATCTAATCTGAAGCTTCCTGAGTTCTGCATTGAAGAACATGTTGACATCCAGGGATCTGTGATCAAAATGGTGTTGCTTGAGTAGTCTACTGAAGATACAGTGTAAATGCCGGTGCCGGTGGAGAACTGTAGCACCCCGGAATTGCATCTGATATATCTAGCAAAATCAGGATGCCCACAACCATATCCAGAACCAAATGGAAACTTTATCGGGATTCTTCCACAAGTATCATGACATGTACCATTGAGTGGAACGATACTGGGAATGGCATGGTTAGCCTGAAGCAGTTGAGACAAGAGGAGGAACACAAAAACTTGCAGCAAGATGGGCAATAGAGAAGACATTGATGAACCTGGAAGAAATAGTTGTTTTGCACTAGATATGGAGCAATACAATAAAGAAGATAAGAAACAAATGTCCTCTAAAACAGTGGCAAGAAAGTGATCTTTTCGGTGGAGTTATATATTGTCAAAGATCCTCAAAAGCAGAGCCAGTATACATTATGGGTTCTAGCTCAAAAGCAATTTGGTGTGCCCTAAAAGCTTTCAGATTTGCTAGCTAAAAGCTTCCTCTTTCAGCATACATTTAAGTTGCAAACAGGAGCCATTGTCCAAGCTCTCTATTCATTGATCCACAACTTAGCAAGGAAAGCTAGAAATAACCACGGAAAAATTTAATCACCATCTTAACTTGGTCAGTAAAACACATGGCTCATTTACGAAAACATATCTACAGAAAAGAAATGGAACCCACCGAAATGATCAAAGAAAGCTCAGATACGCAGGAGTTTCCTATCAGAGTGGCCCACCTTTCAGATACCACTAATTTTACAATTGCAGCTTCATCCTAGCCCCATTTTCATTTTGCATGTTCAACTAAGATCATCTCTTTTGCTCATGGCACCAGCCATTATTTGACAGATTGAACTATGCTGTGAACATGAAACAAAACAAACAAGCAAGAATCTAAGTCGTGCTAGGCTACTTCCTTCCTAAAATATTCAACAGCACCTGGGTGAAGAAACATGGCCTTAATACTTTTATACTAAAGGAAGCAGCCAATAGATTCCTTCACAAGTAGATTTTTCTTTCAGCATCATAGTCCAACCAGAACCATATAAGTTTCCTCCATGCAACATTATGTATCATGTGGATGGTACATCCAGAAGCACTTCCGTAGGAACATTCTGCAAGCTAAGTGAGCTTGACAAAAAGGTTTATCATGCATTTAGACCTGCCCAGTTCTTGAAGGCAATTACTGCTTCCATTTTTTTAGAGTTTCTTTTTCTCAACTTCCACAGCTTGAGTTTCTTGTGAGTTTCCATAAATGCTTGTTTGTATCTCCACTTATCAACAAAGATCTTCATTGCTTGGGCTTTCTCCACAACTTGCATAACAGCATCAAAGAAACCTCCCTTAACCAAAGCATATAGGAAGGCATCAACCAAGTGATTGTCAAATTTGAACTTCGCCTCCCCATCAACTGGAACCTTTTTTTTCACATCATGCCAAAGCATCAAGACACAGAAGTACTTTTCTGCAGCCACATACCCATTAATGAGTGAAAGATAAGTCTGTTCATTAGGTTCAAATTGAAGGAATGTCATCCTCCTCAATGTCCTCCTGGCATCTTCCAACCTCCCAGCCTTACAGAAAGCATGGATAATTGAGTTCCAATCATGTGTACCAACTTGAACCCGAGGGTCTTCAACGACCTCATCCAAGAATGCAGCCATGAGTTCAGGTCGATGGCTTTCTGTTAAACCTGTCATTACAGTCAAATAACTGCTTTTGAGATCAGGCACTCTTGCTTCTCTCATATCCCTAAACAGAGAAAAGGCTGATTGAAAATCTTGGCACAACATAGATGCCTCAATCAGAGCATCGTAGCTACTAACATCCAACTGTAGCCCTGAGCTATTGATCTCCTCAACCAATTGTGCCGCTTCAGCCGTTCGTTGCTCCTTAGAATAAGCTTTCAAGATAGGTGTATATACACCAAGCCCAACAGATGCTCCCTGAGCATTCATTTCGTCAAGGATGCTGTGTGCCTTATCCAAAAAACCATTGTTAACGCACGCAGTGATAATACCATATCCAATAGATTTCTCAACTGAGACTGCCGATGATTCCAATTTCTGAGCTTCAATAATCATGTTGGCCAAAACTTTTGTGCTCCCCTTCTGAAGATATCCTTTCACTACTTCACCATATGTTTCTTCACTAAAACACAGAAGTTTTTCACCTGCTTCTTTGAGACTACGTAGAATAGTTTTTGAAGCCATATCCAAGTTACCTGACTTCATATACCCGCTAATCAATTTACTGAAGAAGACTCTTCTATCAGAAAGCCCAAATCTATCTATCAATATCTCCAATTCAGAAATTTTTGCGTCTAGTCCCTTCAAAGCATACAAATAACCAAGCAATCCAAAACTACATTCATCAGGCCTGATACCTAATACAGACATCATCTCCAGAACTCTTTCTGTTTCACTGACAGATTCAAGCTCATGACAACAACCCTCCAATGCAGCATTACAAGCTGCCAAATTAGGTTTCAGAAAATTTAACTTTTCATCAACTGCAATCCTACAATTCTCGTTAAAAACTTTCAGAAACGGAACAAGACTTCCACTCTTCTTACTAACATCAATCAAAACTCCACCCCAGAAACTAAAAGGCACGAAAAATCTGTTCTTGAACATGCATTTAACCAATGCAATAACAGGGGCAGCATTGCCCCCATTTTTCATAGAATTCAAAAGGGTCTCTAGAGTTCCATATTCTAAAAGCTCCGGATTCTTCTCTATCAAATAAACAACAGATGCAAATGCCCTTTTGAGATTATGGGTTTCATTCAAAGAGCACAAGTGGGAAATTAGAGAATTAATGAGTGACTTACTGGGGAAAGAAGAGCAGTTAGTCAGGGTTTTGAAAGATTTCCACGCCTCATCGGTATTTTTACTAACAAGAGCGGATTGAAGAGAGGACTCAAGGGTGTTTTTGTGATCTTGAGTTAGAGTTTGAGAAGTGGGTTCTCGGGATTTCTGAAAGGGATTTGTGGAGGCTTCGTTTGATCTCTTTAACGCGAAAATTGAAGGCTGCAAGAATGAATAAAGTGGTACAATCTCCGGTTCTGAGGAAAAATGTCTTCTTGAAATCAAAGACAGAGTTCTCCTCCACATACTTAATTCTTCTACTTCAAAGCAAAGAGTGGCAGGAAGGAAGGATTTACTGAAGAAAGAAGAAGATCATATTGGAAAGGATCAAAGAAGAAGACTAAAGTAAATTAATAGCAGAAGGGCTGAAAATATAAAGCCCAATCTTCAGGACAACTAAAAGAATAAGCTACTTTTCATTGCAGCCCAGTTGGTTGAAGTCAAAACTCAAAACAAATTCAGAGCCCAATATTTCCGAGTACAATCTTCTCTTCCGATTGAAAAGACAACAAAAAGTTGACTGAAAAATACTGAGATTGAGGAGGGAAAGCTGGGCAAATGGAGTCGGAGACAGCAGATTTGGTGGTGCTGGAAGAATGGAACGGGATTGCATCATCAAAACTTACCAAAACAGCCACCATAACGATCCCTCACAAAAAACCCACTTCCTCGTCTTCTTCTTCTTCAGCTCCTTCCATTCAGAAATCAAGCAGCCAATTTAGTCATATCTCTGGCAGAATTCTCCAAGCATTTGTACCTGAGGCAAGCATACACTTACCTTCTCGCTGTAATTTTACTTGTATCATTTGTCCTCTACTTTGGAGTTTTAAGTGTGCCTCTTTCTTTCATTTTTTAGGGGTTTCTGTAATCAACTTCAACTTTGCGAGTGTATCAGTTCCACATTGCTTATTGTTATTTTGCTTTAAAAAAGGATCAACAACTGCACCATTTTTTTCCTTTTTTGTTGATGATTATTAATCCGTGCTTGCTATTGTGATCTAAGGTTGATCAGAATCCAAAAACATTTTTTTGGTCCGGTTCTATCGGTTTGAAAATTTGATTAGTACATCCAATGCGCGGACCCAATGAAGTGAAGAATGATAATTTGTGACAGACTTCTATGTGTTTAATCATCCAAAATTCCTACTTTTTAGTTTACTATTGTACTGTTCTTTGATTGGATGCTTGAGTATTTGGATTACAATGTTGGGGAAGAAGGATTAACCAAGAAAGATATATTTTGAAAGGTAGAAATTTGAGGACACAGGTTTTTTAATAGTTATGAGACTGCTTGTTGAGGAAGGTATTCAAATTAGTTCTCCAAGATTATCTCTTTTTTTCTTTCCCTCTCCTTACTGAAAATATTGACATTAATGTGTGAAAATGCAGGGATTTCCTAACAGTGTAACCCCAGACTACGTTCCTTTTCAAGTATGGGACTTATTACAGGTGAGTTTAAAACCGTGCTTTTTGTGTCCCATCCACTTTTGTCTTCTTTCTCCATCACTTAATCTTACCGCATATGTTCTGTTCAGGGTCTCTCAACGTATATCCGCACAATGTTATCAACCCAGGTAAGTAATTAGGCAGCATATATTATTTTCTCTATATGCTTTAAAACACATGGTAATTGTGGTACTATCCGGTGCTTTTTTGTAGGCTCTTTTGAGTGCCATTGGGGTTGGGGAGAAGTCAGCTACTGTAATTGGGGCTACATTTCAGGTAATATATAGTGTCTCTAGTATTTTTTCCTTTAAAGGGTTCACAGCAGCTTTTCATGCTTCTGTTGTGAAGTTTCTTACTCTGGGGAAAATACACAGTGGTTTCTGAGGGATTTAACCGGAATGCTTGGTGGTATTCTGTTCACATGCTACCAGGTATTTATTCTGCTTTTCTTTTCCTATTCTTCGTATTGATTATGGTTTTTTTTCTTCCCTGCTTAAAGTTCACTTCTTTGACCAGTATCCCTTTTTTTATTGACTTCTGTACTGCTTAAAGTTCACTTCTTTGACCAGTATCCATTGTGCTTACTCTTGTTAGAAGGATTATATGCATAAATCTGTGACATTTATTTTGTTTCCTGCATCCTAATACATTTGAGCTTAGTTGTTACATTATACACTTTTTCATGTCTTACTGAGGCACATTGTTGTTATATTATAGACTTCTCATGGCTTAGTTTCAATAATGTTCTGTAAAGACTGGTTCTAATATGGCAGACATATTGCAGGGTTCAAATTTGGACAGCAATGCAAAAATGTGGCGTTTAGTTGCAGATTTTATGAATGATCTAGGTACTAATAATGTCTGTTCTTTTTCCTCATCGGATACTAAAAATCATCGAGACACTGATAGACTGATTGTGGGATCTGTCGCTTTTGTACATTTTTGTACTATAGGATGCTAGAATGGTACATTGCTTATTGTACTGCTACATCAGGAAAGAAAAAGGAAAGAAATAAGTTGTCAATGTCATAGTGATATAGTCTATGCACCAACTCCAAGAAGTGTTCTTTTACCATTTGGTCATCCATATCTTTGGAAAAATAAACTTTAAATAATTTTCTGAACTGCTTATTGACGAGTGACTGGTATGAAATTCAATATGTAGGAAAATTCAATTGTGCAGCTCTGAAGCATGTAATGAGGCTAAATAAATTGAATTGCTATGTCTGTCGTCCACCTTTGGTTAATTCCAAGGTATATATGTGATTATACCACGGGGTCTAGATTTCAGTCCGTTTTATTACAATTTTCATGGTCCTAAGTTTATTCGATTTTATTTGGTCACTCAACATAACAGATGATAAGGAATCTTAATGGCTTTGGGTGCAGGAATGTTGATGGATCTTCTTTCTCCACTCTTCCCTTCCGCATTTATTTTCGTTGTTTGCCTTGGGAGTTTATCCAGGTCTTTTAGTAAGTCTCAACATGGCGAATCAATCTTTACTTATATGGATGTGCAATTTTTGAAATAATCTTGTTTGACCTGAGGCAAATGGTTAATCTGTTTGCAAGCTGAAGCTAACTTACTGATGATGTACTAACAAGAGTATAAACATGAAAGAAAATTAACTGCTGGAAGGAAAATAACAAGACCCATCATGATTTTTATTCTTCCGATCTTCTCTGGTTTGCTTTGTTCATGACTTCAACACCTGATCTTTCTGTTAAAATTGGCTGAGCTTTCATGACTATTTTCATCCTGAATTCCTGTTACCAAGTCATTTTTGTTTTCTCTAGCTGGTGTTGCTAGTGGAGCCACTCGAGCTGCATTGACGCAGCATTTTGCTCTCCAGAATAATGCAGCCGACATATCCGCAAAGGTATAGGCTGCAAAAATAAAGTGATTGGTAACAAATCAGCAGTGTGACATAGAATCTTTTTTTGTTTTTGGTAAACTGTGACATAGAATCTCAATTCGCTTTTACCTTTCTTTCCTCCTTGACAGGAAGGAAGCCAAGAGACAGTTGCAACAATGATTGGGATGGCTTTTGGAATGATCCTTGCACACATCACAATGGGACATTCTCTATCTATATGGATATGTTTCTTGTCCCTAACCTTGTTTCATATGTATGGTTAGTTTTGTTTCTTTTACAATCTAAACATATTAATATATTCACGTGAACACTTCCTTCTTCATTTTTTTTTTAGTTTCCTTCGTAGATTAAATAAAATTGAATCTTTTTGTTTGTTTTACGTTTATGTTTGCAGCAAATTATAGGGCTGTTAGTTGTCTTTCTCTTATTACACTCAACTGCCAAAGAAGCTCAACTGTTTTCTTGGAATTCTTCAAGAACGGGCAAGGTTAGTTCTCGTTTCTCTCTCTCTCTCTCCCCTCTTTTTTTTGAAAAAGAAATAGTATTCCACTTTTATTTACTTATTACCACATTGGTCCAGTACTCAACAAGATCATGGAGCATAGAACAGTATGAGTCAAGCCTTCCTTTGGGTGATCATGTTTATGATGAAATAATATGTATGACTTTTCCTGTGGGTGTAAAATGACATAGAAACCAAATAGTTCTTCTCTTTGTAGCCAACCTATTCAGCCTGTTTAGTCATACTGACTCTTTCGTGCCATTTCTGAATCTTTCAGCATTGAAAGTTTTATCGCTGTTTACTCTCAACAAGGCTTTATCTGCATTAGGGCTTCTTATAAATTATGTTTTCCATTGGTTTACTAAATATTTAAATTATTCATGGGACTCCTGGCTAGTTCTCTCCCCAAAAGAGGTCTCAAGTTTGGAGCGAATTTTGCCACTCTGGCTCACTCCTTGGAGCTCAAAAGTCAACTGTTTACATTCACGTGTGCGCATGGATGTCCGGATATCTTCACTCAACAATGATGACTTGTAAGTTCTAAATTTCACTTACAGTTACAGAGTCAAATATCTTGGTTATAAAAGATAAATTTTCAACTGACCATGAGAAAAGGAGATGCAACACGAACAAATATCTGTATGTCCCTTAAATTTGATCCCTGATTGTGGTGCCCAATAGAAGTATTTGTGGGTGTTAGTCTTCTTCCCCCCTTTTTCTCTTTTCTTGGGTTTACATGACGTTTTTTGTTTGTGAAACAGGGGAGAACTGTCGCGTTTGGCTACATCTCATTACAAGAAAGGTTAAAATTTCTTAACCTTGTCAACCTGAAATGATTCGTGAGTGAACATGGCTCATCTCTTTCATTGGTTCTTGCAGCTAAGTATTTGTTGCTTAATAAAAGAGGAGTAATCAGCATTGTAATGCACAAAGGCTCCACTGCTGCAGATGTCTTGAAAGCATTCATTCATTCACTCGTCATGGCGAAACTTGTTGACGGAGGCAGCTCTGCTCATTCGGAGAGTCAACAATGGATTAATACTAACTATGACATCTTTCTTTTGAAGGTACTTTCATTGGTCTTCGTGGTTTGTTGTGAAACGGTTGTGTAATGGAAATTCTATCTTATATAGTACCTTCTACTTCTAGTTAAATTTTACTGATTATCTCTTTTGTGATACTATACCAGCTTCAAACCTCCGGATGGAGAACAGAACGGCTTCTTTCACCATCTGTAACCTGGAAGGCTAACTGGACACTGGCCTCTTCGAATCGCAAAGTTGAATGAGAACAGTTAAGATTTTCCTGATTTTGCCTAGATATACTGCTCCCCAGGCGTATATTCAGATTTCTGTCATCTTTGCCAACGGAAATGATATTGGTCAAAAAGCATATGGAAGAACTGACAAATGTATATATGCTCAGGAAATTGCATTCTCCTTTTCTCAATTTTCTTCTGCTTAGGGGACCATCATAATTAACCAACGGAACTAATTCCTCATTTTTTCCACAAATATGAATTCAGTTAATGCAACTTACACCTATAGTGGTCACTTGGCCATATATTTGACTAGCCAATGTAATTTAGTGATTTCGCATTTTTCTTGCTTATCAATAATTTTGTGTGTATTCTTAATATTTCAAACTACGATTTCCGATGCCCTGCAGAGGCAATGAGGACGGCAACAGCCACAATGAACATAAACAGCATTGCCCCAAGAGCCAAATATGTTCTCATTGACGATCTTCTGTATTCACCAAATAAAACTATACCCCAGAAAGTACTCACAAGTGGAAGAGCCTGCACGGCATCTGCTGCAGCATATCCTGCTGCTTGGCCTCCTATGAACTGTAGACCATTCCCGAATCCGCACAGAAGTCCTGCCAATAATGCCAAACCCCTGCCATTCCAGTCTGATAGGTAGGCTTTAAATGAGGACTTTGAAGTGTTGAGTATCGGGCGGAAGAGGAAAGTGATGTTCAAAATGAGTGCAAGGGCAAAGCAGGAGAGTGAGAAGTAAAAGAATGCAGTGTAAACACTTAAGTGAGGAACCCCTTCTTTTAGAGTGTGCCATTGATCATTTGTAGCCAGATTGAAGGCTGGTGAGAAGAGGGAAAAGCTGAGTCCAGCAAAGAACGTTATTCCCAATCCCAAAAACGCGCTCTTTCCAAACGCCTGCATTCGCAACCAAGAAAAAGTGTTGACAACACTCAACAATCATCCAATAGGATGTATAATTGAGTTAAGGATTATAAACCAGGTCGAGGGGAAACCCAGGCTTGTCTGTTATCAGAATTATGGTACATTTCCAATGAATATAACCAACCTTGATAGACCTTTTGTGTTCTAGTTGGATAAGGAATTGCGCAGTCCCAAAGGCCGCCTTTTCCGGATTGCTATTCCCATTCTCCAGATCATCATTACCAACTACATTTCTCCAGTGTCAGAAAGTAAGTAATACAGTGCAGAAGATGAGACGAGGAAAACAAGATGCAGAATGAAGGCTCAAAAACTCTATACCTAGTGCATCATTTGAAGATGCCTGTTTAGACAAAGAGATACTCTTCAACCTGAAAACATGTAGTTTGTGATGCAACTATCAGCAACAGGGCGCGCACGAATCACTGATAACGAGGTCCCAATAATTTTATGCGAGGAAGAAAGACTTACTCTTCCCCATTTTTGCGTTTAGTGGTTGAATAACTATTAAGCTTTGCTTTGTTATCTGCTTCATTTAACGAATGGAGAACAGAAGCTAAACAAATAGCAATCAAGAAGCATCCAACGCCGGGAAACAGTATTTCCGCCTTGTTGATTCTGTCATCTAGAAAGTAATTCAGGGTTGTGCCTATTGAACTCCACAAAATGCAATGTCTAAATTAGCATCTTCATAAAGTCATTGTTCTTCAGAATAAGAAAAAGGAATAATATCCCAAAAAGCCAACCTATGACGACAACCATGCTGCAACAGATCACAACAGCCACTGATAGACTAACATAAGCCCAGGCATATTGAGTTGAAAGATTTCCAAGACTCAGAAATACACCGCCAGCCATTGCAAACATAATACTGGGCCAATTATCCTGAATCATCATCAAATTTAATCTTAATGAAGAAAACAGTAAAAGGAAAATAATAGGAATAAGGGATTGCTGAGTAACAAAGAAATGTACAACTACTAACCTGGGATATTTGCTCAAGGAAATCAGGCTTTCCAGTGGTGCCTTTTCCAATCTCTCCAAAAGTAAAAGCTATGATAACAGCAGCCAGAAAATTAGTGATTGTGTAGTCAAGATAAGTGTGCTGAGGAAGACGACCTCTCCTTTCTAACAGAGTCACAATGGCTGGCCATGTCCCCAAGAGCAACAGAGCTAAAAGCATACAAGCTATGGCCCCTCCTTTGCTTTCCACCACATACATCTTCAATAGACCCCAACTGGGCAGGAATCCCTTTTTCCTGGAGATGCTTCTGTCAAAGAAAATGCCCAGAAAATCCTAATCAACATGGGTGATCAGATTGTTCTACAACCTTCAAAACAGAATTACTGAACTTCTTAAAAGCAGCATCTATACAAAGTATTATAAAAAGATTGTGCTTTTAGAAGAAATGAAGTGGCTTACAGATTGAAGAGGAATACAGAAGACGTGAAGAATTATTCTGGTATCATATAACACCAAGAAGTAATACTAGGCTACAAATTCCATGGAAAAGCAAAGGCGAGTCTTTAGATAAATTACATGGTGGAGTGAGTTTGTACGTATAATTATACTCAAAAGACATACAAAAAGACAAGGTAGATGAAAGAGTTAAACTTTAAAGTGGGAAGTCCAAAGGATGATGATTAAAGATGTGAAATGCAGAAAATGGAGCTTCCCAATAAGGTAAGAAATTTAAAGGACAAAAAAAAAAAAAAAACTCTTCATTTGCCGGCAACTTGTTATTTTTAAGTGCGAATAGCAGTATGGCACTAGCATTAATATGTAATTATTTGGGTGCATTATGTTCAAAGAAAACTTGAAATCTTTAGAAAAAGAGGTGGAAAAAAAAAAACTCCTAATCTAACAACTGAATGGAGTCATGGACTGATGTGGAATATTCAGGCGTTTTTTCATTGTTTTGCTGAACTACTTTCACTTTGAAGCGGGAATATAGCTGAAACCACAGCCAAGATCTGGTATAAAATGTTACCATATCAATCAAGCATCTTTCATACTATGAATCTTTGGGATATTTTAACACCAGGATATTGGTGAACTGAGTGATAGGACCTGACCATTAATATATAGTCTCCAGAAACTTTGGAAGAAATGTTGAAGTCTACATTGCCAATTTTGAACATGTCTAATCCACCTGCTTTCCATTTCTATGCCTCTCTATGCAGCTGTACACTTGATGATATTGGATTCAACAATTCTGCGCGTATATTTCAATCATATCAAACTACATTGTTATTTCCGGTGCCCTGAGGAGGCCATAAGGACTGCAACAGCCACAATGAACATAAACAGCATCCCTCCAAGAGACAAATAAGTTTTCCTTGATGATCTTCTGTATTCTCCAAATATAAGTATACCCCAGAAAGTACTCACGAGCGGAAGTGCCTGAACAGCATCTGCTGCTGCATATCCAGCTGCTTGGCCTCCCATGAACTGCAGACCGTTCCCAAATCCGCACAGAAGTCCTGCCAATAAGGCCCAACCTCTGCCATTCCAGTCTGATAGGTAGGCTTTGAACGATGACTTGGATGTGTTCAGCACAGGGCAAAAAAGGAAGCTTATGTTTAAAATGATTGCAACGACAAAGCACGAGACTGAGAAGTAAAAAAATGCTATGTATACACTCAAATGAGGAACTCCTTCTTTAAGGGTGTGCCACTGATCATTTGTAGCCAGGTTGAAGGCTGGTGAGAAGAGTGAGAAGCAAAAACCAGCAAAGAAAGTTATTCCCAATCCCAGAAATGTGCTCTTTCCAAACACCTGTAATCGCAAACAAGAAAGTAACAAACTCATTATAGAAATGATATTTGTTAAAACAAGATTCCTTCTCTTGCAGATTTTTTTTTTTTTTTTTTTTTTTGAGGAAATCTCTTGCAGAATGTTAATACAATGAAACATGACCATTTTCATTTTGTTGGATCAGTTAAACGCAAAGAACACAACAAGCAAAAGCATCCTGCAGTGTGCTGATCTGCGAAGGTAACCAGCGCTAAAGATAATATAAAAACTTGGTCCTAAAAGTAAAGGAGTACCTGGTTTTTATGGAGACATGATCAATTGAGAGGCTAATTTCTAGAGCAGAAAAATATATGCATGTTTGTTATCTGAAACATTTTACACTTCCAATGAATATCACCAACCTTTATAGACCTTTTGTTTTCAAGCTCAATCAGAAAATGTGCAGTCCCAAAAGATGCTTTCTCCAAAGAGCCATTCCCATTCTCCAGATCTTTGCTGTCAACTATGTAAAGTGTCAAAAGTTATGTAATATACTGAGTGACAAAATGCAGAATGAACGTCCAAAACTTTTGTACCTAGTGCATCATCTGAAGATGCTTGTTTAGACACAGAAATACTCTTCAACCTGAAAAGGTTTAGTTTGCACTGCTATCAGAGAGAGAGAGAATGAATGACAGAAAAACAATCAGAAATTATCGGCATCATTTTGATTTTTTTTTGGTGAAGACAGAAGATTATCATATGAATCACAAAAGCATACTCTTTCTCTTTTCCATAATTAGTTGAATAACCATTAAGTTTTGATTTGTTATCGGCTGCATTTGATGAATGGACGACAGAGCCAAAACAAACAGCAATTAAGAAGCATCCAACACCAGGAAAAAGTATTTCGGCCTTGTTGATTTTGTCATCTAAAAAGTAATTGAGTGTTGTGCCTGTTACAGGAGGGCAAATACAATGGCTAAATTAATATCTTGATGAAGTCACTCTTCGTAATATGCGAAGAATGATGTTGAGAAAAGATACCTATAACAACAGTCACGCTCGAACAAATCACCTCTGTCACTGATAAACCAACATAAGCCCAGGCATACTGAGTTGCCAGATTCCCAAGACTGAGAACTATTCCTCCAGCCATTGCAAACATAACACTAGGCCAATTGTCCTGCATTATCAAATGCAGCCTTAATTATGAAAAAGCAAATGCAAATGATAGGCCCGCGCTTTCAACTGGCCACAAAACTTGACCAAAACAATCAACACTCTTATGACCGGAACTATGATGACCCAACATAAGGAAGTCTTTCTCCACATCAGAAAGACTGTCAGCTCCCAGCCATGAGATGCAATGTATAGAACCTTTGATGTAATTGTCGATAAACTACCTAAAACAAATACGGGATTACCATATTTTACTAGCTTCCTGGAATGTAATTTAATCAATAAAGGCAAGATGCATCAAATAAAGTATCACTGTCATGCAACTGAAGATCTTCATTCAATCAAAGCTCAAGAGACGAATTAATTTGAAAGTTCAATCCAATATGACTCATTCTCCAACTCTACATAGTGGGACAAGGGCTTAGTTTTCATTGTTAATGCAACATAATGCTGCACTTGTTGAACAAGGTTAGGGTCAAACCCACATTGCAAAACTGAATAGAACTACATTGCAAAACTGAATAGAGAAGAGGATGTATACATAGGTGCCAGTCACACGGAAGTAGTATCAAACAAGACCTAGAAGCACTGGCTCACCATTTTCTAAGCACATTGCTCAGGGAATAATTACATTGTACCATTTTTTCCATTCCAGGATCAGGACACCTAAAACAGACATAGTATTTGAAAATTGAGATAAGATATTCTAAGCAGCATTCAGGGATCACTTGATTGATTTGTTTAGCAAATTAGACAATGTTACTTGTGTTAATCACGCTTTAAGTAAATATCTGTTTGACATTACAACAAGGGATTCCTCAGCCGTAAACAGTACTCACTTGTGATAACTGCTCAAGGAAGTTAGGCTTTGCGCTGGTTCCTTTCCCAATTTCACCAAAAGTAAAGGCTATGATGACAGCAGCCAATAGATTAGTGATTGTGTAATCAAGGTAAGTGTGTTGAGGAAGACGACCTCGCCTTTCTAACATAGTTATAATGGCAGGCCATGTTCCCAAGAAAAAAAGAGCCAGAAGCATGCATACTATGGCCCCTCCTTTGCTTTCCACCACATACATCTTCAAGGAATGCCCAGAAAATCCTGCGAAAGTGGAAAGATAAGATCATTCCAAAAGCTTCAAACCAAAATCAGTGAACATGTAAAAGCAGCACCAAACACGGTGCGTGTTCAGCAAAAGTAGCTAAAAGACTGCATTTTTAAGAACAAATAGAGTAGCTGATGCCTGATGGATTGAAGTGGAAGAAAAGAACAAATCTGTATCAAATATTCATAATTATAAGTACTCGGAAACCATTTCTACATGAAAATGGAACTAACCGAGTCTTAAAAGTCCAATCTTTCAAACGTGAAGTGATGTCAAATCAAGTCAACCCATGAAATTCCATGAACCCAAACAAAGCCTGACTACATAGCAAAGGTAGAATCTTGAATCTACATTCTCACAGAACGAACAAATTAGGATAACAACAGTTAGCAAAAGATTTACCAATTGACTGATAAAATAGGAAGAGATGGGTTGCATTACCTTTCTAGTTATCCAACTGAGACACCACAATATACCACAGTTTTGGTGAATCCCACAACCGGGCAAAGTACATAAACTGTGATCAAGGCCAAAGCCAACTAATTTCTGTAGTCAACCGAAAGGTATCTTTACTTGCAGGTATGATTTTTCAGCTCCATTCAAGTGCCCTTAATAGAAATTGGTAAGTAAGAAAAGAAGAAAGTCTGACAAAAGGACAAGACAGATAATCCAAAAGAGATTTGGAGGGAGGAGTAAGGATGATAAAATAGTACTATGATGGGAAATGCAGAATGGAGCTTCCCAAAAAGGTGGCACAGCTGACCATTTTATAAGGATCGTGCTGTTGAGCACCCTAATTTTTTCATTTGAACGCACGAAAAAAACGTACACGCCCCTAAAAAAAAATATATGGCGAGGGTGGTGCATTTCTTATAAGGGTGGCGCATTTCTTCTGCGCCAGCCTTTCACGGCTGGCGCAGTACTCCATCGCTTACACCCTTTTTTTTAAAAAAAAATATGAATTCAGGGGCAAAATAGTCTTTTTGAGATTTTTTAGGGCGTTCAAATAAAAAAATTAGGGCGTTCAGTAGCCTCCCAGTTTTATAATTTTGTACTTCAACCGGGAAAAGTAAACGACAAAAAAGCAAATAACTGCCATGAAAATTTTCCTTAAAAGTTGAAAGTTAAATCATAGGCCATTCTGATTATTGCTAAAGATGATACGATTACTGAATACTGATAAAGATCAGAACTTGGAGAATGCAAAACTGCCTCAATTAAACATTAAATTTGAGGAGCTGTGACACTAAAAAAATGCAATGATTTTGAGGCCTAGGAATCATCACTACTCATTTTCTAATCTGTCCAGCTCAACACAGGTCGGATCGAGGAATAATTTTCATGTGAAGGAAGTATCAATGGAAATCTCTATCTGAAATGTATTCCTTCGTCCCATTTTAATAGTCCACTTTGTTACTGAATTGGAGACGAGGGATTATATTGCGGTATATTAACCAGATTGCTTTTGTTCTTATTGCAGTTGACTACAACAATGTTCCAGCCTGGTTCCTTTAGCACTACAATGCAGCCTAATTTGATTAAGTCATTAGCCATTAGCCATGTAGCTTTAACTTTGATAATTAATGGCTTATTTTTGCAGCTTCAGTACTAACTAGCTGGATTATTCAGACTGCAATTCAGGTGAAAATAGTTGACATGATTAACATCAACCGCCAATCTTGTGCTGACTTTTGGTCTAATTGTTCCTCTTTTTCTTTTCCCCCCTTGTTTGTGCAGAGGTCTAATACATGATACAGTGAGGAGTAGTTTTTACAAGGGTGACTAAATCTTTAAGAAAGAATTGACAGTAGACTCTATAGACTATAAACTGTATAATGTTCTAGTTCATGAACAATTTGAATGTATTCCAAATCTTATCGAACTACATTGTTATTTTCGATGCCCTGCAGAGGCCATGAGGACTCCCACAGCCACAATGAACATAAACAGCATCCCTCCAAGAGATAAATATGTTCTTCTTGATGATCTTCTGTATTCTCCAAATATAAGTATACCCCAGAAGGTACTGACAAGCGGAAGCGCCTGAACAGCATCTGCTGCTGCGTATCCAGCTGCTTGGCCTCCCATGAATTGGAGACCGTTCCCAAATCCGCACAGCAGTCCTGCCAATAAGGCCCAACCTCTACCATTCCAATCTGATAGATAGGCTTTAAATGATGATTTGGATGTGTTCAGTACAGGGCGGAAGAGGAAGGTAATGTTTAAAATGAGTGCGACAACGAAACAGGAGACAGAGAAGTAGAAAAATGCTGTGTAGACACTCAAGTGTGGAACCCCTTCCTTTAAAGTATGCCACTGATCGTTTGTAGCCAGGTTGAAAGCTGGTGAGAAAAGGGAAAAGCAAACTCCGGCAAAGAAAGTTATTCCCAATCCAAGAAACGTGCTTTTCCCAAACACCTGTAATCGCAAACAAGAAAAGTAACAACATCTCAGTATTGTCTCAGATATTAGATACTGAATGCATGCAGTTCGCTTATATGAAATATGCAAGAATTCCAATGAATATCACCAACCTTTATAGACCTTTTGCTTTCAAGCTCAATAAGAAAATGAGCAGTCCCAAATGCTGCCTTTCCCATGGTGCCATTTCCGTTCTCCAGATCATTGTTTCCACCTACGCATGTCCCGAGTCAGAGACTAAGTAACTGACACCTGTGAATAAGATGAACAAAAGGATGTAGAAAGGAGCTTGAAAAACTCTTACCTTGTCCATCCGAAGACATTTGTTGAGATGCAGATGTATTCCTAAACCTTCAAAGGTTTCGTTTATCAGAAAGCGAGCGTAAATAAATGATAACGAAGTTGTGAATATAAGGAAGAAAGACATACTCTTCCCCCTTTTCGTAATCAATTGAGTAACTACTAAGCTTTGCTTTGTTATCAGCTGCATTTGATGCATGGACAACAGAGCCTAAACAAACCGCAATCAAGAAGCATGCAACACCAGGAAAAAGTATTTCCGCCTTGTTGATTTTGTCATCCAAGAAGTAATTCAAGGTTGTGCCTGTTCCAACCAACATTATACAGTTGTTAATTTAGCATTTTGGCATTTTCTTCCCCCCAAATAAGGCAAATGAATACTTTTTTTCGAAAAGCTACCTATAACAACAGTCATGCTTGAAGTGATCACCTCAGTAACTGATAACCCAACAAATGCCCAGGCATATTGAGTTGCTAGATTGCCAAGACTGAGAACTACTCCACCAAGCATTGCAAACATAACACTAGGCCAATTATCCTGCATTATCAAACTTAATTAAGAAATTAAAGTAAACCATGGGCCTGCACATTTGACAGGTTACTAAGCTTGAGCAAAATAATCAAAGCATCTAATAATCAAAGGAGCTGTAGAGATACAAAATTTTCAGTCTACTTTCAGGCCATTGTCAAGATGTAACGAGATCAAACGGCTTCTTTCAGTCACAAAAGTAATACTCTTAGGGAAGTTAATGCGGGATCAATTCGATTCACCAAGCAGTAGCTAGGAATTACTTGCTCAATTTGTTTATCTGATTAATCATCTATGTTTCAATCATAAAAATGATTTGATCAGCCATAAATAGTACTCACTTGGGATAGTTGCTCAAGGAAGTTAGGCTTAGCATTGGTGCTTTTCCCAATCTCTCCAAAAGTAAAGGCAATGATGACAGCAGCTAATAGGTTAGTGATTGTGTAGTCAAGATAAGTGTGCTGAGGAAGACGACCTCTCCTCTCCAACAAAGTAAGAATGGCGGGCCATGTTCCCAAGAAAAATAGAGCTAACAGCATGCATGCTATGGCCCCTCCTTTGCTTTCCACAAGATACATCTTCAATAAACTGGACAATAATTCCCTTTCTAGTGGAGAAGTTATCAACCAAGGAGGTATGCCTAGTAAATCCTACCAAAACAGAGGAGATCATTGCATCAGCCTAAACTGGTGAACAGATAAACAAATTTCAAAAGCTTCAAACCAAAAATTACAGAACATTCAAAGCTTAACTCACACAGAAACACCTGTATAAGGAGCTAAAATTTGCTCAAAGATTGTGTCTTTAGGATGAGGAGAAGATGAATTGAAAAGAAAGGCAAAAATGAGAACAAAATTTTGTAATTAATATTGATAAGCAGTAGGAACAATTTCGCCATGAAAATGAAACTGGTTGAGTGCTAAGAATTCAATCATTCAAAGAGGGATGGAAAATCAGGTCAACCCATGAAATCCCATGTAACCCATAACCGGAATTCATTGAACAAAATATAATCAGGAATCCACATGCTTAGAAAAGCAAAAACTTACCATGATCAAGTTTAACAATTAGGATTTTTAAACAATGTACAGTAACTGTCAAGAACAGAACTTTGAATGAATGACAAAACAGAGAAAGCAAGAAGAGATGGATTAAGGATTACCTACCTAATTTACCAAATGAAGTCAGCCAACCCCACCAAACTTACAAGCCCAAAATTTCACTCTGATTGAAGGCAAGCAAACTATTTCTTGAGTCAGCAAAATGGGATCTTTAAAGGATTTTTAGCTCCTTTCCTCGGCTGCCCACTTATTAGAAATTCGTAGTTTTTGTATAATCAGCACAGAATAAACGACAAAAAAAGATCATGCAAAAAGTCCTAAGATGATGATATGTGATGGTGGAATGGAGATTGCCTAAAAGGTGGGGCGCTGAATGTATTTGTTCTACAAACAAACATCAAAAAGGAGAGGATAAGTCCACAAAAGTGGAGCAGTTTGGCTTGCTAACTGCCACAAGGCAGTAAACAATAGTTCTGTTGCAAAATAATCCATCAAGAAGTTACTGTGGTATAGTTTCAGTACTTAAATTTCTAATGTAATCCAATTTGCTTCACTAAAGTCAACTTAGCAATTTTTTTGTAAGCCGAATTTGTCTTAAACATTCCCGTACATTCTTTTTTATTTTTTTATTTTTTTTGAATCCTATGAATGATCAATAGACCACAAATTCTTAGGGTTTATCATAGCTAGTAGACTTATTTTCTTAGTGATAGAATTGTGTATGTGGTTAAGTTTAAACTTTAAGAGTTTAAAGGATGTAGAATGCCTTGAATAAAATGTTTTGGAATGTTTTTTGATTTGTTCATAGTTGAGTGGCATAAGTTGCAATTTTATTGGGTTGCAGTTATTTTCAAAGGGAGGGAGGGGGCAAAAGTTGGAATCTTTTGAAAAACTAAAAAGATTCTGAATCTACCAATAACCAGCTCAGGAATTTGAGGCGGAATATTCAATGCCAATGATTGTGACCTGTTCTGAATCTTGCACTAACCAGGAATCCATTTGAGACTCTCCCTCTTTTTGAGGAGTTAAGACCCTTGAATCTCTTGGCTCCTAGAAATCGAAGATTCATTGTGCAAATGATAAAAATATCGACTTCCTAGAATTCGTAAGAGACATGTACCAATAAAAAGAAAAGAAAATTGATAGGTAATACTCTCAATTCTAAATATCAATTTAATGTGCAAATAATAAAATGTCTCTTACGAATTCTTAGAAATGGATGTTTTTGAGATATTGTTAAGCCATGGTTAATGCATGATTTAGTGGGTGTTTCATACTCACAGAACGTTGTAATGCCATAATTTAGACTTCGGCCTTCTCGTTTATACCAAAAAAAAAAGAAAAGAAATGGATATTTTGAAACCAACCATTTATTAAATGCAATACAGTAAGGGTTTGTTTTATAACACCAATAAAGAAAAAAAATTTGATAGTTAATAGCGTAATACTCTTAAGAAATTTTACATACGTAGATAACTTTATAATATACGCAGTGGTGATCGACGTGATAATTCCGTTTTTTTTTTTTGAAAAGGTACTTGTATTAATTAAAGATTACCTAAACTATTACATCGCATTTTTACATAGGCTAAGTTATGTAAATTCTTAACTACTGTCCGAGTGACTTTTAACAGTGAACAATTCCGAAAAGTAGACATTAGGGTACGTATATTAGCTATTATCTCCTGAGCTTCACTCGGAAACTTAGAAATTTCCTGATCGGAGGTCAAGAGTTCACAGTCCGTGTAGATGTTGAGTCTTTGAATCCCCAAAGATGAGGCATCTTGTAATGCCTGTAAGCAGGTAGTAGCTTCTGCTTGCAAAGGGAACAGTGAATTGATGGAGACTGACTTTATCTGCATTAGCATCCCGGTGGAAGAGATAATTCTCCAGGCTCCGGCTGCCTCTTTGTTGTGAGGGTTGAAGGATGCATCAAAAGTAATTTCTGACAGTGGTTCAGTAGTTCTCCTAGCAGGAAGGGGAGGTGGAATTAAATCCATATGTGACCTTGATCTGACCAACAATACCTGGTATTACTTAAAGTCCTATTGGATTAATCTCCATGAGGTTACATGATCGATTGTATGAGTTCTCCACACCTTATCATTTCTGTCTAGCCAAATACGCCAGAAGATTAAGAAGAAGAGGTCAATGTCATCTGAAGATGGTTGAGTTTGAATCCATGAGATAAACCAATCCAGTATGGAGAGCATTGAGCCATTTAGAATTGATTGGAAATTAGGATATGCAAAGCTCCAGACTGCTTGAGAGATTGGGTAGTTGAAGAAAAAATGAAGATTATCCTCCAATCCTGTAAAGCACCTTGGGCATGAAGTATCAACATGTATTCCTCTTTTCACGAGTTCTTGTTTGGAAGGTAAGGCATTGAGTGCCGCTCTCTAAAAAAGGAATTTATGTTTGGGTTGCACTTTAGTATTCCACAACTTCTTCCAAGTCAAGCTTTCAATTTGTGAAGGAACCTGTCGATTTGCTTGAGAAGGAAAGCTGATAGAATCTCGATTTAAGGCCTCATGATACCCTGATTGGACCGTGTAGGAACCATGACCTGTCTTTTGTCACAGGAGTACATCCGGTTACATGTGCCTTGTCGGATCCACATATATACCAATTATATAGGGAATATATTGGTCTGGAAAAAAGGAACGGATGAGAGACATTTTCCATTGTCTATTCGGCCTGAGAAGATCACTGACCATAAGATTAGAATGTTGAGCCAGAAAGGAATTACTCTGTATAGGATTAGTGACTCCTGGAATCCAGTTACTGGCAATCAGGATATCTCTACCACTAATAGCCTTCCATTTTATGTTGTTTTGAAGAAGTCTTGCTCCCCAGAGAACACTCTTATATCCCTATGTGGCATTAGTGGGTGGAGTCTTGGGAGAAAAATTCTCCATGGTGCAGTATTTTGCTTTGTAAATTCTGGATAAGAGGGAAGTTGGTTGTGCCAATATTCTCCAAGCATGTTTAGCCAGAAGGGCTTGATTAAATTCTGCAGTGGCTTTGAGCCCTAAACCCCCATGGAACTGTGATTTGGCCATTTTCTTCCAGGATTTCCAATGGATACCTTTCTCCTGATCATCACCTTTCCATATAAAACGAGCAATGATTCCATCTGCTTTCTTTAATGTGGAGGCTGGAAGTTTAAAAATTCCCATTAGATAAATCAACATAGCTGATAAAGTAGCCTTTGCCAATGTAACTCTCCCAGCAAAGCTAAGAAGCTTTGTTTTCCAATCCGCAAACTTTCTATGTAGCCTAGCGGTAAACTCTTTAAAAATTTCTGTTTTTTTCTGTTTGAAATCTAAAGATAAACCAAGATATTTGCTCTGAAAATTACCTTCTGGAATGTGCAAAGTGTTGTGCACCAAGCTTTTCATGGTAGTAGATGTATTCTGACTCAATAGAATGGAGGATTTGTGATGATTGATCCTTTAACCGGAGTAGGAATTGAAGCATAATCCTCAAGTAATCCAGACAGTGCCTGTATAGAAGTATCCCTGCATTCTAAAAAGAATAGACTATTATCAACATACATAAGATGACTAATCCTTGGCGCCTGCTTGCTAATCTTGATACCTAACCCGAAAAACACTTGCAGTTCTGTCCTAATTGCTGAGGAAAGAGCTTGTTGGCATAAAATGAATCACTTATAAATGTGAGTTTTCATTGTGGTCTTATTCTTTTGGTTATTCTCATTAATTATTTCTTTAGCCGCTAAAATAACAGGTCCATTTTAAATTTAAATAACAACATTTTAATGCTGACGGTGAAACATAAATAATTGTTGACTTGTGATGTTGCTTTTCTCGTTTCCAAGTCAAACTTTTTATTCTAAAACGTCTCTACATTCTTTCCTTTTCTACAGGAAAAAGGAGCTTTGCCGTAGGAAAGAAAGTCCAATACGAAATAAAATTAGTATTAAATGATTCGGGATAACATTAAATACGTACACCTTTCGTATTAAAAAAAAAATATTACTCCCTCTATTTTTTTTTATGTCTATCATCAAAACCAAGAACACATTAATTAATGTAATTATAAAAAATACATTTATTTATTATCTATACAATTCATCACAAATCAATAGAAATTCAATATGAATACTGTTTCGTTTTCAATGCAAGGGTAATATTGGTAAAAAGTAGTCAAATATGTCTCGATTTGTGAAAACGACATAGATTTAAAAAAATTTATCAAATCATAAAACAACATAAGTATTTCAAAATAGAGGGAGTAGTGATTGTTATTTTCATCGTAATCAAAACCTTTTGTATTCACAAGCTGCAAGTTGATAAAGTTTTGTACCGAGGTCACAAAATTTGTCTATATGAAATCAATCTAGCATTATCTTTGAGTTATACTAACACATTAGTCAAAAACGGTATCTTTTCACAAATTATCACCATCTTGTCGTAATATGCCCACAATCATATATATATATATATATATATATATATATATATATATATATATATATATATATATAGAATCAGGTTGACTTGCTGGAACTCTCGAATCTAGCTAGGTAGGATGCCAATGGGATGAATTTGAAAGCAAATCTTTAAGCTCTGGTAAAATGGAAAAAATAAGCAGGTCCTCATTTTTGCATATTGTCTTCTAGTCAGAAAATGTAGTGGCCTGGAATTGCAAAATGTGCCACATGAGAACAAAACACCTGGCCTTTTCAGATTTCAGATTGACATTAGTGTGTACTTGGCAGAACACCAACCAAAATTTAGCCCCAAAGAAATATATCAAACTATGAACCGAAGCTTCATTCCAACAAATTTTAATCACCGTCAATTGGGTTTTGATCAGAATTTCCTTATCTTCATTTTTAAGCAAGATAGGTGTACAACTTTCTTTTTGTTGATTTTTTGTTTTCAATTTCCATATGTTGAATCAATTCCTGAGTAACTGTTGAATTCATATATGAAAAGGGCTCAATTACCTGCAATCTTGTTCTTAAACTTGATTGGATTTTCTGCTTACCAGTTGTTTTCAACTGGGTCCATTTGATCTTCAGGAATTCCAGTTTTGAGTAGATATAGTGAAGGAAGAGGGATCGAAGTAGATATGGATCTATGGGTTGTAGCAGCAGCTGCTGGTGCTGGATATTTGGGAAAATACTGGCAAAATTCATCACTGAGTGAAAAAGAAAGATTATTACTATCATCTTCCAAACTTTCAACCCACAGATCATTAGAGTCTTGGAAATTTCTGCAGCAAATTAGAGAGAAGACTTGCCCTTTGAAAAGATTGGCCCGAGAAAAGGCATATGAAGGAGTTTTCCAAGGTCAGAATTATTTGTTTGATCAGAATGAGTTTGATGGTGATCCTGATTTAGCAGCATTTGCAAGTGCTTCTACTAGTGACCGAGTTAAGATGGTGGAAGACTTCAGAGCTCGATGGTTAAAAAGTTTCCAAAAGATCAGTGCAAAGAAGAGCTCTCTACACAACACAGAGCCTTCTTCATCTTGTGGTTTTTGCAAGAAAAAATTACACAAAAACAGATCCTCCAAAGCGACTGCTCTTGGAAAGGCGGAAGAATATAGGCGTGTTTTACTTGGAACAATGGCCACTGAAGAAAGCCAAGTGGAAGAGAGTTTATGGCCTAATATTGCTGAAGACCCCTTAAGAAGGACGTCTAGTTATAATGCATTGGACCTGAGGGAAGACACTCGGAGAGTATCTGCTAGTAATTCATTTGATTCATGGGAAGATCTTTCAAGGAGGAGTATCAGCTGTGATGAAATCTGTACATGTTTAAGCACTTCATCAACTAACGACGACACAGAATATGTCGAGGTGCTAGAGCCGGGAGCAGAAACTCAGGGAAAGGAGATCGATGAAGCAGTTCAATTGCCAGGTTCTTCTATTTTTTACATTTGCCTGACATCCCCTTAAATGTATCACTGACTTTCTTTGATGGTTTTTCTTGCATTTGAAAGATCTTATTGTTTGGCTTACCTACTTAAAATGCCATCAGGGAAATCCAATGATTTGCTGCTGTTCTTGGTCGGATTGACTATTGGCATGCTCCCAACTGCAGCATCAAGCAAAAGAGAAATGCAAAAGATGAATGAGAAATTAGAAGAGGCCATGACTCTGGTTCAAGACTTAAAAGAGGAGCTTGATATGAACGAAAATTTCACTGTCAAAGAGCTCATGTGCAATGGTTCTGAGTCTCCCAGCTCAAAAACTCCCTCTTTATTCAATCAGAAACTTTCTTTGTCGATCTCTCAACAAGAACCCCAGCAAGTAACTAGTGATAGCAGAAAATTGGCTGATGATGAAAAGTCAGAGAATGCCCTTTTAATGAGTAGAATTGAGGCAGAGCTCGAAGCTGAACTGGAGAGACTGCAAATGAGCATGGATCTTGAAAGAAGATCCAACTTCGCTCAGGTAAAAATGTCGGAAAAGTTTTGTTTACATTGAAAACTAAAAGAGTAACACCATGTAACAGACTAGCAGGAAACTGATAAATATAAAAGAAAATAGAAGAACAAAGATTATTTAATCAACTCTATTGATTATGGTTTCAATGGTCTGTGCAGCTTGATGTACAATCCGAAGGTTACAGAATTGGAAGCATCAAGACAAATGCATTTAACAGACAATATGACTCTGATACAGAGTCAGATGAAGCAAGTGACAATATGACTAGGCCTCCAAACTATGCAGTTTCCCCTCGTGAACTAAGTATCCGTTTGCATGAGTTAATAGAATCCCAGCTTGAAGCGCGCATCAAGGAGCTCGAAACAGCTCTCCAAAACAACCAACACAGGTTCCATTCTCCTGAATCCCAACGGGATACTTCTATCAGCGTCGATGAGTATAACAATACAGAATCCCCAGCAACTCCAGAAGACTGGTGATCAGCTCTCGGAGTATGCTGTGGATGAAGTGGAATATATCTGCAGAGAAATGACTGTAAAATATCAAAAAACTGCATACACATATTGAACAATGTGCATGTTGAGAAATAAAATCATCACCATGAAAGATTATTTTGGTGGTTTTAAAACACAGACACAAGAAAACTCTTTTCTACATAAAAGTTATACCAGAGACACTCTGTTCTTTCTTTCCCTTCTTTACAGTAAGCTGAATACATGCTTAATGACAACTAATTGCACCACTGGCACCTAGTACTTTTGGGTTTAAAGGTGTAACAACTGTTCTTCGCCAGATCAATCGTTTATGTTTTCTCACTCCCCCCACTAACAAGGAGCAATTTGCAAGAGAGAACTTGTCCAAATCTTTAGCAATCCAATATGATAGGTTACAATCAATGAACTGGGAACAACATAAACTAGGACACTACAGTGTATCACCTTGTTAACTTCTCTACATTGAAGCCTTGCAGAGTTGCAGCGAGGTACTGAGGTTAATCACATATTTACATAAATCGACCTCAAATGCTGCTGCGGTGCTACCCTTTTGCTGAGATTATAAGATGTACCGCTGAAAGTATCCCTGATGGAAAGTTTCATCATTGCAATAACTACAATGAAAGGATTTTCTTCTGCTTAATATAGATAAGAAAGCATATATACAACACTCCACATGTCACTCCAGTTAACGAAAGAACCCAATTAAATCCAGAAGGCTCATCAAAAACATCTGTTTTCAAGTTCATTCCAAATATAGCAGTCACCACAGCAAATATTGTAGCAACAAATGTAGCGCCAGTCAGAAGCAACTCAAACTGTATAAGCTGGTTCTGAACATTTCCCTGTGCAAACATAAGTCCATTTGAGACTTGAGAGGTAAAATGGAGTGACGATCACTGTAAAACAGAATTTAATTGCAGTCATGCTTTTACCAGTTTTATGTTGATGAAGTCCTCAGTATCATCTATGTACTCTTTAAGCTGCAAGAGCAAAACACATAAAGGGTTGTAAGCAATTAAAATTACAATAAAGAAAGCATGCACTCAGAGTGCTAAAAAACAAGAAGTCCATTCTTCTATTCAGAAACTCCAACTAACTGATATGCCAAAGCAATTAGCCTACAGTCAATATTTGCAATATGGCATGTGTGCAATAAATTGATGAGATAATTGCCTAGCTGAGCAGCAAATGAACCAATAGATAAATCTAAAATCATCAAAGGTGTAAAAGAAAAAGAAAAGATTTTGGATGAAGTTGGCAAAAGACTCTCTTACTGAAAATAGCTTGTTGAGAGTATGGTCAATGACAACAAAGTAAGCCTCCAACAACATTTCGAGTTGATCAATATTCTCTGGAGCATTAGATGAGCTAAGAAAGCTTCCATGTTTACTTGAACTTATGCTGCTCAAAGCCCTCTGTAACTTCTGTGATCCACTACAAGAGCCCGAAGGTGAAACAGGAGCAGATCTCGACCCGGTTCTGACACTACCGGAATAAGCAGTCTGGTCATACAGTTCACTGTTGGAATATGCTTCCATTCTTAGTTTTTTCTCTGTTAAGTACATCTCAGCCATATCACCATCATCATCCATGAGATGTTCTATCTCATCACAAACCTGAAATGCAGATCCAGAAGACGATATTGCAGCATGTAATGTAGCTAAACATCAACAGCAGATTGCAACTAAATATATTTAACAACACCTTTTGCACCCGCTGAGTCAAGCCGAGGAGGTGACCCTTCAATCTGCGAACATGTTCCAAGTTAAGAGTGCTAATAGATGACGCCAATTCGTCGAGGACTGGATGTATCTCCAACTCCAGTTCTTTTACCTACTAAGTTCGAAAAGTTCATGACTACGATGCTCTATTCAATCCAACATTATCAAAGAAGCTGTTCTCGTGAACTATGCATGTTCTACCATTTCAAACAAGCTGGCTTCTCAAATCATGATTTTCTTTAGCACATAAATTAAAGAATCGGGCACACAAATCACATAGATTCCATCGCATCTTTCTGGAGAAAAAAAAGAGGAAAAAGAAATGGAATTTTGTTTACCAGAACAATGGTGTATTTGAAGGTTGTGCTCAGCAAATATGATATGATGATAGAAATACGTTATAAAACACATGACATGATTTAAGTACATGTTGAAGGATCTTACGTCCTCTGGAATACATTATGAACTTTCACAAACTGATAAAACCAATTATGAATGTTTTGTACAGGCAAAATGAAAACCTAAGTAACAGAATATCTGCTTCAAGTGATAGCATGCAGAGAACCCATACCTGAGCATCAAGAGACATGCATATCAGCTCTAGAGCCAGCTCCAAAGCCCTGAATTCGAAAGGCAGATCATCTGAATCAAATCAATGCATGCCATGAGCAACCTACTTGGAGACGTTAAAGGTTAAGAATAAAAGAACATGTTGAAAACTAACATTTCCTTTTTACCAAAAAAAATACACTAACATGTCTAGTTGCAAATGAGATATTAGTTGTAACGCACCAGATTGATCTTTATTTGCTTGAAGGCGTTTGCATAGTTCTGATTTATACTGAAGTACGGATGCATCTAGGGAGTTCATCAGGATAACCTCATCAGCTGTGATTATACACCTAATCTGTTCAAGACTAACTACAATAGCCTTTTCCCGACCAAGAATGGTGGAAGGATATATAAACATTGGATCCAAAAGACGCATATCTCTAGCTGGCAAGGAACAATGCCTCATAACAGTGGTTTTGTCCAGTTCTAGAGTTTTTGAATCCCCATTCTGATCAATAGTTATCCATGATCTATTTCCGTGACCATGGCCTCTTTTCTTAAAGCCTGTGCGAACATAACCATTGCGACGTCCATTTGAAGGAAACCTTGAATCATTAGGAGCCGGAACAGATTCAGGACCATCCATAGGAAGATTTGGAGATTGTGATCCTGACATTTGCTAATCTTATGTATGTTGCTGATAAAGATATGCTCACATCAGCTGGTGACTGAAGTTGAACTGGAACCAAACATATGTTAATGGAGAATTACTCGGGAAAACCGCAGCGAACCCACCCTTCACCAGCAGTTATGAAGTGAAACCTGCAATAAAAATAAGAATGAGAGCTCCTTTTGTCTCGTTCCCCCTCCTTACCGAACTGAATTTCCAAACACAGTGTAGAATTGAGGCTCAAAGGCAAAGCACATCCCAAATCTACCCATTAAACAATCTAGTAAAGGAAAGAAATGCATATTACTTTGTTCTACTCTAAAAGGTAATAAAAGGATTTCCTTCATAATTTTCGTCCACTCATTTCGAAAGCAAGATCGTAAAGAATTCTCAAACCAAATCGATGTTCGGATCAATTCAAGTGCAAAAGGACTTCTTGACGCGACAAGCAAAGCAATCAAATTCCACATACAAACAGTACCCCAAAAATCGAAAAGAATTTTTTTTCCGGATAATAACGGCTTCTAAAACCAAGCCCCTAAACATTCACAAAAATACTTCCAGCACAGGGTCCAATTAGGAAGCATTAAATTCAATTACAGGAAATCAACAACCAACTACAGCTGAAATATAGAAAGATATAACCAAAAGGAAAACAACCCAACTCGATAATTACATTAAACCAATTAAAAATTGGATGGAAGACAAGAAATCATCTCGCGAAATGCCCCTTCTAGATATGAGTGTCAGATGCAGACCGGAACATACATTTCATTCTGTGTATAAAAATCGTACCTTTGAAGGAAGACAAAAATTGGGTAATGATTGATTGGGCGGGTGATTGGATTCCAAGGAAGTGGGTAGAGAGAATCTGGAGATGCCACTGTCAGACGAGGGAGAAGAGCTGGTGACTTTAACTTACTTCTTCCGAGAATTGGGAGTCCAAAAGGGTAACTGCGGTTTCACTTTATTAATTACCCTCTATTACCGCTGCTGATTCCAACGTTGTTTGATCGAAGTAACACGTGCGCACTTTCTTATTGATGTTATTGATGTCAGTATATTATCTTTGTGCAAATTAAGCCTATTTAATTGGCAGTTTCCTTTTTTTTTGAAATGTAAATGAAATCAATATAGTACACATAGTTTGTACTTTAGTTTATTTTAGAGGAATCCCCCAATTAAATTTAAATTAGTGAACTTTTAACACAGATTAGTGAGTACACGAGAGAAATTAAAAAATAAATTGATTTCTAAATTAATCAAATGTAACTACATTTTTAAAAAACTAAAAATAAATTGATTTTCAAATTAATCAAATGTGACTACATTTTTTAAAAAACTATGGCCCTATTAGTCCGGGATAAAATTTGGATATCTTCATTCCCCCTTTTTTTTTTTAATCTTTTTATACTTCAATTTCCTTTATCTAAATTGTATGAATTTGATCCAAAATTTACATTATATATTACAAATTATGTTTTACCTCCTCATGTCCTTATTATGAAGTATTTAGATTTGTTCTAAGTTTTATTTATTGTGTTTTTTTACTTGAATTGAAAATAAAATCTTAAAAATATATTTTTACATTTAATGCGTTTTCTCAATTATTATAAAACATATTTAAGGTTTTATTTTTCAATTCTACATTTACCGTGTTTTTCCAATTATTATAAACAAATTTAAGATTTTTTTTTCCAATTTAAGTGAAGAAAACACAATAAATAAAATTAAGACAAATCAAAATTACTCATAATAAGGACTGCAGGGAGTATAATTTTGTGAAAAATTAGAAGACATGTCTACTTGGGGACATATATATTGTAATGCACCTTCGATAGCGCTTTTGTTGACAAGATATTATCAAACTTTTATGTATTTCTCGATTTCATCAAGAGGCTTTTTGTTCCCTTCTAGAATTATTCATTATTTATTATCCAAAGTTTTGCACAATCCATACTCCCTCCATTTTAAAATGTAGGTCTTTTTCGGTTTGTATATTTCAAAATATAGGTCGTTTTAGGATTTCAAAACAAATTAGTGATAAATTTTTCAACTTTGTCCTCAATAAATGATGTTAACCACTTGTCTTCTAGTCTTGGTTAAGTTCCAAAACAATTAATGATAGATAAAATAGATATTTGACACACAAATTAATTACTAAATAGTTATTTTCTTAGTTTACGTGCAACCTGTAAAGAGACTTATATTTTGAAATGGAGGGAGTATGTGTGAGACCCGTGAAAGAAAGCACACAGGTGGAAGTCCCACATCGGTGCAAGGTGGAGGGATTAACCACTTTATAAGCTTGAGCTGTCTGGTTTACTAATAACTTGAGTTAACCATTTTGGGTGCAGTAAGGACGAATACCTAAATAGTTATTGGGACAGACCATCCAGTTGGGGAGTTACAATTGGTATCAGAGCCGACCTAGTCTAGGTGCGGACCCACCTCTGAGCTCACACGTAGGAGACAAGTGTTGTGTGACACCTCTGAGCTCATAGGAGGTGTGAGACAAGTGAAACGACTGTTCTAGGGGAGCCTGGGCCAACTGTATGTGGTGTATGTTGTATTGTGTTGTGCTGTGTGTCTTGGGCCTTGCGAGGACGCAAGGATCCAAAGGGGGGTCGAGTGTGAGACCCGTGAAAGAAAGCACATAGGTAGGAGTCCCACATCCGTGCAAGGTGGAGGGAGTAACCACTTTATAAGCTTGAGCTGCTTGGTTTACTAATAACTTGGGTTAACCATTTTGGGTGCAACGAGGACGAATACCCAAATAGTTATTGGGACAGACCATCCAGTTGGGGCGTTACAAACTGCCTTATGATACTTGTGAGTAATTCTCGCTCCTTTTTTCACAAAAAAAAAAAACTGAGAATATGGGAATATATATATATATATATATATATATATATATATATATATATGAAAGTCACTACATCCATGACCACGTTTTTAAGTATTATTGAGATATCAAATGCATATCATTGAATGACCTGAGTGTGTACTTAATCTTCTCGGGATATGTGTTCTGGGCGTTATCGTATCTGAGATAAAATGATACCGTTATGTGATTAAACATTATTGTTGACTAGTTACTAGATTGAGTATGATCATTGAATGTTTTGCTTCTAGTGGTGTACTTTATCACTCCAGGAAAACTATTGCTGTTATGGATTGATTGTTGTGAAATAATGTGTGTATGATGGTTGCTTCGGTGGACTCTGTTCACTTGGAACCTGGGCCCTGCCTTTGTTAGACGAAGCCTTGCGAGCCGACAACGGGCTTGGTCGCCGGGTTAGCTTATCTAGGCTTCTCATGTTGTCCGGATGGTGCGGAGCTCATGAGTATCATGGTGACCACGGGGTATTGAGGAGGAATTGTTATTGACATTGAATTGTTATTGTTAGTCGATAAGGTCTCTCCTTCCGACGAAATATTGAATGATGTTAAAATCTAGTTTGGAATAACGTTCTTGTGTCACATCGACCTTCGACGTGCCTTATAGATTTTTCTGTATCCACCCTATTGTTAATTGCTTAATGTGAAATAATTGATTGTTGAGTGATTATATTCAAAATTGTTTTACTTTTAAATATTGTTTTAGGAAATGGTTTTATTAAAATAAAAAAAATCGTAGTAGTATCGTGAGGACCTCATTGAGCTTGGCGCCCCCCTTTTATATTTTACTCCCTTATCCCACTCCCAGGCTTAGGAGGGGTGCAGATGAGATTCTGTTAAAGGAGACTGTCTGCAAGAGATGCTGTTGCTGATAGATTGTAACACGAAATTAGTTTTAGTGAAAATGTTACCCCAATGTTTAGAATTAACGTTTGAAGTGAAATTATTCAATAAATTTTGATGAATTATTTTAGAATTTGTACTTAAAGATGAATAAAAATAATGTGTCTTGGGCGAGAGTCCGGCGGATGGCTCAACTGGTTGTTAAACATAATGTATGATAACAAATAGGTGAGTTAGGTCGTTACAGTATGTAATGTATAATCATTTTTAGCTTTTTCTTTTTTATTTTTCACTTAAGCTGCTAAACCTCTCACGTGCAGACCACATGACATGAAGTAGTTGAAGAGCTCGCGCCAAAAAGAGCTGAAGTTAGTTATGTTAAGAAAATATCTGAAATAATACAAAACTCACCGAAAACCTCGTATTGCCTTCCATATCATATCATCCCTAATTTTGCATTCTGCAAAAAAACCCTAGTCAAGATTTCCCAGAACTTTTATTTTATTTTGTTTTTTTTCTGATAATCTTTTTAGGGTTGATCAATTCAAACCCTAAAAGGAAGGGCAGTAATCTAGCTCAGGGAACAAAACAAAACGGCATCAGGGGAAGAAAAGTCCCGAGATTGATATTCATCATTTCGGGTTTTATTTAAGTTTCATGTATTTGATGAAATTTAGAATTTATCTCGACGATACCCTGTTTGTCATTGCCAATATATAACTCGTAAATATTATTTAGAATGTAAAAAAGCAGTTATTTCGATTAGCTTTTTTTGGGTGTTTTATGAAGGGGAAAAGTTGCAGTTCTTGAAGAGATATTTTAATACAAGAACAGGTTCATGCATGCCCAGAAACATTAGCAAAAATTAAGGTAAGATCATCCCTTTTGTTTTCAGCTGCAAAGTAGGATTTTTTTTTTAATTTTTTTTTTGAAACATTGATGTAAGAGCAATAACAGTGTTGAAAACAGAACAGAAGTCGATTCTTTTTGGATTATGTGAAGCTTTAAATGCTTTTTGGCTGGTTTCCTTAGTTTATATGGCTGAGTAGAGTTTTTTTGTTGAATATTCTAATATGAATTAACAGATTCAACTATGAAATCTGAGAAGAGAAGTGGAAGTAGCAAGCATTCAAGCGTTGCAGAAGAAGAAGAGGATATGGTAGGTTTTGATGAGTCTTTGCATTCAGATTCTCAGAAATCTAAGAACAGTACTGATGTAACCAAAGATGATCTAGAAAATGTTACAAGTGAACTGAAACACAGCCATACTAAATCATCATCCGAGGATTACTTCCAAATTGATCCCAATAAATTCCCAACCTCGGAGGAATCCCAAATTGATCCAACTGAGATCAAAACCTCTGAACCAGTTCACCAAAATTCCCCTCCAAAAGAGGAAAACACCACCAGTTCAAAGGTTGAAGAGAGGAAATCTGATGATGTTGAAGGTGGAACTTTGCACGAGTTGGAAGAAACGTCTGGATCGTCACGTTCTTTCTCACAAAATTCGGTTGTCACTCATGAATCTTTAGCTCCAACATTGTCACCAACAAAATCCCCTGCTCCCCAAGTGATGGAAAGGCCTGCGGGATATGATCCGAATCGCATTTCAGCAGCCATCTTTAGCAAACCTCCCGGGCCGTTGGATTGGAGTGTTGCTTCTAATGAATCTTTATTCAGCATCCGAATAGGGAGTATGAGTTTTGCTAGAGATCGAAAGCTAGGTGGAGATTCACACACACGTAAAAATACTGGTATATCAGGAGACTTTGATTATTCGAGTGATTGGTACAGGTCTGGAGAGCTGAAAAGTCCAAGTGAACTTGTCAGGTTAAGGCAACATTCTCCAGCAAAATTTGGAGCTGACCACAGACTGCAGTGCATTGACTCAGGGAAGTCTCAAGTGTTTGGAAAACTGAGGGAGAGTGTTCACGACGAAGCCTTCAACAATCAAGGTAGGATAGATCCGGATGAAGCCTATTCTCTTACTGATGAGAGTAAGTCTAACACCCATTCTTGCGCTTCTCCAATGTAAGTACTGTATTTCTGTTTTTTTTTTTTTCAGAATGCAATACTTGATTTCTGCATTATGCTAGGCTGATATAAGCTGATGGTGCTTTTCTGGTTTATGTTTGAGCATACATTTAATAGCATAGCAATCAGAAGAGAAAAAGTTGGAACTAACATCGCGGTTTGTGTTAGACTAAGATTCTTAGAATTGATGATAGAAGTATACTATTATGTTTTACAGGAAGAATTCTCCGTCGCCATACCTATGTAATTGGTGTAGTTGCACATGCTGCTCTTGTAAACAGCTATGCTGCGGAAGCTGTCTTCCTAAGTGCCCACATTGCTCAGGCTACAGTTGTGAAGGTTTATGTAACTGGTCAAGCTGTTGTTGTTCCCAAAAGTCATTAGGTAGGCCGAGTTATTCTTGCAACTGGCCAGGCGGTTTTTGTTTCGATTGCAGCTGTTGTTGCCACCAACGTTTAGGTGGCTCAAGATGGCCGAATTGCTGCCCTTGCAGTTCATTATGTGAACCAAGTTTTTCTTGCTGCAAGTGGCCTAGCTGTTCAAGTTGCAACTGCTCTAAGCCTAAATGCCCAAAATCTTGCTGCAATCTGTGCTAGTTGGATGTTTCTTGTATGATTGCGAAGGTATTTTTGCATTTGCCCTATTTATCAGATTAGCCCTTTGCATTTGCTCTTGAACTAGAAACAATTTTTTGGCTGTCTGAGCAAATAAAGTTGTCTGAAAATATTGAAATGACCTTTTCATATGATGCAGTTTGATAGATCAATGGCGCGACGAATCAGCAGACCACAAAAGAGACAACAACCCAGGCAGCGGAATGAATGAATCCATCATTGGAAGATTAAGAGAGTTTCATGCATTCTGTCATTCACTGCACCTTTCTCATAACGACTGCAAACTAAGCCTCCATTTCACTAGGTGATCAAAGTGATTTACGCACCTATATGGATCACATGGCGTCATCATTTTCCGCGAGGACACCACCGCCTTTGTTGTTTTGGCCAATGTAATTTTGCATTATCAGTCTAGCGTGCATGCTTTTGTAACAAAGGCGGAGGAATAGCATCCTTGTTTTAGCAATGTGTAATTGGAAATTCTCGTCTGCGGATTGTAATTAGTTGAAAGAGTTTGCAACGGAATTAGGTTAGTCATTTAGGAGTAGGTTCCGTAGTTCCTATATTGAATTGTCAAGTTTATTTTAAAGAGAAGGCGACTTCAGGCGGACTAATATTGAGGAAAAAACGTATTGCCTTTACTTGATTAGAACAACATTATTCGGGTAGAAAGTAATACTCTCCTCCATCAAAAAATAAGAACTATTCATCAATAAAAAAAATACTATATTCTTTTCACTCCACAAAAATACTCGGCTAAGAATATATTATGAATCAGTTTCTTGAAATCAGGCGAAGAAAGCCTCCCATAATGGAAGAAGACAACTAAAAATTTATGGAAAACCTCCCACAAGAAACTATCACCATCAATAAGCACGAACTTTACTCTCAACACAGATTAAATTAAATCCCATGATTATACGCGAAGAAGGGCTTGTTCTTTTCTTAAATAATTTAGATGAATTTAAGGAATTCATGGTTTGACCCACCTTGAATTAAGGCAAACCAAAAAATGAGCTTCCTTTCATTTTGTCATGGTGCATAAATCAGGATTAGGACGCTCGATCATATTGTAGTTGTCCGGAAAAAAGGAAAGATAAAGCCGTAATCGAACAAAGCATTAATAAAAAGACTAAAATGTCCAAATGGTCTTTTATATTTAGACCTACTTGAATTTACGTCCCTGACATTAACATTTCAATATCGTAGTCCCAAACATTATGTTTTCACACTTTTTAAGTCCCATTTCACTGTTTCCGGCCATTGACATGCCGGAATTAGGGGTATTTTTGTCTTTTAATTTAATTTAAATTTTTATTAAAATTTAAATCATTAAAAATATTTTAAAATTCAGATTTTATTATTTAATTGTTAAAATATTATTATACAATTTTAAAATTTATCATTATTTTCAAAATTACTTTTTTCATTTACTATTTACTTTAAGTACATAGTAAATAGTAATTATGTTGTACTTTTAACTTTAGGCACTGTAACTTAAAAAATTTATCAAGTTATAGTAAATAATTCAAAATTTAATTTTTTTTTTAAAAAAAGAAAAAGCAAAACCAAGATTTTTTTACTTTGACCGCTACAGTAAACCTTAAATGGTAATTATAATACACTTTTAACCTTGAACTCACTGTAACTTAAAAAGTTTATCGCGTTACAGTAAATAATACAAAATTCAATTTTTTTTTAAAAAAAAGAAAAAGTAAAACCAAGATTATTTTTACTCTGACCGCTATAGTAGACCCTAAATGGTAATTATGTTGTACTTTTAATCTTGGACCCACTGTAACTTAAAAAAATTAGCGAGTTATAGTAAATAATTCAAAATTTAAATTTTTTTTCCAAAAAAAAAAGGAAAACCAAGATTTTTTTTACTCTGACCGCTATGTTTCTTTTTTAACCTTGGACCCACTATAACTTAAAAAATTTACCGAGTTACAGTAAATAATTCAAAATTCAATTTTTTTTTTAAAAAAAAGGAAAAAGCAAAACAAACTAATTGACTATTACAGTAAACCCTTATGTTGCACTTATAACCTTGGACCCAATATAACTTAAAAAATTTACCGAGTTACAGTAAATAATTCAAAATTCAACTGTAGCGGTCAAAGTAAAAAAGAAAATCTTAGTTTTGCTTTTTCCTTTTTTTTAAAAAAATTGAATTTTGAATTATTTACTGTAATTCGGTAAATTCTTTAAGTTATTGTGGGTCCAAGGTTAAAAGTGCAACATAATTACTGTTTAGGGATTACTGAGCGGTCAGAGTAAAAAAAATGGTTTTGCTTTTTTTTTTTAAGAAATTGAATTTTGAATTATTTACTATAACTCGGTAAATTTTTTAAGTTACAGTGAATCTACGGTTAAAATTGTAACACAATTACTATTTACTTTGGTCTAAGATAAATAATAAATGAAAAAATTAATTTTGAAAATAATGTAAATTTTAAAATTTTATAATAATATTTTTAATTAATAAATAATATTTTAACAATTAAATAATGAAATCTGATTTTTAAATATTTTTAATGATTTAAATTTTCATTGAAATTTAAATTAAATTAAAAGACAAAAACACCCCTGATTCCGGCATGTCAACGACCGGAAACAGTGAAATGGGACCGAAAAAGTTTAAAAATATAACGTTTGGGACTACGATATTGAAATGTTAATGTTAGGGACGTAAATTCAAGTAGGCCCAAACGTAAGGGACCATTTGGACATTTTAGTCTAATAAAAATTACCTCCGTCTCAAAAAAAATAATCCATATTGAGATTTGAAATTTGTATTGAAAATAGTAAAAACTCAAAACTCAATGTGGATTATTTTTGTGGAATGGAGAGAATACTTCTCTTCAATTCTTAATGCTGAAGCAAGTTTTCGTATACTGTGGAAAGGAAGGAAAATGAGATCATTAAACATCGGTAACAACTAACAAGAACAGAAGTATACTTTGCGAAGGATCATTATAAATAGCCCACGTTGTGGATGGACACATCAATAATTCATCTCTGTAAGACTGTAATTGTACCAAAAAATAGAAGATGAAAATAATTCATTTCTTCAAGAATAGTCTGCACCCAATTAAGGGCAGTGGGCCTTATCTTTTGACCAAATTCACGCAAGACATAAATGAGTTCATATTTGAGACGTCGGTCTGGTTTGTTTGTCAACTTATTTTACATTTTCACTCATTTTATTTTTTAAACATAAAATTCAATAAAAAAGAAAATATCGTCCAAATAACTTTCTGATTTACATTTTAAATTCCAACTTGAAATACTTTTTGTTAGTGTAATGACCATTTTAGAACTACAAATAGTTCAGTGACAAATTTGGCAGGATTTCGTTGTTGAGTGATTGTTTTTGGAAAAATTCTTTTTCGTAGTGACTATAATTGACAGTATTTAATTATTTAGTGATGACTTGTACTTGATATTTCAAAATGTAGTTCAAAATATTTTTTTTCAAAAGCAACATCTAAATAACATTTTTATTTTCCATTTAGTTTTCAATTTGAAACACTTTCCACTTTGAAGTGACAAAATGAAATGTAAGTTAACGTCCAAACAAGCACTGTTTTGCACAGTGATGGTTGTTGAAGAATTGAAATTGCTTTCTCATTTTTTTCTATTCAGTTTGTAGACATTTTTGCCTATAAAAAGGACGAGATCAGAAGGCTTTAAAATCACCCCAATTTTCTCTCTTCTTTACACCTTTCAGGGCAAACTCAGGGCAGGAAAAAACAGTATGGCGAGTCCATCTCCAATTTCCCCATCAGATGGAGGTCTGAAACGCAAAGATTTCCCTGATGATTTCGTTTTCGGTTTTGCTGCTTCTGCTTACCAGGTAAAAAAAATATATGCAATCCTTTCCAACGTGACTCTTTATTTTGGGACGAAATAGTACTGATAGTATTTATATTCTTAGTAAGACTTGGTCAAAGCGTTATATATATGTTCTCTAATAACAATGTTTAAATAGTGATTGTTTTTTTTAATCCAAATTAATTTTCTGTTTTGATCACTCTGTCAGTACGAAGGTGGAGCTCAAGAAAGAGGAACAAACATCTGGGATACTTTCCTCGAGAAATACCATCCCAGTTCGTCCCTCGATCTCACTTTATATATATTCACGATCGAGTTACAGAAATTTTATGTATAATAATTAGAGTCATGTCGTAAAGTTATACTAGTATAATTCATGTACATGATTATTATTATGAGACAAGCACTTACGGCCTATATATATACATACATATATATATATATATCATGATTAAACACACTATATTTTTACGTACATTTTCATTCAATTTTACTCGTGAATTTTCAGAGGTGGTGGAAAAAGGTGGACTCAATGCCATCGACCATTACCATCGATATGAGGTACGTTAATTCCCCCTCCCCCAATTCCAATATTAAAATTCAGTTTCGACTTTACTAGTACTGTATTATAGTTCAACAAACTAAATTATTTCGTTGTTAGGCATGTAACGAAGAAGTACTACGTACTATTTGACTTTACTAGTGCTATATTGTAGTTAATTAAGTATGTGTGTAAGTCTGAATAAGTGACCACACGTAATAATATGATGAATATTTCAGGAGGATATCCGCATCATGAAGGAAATGGGCATTGATTCCTATAGGTTCTCAATCTCCTGGTCCAGAGTGTTACCCAGTAAGAACCCTTTTCTTATAATTATTTATATAACACGTAATTTCTGTTAGTGTATGTACATGAGGATATTATTATAAACGTGCATCTCTCTCGTTGTATTGTATGTACCTAATAATAAGTAATATCAATAACATACACTCTATGGGTTTCTACACTTTCAGTATACAGGCCTTAATTAAATATATATTAAGCTTGATGTTGGTGTTATTTGATGGATATATATACTTGTGAAATTTGAAGGTGGAAGAAGGACCAGAGACCGATTGACAAGGAAAGAAGTAGGTGTGAGCCACCAGGGAATTAGATTTTACCAGCGACTCATTCGCCAACTCAAAGCAAACGGTTTCATTCACATTTATATTCCTCAATATGTGACAAAAGTTTTAGTTTGTTTTGATGCCAAATTATGATGTGGTATCGTAGACGTTATAATAAATTTTGGGTTTGGCAGGCATCGAACCTATGGTGACTATTTTCCACTGGGATCTTCCTAAAGCCTTGGAGGACGAGTACCTTGGATTTTTAGACCGGAGCCAACCCAAGAAGATTGTGTAAGAAAGCATTATTATGTATATTTCTTTTGACAATGTTAATAAGAAAAAAAAAGAACTAACAATAAAAATCAATTAAATTTGATTTTTCAGACGTGATTATTGTGACTATGCCAAGTTATGCTTTGAGTATTTTGGAGATGACGTGAAAAGATGGTTAACATTCAACGAGCCATGGAACTTTGCTATCGGTGGATACGCGACGGGGCAACACGCGCCTGGTCGTGGAGGTTCACGCGACTTGATGAGGGAGATAGCTGCATGTCTCCCTTCGAGTCGCGTAACCTCAACCTCTTTAGGCAAAAATATACCTGTAACTCCGGTTGAAGGTGACCCGAAGACGGAACCTTACATTGTAGCCCATAACATACTCCTTGCTCATGCTGCTGCTGTCAAATTATACAGGGTCGCATTTAAGGTTGTTTGTCTACACATATTTTTTTTTCTTTAAATTTTGGAATATTATGATCCATGTAACAAATAATAGCTACTAATTAATGTCAGGAAAAGCAAAAGGGTGAGATTGGAATCGCATGTGAATCGATATGGGCTGAGCCGTATAGACAAACCAGGGCTGATAAAGAAGCAGCTGAACGAGTGCTCGAGTTTATGTATGGATGGTAAGTTGAAATGTTCTAATTAAGTGGTTCGATCAATATGATATGTAGGGGTACTAGTAGAATTCTGGTATTCTTTTGTTTAATTTCAATTTTTATGTTTAGGTTTCTGAATCCTTTGACTTATGGTCAATATCCAACTGTGATGATTGATCGTCTCAAAGCTAAGGGGCGTCCACTTCCTCCATTCTCAGATGATGAGCAAAGGGATTTGAAAGGGTCGTATGATTTCTTGGGGTTGAATTATTACACATCTAACTATGCTTACAATGATGAATCAGATGGACAAACGGGTTTTTACACCGCGGACTCTGGAGGCAGATGCACTCGTAATTAGTCTCCCCCCAAGTTAACGAAATTTAATTAAATTAATTGGCTTTCTAATCTCAACATCCATTCCTAATAAATCTACTTTCTTTTCTTTCTATTTTTGGGGGCGTTTTTCTTGTATGAGATAGCTTTGGATCCTAATGGAAAACCAATTGGTGAAAAGGTGAAGCCTATTTTTGATTTTCCCCAAGATTTTTCTCTAACTTTTTTCGGATCGAATTTAGCTACTAATTTTGATCATATATGTGTAGGCTGGTTCCGATTGGCTGTACGTGTATCCAAAAGGACTTCTGGAACTCTTATATCACATTCAAAAGAAATACTTGGATCCCAAGATTTACATTACTGAGAATGGTAAGAGAGTCTAATTCTTTTAGTTCAACGGAATACAACTCTAGTTTTTCTTTTTGGAAATTTTTCTTCTTTTGTAAATTTTTTGTCAATTTTGGCAGGGCGCGACGAGTTGAGGGATGACAAGTTATCACTGTGGCAATCATTCTATGACTATAAACGGATTGAATACCACTACCAACATCTTTCTGCCATCAAGACAGCCCTCAAGTAAGGCAATTCATTTGTTTGTACCTTGGATATGAACCCTAGCTAACTTATAGTTTTGTAAGTAGCACAAAATGAAATTTTAATTATAAATTTACGCATACCCTTTAATTTCCTGCAGGGAGAAGAAAGTGAAAGTCAAAGGGTATCATGCATGGACATTGATGGACAATTTGGAGTGGAGCTCTGGCTTCGACTGTCGTTTTGGGACCAATTTCATAGATTTCAATGATAATCTGAAGAGGTATCCCAAGTTGTCTGCGGGATGGTTCAAGTACCTGCTTGAAAAAGATGATGATGATGAGAAGAAGAAGAAGAAGAACTAAGCAAATGAGGATGATGACACACCTACTAATGGATTCCATTTCTCATCAATAACGTAACTACCAGTGTGTGTGTGTGTGTATTAAGTATTTATAAGTGAAGTCAAAATGTGAGGCCTTCTTCTCTTTGAGTGTGTGTGTGTGTGTGTCTATTTGTGTGTGAAATAAGGAAGGCAATCAAGATCATGATCTATGTACTACTATTTCTGAGTTTCTTCAAATAAAACACTGTTTGTAAAATGAGTAGAACAAACCAACTTTTGAGAAATCAATCTCTTTCTCTGATTTCTTAGTCACATACTCCTTCTGTCCCAAAATTATTATCGAGTTTAAGATTTCACTTTTAGTACAACTTGAACTAAAAATGAAGACCTAAACTGGACAATAATTATGGGACGGAGAGAGTATATCTTTTTATGTTAACTAGGACAATACTTGACTGTTCGGTGTGGAAGAAAGGGTTCAAAATGAACTACACAATTAATTGCTAAATATACTGATTCAAACACACTATCAATCAATCAAGATGAATCTACATTTCTCCAATATTTAGTTTTTTTTTTTTTTAAAAAAAAAAGGACAATCAGATTACTCTGACTACCATTTATTCAATTTTCAGAGTTTTGGCTTTCAACCACACTCATCTAAAACGCCTGTTTCCTTTTATTAAATTTTACTTAAGCAAGAACCATCTGAACCTTTTGATCATATTGTACACATCTGACCGCTATTTAAATGACAATTAGTCCGTTTGTTCCGGAAAAAGAAAAAGAAAAAAAAGCATGTCTTGTCGCAATCCTGATTTTTCAAGGACTAGCTGAGTTTTATATATTCGAATTTCTGGGTTCACATCATAACAACCCATAAATTTATAATAAAAGGTTACGATTTGACCATGTTATCAAAATTATACTTTAGTTTAAGTAGCCAATCTGAACTTAGTAGTAGCGCTAATAATTATTTTTTTTTGTCCGAAAAAAAATAGTCCATACTGAATTTTTTTTTCCAAGGATATATAGAGTTAATATATAAGTCTGAAACTGCTGTATACGTATGCAGTGAGTAATAATTTCCACGCGTGTACTGCATAATTTATTGCTGTGAATTAACATATATTCAAACAACCCAATTTTTTTCCAAAACAGCAAGAACAACCAACAGAGTCACCTAGTACAATTTGTACGTTAATTTGTCAACCATACGTTTCGAAAATTCTTTATTTATAACATTTGTTAGAACCATTCTTCTCTAACCACCAAGTTTTGTTAGAGAATACCAAACCTAATTGAATTTAAGGAAATATTAAACGATTATTAATCGCTTTTCCGCGTGAAAGACAGCTTTAAATAGCCCATTTGAGAATGTGACAAAATGAAAACCTTGGAAGTAAACTTTGCACTGAATCGAGAGAATTATGGAGGCACCAAATATTCCAGTTTCCCCAACTGAGGGAGGTCTAAAGCGCAAAGATTTCCCCGAAGATTTTATTTTCGGGTTTGCTGCTTCTGCTTTCCAGGTGCGCTTAATGCTACAGTTAATACTGTGACTTGAAAACCCTTTTATATGTTTTACTTCCTTTAACCTAACAGAAAAAGGACATTTTTAAATATTAAAATAACAAATATAACTCTGTTTTTTTTAGTTTATTAGAAGCAGATAGAGAGTATTTTTCTTTCATAATTTCTTTGTTTTTATATGGCATGCACTATATTGCCACGAGTTATGTGCAAATATGTCTGTTTCGATCAATATTCTCAGTACGAAGGTGGAGCTGATGAAAGAGGTAAAAACATCTGGGACACTTTCTTGGAGGAATTCCATCCAGGTTTGTGAGTTAAAAGCATCTAACATTATATTTTTTCCGTTTCAAAAAACAAGTCGTTTAGATATGAAAAAATATTTTAAAATATAAATTGTGGAAAGATTTTTAAAAAATAATTAATTACTAACTTTTCATCTTTAACCTCAATAAATAATAATATTTTTTTTCATTTCGTCTTGTTTATAATTTTAATATTTTTAATGAGTGACATATAGAATATTGGAAAAAGGACAAAAATCCCCCAGTTATGTCCAAAGGATAAATTACCCCCTGATATTTTGTATAAGGACAATAACTTCCCTATCGTCAAGTCAAAAGACAATTTGCTCCCTGCATCAGTAAATCTTAGTGTGAAAGACAAAAATAACCTTAAATCCAAAAATAATCTTTTTTCAAGACCAAACCTATCGTGCAATTAATTCGTTTATTTCTTTAAAAAAATCCTTAAATGGTTTAGTCCCGATTAAATTCGTCGTTGACTCGTTTTGATGCATTATTTCTTCCTATCACTACCGCCTCAATAAAGATAAACCCGAGATTAAATAAAATTTATGATTTTGATAGATTAAATTCTCAATCTCGGGTTTATTTTTATTGAGCCGGCGGTGATAGGGAGAAATAATGCATCAAACAGAGTCAGCGGCAAATAAATAGAATTTATGATTTTGATAGAATAGATTCTCAATCTCAGGTTTATTTTTATTGAGGTGGCAGTGATAGGGAGAAATAATTGATCAAAACGGAATCAGCAGCGGATTTAAAAATGGCGGATAATAGAATTTATAATTTTAGAAAAATAAACGAGTTGGCTGGAAGGTAGGCTTGGTTTAAAAAAAATTCATTTTAAATTTAAGGGTATTTTTATCTTTTCACACTAAGATTTGCTAATGTAAGGAGTAAATTGTTCTTTAACCTGGCGGTCAGGGGGTTATTGTCCTTATAAGAATGTCGGGGGATAATTTGTCCTTTGGACATAACTGGGGGTTGTACTTTTCTCTAAGATATTCGACAGATAGAGTCATAGTTGAAGATTTGCATGCTCGGTTTACGTGTAAATTATAGAGTGATTTATAGAATTCAAAATATGAGAATATCAATCAGTCCCAAGATATTAATTGTTTTCCATTTTCTTTATCAAAATATCATTATCGATCTGTCAAATTACATATACATATGGGGGTGTATTGTGAGTTTATGATAATGTGTTCTCTATCCTCCTGCATGTCGCACAAAAAAATAGTTCTTTGTTGAAATAAAATAGTATAGTAAATTGACTTATCTGTTCAGAGAAATGGAATGCTCCCTCCGGTTCTTATTATAAGGCATTTTGATCTCTATTTAGGTTTCACATAGGACGTTTTTTTAATTGAAACAAAAACCTTAAAAACATTACATAATACTTAAGAAAACACAACGAATGTGAAAATATATTTTTAAAGTTTTTTTCTAATTGAAAAGACATCCTAAGTTAAACCTAAAACGAAATCAAAATGTTTTATAATAAGGATCGGATAGAGTATATCAAAGTTTAGAAATTAAGCTGAAGTTTCTTTGCAAACTAGGGACCCAAAAGAAGGTTACCCTTTTGTACGAAGACCATTACTTAAACTTTTCCAATTATTCATTGAGCCTTGATGATCAAAAGGAAAAATTAATGCAATTATAGTCTCTACAATCTCGAGGGTTTCATTTTGCTAATGAATTTACAGAGGTTTTGAGAGATGGTGGACGGGAAGCCATCGATTTTTATCACCGATATAAGGTACAAATTAAAACGATAATCTAGCTCCGTCTACAGTATCTCAGTTGCTAAATGTATAATTATTTACATGGATATGGGCAAACAATATAGTAGTACTTTTTTTTTTTTTTTTACAGGAAGATATTCGCATCATGAAGGAAATGGGCATAGATTCCTATCGGTTTTCAATATCCTGGTCCAGAATACTACCTAGTAAGAACGCTTCAATTAATTTACCTTTTGATAGCCTTATACAGTATGTACAAAATTAAGCATGTCATGCCTATCGCTATTTGATGGAGATTTTCGCAATATATTAATTTGTAGATGGAAGGAAAAAAGTTGGAATAGAGGTAGACAAATATAAAGAATGGGACGGCGTGAATTACAAGGGAATAGAGTTCTACAAGCAAGTCATTAGTGATCTCAAAGCAAATGGTACGTTTATCCATCGTACTCTAACGAAATATAATTTTTCTGTGATAGATAGAATACTTTTTGTGTCACGTGCCTTATACATTGTGTGTTCTATACTTCTTTTTATGCCAAAATTAATAGGATTTGTGGTATCTATAAATTTCATCTGCAGAGACTTAAATGTACTAATAATATACAAGTACTTTCAGGCATTGAACCAATGGTGACTCTATTTCACTGGGATCTTCCTCAAGCCTTGGAAGATGAGTATGGAGGGTTTTTAGACAAGAGGGAACCAAAGAAAATTGTGTAAGGAATATTATTACTTTGCTGGCGTTTTGTTATTGGGATTTACTCCTTTTCTTTTTAGTATAAATACGAATAATACTTGAAATCATCTAGTGTTATTAATACAAGTGAGAGTACTAATTTGATATCGCAGACAAGACTATTGCGATTATGCCAAGCTTTGCTTTGAACATTTCGGGAAGGATGTGAAAAGATGGTTAACATTCAATGAGCCATGGAACTTTGCAATTGGTGGCTATGCTACCGCGCTACACGCGCCCGGCCGGGGAGGAGACACCCCAACTTTGAGGAGGGCAATGGCGGCCGCTCTCCCTCCGACACGTGTCACCTCGGCGATGTTAGACTCCGGCACGGTGGTACCAGCTACTCAAGTTAAAGGTGACCCAAAGACGGAGCCCTATATAGTGGCACATAATATACTCCTAGCTCATGCTGCAGTTGTTAAACTATACCGAACACAATTCCAGGTATATATACAATATACGCTAACTTAATTTTTTCTGTTCCCAAAAAAAAAAAAAGTTTTTATTGTAAATTAATAGTACCAATTAAACTTTACAATGTGAACTGTTTTTATAGAACGGAAATAATGTGAACTTATAAATTGCTTGAACGATTCCCATCAAATCTTACTCCTTGATAGTTATTGGATTATGTTACATGGTTGCAGAAAGAGCAAAAAGGTGAGATTGGAATTTCATGCGAGTCGATATGGACAGAACCATTATCTGATACAGCCAAGGATCAAGCAGCTGCTGATCGAGTGCTTGATTTCATGTTTGGATGGTGAGTTAGTTTTTTTTTTTTTTTTTTCCCTTCAGTTTTTTCTTTTTAGACAATGATAACCAGTTCAAAGTAAATCACGTAAAGTACTAAAGTCTTCCTAGAATATACTCATATAGTAATCACTGTGAGATTTTTTTTTTTTTTTTAATCCAGGTTTCTGAATCCTATAACCTATGGTCAATATCCAACGGTGATGTTGGATCGTCTCAGCCATCTAGGGCGTCCACTTCCTCCATTCTCAGACGACGAGCAAAGAGATTTGAAAGGGTCGTATGATTTCTTGGGGTTGAATTATTATACTTCTAATTATGTGTATGATGATGAAGCAGTTGGTCTTAAAAATAGTTTCTACACTGCTGACTCCGGAGGCAAATGCACCCGTAAGTCTTTGAAATTGAACTATTATTATGAGACAGTACTATATATTTTCTCTCAAAAAATCCAGTTTTAATTTGTCTTAACAATTTCTCTCTCTTATTTTTCATGGGATCTCAAATGCGATATTGTAAATTACTCACTACTGTAGCTATAACTTATATCTTTTTTGTGTGATGAGATAGCTTTTCGAGATGGAGTGCCAATTGGTGAACAGGTGATCATTCCTATTCACATTTTTCACTAGATTAATTAAGTTGGTAAAATCATTATTAGAATCCTATAAATGATTTTATCGGGATAGATCTAACTTTATGTTCTTAGTTCAAAAACAAAAACCTCGAAAAAAAAAAAAAGAGGGAAAAAAATGGCTCTATGCTTGCTTATTTTCTTGGGTAAAAAAAATCCTAAATATGGTGATGTAATTTTTACTATGTAGGCTGGTTCTAGGTGGCTGTATGTGTATCCCAAAGGTATTCGAAAATTGTTGGTTCATATTAAGGACAAGTATGGAGATCCAGTAATTTATATCACAGAGAATGGTAAGCACTGGTACCAACATTTAGTCTCTTTTATCAAAAAAAAAAAAAAAATATTTAGTCTCCGTTTATGCTAATATATATTCTTTCCGTACCAAAAAAGAAAAGAAAATAGTAACTGATGAATGTGAAATTAATTTCACAGGACGTGATGAGTTGAGGGACGACAATTTATCGTTATGGGAATCATTCTATGACTACAAAAGGATAGAATACCACCATCAACACCTTCTTGCCATCAAGAAATCAATGGAGTAAGAGAGTTTTAAGTTTTTACAGAATGTAGAGGATATGCATTCTTTAAAATTTTCTTTAATTTTCTTTTTTTTCCTTCTTATTTTGGTTGCAGTGAATCCAAGGTGAGAGTCAAAGGGTATCATGCTTGGACATTGATGGATAACTTGGAGTGGAGTTCTGGTTTCAACTGTCGTTTTGGGACCAATTTCATAGATTTCAATGATAATCTGAAGAGGTATCCCAAGTTGTCTGCTGGATGGTTCAAGCACATGCTTCAAAAAAGATGAGATTCAAAAAAAAATTTCTGATGATGGATCGATGTTGGACTATTTATATTAATTTCCATAATAAATCAGTGTGTATTAAATAAATAAAAATCATTGATGAGGCCTTCTCTCCTGGGTCTTTGAAATGATTAATTCTCTTTTTATCATTTTGGTGTTTGCCGAAATATTGCATCCCTTGAATTAATTTTGAATTAATAAGCTTATTATATGTAATCATCGACTTTTACAATCTATTACAATTACAAGGGTTCTTGCTTTGAAATAAAAACACTATACTATGATATAATTCTGTTCAGAAGTTACAGATTATTCTAACTACCAATATATAGTACAATGTTTATAGACATTTGACTTCAACCACTAATTGGGATTAGCGCTAAATGAACACTTGAACGTTGACAAATTAAAGTCAATTCATGAAGCTTCTTTTTTTTTTCTTCTTCTTCTTTTTTACTTCTTTTTTCCCAATGAGATGTATAGATGCACATATAATATATTGACTTAGGAGAAGGACAGGCCGCAAGAAGTTTCTTTAACAACCAAAAATTGTTTTAAAAAGACAGGTTTTTGTTGAGAGCTATACCTAAAAATTTATGAAGCATTATTCAACCAATTTTGTGTGTGAAATTAAGTAAGACAGCTGCAAAATACATTATTAACACTGTAATTAAATATATATGCCCTTAAATTTGTTCTTGGTGTTCATATTAAGTACCTTAGAGATCCTACAAAGTAACCGTATATGTCAATCACAGCAGAACGAAGTAACGTTTAGAATATATAAACATAAGCACGAAATTTATCCACGAAGAAGATATATAAAATTAAATGCCATAATTATCTGAGAAGAAGGGGCATAAAATATTCTTTTCTTAACTGATTCAGATGAAGTATAAATTAAAGGACTTCATGCTTTAATCCTTTAATGAGCGCATAAATCAGATTAGCTAGAGATTCCAAAAAGAGAGAGAGAGAGAGAGAGAGAGAGAGAGAGAGAGAGAGAGAGAGAAAGGTAAAGCTAAAATCGAACAAAGAATTAAATACTTGTCTTCAATCTTAATTAATGCTAAAGCAAGTTTCCTTTTACTGTTGAAAAGAAACAATGATCATTAAACATTGATACGAAGTGAAGAAGTAGCTGGCGAAGGGTCATTATAAATAGCCCCAAAGGTTGTGCAAGCAAACATCAAAGAGTCCATTTCCAGTAAACTCTTTTAAGTCAAACTTAAGGGCAAGAAGAGAAACAATATGGCGAGTCCATCTCCAATTTCCCCATCAGATGGAGGTCTGAAACGCAGTGATTTCCCTGATGATTTCGTTTTCGGCTTTGCTGCTTCTGCTTACCAGGTAATGCAATATAGCAATCCTTCCAAGTTCACTCTTACTTTGGGACGAAAGAAAATATATATTCCCTCCGTCCCAAAATTATTGTCTAATTTGGGATAGAGAGAGTACTATTTATTCTTAGTACGACTTTGGTCAAAATTAAGCGACATGTTCTCTATATTAATTTTTGAAGTACTACTAAATGGTTTTCAAGCAAATTTTTCTGTCTTTTCTTGATCACTCTACCAGTATGAAGGTGGAGCTGACGAGAGAGGACCAAACATCTGGGACACTTTCCTCGCAAAATACCATCCTGGTTCGTCCCTCTCAATTTAATTGTATCCTCAAGTTCCATTATGCCATACTAATAGTCGTGCCATTGTATGATTCACGTACATGATTATTATTATGAGAAAAGTACTTACAACTTCTACACATATCATCATTAAAACACATTTTTTTTAACTCGTGAATTTACAGATGTGCTGAAAGATGGTGGATTGAATGCCATTGACCATTACCATCGATATGAGGTACAAAACAATATCAATTTGACTTTAGAATACTATTATAATAGTTCGACAAATAAAACTCTTTGCTTGTTAGACACATGAAATTCTATTTCTACAAGTCGTTGTAGTATATATTTTTAGCAAAACAAGATGAAATTTTCAGGAGGATATCCGCATCATGAAGGAAATGGGCATTGATTCCTATAGGTTCTCTATCTCCTGGTCCAGAGTGTTACCCAGTAAGAATGAACCCTTTTTATCATTATTATAATTATATAAAGCGTAATAATTACGTACCGGTCTGCTATTAAGCTTGATCATGTTTAATGGATATATATACTTGTGAATTTCCAGCTGGTAGAAGGGTCATAAATCCGTTGACAGGGAAAGAAGAAGGTGTGAACTACAAGGGAATACAATTCTACCAGCGACTCATTCGCGAACTCAAAGCAAATGGTTATAATATTATTTATCAATTTTGTTACAAATGTTTGTTTCTTTTAAATCCGAAATTTGATGTGAGATCATAATATTAATTTGGGTTGGCAGGCATCGAACCTATGGTGACTATTTTCCACTGGGATCTTCCTGAGGCCTTGGAGGACGAATACCTTGGATTTTTAGACAGGAGCGAACCCAAGAAGATTGTGTAAGAAAGCATTATTATTTTCGTATCTTTTGACAATATTAACAAAAAAAAAAAAAGAATTAACGATACAAAATCAATTAATTTGATTTTCCAGACGGGACTATTGTGACTATGCAAAGCTATGCTTTGAGTATTTTGGAGATCATGTGAAGAGATGGTTAACGTTCAACGAGCCATGGAACTTTTGTATCGGTGGATACGCGACGGGCCAACACGCGCCCGGCCGTGGAGGTTCACGCGACTTGATGAGGGAAATAGCAGCCTATCTCCCTTCGAGTCGTGTGACCTCGGCCGAAATTGCAGCCAAGATACCTTCAACTCCGGTTGAAGGTGACCCGAAGACGGAACCTTACTTAGTAGCCCATAACATACTTCTTGCTCATGCTGCTGCTGTCAAATTATACAGGACACACTTCCAGGTTCGTTAATTACTTAATAAACCTGTGCACATGCATTTTTCACATACATATTTAGTCCTTTTTTTCCCCACTTTTTGGGATTATGATCCATACAATTTATGATTAATTAATGTCAGGAAAAGCAAAAGGGTGAGATTGGAATTGCATGTGAATCGATTTGGGCTGAGCCATATCATCCAACGTCCACGGACGATCAAGATGCTGCTGAACGAGTGCTTGAGTTCATGTATGGATGGTAAGTATGACAATTTTGTTGAGTGATCGTTAAACTGGATAAAGTTATACTCCATCCGTCCCCAACCAAATGTCTAGAGTAGATTTTCCCTTCTAGTTCAATTTATGCGAAAAATAAAAATCTTAATTGGACAATAATTTCGGGATGAAGGGAATATATATAATATATACAAAATTCATGTGGTTCGGTTAATATGACTTATTTGCGTCATATAATTAGCTAGTAGTACTAGTAGCACTAGCTCTCATATTGTTTTGTTTGGTTTATGTTTAGGTTTCTGAATCCTGTGACTTATGGTCAATATCCAACTGTGATGATTGATCGTCTCAAAGCTAAGGGGCGTCCACTTCCTCCATTCTCAGATGATGAGCAAAGGGATTTGAAAGGGTCGTATGATTTCTTGGGGTTGAATTATTATACATCTAACTATGTTTACAATGATGAATCAGATGAACGCAAGGGTTTTTACACCGTTGACTCTGGTGGCCGATGCACTCGTAAGTCTCCCCCAAGTTAACAATGTTTAATTAAATTAATTGGCTTTCTAATCTCAACATCCATTCCTAATAATCTAGTTTCTTTTCTTGTATGAGATAGCTTTCGATCCAGAAGGAAAGCCAATTGGTGAAAAGGTAAAGAGTAAAGACTGTTTTAATTTCCCCAAGATTTTTCTATAACTTTTTTACTCAAATTTACTGTATTATATTGTTGATCATATATGTGTAGGCTGGTTCCGATTGGCTGTATGTGTATCCAAAAGGACTTCTGGAACTCTTATATTACATTCAAAAGAAATACTTGAATCCCAACATTTACATTACTGAGAACGGTTAGACTCTATAATTTAATATAAGAATCCATTGGTTTGTGATATTATTTTAGCTTAACCAAAACAATTCTACTTTTGAGACGGTTATTTTTGAGATTGTAAATTTTTTGTCAATTTTGGCAGGGCGCGACGAGTTGAGGGATGACAAGTTATCACTGTGGCAATCATTCTATGACTATAAACGGATTGAATACCACTACAAACATCTTTCTGCCATCAAGACAGCACTCAAGTAAGGAAATTCATTTATTTGTCCTTGGATGAACCCTAGCTTATTGTTTGTAAGTTTTAGCACAAAATGAAATTATAATAATAAATTCACACACCCTTTAATTCTCTTGCAGGGAGAAGCAAGTGAGAGTCAAAGGGTATCATGCATGGACTTTGATGGATAACCTGGAATGGAGTTCTGGGTTCAACTGTCGCTTTGGGACCAATTTCATAGACTTCAACAATGATCTGAAGAGGTACCCTAAGTTGTCTGCTGGATGGTTCAAGTACCTGCTTGAAAAAGATGATGATGATGATGAGAAGAAGAACTGAGCAAATGATGATGATGAAATATATGCTAATGGATTCCATTTCTCATCAACAACATATATAATTACCAGTGTGTATTAAGTATAAATAAATAAAGACAAAATGTGAGGCCTTCCCTTTGAGTGTGTGTATTTGTGTGTGAAATAAGGATGGCAAACAAGATCATGATCTATGTACTACTATTTCTTAGTTTCTTCTAATAAAACATTTGTTTCATAGTATTTATTTCTCATGATCATCTGTACTGTTTTTCCCCAATCACTATAGAACAAATTAAACATAAATACGGCAAAATCATAAATAATACTTTATCCGTTCTTATTATAATACATTTTGATTTCACCTTAATTTCTTTTATCTTCATCTTCAAGCTTCTTCTTTGCCTTTGCCTTGCATCTTAAATCACCGCCATCAATTACATGCGCGAAATAGAAACGCGTATGAAGCTTACCTGCAAAATAGCACGCATAGATAGCCGAGTACAAAAACTTCAAGATCGAAAGTCATGGACACGACTCAAGCGCATTAATTACTTAAAATAATTATAAAACCATCAACCAAAATTGAAAACGATAGAAAGCAATGTATCCTGGCACTTGTCGACTCTTTTAAGTAGACAACCAAACCGACATGAATAATTACTAAAAAGGGGTTGTGAGTGTCACAGTGATGTGGATATATTATTCCATTACCAAACAATCATGCTATCAAAAAATTATGGAAATGATATATAAAAAAATAGACTTCGAATTTTGTTATATATTTCTCATTACCTTTAGACGAACAAAATGACCAAATGATTATATTTCTACAAAGAGTGGGTATTTTGTAATTTTTACAATGACTCCATATATTAGTTAGTTATTCTGAATAGTAAAAAAATAAAAATAAAAATCAGCAACAAAAATTGAAAATTATGGAGGGCAATATATTTTGTCATCTGCCAACTTCCTCATCGGTTTTGCGAAGCAGATAAAAAAAGGCACTACTTATAATTTTTAATTTTTAATGTGTACGTGTAAAGTCAAAACCGACATAGTCTTTCTAAATAATTGAAGTACATAACCCAATGCTACGATGAAAAAAATTGATTGATGTAAATATAAAAAGTAGTATAGTTAATTGTGGTTTTGCAGAGAGAACATGAAATCCAAGGCTAACACCATCAAAATAAAGTTCCACGCCGAATAATATTATTAGACCTGTGATTAATTTTTATCAATCATTATTCATCGGTCTTCAAGCCAATTAGGGAAACCAGCAGGGTCGTGAATCGTCTGCTCTGAGTTCTGCATTTCCTAATAAACTTAGTCAATACCTTGCAAAAAAAATTTTGACAAAATAAGGGAACTCGTAATCGGGAATTATAAAGTGACAAGTGAAAATCCTTGAACGAAATTAACCGGCATGAAAAAAATACATTGGATCTTCTGGAATTGTAAGATTATCGCTGCGAAATTGCTGAGCATTTCTCGTTATCGATCCTCTTCATTTCTTTCACCTGCAAACTAAATTTTCCTAGCTAGCTCCATCTAATAGGCAACTAGGTGAAGAAATAATGTGTGTGTGTGTGATAATACTGTTTAGAACTTTCAGATTATTCTAACTACCATTGTATACAATGTTTATAGACTTTTGACTTCAACCACTAATTGAGATTAGCTTTGTGAATGATAATTATCCCATGTAATAATTATCTCTTACTTAGTGGTGATATTGTACGTGTAGTTAGTCTTTATTTTGTAATTGTTATTATCCCATGTAGTAGTATAATTAGCCGTAGGTTACTCTCTCTATATAAGTCATGTAATAGTGTTAGTAATATTTGCTCAATTAGAGCCAATCCCATTCTCTAAGTTGGTATCAGAGCCAGCCCGTTAAGAGTCGGACTCCAAGCCTGATGTGATAGAATTGGTAAAGCTGAGACGTGAGGCGGTGACTGGGCTAACAAACCCAACTCAAGAAGAGACATTGGGCTTGCGGGGGAGTGTTGCGTATCCCACATCGGTGGTGGGAGAGAGTTGATATCAATATATAAGTATATGGGCTACTCCCCTCATTGCCAATTGGTTTTGAGCTGGAACCCTATGGGCTTCTATATGGTATCAGAGCCAGCCCGCCAAAAGTCAAATTCCAAAGTCTGATGTGATAAAACTGGTAGAGCTGAGACGTGAGGCGGTGACTGGACTGACAAGCCCAACCCAAAGAAGAGATGTTGGGCTTGCGGGGGAGTGTTGAGTATCCCACATTGGAGGTGGGATATTGATATCAAGTCTCACCCACCACCAATGTGGGATACTCAACAAGCTTGTGTACTTTTAGGACTTTAAGCCTTTCTTCTTGTACTAAACAAAAAAAATAAAAATAAAAAATTAACTTCCCTCCATTTCAAAATAGAATATTATTATCATGCTTTTAACACCCTCCGGTTACAAAATAAGACAATAATTTTGGGTATGAAGAGACACCAAATTAACAGTCGTTATTACAATGCTTAGTCCACCAGGAGTTGTTATACTATACACATTAAGTGCACTTAGATCCTATTTTAATTATTTAATAATGGAGGGGCTTCATATGTAATTTATTTAACATACCTTTCTTTTCTTCATCTATGTCCCTTCCCCTTAATTTTAGGAAAGGAGTTTTAAAATTTTTTTTATTTTCAAATGATTTTATTTCTTAATTCGTAATAAACTAGACCAAAGTGTCTTACATTATTTTGATAGTACTCAATTTGATCTATCTAACAAGATCCATCATGGATATGTTTTTCGAAACTTTAAAAAATTTATGCAGTTGGCTTGGCCATCCTAAAAGAGGCTATGGTCTTATTTGTGTCTTTTAGGACCAAGACCTTGAACAAATACCAAAGACCAAAGGCCAAAGACCAAAAGCCAAAAACCAAAGAGTAAAGACAAAAAACCAAAGACCAAAGATTAAAGTGAAGAGTGAGCGTGTGTGAGGACCAAAGACCAAAGACCAAAGACCAGAGTGAAGGGCGAGTGTATATGAAAAACAAAGACCAAAGACAAAAGGCTAAAGACCAAAAACCAAAAACCAAAAACTAAAGATCAAAGACCAAAAACCAGAATGAATAGCGAGTGTGTATGAAGAGCAAAGACCAAAAAGCAATGGCCAAAAGACCAAACTAGGCCCTAACCAGTACGGAAATACTTAAACCCCCTAAATCCTAAATCCTAAACAACTAGACCCTAAATGATACGGAAATGATTAAACCCACTAAACCCTAAACACACTAATATTTTTTTTATTTTTTTAATTAAATTTTTTTAAACCAAAGTCTAATTAATTTAAAAAAATTTCATAAGATTAATCGTGTTACGGCACAAATTAGAGCCTCACCGACACGGAAATGTTTAAATCCCCTACACCCTAAACCCTAAACAACTAGACCCTAACCGATACGGAAATGCTTAAACCCCCCTAAACTCTAAACTCTAAATAACTAGACCCTAACCGACACGGAAATGGTTAAACCCCCCTAAACCCTAAACGCAGTAATTTTCTTTTTGGTTTAAAAAAATTTATAAGGTTAATGGTGTTACGGCACAAACTAGGCCCTAACCGACACGGAAATGCTTAAATCCCCTAAACCCTAAACAACTAGACCCTAACCGACACGGAAATGATTAAATCCCCTTAAGCCCTAAACACACTAATTTAACCAATTAGGCTATGGGTCTAGCCTAATTGGTTTAAAAAAATTTACAAGGTTAATCGTGTTACGACACAAACTAGACCCTAGCCAACATGAAAATGCTTAAATCTCCTAAACCTTAAAACCTAAACAACTAGACCCTAACCAACACGGAAATGGTTAAATCCCCCTAAATCCTAACGCTAATTTATTTTTGTTTAAATTTTTTAAAACTAATTAGACTTGGGTCTTACGGCACAAACTAGGCCCTAACCGATAAGGAAATGCTTAAACCCCCTAAATCCTAAACCCTAAACAACTAGACCTTAACTGATAAGGAAATGCTTAAACCCCCTTAAATCCTAAACACACTGATATTTTTTCGATTTTTTATCTTTGGTCTTTGGTCTTTACTCCTCACACAAGCTCGCTTTTAATTTTGGTATTTGGTCTTTGCTTTTTGGTTTTTAATTTTTGGTCTTTGGCCTTTGGTTTTTGGTCTTTGGCTTTCGGTTTTTGGTCTTTGGTCATTGGTCTTCGGTCTTTAGTTTTTGGTCTGGTCTTTGGTCGTTGGCCTTCGGTCTTTGGTTTTTGGTATCTGCTCTTTGGTTTTTGGTATTTGGTCTTTGCTCCTCACACAACGCTCGCACTTTAACTCTGGTCTTTGGTTTTCAGTTTTTGCTCTTTGGTCTTCGATTTCTTGGTCTTTGGTCTTTGGTCTTTTGTCGTTGTTCCTCACACACGCTCGCTCTTTACTCTGGTCTTTGGTCTTTGCTCTTTGGTATTTAATTTTTGATTTTTGGGCTTTGGCCTTTGGTTTTTTCTGTAGGCGTCTTGGTCCTAAAAGACACAAGTAAGATTATAAAATCTTTTAGTAAGACCAAGGCTACTGCATAAATTTTTTTAAGTTTCGAAAAACATATTCATGATAGATCTTGTTGGATAGATCTTATCGAATACTATCAAAATGATATAAGATATTTGATGTAAGTCTTTCCGGATTGAGAGAAAAAATTATTTGAAGATTAAAAAAAAATTTTGAAACCCGCTTCCTAAAAATAAGGAAGAGTGGTGCATGTGTTTCACCTAACTCCTAAGATTTGCATGTTTAGCTCTCCTTTCTTATATTGATTGCCAAATAAGGGTTTATGTGTACCTAGCTATATGCACTTAATGCGCATGGTATAATTTTCGGTCCGATAGCCATGTACAAGCTTACAGTTTTTCATCTCGACGTAAACATACCTTGAATAAATCTATATGTATATAGAAGGGAATTCTTTTTTTGCTGCACGGTTAAAGGGGGGTTCCCGGTCAAAATTCCTGACGTGGCAATTCGGTCTTGGACTGCTGTTTTTTTTTAGATTTCGTCGGTCTTTGTTGGAGCAACTTCTTCAGTCCGTTGCCCAACTCTCTCTTTTCCTCTTTTTTCCCTCTTTTGACCGCTATGTAAGAAATAGAGTTTGAAGCCATTGATTCCAATCGCACTTCTTTACTTCCTATGATTATCAACTTTCCGATTATCGGCTTTTTCCTTCTGAGTTTGTCATTGGCTGTCCACATCCATAAGGTTAGCACGTTTTTAATTTTTCAAATCATCGGATTTACTTTGCTCACCGGATTTACTCTGCTTTGTTTATGTGTGTGAGTTTGTGTGCTTTATGCGCGTGAGTTTGTATGGTTTAAAATCATCAGGTCTATTTTAGTTGCCGCTTGTATAACCGACTCCTCCTTCCGGTTGCCAACTCTCTTTTTCTCTTTCTTTTTCTGTTTTTGACTCCAGTTAGAGGAATAGAGTTTGCTGCTACAGTCCTTTTTTTCCCATTCAATTATCGGCTTTTCGAGGGTTTGTCATCAGCTATCCGGATCCAAAGGTTAGCAGGTTTTTAATTTCTGAAATCACCGGATTTGATTTCGCCGCATGTTATTGATATTGCCGCATGTTATTGATATCGGGTTTGATTTTGATTTCGGGGCAAAACGTATAAGGGGGCAGCCTCACTTTTTGTATGGATTGATTTTTATATTTGAATTGCATGCTTAATTTCGTTTCTCCTCAGTTGGTAGATGCAAATGAATAAAGAGAACTGCTAACTTTTGGATCCTATTGACAGCTTGTGGTTAGTTCTTTGGGCCTTGATAGGCATCTCAGTTTGGGACAAATTTCAATTAATTTGAACTCCTCTTTTGGAATGAAAAGCATTGAGTTGATTTTCTTCTGCTGTGCAAAATTTTCCTTTGTTTCTTGTACGTTTGTACTTGTAATGTTGCCTCCAAAGACAAGACCATGTTGCTGAATTTGATTTTGACGAGTTAATTGTAAAGTCTTGTGCACTAACTCTTGAGCAATATGCACATGTTTCTAGCGATGAAGAACCCTGCCAATTTTTTTTCCCAAATTTTGTTAGCATACACCTACTTTAGTTTATTGATGTCGGTTTAGAAGCTGAAAAGTTTACTTTGGTAAAAAGTTCAGTGGGTTGACGCTGATATGCAGCTATGTTAAGTCTTCATTATTTATTATGCTATTTATTTGAAGGAGGAAGAGAATATATGGAATTCCGAAAGAATACCATGTCTACATAATTTGTTAGGTTTTGAATTTGATTTATATGTGTAAAAAGCAATAGCTCTTCTCTTTAGCCTATAGGATAATCCGGTTACTCAGATTTTGTGGCAATTGTGGTTCACCGTTCGTAGGTTTCTCTGTTTCTTCATGTTTGGAATTTGAGGTCTTCTTATGGGTTCTACTGTTCTGCGACTGATACATTAGATTCACAACAAGGTAAACATAAGTTTGTATAGGATGAAGTAATAGACAAACTCCAGGATAAAAGAAACTGAACTTCCCTATTAGATATCTATCATTTTGCTTATATTGCCGTCGCTTAGCATAGGATTATCATAGTTGAAGATGATGATATCATAATATTAGAGAGGATATGCAGAAACTCTAACTGTACCATGTACTCCGCAATTTTGCAAAGCCAAAGGGAGCAGCAATTTTCCTTATGAAATTTATGGGGAAAAGTTAGGCTTTCCATATTCTTCATTCTGAAATTGTCTTTAATATTTTTGCGTAATCTAGAACCCAAAGAAGAGTATCAACATTTGATTTTGAAGTGTGATTTGATAGTTTTGTTCCCTGAATGAAAATGTTTGTATTTTCTGCTTCTAATTCTTTTTTAAGATATTATTATGCATATCTCATGCATTATTTTTACCTTTAATTTTTTTTTATAAGATGGTAACACGGCATGATCCTCTGAACAAAATTCAGTTTGAATGTCTGATATGCAGCAAGCTTTTGCAAAATACTTCGCTACAAGTTGAAGCCTGGGAACACGTAAGTTAGAAAAACTATATGTAATTTTAATAGTAATATTGCATTTTCAGAGATTGTTCAACTCATGTCTGATTTGAAGCGTATGAGTGTTTGTGACCAGTACCTGATAGTTTTCAAAGTTTTTAAACTAAATGTAGATCCACCTTCTAGGTCACACTTTACATCATGGACTCTTTGAGCTGTTTAAAAAACTATGTGCAAACTTATTAACGAATTTGACATTTTCTTCCTCTCTTTACGTCCAATTTATGAAACTTTTTGGTCAATGGAGTCAAAGTTTGGCCTAGTGGTTAGTCTCACCTTGTACGTGCCTGATCTGCTATACCTAGGCTGCTATTTGAAATATTATATTTAGTTATGTTGATTTTTGTGCAAATTATTGTTGTTTGGTAATTGAAGTTGGTTTGGAGGAAATGGAAAGAAGCACTATTCATATATTATTTCATAGGCCAGAGTAAAAATTATTGAATATTTTCTGTATTGAAGGCATTATTTTATGTCGGGTTTCGTAAACATCAATGACATTTTGCAACAAGTGCACCCTGGAAATGTGCCAGGGATTCAGCCAAGTGCAGGGTAACGCATTTTATCATGTGGCGGATTTAAGCTCCTGCCTAAAAAGTCTTAATCCCTCCTGCTGAAAAAGTCTTACTCCCTCCGCCTCCTATTTGGGTGGTCCGGCCGAATATGAGGTCACCATGGTTGCACCGGCGACTGTGGTGGTGTTTTACGAGAGCATTGGTGAAATTGTTTGTCATCAATATATAGTTTTGCCCCTCCCCCAAAAGCCAAACAAACTTATTATACTGTATTCGAAGACTAGAGCTTTTTTTAATTTTACTGAAACTAACAAATGCAACAAATAAATGACCAAATCAGTTAATTCTGCATATTAGCTTACACCCTAAATTCAAAAAATATGTTCAACTTGATTAAATACAAACTTATTAAATATCAAAAAAGAAGAGACCCCATGTCCCGGCTCCGCTCGCACCACAGCCGCGCCTCGTGCGGCTCCCCTCGGCTAGTCTTAAACAAAAGTATAAAGCGCGTGCGCTGATTGATGAAATGATGATCAGAACCAATTAAATCTAGTATAGTTAGCCAATCAGTAGATACACAAAGCTTTTTTTTTTCCTTTTTTTTTTTTTTTAATGAAGAAAGTTAGCGCTAAATTAATGAACACTTGAACGTTGACGAATTAAAGTCAATCCGTGAATTTTTTTTTAATTTTTTTTTTTTGGTGTCTGATTAGACGTACAAATACACATATAATATTTGACTTGGGGAGAAAGAAAGGGCGGCGCAGGAAGTTTCTTTTAACAACCAAAAAATTGTTTTAAAAAGATTGGAGGAAGTGATGACAGGTTTTGTCAAGTGCTATACCTAATAATGAATTAATGAAGCATTATTCAACCAATTTTCTGTGTGAAATTAAGACAGCTTAAAAATACATTATTAACATTGTAATTAAATATGCTTTTTGATTTGTTCTTGGTGTTCACATTAAGTACCTTAGAGATCCTATAAAGAATTGATGATTCATTTGCATTATAAATAGTCTATAATATATGATTCTGGCAAAGTGAAAACATCGATCAAGAATTAGTTTCAGTTAAAGTGATAAGTTGATCAGGTAGACTAACAAATAGAAGTGCCAAGTACTCCAGTTTCCCCAGCTTATTATGGAGTTCTAAAAGGCCAAGATTTTGGTAAAGATTTTCTGTTCGGTTTTTTTCTTCTTCTGCTTTCCAGGTACGAAAATTCGTATACTCTTTCTCTTATTGGTCGAATTCCTCTGCTTGTTGCCAGTGTGCTACTTGATTTCGAGACCTACATAGAGCGTTGTAATTAAGCCCCGCAAATTAGTGCTATGGTATCTGGCAACTCTTTCATAACCATTTCTAATTACTCCCTCCGTCGTCCAGTTTGAGATTTCATTTTTAGTACAATTTAAACTAAAAATGAAAATCTAAACTGAACAATAATTATGAGACGGAGGGAGTATAATTTTGTCAGTATAATGAAAATGCAGCTGATGAAAGAGGTAAAACAATTTGGGATACTTTCTTGGAGACAAAACACCCGGGTCAGTGATCACCATCTCTTTTTTATCTTGCATATATGGCAATATAGTTTTTAACTTTTTCTTATACCTTTTGTTAATTTTGTTTTTGATAAGTTCGTTTTTCACATTCAAGAATTTACTAAATGATTATTTTATGTATGCATTAGCTAGGTATAGTTCGTTGTTTAAGTGGGATAAAAAAGAATACTTGTGATCTACAACAATATCAAGTTTTGTCAAAAAAAAATTTTTTAAGGAAAAAGATATTGGAAGTATTATTGTTTACAACTTTTTTTGTTATTCTTTTTCCACGCTTAATCTTACATTTTGTGTTCTAATTCACCAGAAGTCTTAGCAAATGGTGGGCGGGAAGCCATTGAGTTTTATCATCGATATATTAAGGTACAAATTAAAACGATAATCTCTTGTTCACAATATTCACTGTTCTTAGTGGGAAAAATTGACGGATCTACCCAAAGTTTTACATGCATCGTAAATTCTACCCTATTCTTTTTCGATTAGCCAATATTACCCTAAACTATCCAACCGTTAGCCGATTTTGTCCAATTTGCTACTTTCCGTATAAATTAACGGAATTCTATTTATTTTAATTATAAAAATACCTTAATAGTTTTAAAAATTTATGAAAAGAACCCCAAAAATTTACAAAAATTACAAAATAGTCTATTTTCAGTTTTTATTTACTTTTTTCTTTTTTTATTTCTTTTTACTATTTTTCATAACCATAAAAATATACTATATGATCTTTTAAATAAATAATTTATTTTTAAACACTACAGTACAAATTTATAGATATACATTTTGTAACTCATGATTGATTTACATAAACATATTAATTTTTTTAATAATATGGCTAGACAATAATGATATTATTCTTTTAATCCGTCTTTTCCAATTTAAAGAATAAGATTTTTTTTACTAAAACTAATTTTTTACAAAAAAATAAAAACATTTAGCATAGATTAAAAAAATATATATCAGTACCTTTTAATTTATTGAAAATTAACTAAACAGACTATAGATTGTATTATCCAATTAAAAAATTATTAAATTAAAATATAGGGTACTGTCTAGTATTTAGGGTATTAAGTTTCATGAGAGTAGATATAAGATTAATTGTCACCAAAGTATTTCTAACCGGGAGAGTGATTTTACCCACGTTTAAGCGGGGTCCACTAAAGGTAAGAGGGTTGCATTGGATGGTTAGGTGATTTAAGATATGAGATGATTAAAACTGTGTTCGAGGTTCGATTCTTACTGAGAAATCTATTTTTTTTTAAAATGTAAAAAAAAGGTGGAGTCCAGTACTGCAGTAGATTTTTTATTATTATTAAAAAAAAAAGACTTCCTGCTAAAGTTAGATATATTAATTCTCAAAATATTATCACAAAATGTTAAACCCTCGCAGTAATAAATATACATATTTTTTATAAAATATTTTTTACCATTTTTGTAAATACCACGAAACTATATTCTTGTGTTGGGCCAACATAGACACGAAATAGGTGTTTTTTTTGTTTTACTTTTTGTCTGTACTTGGCCTTTTAAAAAAAATTTATATTTTAGTTTTGATTTTTTTTAATTTTAAAATACAATCTAAAGTCAGTTGAATTAAATTGTAATACATTAAAGTATACCAATAGATTCTTTTTTAATCTATGTGAATTGTTTAATTTTTTTTGTGAAAAGTTAGTATTAGTTTAAATAATCTTATTCTTTAGATTGAAAAAAATAGATTAAAAAATAGTATCATTGTTGTAAAACCATATTATTAAAAAATTAATATGCTGACGTAAATCAACCATGACATACAAATATGTAATTAAAAATTTGTATATTAAAGTTTAAAAATAAATATTTTTTTAAAAGATTATATAGTATATTTTTATAGTTATGAAAAATAGAAAAAAGAAATAAAAAACAGAAATTTTAAATAAAAACTGAAAATAGACTATTTTATAATTTTTGTAAATTTTTACGGTTATTTTTACAAATTTTTAAAACTACTAGGGGATTTTTATAATTAAAACAAATAGAATCCCGTTAATTTAGACGGAAAATAGCAAATTGGACAAAATCGACTAACGGTTGGATAGTTTAGGGTAATATTAACTAACCGAAAAAGAATAAAGTAGAATTGACGAAATATATAAAGTTTTGGGTAGATCCGCCAATTTTTCTGTTCTAAGTGAACACACATTATTAGGTTGATCTGAATTGCCTTCGTTTTGGGCGAAACGAATTTCTAGGAAGATATACACATCATGAAGGAAATGGGCGTAACATCATTCAGGTTCTCAATATCCTGGTCCAGAGTTCTGCCTTGTAAGTGGTTTTTTTTTTCTCTTAGAAGGATTACTCACAATAAGATTATACTTTCTCCGTCTGAAATTACTGCTCAGTTTGAGTTTTCAATTTTAGTATAAATTGAAGTAAAAGTGAAAATTCAAACTAAATACAGTAATTTTGAGACATGAAGAATAATATCGAACTTTTGAATAGGATTAACCGAACAAATGCGAATTTTAAAACATAAATTTCGCACTTTTTTTTTGGGTTGATAATAGTATTATTTAATTTGCATTTTGTAGATGGTAGAAGAAGCATAAACGAAAATGAGTGTGAAGAAGGGGTGAACTACAGGGTGATAGAATTCTACAAGGACCTCATTTATGAGCTCAAAGCAAATGGTTTGATAACCCTAACCCCCACCCTCCCCCAAAAAATAATTAATTTATGTAAATTGGGTTGTTTTCTCAAAATGCCAGAATTACTAATTGGATATGATTTTGGGGTTGCAGAAATCGAACCTTTGGTTACACTCTTTCACTGGGATCTTCCTCAACCTTTGGAAAATTTGTACAATGGGTTTAGAGACAATAATGAACCTAAGAAGATTGTGTGAGGATTCCTGATCACGGTCATTTTATTTCTAAAGTACAAAATAACATTTAATATAATACTATCGTTTGTATCTTATAAATAAGACCGAGAGAGTAATTAATAATCATGTTCCAATATGAATTTTGTTGTGCAGGGAGGACTTTTGCGATTATGCGAGGTTTTGCTTGGAACAATTTGGCGATGATGTCCCGAGGTGGTTAACGTTCAACGAGCCGTGGAGCTTCGCCATCGAGCGGGTACGCGACCGGCATCCATGCGCCCAGCCGTGGAGGAGGTCATCGGAGGCTGGTCTTCCGCCTAGCCGAGCAACCTCGGCAAGCGATACACCCATTGTTCCAATTACCGACGGCGACGCAAAGAGATTGAGCCATACGTAGGTAGTGGCACATAAATAACATTCTTCTTGTTCATGCTGCTGTGGTCAAATTATACAGGACACAGTTCAAGGTTTTCGCTGTCTAACCCTTATAAACATTTTTTTGCTGACATTTATCTGAAAAGTATTACGAACAATGTTATTCTAACGTTACAGAATGTCTGCTTTAAGCTTTCTTAGACAAATTTTATACATTTGGTTTCTATGTGGATAAAGGAAAGACAAAAAGGTGAGATAGATTGGAATGGCACTTGAGTCTATATGGGCAGAGCCATATTCTCTCATTCAGGAAAGGATACAAAAGCTGCCAAAAGGGTGCTTGATTTCATGTTTGGATGGTTAGTAACTAGAAGAATACTAACAGTAAGAAAATATATATTGCTGGTTCATTTATTAATTAATTAGTTAATTTCACAGGTTTATGAATATTCCAATAACATTTGGTCAATATCCGAATGAGATGCTGGACCGTCTCAACAAACTTGGGCGTCCGCTTCCTCGTTTCGAGATGGCGTGCCAATTGGTGAACAGGTAAAGCCTATATCTGTCTTTTACAAGATTTAAGTCCCAACATTCAGCAAAACTGCTCTTACTTAATCTTCCTGTGAACTATATGAACAGGGACGGAACGGGGGGGGAGGGGGAGCGAGGGTGCCGTCGGCAATTTTTTTAAAAAAAATTACCTTATAATTTTAAAAATATTTTCAGAAAAAAATTTATATATGTACTCGACTCCGTAAACATTTGGGGCTGGTTCCGTCACTGTATATGAGCGACTGAATTGTCACCCGCTCATGAATCAGACACTGTATTTTCACTATCCAATAAGATTTTAATTCCCGACTTTATAAGAAAAACTAATGCAAGACACCAAAGTACCAATAACACATTGCTAGATCTAGAACTAATGCCACGTGTACATAAATTTAATTGGTGTTTTGTTATGCAGACAGAAGTATATTCTATGTGTTAAGAGTGTGTTATCATGTAACTGCTTCTACGTTATAACATTTAACTTTTTTCCAAAATGATATTATGTACCACTTATAGGCTGGAGATCCTCCTGGCTCTATGTGTATCCAAAAGGAATTCGAGAGCCCTTAGGTTCACAAAAAAACACCTATGGAGATCCCATAACTTATATCACCGAGAACGGTAGGTACCTAAATAATACTTTAACCAAAAAAAGAAAAAACTAAAATCTGACTTCAATGCAAAAGCAAAAGTGTGACACTGGCTAAAACACAGGGCATGATGAATTGAGGGATGACAACTTATCACTAAGGGAGACGCTCTGCTTGCCATCAAGCAGAGCGTACTGTGGAGTCCCATAACAATCACCTGCTTGCCATCGAGAAAGCAATGGAGTAAAGTTTACGAACTAGGTACTCTTACATTTTGAGGAATAGCTCCTAGTATGTTTATGAATAAAATTCTTTTACCATGTTCTTTGCAGTAAGGACGATGTGAGAGTGAAAGGATATCATGCATGGTCACTGATGGACAACTTAGAGTGGGAAAATGGTTTCAAATGTCGTTTTGGGACCAACTTCATCGATTTCAATGACACCCTGAAGAGGTATCCCAAGTTGTCTGCTGCATGGTTCAAGTACTTCCTTCAAAAAGATCACAATTAAGGAGCAACTTGGACCAAATCCAAGGAGTAAAATGTGTGTCTTAAGAACAATTCAAGCCTTCAATGGTCCTTTGGTGTTTTCATGGATTTATTTACACTCTGAGATTGGATATGGATGGCATGAATAAGAAAACATAGACAAATTTTCCTCATTTTCTCTAATGCAATCGCAATCAACAATGGAACATACAAAATTTGGTTCCTTGTACCTATATCCTTTGTGCAAGCATATTCCCCTGTTTATACAATGGAAACGTTTTTCCCGTGTCTGAAAAGGCAAAACACAACTAAAGAAGCTAAGGGGAAAGAAAGTTATTGACCTTTTTAGCTGATGATCTTCCTGCCATTTTGCCTCATAAACACGAGGTTGGTTGGTTATCGTGACTTTAATCACTGGAAAGGGGACGCATTAGGGTTAACCACTATGTGCTTAAGCGGGTGAGTAACATCCGTACCACCAGCATGCCTCACGAATTCTGCCGGGGAAAGGAATGTACCATGACACACACACATTATCCTTACTTCTTCTCCCTTGCCGTATTTATATAGTATTCCATCCACTCTCCTCCCATTTGGACCATCTCCTTTGGTAAAGACACATGGCATCTCTTCTAATGTATTCTTCTTGCTCTCTTTCCCTTGATTCTTCGAGGTGTCACCTGATTTGGATGTGGACCCAGCCTCCATTCCAGATGTTCTTCCTGCACTCTCCCTTGACTTTGTCCCAGAGGAACCAGCATCCTCCTTACTGCCTTCTTGTAATGATTTGATGCTGACAGGACTCAGTTCACCACAACTACTGGAACCTGTAATGAATCGGATAAAGAAGATGACGCCATATAACGAGAAATTAAAAAATATTCCAGAGAGTTTATTCTCCTTAAAGTCAGACAACACGCGGAAAAAATGCCATTAGTAGTTCTTAAATCAGTCACACAATTGTAATCAACTCAAAGAGTTGACAATAGCATAGCATGGGTGATCACCAAAGAAATACGACTCAATATCACAAGAGGAAAGGAACAAGGAGATGACAGGAAAATAACAAAAATCTTTCAGGATTAAGAATATGAATTCCCAAAGCTTATTCTCGTCAGTGATGAACATGCAGTTCTTTAAGCTTCATTCAATGTTCGAACTCAAGTGCCTAATAGATATAGCCTAATATTCATCACAATTTTGTAGTCATCATGGTCTCACGCAACTCTCTGAAAGCAAATCCAGCGAGCACTCTTCATTCAGTTGAGTAATAGCACAACTTTTAATTAGCATATACAGCCGTGGTAAGGTATGTCAATAAAAATACACAAAATATTTGGTCCCCTGTATTGTACTGAAGCTATGTGAAGCCCAACTCCAAGCGCAGCACAAATACTTCTAGAGCAGCCGACCTAGCCGAACAAGCTTCCAAATCCCAAGAATTATAGCAAATAGAAACTGAGAAGGGAGCCTGGCACAAGAACGACTTGGTCGACCACTTTAAGGCCTTGTCAATAACAACTTTCTCCAGAAACTTGAATGCCAAAGTATCGGACGGCTGTAATCAATACACAGCTAATCTTCTGAAATACCAGACCCTGTTCGTTTGTCAATATATTTCCTTTTGCACCATCCTCTAATGCCCGTCCAAATTATTGTTTTCCTAACCAATGAGTCATCGATACCTTTTCTCAAGGATCATATATCTGATACAAAGATCACTCAACGCTAAGGATATCTACTACTTGAAGTCCTAACTACATTGCTTAAGTGCTACGATAAGCTTTACTATATAAGTTCCATCAAGTCATGCTTCATGCCCTAAAGTGCCTCTGATTTGTATGAAGAATTGCAGATCACCCTGAGAATCATTCATATGAAGTCTCAAATGGAGATAACATGACCATTCAGCTCTCAGCACATCACCACAATTGCAGCATAAACTCAATTTGCATTATACTGACTTGAAATTATAATATGCCCACTGTAATATCTCACCTCCCAAACAAGAAATAATTTTTCACTACAACACCTCTCCAACCACATCCTTCGGGAAACAGATGGCCGACTATTCTAAATGATGCACCAAATCATTTTTGCTGCCCTAAGCGAGCATCTGCATCAATGTTTTACCCAAAATTATGACCATAATTTGCAGAACCCCACTTTTTATGAAAGCGAAGCAGGGATTCAGGATCCACCATAAAAGCATTTGTTCATCATCTCCAAATAAATCATTGGAGCTGCATACAGCTATTTCTTCCCATTGATAGAATAACAAACTTAAGTCCTGAAAGTAAATTACCATGGGAAACAAAATCCATCTCTAAGAATGGAATGTTTTTCACAGGAAGAATTAAATCCAAATTACAAGAATGGGTCAACTGATCTATTCATAGGATCATGTGTCCACCAGAGTCAATACATATAGAGGCACTATTCTCGTCCTTCACAATTCTGACAGAGAAGTAACAACCTATGTCCAATTCAACCTCAAGTTTCAATAGGACATCAACCATAGTCCAACAGATTTCAAGCGTAAGCAACACAGTACATTGGTATTAAAATCAAAACATTAGTATCTTTTTGACGAAAAAAGCAAAGCTGCAACTGAGAAAATTAAATGCTAAACTACATTTTTATAGGCTATAGATGCAGGGGAGTATCGGTAATTGGACCCATCTTAAATTTCTAAAGCTTGATCTTACTTAAAGGAAAAAGAAAAAAGAAAAAAAAAAATTGAATTGAAAAATGGGAAAACATAACAATTGGCAAATTGACCATTTCACTTACTCCAAAAAGGGATTTTGAAAAGACAAGCAAATGCAGTAGTAGTACCTTGAAGGGCTCTACTTTCCAGTTCAGAAGAAGAACTTCCACCATGTGATTCCACAGATCCTTGGGACGCACCTTGCATTCCACTACCACTTAAATGGCTTCCTCTTCCTCTTCCCGATGCCAAATCAGCTTCGGTTCCAAAAGTAGAAGACTGATTAGCAGCAGCTAATCTTGCCATTCCCAAAGAGGGAGATACAGATGAACCAAACCTTCTTGCAGCTGCCAAGAAATTATCTTTATCCACTCTTCCCCTTACATTTAAATCAATTTCCTTCTTCTCTGAATCTTCCATACTCATACAACTAGAAAGCCCACCACCTCCTCCTCCTCCTCCTCCTCCACCACCACCACTTTCTCTATCAGCTTTCAGAATCCTTTGTTTCTCTGATCTTCTGCGCTTAGCTTCCATTCTCCTCAAAGTCTGTAATTCCTTCCTCTTCCTCCATTCTTCTTCAGTCTCCACAGGAAGAGATGAAGTTCTAACTAAAGTAGGATAAGGCACCACAGGGGGTGAGGAAGCAGCTAAGGAATCATCATTCCTCACAACTGGAAAATATGCAGCTATGGAAGATGATCTAACTAACTTGTTCGAACTCTTATCCACTCCAAATCTTCCTCCCAATGATAACCCAAGATTCAACTCAATCCCTTCCTCCTCATCTTCCTCTTCACCTCTAGCCTCAAATTTACCTAAATCCCTTGAACCACTTCCCATGAATCTATCCAACAAGTCCCTAGAAAACCGCCCTGCACCCAAGGAAATGCTCTCCATTTCAGTTCTGCTGATCATTTTACCCTTATCACTATCGCCCATATCAAACAGGGAAGTACCCCTGATTGAGAATGCCACCACCAAACACACAACGATAACTCTCTGGGTCTCAACTATATCAACACGTACATGCATGCTCAAGAACAGCTCCATGATCGGATCCACACGGGCCCGGATGAAAAAATTGGATCTTTAACTGCATATTAAGTTCGAGAGCTCCAATTTATACAACCTATCTTTTTTTATCCACCAATTCACGCCTACTCAACTTGCCTTGGAGTAAAGATGTAAACTTTCATGGACCCTCAACAACCAACCAAGAAAAAGATCCGAAACCAAAATCTTCCAACAATGAAAAACCCAACAAAAAATAAATATCAAGAACACCAAAATACTCCCCAGGTAGTTCTCAAAGGCGATAAAAAGAATCAGATATATCAAAACAAATGTGCAAAAAAAAGGGTCTAGAAAAGAATGGCAGGGGAAATAAATTAGATTAAATTCCAAAAAAGAACAAACCGGAAAAAAAGGAAAAAAGAAAGGGATTATTAGTATTTGAACGTGACAAACAAACAGAGAGAATGAGAAAGAGAGAGAGGGTGTGTGAAGAAAGTATAATTGAAGCAACAAATCAATGAAAGACGCCCGGAACAGAGGAAAAACAACGGAAACAATGAGAGAGAAAGAGAAGAGCCGTGTGGAAAGACAAAAGTGTCCTTGAATGGGAAAGTACTTAGTTCATTGGAAGGGAGACAAGTGGCAGAAGGGAAAAGGGGGAGAAGGGTGACACGTGGGTCTGACTGAATAGTGTTTCCAGAGAAAGTTGCTGAAATTTTTGTTGTTGGGAAGGAGGAGGAAGGGATTCGGTGTGTTCGGGTGTATGTACTTGTGTGTGTACACATGTTTCATTCATGGGTGGCCTTATGGCCAAAACAGAAAATAGGATTCAGAACAAGTTTGGTGTGAATTGCCAAACTTACCCCTCCATTAAGTCAAAGTTCTATCTTCTCCTCTCTCCAGCCTTCACCCCCTTTCTAGTTTCCCTTCATTTTTTCCCATTCCATTAGATTCACAGCACATTTCACTTTTTCTCGTTCCTTTCTTAAATCTTTCTCCATTCCCCTCCTGATTTAACATACCAATCCACTATCCACTTAAAACTAAGTTTATTTGTACAGATTCGTTTCAACTCAACCTATACCCAAACAGGAGGTGATTCCATCATCAAATTGATTAAGATGAGGAGTCATGGTTTCAAACTTTGTTAGCTCCGAAAGAGATGCTCAAAATAATCCATTTCAATCAACCAATGACATCATCTCTTATGCACGCCTCACTCATTCACCGTAAATTGTTAGTCATCACTTGGGATGCATGTGATTTATCTTTAGATTTGTAATTGTGGAAACCTAGAAGAGTGAGATGGGCAGAAACATAAGTGACAGAACTTTAAAGGTGGGAGATTCTTAGATATGTTCTTGATTTGTCTTTGATTGAAAATGAATTTTATTTGACTATTTAGATTCATTATATTGATTTTCGTGAATGGCGCAAAGGTGATTTGTCATTTACTTTTTGTTTTAATAAGCGGTTAAGAAAGATTAAAGATGAACTTTTGTAGAATATGAACAGAATGTAGTTTTAATATCAGTTTTGAAGTTTTGACTATTTATGAAGAAATGAGAAATTGCAGGCTATGTGAACTTTCTGAAAAATTCAATTTCTGCTTGTGATGGTTTTGGTTTAAGCCAAAGAAAAATAAAATAAAATAAAAAAAGCTACTCAATTTAATTTGATTGTTTAGGTAAGTTTAAATGCGTTTGTGTTTTACAGTTTAGAGACTTTGTGGAAAAAAAAGTCGGGAGAATTTTAAAACAAAAATACAATACTTTTCATGTTGGGCCAGAAATGCAAAAATAATGTAAAGATGCTAATTTGTTAGAACTTCCAAGGGTAAAATTGGCAGTTTATACAAAATTTATTTTGGACCCTATTTTTTGTTATGGCAATAAGGCCACCCATTATCATAAGTTTTCCCTCCCACGTGGGACCTCTATTTTGAGCCCAGTCACCACTATTATTTATAATCACATCAAAGGATGGAAAGAAATTCTCTTTACTCATGGGCTCTCTTCTTTTTTTTGCTTCTATCCTCATCATCATCATTCTATTAATTTCATTATTATGTATGCTGGAGTTCTAGTTGGATCTAGAATGAAGTTTCTAGATTACTACTCTTCTGTACTTGTGGTGGACATGGGTGTTACAAGTTGCACACTACCAATTTGAGATGTCAGTCTGAATGTGAAGTGCATAATTTATGTTTAAATTGTGGATATTTTAATAATAAAAGTGTGTAAATATGTAAATTGATCGTGAATAATAAGAAGACATATGTATTACTGTTTATATCATACTAATAGTACTTAATTTTGTATAATTATCATAGGAATTAGCTATTAAAAAAAGTATTGAAGTAGTAGTTAAACTAAACTGCATTGGGAAAAAAACAATCTGAAATTAAGGGGAGATTAAAGTGCAGGAGAAGTCTAATGACGTCGACCGCACAACAAAACTTCCCCCAATCTCTTCTTTATCTTAAAATAGAAAGAGAACAAGGAAAAATAGGAAGTTTCACTTAAAGGTAGGACGCGTGTCAGGAAAGCGTGACGCATGGAGAATAGACACGTGTCAGGGGTAGTTTGGAGGCATTACAGATAAGCCACGTGGACAGTATCTTCCTCAGCCTCGTAAAGCCGCAACGTTGTCCTCTAGTAGTACCTGTAATGAATGTTTCTTTTTTTTTATTATTTTACACTACTACTGTCTATATATATATATATGGTGTACTCAGTACTGTATCAAAAAATTAAAATAAAGGTTGGATTTTGAATTGAATAAATTAAATATTGAGTCCGCACTAGTAATGTTTTTTTTTTTAATTATTTTCCAAAAACAAGGAAACATAGCTGTCGTCGACGTCGTCGTGTCGTAGAAAGGGTGGATAGTTTAAATAAAGAAAGGTTAGGGCCTGGGGTGTACCATTGGACACGTGGGTGAATCATTTGGCTTTTACTGGATAGTAGTATAATTTTGGATATCGTGATTGGATTTCATATCTTCATATATATATATATATATATATATATATATATATATATATATATATATATATACTAGTGATGTCTGGTCATGTGACCCTGGCCCAATATATCTGTAGATCTTAGAAATACTTGTATCTGAAAAAAAAATATTTTGTATTTGGATTGATATATTTTAAAAATATTTTATAAGTGTGATCACAGAAATGTTTGTATTTGGCATAAAAAGAAATTGTATTTGACCCGGTACATTTTAGAAATGTTTCAAGATTTTAGAAATATTTTATAAGTGTTCCTACTTAAACATAAATAAACTTGATCAAACATATATCTTCAAGTAAATGCTAGACAAAATATAAAAGCATACTAATAAGTTTAAATATTAGTAAGATAATTTATTGATGTTCTCCATTGGCTGTGCCAAATCAATACTTAGTTTTGGAGATTTATAATAGCTTTGTAGTAAGCTTCCTCCAAAGGGTATATGCTTAATTGTTGGAACTATTTCTTCTAAAAGTTTATAAGTAGTAAAATATCAAAAATATGATTTTGAAACTGATTAATTGTTGAAACTGGTTGATCACAAATATCAGATGAAAATAATATAAATTTGCATAGATTTCAATTTATAGCAAAAAAGAGCTCACCTCACCATTGCAAATAAAAAAAAAAAAGAAAGTAAAAGATAGTCCATTAAAAATTGAGAAATTTACTTTTTTCTGTAGGTAAAAATGATGTATAAAAACACAAATAAACGTAGAAACATCATTTCTTCCCTCTTCACCTCAAATTCATAAAAAGCTTCCCCATAAATTAGTTAGAAGAAGCGACCTGAACTATTTATATGATGAGGAACTAAAAAAAGTCCAAAAGCCAAATCCAAAAAAGTATATTCTTGAAAGCTCGAACACAAAAAAAAAAACGCACTTCATTTGCAAATAAAAAATAATAATAATAGTAATAATTGGTCAACTGGGAGTATGAAACAAAATAAAAAACAATTAAACAAAGAAAAAACACCCTTCATAACTGATCATATACGAAAAAAAACCGAGACTCCATAATTAAAAAAAGAAAACCACTCTAATTGAATGAAACATAAAAAAAAAAATTTTAAAAACCTCACTTTGTAACAAAAATATAATTAATCAATTCAATCCAAACAGAACTAAAATCATGCAAAAATTCTAGGCTAACTAACCATATAAGAAATCACATCATATTACCTGACAACGGCTACGGTAGCTGTAACAGATGAACGGATAAAAATAATAGTAATAACACTATTCTTGAACGAGAAAAATAATAAAATAATAAAAGTCAAACAAATGATCTGTAGAAATAAAATCATTTAAATTTTAATACCTATAATGGCACCAGCACAAAGGCCGAAGCAAGATCGATGAGAATCTATTTTTTTTCTTTGTGTTTATATAGAGAGGTAAAGAGAATAATTTTTAAAGTCGAAATTTTATCCGATTAAGATGTAGTTGATCATCACTAATGAAAAGATTGAACATGTTAATAGGAAAGAAATATATTTAACCACATATTCTCAATTGATAATTGATGAGAAATTTGTTTTTTAATTTTTTATTGTGGAGAAAAGATTGATTAGGGAGTCGATTGTCGTGGAGATGGGGATGAGGATTTGGATTTTTTATGAACCCGGGGTTTTTTTTTTTTTTTTGCGAAAATAGGAGGTGGAGGTGGATTTGGACTGCATTTGTCTTTTAAGTCTAGGAGATGTGTAAATAAAAATTTGTTTTAAAAATATCATATGGAAATGCCACATGCATGGTAGTGTTTTCTCTTAAGTGTGGTTTTTGTTTCTAATATAGTACTCCCTCCGTCCCATAATTATTGTCCACTTTGCCCAAAAAATTTTGTCCCAAAATTATTGTCCAATTTGACTTTTTATGGATCAAGTTACACATTTGTCCTTAGTAAAAAACATTATCCATAAAATCTTAGTGATTAAACAATTACTTATGTAGGGGTATATTCGGTTGTTTAAGGTAAAATATAGTTAAGTTTGATCAAAAATAAAATATTTCATTTTAGTAAAACTGGACAATAATTATGGGACGGAGGGAGTAAGATATATAATATCGTGTCTATTCGATCGGTTTTGGTAAGTTTATCTTGTGAAAATTTTGCTTAAACTGGTAAATACGGAATGAATAAGGAGAGATTTGGTATTCAAATAGCACACTAGCAATTATATATCCATCGTGTGATAATAACAATTCTGAAAACTCATTCAGCATATCTTTGCATTTCGTGTTTTTTTTTAACAAATCAATTATGATAATATTATATTTCGTCCGGTCTTAATTATAAATCACAATTTTTTTTATTAATTTTAATGTTAATTTGCATCACAAGAGTACCTTCTTATTTCATTGTCGCGGCATTCATGAAATTTACATCACAAGAGTACCTTCTTATTTCATTGTCGCGGCATTCATGAAATTTGCATCACAAGAGTACCTTCTTATTTCATTGTCGCGACATTCATGAAATTTCATTATTCTCCATAAATTAGAGCATTTTGTATTCCGATCATGTTGTATAATCTAATGTGGTACAACATATGCCACTAAAGTGCACTGAATAATTATAATTCATGTTGTCTGATGAGATGAAAAAAATGTCCTGACATTATAGTAGAACACTATATGTATTGATTAGAAAGAGAAAAAAAAAAAAAAAAATTCCTTCCGATCTTTAATATAAAGTATTTCGATTTGTCCTAAGTTTCACCTAGTATGTATTTTTAATTGGGAAAAAAAACCTTAAAAATATGTTTCTCATTCGTTATATTCTCTTAATTGTTAAGAAATATTTTTAAGATTTTTTGTCAATTAAAAATACATATTAGGTGAAACTTATGACAAATTAAAATGTCTTTTTTTTTCTTTTTTTTTTTTGCAAGGAAAATTTGTTTTTAGATACTTAATACATCATCTTTTTTACTACTATTTTGAATTGTGTGTATTTTGTGTGCTTGAGTTTTTTTTTTTTTTTTTTGAGTAAAGTGCTTATATATATCATTTGAAATACTTATGACTTAGTATCATTCATCCACAAAACAAGAAGGTTGAAGGTTGAGAAGGATTTATATGAATTAGTATCTCTGGTCCGAATAAAATTAACATTGAGTTTTCACAAGTGTATTTTTTTAATACAAATTTTTAAATTTTTTTTTTTTTGAGACTTAGGAAGTAGTAACAAGTAGTGTAAAAAGAAAAAAAAAAAAGAACAAAAGAGAAGAAATAGCAAAAAATGATTTGACCCTATGGAATCAGCTGGTCATTTTGGAAAAGTGGCAAAATTGTCGATGACAAGATTATAACGAGTAGTAGTACTTTATTAGTGGTAGAAGCAGAAGAAATAAGGCGATCATAATTTGACTCCGGTCATTTCGTTTGTCTAAATCGGCTCTCAATCTACCAACCAAAGTCAAAAAAAGACCGGCGAAGAGAAAGAAGAGAGAAGAAGAAGATGATGAATCGTGGAAGAAGCTGGCGTGGAGCACGTGGTCCATAAAACTGGCAGTAATTGGCCCATATGGTCATGGCAGAATTATTTTGTTACAAAAATCAGAGGGCCCCATTTACAAAGAAGGACCAAGTTGCAACTTTTAAAGTTTTAAAAAATAAATAAATTAATTCTCCGGAAAAGAAAAAACTGGTCCTGGGTGTGACACGTATTATTGGGGCTTGGTCCCACATATCTTCTCTCCCCGGATCTGTCCCCTTCCTCGTATCTGTTTTTTATTCGCCATCTTTTCGGATCCAATTATACGCACATTCGGCCCATTAATAGTCTGAGGTAAAAAAAATAAAAAAAGACTGATCACGCATATAAAAAAAAAAATTCATTCATTTTAATTATTGTGTTTATAATGATTAATGTCTCATCTGAATTTCTTTTACTTTTTCTGTAATGTATTTCCCTATTCCAAGAGGAAATTCTCATTCTTACTATTTCATCCAGCTTTTTTCATTTGAAAGTGGATCCTTAATTATAACTTGAACAGAAAATTTTGGAAATACATAATGAAATACTAACTTACTAAAGGCAAGCACCTAATAGCAAACAACATGTTTCCACTATTAAATTGTATTATATTGTTGTGTCTACCGTTGACAATAATGACTAATCTCCCTTGCTCATGATAAGTATCTCAATGGATGAGAAAGCTGGCCAAAAAATTTAAGATTGCTCCATATTCATGACAAAGTTTTGATGTTGTTTCATGTTTTTTCCCCTCTTTCTTTTTGTTTCTTTCTCCCTCTTTCTTGCTGATGTTTTGATTACACTTTAAATTAATAAAACTATATTAGTGAATCCAAACATAAAACTAGCTAAAGCATAACCTACAATAAGAATTAATGCATATTACTCAAAAGATAAAGAAGCAATGATAGTCATGGTATCCTTTTAAAACAATCGGGTGACTTGCATCATCTGGATTATTTCATGGACAAATTTGCAAATGATGAAATTGCCATTCTTTATTATAGTTCAAAAAATGGGAATCATAAAGGAGCCTTAAGAAATAAGCCACCAATTATAAATTTAAACAACATACAGAAAAGGGCCCAAAAATTCTCTAAATAAACCCAGAACTCATAACATATGATAAAACCCCGTAGCTATAAACCCATGCTAATAAACTACTGAAATTGTGGGTACGAAGTAAAATTATTATTTTTTCCGTTCCAAAAAATAGTCCACATTTAGTTTTTAAATGTGGACTATTTTTTGAGACGGAAATAATAACACGGAACTGTGTGGACGAGTCAACATTGTTTCAATGACTAATCTAATCTTAATATTTTAAGTACATAGCCTGTTTCAAATCAAATCTTTAAGTACCTTTTATCGGTGGTGGATTTGTGAGTTAGATAAACCCCAAGTTATATTGAATTTTCCAAAATGAGGAGTAAAATATAGAAAAAGAATGGAAAATGACACAAAAGTTAGGAGATCAATCTCGATAGACCAGGACACGTCAATATATAGACTAGGAGTCAGAAAAGATTCTCCGACACTAACTTTGAGCCACGTGTCCCAACGTTAACTGATAGAAAGGGACTCTCCGAAGCCCCGTAGAGCCGTACTTCATCCAAAGAGGCGGAAACACTGAAAGCACGAGCGGGAAAAGTTGGCCTTACCATTTTATTACAACATAATTGTACCTTTTTCCTCCGGCCCAAAATGAATGTTTTATAATTTTTTCCGTCGTAAAGATTATAATAACAAAACCATTGGCAAACAGAAATGTGTAATAGAGCTAAGTTCCGCTGAAAAAGTTCTCAATAGAATTCATCTTGATAAATGTAAATGAAAACATAAAATAAATTATTCGTCCCAAACCTACTGCCTATATAGAGATGATGTGCGCCAAAATTTCCTACACTAAGGGGGAGGGGAAGGAGAAGGAGAAGGTTTCGATTCATAAGTTGTGTTAACAACAAATTCCTCTCATGTCAGTCAAGATTTGGCAGCTGTCTTTGCACCGTTGCTATTTCCTCCACCACCATTCTGTACCTGCTCATCTTTCTGAGGTCCTCCATTCGACAATTGGCCCCCATTCCTCCCGTTGTTCCTAGGATATGCCTCTCCTCCATAACCTCTTCCATCCCTGCTTCCGCTGTTCCTTTCACCGAATTCTCTGCTTTGTCGGTCATAGCCACGCCCACTATTATCATCACGATAGCTCCCATCAGAACGAATCTCTCCTTTCTCTTGACCTTTGAAATTTCTGGAGCGAAAGCCTCCACCTGCTCCTGTACCATTGTTAACAGTGCATGAGAAACATGTGCATGTTGTTGCTGAAAAGCAAAACCTCGTATGTAAATACTTCTCTAAAAAATCACTAAACATTCACATGCAAAAATTATTATGTCCACCAAAAATGCATTTCCCATGCAATAAACAAATGATATGATAAAGAACAGCACATGTCTGCTTTCCCAACAAGATGCTACAAATAATTGATAAGGAGTACACTGTCAAATCTAACCTCTGGTGCCAGATTTTTTGACCGAAATGCGGGCTTCAGAGCCTTTCACAGTGAGCTTGCGAGCCTGAAAAAAGATGGCATTGTTAGGTAGACAGAAAGCTACCTATTTATGGTTCATTTAACAGTTTAAAGCAAAAAAAGCGGTTTGCATTTGCAAATATATCACTAAGCTTCACTTCCATAAAACAATTCTGTATACACAGTACATACACCATGCAACAGACTAGAGGTGGCACTAAATTTTACAAACAGAAAACAGATACATTTCTGTGTGTGCACGTGTGATCTAACTCATTGCTAAACTCAAAGTCAAAGGTAACCAAACAGGGAAATAAATTTTTTTCAAGCAGTATAAACTATAAATATTAGGCCAAGATTAAACGTAAGCCATATCTATGAACAAAATTACGAGTATATAGACGCACATAAATAGTTAGAAATAGTGTTGAATAGTGACACAAAACTATAAAAGAATGATCGAAAGAGCATGACAAAATGGACTACTTTTCAAAAAATGATGGTGCCCTCCCGAGCACTCACATCGGGAGTTGTCATAATGCTAAAAATTAAGTTTAGTGTGATAGATCCAGCTACAGTACAAGACGTAAAACATCTAGAAAAAGTGAATCAAATATCACCACTATTACATACCTCTACTGCACTTTTTGCTGAATCTTCAGATTCAAATTCCACAAAGCCATAACAGAATCCATCCTAGATAGAGATTTCAGTTACAAGTTAAGGAAACATAAATGAGACATGGTAACAAAGGATATGAATTTGAATTTGGAGGACAAACCCGAGGAAATGTTTTGATCTGAATATCAGATGGCCTAGCTAGGCCAAAGACTTTCACTGCTTCCGCTAATTCATCTTTCGTTATGTCCTTAGGCAGATTTTCCATATAAACTGATCTAGCCATGGAATCTGCAGGTAAATGTTAGACATAACACTTGACTAGATCATTTGAAAGCTTCTAGGAGATAAAGGCATCTAAATTTACCTTCCGAACGGATATTGTTACTGTTATTTTGAATATTGCTGTTATTTTCAGTAAAACTCCGTTCTTTTGTCCCTCTCACAATATTTGCTCTGTTAAAGTGCCTTGATTGTTGCTGATTAAAACTTGGAGCCACCCTCGCTATTTTCGGAGATACATCTGATTGCTGGTTAGAGCTTGGAGCCACCCTAACTATTTTATGACCTTGATTATCAGCAAAAGATGAACCCTTTCTCTCTTTCGCCAGCTGAAAAAAAACATAGCCATTAATCACAGGACATTTTCAGAACTCATTAACAATTTTAAGATATGTTTGGGAAAAGTACAAACCACTGAAGCATATGAAATTTTCTGTCTCTCCAGTTTCTGTCCCTCCAGTTTCTCATCATCAGATACATTAGCTGGGGTAACATTCTTTGTTAAGGTAACTGGTTTTGGAACTTCAGCAGCTGGAACTGTGCCATCTGGGGTTTCCTCAACAACATCTGTTGATTCCGTGGATGTGGACCCCTTTACAGATTTCGGTTCAGCGGGAACATCAATTTTTGGTTCAGCATGAACATCAGCAGGTCCTGGAAAAGAAACAGATTATTAACAACTCACTCTATATACACCTTTAGAGAAAATAAAGGCCATAGGAATATATAAAACGATAGAATACTTGCAGAAATGAACGAAGATTAAAATCAATTGTAACAGATTCTATATAAAACCCACCTGATTCTTGAGCAGAGGAAACATCCGAAGCAACAGAAACACTTTTATCGACATCGTCACTAGCAATTGAAATGTTCAAAACTTCTTGTGTATTCATTACACAAAGGTTGTCATTCAAGACATAAAAGCCAAAGGTACCCTGCTTGGCAAGGAAAAATGTTTGAAGCATGATCTTTTTTACGTTGTCTTTTCCGAGTAAACAACCGATAACTGTCAGAACAATCCCCTCCATCAAAGAGTCTTGGGCATCAGCATTTATAATCTTCACCTCGCACCCCTTGTACTCGGAAGCCATGATTGTTTCCTCGATACCCTGCACAGAGATAGGGGGCTCATGTCATTTTTAAACATGATTGAAGGAACAAAAAGTACAACATCAAACTAATAAAAATATATAAGTATTTTTCCGGCAATGAAAGATATTTCATCTGAACTTTGGTGTGGCAAGAAGAAATCGTTATTAGATGACATGTCTTGTTGCAACATTCGGCATAATAGATTTTAAAAGAAACATAATTACGTTATTAGTTCACGTAATTAATTCAGATCAAACTTTGTGTATACAATTGTTAAGAATAATTAATAGCTCCAGCAAGGCCCATAATACATTTCCATGCATCGATGACATACTTACCTTTATTTGTAGGAAGTGTGCAACTGAGTGCATGGATATAAACCAAACATATAGATTATATGAGAAAGGTTCTGAACATTAAATAATGAAGGAAACAAATATTGAAGAGAGCACAGGCAGCAAACTAAACTGATTGAAGAGAGCGCAATCAAATACAATCCCAAATACAATATGATCTCTAGCACTACCGAAATTCATTTACCTTTATTGTCGTTACAAACTCAGCTCCTGGCCATTTTAGTGCACTTCCATCTTTATAAAACTTGTGCAGCGAGTCAGGATAGTTGCGTAAAATTTCATAATACTGCGCCAAAAATAGATCTGCCACAGTTTTGGCATTTGGCGTAGACGCTGATTCTTGATCCGCCATCTCAGCTTTCGCATTTGGTGTACTCACTGACAATGATTCTTGATCCTCCGCCATCTCAGCTTTCGCATTTGGCGTACTCACTGACAATGATTCTTGATCCTCCGCCATCTCAGCTTTCGCATTTGGCGTACTCACTGACAATGATTCTTGATCCGCCATCTCTGCAAGTGTTGACAAACTCCTTATTTTTCAAGTACAAACAAAAGAAAAAAGAAGAGTAACTCAAAGTTTAACCCAAGCTAAGGACCATAAGACTAGTCAGCAAAAAAATTCTCAAGGCATTAAAGTGGATCCACGCTTCCAAATTGTGCGTAAACAAAAAATTAATCTAGCCAAATCGTTGGCAATTTTGAAACCTCATAAAAAAAAATACAAAAATAAAACCTCCTAGCCGAGGGTCAGGCAATTGAAACCTCATCAAACAAAAAATACAGCTGATGCAGAGCCCAACGTACAACAACAATCTGAACATAGCAGCAATACCCGGAAATTTCTGTCATCAGGATAACTAAACACAAAGTACAATCGACTCAAAATCCACCCAAAAGGAAGGAAAAGAGAAAAGAAAGTTTAGCATTGCAGAAAAAAGGCAAATAGTCGGATCAAAGATCAAACAAAGCCCATCCTTCTGTGCTCAAAGTAAACAAAACCAAAAAAACAAGGAAAAAGAAAAAAAAGAACAGAACTAGCAACGCAGACTTCAACCAACAAAACATTCATCTTATTTCCTATTGAAAAAAATAAAATAAAAATTAACAACTAAAAATCCAAACTTTAGTCATGCAATTCAATGCCCTCCTACCCAAATTGTCTCCTGATCAAACAAATACACGATTCAAGAGAAGAGAAAAAACCATTATTATTAAAAAAGAAGGAAAAACAAACCATCATAAACCCTCGCCCTCGCCATCATAAACCATAAAAAAAAAAACCAACAAAAAGGAATAAACTATCAACATCAACAAATCACAAAAAGGAAAAGTTTTTAGCATTAGAAAATTACCTTTGAACAAAGAGAGACGACGCAAGAAAAAAAATTACAGAAAAAATCGGATGCAAACAGAAGACTAAGAGGCAAGAAGGGTTTATATAGGAAAGAAGAGGGGGTCATAAATTTCGAGATTCGGCAGAGTTAATCATAAGATTTCCTTTTCCTATTAAATGGTAATTTGTTCTGCTAATAACTCTCCCCGAGTGAAGTTGCATCTTCCTCAGTAATTGTACTTGTATTCTACAACAAATAATACTCATCAGTTTGTATATAAAAAAAAAATATATATTATTATTTATTTATTTATTATTTGATGAATGTACTTAACAAAGTCAAAGACCACTGTCAAAAGGATCTTTATCGGTGTTCGTCTTCGTACTTCGTACTGAGTTATAATTGACCGCTGTCTATTTTGGTTGACAGCTAATTGCTTATTTCTTTGAAATTAATTTTTGTCTTTTTTTTTTTTGTGTAGGGAAAAATATGAATAGCAATAATAAATTTACCTAAATTACAAATTTATTTTTTTTTGGATTCAATGTTCATGCATACAGAAATCCAACATCATCATTGAATTTTAAGGTGAAAATATGCTCATTATTAAGTGTAATATTACAAAGAGCATGGCTATTTCTGAGATGTAAATAAAAGAAAATCATAATTTAAAGAATAATAATCTTTTTTGGTACAAAAAATAATAATTTTGATAAATAAATTAAAAAAAAGTAAGTACAAACGTATTGCACTGTATATGTACCGAGAATGTAGTAAATATTTTAGTTTTAACTAGTAATACGATTTCTAATAAAACTAGTAATACGAATTTCACCGTAATTCTGGTGTAAAAGGGGAAATAAAAGTTAATTACCTCGACATAAATGCCAAAAAAAGATTCGATTCGACAAGTAAGTTTTTAATCTCTGGTAAAAAGATTATTACATTATTATTAACTTTTTTTTTTTTTGGAACAAGCCCCAGTATTATGTTTTACTTTGAAGAAAGTCAAAGCAGAGACGAATACTGCGTCGTTTTATGTCGTCAACCTTCTTCTTCGTTCAAAAAACTTGCCAAGGAGCAGGGGAGTAGAATACAGAGCTGGTCCAATAGGGTTCAGGGTTTTTGTGGAGTGTGAAGATGTGTGGAATTGCCGTTATCATCTCAGGAATTCGTTTCGACCTCTCAAACATAGTTCCTGATTACGTTCCACCATCTCCTCAACCTCCGGAACAGGTATTTCCGACCATCTTCTTTTGTCATTGCCTTTTCCATACTGTGTTTTAATGGCGGTCTTCTGTTTACTAGGAAGTAATATTCTTTGCTTCTTTTTTTCTATTTGGTTATAGAGATTTAAAGGAATTAACACTTTATGACTTTTGTTTTGGTGGAAGTTATGGTAAAGATTGTGCTGTTGATGAAAGTTGACTAAAAGTTTCAATTCTTTACATACAGTTCCAACTTCTCAAGCTTATTGCATGGAAGTAAATTATAATGCTTGAATTTAAGAAGTGGGCCCTGTTGTTTCTCACTAAAAGATGTGATCTTTATCGTTTACGTTATACCAAACGAATATCTTTCTTCTTGTATTTTACAATTTGTTGTTTTGAAGTGGATGGTTTAGTGGATTTGTGTTCGTGTAGAAAAAAAAAAAAGATTGAGTTCATTGCATGATCCTACGTTAAGATTGAGATTTGAAGTAAGTAATTTATGATGAAGGTTTGATTTTCAGCATTTGTGGAAGTATAACGATGATTTTTGTTACCAGGTGTTATTTTCTGCCGATGATATAAAAGCGGCATTGAGTAGAAGAGGTCCAGATAGCATAGGAAGCAAGAATGTTTTCCTTAAGTTGGAGAAATTGCCATTCGAAGGAGTCATGCCGGAGATGTCCACAGTTGGGGATGATGATTCACCTTTTGTCATTCAAGAACCTTGTGGTGTAGAAAATGGATGTGAACCTGATAACTTTGGACAGTTGCATTTTATTGGTGCTACATTACAATTAAGAGGAATAAGTCCAATTGTTCAGCCGTTGGTGGATTCCTCCGGAAACGTTCTTGTCTATAATGGTAAGATAAGCAACAAGCTTTTAAGGTGCATCACAATTGTATAGTATTCCTGTGTTGAAATTTATGCTGTGAAATACATAATAGATTATTACTGGTGAAACAACTTACAAGTTGTGAAATTGATCAAAGGGGTTGGATATAAGGAACGACTTATAATAATATATTTGCAGATTCCGTGGTTATCATATGTTAATAACTTTACGCCTGCTTCTCAACTTAAGGGCATTTCCTTCAATAAATTAAACTCATTTAGATCCTGGTTTGTGAGAAGAAGGTTCATGCTTTCTTTAGACATGATCAATTTTGTGTTGCTTTTTCAAAGGTGAAATATTTGGAGGAATATGTGTTGGCAATGACTGCAATGATTCAGAGATTCTGATGAAAATGTTGGGAAGGTGCTGCTCATGTCTCTCCCACGACCACAGTATTAAACATGGTTCTTGTGAAGAAGGGGAAATATCTGTTCCTCAACTTCTCTCCAGAATCAAGGGGCCATGGGCTTTTATCTATTGGCAGGTAACTATAAGTGGTAAGTTTCTAGTCTTAGCTATCTCATGGTGCAGAATATCCATTTTCAGAATGTTAAATCTTATATTCTATGATTTTATTATTGCAGAATAGTTCCAAAACCTTGTGGTTCGGGCGAGATGCATTTGGAAGGAGGAGCCTTCTTGTCCATTGGCCAACGCAACAGGACTCACGTTTTCTGCTGACATCTGTGTCACCTCTTTCATCTGAATGTGAAATATCTGGTACGCAGTGCTTGACTTAAAATGTTCACCATATTTTTGGGAATCCCAGCTATCCTTTTAAAACAATATACCAAGCAGAAAATTTTGTAAGGTATCTTTGAACATCTGAGTTTGAGCAGAATACAAGATGTTGGTTGAATATTATTCTTGTCAATAAATGTAACTTGTGTGCTTACACCTCCAAATTTTTCCTTGTAGATATTGTGTATGCTATCTAACAAATCTTAAGCTAGCTTTTGCCCTCATGGCCAACTATTGAGTATGCATTTATAATCTGTTGTTGATTTTGAAGAGTCAAAAGAATTGGAGAACCTAAACTACTGGGAAGAGCTTCCATGTGGCATGTACAGTTTATCTGTGTGTGTTTCAAGAACAAATGGTTATCATGCTTGTGAATTGAAAAGACACAAGTGGACGGATGCGAATCTTGAAGAACTCGTGCAGTGGGAAAGAATGTCTGTTCATCCAGAGGCAGGGAAGACATGTATTTCCCGTGATTATGGTATGCACAGCATACTCACTCGGTTTCAGCTGTTATATGATGCAATTTCTGTTAGAAGACTACAAAAAAATTTCACAAAATGATTGCTATAAATTTGCTAAAGTGGTATAAACAATTTTGAGCATGTGATGAGATAGTCTCTTTTATCTAGCTTATACAGAACACCCACTGTTTTCATTGGTTTATAATGATTGAGGAATTTCGTGTAGCTGCAATTTTGTCTCAACTGATGCTTCATGTTTGGATGCAGTCCATCTAGAGCCATCACATAGGGTCCTGACTGTTTTGAGGGAGGCTGTGATGCGGCGAACTGTGTTAAACACAACTTGCCAGGTACAAGATATATTATTTCCTCTCTGCTTGTCTTGCATACTTTTTCATAGTACTAGGCAAAGCCACGATAATATGCATCCTGCCTTCCCTGGTAAAGTTTCATTCACTGTCTTCAAAACAGAATGTCTTTTTAACGCAGTATCACTTTTCTCAATTTGGTGTTTTTTCCGCTTCAAATTTGCTGAAGCTTCTTGCCTCTTTGCATAAATTGTGTAGACTGTTTCTGCTCACCACGGACAAGGAAGTGCTCCAGTTGCAGTGCTATTTTCTGGTGGGCTAGATAGTATGATCCTTTCAGCACTATTGCATCAGTGCCTTGATCTCAAGTGTAAGCTACAATTTAGTTGCTTGCTTCAGTTCATAGCCAACATTTTAATAGTTAACCTAAGTGTAAGGTCTTTGATGAAGAGAGGGAGTGAGTGTAGAGTAGTGAGATAGCAGAATGAGATGGAAAAGAAACTTTAAAAGAAAAAATCAACCAGATTAGTTTGGTAGTGGGAAGGAACTTAACTTTTGATGATAGATATTTATAAATATGCAATCAGCGAAACTCCTTTCTCACCAGGTCTCTCTCTCTCTCTCTCTCTCTCTCTCTCTCTTTCAAAGTTGTCACTGGTGAAATTTTACATAGCTTACCATATATTTCTGAATATTGATTTACAGATGACATAGAGTTGCTCAATGTGAGCTTTGATGGTCAGTTTGCTCCAGATAGAATCACTGCCAGGGAAGGTGTGAAGGAACTTGAAAATATTGCACCATCAAGAAGGTCTTCTTTACTTCTGCCAAAATCTGTTTAACATGGGAATGCCTGTTGACATTTTCAAAAAATTGTCAAACTTCAAAGTCATCTACAATTTACAAAAAAAATGTGGCCTTTTGTGTTGAAAATGTAGCTGAAATTTAATCCTGATGCAGATAAATCTTGTAGTTCAGTGTATTGTTGCTGCTTTTTATGATCTTCTCCTGCTTGTACAGAGTTGGTGTTTCGCTTTTGGTAGTTTTTTTAGCCTACCTTTTCTTTTTGGCAACTTACATGTTGAAGGATGCAGGTGGAAGCTGGTAGAGATCAATGCTGATTTACAGAGATTAACTTCTGAAATGAAGCATGTCATGTCGCTTATATCTCCTGCAAAGACATATATGGTAATCTTTTTCTAATAGTTTCTTTTGGCCTTTTGGGGTACTTTCTAGGTCTTGTCATTCTACTAGATAGTCTGTGCATCATATGGATAAAGGTGCCACTTTATGTACTTCTGAGCTTCACAAATTTGACTTTCTGGGTTAAACAAATTAATTTGTCTCATTGTTGTTTGCTTTGATGAATTTATTTGTCTGCTGAAGAAATGGGAGTGTAAGAAAAGTATGAATAATGTATGCTCTTTATTCTAGTACTTTTTTTTCTTTGAAATTGATATTGCTGTTTGCTTTAGGATCTCAATATTGGTTTAGCATTGTGGTTAGCCGCTGGAGGTGATGGATGGATCTATGGAGGTAGTGCTGACAGCCAGTACTCGAAGCACAAATCTGAGGCCAGAGTTCTTCTTACTGGCACTGGTGCGGATGAACAATGTGCAGGATATGGCCGGTACAAAACGAAATTTAGAGAGGGAAGGTTTGCTTCTATCTCTTCCATGGTCTGTGGACCTTGATAAAGTTTTCAATGAAGGACTTTAAGAAATATCGTTATGTTGCACGTGCACAGAATAATAGCGTGAATTCTATCTAAGAGAAGTGAAAGATGAGAATGGAAAAACTAGCTAAGATTCTCAATTATCTAGGCATTAATTTTGCTCACTGCTTGCATTTGTCAATCACCTTTTTTTCTTATGCTGCATTGTTACACCTCAATTTGTTTCTTGAAAAACTCAATTTTTATTAGATCTCAATATTGTTGTGTTCATTGTACTCACCAGTTGGCTTGCACTGCATGAAGAAATGAAGTTAGACATGCAGAGAATTTGGAAGAGAAACCTCGGGAGAGACGACAGGTGCATTGCTGACAATGGAAAAGAGGTATTCTGAAGACTCAAAAAGTTTTTCTTTTGTTCACTTTTGTCCGGAAGCTTATTATAATGGTTAATGGTCAGGCACGATTTCCTTTCTTGGATGAGGATGTTATAAGGACGCTACTTGATATGCCTCTCTGGGAGCTCGCTGACCTCAGCCAACCGAGTGGGATTGGGGATAAAAAGATCTTAAGAGAGGTAGTGATATCTGAATTTGCACTTTAATCTGAGATAGCAAACTATCAAACTCTAGAAGAGAAGCTCTGCAAGTTAGCTCAATTGACCAGTATGTGCACATTCCATGTTATTTATAAATGGAAAGACAGCTGCTGCTGCAGCTGCTCTCTCTCTCTCTCTCTCTCCTGATGGCCTTACAATTATGTTTGTGTCTCTTGGAGGTTGCACGCTTGCTTGGTATATCTGGAGCGGCCGGTCTGCCAAAAAGAGCTATTCAGGTATTTTTATTTTCTAGTTCAGGTCTCGAGTCTGCTTCTTAGTGGCTACGTGAATAAAAGAATGCTCGAGGAAAAGCTATTATTTGAACGTCATTCAAATGCTTCTTGCTTGCTCATCTGACTTTATCCTCTGAAATTTTCAGTTCGGTTCCAGGATAGCGAGGGAGTCTAACCGGATAAATTTTGGAAGCAATCGTGCTGCCAATCAAGCATCTGCTGGAAGTGTAGAGATATACAAGGCCAGGAGCTGAAAATTTAATGGTAGAATGGTGCAAGTAGCTAAGGAGACGAGTCTTTGCGCGAGTTGCTGAAGAACAATGAATCAAGGGATGGAAGGGATCTTTTTTATGGGGATGTTTTCCGTCAAAAACTAGTCTTATAACCACCTCAAAAGCGTCTGTGGCAACTTGATTAGTTATTTTAATTTTTGATTGTGCCTCTTGCTTTGAATCTGAATGTGTAAAACTAAACCTAAAACCGCACTAAAAAAAACCTCAATAGGAATGAAATTGGTAAATAACGAATTTCAAATTTGCTTTAGATGTGCAATGATTACTTTGGAGAAAACAATGACATTTGGGCGAATGACAAGAAACAAACTCCTTGAAACCCTTGATCTGATTCACCCTCTAGTCTGAAAGATTAATATTTTCCATCAAAACTGGTGTTTTCAAAGCCTTCGAACAGAAACGCACTTGCAAAGTACTGAAAACATACGAATGAGAAGGCGATTCGAGAACTTAGTATTGATGACCAATAAATCAATGCAAGACCCGATTTCCACAATCTGGCATAGATTGAGCCACGATCGACCATAAGACACACAAACCTCTTCAAACTCTGAACAGCATTAGCTGTGATTCAAGGCGGCATAAGTTTTCTTAATTGAACAATAAGTCCATTTGTCAGCACGAGGAAGAGGCTAGGGTGAAGGAAGAGATTGCCACTCCTAAATACCAATGAACTGCAAATGAGAGAAAATGGCAAATTCTCAGCGCACTGTCCTCCACCTTACAGAACATCATTTAAACTTAAGCAGTTTCCTCTCACACACTGTCTAAAATTTGAACAATGTTTACTCAACCATAACTACAGTCATATGATCTATAACACTGGACTCACAGCTCTTCAGTGGGTGGGAATTGGTATTAAAAACAGTGTGTTACAATAAATTTAGTCCTTTTTTATATGTATATAAATAATCTATTTACAGGAACTTGAAGCCCAATGGCCCGAGTTACAAATAAGAACAAAAATGCAGAACAATGACTACAATCTTTCATGATCATAAAGAATAACAACATACTACAAATTTATGCTCTAATAATAAAGAATAGGAACTTATAATTTCAATTTCATGTCCTAATAATAATGAATGAGAACAACATACACTATGAAAGTTCCCAGACTGGACAAACTATGAAGATTCTCCACCTCTCTGATATGCAAAATTCTAGCCCTCATCATAGAGTAGATACTCTTTATTTCTTCTTTATGGCCATTGTCCAAATGAGGTCGGCGTCAGAATGTACAGTCACTACATTTTCTCGTACAATATTAGACGTACTAACTAAGCCACCAAATTTCATCTCTGTATTGCCTGAGGAGAACAAACAAAAAAGTGGGTCAACACTAATTGTTGATTATGACTACCAATCAAATAGCCTTTAGCAACAAAAGTACCTATTAGTTGTGTTACAAAAAGATCACCACCAATGTATAAATTCTATGGATATATAAGCGTAATATCGAAGTAACCATAAGAACATCAACACATCATAAAAAATGGGGACTCCTTGAGCAAAGAGAGATGATATGAGTTCAAACAACCGAGCTACTACTCAAGCCAGAAACAAGCATCATCACAATGATTATTGACTATGCTTTTATGTTTAAGAATAAGGAATTCCATATTGAAGAAAACTTACTCAGATTCCACTGGAGGCCAGTTGTTGTGGTGTTTCTTGAAGGCATACCAACAGGAGCTAGCCCACAATGTTGGCCCTTAAAATGGGAGTCGATGTGGATCTCATGCCGATGTGTACAGGGAAGAAGTTGAATAAGGCAGTCGTCATTCAAAAGAATAAGCCGCACGGTTGAAAAATTATATAATACGTTGATATTTCCGAGCTCATGGTCAAATCTTCCACCAAGCGCCCCAACCACGAGAATGCAGAGCTGGAACGAATATCATATCAATCGAAAGAATTAAGCACGGAGTAAGCTTTGCTAGATATGTGGAAAAAAAACGTTCGTCTTGATTTCCCAAGGGGTGAAAGAAGAGACTGAATGAAAAGGAACCATAGTAAAGAAAGTCACTAAACTCATGCTGGAAGAGGAGGGAGGGGGGACTGCAGCAGAAGTAACAACAGTCCCGTACAATATTTCAAAAAGTAAAAGAGCTCTCAATAACTAAAGCTTACATTAGAGTTCTGCAGATCAGGTATATTGTTGTGGATGTACAACACACATTTGTGCAGATCTGTAGTGTCCTGATCGTGGGAAGCATCTACTATTGTGGTCCCCTGCACTTATTTGGATAAAAAACCATGAGAATCATATTTTTGAAGGAATTTTCTGCTGAGAAGCTACAACAAAAATGGTGACACAAAGTTTTAATAATACTGTTTCCTTCAAGAAAGCAGGACATCGATATAACATCATCTATTTAACCTCAGTCAACAAAATTCATCCTTGATACTATAGAGTAAAGCAACAGTTTCAAACTAAGAGCAACTCATCCAGACGGCTAGCTACAGGTCTTTATGGGGAGCAATTATACCCTATCGAAACTGCAGCCAAATTTAGAAAGAATAGACATCTCTGAAGATGCTGACTAAGAGATATTTCAGTAGTACTATCTCCAGTGTATTTTAGTTTCTTCCACAACTTACAATGGGATTCATGTTGAATGTAGTCAAAAGTATGCCCTTTTATCCCCAAAAAAAACCTTCATACAGACACAGAAATACTTAAACTACAAAATAGTAAAGCCAGAACTACAGGATATGAAAAGAATTGTAGATAATACTACATACTGTATATACGGTGTAAATAAGTCATAAGCTTTAGTAACAATGACAGATAGAGCTTACTAAATCTTTATAAAAGTGTACAACATCATCCCTGACTGAATCCATATCTCCCTTTATTGCATCCGGTTTGTACCTATAGAAAAGTACCCAAAAATACATAAATATGCAATCTCGATTGACTAGTATCTTTCAGAGATCAGCACCAGAAAGTAGATATTGCAATATCCAAAGAAAAGGAAACTCTGCACTCCACAATTTTTTTTTTTATGAATAATTATATCCCTACAACAGGGGCCATTTTTAATAAGTTCCATCAACTAAACTAAATGGGAAAAAAAAAGCATCACGGAACAGAGCCCACTGAATCAAATATCCGGGAAAAAAAAAAAAAACCAGAGAGAGAGAGAGAAAGCGCACTTGCGACGGACAGCATGGAGGTCGTCGTTCGGGAACAACTGCGGCATATCATCGTACAACCGGTTAGCACCACCGTCGGCGCAGACGCGAATTCGAGCTGCACCGTGCAAACCAATTACAACAAAAATTACACAGACGTACTCATTTAATTTAATTTTTTTCAAGAAAAACAGAAAAACATCAGAAAAATTTTAAAATTTACCGTGTTCCCAAATAAGAGGAGTTACCCGTGGAAGGCTTTGGTTAAGGATTACTAAGGCATAGTTGGAAGAACCAGCCGGAGTTGCAGCACCGTTTGACTCGACGGCGGCGGTGGGAAGAGTAGTAGGGAGGAGGAAGTCAAACGAATGGGTCATCAAATCCATGGAGGAGGTGGGAATGGATTGATGGTAGAGATGGATGATGGGATGGGTCGACGATGAATCACACCGCTTCTTCTGACCAGCTCTTTGTCCACTGTGTGTGTGCGTGTAGAATTTTTTTGAAAATTTTTAATTAGTGGGGAAAATTTATAGTTATGGGCTTACTATGGCTTTTTGTGTCTTTTAAAAGCTTCCTTGAACTTTCTGTCAAAGACACGTTGACAAATGATTCCAGCTTACTCCAAAAGAGTACTGTACATATACGCATGATTTTTTTGTACAGCCATTCCGATTTGGATTTCGATTTGATATGAAATTGGATTGCAAATGAAGTGATCAATAATATAAATTAAAGAATTTATTACATAATATTGAAGAAGGAATGGACTGTCGAAATTAAGCACGTCTTTAGGGAGTCGAATTTCGCAGCTAATTCACTTACATGTTTGACGGCGACTAGTTTGGAAGGTTTTTTATGGCTCACCGAACCACCTACGGGATTAAAACTATGATTGGATCATATAATATTATTGGCGTTTTGTATCAACGGATTGTAATCGTGTAGATTTTTTTATACATTTATCTTCTTCATTGTAAAAAAAAAAAAAGAAGAATTTATTACATATAAGCTTAGAAAAGATTAAGCCTATAAATATGAACTTGTACAAGTAGAAAACCTTAGTCCATCTATAAGTAGAAATCTTAGTACAAACAAGCTTAAGTCGATTTTTATAAGTAGTAGTAAGTTGACTTTGATATGAAGGGATAATTGTTATTGTTAAAATTGTTGCTAACATTATATTCCCTCCGTCCCATGATTATTGTCCAGTTTGAGTTTTTATTTTTAATTTAAATTGTATTAAAAGTGAAATCTCGAATTGGACAATAATTTTGGAACAAAAGGAGTATTACGAGTAACCACCATAATCCACATTTTATTTTGGCTGAATTCATCCGCCAGTAGCAATTGTGGAAAGCAAAGAACAAAATCCTTTTCCGGCAAAATCACCATACTATTTTCTAAACAGGTTCTCTAATAAGGAAAAAAAAAAAAAAGAGGCTGTGCGTAAGTGCGTTTGATTTAAGCTTAACAATAATAAATAGTGAAAGTTTCTCTAGGTAATTTTTGTAATTTATTCTCATCAATAAATAAAAAAAATACTGTAATACTCCTAGTGAAAAGTATGTTAAATTTTAACCCCAGAAGATTTCAAATTTCACACAGTAAATACAAAAACAGAAAACACTGTGGTAAAATGCCAGCGAATTGATCGGGTAAAGTGACATTAAACTTTACAAGCTCGGCGAGCAGAGCATCCATGGCCCCTCCACTCCCTTAAGAATCAGATCCTTTTGACATTTTGAACATATTATCAGCTTCTTCTTCGACCCCACTTTGGGGGCCACTTTCTCCATTGCCCAGCTCATGTGATTTTACTCGAACAACAACGAAGGAATAATAAATGGACTTTTCCCCTACTTCCCGACGTACGAGAAAGCCCCCTCCACCACCTCAACAATCCGACCTTTACTCTACTGTAGTCATCCACCATCATAAAAACGACGAAAACCCAGATGAACGATTAGACCCATCTTCTGCTGCAGACATTTACGCCACTATGGTCCGCAAGGATGATGATGAAACCGACGACGATTCGCTCCCTCCTCTGCTTAAACGCCTTCCCAAAGATTTCGGTTTGGACCCAACTATGAATTCCGAAGATGACGACGCCGGCGGCCTGTTTGATGCTGCTTCTTCGATTTCTGGTACCATGATTGTTAAGAAATCTTTCAATTCTAGGGGACCCTCTTTTCTGGATCGGACTGGGAAGAGGAATTTTGATAATGCGGCGTCGTATAGGCGGAGATACGGGGATGAGGAGGATGATGATGACGAGGATGGTGATGGGGTGGCGGATTTTGGGACTTTTGTAGTGAGGAAAGGGGTGGAGGAGGATGAGGATGAGGAGGAAGAAGAAGAAGATGAGTTGGGATCAGGGACTATAGTGCGGAAGACGGCGAGGAGGGCTGGGAAGAAGAGCGTCGGAGGTGGGACGATGAGTCGGGTAGTGGCAAGTATGCAGGCGGTGGGGGAGATTGGCGGGAAGCAGAGGAAAGTTGGTGGTAATGCTGGTGGCACGGCGGAAGACGGCATTGGTAATGGGCGGTTAAGGGGCTATGGAAGTGGGAAAGTGTCTACAAGTTCGATTCCGGATAGTGTCACCAAGGAAGACCCGTCAACTAAGTATGAATTGCTACATGAGCTTGGTAAAGCTTTTTTCTCAATACTTTGAGCTTCATCAGTGTATTGGGTTTAGAATCTTACAGACTGCTGCCTGAGTTGTGAAGCTTTAGTGTTTTGCTCTTTCAAAGTTTGGTCTTTATGCTATTTCCTCTAAATGTTGGAAGGGGTTATTTACATAGATTTTCAAGTTGTTGCTTTCAAAGTTTGATCATGCTAATAAATTGTTGCTTTCATTTTGTAACCTTATTTGTATGGAAATATTAGTTTCTTTTAAGCTATATTTTTTGTTAGGTAGGAGTTGTTGAATTTTATGGACTCTCTGGTCTGGCAGTTGAGAAAGTGTTTGTATTGTTGAAAATGCAGGGAAGGGATCATATGGGGCTGTATATAAAGCTCGTGATAAAAGAACTTCAGAGTTGGTAGCCATTAAAGTGATCTCATTGAGTGAAGGGGTATGCTTTTATGTGGTTATTGCCTAGTCTTTTGAGGCACGATTTTCCAATATGCTGTTGCAATTAATCCTTGCAGTCTTATACATATTTATTAGGAGGAGGGGTATGAAGAAATTCGTGGGGAAATTGAGATGTTACAACAATGTAATCATCCAAATGTTGTCCGTTACCTTGGGAGCTATCAAGGCGAAGAGTATCTATGGGTATGATTCTATTGCTTAAAAGCTCTTGCCAAACGTATTCGCAGTTCTTTCCTTTCAACTGCAAGTAGTAGGAAAATGTTTTGCTTTTCTTTATACTTTACTAGTTTGTTTTGCCTGGGATGAAATGATTGGGATCAATTCTATATGCTCTAAATCTAATGCGAGTCGACTTGTTCACAGATAGTAATGGAGTATTGTGGAGGTGGCAGTGTTGCAGACTTGATGAATGTTACTGATGAATCATTGGAAGAGTATCAAATTGCGTTTATATGTAGAGAAGCTTTAAAGGTAATTCTGAACTTTTGTCCCAGCATGAAAATGGCCATGCTGTGATTGTTGTTGCTGAAGATATGGTTCTCTTGGTAGCTGAAACTGAAACCTCTCTCTTTTCTCTCTCTTTCGTTATTGGTTCTTGTTTATCCCCTTCCTCTGTTCCTTGCATGGGATTCCTTATATGTTTTGAACATGCTGATTGTTTGTCTTTTTGTTTTCTCCTTAATCCTTTTACTCTCTATCTACAATTGAGTATGCCATTTTGTTACGATTTTATTAAAGATTTTCCCTTTTTCTTTCACAGGGTCTGTCTTATTTGCACTCGATCTTCAAGGTACATAGAGATATTAAAGGTGGTAATATCTTATTGACCGACCAAGGAGAGGTCAAGTTGGGTGAGTAATCATTTTGCAGGGCGCTGGTGCCCTTAATGTCATTAACTACAAATAGTTTTCTCTGGGATCTTGTTTTGTGTAGTACTTATCCATGTCTGCTTTATATGAGTTGATGTGATTAACGAGTGATCAGATTAACTTTCTAGATCTTTTTCCCTTTGGTATACTCTATGGATTAGATGTTTCTTGATTGTTTGCGTGGAATTGCCATCACTATTATGCTTATTATAAAGCTATGTTAACTAGTACCTCCTCCACAATTTTCCCCTGATATGAGCAGGTGATTTTGGGGTTGCTGCACAACTTACAAGAACCATGTCCAAACGCAATACGGTAAGGGCTTCATGACTTGTATAACATACTGTGGGAAGTTCTTAAACTTTCACCTTTGTAACTGCTTAGAAGTTGTTTTTTATTTAGATTTATCAGTTGTTAATAGGAAAGTTTTCCTTTGAAAATCATTTAATTTCAGTTTATTGGCACACCCCATTGGATGGCACCTGAAGTTATTCAAGAAAGCCGTTATGATGGGAAGGTAATTTATTTTTCTCCTTCCTGTGTGCTTTTCTTGGCCGTTTTTCATTATTCCACTTTCCTTTACTATACTCTATCGGCAAGTAGTTATCTCATGTGTTTCCTGAATATTCTCATTTCAAGGTTGACGTATGGGCTCTTGGAGTTTCTGCAATTGAAATGGCAGAGGTATATCTTTCGATTTTAGCTAGTGGTTTTTTTTCAGTAGAAGTTTCTCTTTTCTTGTGATTGACGTCCACTGTGCTCCAGTTTTGTTCCTTTTTCTGTAAAACAAGTTTAATAACTGGGCCTTAAACAATTCTATGTAATTCTAGAGGAGTGTGATACCACATAATTGCTGACAATGTGCAACTCTTCTGTTTTCTTCTCAGGGTTATCCACCGAGAGCTACGGTTCATCCAATGAGGGTTAGTCGATGAGTTTGAATTATTTAATGTTTCTGTTGAAGTGATTTGAATGGATGATCCCATATACCTGGGAAGACACTGGGTATATTAAGACTTAGTTTGCATTACAAGGCGAGGTGGGAAATTTGGATTCAAATGGATTTGAATTTGGTTTCATGTTTCTTGTCTGTTATAAACTTTGTTATTTTCACACATAAAAATGGGTGGGAGAAATATTGCCGACTGGGTATGAATTATTTTACCATTGAACTTATGCAAAAACTTTAATGGGATTTCTCTGAAAGAACCAAAACAGAAAATTTGAGAAATCTGACTAACGTGGTGACTTTCATGAATGAATGCTACACATCAATATCTAATCTTACTGTCGTTGGACTTTGTTAAGTGGGTTTACTTATCACCAGAACCAAATACTAAAAGAGTTGAGTTGATTAGGTCCAGTTTTTTTGGAGTTGTAGTTGCCTGATGTGATATTGTACTTTTCCAAATAGGAAGCTACTAATATTGTAACTTCTTGCTTTTAACTAATATTGAGATTTCTATCTGCACTCGAATCGCCGTATAAGTCTTGAGATCTGTTATTCGACTCAACTCAAATTTAGTGGACTTGGAAGATGCCTTTCCTGTTTCTTTTGCATGCAATGCTCGTCTCTTGTTTGTTTCTTGGCCGGAGCACTGTTAAGTTTAGAATTGCTGTGCGCTAAAACCAATAACTGAACCTTTAACCCATTATGTGGGTTTCTGGGCTGTGTGGATCCTATCCCACCATCATATTCTATGAAAATAGATAATTTTTATTGAATTTTGGATATTTGTCTTTTTAAAAGTTTTCTTCTAAGTCTTTCTTGGTCTTCCCATCCCCGCACGTGGAATTTTTGAGAGCTGCTCTGCATGCATGTTTATACTACCATGATCAATTTTTTTTTTCTGCTTTCGTGTTCTGTTTCATCACTTATTCTATCTAGTCTGGTATTTGAGACTTTTGCATACCTTATTTATATTCTAAAGCTCAGGAATCTCTGTTGTGATTTCTGGAGCCTCATGGTTTTGTTTTTCTTTTCTTTTTTTTTGTGGCAGGTACTTTTTATGATATCTATAGAGCCAGCTCCAATGCTCGAGGACAAAGAAAAATGGTAAAATAGCTTTAATTTTTGGCAATGTCACTCATCATGATATTGACTTGATGAAAACCTGGTTTAAATGTTGTGAATGTGGTTGAAATCTTCTTGGTCTAGGTCATTTCATCGATGCATTCAAACATTTGCAGTGGATAATGTTGAATCAGGAACCTATTTTAAAGATTTTGCTTGTTTCCTCCTTTCCCGAAAAATTACTCTGTATTTGACGTTTGGTACTACTTTTTCATCAGTTTTGGATAGAATTTGTCCTCAATATGGAGTGTTATTGATGTAATTACAGTTGAATAATTGAAATTTTTATATCTATATATGTTGTTCCTTCAGGTCTCTGGTTTTCCATGACTTCATAGCTAAGTGTCTTACCAAGGACCCACGGCTTCGTCCAACCGCTGCTGAGATGCTAAAGGTATTAACGGTTATTTATTCCATGTCTGTTTGGGCTTCTGTCATGCGTGGCATTTCACATGATTGTGCCAAATAATTAGTGTGTATATCAACTAGTGGAAGGATTGGTGTACAATAGTTGAGCAAAAACACACATGAAAATTAAGTTGCTGAGTAACTATCCTTAAAACTGTTCACAGTTCATTCAGTTTTTACTTGTCAAATTTGACCGTGTAATGCTTCGGAGATTCTGTATACTTCACTTTCACTGGTTAGCTTACCTTCATCTAAACCAAGAATGGTGGAGAAAATATCAGTTATTCATCAGTTAGCGTGCGTCTCTTCTTTCTTTCTTTTTTTTTTTTGGGGGGTGGCGGCAGTGATTGGGTTTTATTGTGATTGTGTAAATATATATAAGTGCTGATTTTTACTTTGTGTATTCCTATTGCATTTTAAAAGCACAAATTCATTGAAAGATGCAAAAGTGGAGCTTCCACCATGCTGCCCAAGATTGAGAAGGCAAAGCAAATCAGGGAGACTATGGCTTTGCAAGCGCAGAATGTTACTTCAGATCCAGCTTTACAGGGAGATAGTGTATGTTTTTGGATCCTTTTATAAAGTTAATCTGTTTTCTTCTCTTTCCAAGGTTTAAGGCTCCGTATAATTTCCTTTTGTAGCCTTTGTTGAATGATGATTACGGAGATACTGTCCCATCAAAAGTTCAGAATGTTGCTCTTGATTTAGCAAGCAAGGTGCCCTCAGGGAGTACTTTGGGAAAATCTGATGGAGTGGAACCGAATGTTGAAGGTAATCATGTCCAATCATAAAATTATGTTACTCGCACCTCTCTGTTAGTCTGTTACATTATATGTAGTTGGATAGCTTCCGCCTCATATGCTACAGATAGTGATCAGTGACTCTTGAGTGGGTTTGAAACATATTGAAAGAAAACCTTTTCTTTTTTAATTTACGAATTCTTCATCGGTTGGCACCAATACTGGATGCCAATTTAGAGTTTGTCTTTACCCAGTCTATGTTTTATCTTTGTGGTTTTCACTGCATAGGGATGCCTACTGGACAATTTGAGTGGCTAATTTTTCAGGGTTCTTTGTCCAGGTGATTTTGGCACCTTCATAGTCCGGAAGGGAGATGAAGTAGACATGAAAGTTAATGCAGCAGAAAGGTTACCTGGTCTACAACATGGTGGAAGCCCGTCTATTAGTGGCATTCGAGATCAAGCTACAGATTCTGGGTAAGTTCAAAATCTTCACATTGTAATTTGGACTATAGGCCTGCCCTACAAACAGAACAAAAATTTTGAGTCACCTCCTTTTACTTCCTCTTTATTATATTCCGTGCGTTTATGCGAACAAATCTTGTAAATGCGGTCAATTACCTTTTTTAATTATTGTCATTGAGCCATAGCCGTGACGTCACTCAATAGTCATGTCTTTCATTGAGGAAGGAAACTAGAGCAAGTTAGTTTTTCTCTGTTCTGTTTGTTACAGTTACACGTAAAGCAGTATTTCCCTGCAATCTGTAGGATAGTTATATTGGATTTAACACAAATTTGTATGTGTTGGATAGGATTGGGACCCTAAATATGGATGGTTTACCCGTTGGAGGATCCATGCCTTCTGGACAATCCTTAAAAGCATCGTCGTCAATCTTTAGCTCTCCTGAGCAGAAACTTGATTCAAATAAAAGTGCTGATGCAACTGCAGTCGCTGGTGGCATGGAGAGCAGTTTATTTACTAGTGAAACTGTGAGCAGGAAGGCACTGGATAAGTTGTGGTCAATATATTCGGCCGGGAACACTGTACCCATTCCATTCCTTAGAGCAACAGACATATCTCCTATAGCTCTTTTATCTGACAATATGCTTGGAGGTTCACAGTTGGAAGATAGTGGATGTATTGCGGTGGAGGCCATTCAAGAACTTTTCACCAGTGATGCTCAGTTGAAAAAGGGCCGAAATAGACAAAATGAGGTGCTCTAATTCTTCTTCTTTTGTAACCCTTTCTCTGCTTTCCCACCCTCCTTTTGGGTTCATAATAGTGCTTCTCTTACGTTGCAGGTACCTTTACCTCCTAGCGTATTCCAGAGACTTACTTCCAGTCCTACTCTAATGAATCTTGCCCAGGCCCTAGCTTACCACAAAATGTATGATTTTTGTTTTTTTTGCTCAAATAAGTTTGTTATTTTCCTCTCGGGCTTGAAGCTACAGTGTTAAAAATGAATTGGTTGGAAGATCATAACCTCTTCTAAACTGGAAAAGGAGGAAAGCAATAAGATGACAGACTAATAAGTTATTTGTTGCGAATTCCTTCTGTTTGATTGCCTGGATTTCTAGCCTTAACCCCTTCCAAATTTGGATGCTTGCAGGTGCTATGAAGACATGCCGCTTCAAGAAATGCAAGCAGCACAAGAGCAGCAAACTGTCCAGAATCTTTCTGATACACTTAGAACCATCTTAAGATTGTAGTCTCAAGGTTTTTCGGAAGGACTTCCAAGTGTAGCAAATTTTGTTTCCTTCTACAAAACCCTGTGTATATACAGTTATTAGTAGTTACAAGGTTAGACAAACAATTCTGTATGTGATCATCGTTTAGTTTTCGCTTTCCATTTCGAATTCGCTTAACCTGTAAAAATGCAATGCGTTAAATTGTCTATGAATCTTTCCCATAGAGTAATCTTTTACCTAATTCCTTTTTCTTTGAGGGCCAAAAAACTGACTAGTAACAATCAACAACTGAAACCTATATGTACAAAAACAAAACAAAAAAACACAAAACTGTTCGAAAACTAATGTCTTATACAATGTTCCAAGCAACGGTTCTAGTAAATTATTTATTTAGGAGATGATATATTTAATTTATATAACTTCTCTACTAGAAACTTTAATATAATAACTTTATAATAATCGAAATGTTATGAAATAATTATAATGCTTAAAGGGAGAGAGAGAAGGTGATTAAAAGTAAAAATAGGGTAAGAAGCAAAGTAGGAGGAAATTTACTCGTGTATATTTTGGTGCAATTTTACCACTACATAAGCCTCCCATTTATAGTCATCACCCAATGGCAATTTTGTAAATATATAATAAGTAGGTTTACATCAAAATCAAAGCACTATACTTAATAGTATTCCTTGCTTAATGCATGCTCACATTTAATATATATTTTGTCATTCATTTTACAACACTCCCCCTTGGATGGCAAAATTTTTATTGATTACGCTTAAATACTGCTCGTTAAAAACCTTGCCAAAGAAAAACCCAGTGGAAAAAAAAACTTTGGCTAAGGAAAAAAGAGTACAGTACGTAATTTTCTCCCCCCTGGTAATAATATCGATAATTGTTCACATGTTGTGTAGGCGTCGCATACCGATGTTATGAACATGCTTTCTAAAGGTTGTAGTAGGAAGCGCCTTCGTGAAGAGATCAGCTGAATTATTATTTGACATGATATATTGAACATCTATGTCATTTTTCTTGATGAGCTCTTGAGTATATGTGAAGAATTTCGGAGGTATATGTTTCGTTCGGTCATTCTTGACATATCCTTCTTTTAACTGTTGAAGACATGCAGAATTATCCTCATATAAGATAGTTGGACCTTTCTCGACTAGTAGACCACGTGACGTTTTGATGTGCTGTATCATCGACCTAAGCCAAACACATTCTCTACTAGTTTCGTGCAATGCAATTATTTCTGCGTGATTTGAAGAAGTAGAAACTAATGTTTGCTTCTGTGAACGCCAAGAAATTACAGTTCCTCCATATGTAAATACATGTCCAGTCTGAGATTTTCCATTGTGAGGATCAGATAAATAACCTACATCTGCATAACCAACCAAATCTTGTTTCGAGTCATTAGGATAAAATAAGCCTAAATCAATACTTCCCCGAAGATAACGAAATATGTGCTTGATCCCGTTCCAATGCCTTCTTGTTGGTGATGAGCTGTGTCTTGCTAATAAATTAACTGCAAAAGAAATATCAGGTCTAGTACAGTTAGCAAGATACATAAGAGCTCCAATTGCACTGAGGTATGGTACTTCGGCACCAAGAATCTCTTCATCCTTATCAGGGGGGCGAAATGGATCCTTTTCAGTTTTGAGTGTTATGACGATCATAGAGGTACTTAAAGGGTTTTCTTTATTCATATTAAAATGTTTTAGGATCTTTTCTGTGTAATTTGACTGATGTACAAATATTCCATTGTGCATATGCTCAATTTGTAAACCAAGACAATACTTAGTTTTACCAAGGTCTTTCATCTCAAATTCCCCCTTTAAGTATGCAACCACCTCATTAATTTCCTGTAATGTTCCAATGATATTTAAATCATCCACATAGACAACTATAATGGCAAATCCGGATGTTGTTTTCTTGATAAAAACGCATGTGCATAGGACATTATTTGTATATCCCTTGTTTATCAAATAATCGCTTAATCGATTATACCACATGCGTCCAGACTGCTTTAACCCATACAATGATCGTTGGAGTTTGATAGAATACATCTTTTTGGGTTTCACACTTAAAGTTTTTGGCATTTGAAATCCCTCGGGGATTTTCATATAAATATCACTATCAAGTGATCCATACAAATAAGCAGTAACAACATCCATAAGACGCATTTCTAATTTTTTAGAAACTGTAAGGCTGATTAAAAACCTGAAAGTAATTACATCCATAACGGGAGAATATGTCTCGTCATAATCTATTCCAGGTCTTTGAGAAAAACCTTGTGCTACCAATCTAGCCTTGTACCTTATAATCTCGTTTTTCTCATTCCGTTTTCGTATAAAAACCCACTTATATCCTACCGGCTTTACAACCGTTGGAGTAAGAACAATTGGCCCGAAAACATTTCGCTTGTTAAGCGAATCTAATTTAGCTTGCATAGCGTCTTTCCATTTTATCCAATCTTGTCTATTTTGACACTCAATAACTGATTTTGGTTCAGGATCATCATTTCCATTTATAATTTCATTTGCAACTGTGAAACAAAAAATCTCATTGTCACACTCAACTTCATCTCTATTTAACAGTATATTTGTACTGTTATAGTTGATTGAGATTTCTTCATTTATCCTTTTTGTGTTCTCTTCTTGGGAACTTTCTTCATTTTTCATTATCCCAAGAGATATTTTCTCAGGATCAACGTCATTCACAGTTCCCTTCCTTTTTCGAGGATTTTTATCCTTTGATCCCATTGGTCTACCACGCTTCAATCGTGGTTTAGACTCGCTAGTGACTTTATCATCGATTTTTTCTTTCGAAATCTCAATACGAGCGGGAGCATTAGCTGCTGGTATATATGATTTAGTTACTCTTTTTGTGTCAGTAAATGAATCGGGCAATTAATTTGCAATTGATTGCAAATGTACAATCTTTTGAACTTCTGTCTCGCATTGTTTTGTGCGAGGATCAAGATGCAAAAGAGTTGGTTGATTCCATGTAATATCCCTTGCCAATTCTTTCTTTTCTCCCCATAATATTGGGAAAATAATTTCATTAAAATGGCAATCGGCAAAACGTGCAATAAAAACGTCGCATGTTAAGGGCTCAAGATATCTGATGATACTAGCTGATTCAAAACCAACATATAACAAGCCGTCGTCACAACTAGTCAAATAAATTTACCTACTTAACACTAGTATAGCGAAAAATAGGATCGTACCCACAGAGAAAGAATACTAATTACCATGTATAAATTACTCCTATTATTATCTAGATAAATAATGATCTCAAATTTATAAAATTTAAAACTAAAATAAATAAATAAAATAAAAGCAAATAATATTAATTCAAATAATCCGACAAAGAAAACCTAGGACATTGGGTTCACCTACCGAATATTTGGTTTGATTCAATTCATAAATATCTGACTTTTAACATCCATAAATCTCACAACGATTCACCTAATTAAGAACTATTCTCCGTTGTGATATAATTCTCTTACTCTAATTAATCCTATGACTACTGTCGTGACTATAGGAAATAACTAGAGCACATTAAGTACTTAAGAATCCAACGTTGCAAAGGTTGTGTTCCTACTGTTGTTCACTACCTAAGTCCAATATTCCCATTAACTAATATTAATTTTCAACTGTCGTTCCATCAATTAATATCTTTAAACATGCAAGTAGTGGCCAGTTACAAACATGGAATAAAAGTAAGAATATTAAATATTGATCAATGAAAAAATCAAATAATAATGAACTAAATAAACCAAATAAATCCGGTGGCTACATCCAAGCCCTAAGTTATAGAACTTTAGCCTCTAAACATTATTAAAATTGATGATGCAATAATAAAATATTCATAATTTAAAATTCTGAAAATAAAATTAAAACTAGAATAATGGAACTGGTTGGGAGACAAAGCCACAAAAACCGTCCGGCCGCAAAGCTTGTCCAGCCGGGAAGGTAACAATCCCAAAGCTCTCACTCCGAAGTCGATCACCACCGCTGCTACTTGCTCCTAGTTTGCACGGGCAGCAGCCCCTAACAATGATGATGATGATGCGAGAGGAGAGGACGGGGCTGCCGTCGGGTGGCTTTTGTGTAGTTCGGTAATGATGGGAGTGAATCAAGGAAAGGTGATGGAGTAAAGATGATGATTAAGGTGAGATGATGATGGTGTGGTTGCTGCGTGAAGGTGGAAGGGTCTTTTGTCTCAGGTTCAAAGGGGGTTGGTGGTAGGAAGCAGCGCGAAGGTGATAGTGATGATGATGATGCTTCGGTGAAGGTGATGAGTGGATGATGAGTTGGGAAGCAGGGTGGTAGGCTGCTGCTGCGTGGATGATCAAGGTGGAGGTTCGGCGGAGGTGAATTGCAGCGGCAAGAAGGTGGAGGTCGGTGGGAAGACGTAGGATTTTTTTCGGTCCAGTTCGGTTGTAAAAATAAATCCCTAATTCTCCTTTTATAGGCTTCCGTCAAAACCTACTTCTTGGAGAGGAAGAAAACTTGTTTTCCAAATAATATTGGGATTAAAATTCTTACTCAATTCTAATTCCAAATCAACCGCACCATTATCGTTGTTCGGCCAATTTTCCATAAACAAAAAAAATCTAAAATTGCTTGTTTAATCCTCTAATTTTTCAAGTACTTCAATTTCTTTCTTGTCAATTTATCAAATCTTTAATTGTCCATTTGAGTTGCTTTTATCTTCATTTTAGCCCACAATTTCAACAATTCCTCCTTTTGAGTACAATTCCTGTAATTAAAGATAAAATAACATAAATGACACATTTGTACTCAAAATATATTGCAAAAATGACAAATTAAAGATATAATAAATAGGTAAAATATAAGCATATCAACGTATATCCCCAATCTCCTTTGAGGACCCATTTTTGTACGTTGTGGAGGTGAAATGGGTACATATACTGCACAACCAAAAACTCTGAGGTGCGAAATATTTGGTTCATATCCCAAAGCCAATTGCAGGGGAGAGTATTTATGATCTGCACTTGGTCTTATGCGAATTAAAGAAGCAGCATGTAATATCGCATGGCCCCAAACAGAAACTGGCAGTTTTGTTCTCATGATTAATAGTCTAGCAATGAGCTGTAGTCGTTTAATTAATGATTATGCTAAACCATTTTGTGTATGTACGTGAGCAACAGGGTGCTCAACAGTAATTCCAGTAGACATACAATAATCATTAAATGCTTGAGACGTAAATTCACCAGCGTTGTCAAGTCTAACCCTTTTGATCGCATAATCAGGAAATTGAGCTCGTAATTTTATAATTTGCGCAAGAAATTTTGCAAATGCAACATTCCGGGTTGACAGTAAACACACATGTGACCACCTACAAGATGCATCTATTAATACCATAAAATATCTGAATGGTTCACATGGTGGATGTATCGGTCCACATATATCACCTTGGATTCTTTCAAGAAACGTAGGTGATTCATTTTGAATCTTTAACGGTGATGGTCTCATTATCAATTTTACAAGAGAACAAGCTTCACATGGAATTCCATTACTCTAGGGGATCCTTTGTCCCTTTAAGGGATGACCATGTATATTGTCAATAATTTTTCGCATCATTAAAGATCCCGGATGGCCTAATCTTTCATGCCACAAATTCATTACAGAATGATCGAAAAATTTTACTTTCATTGCCATATGTGATTCAATCACATTTATATATATATATATATATATATATATAATGCAAACCATTAGAAAGTGGCAATCTCTCCAATACTCTTGCTTTTCTCGATTCATAAATAATGATATTCAAATATTTCATATTGTTAACAGTCATTGATTGGGTGTCATACCCATTTCGATATATATCATCAAAAATCAACAAATTTCTTGTTGAATTTGGTGAAAACAGGGCTTCATTAATCACAATTTGTATTCCTTTTGGCAATGTGACATTGGCTTTACCAATCCCTTCAATCAAATCTGTTGGACCTGATATTGTATACACAATCGCCTTTGTTGGCTTTAACTCTGAAAAATATTTTCTGTTTTTCAGAATAGTATGTGTAGTGCCATTGTCTGCAATACAAAAATCTCCAACATGCCCTTATTGTCGAATTTCCATGTCAAAACTTCAAACAAAAAAACAATCAAATAGTTATTATCAAGTAGAGAAAATTAAAATTAAAAGTCACAAATCAAAACATAAATATTTTCACAATTATCAAGTTCATAGTCTCAAAAAAAAACATAATGCCATACATTGATTCATAACATTATAAGACCATACAATGATCATTATTATTACAACATCAAGACTACTCATTCAGACATACACTCATACATTGATACCATACACTTAGACACAAGATACACCAATCCATTATTATTACAACATTAAGACCCATACATAATTTTCACTTCATACTGGTGGGGCAACTATTTGCCCTTAATTATCAGCAAAAGTCTTCACTGAAATCCAATGCACTCAAGTTTGTAGCATTATCCACTTGTTCAATAAGATTTGCTTCCTTCTCTTTTCCCTTTGATTCCTTGTAGAGTTGGCAAAGATGTGGTGGTATCCGGCAAACACGTGCCCAATGTCCTGTGCTACCACATCGGAAACATTTGGTCTCGGCCTTCTTCTGCTTATCAGGAATATTTCCTTTATTCACTTTCTTTTTCTGGAACTGGGCCTGTGTTTTTTGTGGGACATAACCTTTTGCATGATTACGGCCAAAATTATAGTTTTTTCCATTTCCACGGCCACGACCACAACCACGGCCACGATTTTCACCTCGTCCACGGTTATTGTATTTTCCAAAATTACTTGTCCGAACAGCATTTGTTTCGGGAAATGCTATTGACCCCGTAGGACGAGATTGATGGTTTCTCATCAATATTTCATTATTCTTTTCAGCAACCATAAGTTTAGAAATTAGTTCATGATACCTTTTAACATTCATTAATCTGTATTGGTGCTGCAGAACAATATTAGAAACATGAAATGTGGATAATGTTTTCTCAATCATGTCTGCATCAGTGACTGTTTCTCCATAGTATCTCAACCGAGAGACTATTCGGAACAGTGCCGAATGATAGTCAGTAACCTTTTTGAAGTCCTGGAAACGTAATGCATTCCATTCTTCTTTGGCGGTTGGAAGCATCACCGCAAGTTGGTGATCAAATCTTTCTTCAAGATCCTTCCATAAAGTTTTGGGATCTTTGACTGATAGACATTCACTTTTAAGAAAATCATCAAGATGTTTTCGAATAAAGATCAATGCCCTTGCCTTTTCCTGGGAAGTGGCATCATCTTCTGTTATCGTTTTCAGAAGACCCAATGATTCAAGATGCATTGACAAGTCAAGTTTCCAGGACATGTAGTTGTCTCCAGTGTAACTGAGAGCATTGAATTCAAGTTTTGACAAGTTCGAAGACATAGTTCTCTAGTAAACAAAAGAAAACATAATTAACATTTTATTTCATAAATCAATAAATAAAACTAACCATTTTCAATAAATATAGCAATTAAAAACAAGGGTAAAATACATATTATAAGTACCCCCAAATGGAAAGTAAAATCTATGCCTTCTAAATTAAATACAAAAAAAGTATGTATACAAACTTATAATATGCAAAAGAGAAAAAGGAAAGACATGTATTTTTCTTTAAGAAATTAAGAAGAGAAAGAAGGAGAATATTGTGAAGGTGTGTAAATGAGATTTAGAAATGAGGTATTTATAGAAAAAAATTTAGAATTTAGTCGTTATGTGCCGTTAATTTTTGTTGAATATAGCCGTTATATATGTACGTATACTATACGTATATAATCATTGTGAAAAACTACTTTTGAAAAATAAATTAATTAAGCAGTTTGAAAATATAAAAAAACAAATAAAATCATTTCGTGAGTTAAACTATAGAATATAAATATGCAAGTAGTCTAATTTTTCATATGATAAATTTATGACTAAAATAAACTTCCTTGCAAGAATAAAAATGAATACTTACGTGGGGTAAAATTCCAACCACAGTAGCAATAATTTCGTGGGGTGAAAACCTTTCCACGTTAGCAATAAAAATAAATAATTGTGTGGGGTAAGAATAACTATGCGGGGTGAAAATCCATCCACAGTAAAATTAATAACTATGTAGGTGGATAATCCATCCCACAATTACAATAGACATAAACAATTATGTAGGGAAAAGTCCATCCACAACAAAATTAAATAAGAATTAAATAGTTATGTAGGCGGAAAATCCATCCCACAATAACAATAGACATATATGATTATATGGGAAAAAATCCATCGATAATAAAATTAAGATTAAGTAGAGAAATTTTACTTTCGCTGACAGTTGAGCGTTCGTGCTGATAACGTGTTCGAAAACTAGTCCAATACAATGTTCCAAGCAAAGGTTCTAGTAAATTATTTATTTAGGAGATGATATATTTAATTTATATAACTTCTCTACTAGAGACTTTAATAAAATAACTTTATAATAATCGAAATGTTATGAAATAATTATAATGCTTAAAGGGAGAGAGAGAAGGTGATTAAAAGAAGAAATAGAGTAAGAAGCAAAGTAGGAGAAAATTTACTCATATATATTTTGGTACAATTTTACCACTACATAAGCCTCCTATTTATAGTCATCACCTAATGACAATTTCGTAAATATAGGTTTACATCAAAATCAAAGTACTATACTTAATAGTATTCCTTACTTAATGCATGCTCACATTTAATACTCCCTCCGTCCCATAATTATTGTCCACTTTGCCCAAAAAATTTTGTCCCAAAATTATTGTCCAATTTGACTTTTTATGGATCAAGTTACACATTTGTCCTTAGTAAAAAACATTATCCATAAAATCTTAGTGGTTAAACAATTACTTATGTAGGGGTATATCCGGTTGTTTAAGGTAAAATATAATTAAGTTTGACCAGAAATAAAATCTTTCATTTTAGTAAAATTGGACAATAATTATGGGACGGAGGGAGTATATATTTTGCCATTCATTTTACAACAAAAACAAGTATATGGAACATTGTTGTAATAGAAAGAAAGTTGCCAAAGGCTGAAAACTACTAATACGGTTTAATTCTTGTTTTCCCTTTGGTAACGAAACAATGCGAAGAAGAATCGCTGACAAGGTTGTGCCATGGTTATTGTACAGCACCGGTGGAACTCGGACCCATTTTCAGCCAGTACCACTCTCATCGGAAATCCACCGCCATTATCACGCACTCGTTGCTCGGCTAACGGATGCACAACGCTACGATACTGAAGAGCTAGAAGTTTCTCGGAGAGCCACCTCGCTTCTTCCTTCTTCCACTACACGGCGGTACTTAAACAGCAGTACTTCCCCCGCCGGAGATCAAGGTACGGTGACCTCCGTCTTTAGAAGACAGAAGCTTTTCCTTTTTCCCTCCATATATATATATATATATATTTTTTTTTTTTTTTCTGTTTGTTGATTTCCGGGGTCTTTGTTCACTATGTGTTTGCTGTTTTGTCTGGCTGAATTGTTTTGCTCTATTCCCTATATTACCCCTTCTTTGCTGAAAAAAAATGTTGATCTTTCCCCTCGTTACCATCCTTTTTTCATCCGCCGATGCTATCATTTGGCGTCTAAACCTAGATAACTGCGGCCGCCGCCGTCCTCCCTGACGTTACAAAATTATTCATTCAGCAAGGCGGCGTCTTGCTCAATGGACGTTGGAACGATGGTGAAAACCGGGGAATCCTCCTCCCCGGACGTTGTGGAATTACCGGAAATATTGAGAGTCTTCGAGACTTCTCTTTCTGAGATCAAATGGAAGCTCAGACCTTCTTCCAAGCGTCGTTTTGAGACGGACATTTTGGCTTTGATCACTGAGATGAGGCCTGTTATAATGGTCGACTATGGTGGGAAGATGCCTGAATTGCAGGATCGGCTTTGTTCTTTTCTCAACTATTGCAAAAAGGAGTCACCTTTTTTTGAGCATTTGAAAGTCATGGTTATTGAGGATATGATATATTTGGTGCATGCCAGAGCCTTTGCGGAGTTCATCCACTCTAGCCTACATTTTGACACTGAGATGGTTTTGATGAACATTGAACAGGACCCTCCAAAGATAGTGGCGCAGAATGACAAAGACTCGGTTGCGGAAGAACTTGTTTCAATTCAGAAGAAGTTTTCTGCTGTATTTGGCTCAAGTTTGGGGAAGAATGATCCCCCTCAACTTGAAGGAGGATATTTAACAACTGATGCCAGGTCCTCTTCTGAGTCTTCTGGGTTTATTGATCTCAGCAGCTGGACTACAGAAAGTGGGGTCACCATTCCTACCCTTAACGGATGGCTTCTTGGTTATCCAGTGGTATATTTCTTTAGTAAGGAACATATCGAGGATGCCATTTACAATCTCTCAACCAAGTGCCTTAATCTGTATCAAATACTCATTATCAGGAGTGGCACGTCTAATGGCAGAGGATCTCGGTGGGAAGAACTAATGAGTTTCTCAGTTCCTTATGACCAGAGTGTGGAAGGAAGCAGTGAGCCATGGGCCAAGGCATTTTTACTTCGTATGCAGACAAAGATAGAAAGGTGCAAGCATGTTTGGGGATCTTTAAGGATGGAAGTTAGCAGTTGTTATCCACAAGCAATTGCCTTATAGTAACAGTGGAAAGGGTGTTAGATTGAACAAGTACTCTCTTGAGATTTCAACTTCCATTTGAGCATAGATTGTTGGTTATCTATTTATGTTTTTATTGTAATGATGAGCGGGAGAGATCTGAGGAGAGGTGAGTGGTGTGTTAAGAAAAGAAAAGATCAGCTTTTGAACAAATAAGGGCAATGTGACATTGATATTTGCCTTTCTCTTTGGGCTCGATGAAATTTGCCTGGCTGCTATATGTGACATACACTCGTGTTTTATTTTATAGTAGATTTTTTTTTTTTTTCAAATGCTCTTATTAATGGAAGAAAGTTGTTCTGCTAAGCATAGTGGTTAGAACATCAGAACAACTTGGTGTATGAAAATTTTGTGATGTTGAGCAATATATTTACCAAAGATGATTCATGCTCCAAAGATGCCAATTCCTCGTTTTTGGGTTGTGTTAACTTTGCAGTGACCTTTACATCTTAAAAGGCAGAGGGTCGGCCGTATTTTACTAAAATGGCATACCTAAGTGCTGAATGTGGCTCTTACAAGGGAATAGAGGGGGTGGAAGGGGGTGAGATGGCAGGGAATAATAATGTAACAGATTAAACCATTTCTTGTTCTCTCAGGTGGAGTTAGTTTAATCGTTATCAGTCCAAGTTATTCCTTGCTTTTGAATAATCCTTGAATTGCAGATGTTGAGATAGAACCGATTGATGCATGGGAAGAAGAAGATGAAGAAGTTGAATCCAAGGTATGTGCGAAAACTTTTGGTATTTGGTTTCTGATACAGGTCGCGAGTCATATTTTACAGTTAATAAGTTTTTTTCCTTCAAAATCCAGATTGGCGATGGTGGTGATGGAGGTGGAGTGGTTTTTCAGAACTGTCGTTGGGGAGAAAGGGCACTTGCAATAGCTCATGAGGTGCTACTGCAATTTGGTGACGACTTAAAGCTTTATGCTTTCAAAACCTCTCCACAAGGATATATTTACGTCAGACTTGATAAACTGACAAATAAGTAAGATTTTTCTTGCATTAGATACTGTACAGCTGGAAATTTCAGAGTTGAATGAGCATTTACTTATGAAAATGTTCAGAGTAAACTTCATTGACATTACAGAGTTTACTTCATCTTTGTGTTGACCTAAATCACCTTTCTCGTCAATACAAGTTGCAGTCATATTTGTTGCGCTTGGTTCTTTTTTGATCGGAACATGATCTATTGAACATTTGTCTTGTTTGATCTCCCCACTTTTCTCCGGTACCTTGTGGGAAAAGTTTTGTTATCTTGAATGATATTCAGGTTCTGAAATAGTCCAGTGATCATCTGGTGAAGAAAGTACTACTTTCCAAATGTCCCTTTTCCGTTCTAGTTGTCTTAATTTTTTGAATCTTCGGCTAGTACTTTCTAAAACATATGCATTATACTATGGGAGCATATTTAATATGTTCTTATCCTGACAAGTTATCCTTAAACTGCCTGTCTCTTTGCGTAGGTATGGTTGTCCCAGCATGGATGAGATGGAATCTTTTAGTAGACAATACAAGGGAAAGCTAGATGAAGTGGGAGCTACTGGAGACATCCCAGATGATTTGGCTCTTGAAGTAAGTATATATAACTTAAGTCACCTATTGTTCTCCATTTGCATACTTGACTTTGCTCTGCAATAAAACGTAATGCGAGTTCACTGTTATTCTTTAAGGTATCATCACCTGGTGCTGAACGACTACTGAAAGTACCGGACGACTTGAATAGGTTCAAAGATATGATCATGAGAATTAGCTACATCGAAAACCTGGAGGCACAATGTCCAGAAAAGGATGGAGTACTTCTACTTGACTCAATTGATACTGAATCAGGCTGCTGTGTTTGGAAGTTGGCTGATGTGAAGGAAAATAGAGACCCTGCAGCGAAAGGAAGACCAATGAGCCGTAAAAGGAAAGATTGGAGATTAAGACTGCCATATGACATGTTTAAGCGGGTAACTCTGTACCTGGATTACTAACTGTAACCACTTGTCGCCTAGATTCCTCATTTATTGACTCAATAGATTCAATACAACAGTAAAGATGTCTTTATCTCGTATTTGGGGTCAGCTTAATGAATTCCATCTTTGTCTAAATGTATGATTCGTTAAGTTAGATTTTGGTAACCTCGTCGGTGTTTTTGAAGGGATCGTTTTCCAACGTTCTTTGAATCCAAATCTTTTACCCTCTACAATCAGGAATCAAATTGTGAGAACATGATTTTATCTTTTTCTCTAGGGTCCTATATTTGCTTCTGGTTGTTTGCTTTCTAGCAGAACAATACATTGCATGCATCTGCATTAGCGGATGAACAGTTAACATTCATATGGACATAGTTTCTTGAGGACCCATGTCTTGTTACTGTACATATGTCTAGAATTATTGCCCTCCATAACTAAATTATTGTGCAACTGTTTTGTATTGTGATGCACCAAATCAACAAAACTAAACAGAACTTTTGTTGTCCGGTGGACCGTAGACAACAACAGCACAAGGAATGGCTTGCTTTGGATACCTATATAACCTTAGCTTGAACCATCCCATAAATGCCTCTGCTGCCAGAAATGCCACCAAATTTGTGGGATCTATTATGAACCACAATTCCTGCATCTCCTCTTCTTTATGATGCTTGATGGATAACTTTAATTCAGGCCACTTCCCATGTTATTAGTTAACATCACCATTTTGTTTGCTTTGACAAGTGGCAACAATGGTGTAACATGTTAGAAAACCTAGTTTCAAGTTTACGCCATGTTAGAAAACTCAGATATTCAGATCCTGTAAAATTCAGTCGGTGATACTACAACTCAGATTGTAACTCATACAGTAGTAGTATATTACATTACATTATTAATGTCTGCTAAATAATGTAATGCTTACTATGTTGGAATTAGCGATGATTATCGGTTTAAAACAAGATATCATAAGTTCTTTTCATCTCTTCCAATGGTTTGGGACCACTTAGATAGAGGTTTGAGAGAAGTTTCATCCATCAATTCTGCGACATCTGACATCAATCAACTTGTTATCTCTAGATTAGACTGGCATCTACAACCTAATGGTGTTGTAGTTAAACAAATACGATGAACTCTCGCTATGCAAAAGCATAATTTTATCAACACCGTTGCCTGAGAGGGAACATGGATTGCCTCATTTTATAATCATAATCACATACTGATGTAATTGCTGTCACGAAATTTTCTTGGATCGGATACTGTTACGGTGAAATAGAAAAAGTAGGCCATTTACGATCCTTGGATCTAAATACTGCCATTTCTACCATGATTTCATGGAAGATGAGGAAGGCAAAGAAAAGGGTTGGCAAGGGATGAAAAATTTCTAGCAAACATTAAAGGGAGATGGGTTCATTTTGGGAAAAACTAGCTGTGTGTTGTTGCCACAACAACAAGAATTCAATTCGAAGAGCACAAGAAAACAAAACCAAAAGATCAACATCAAAGAAAAGTGAAGCAGCACAAATTTGGCAGGTCCTTGAAGCTACAGGACAACAACTCTCTATGCTTTTAAGGAGGATTATGGTCCCAAAAACAAGGCAGAAACAACACACACTCACACTCACACATTGATTCTTTGTTGCGATACAGACTTTTTCGTCCATTATTAATTGGCAAAATGGTTATTATTAGTTGCACAACCCGCTGTGATGAAAAGGGTATTTCAACTGTCCCTTAAGGATATCATAAGTCCTCTTTCGAGATTAAAAGACGGGAGGATTGATTGAGGTGGTAAGGGTCGAGATTATAACTACTAGGTCAATGGTTCAAATCTCGCTGGAAGAAACTCTGTCGGATATATTTTTCTACATTTTCCAGATGAAGCAAATTGGATTGTAGTGTGAAAGATTACAACAAATAGCGTTTTAGACGTACTGGAGTAGAACAAAAAGCACCCCGAGAAGTAAAACTACCAATGCCAAAACTTTGCTGGACCACCCAAAAATTCAGCTCTATCTGAAAATGAAGAAAATATCTTACCTATTTTTCAGCTACAAAAAAGTTTGTCTTGATTGTTGATAATTACTTCTCAATTTGTACACTCAAAATCATTCTAGTGATGTAGCTTAAAAAATAAGCAAAACCAATTTTATGGCAATCAATCACACACACACTGAAGATGGTAAAAAAATGGGAGATGGGACTTTGATTTAATATTTGGTTTTGATTATTTAAGGATGGTTAAACCTAAAAGTAGGAAAAAGAAGAGAGAAAAGAGAAACATGATTAAACATGCTTGTCCTGATTAAAACTCTTTGCTAAGGTTAGACAGAGTTCGATTGGCCTTCCAAAAGTTGAGGAAATGATTTGTACCAAATATCATTTGAGTATTACTATTTGGTAGGTTCGGAAAAAGAAAAAGGCACTTTAGTTTATGCCTACAACCATTTTTTTTGTAATGTACCTTAAGGCTTAGAAAACATTCAGAAAACAACCTGTTCTTGTTGTTGTACAGACCATCATCATCACCAAAGAAGACTGGTATTAGAACTAGATCTTAAACAAAACCCATTCAGGGACATCCTGGAAAGATACAAAACGGAGATCTCCCAAGAAATGTTCCGCCAATATTTGTAAAGTTGCAATCTTTGGTTACAAAATCAGATTAGATGAGCTTTAACTTGTACTTCTTCCGTACTGAAATTATTGCTCAGTTTGAATTTTTATTTTTAATTAAAAAATGTACTAAAATTTAAAATGCACATTGAATAATCAATTTGGGAGAGAGGAAGTAGTTTCCTTCTCAAAGTGTGTGAATATAAAGGTTAGTAGACTTTTGGGCTACTGTTATTATAATAACTACTTGATTCTAATAAACTTTGTCTTTTTACCTGAATGATTAGTCAAGGATGACAAGTACGAGTATGAATTGATGGAAGAGTTCTAGAAGTTTTACTCTGAAATTGGCAACTGAAAGTAACTTCTCTGTACGCAATCAATTCTCCAATTCTGAGATTGATCAAGACTAGAACCTACGAACTTTGTGACCTTAATTTTGGTAGATATTATATTATGTAGGGGGAGTACAAATGTACAATGTAATGATCACTTATAACTGTTCTCTTCTAACTTTAGCCGCAATTCCTAATATAATGTTGCAAGCTGTAACCAATAAAAGTGGTTCATTGTTCAAGAAGTAATGGTTTGTACATTGGATTTAAACTTGGAATATGCAAGGTGCAACTACAACCTAAGATGTTATGTCAAGCTTTTGGTTGCTTGTAATGATTTGACTAATTATTATCAATTACGATTTCAATAATTTTGGGACAATCGAAATATCTGTGAATCAGTTCGATCACTCTCGTTCTATTTCAGACTTTTTCTTTTCTTTTTCGTGATTTGAGCTATTGAAGGCCTATCAGAATCCTCAACCCTAGGTCACATTCGTGTTGTTAAGAGTCTCACACAAAGTAATCATCTCACACCTTTTAGTGTGATTAACCTTAAATGGTTTAGGGTTCCTGTTTCTGCTCTCCAATGGAGTTAATCATATAGGTAAGGCTATGGGGAATGAGTGTAGGGATGGTTAGGATAATGATAATGCCATATATTCCTAAAAAAATGGGGGTATGCAAAGGCCTTGATTTGTCATTTAGGTGGGGTTTTTGATTAGTTGGGAACCTTTATATAATGCATCTACAGTTTGATATTGATTGCTTGAGATTCCAAACTTCTCTTCTTTGATGTGTTTGTTCATCATTATTTTCTTTTACCTTTTCCTTTTTTTTATTTTTTTTAAATTTTTTGGAGTACCATTTTTGGTTTGGGTGGATGGTGGAGGTTAGATGAAACAGAAGAAAATGATGGGGGGTTGATAAAGATACACAATTCAATAGAAACACCCCAAGATAGGTGACATAAAGCTTGTTTTGTATGGACTTGGAAATAGGGTTTTATACTTTTATTGGATTGAAATAGCATAAATGCCTTTCATACAAATGTGTAAGACATCCAAAGTCATCAAAATGAGGGAACAATGATGAAAAAGGGAAAATCCCAGTCCTACAAAAACATTTTCACCAAGTCGAAGGAAAAAGGGTAGTGATCAAAAGAATCTTATTATTACCAAAAAGAAAAAGGAAAAGAGGAGAGGAAAATAGAAAAGGCCACATTAGAAAAGCAATTTCAACAGTCAAAAAAACCACTGTTAGCACATCACATTTGGATTTTCACTTTTATAAGTTAAAAATTCAATTATCTATGATTTGGTTATTCTGCAAGTACGAGTTAGTGTGGACACCAAAGCACTACCAAATCATGTTTGTCTACTGCATTTTTTAAATTTTAATTGCGTAGAATAGATTCTTTGTCTTACAATCGTATTTTATAATTGAGATTTATACACGATAAATCTAAATAACAAACACAATTTCATCAATAAGATATAATTTGATAGACCAAAGTTGAGATAGATTGATTTTTTCCTCCAAGTACCTTTTTTTTTTTTTTTTGAACTAATACTATAATTTTATAACATGTTACAATTGAAATTACACATTTCCGTAAAGTATATTCTCTTAAGTTGTACTCCATCTCCTTTTATTGTATTAATTTTTTTTAAAAAAAATAAAATAAAATTATTCGTTGATCTACTTCAAGGCATTTTTGGTGATTGGTATTTAGCTAAGATGGACGTTGAAGCTTTTGACTTCCAAGAAAATAATTGATTAAAAATACCAATTTGTCACCCAAACAAACTCTTCTTCCTCTTACCTTATCTCATCAAAATGGAATCACATGACAAGAAGAATAACAATAACCTATCACTTATTAGGTACAGATCAAAACTATTCAGAAAAATAAAAATTAATAATTAAAAAGGACCAGTCACAGATCCACATTCTAGTCTTTCAAGATGATCAAGATTCCAAAAAGGCAAGATTCCATTAGTAATTACTATGCCACCACCCATACTGCAATAGCTACATACATAAACATATATGTCTAGACTATAGAGGGTCCATTAGATGGCTTTAGGGGGACATGCTCCTTGAAAAAATTACATATATTGATAAAGCAAAAAAGAGATAAGTCATATAAGGTTCAAAAACCATTATCTTGGTGAAAAAATAAAAATAAAAATGAAGATCACAGAGTAGAGGAAACAGGGATGACTAACATTGCAAGATAACATAAATTAAAGGGGAAAAATATGGCCACATTAGATTAATATATACTTTGTTTGAAGAGTGCAAGTTACTAAAACACAAATCATACATCTAGTTGAATAAGTAATTACCATGTAATCTGTAATCTACTATGTAGTGATGCACTAATGAAAAGATAATGAAAATCCATAACTACCCCAAAAGCACATTAATGATACTACACATTAAAATCGATAAAATATACTCCCTCTGTCCCAAAATTATTGTCCAGTTTAAAATTTCACTTTTAGTTCAATTTGTACTAAAAGTGAAAACTCAAACTGGACAATAATTTTGGGACGGAGAAAATACGTATATATGATACTCGATGGTTTAATCGATACAACTATAACGATTGCTAGTTTATCAATAATAATATTAACGTAATTTTTTCAGCTGAAGTAGTAATAACCACCGGGACACAAGATTTAGACAAAATTATAGTAAATGATATAAAAAGTAATATGATCAAAATTTAGTTGTAGTTGGTACTTGGTAACATAAAAAAACCTTACAAAAATGTCCCATTTAAGTAGTATTTTCTACCATTTCCTTACGAAAAGATTATTGAACTTGTTATAAACCGAATATAGGAGGAATTACTATAAACACGGAAAAAAGAAAGAAGAAAAAGAAAAGAAAACTTTTTTACAAATGTAACAGAGAAAATATAGGGGAGAGAATCTAATAAAACCTTATTTCATTCTTTTGTTTTTGTAAAATAATTTTTTTCCACTCTCTTTTCATCAGTTATTAATATAATATCTCTGACAAGAGAGGGGTCTTAGAAAATTTCATCATATATATATATCTTGGCCTCCATTTGCAAAGAGACAGTTTTTGTGTGTTTTGTCACGATCATTGGATGCACGTGTAAGCCCAGAAGGTTATAATTCTTCTATTCTGATTTCTGGTTTCTGATTTCGGATTATCAGTCGGGTTTTTTCTTTTCTGTATTTAATTCCCAAAACCCAAAAGCCAAAAATGAGCACACAGCTGATTATATATTCTGCGGATTATGGCCTGTAAACTAATGCTAATAATTTACAGTGTAAATTTAATCCTAATTGTTTATATATAAATAGTGTGTGTTGTTGATACCCATCTGCTTCCACCTTCGTCAGTTTCTTCCTCCTCTTCTACCCTCCATCTCTCTCCTACTTTGTAAGCCTCTGCTTTTTTCCCTTTTTTTTCCCCCCTCTTCTCCATTTCTCCCTGCAAATTTTGGTTCATTTTTTTTTCTAGTTTATTGGAAAACATAGCATACTACTGATCTTCCTGTTAGTATGCTGTAGAATTTCAAGAATTTTGTTGTGTATGTTTCAAGTTCTGATCTTTATGAGTGGGATTTTTTTCAGTGTGGTGTAATGTGAATTGGGAAGGTGTTTTTGATCTGGGTTTTGTGAGGAAAGTTTGTATCTTTTTGCATTTTCTCTATTTGCATGTATTGGAATTTCTTGATAGGATTAATGGGTTCTTGATCCCTTCTTGATCAACGTTTTATTTCCTTCAAGACTTTGATACTTGAACTCTACATGCAGTGTTTTATCAAGATTTCTTAACTACTTGTGTTTGTTGGGTCTCAAAGCTTGCATTTTGGTTTTGATTTTGTCTGTAGAATCAGTTTGGTGCTTATAACTTTTGGTGCATTAAGGCAAGATTTTTTTTTTTTTTCCCGTCCAATTGTCATTTTCAGTCATGATCAGCTACAATTGCGTGCCTCTCTTTATCTTTAATTGGAAAGGTTATAGCTAACTTGTAATGCGCGATTTATAATTAGCAAAATTGATGTTATATATTTCATTTGGGTTGATTTTTGCTCCTGTTGTTTTTCATTATGCAGTGGGGCTGAATTCAGTGTGTTCTTTCAGAATCATGGCTCTTCCTGGGGTTAAGAAAGATGGAAGAGAAGTGAAAATTTATGAGAATGCAGATGAACTGAGCACTGATTTGGCAGACTATGTTGCGGAATTATCTGAGGCTTCTGTGAAGGAGCGGGGAGTCTTTGCTGTCGCTTTGTCTGGTGGCTCTCTCATCAGTTTGATGAGGTATATAAGCAGTTTATTGTCTCTGTGGGTCTTTGATTATCTCCCCTTTCTTTATCTGATTCAATTGTTTTGGCAGTAAACTCTGCGAGGCTCCTTATAGTAAGACTGTTGATTGGGCAAAATGGTATATCTTTTGGGCCGATGAACGTGTGGTGGCAAAGAATCACGCAGATAGTAACTATAAGCTGGCAAAAGATGGGCTTCTGTCTAAGGTAAGCTTTGAGCTGTTTGAAAATTTGCATATCCCTTTGTCCACTTGTACGGTTGGTTCATCAGAAATCTCTCAGCATCTTCTAATGTATATAGAGTCTGATTCTGCTGAAGCTGGTTGATATTTTATTTTCCTTGTAATTGTCAATTAATTAAGTGAATCTGATTGCTGACTACCACCTTTTCTTATCTCTATTTGGTCCTTTGGTTTTACTTAACGAGGGAGAGCAATTCTTTTTTTGGTTGCTTATTTGGTTGAGTGAGTAATTATTAGCTGTATGAAATATCTGAAAGGGCTGAAAATAGACAAATTGATGCACATGTCTAGATCACTTGCTATCAGGAATAATTACATCAGGGTGTTTGTGCTAACAATGGAATGGTTCACACTGGTGACGAGTGATTAATCTGGGTAATTCCTTGCATCCTAGTGAAGTATAGTATCTGAAAATCAGAGTTCTGGAGTCCGATGTGGAAGTAGTAGGTTTTATGAATTGGATTTCTTTAGCTTTCGACAAGTGTCTGTATTATCTTTAAACTTCAGCAAAATGGAAGGATTCAGGTTTTTGGTTCTCACCCGGTGTAATACTATTCCTCAGGATATGTAGAACATTGCAATACTAATATCAATTTTTTTCCCTTAAGCTGTCATGTAATGTTCTTTTTTTCTAGCCATTACTGAGATTTATCAGGACCCGGAGTATGAGTCTTCAATAGGTATTTATTGCTCTAGTATTCTTCGGCATCCCAATTGGAATATAATATGGACAATTCTCTAGGGCTGCTGGTTATTAATACTTGAGATGATCTATCTGGATAATGACAAACTTACCAGCAGGTTATGTCCTCGGAAAATGTATAATGATCTTCATATGATACTCTTTATGTGTTAAGGATGCCCAATGTAATATAACATACTCACCGGAAGGAAGATGGCGAAAGTATCCCTGGTCTTGATATGAATACAAATTGGCCTAATATAGAACATGAACTGATCAATAATAGTTACAATGAGGTTCATTAAATTGTCCCATGCAGTCGTATTGTTTATCTTGGTGCCAGATCGACGTAACTTTCTTTTTTTTCTTTTTTCTTTTTTCCCCTTTTCTGATGTAAAGTCTTTGAAAACTTCTATTCCTCATCCTGAAGTCATGTTGTTTGTCGTTTATTTATTTCTTGTCCGTTCTACGTGATTCAGTCGTATGCTGTTTTCTTTCAGGTGCCTTTTGTTCCCAGTCATGTACACTCTATCAACGACACAGTCTCAGCTGAAAAAGCCGCTGAGGACTATGAATTTGTCATCAGACAGCTTGTGAGGACACGTGTGATCAGTGTCTCCGATATCAGTGACTGCCCCAAGTTTGACCTAATCCTGTTGGGAATGGGTCCAGATGGGCATGTTGCATCCCTATTTCCCAATCACCCTGTGCTTGAGGAAAAAGAAGAATGGGTGACTTTCATCACCGATTCTCCCAAGCCTCCACCAGAGAGAATCACCTTTACTTTGCCTGTAATCAACTCAGCCTCCAATGTGGCTGTGATTGTCACTGGTAGTAGCAAAGCAGAGACTGTTCATTTGGTAATTGATGATGTTGAGCCTGACAAACCGTCATTGCCTGCAAAGATGGTGCAGCCAACCAAGGGGAATTTGGTTTGGTTTCTGGACAAGGAAGCTGCATCAAAGCTTGACGGTTCAAAATTTTCCCAGTAGGGCCTGACATTGCTTGCCGAACTGTATGTTTGTATGTAGTCAAGGATATGCAACGGTTGATTCACAGCTTCCTTTAGGGTTCTTTGATGGTTTTATTCCTTCTATTTAGACAGTTAAAAGGGAGCTCTTAGTGTCGGATTAGTCGCCTCCCCATTTTTTGGCTTGCATATTTCTTGGAGGGGGTTTCTTAAGTGTGATTATGCTGTTGTTAGAGAAAGCAATAATAATGGATCTTAACCCAGAACAAAATCCTTGTTTTGGTGACGTTTAGGAATACTAAAAGGTCAGAAATTGCCTTGAAAGCCAGAGTTCTGATAGTTATTCTTTCGCAGATAGTTTAATAATCAAAACGATAGTCGCAATATCATCAAAAAGCTCATCGGAGCTACCTCAATCGGTGTGATAGCACTTTTCTATGCAGATCGTGCTGGTAGACAATCACGTTCCTAACATAGTACCAATGTTGCACTAAGAATTTTACAAACTCCATGAACTGAGGTCTATAGCTACGCGCCAGTACCATTAATGAGTTGTAACAAGTTTGGACCAGTTCTTCCATTTACCATTTAAACATCAGATCCATCTTGCTCTACCTGATTAAAAATTGTCATTTTCAACGAAAATGGACTTCCGTGGTGTATAGCAGCACTGAAACAACCACTTGAAGTAAAAGTATGAATCCCTTTAGAGTGAGAGGAAGAGTAAAAGGCGAAAAAGATGAAACTACTAAGCGCAGATGCCGGATTTTACATCAATATAGGTTACAAAGGGAAGACAGCAAAAAAGATCAACGTGAGGAAGAAAACATACTCACATTGCTTCTGACAAAACCATATAAAAAAATCTACAACTACCGGAAGATTGAAATGTTACATTAGGGGGAGCGCATTTCAAAGACTAGTTAGAGGAGACCTCCCATAATATGGAAGATGGAAGGACAATTGCTACAAACAGTATCTAAAAGGATCAAAACTAAAAGTGTGAAAAAGAATAGTTTGAAAAATTAATCAATATTCACTTTACATAACGGCAAAAATGTATGGGATGAACCGGCGGAGTTCAGCACCATCAACGAACAGGCACCAAAGTTCGATATTCCCTTTCTGTTACAGATCTTATGCCATGGGAATCAGGGATCACATCTTCTTCCATACCTTCTTTAGCAGGGTAACCAAGTTTTCGTGCCTGTAGCCATTGATCCATTACTCCACAGCTGATAGCATAGTTGACGGTGCGCTCCAAGTACTTTTTATCAGTTATAAGATGTGGCTGGACTGACAACATCCTCAGGATACCTGAACCATTATGAAAGGGAGCAAATGAGATGCTGGTTACAGGTACTTCAATAAAAGAGGAAAAAAAAAAAAAGTTTTGAAGGTTCTGGTATTTATGTAACACAGATTGCCTAATGATTCTACGCTTAAGATAGTGCTCTTATGACCGAAGATTATTCGCAAGTTAGAAGATCCCATCAAGAAATTCCATCGGCAGAAGCAAGGCACTCTTCAAAGTTTGTAAGAACTAAAATCATTTTACAAAAAATACTAGGGCGACTCTTCAAAGTGGATGCATAACCAGCAATGATATCTTAAGAGCCACAGTCACTTAACATCTACATTAATGAGATAGGAAAAAGTTAAAAATGAAGGAGATTCATAATTACCTGCGACAATACCATCACCAGATGCAGACATATCAGAAGTATAGGGGGTAACGGGTGGATCCTCCATGCCAAGAACAGAACCATTGTGCTCCTTAGTGTAGTAGTGAATCTTTGAAGTCCCATTTGTCACAAATAAAACCTTAAGATTTTCATGCCAAAGTGGAGCAAGCACTTCTGGTGGATAATGAATGAATTTAGTCCTGTCATTGTCCTTAGTGTCAAACTTTTCAGTTGCCTTGATATCGCAAAGAAACTCAAGTTCTTGCTTGGTGACTTCAATAATATCTGCAAGATCCCATGCTTTTCGTATGAATTTCTTAGTCTCTTCAGAGGATTGCCATAGAGGTAATGGTAGATTGAGATCATAAAAGATAACCCCTCCCAATTTCTTTGAGACCTTGATGGCATGCATAGTAGAGGCTCGCATGTCCCGGTCTAGAAGAGAGAAGGTGTTGAAGTAAAACATCTTTGCCTGCACAGAAGTAATGGAATCAAACAATGAATCCTGGGTCCATTGGAAGTCAAATTACCAGCCACACAAGTGACATGGAAAATGCAACATTTTCTCATGACAATTTCTTACTGCATGTTCTAAAATAATACCATACTGAAGATGCAGGAACTGTGAAATTTTTCAATTATCTCAAGACAATAATCATAGTCACATACCAACTAGAAAAAAAAATTCATTAAAGTATATTCAGGTAGCAGTTGGCTCTCCTCAATCACTGCCCGCAACAAAGAGCCTAGTCTTGGAAATTCCTTCTATGATTTTAAACATCTTTTACCAGAGGCTTGATACAAGTATTACAAATTCCCATGAATGGATGGATTTTCATGTTGCTAAGAATTAATGGAATAGGGTATCAAATGCCAACAAATTCATATTTTTGAAAAACTAAACAAACAATATAATGTCGAATCAGCAAAGCTATCCCAATTCTATCTTACTTTGTGAAAAAAAAAAAAAAACTACAAGCATTTCATGGGAATTTAGATTCTTTGAAGAGCATATCGATGTTCATCAGAAATTGTGAAAGGTGTAGTGCAGAATATTCTTACCTCTTTGAGGACATCAATGTTAATCTCAGACTTAGATAATGAATCCTCTGGACATGATTTGACACAAGTCATCCGCAAACCACCCCTCTTACTCATTTTCATATGTGATACAGCTGTGACCCTTTTAGTGTCAATACGAATCGACCTCGTCTGTACATTGTTTATGTTCAAAAAGTATAGCAAAGACTGACCGTAGTCATCATCTCCAAGTTTACCCATAACAGCAACTTTACCACCCAAGCATGCAAGTGCCACGGCAACATTACTGGCACATCCCCCCGGAGACCTAACAAATTTCTCAGGATCCCATAGTACATCCTTATGTCTTTCATGCCATTCATTATCTATAAGTCTGTTGGCTCGCCTTCCAGATGGAATAAATGCATGCTGTGTAGCCCCAAAACAACAGACAAGAGGTGGCCAACTGTAAGTATAGCTAATATCTTCTCCCTCATCTATTTCAAGATCCATGTCTTGCTCATTGCTATCGTCATCTCCATCTGTCACAAATGCATCCCCATCCTCATCACTAGACACAGCAGGACTTTCTTGATCCACAACATTATCAATCTGCTTCTTTGTTCTTCTGCGTCTTGTCACCTTTTTCTCTTCTGTTTTCTCCTCGGGGGCAGTAACTGTATTTTGATCTGCAGGACAAACAAAATCCAATTGTCAACTATAAATTTAGAAACAAATGCAACTGTGCAGTGATATTGTGATAAGATCATTCTTGCATGGAAACATTTGCACCTTTCTTCCTGGTACGCCGGAGTTTTTTTGATTTCTCACTTTCTTCTGAAATAGTCAAATTCTCCTCATCCGTAAGTTCTCCATCCGTGACAGTCACAGAACTATTCTCTGGGTCTTCAGTCCCTGCCTTCTTCCTAGTCCTACCGGTACTTCGTTTAGGTTTTCGACTACTCTTTGTTTCTACAACATCAATATCTTCTGACACTTCATGAGCTAAGGCCTCTTTAACTTTTCTCTTAGAGACAGCTGCAAGAGTCCATTTGTTCCTCATTCCAACATGGGGAAGTTCTACAATCCCCAAAGACGGGGAAAAATTCCAACTCTGCCACCTGCAAATTATATTGAATACTTGGTTCATCGATTGAAATGCATGTACCTTTTCATTGAAAACTGGAAAAAAAAAAAAAAAAAAACTACTGTAAGATTTGAGCAAGAATTAACTAAATCAGAAGGCTACATCTTCCATTTCTGGCCCTAATTTTCCTTAATTAAGTAAACCCAGAAGATATGACTACAATTCACAACATCCTTCTTAAATGAACATGGCCTCAGAGCCATGAAAACTAATTAGGCAAGGATTGGAGCTGAAGCTCATTCAAAAACTTATCTTTAAGAAACTACAGGGTGAAACTCTAAAAAGGAGTAATAGACTGCACAGCAAGTAGAGCATAAATGAAAAAGACTTAACAAAATGAGAAAGTACCTGGGCAGTGAAGAAAATTGTGCAAAAGATAAAGAGGCCATTTTCAGAGAAGAGTTTGAAGAAAGGCCCTTCTGCAAACCCACAAAGCTCTCAAAAATGACAATCTTTTGGGGGTTTAAGACCATGAAGCAGGGTTTGGGGCTTTTGGTAATATCGCACTTTCTCATTTGGATAAGAAAGGAAAGTATGCCTTTAACTTATCTTTGTTGCTAACTCGGTTGACTAAACTACCCCTCGTTCAATCTTCAAGGACTTGCGAGAAATTTCTGCTTCTGCAGTTCAATTTTGCCCTGAACTGCTGACTAACCAAACAAAACCCAACTTTCATCCATCCAATTCCCCAGTTGAACCTTTCCCTTTTCCTCTTATTTGAAGCTACTTGGTGGGTTCTTGTGAAGTTGGCATGGTAGTTCTTACTCTTGGGAAACAAAGGCTTATTAAAATTGTCAACTGTGTAAAAAGCTTCAACCTTTAACTTTGTCCTTTTCTTTCTGGGTTGGCTGATTGATTCTATACTGTTTGAGAAGTATCAAGTGGGTTATTTTGAATATGCGTTCATCACATTGGACAAATTGAAAGGTACTGTTTGAGATGAATATTTGCAGGAGATTGGATTCAATCAAATGTAGTTACGAAGGAGGTATTCTTGGGAGAGGTAATCACTAATCCCTTTTTGCCTTTTCTGAGTCTGATATTCCTGTCAATTACAATTTTCTTTTTTCCTTTCCTTTTTTTTTTTGGAAGGTATTTATAATTTCTTTCTAACTTCATGGCCTTCATGTGTTGTTTTTTCTTTACCTCTAGTGTTATATTCACCATTTCAGGAGATTTTTGTGTTGTTGTTTATCCAAAGTTAGGGTTTTGAAGAGAGTTTCTGTCTTTCCTGTTTCTGGAATATGATGAAGTTTTGCATTAACCTTTCAAGTCGAGTGTCTTTAATTTGGAGAATGAGTTTGTTGATACCTTACTTTAAATAATCATCCTTTTTATGACAGCATGCCGTTCCTTTTTCCATTCATTTCCTGAGGCTGTGGAGGTTCATTCCCAAGAGCAGGAGGTTGTTATTGCTTTGGGAAGCAATGTTGGTGACAGACTTAACAATTTTGATGAAGCTTTACATGCAATGAGGAAATCAGGAATAGAGATCAGGAGGCATGGTTGTTTGTATGAGACTGCGCCTGCTTACGTGACTGATCAGCCTCGCTTCCTCAACTCTGCTGTGCGAGGCATCACGAAACTCGGTCCTCATGACCTGCTGGGAGCCCTTAAGAAGATTGAAAAGGACTTGGGTCGCACTGCTGGGATTCGATACGGTCCAAGGCCGATTGACTTGGATATCTTGTTTTATGGAGGGTTCAAGATAAATTCTGATATTCTTGCTGTACCACATGAAAGGATTTGGGAAAGATCTTTTGTCATGGCTCCATTGCTGGATGTACTGGGCACAGATATCGAAAGTGACACAGTTGCTTGCTGGCATTCATTTGCAAAACATCCTGGTGGACTTTTTGAATCTTGGAGTAAACTTGGTGGTAATTCGCTTTTTGAAAAAGAGGGGATGATGAGGGTTTTACCAATTGGAAATCGCTTGTGGAATTGGTCGGAAAGAACCTGGGTAATGGGCATTGTTAATTTGACTCCTGATAGCTTCAGTGACGGGGGAAAATACCCCTCAGTCGAGGCTGCAGTTTCTCAAGTTCGTTTGATGCTGTCAGAAGGTGCAGACATCATTGATTTTGGTGCACAATCGACACGTCCAATGGCTTCCAGGATTTCTGTTCAGGAAGAATTGGATAGACTGCTTCCTGTCCTTGAAGCTGTTAGACAATTGCCAGAGATGAAAGGCAAGTTAATCTCAGTGGATACATTCTACTCTAAGGTTGCTTTGGAAGCAGTCAAATCGGGGGCTGACTTGGTGAACGATGTATCTGGTGGACAGTTAGATCCTGAAATGCACAAGGTTGTTGCAGCTCTCAAAGTTCCCTATGTTGCCATGCACATGAGAGGTGATCCTTCTACAATGCAGAATAGTGAAAATGTGCAGTATAGTGATGTTTGCAAAGAAGTAGCATCCGAGCTATGCTCTAGGGTTGGGGAAGCTGAGTTATCAGGTATTCCTGCTTGGAGGATTATTATTGATCCTGGCATTGGTTTCTCTAAAAAAACAGAACAAAATCTAGAGATTCTCAACGGCTTGCCAACCATTCGAGCTGAGATTGCTAAAAAGAGCCTAGCCACATCCCATGTTCCTATGCTTATTGGACCCTCTAGAAAGAGATTCTTAGGAGAAATCTGTGCACGTTCTGCTGCATCCGAGAGGGATGCAGCAACTGTTGCCTCCATAACAGCTGGAATTTTAGCGGGTGCAAATGTTGTGAGAGTTCACAATGTAAAAGACAATGCAGATGCTGCTAAGCTCTGTGATGCATTACTTCAAAAGAGAAGAGTTGTTTCCTAGTCAGAAATGCAGTTGCTCATCTCTTACCAATAACCAAGTTTAGAGCTGCCACAGAAGTTTTGCAGTTTTGTGATGCTTTCTAAATTGGTGTACAACAGTACCTAGAGGTGTTTATTTTGTTTTCCTCCTGGAATATTTGGACTGACTATGCCTTGAATTTTGTTAAAGCTTATATTATTCAACATAATATCGATAGAAATGTTTTATTGGCTCAACTATTTGTCAAACTCGTTAGAAACGTGGGATGTGGAATACAGACACAAACCAATTTGTGAAAATATTAGATGACAGTAAAATTGATACCTTACAGCCTCACAAATATGTGGCCAAAAAGTATTCCTTCTCAATTTTTCCAAAGATTAATGGGTAGCTAAGCACTATAGGTAACAACCATCGTATGATTGATTCATCTCTCATTTAACAAACAGCAACTCAAATGCTCAATCCCAAGTCATCTGCTATTACTAACTGCTTTTCACGGCTTCTGCTTCAGCCATTCGCATAGGGTCACTCCCATTAGCTGTTTCATCATCCTTTTCACCCTCTCGTTCCTCAGCCATCTTTTTCCTATGCAACTCTTCGGCTGCTTCCATTGCTGCTTTTTGCTCTGCTTGAAGCTTCTGCATTTCCTCTTCCTGTTGCTGTCTTTCGAACCATGTGTCCGCATCAGCCCAAACTGGACAGAAGAGAACAAAAGAAATGTTAGCATATTTGAACGTCTAGCAGTTTCCATCATCCAGAAATACAACATCAACCAACTTCAGTATACATAGATTCACAAATTCACCAAAGAACCAATAAAATATATTCATCAAGCCAAAATAAACACGGATGATTTAACTACTAACAAAAGCACACTAAAAATGATCCACAACAGAGAATTTTTAGAGTACCAAGTCAAGTTATATTCTGAAAGTCAGCATACAATTTACAGCAAAATGTGCCAGTTCACTGTAAGCAACATTACATAAGGCGAACAAAACACTGCCTCGGATGAAAGATTTACCCATATCATTTCAAGCAAGTAACCTCATCTTCTTCATTCTAAAGGATTGCAGCATATTACCTCTATCTACATGGCATCAGACATAGAATCCATAAATACAGTCGAAAACAATATAAGCCTACTTAGGGTCTCAAACATCAACCTCGCTGTTCAAATTGATTCTACAAATGTGATATGGCAGAAAATATGCAGTTCCTAGCCTGACTAGTATGAGCATGTGAACATTTAAATCGACATTACGAGAATCCTAAGTAAACAAGCAATATAACTTTGCGAAAACCTTAAATATAAACCAAGTGTGGTCACTGGTAAATCTGATATACTGTTCAAAAACGAAATTATCAAAGACAGATCAATCATTTCAATGCAAACGGCTACTTAACCACTGGTGTCAATTCATCCAGTTTGGTATCTCCAAATAATTCAAAAAATGGACAGCTTCAATTGTTCAATGGCGGAGCTCGATCCTGTTGGGTTTACATTAATTAAGGCGTAGGCCAAGACAACAGATTGCAGGAAAGTGGTACTTCAATTAAATTCTTATAGTTAAAACAGCTCCAGAATAGGAACAATTGAAGGGTGGAACTGTACTAGGAAACCAGAAACTACCACAGGATAGAGAATGGGATAGCTTAGGAAACAATAGACATTAACTCCAAAATTGAACAACCCAAAATGCCAAAATGGATTCTCCAAACTTTGGAAGGGGCAGTGGTCAATATACTGATTCTATCTGGTATATACACATATTGAAGCACTCGGACGAAAAATGGTTTCCAAAGATTATTGATCAACCACACACACAGCCAACCGAACACAAAACCTGAGCCACCCTTAAACCCTAACCAAAACCCTCCAAAAAATTAAAACCCCATCCTCCATGGCAAGAGAATTGCTTGAAAACAATACCGAATTGATAAATAAACTCAAAATAAGTTAAATTGAAAGAAAGAAATAAAGTAAATAATTGGAAGAGAACGCTTACTTGGCTGGGCGGCCCAACCCTGTTCACCACCCTTAATCTTCTCAGGGAGGGCATAATTAACAGTCAAAACACGACCAAAGAGCTCAGCTCCGTCCATATTATCCATGGCGGCGGCGGCATCTTCCCTCTCGAGGAAAGTAACGAATCCAAAAGAACGGTGCTTTTGAGTGGCCTGATCCAATGGGGTCTTCACATCTTTGATGTCACCAAATGGGATGAAAGCCGCGTGCAGTATATTCTCGGTTACTTCCTCGGCTAATCCTCCCACGTACAGCGTGTTCTTCTGCACTGCCTGATTCATCATTCTCTTTCCACTAATTCCCTTTTCTTCTTCAGCTTTTAATGGAGTCCGATGAAGGATTTTCTGGGGCTATATTATTTGTTGAGTTGGCTCGAAATTTTATTTATATATTTACTTTTTGTTTTGTGGAAGAAGGGATTTTTAAAATTTTCCAAACTACAATCTGAATTGGAAAGTCGGTGAAAATTATTTAAAAAAAAAAAAAATTCTTTCAGAAGGGATAATCATATTTAAAATTAAAAGAAAATTAAATCAACCATACCTTTCAGCAATAAATTACAAGAATTGAGCTACACAATCCGATAATTGAATTATTGAGCTATAATTCGATGATTGATTATTACAGTCTGGATTGAGTAGTAAATTACAGGGATTGAGCTATAATCCGATGATTGAGTTGTTGCAAACTGCCATAACGATTTCTCAACCCAGCAAGGAAAATTATAGAATCACTTCCTCTAGTTTTATTTGTTTTAAATCGGGTCTAATCAATGAAACAGTACGGAAACTTCTAGAAGCATGGTTCAGATCAAGATGCACACCGATTTGAAGATTATTGGAACATTCAACCCAAAAAAGAAAGAAAAGACATTGGACATTGGAACAAGTTTAAGTAGGCCTGCTTAAGAGGTCCAAAAACTAGATTAGAGAGGGCTCATACAAATTCAGAATCTTGCACCAATCTTTCGTCGTGATCTTGGTAAATAAATATTGCTGCTGTTGTAAGTGCAGCTCGGATGAGTCGAAAAGCTCAACCCCGAAAAATGGGATTAATTATCTATAAAATTCTATAACTCAATCTGTTACAAAAAAAAAAAAAAAAAAAAAAACCCAAGACAAAAACTTTTTTTTGAGTTTGAAGGAGGATCCAATTTGTGTCACTTCTTCCGCCAGTACAAGAAGCCAACCACCATAGATACACCCAAAGCAGCTACTGGATAAATCCAGTATTGCTTTGTGAACTCTTCAATCTTCTTGGGAAGTTCAGAAGCTTGTTTCTTTGAAAATATTTTCATTCTGGGAATGGCTTGCGAAGATTGGTCAATCTCCCGATGCAGAATTTCTCCATGAGTTCCCTTGCGCTTTTGCTATGCCCAGCATCCTCAAACTCATCAGTGGCGTCTTTTCCTACAAGAATAACATTACAATCATACATCAAGAGCACGTTTCAAAAGCGGCAGGCATCACTTGTTATCACATTCTACCATTTCCTACAATCAAACGAAAGCTTTGAAAGAAGAAATGAAAAGAGCAGGTTCACAGTCCCATACCAGTTGCCGTCAATAAAACATCATCTCCGCCAGGATGTTCATCTAGATATGCCGAGACATCATAGACCTGGCAGCGAAAATAACAGCAAATTGACATCAGATCATAAAAGAAGACAGTCTCAAAAGAATATAAGCAAAGCTGTAATACATAATATCATAGCTACTTCTATCTTAATCCGGTTCAAATTGGAAATGAAAAAGTACAGTTTCTATCACAAGAAGAGCTGCATACATGAATATGAGGTGCTGCCAGCATTACATTTACTATGGATCTTAGGATATTAGGTTCTAAAGCTATTTAATCAACAACTAACCCAGTGTCTGGATTCAAGTAACAGCATAGCTAAACCAATTAGCAGTTGCAGAGTCCAAAATCAACTTAGGCTTGCACTCAGCTATCAGAGAATTCACTATGGAAAAGCCAACTGAAGAAAATACAAAAGTAGGAACTCAAAGTCCACATTTAAAAGCAATTAACAAACCACAAAAGTATACAGGCATTAGAGTATAGACTAAGCAACAGATCAAGCCTTCTCTACGCTGCTGTAGATCTTATCAGCAATCACTATATCAAGGGGATTAACAGCCTATGTGCAATACATATCCTCATTCGAAATAACTTTACAACGGAAAATTCATCTTCATAATGTGGATGAAAACTGCGGATGAGTTTTCAGACATATCATTCTCCGGTTACAAATTAAAAATGGGAGAACGGGATCTAGCGAGAACAAGAAGATAAATGAAATGCGTTTCCTAAATAACATAAACCAAAACTCCTAAACACTCAAAAAGCTGTTCATTCACATTACACTCCCTCCTTTAGGCAGATGACCCTTAAGGCGATGATGTTGAATTGCACGTACAATGACTCCTCTAAAAGTGATTAGCAAACTAGATTCTCAGAGTCCGAAGTTACCTTCACCAAAGATGATGATAACAAATAGAAACAGCCATTAAAGCAAATATTTGGCATCAATAAAATGGCATCCACGAAAAAAGAAAGAAAAAGTGTTCACGGTTCTCTGAGTCATATAATCAAGCAGAAGACGCTCCCCAGAAAAAGTGTAAATCGCAAACTATTCTACTAGATCAATAAACCAAATACGGAAAACCCAAAAACAATATAATAAACCACAAAAAAAAGAATTCCATACTACATAAAATTCACTGCGTTGATACTATGCATTAACAATTACGGAGAGTGTAAATACAAGAAAAAATTTACCTTGCCATCAATAACAACCCAGCAATCCTCCTTGGTATTGTGCAGAGCAGCTTCTTCCATGGTGTAAATCTCTGACAAAGTTGCCATCTTTATCTTCTTTTTCCCTCTTTTCTCCTGATGGGTTTAACCTGGGAGAGAAGAAGGGCTTTTGGCAGTTTGGCTTACCGTTGTTGTATTTTGACGCAGTTCAACAAATTCGTCAATCGTTTTCGTCGACAAGGGGTAACAAAAATCTTAAGAAATCGTGCCGCTTCTCCCAACGCTTTTAACCTGGGTGCGGAAGAAAGACAACTGTCTAAAATGTTCTCAAATCGTAACTCTAAGAAACGACTTTGACCATTAAGAAGAAAAAAAAAAAAAAAAAAAAAAGGAAAAAGAAAAGAAAGAAAAATTTTTTAAAACGTCTCCTCCTTCCTCCATTAATCGGACCTCCGGCATCCTTTCCCCTCCGGCTTCTCGGACGCACCGCCGCCTCCGGTCGAAATTGAGTCTACTCTCTAATGTTATGATTTCAAATGGCATCCAATACGAAGTCTTTCAATCCCAACAAGCATCTTAAAGAACAGTTACTCTTTCTTCTCATATCGTTGTTGAATTGAATTATGTATGGGGTTCGTTTTTGGTGTTGTTTTAAATGTATTACTTTTATGTGGGAACAGATTTGTGAGCAATTTAAATGGTTCTTCCAAGCTTGAGCTCTTCCTTGTCATGGTTATACTCATTGTAAGAATATATCGTTCCTCTCTTTTTTTTGGCCTTTTTTTGTTTGGATCATTCAAATTCATTCCTTTGAAATTTGATAATGTTTCAATCTCTTTGCACAATGTCGGTCCATCTTGATCTTTGTTGTGTTAATTTCAGGGTTCAGTACTCATACGACGTGCAATTGGCAGCAGGAATATATTTGGTACATTATACTACTCATTTTGTGTTATTATGACTTATTAAGGAATTCTTCATAACTGTGTCAACTGAATAATTTACTTGCTGACTCGTGTATAACTGTATATTTTGTTTTGGGAAAATCTCATCTTATCTGTCTGCGCTCTGTCTTGGAATGGTTTTGCCTTATTGGAATAATTTAGAGGTGCAACCTACCATCAGTGCAACCATTTTTTATATGTAAGGATCTTTTTTGTTTCCCAGGTTTCAGCGCCTCAGAAGGCTTCTCAAAGAAAAATGATGGTGAAATTGTCAGAAACAAGAGCTTATGGGCGTATATTTCTACAATGACTGTAGATTATCTCTTCATTCTTGTTCCATTTGTTTCTTTTCTAACAGTAAGTGACAAGATTCCCTTTTTGTTTTCATTGTCTTGTATATGGAACGAAGGAATGTTGTCTTGAATGCGGAACGATGGCATGTTAGCATGACAGCATTTATAATTGTTACTTCAACTTTAGAAAAAACTTTTATCTTATAATCTTACTCTTTTGGAAAATAGGCTTTCTTTTGTTGGTTTGCAAGGTTGCATGGTTCACATGAAGTTTGAGATTGTGAGACGTTTGTGGCACTGGTTTATTTGATCTATAAGGTTTAAATTTTAGATTTAGACTCCTGATCTTTGATAACTGCCTGTGATAGGTTTTGTCTGGTTGGATATATCTGAATGCTACCTTGGTGATATTCTTCCTGCTTGTCCTTTTCTCAGTTAGAAGGTGAGTTCATATTCCTCGAGCATCTTTTGTTGTGGCATCTACAGTTATATTACATACGAGCAGCAACTAAACATTTATCATTCATCTGTGAAAGTTTGCATTTGCATGAGTAGCAGTTGATTGGTTTCTGGGATTGTTATTTGTTATGAAAATGTATTAATCTTCAATGTAGAATTGGATCTTTATTTCTTCAGGAAGATGGTGTGATTTCTTTTAGGAGACATGTTACATCATACAGGGTACTTATGGTAGGCACCAACATGTTCCTTTGCTATGAGTTTTTTTCTTGATTTAATGATTTACAAAATTTTCGGCACTATTATAATACCTGCAGTCTTTCAGATGCTCGCCACATGTGTGTGTATTTTGGCTGTTGACTTCAAGATCTTTCCTAGAAGATACGCTAAAACTGAGACATATGGCTTTAGCTTGGTGAGATTCAATTCTCTAAAATGGCATCAGATATTTAGCTTGGTGAAACCTGCCTAATATGTTTGAAGATCCTATCTGATTAGTGTCCTTGCCTTCCTTTTCTGTGTTATATCAGATGGATCTCGGGGTGGGATCTTTTGTTTTAGCAAATTCCTTGGTTTCCCGACAGGCACGAGACAATTCCATCACGTGAGTGGTTCTGTTTCCTTCAGTTTATGGATGCTTCCCTCTTTGTTAGTGACATACATGGTTTACCCAGTAAGAGAATAAGCATTGAGATACTTTAGTTGTTAAAAAATGAGTCTTGTATTCAAAACATTATGAGAATTTGAATGCATAGGAGTCTTGTGGTTTTGATATTATTTGAGTCAGTTATTCTCCTGTTTCATCGCCATTGTTTGAATTGTAGTTGTAACCTAATCATATAGTAAAGGTCTATCCTACTTCCTGATCCTAACTTCAAACATGATCTAATTCTAATTGATCTTTCGCCAAAATGATGTCTTAACTCTGACAGAATCTCTTCTACCTAATATCCAAACCCTGTAGAGACCTTTGAAAATGTTGGGTTACTTCTACGACCGGCAAAAAAGCACTAGTCTGCAGTAATTAACATAGAACCTTTTTTTGCAGTAACTGTATTCTTTTTATTTGTCCCTGTGATTCTACTTTAGAAAAAATGAGAGCCTTCCACCTTGCACATATTCTGGAGTCCTTGAAACATATGTTTCTAGAAGAAAGTCACGAAATGCTTGACTCCTTGAAATGTATGTTTCTAGCAGAAAGTCTTGAAATGCCTTTGAAATTTTGTTTATGCTTGGAAATGACATTCGGTTGTGATATATAGGTTTTGGGAGTTGATTAAAATATATGGGTTTATTTATACATGTATATACATTATACTCTGGGATATACGAATGCCTCTGTAAGAGTTACTGCTCAGTGAGTACTGTAGTTTTTAATATGATGCTACATCTCACTCTGTATGTTGCTGAAAATTCTGTGTTTCAGGACATTGAGAAATGTTGCCTACTCCTGCAGTCCTCTAATTCTTCTTGGGTTTGCGAGACTTATTTTTACATCTGGTGTTGATTATCAGGTGGACTAATTTTTCCTGTACCTTTATGCACCATGGTAGATGTAAACTGTTAGCTTATCTGTGTGAAACATCAGATTAAAAATTGGATGCTTAACATATGGTCGGATGAGATATCCATTTTTTACTTTATTCTTCTCCTCTTATTTTACTGGTCGTCGTTGATATTTAAATGATGAATGAAGACCGTTCACTTCTTCCCGCAGGTTCATGTTGGAGAATATGGGGTGCACTGGAATTTCTTTTTCACACTTGCTGGTGTGGCAATTCTTACATCAATAATTAACGTCCCTTCAAGATACTGTGGTCTTTTGGGTTTCTCTGTTTTAGCAGGTAACCTTTCTTGTTTCTGTCTTCCATATCTTTCTATAGTGGTACTCAGGATGCGTTGTTATTGTTACCTGTTGTGGAATTATCTTGTCCATAGAATTATCATTACTCTTGTGCTGTTTCAGGATATCAATTCTGTTTGTCGCGGGGGCTGAATAAGTTTTTGCTCTCTGATGAAAGGGGAACAGACGTTATTACCCAAAACAAGGAAGGAATATTCAGTATGTTTGGTAAGCCACTGAAACAATTTTATATTTTGTCATCACTTTTCCCATGCCCCCAACTGCCTTTCCATTTTTGGGTGCTACGAAATTTGTTGGGGTGGGAATGGAATGTTCAACTTCTTTTTACTGTCCAATGGTGCACATTTTTGTTTTTCTTCTTTCTTTAAAATGCTTGTACAGAGAATATTTCTGTCTGTGTAGGTAATCTTTTGTTCCAAATTTAACATTGTGTGCAGATGTCTTTAAGAAAAATGTGATTGTTCTTATTTTTATTTATTACCTGACAGAATTTTGTCAGGTAACAGAAAATTATGGTTAAAGTAATTGGTTTGATTCTTTTTCAGGATATTGGGGCTTGTATCTTATTGGAGTTCAGTTGGGCAATTATTTTTTGTTTGGAAAACATTCAACTGTTGCATCTAGAAGCAGTAACTGGGCAAGGATCAGAGTCTGGATTCTTTGTCTTCTATTCTGGTATAGTTCATACAATCATCATACATTGTAGTAGAGTGATGATGATATGACTACGTTTCATGGTTCTGATTACTGGGAAGTTTCTGGCCCTCTTAATGTTGCAGGTCACTGACTTTATTTTTAGATCAGTATGTCGAGAGGGTCTCCCGCAGAATGGTAAGGATCTAGTCGGCTACAAAAATATTAGATTTCATATATTGGTAGTGATGCACATCTGTTACCCTTTGGAGAACCTTTTTTATAACCGTTGACTTTAAAAATGTTCTGCAGTGCAATCTGGCCTATGTTGCTTTGGTTTTGGCTATAAATTTACAGGTAAAACTTGATCTTGGTAGAAATTTCTACGATGAAATCTGTTTCAACGCATGGATGGCATTTGATATTAGTCTTCACCTATTTCAGGTCTTAGCCATGTTGACACTATCAGACTTAATACCAGGAAGTAGAATATCCTTGTTGGAAGAAGCGTTTAATCAGAATCTTCTGGCATCCTTTCTTCTGGTACGGAAGGTTATATGTTCTTTTATTTCTTTTTTTCCCCGAAGAAGCTTTCGCTCTCTGTCCATGCAATATCTGGAATGAGTCGCACTCAAACTCTTGTATGTTTGCAGGCAAATGTGTTGACAGGGCTAGTCAATTTGTCCGTCAACACTCTCTTTGTTTCCTCGACCACTGCCCTGGCTATTCTGCTCGCTTATGCCTTTATTTTATGTGCATCTGTTGGATGTGCATACTTCTACGGCTTGAAATTGAAATTTTGGTAGAGAATTTATTTTTTCAGGTATAACCCAGAATGAATTGTTATCTCTGTAAGTAGTGAGACTTTGATGTGATTGAAGTAATGAACTTTAGATTTTAGTTTTAGAAACTTGTGGTGATACAGCTTGTGTGTAATTCCAAACTGAGGGGGAAGAGACACTATGATTATGCAGAGGATTCATCATTCAATTGTATGTATTCTGTCGGTTTCAGAAAAATAGTATCGTAATCTTTATGTGTAGGCGACAAATGACTCTCATCATGACGAAGGAAGTAGATTTATTGAAATCGTCATTGTTAACCCACGAATTAAATTATGAGCTAATTCGTTTTTTTAGACCAAATGATCAAATATCGTTATGGTATAGTTTAGCATATAATAGGATGCGATATAATAGCTTAAGTATTCTTCCTAATTAATACAGATACCATTCTTTAAAAAAAAAAAAATGTTATGGTATAGTTTCTAGCTTCACTTATCAAAGAAATTAAAAACATCACACTCGTAAAAAGGTCTGCAACCTTTCGTCTCTTAAAAGCCGGTTCCAACTTCCGTTCTAAGGTTTTGCTGGATATGAATTCGTCCACCAATCTATCCGTTGAAGAAATCACACGAGGTATATATTTTTCGCTTTTCAAACTCCAAATATTCTCTTTAATTTTCATCAATAGCTTAGGCGTTGTCGGCGCGATTTGTAAAGTGTTTTGATCGGCTCCACAGGCGTATCGACTCTTCATCTCGGCAGCGAAAGCTCCGGTGTTGCAATCAATGGATCGCCGGTGACTGGGAACGAATCAGCGGGGAAGCAAAACTCTTGTCCAGCATCGTTGAATTTCCCAGCCGGCAACACTGGTCCCTCCGGGATGCCGTTGACCGATGATTACATCATGGCTGTATTGAGTGACGACGTCATGGCTGTATTGAATGGGAACACGGTCCTACCTCCCAAATCTTTTTAATTACCCTGCATTAGCGTAGTCGAACTTTCCAATCCTTAATAATTAGTACTCCCTCGTGTCCTTATTATAAGGCATTTTGATAATATATTATACATTTTTAATGGACAAAAATAATTTTAAAAATATTTCATAATAATCAAAAAAACGTAACGAATGTGAAAATATAGTTTTAAGGTTTTTTTGTCAATTAAAAATATGTATTATGTGAAATTTAAAAAAAAAAAAAGAAAGTCAAAATGCCTGATAATAAGGACGGGATGGAGTATATTATTGTATGTTTTTTACTGCGTTGATTTTCATTATTTGATGATGCGAATAATCAACTGAATAATGATTTGCTTTGCCATTGTTGCTTTCACTCGGCATTGATCAAGTCTATGGTAATGGTACTAGTACTTGTTTTTGGTTTGATTTTTTGTTATTAACAGGGCAAATTTAAATCCGTTGCAAAATTTACTTACGATTGGAGTGTTAATTTGATCTCTCGATAACAGCACCCCAAATGCTGTACCTCGAATTTTAAGTCCATCTCAGACGACGAGCACGCGGCTGCAAAGTCGTCGCCGTTTTTAATGGACAAGCAAATGTGAAGGTTGAATTTTTATACTACAACATTTTTCTCTCAATCTCAACTTTGAGTTGAGATCAAACTAGCAAGTTGGAGTTTGGAGCGGTATTAAGTGAGAGTTTGGAGTTTAGACTTTAGACCACTCCACCCAAGTTGGAAAATAAAGAAAATGTAGTCAACACTTGATCACAAGTCTTTGCTTCACAAATTGCACAACCAAAGTCTTTTTTTTCTCCTATTGAAAATTGAGAACCGATAACTCCTTCCATCCCGAAATTATTGTCTAATTTGAATTTTTCATTACTAATATTGTAATGAAAATGAAAATATATAAACTAGACAATCATTTTGGAACCAAGTGAGTATGAACTAAGAAACCGGTAAGGGTAATTATGCTCATTGAGTTTTACTCTAATTACTCGCGCAAAACATAAATTTTTTTTTTTTAAAAAAAAGAAATAAATCGGGAAAAGGGGGGTGCAGAAAAAAGGGAAAATCAGGCGGTGGAAGCACATTGTGGCATGTGATAACCAGGCAATAATTTGGGATGAATGTGACAAGTGTTTTATCTGTATTGCATTTGCATGCAGACCGGATCATTGTGGGAATTAAGTAAAAGGCTTTGGACTTATTCCTTCGTCCCCCGTTAATAGTATTATTTTTTAATTTAAAAAAATAAATCGTTGAATTTGGAGTGTAAAGTATTAAATTCCCGATTTTTTATTTTTTATTTTTATAAAAAAGTTATTACTATTACTTGTACCAATGATTAGAACTTAGCAGTGTGTATATATATATATATATATATATATATATATATATATATATAGGGGATGGAATTTGCTGTCAAACCACGTTGTTTGTATTCCTTCATCGTGTTTTGCTGTCATCCAACATGTTCACGACTTAGTGGTACTTGTGTTCTATTTATTTTCTTCTATTACTCCCAATTATTTTTATTAATCTTCCCCTTTTGTAAATTACTCCACAATAGCATATTACATATACAATCAAGGGGTCAGTCAACTCATGTTTACATCACTTTTGTACAAGTTGTCGGAGATTTACAGTATATTGTTGATGATGAAACTGGCGTGCCCCGAAATCGTCCTCCCCTAGTATTTTATAAGTTTTGGTGGAGGGATATTTTTTTATTTAAAAAAAAAAAGAAAAAGAAAAACAAAGTTGTTGTTGCTGAGTTTGTATAAAACTCACAAATTGTTTAGGCAACTATCCATTAATCTTATTTTTTGAAAAACTCCATTAATCTGATTACGTAATACTTTCTCTGTTCCAAAATTAGTGTCCAGTTTTGATTTTTAACTTTAGTTTAATTTGTACTAAAATTGAAAATCCAATTTGGACAATAATTTCGAAACGGAGGGAATATCAAACTTGTTCATACGCTTCAAAGAGCTTTCATGCTTTTCAAATGAAATGAACTTAAGCTGAGGTTCGATCAGGAAGGAATAAGCAACTTATTGGAAGACTTTAAAAAAATTTAAATGTCAATTCTATTTGGTTAAAAACAACTAACATTAATTTGTCTTGAGACCAGCGTGGAAGCTTTTTATATTACGTCGTCTGCACTGTTAAAATAGTGAATTGAAGGCTGCTAAATTTCATTGACTTATGGTCACCCATCTTAATCCAATACCATCCATGCCTAGTGGTCGATTTGTATCTAGGTTAAGACCATATTATAGTGTTATGCACTTGTCTTAAAATTACAGAATAATTATTTTAAAACAGAAAAAATACGTGATAATTGGGCGTGGTTAAGTTGCTCTTGTATTGAAATGACATAGTAGTTGGTTGAAAAAAAAAAAAAAAAAAGACATAGTAAGGGAAATAATGAATAAGCAATCTGTGTTTTAGGGGGCGAAAAATTTTGATTAATTTTGTACTACTAAATTACAATGAGAAAGAGAATATTCCAAGTACCATGAATAACTATGCTGCCGATGGCAGCCGGACCAATAAAAGATAGCCAATAAATATATGAGATTTTCTATTTTTCCCGTTAAGCTATACTCAGATTTTGTCAGAGAAAAATTAAACTTGTTCAATGAACAAGGAACATGAATAGACTTAATACTAGTAGTATAATTAAGTCAACAAAAATTTAGTTGTAAATGTTAAACTGAAACAAACAATCTTAATAAAAGGAACATGAATGGCATTTAACAGTAAGAATTATTCAAGATTGAATTCACTTGACCGTCATTAATCTGTTTCTCTATTTTTGCTGATATTTGAATATTTTTCCTATATACCATTACCTACCACTCAAAATACATTCACCATTGAGCTACATATTTAGAGAACAGTCAAAAAAAAAAAAAAACTGACATTATTATGATTAAATACTTCTCTTTACTTGTGTAATTAAATAAATAAAAATATAATTTTTTTTGAAATATTTGATAAATCGAACTTCTTATATTGAGACAAAAAGAAGTACAAAATGAGAACTCCCTTTAATTTTTTTCTCTCCGTGTGAATGATATAAATCACTGACTTTTCTTTTTTGGAAAATAGAAACGGGCCAGATGGGAACTTTGTTCATGTCGTTATATTGGAAACAAATGTGGACAGATGTTAATAACAAATCAAACACCCAAAATTAAAAATACTCCCTCCGTCCCATAATTATTGTCCACTTTACTCAAAAAAATTTTGTCCCAAAATTATTGTCCAATTTGACTTTTTATGGATCAAGTTACACATTTGTCCTTAGTAAAAAACATTATCCATAAAATTTTAGTGGTTAAATAATTACTTATGTAAGGATATATCCGGTTGTTTAAGGTAAAATATAGTTAAATTTGACCAAAAATAAAATCTTTTATTTTAGTAAAACTGGACAATAATTATAGGACAGAGGGAATACTTATTTGGAAAAAAATAAAAGACATTTAATTTTCACTATTTACTACCCCCATTGACTAGCAGATTCTGCCTATTTCTTTATTGACTATATTTCCGCGAAAACACCTAAAATTGAGGAGAGAAATTTGGTCTATAAATTCACTCAAAACTCTCATTCTCCTCCTCCTCTTCAACTCACAACTCCTCCTTCTTCTCCTTCTTCTTATTCCCTGCTTTTGAGTTCTGATCTCAAATCCTCTCTCCTCTGTTAACAATGGCAGGAGTAGCCCCAACCCCATTGCTGAAAGATGAGCTTGACATCGTTATCCCAACCATTAGAAACCTTGATTTCTTGGAGATGTGGAGGCCATTCTTCCAGCCTTACCATCTGATTATTGTTCAAGATGGTGATCCTTCCAAGACCATTAAGGTCCCTGAAGGGTTTGATTATGAGCTGTATAACAGGAACGATATCAACAGAATTCTGGGTCCTAAGGCTTCTTGCATCTCCTTCAAGGACTCTGCTTGCCGGTGCTTTGGCTATATGGTGTCTAAGAAGAAGTACGTCTTCACCATTGATGACGATTGCTTTGTAAGTGTTTTATATTCTTTTTTTTTTTTTTTGAACGTTTACGCCTTTTTTTTTTTTTGGTTTTCTATTTCAGACTATTTTTAATTTGGCTTTGAATCAGAGTGCCTTTGAATTTGTGAAAAAATTGGATCTTGATGTGTTTGGGGGCTTTGTTTCTGAAAATCCCTTTTGGTTGTTGTGGTTTTGTTTGAGAGATTTGGATTTTTATTTTCTGGGTTTGAATTCCGCTGATTTGTTGTCACTAGTCGTCGATTGCCCTTGAACAAGATTGAATTTTGGAACTTGATTTGATAATCTTTTCTCGATCATTGTATACTTTTTTGATCTGCTGTGAAATCAGTGTCGGTTTATTAGAGATTAACAGAATGGTCTTGATGTCCATACCTAGACCGTTCCTAGACATTGAATTTGCAACTTGGACAGTCCTCTGTACATTCTGTATTCTGTTATGTATTCACTGACTCTAGAAATAATGTGGTTTGCTAAAACGAAAAAGATTGAATATTTGTCATTAGATCTGGTTGAGGTTTTTAAATTCTTATTTTTGTTTGTACGCAGATCCTTAAAGAAAAGTATCATTACCTGATAATAAATTTGAACTGCCTTTTTAGACTGCACAATGAAATAATTAGTCGCCGGATCTATATTCCATGGTATCACACTGTGGTCCCATGGTGCAATGATGAAACTCCCTTGCATTTGGCTTTTTTAATGTAACTTTCCCTAGTGACTTATCACAAACAGAACAGCTTACCAAGCCAAATTGCTTAATGACTTTTGAATTTTAGTGTTGGCTGTTTAATTTTGTTAATCTGCAAACTTACTGCATCAAGAACTGTTTAAAGTCATTGGTATAGTTTGATTGTTATTAGATACATGTTTTGGTAATCCAAATCTATGCTTTTTTTCTCCTTTTTTCTTATAGCTCTATGTTTGTCTTGACCCCCTTTGATGAAATGTGCAGGTTGCTAAAGACCCATCCGGCAAAGAGATCAATGCCCTTAAGCAGCACATTGAAAACCTTTTGAGTCCTTCTACTCCCTATTTCTTCAATACTCTCTATGATCCTTACAGAGAGGGTGCAGACTTCGTCCGTGGCTACCCGTTCAGTCTCCGTGAGGGAGCTCCAACTGCTGTTTCTCATGGCCTCTGGCTTAACATCCCTGATTATGATGCCCCCACCCAGCTTGTTAAGCCACGTGAAAGAAATACTAGGCATGATTCTCACTATTGACGGTCCTTAAAAGTCTATACTAAATGTTGTATGTGATTATGTTTCCTAATTCATGAGTTCTGCATTTCAGGTATGTTGATGCAGTCATGACAATTCCGAAGGGTACTCTATTTCCCATGTGCGGTATGAATTTGGCATTCGACCGTGAGCTCATTGGACCAGCAATGTACTTTGGGCTCATGGGTGATGGCCAACCTATTGGACGCTACGACGATATGTGGGCTGGATGGTGTACCAAGGTACCAATTGTCTTGCCTTCTGGCAAATATAATTGATAGCTACTTTTTCTCTTGTATGCCATCCAAGCTTGATTTATAAGATGGATTGTAAGATAGCACGTTTAGTTCATAACTCTAGATAATAGCCCGTGCAAGATCGGACGCCTTCGGTGTTCTTTACAAATTAGGGCATGAGCTGACATCAAGTAATCCAATTTGCAGGTTATTTGTGACCATTTGGGCTTAGGCATCAAGACTGGTCTGCCATACATCTGGCACAGCAAGGCAAGCAACCCTTTTGTGAACTTGAAGAAAGAGTACAAGGGTATCTACTGGCAGGAAGAGATCATCCCATTCTTCCAACAAGTTGTGCTGCCAAAGGAATGTACAACCGTGCAGCAATGCTACCTCGAACTTTCCAAGCAGGTAAAGGCGAAACTTTCAGGTGTTGATCCTTATTTCACCAAGTTGGCAGATGCCATGGTGACCTGGATTGAAGCCTGGGATGAGCTCAACCCGTCTGGAGCTGCTGCTGCTGCTGCTCCAGCTAAGCCCAACAATGGCAAAGCTTAAATCAGTGACTCACTTTGGTTCCATTGACCAGATGAGTTGGACAGCATTTTAGTTCCCTTTTTCTTCTTCCTTTTAAAAGTAGTTGGATTTTGACATTGTTGAGATTGCTACTTTGACGCGGCATTGGTAGACTTTGTAGTTGTCGCTTTGTTTAATTTTCTATAGTTACATACTTAGATGATGTGACATTCCTATCTATTGTTATTTTATTTATTTAATAGAATTTGAAGTTTCAGAGCCAATTATTTCACGTCTTATTCAACCAATTTTCTTGCCAAATGGTCATGGTTTTCATTTTTCCCTATCAGTTCATAATGATTTGCATATTCAATCGCGTTCACAATTGTAGACAAAATGTCAAAAAGTTGTATCTTTCAAATGAGAGGATAGTTCGAATATAATGCGTTTTAATTTGGGTGATTTTGATGATTTTGTTCTTTTATTACAATTATAACTATAACTATAATATTCCCGTGTCTTATTTACTGCTACATTTTATAATTTTTTTATTTCATCTTTTTCATTGTCGTTATCATTAATCTTAATCCAACTGCTTTATTTATCTTGTTATTGAAACTTGATAAAAATCCATTTCTTCTTTTTTCTTTTTTCCTTTTTGCCCTTTTCTTTCTGTTTGATGTAAAATCCATCGTTCCTTGATATACCAGACAGGTGGTTTTCGAAGAGATCTATTCGGGAAGTAAACTGCAAACAAGATTGTGTTGATCAGAAAAAGGCTTAAAAGAAACACATGATAAAGATAGCTAAAAGCATCTGTGGGTGATAGCTACAGCTTTTAACACATGTTAATGCTAGTGTAAATGAATCACTTTTTTCTTTTTTTTTTTTTTAAATGAATCATATTTCTTTTCAAACAAAAAAAAAAATCTCATTTAATAAGGAGAAGTCAACAAAGGAGAAGTAGATTGGGATTAACCACTACCAGTTTGTGACTCCAACTCTTATTTAATATTATCATTTTGAGTCAGAAAAAATAGCATATTAAATTACACAAGTGTGGATATCACACCGAGTTAATTTCAAATCATTTCCTTTTCCTATAAATAATTTGTACGAGTACGACTGTGCAAAATTACATATTCGCAAATTTAGCTGGAAAGCTCTTAAGTCGTCTTGTATTTTACATTTGCACTCAAAGCTTCTGAAGAAGCCCTTCTAGGGTTAATGTAAACTAGCAAGTGACCTCCGTTGCTCGCTATAGCCAACCCTGAGTTTGAACTATCGCTGGCAATGCATGAGACGCCGGATCCTGGTAGAAGAAAACAGGATGATTACATGGGTTAGGAATGAATTAAAAAGGTGAACAAAAACTAAGTTTGAAGATTTGGTCCATAAAAGCATGAAATACCTTTTAAATGATGGAGATCGCCAAGTTTCATTCCCGTAGCTAACTCCCACATGTAAACTAGCCCATCGGATCTTCCAATAACTCCATGACCAGCTGATGCACCCACGGCAGCAGCACTGAATAAAACAATACAACGATGATTTTAAACCTTGAAAACGACGAACCAAAACTTTGATGCTCCATTATCAGATTGCTTTTGCTGAGGATCTAATGATATACTATGTACTAACTGATGTTTCTGTATTGGGTTTATATGTTCTTCAGTACTTAACATTCTACCAGCAGAAGTATTAATTTCAAATTCATCGCAGGGAAAAGGATGAGGATCTTAGACCCACGAAATTACCTGATGTCCAAAGGTCTTCCCATAACCACCATGCCTTCAACTAACAGAGCAAGCCTCCAACATCCAACTTCATTCATCTGTGCCCCCCATGATTCGAAGGGATCATCAAACTCAGTATTTGGGACAGTTGAAATTAGAAGCCAGACAGCCCCATCCTCATTATCTACTGGGTGTGTAAGGTGGTTTACATTGCTTCCTGAAAGCCGAACTTTTGTAGCACCCAAGACATCAGTCAAAAGCTCATCCTGGGTATATTCAGTAGGGAAACTCCCTTTTTTTGGCCAGTCAAACAAACAAACTGGAACACATTTACTGATTGGCATGCTTGGAGCAGAGAATCTTGACACAAGAATACGTTTCTCAATATTCCTAAGCACAGAAAGAGAAAACCTAATTATTAGATTATAATCAAGCTTAGGTCCTGAACGTAGACATCTATGTGTAGTGTTATGTTGGCAACACAACTCTTACTCTGGCTTTGTTTCATCATATGGATATGCCAATCACAAAGTTTATTACCAAGTCCAGCTTATAAATGGTACAAAGCATTAAAAATCCGACATCTTTTTTTTTTTTTTTCCTTTTACGTACATTATTGTTACCCTAAAAATTTGTTTGCTATAAATGTCATCCAAGAAACCTGATGAAGTAAAAACATAGAACCTGATAACATTTATAATGATGTGAGACTAAATCACATAAATACTAAAGATGATAGGCATTTAGATAACATTTATTGGGACACGTTTAACAGAAAAGTTGCCATACCATAAGCTAAATTCGCCGAATCCATTGTGACCAATTATCAGGACAGGAGACTGGGGAATCTTCTTCAGCTCCACTAGGTGAGAAGGCGAATTTTCTGGTAAAGGTAGATAGCATCCTTCTATGTGCGCACTGCATTGATAGGTTTCCATAAAAGAAATAAATGTTAATCAAAAGTGGACTGCAACTTTAAAAATGAAAACTACAAGGATACTGAATACAACTTCTGAAGCCAAAATCTCTGAGGAAATTGTATATTTGTCATCATTACGTGATCCATGCTGATCAATGTCTATCAATGAAAATTTGTTTTCAATTCGAACTATATAGAGCTGTTGCAGTTACTGAATGAGAACAATATTGCAATGGGTGAAACAGACATGACTAGAGTTCATGCATTCACCCATGCGCATATTGATTTAAGTTTAATATATACAGGTCAAAAGCCAAAAGCACTCAATTTTAGTCTTGAAGCTTTATCCCAAGTTAAGGAACAAGGAACATCCAGGAAAAAATAAAAATAAAAATGTTGAAAAGCATTCACCTCCATCTTGAATTCATCATCCACAGACACAGCTTCCCACTATCTTCAGTAGCAACGAGATAATTAGGCTCACAAACCAAAATATAACGTACAGTTTGAGCAGTTTTGAGTTTGCTGACAACTGAAATATAGCCAACTTTAACATGCACAATTTTTATTGCATTCTTCTCAACGTGATCTGAACTACATGCTGGGCAAAGACAATTTGTACTACCCTCCCTGGAAACACACAGGAAATCAGCACAATCAAAGTATTAAACGTATGGAATAATCATGCGGAAGAAATAAAACATAAAAAGAAAAAGCAACCTGCAGCAAGGAACTTTTATACTATTAAGTAAAACAAGAGATTGTCCATCCGGAGAAAATTGTATGGCCGAACTGTCCGCTGCAATCTGTTCAGAAAAAAGGTATCATTTCAAGTAAGCAGAGCAACTATAAAAATTACTGCAGTGAATAAGGTGACATTTATATCCCACCTTGTTTCCAAAAGCATCTTCAGACATTGGAATGTTAACTGATGCATGACCAACAAAGACAGGGCTTCCACTCTTTTCTCCAGTAACTGGAGTGCGGTAGACAAAAAGAGTTTTGTCCTCTTGCGACATAGAGCCAGATACAACACAGATATAGATGTCATTTCTTACCAACCTCAAAAGAACAGAAGAGATTGGCATGGGGTGGACATAGCATACAACAAGCTTGAGAAGATCTGGAAGCAAACTTTCATGCTTCAGATTTCGATTACTGTCCGCAGTTGATTTGACTTCCCCTTCCTTTTTCTCATGTATGTTATCAAAGCAGTTTGATTTTTGATTCAGAGAATCGGATTCAGGCACGACAAGATCAAGATGATCATGGTTACCATCTTCAGGTTCCTTTCCAGAACATAAAGAATTCTTGCTAGAGTTAGTGAACTTATTCTCTTCATTGCAAAAGGTGGAACCAAAAGAAGGTTTGGGCACTAAATTGTAACCCCCTTGAGGTCCTTTCAACAAACTACGATCTGTTGAGCAAGAGATATTTGACTTGTCTACTTCCACATCAACCGTGTCACTTAGACATGTTTCAGGAAAAACAAAATTTTGTTCATCTGCTGCTGCATCAGGTAGGTGTGGCTTACTATTTACATGACTCCCATCGTCATAATCATCAAAGCTATCTGGGACAACTGATTTGATCTGACTACAGCTATCACGATTCATATGAGAAATCTGTGTATTCTTGTTCTGGTCCCAAACAGGATCTTTTTCAAATGCTTTGGCTGCTCATGTGACACAAATACCCACAAGGAAGAAAGAAAATTTAGTTAGTAAAATACAACTTTTGCACATGGCTACCGGACCTTAAGGGATATCAAAAGATAAGGTTGCAACAATGATACTGAAAAACTGTAAGATAAAGAGGTTATAAAGTACCAGGAGATGGAACTGTCCCAATCTTCATGTTGATGGTGGTTGAGGGGATAGTCACTTCTGAAGCCTTTACATTTTCCTTTTTCTTTTTCCTTCTTGAGAAGGTCTTTAGCAAAGGAATGGCTCGAGGAAGTAGAACTGTCATCATAGATTTTGTTATTTGTTCACCAACTGATAATTCACTCTCATCAAACCCTTGTGAGATAGATGTTCCAATTTCATTTTCTTGTGGAGACTCAGACTCCGTTTCGAAAACAGTGGCACCAACCTCTTTCAGTTTAATTGAGTCTTCAGGTATAACTGATAGTAAAAAGAATGACAAACGTAATCATGATCATTTCCTAAATAAATGAAAGGAAATATTTACTGATGAGCCAAGACATCAAACAGTTCTGCATTGTACTGTGAGTTGAAAAGTTTTGGAAAAACATGATACCTGGAGAGTCATCCAAAGTATCTCGAACGCAAAGTTCACTAAAAGAAACTGTTTTAAGACATGTTCTCTTTTCGTTTTCTTCTTCAGTTACCAAACCATTTGATTGGCATCCTGCTGAAACTGTTGGCTGGTCAAGCTGTTAGAAAATAGGAAAACATACGGCTAAGCTGACTAAGAATCAAATAAGATGGTATAAGACAAAGTAAGATGCTGTCAACCAACTTACCATATCTTGCTTCTTAAGCGAGTAATTGCCTTCCTCAATTCTTGTGGATTTACCACAACTAAGAGGAGATTTTTCTTCTGGAAAACAATCATCATTTTTAAGGTGATCTGGTGCATAGAAAGATTTTGATTGTAAACCATCTCTATCTGAAACTTTACGTTCTTGTTCGTCAATCATAGTTTCCGATTTGGCTGGCTTCACGACATCCCTTTCAGAACTGGTAAGCTCGTTATCTTTGTTCTGTGCAGGAAAGAATGTGGAACATTTGTCATTATCTTTCGCTTGACACCTTTTCTTACAACTTGAAGCATCAGTATCAATTTCTCCATTTAGAAGTGAATTTCTTTTGAGATCTTTCATGCCCACTGATGTTGAATTGGTGACAATCTGTTTCCGACTTCTCCTTCCTCTAACTTGGGGTATTTCCGTGGGTTTGATCGAGTCCTTTGCATGAGAGGAATCCTTGCAAACGTCATACTGAAGCATACTGTTTGCTGTATTAGCACCCACATTTGCCACCAACTCCCTGAGTAACCTTTGCACAAAAGCATTTTTGAACCCGAAAAACTGAAAGGCATTACCAAAAAAAAGGTGCCAAAAGAGAAATGAGCTCGGAGCTTAGATTGCTGGGATAGCTATATCAGTTTAAACTTAGAATTTTGGTTACCTCCATCCCATCTATTTTGCATGAGAATCTCTTACCATGCAGGAACTTTATCTGGGAGCAGCTTTTCTTCTGAAAGCTCTCCCATGCAATATCTGGAGTGTGACCAGAACATGAGAGCCCATCAGTAGAACTTATCTGCAAAAGTATGGCAATCGCGTTGTAAACTCAACAGAATGGATAACATATCCATTTCTAAAGCAGCTGAATAGCAGAAATCTACGCACCGTAAAGAGAGGCCCTTTTGGACCTTCAAAAATTTCAATTCTGTATGTAATCCCATTTTGTGTGCGAACTGCATTGAAGTCAACAGGATAAGGATATCGGTCTTTACCCTGTTAAGATAGACAAGTTATGAAGTGAATCTGAAGACTGAATCCTCAAGCTGCACCATGATTATCGCTTATGCAAGTTGAAGCTCCAATTAAGAAATGATTCATCCATCTCAATTATTCTTTTTCTTAAACAAATTTTGTTTCCTGAAAACTCTCGCGTCAAAGAAGACATTTGATGTTAAGTTAAACCTTTTGAATTAAAAAATCATTCATTCATCTACATTTTCTTTTCCTTGTAATTTTTTTTTCCACTTCATCTCTTGCATCAATGAAGTCATTTGATGTCAAGTGAAATCTCCCATACTCTCATTTCCTTCTAGTTGCTTGGGTAGCTTTAAAGTTCTTCTTAGTAAGCAAGAGTCACTCATCCTGACTAGCAAAATGGAATTCATAGCCTGAAATGCACAAACTAAATCTTTCAAACCAGTCCTACATTAATTCCCAAACATTCCATTTCGCTAAAACATTGAACCTTAGAAGGTGAAGAACATAACAAGAAACAGGCAACACTTACCGCTGGATAAAGTTCAAGGATGCAAAAATTCAGCTACCATCAGATTATGATTCATACTTCAATACATACATACATATATATATATATATGAAATAAACAATCTCCATCATCCAAATTCCATATGGATTTTGAAATTTCTATAATCTTAGCTCTTTGTCAATAACATAATAATCTCCGGCACACCCTTCAGCTTTTCCTCTTTACCGTCAATTCTAATTAAAAGTACAAAAAACATTTCCCGAATTTTCAAAGGCAATTTATGAAAATCGGAGAATCTTTCAAACTCATACTCATCCCCATTCTCACAAAAACCATCAGCTAACATTAAAAAAAAAAAAAAAAGGAATTAAATCGTAATCTCCAAGATAATTCGACCACGGAAAACAGAAATTCCAATATCAATTGAACAGTACAAGTTGAGAATAAAATTAATTTGCGAAAATAGGTATACAGAGGGAAAAAAAATAGATGGAAATTAGAAACGAACCCTAGAAGAGCTCCAGTACTTCTTTTCCCAAGGACCGGAGTAAAGCTTCCCGATGCATATGATCTCCAGACCATCCGACTGCTCCTTCGCATTCGGCATCGGTAGAGTACTACACTGCTCCGGCGTTCCGGTAGAATGTGGTCGTGTGCGAGAAAAGGAAAAATGAGAGGCCAAATTGCAGATGGCGGGAATGATGGGAATATTTCACTCTCTTTATGTGTATCTTTGTAATTTCAGCCGGCGCTAAATTTTGAAAAGAATTTGGGAGAAAAGGCATGGAAAAAAGAAAAGATTACGCCGTTGCCGGGGATCGAACCCGGGTCGTCCGCGTGACAGGCGGAAATACTTACCACTATACTACAACGACATCTTGCGTGACAGGCGGAAATACTTACCACTATACTACAACGACATCTTGCTGCCTTGCTTTCGTAATAAACATTTGCATCGTTGACTTAAAAATTGAGCGAAAAAAATTGTTACGCCGTTGCCGGGGATCGAACCCGGGTCGTCCGCGTGACAGGCGGAAATACTTACCACTATACTACAACGACTCTTTGTTGAGTAGGTAATCGCTTTTAGAATTATGTTTTTTAACAAAGAAAAAAGGGATTATACACCATTGCGAAATTAGTTGAGCTAAAATCTAAATGTTTGGTCTGAAGTGATGAGATCGACATATTGCGATCCCTAGTAATAGAAATTCTTCAAGTCAATGTTTTCATTTATTTTGGTTGTTTGATTTTGGAGATTAAGTACCTATAAAAAAGGATGAAGATTAGATGATCACCATACAAATTAAAAGATCTAGTTGAAGGGCAAATAATTACATCTAAACTGATAAGTTGAAAGAATTTCTGCTTCCGTTCTAAAAAAAAAAAAAAAAATGAGTCCTACTGATTGTGGAACCAAAAAAAAAAAAAAACAGGTTTATTCATAACTTATTTACTAAAAGAACTGAGGAAAAAGTAATGTACCCCCCCAAAAAAAAAATTGAATAAAAAATATTGTTGAGTATCTGCCTTACAAAATTAGTAGAAACCTTATTTTTTTACGGGTTAGGACTTAGGAGTCGTGGTTGATCTGTGTTCATGCTTTTGAAAGGTTCGAACTCTTTTCTTCTTTTTTTTTTTTTGTGTAATCCCCCTTAAGAAATGGGAAAAATGAAAAGATTAAAGATAAACTATCAATTCGGCATTGAATGATCAAAAGCGTTGCATCGATGGATCTAGGTTTTCAAAGGGTAGGGAGGAAGATGTGTCCAATCAAAGCTTCCAGAAATACATATGAAAGATGGGGGGAACATAGATCAAATGATTGTGTCCAAATCCATATATCATCAAAGTCATTCACACTGCTGTAAAACCAACAGAAAAAAAAAAAAACGGTACATCTATGCATGCATGCAATATTGCCACACGGATTATTGCTCACTGGGCATTTGGCAAATTTCGAAGAGGCAGAGGCAGAGATATGGGAATCTCGTGGCCATTGGTACAATTTAATTCATTGTAGGCTCCATTCTTTCTTCAGATGTGATGATCATGAATTCTACTACTACTTATGAAAGACTTAATTACAATTTCCATTACTCCAAGTTTTTAACAGAGATTGGCTAGGTTAATCAATTGAATTGTAGATTGTACATAAGCCATGTCTGAATTTACTGTCTATTTTTGATATTCAAACTCTGTTTGCGAAACATTTTAATCATTTTTGTTACACAAACACCCTATACATATCTTGTTCTTAATAGCATCCCACACCACTATGTCCTTTCTAAAATAATATTCTCTCTATTTTATTTAATTAATAGAAAAAACGTAAAAAATTTGAGACAGAATATCTAAAAATTTCGATTACCTAAGTAAAAAAAACAAGTGAAACAAACAGGTTAGGCATCTGGATTGTGAAAAAAAAAAAAAAAAAAAGCTCTAGGAAAAGTCGTTTATACCAACAAAGGAAGCTGTGGAAATCAAGTGGGAAAATTGATAGTTTCCATGTTTGGCAATCTAAAAAGAATAGTCCCATCACGAACTAAAGACACAAAACAAAAACAAACCCTACCTTCCCTCCCACCTTAAATTTCACTAGCTGACTATGACTTGTGATTTCAGCTCTTTGTCTCTTCCAGCTTCCCTTCTTTCCTTTTCACCCCTTTTCACCCCATGCATTAAAAAAAATAAAAAATAAAAAAATCACGTGTACTATCCACTATGATCAGCAGCTGGTGACAGAAGAAAACCTTAAAAGCCTTCTATTCATTCATTAATATTGTTGTACCATTTCCCCCTTACTGCATTAATTCAACAGCTTCTGAAAATTATCTGTACCCGAACTTTGAATATCTTTGGTTGGTTGTCGTACGTTGTTTGGTCGATTGCGATCATGACATTGGAGTAAAGGCGTGTACGAATGCATGCAAAAGTTTATTAATTCATCTTACATTTTGCTCAGTTAATTATGAGCAATAGTAATACGTTTTAGATTTGATGATCAATTAATGTTTTCGGTATTCAAACGCAGTCAACTGCATATATTTTGATGATTTGTATTTTGATCTCATTTGACGCAAGTAAACGCTAGCCATCTCTAACCCATGTTACTTCACATGATTATCTATAAACTTTGACGAGTATGTAATCGTTTATCATCTACACTTTCAAGTACTATGCCTTACGGTTGTTGATATTGAAAAACTGGATAACGACCAATTGAAACATGGGAGTGAACGCTGTTACACAAGCAATATGTGTGTACAACAAACATTATTTAAACTATAAATTAGACCCCCACCAAAGATTAAAATAGTTTCTACAAGAATTTTAATAGATCTATTCAACACAAATTTAAATTAGTTAATCCAATAGTTTCAAACATCAGTTATGCGGAAAAATAATTAAAAAAGAAAAACCGTGTGTGCGATATGTTAAATGAATAAAAGAAAGAAAATGATCTCATGCTCCCTTATTCCACATGGATAGAAGGAAATACTTGAACCCAACATATATACCCCATGTGCTACTCTCCTTATCACTAATTGGTTTTGAAGTGGAACTATATGTGGACTTATATGGCCCTTCAAGACGATACTTTGTTGGAAGGAATGAACATTGAAGAGAATTAACTGAACGTTATACTATATAGCTAGTGATCAATCATGACTAAATTTTATCTTTGCTAGCTCCGAGTGGATTAATATACGGAGTATACAACACAAGCTATACAAAAAGAAAGAGAAGTTGACTAATGAATGAATATATGGGTGTGGATTTGCTTATGTAGTACTAACAAAACATGTGATTAAACCAGACTCATACAAGGAAGACACAAACATAAATTGACACAACTTTTTTCCAATCCTTTTAACTTTTATAATTATTGCCAGATTTTGGGTTCAAACACAAAATCTTTTAGGCCGTGCATCTATTTTGTCTGTTAGTAGTGACGATAGGACCTGTGAGACTCATCAAACTCATCAGAGTTGCATTGATTGTGGTAAGTTGTAACCCTAGGAAACTTCATTTCGTTGAAGCTGCAGTAGGCCAGCACTATAAATACTGCTCTTTTTGTAGACCTAATACTATATGAAAAAAAGCCCTAGGATTCCAGTTCCGATATCCTTGAGAAAAACAACCCTTTCATCCTCAGCATCTTTCTCTAACCTGAAGCTCTCTCTTTAAATATCTCTCTATACATACATATAGAGACATGTCTTCTCATTCTTCTTCTTCATCTTCCTTCAACCTGGATGACAAAGCCAACACCATGGATTTGGTCCAGCAATCTGAGCACCTTTGCTATGTCCGCTGCAACTTTTGCAACACCGTTCTTGCGGTAAGATTATCATCATCATCCTTGGTTTCATAAGCTAAACTTTTTTAGTAATGATCTTTCTTTTGTTTTTTTGTTTAGTATGATTCTTTTTAGTAAAGATTTTCTGAATTGCATATTCCTTAGTAACCTAATGATATTGTCAAAGAAACCTAGCTCTTGAAATTCGTATGCTCATGTACAACTAAAAAACACTATGAACATCGATCTATCATTTTCAACCTGCCATTACTAACACATACATAGTTTTTCTTGAAAAAAAAAAAAACACAAACATTGAGAACAATTCTTCATATTTAATTAGAGGGTTTCGTTCTTTTTCCTTTTCAGAACTTTGTAGCTAGAAATTTTGTTGCATAAGTAAATATGTTCCCACATTATTTTATTTTTTTTTCCTCCCAATGATTGTTGAACAAAAAGGTGGGAATACCATGCAAGAGGCTGTTAGATACTGTGACTGTGAAATGCGGGCATTGCAGCAACTTATCCTTTCTGAGCACCCGTCCTCCTCCTCCTCCGCCCCCGCCGGCGCTTCAACCTCCGTCTTTTGATCATCCACCAAGCATTCAGGTAATAACACACCTCTCTTTCTTCTTGCTTAACAATATTATTATAGTCAAAAGTGTAATTTAAAATTAACTCCTCTGTCACGTTTCATAAGTCGTAAAGAAGCTACTGCTTAGAAGATGTTAGATCTACACATTTATATTAGTTTTTTTTTTTTTTTTTGGTGACATTTGTTTGTTATTATTTTGTAATAAACAGAGCTTCTTCAGTGAATTCAAGAAGGGTCAAACTTCATCGTCTGCCTCATCATCAACATCCTCTGAGCCACTGTCTCCAAAAGCACCCTTTGTTGTCAAACGTAAGTCAAAATCAAAACTTTAGTTATTCTTTCTCTTTTATACATGCGGAAAAGGCACATATATATATATATATATATAGGCAGGCCAAGCTAGTTCAGTTATATTCCTTTTTAGAGCTTTTGATTGATAACTCAATGTGGCCTTGTTTTCTTGCAGCCCCTGAGAAAAAGCACAGGCTTCCATCTGCCTACAATCGCTTCATGAAGTAAGACTAATATCGTTTTTATAACTACTTTTTAATAATTCCCAAAGTGTTATTTTTTGTATAGTACATCTCTAATATGGTGTTTTTTAAAATATTTTTTAATCTTATTTTTTGTGCAAATTAAAGGGAGGAAATCCAACGCATCAAAGCTGCCAATCCAGAAATTCCACATCGGGAGGCCTTCAGCGCGGCGGCCAAGAACGTTTGTCCCTTTTCCGATAAATATACTTTTTTTTTGGTTGAAAATTTTCCATTATATGTTAGAAAAACTTGATTAATATTTTTAAAATTTTAAAGAAGATATAAATTAATATGTTATGCAATGACTGTAGTGGGCTAGGTATATTCCTCACAATGGACCAGCAGGATCGATTCCTGAGAGCAGTAACACCAACAACGTGAGAATTTCGTTATAACTTTAATAATCATTCAAGCCAAGTGTTTAATTAATTTGCCATCTGAATTATGGTTGAGCTGAATTAATTTCTAATCTAATTTTTCAATGTAGATGTAGATGCTGTGGATGTGAAGCGAAGCCTCAAAAGCCGTGCATGCTTATGAATTGTGTAATGGAAGCCAATGGAGTCGTTTATGTTGTCTAGTTGTGTAATCTTAATTTTCTAATCGTGTTGTTCTAATGTTTCTGTAGTGAAGTTTAATTATCGATTTAGTAATGAACTCGTGAACTTATTATTATCTCTATGTAATATATATATGCTTGGATTCCTAGGATTGCATCTCGTGTTTCTACAAACAAGTGATTCGATTCGTACAATTTAGTATGAGATTCATATTCCGAATCCTCATTACTTATGGAATCCAAAACACCTAGGTTTCACTTTTTGTAATTTTCTACTTCTTGTTGCAGAGTCTTATAAATTGAATTAATTAAATTCACATGGTATTCTATTTTAAACTGTTTTTCACATCTATATTAGATTTTAGCCCTGCAATGCACGAATTGCTCTAATTTTGAGTTATTATTGCAAATTATGGAGAACTATATTTCAAGGATTTAAAAAATCAAAGAGTTTATTGCCAAACTACTCAACTCTTAGGATTTTCTCCCAAAATTCGGATAAGTGATGTAAGTTAGACTTATTCGTTAATTTCAAGAGTTCCTTAGCAGTTGGCTGCATTTTTCATTAGTTGACATGATATTATTATTATTAGATTTTAGCCAGCGTGTTGCATGGGTTTAGTTCCATTTTTTTCAGTTATTTTTGCAAATTACAAAAAATCCAATTTTTATTCTTTAAGGTTTGGAAAAATCTTACCCAAACTACTTGGAGTTTTCCTTTATATTTAGACAAGGGATGGAAATAAGTTTTTCTTTTTTTTTTGTTAATCTTAGGAGTTCTTGAACATTTTCCATCAGTTGACCACATGTTTCATTATTAAAATTATCAAGTCATCATTTGTACAGTTGAAATAAACCTTTTTCTTTTTTTAAAATTTTTAAATATTTTTTTATTTTCAGACATCATTTTTATTTATTAGAATAGTACCACACCATCATTTCATTAGAAAAAAGGTTTCAATTAAATAGAAGAAATGATGACTTGGCCCTTTTAATAATAAAAATTGCAGTCAACTAATAGAAAATCAACTGTTACTCCCTCCATTTCAAAATATAAGTGTTTTTAGTTTTTGCATGTAAAGTAAGAAGACAAACATTTAATAATTAATTTATATGTTAAATATCTGTTTTATCCATCATTAATTATTTTAGAATTATAACCTAGACTAGATCAAAAGTAGTTAGTATTATTTATTAGGGGCAAAGTTGGAAAGTTAACTTTTAATTTGTCTTGAAATCCTAAAACGACCTACATTTTGAAATATTTCTCCGAACCTAAAACGACCTATATTTTGAAATGGAGGGAGTAAGAGACTCCTAAACTCAATGCAGATGACTTGTTTCCGTCATTTTGTCAAAATGTTGAGGAAAAATCCCGACAGTATAATTGTTTAGAACTAAATTATATCGCCTGCCTAAGCATTGGGACTAAAACATGGGATTTTTCTTGCAAATTGTGTCAACATTGTAAATATTTATTTTAATTTATGACTAAAAGAATTATTAACAAATAATTGTGGAATGCCATATATTGATTCTTTGATGTTATTGGTACAACAAATGGTGTTACAGTTTACAAATGTATAATGCTGTATAAAGAGAAACCTAGTAGATCACATTATCTGACCTTATGCAAAGTTCTCTTCTACTTAGCATTTGTGGTATGGCCATTGACACCACCATCATTAGTCATTACTCATTTTAAACTTTTTGAGACCATCTGTGAAGTTTACTTTGAATAACACAATACAGAGTTAGCCGTGAGTAACATGTCCTTCTAAACATATATAAGTCAACTTGTGTGGGAGAGTGACCTTGGCTATTATTAATTGTCATAGTAGACAAACGAAAAACAAAAAATCATTTTCGTTATTCTAAATGGGAACATTTTCTCTATTAGGGTATGTGCCATTGAACGGAGGTATATTTTATTTCCAATGCTATTTCCTAAAACTTTGTGGTTTGAATAACAAGAATTAGCCAATTTAGAAAATGTAACCTTATACAATACACAAACCAAAATGTAGCATGTGCATTGCAGAAGTCGTGTTGATTCTCAAGTAGTAAATATTGAATGATATTAAAACTGTCGGTAGCAAATAAGCTGAAGAAAATCATAATAAAATAAATTCAAGAAAAAAAACTTAGTAAAAGTAGGAGGTCATAAATTCAAAAAATAAAATAAAATAAAACTTAATAAAAAGAAGGGGTCATCTAGAAAAAACAACAAATTAATGATGTATAAGACACAAAACTTTGAGTTTTTCGAAAGGTGCATTACGGGCCAATACTGAAAAATATATTTTAAAGTGGAGGAATTCTTACTACTCCATCACAACCGCTATGATTTGATAAAAATAAATTTGAAAATTACAATCGGTTACTTTTTCGCTATTCTAGCTTTGGAGCTTAAATTATTAAGGGCCCAACCCAATTGCAGATTGTGGCCTTAGAAAGTGTCCTCTTTAGCTCTTCTATTACATTTTCTTGCCAAGTCCGGGAAACGTAGTGAGCCGAAGAAATACTGCCCATTTTCCTTCTTTCTTTTTCTTTTCATTTTCTCTTAGTACTAGTCATGTCTGGTCGCGTAATGCACGACTCTGACCCAATATATCTGTAGATTTTAGAAATATTTGTATTTGAAAAAAAAACTATTTTGCATTTGGGCCGATATATCTTAGAAATGTTTGAAGAATTTAGAAATGTTTTATAAGTGTGATCATAGAAATGTTTGTATTTTGCATAAAAAGAAATTGTATTTGGTCCGGTATATTTTAGAAATATTTGAAGATTTAAAAAATATTTTATAAGTGTTATTTCTTAAATATAAATAAACTTGATTAAATATATGTCTTGAAGTAAATGCAAGACAAAATATAAAAGCATCCTCATAAGTTTAAATATTAGTAAGATAATTTATTGATGTTCTCCATTAATTGTGCCAAATCAATACTTAGTTTTGGAGATTTATAATAGCTTTGTAGTAAGCTTCCTCCAAAGGGTATACGCTTAATTGTTGAAACTATTTCTTCCAAAAGTTTATAGGTAGTAAAATATCAAAAATATGATTTTGAAACTGGTTAATTGTTGAAACTAGTTGATCACAAATATGAGAATGAAAATAATGTAAATTTACATAGGTTTCAAGTTATAGTAAAAAAGAACTCACCTCACCATGGCAAATTAAAAAAAAAAAAAGAGTAAAAGATAGCCCATTAAAAATTGAGAAATTTATTTTTTTTCTGTAGGTAAAAATGATGTATAAAAACACAAATAAATGTAGAAAAATCATTCCTTCCCTCTCCATCTCAAATTCATAAAAAGTTTTCCCATAAATTAGTTAGAAGAAGCGACCTGAATTATTTATATGATGAGGAATTAAAAAAAGTCCAAAAACCAAATCCAAAAAAGTATATTCTTGAGAGACCGAACACCAAAAAAAAGCGCTTCATTTGTAAATAAAATAAAATAATAATAATGATAATTGGTCAACTGAGAGTATGAAACAAAATCAAAAGCAATTAAACAAAGAAAAAAACACACTTCATAACTAACCATATACGAAAAAAAACCTAAGACTCCATAATTAAAAAAAAAAAACCAGTCTAATTGAATGATACATAAAAAAGAAATTTAAAAAACCACACTTTGTAACAAAAACCCAATTAATCAATTCAATCCAAACAGAACTAAAATTATACAAAAATTCTAAGCTAACTAACCATATAAGAAATCACATAATATTACCTAACAACGGCTACGGTAGCTGTAACGGATGGACGCATAAAAAAAATAGTAATAACACTATTCTTGAACGGGAAAAACAAAAAATAATAAAAGAGAAACAAATGATCTGCGGAAATAAAATCATTTAAATTTTAATACCTGTAATGGTACCACCATAATGGCCGAAGCAAGATCAATGAGAATTTTTTTTCCTTTGTTTTATATAGTGAGGTAAAGAGAATGTTTTTTGAACTTGAAATTTTATCAGATTAGGATGTAGTTGATCATCACTAATGAAAAAATTTAACATGCTAATAGGAAAGGAGTATATTTTACCACATATTCTCAATTGATGATTGATGAGAATTTTTTTTTTTTTATTATGGAGAAGGGATTGATTAGGGAGTCGATTGTTGTGGAGATGGGGATGAGGATTTGGGTTTTTTATGAGGTTTTTTTTTTTTGCGAAAATAGGAGGTGAAGGTGGATTTGGACTATATTTGCCTTTTAAGTCTAGGAGATGTGTAAATAAAAAATTATTTTAAAAATATGATGTCGAAATGCCACATGGCAAATAGTTGTGCTTTCTCTAAAGTGTGGTTTTTTTTCTAATATAGTAAGATTTTTTTGTTCAAAATCTGTAATAAAATCTATATCTATATATATTAAAAAAGATTTTTCAATCAGACACATAGCTCAAAATTAGATAAGTTAATCCACGTGACAAATAGTTAGATAGTCAAATTTACATCACTCCATCATTAATAATAATTTTTTATTTGTAAATTCATAAAATCTATAAATAACCAATTTTATCCGGTTTACTTTTTATGTCATTAATTAAATGAAATAAATTTAACTCTATTTGTGAATTTATTTATGCAGATAACCTAAATTAAATTAAAAAAAAACCTGGCCCAACCCTTTGCAATGCTAGATGGACTAAATCTCTCCATTATCGACCACCATTTTATTAGTTTTAATTTTCGTTCGAAAACGGAGGCTGCCAAAACTCTTCTTTTCTTATATATTGAATCATTTGCGGGTATTTGGTAGTAATCACATTAATTAAAAAATAATAATCAAAACCCTGTAACAATATCAAACCAAAAAAAGGTTGAATCATTATATATTATAATCTATTATCCTCAAGGCAATTTTTCACTATTATAATATATTTCATTTTCACATGTTAATAGAAGAAAAGTATAATGAGAAATTGAAATTAATTTTATGGAGGAAAAACAAGAAAACATGAAAAGAAAAAGAAATATAATAGTGAAAATGAAATAATTATTACAAATTTTTTTAAGAAATGAAACTTTAAAAAGAGGTCATCAAATTTTGAAAAAGAAAAAAAAAGTGAACACTATACAAACAAGAAAAAAGTGAAGTAAACACTATATTATAAGAGAAATATATAAACAAATTTCTAACAAAAGGTTACAAAAGGTATATAGAGAGAGATCTCGAATAAAAATAAATTTAAAGAAATAATGAGAAATGTTAAAGGAAAGATTTTAAAAATATGATACAGGTAGAAATCTTTAAAGAGAACATTATGAACAATTAAGAATATACTTTTAAAAGATATAAGATTATAAATCAACAAAATAAAAAATATAGACAACAATTTACATGGGATGGTTTCAAATATTGAAAATTATTTCACATGTAGTTAAAATAATAAAATACATTGATATTAAAAATTATACAATTTTAATTTATATCGTTAATATTATTTTTCTTACATATATCACTTTGTCGGATATGTTATATAACTTTAATTCATTAAATTCATATATATCTTGAACAACCCGCACAACGTGCGGGGTAAACACTAGTTGCATATCAAAACAGAGTTCTTAATCGACATGTGTCGCCCAGGGAGTAAGTTTAACCAATTGTGCCACATGTCATCACCAAAATTCTCCTTCGTTAACCAGTTAAAAACTTATTACCAATATGTAAAATTGTTAATTGAATTAAGTAATTAACCAAAAGTTAATTTTGGAAAAGTAAATATCACGTTTTTGGTAATGATTGACAAATATACGACATAATGAAACATTAATTATCAAATTAATAATTATACTAAGAATACAGTTTGTAACTAAGTATGGATACATTAAACGTAAGTTAATATTATTTTTCAGATGATCTTGTTTGATGTATTTTCCAAAAATAAAAGATATTAGTTACCAAAAAAAAAATTGTTACCAAATAACTATATTATGAATACAATTCGAAACCAACTCTGCCTATATTAAACGCATGTTAATATTATTTTTTAGATTATTGGTATATTTTTGATAAATAAAAAGGGACATTACCAAAACAAAGAGATTATTTACCAGATAATTATATGAATACAATTCAAAACTAAGTCTGGATACATTAAACATAGGTTAATAATATTTTTCTGATGGTTCTATTCGATATATTTTCAAAAAATAAAAATATATTAGTTAACAAAACCAAAAAAAAATACATTAGTTACCAAATAATTATACTACGAATACAATTCGAAACTAAATCTGGATAAATTAAACGTATGTTCATATTATTTTTCAGATTATTCCGTTTGATATATTTTTCAAAAATAAAAAGAGATTAGTTACTAAATAATTATACTACAAATATAATTCGAAACCAAGTCTGTATACATGCAACATAGGTTAATATTATTTTACATATGACTTCTTTTAATATATTTTTTAAAAGATAAAAGGTATTAGTTTTAAAAAAATAAAAAGAAATTAGTTACCAAATAATTACATTATAAATACAATTTGAAACCAATTCTAGATACATTAAATGTAGGTTAGTATTATTTCTCAAATAATTTTATTTAATATATTTCCAAAAATAAAAAGAGATTAATTACAAAAAATAAAGAGATTAGTTACCGAATCATTATATTACGAATACAATTCGAAACTAAGTCTATATACATTAAATGTCTATATACATTAAATTTATTTACTATTATTTTAGATGATTCCATTTGATTTATTCTTTAAAAATTAAAAAAAATAATTAGTTACCAAAAATATAAAGATTAATTACCTAATCATTATATTACGAATACGATTCGAAATAAAGTCTAGATATATTAACATATTATTTTTCAAATGACTACATTTCGCAAAAATAAAAAGAGTTTGGTTACAAAAATTAAAAAGAAATTAGTTAGCAAATAATTATACTGCGTATGTATACAATTGGAATTAAGTCTATATACTTTAAACGTTGATCAATGTTACTTTTCATGATTCCATTTAAGATTTTTCAAAAGTAAAAAAGAGATTACTTACCAAATATTATATTATGAGTACAATTTGAAACCAAATCTAGATACATTAAATGTAGTTAATATTATTTCTCACACGATTTCATTGATATATTTTTCAAAAATAAAAAAGGATTAATTATCAAAAATAAAAGAGATTTAGTTATCAAATTATTATGTTATGAATACAATTCGGAACTAAGTCCGGTCACATTAAATGTTGTTCAGTATTATTTTTTTAGATGTTTCCATTTGATGTATTTTTCAAAAACAAATAAGAGTTGGGTTACCAAAAAATAGAAAAGATAAGTACCAAATAATTTTGCTAAGAATACAATTTAAAACCAAATCTAGATACATTAAACATAGGGTAATATTATTTTTCACATAATCCCATTTGACATATTTTTCAAAAATAGAAAAAGATTAGTCACTAAAAAAAAATAATAAAGAGGTTACGTTCTAATTCTCTCATCTACTTTCTTTTCCATATGTTCTCTCTCCCTCCTCCCCTTCCATCTGAACATGCATTATATTTTCCATGATAAGGATTATTTTTGTTGTATGTCATTAGAAAATATTTATGAGTATGGATGGTTTTATTTTTAAACAATCACAAGAGCCTTATTTTGGTATGCTTTTGCACCGTTGCAATTATAGAATTTCATTAGGTTGAGCTAAAAAATAGTTATGCATCAATCTCATTATAAAAGAGCTAGATAGACTAAAACGAAATTGCTCATGCTCTAGAGTCTGAAGGCACCCTAAAAAAAAAAAAGAGTTTGAAGGTAAATATATGCTTTATTTAAGATATCAATAGTTAAAACATAATTACTTTAAGTGCATGATTATGAATGTGTTTTGGCTTTACTAGAAAAGAGTGTGGCACCATGATGACGAAATATTGAAATAAATACCTCGAAAAGCTCTCATAACTAAAGAAAAAGTTTGACGAGTATGGATATGTATTTCGAAATGATTTATTAGTTTTTTCTTTGTAAAGTCCCCCCTATTTTTGTGTTTTATTTACTTTTGTTGGAATTTTCTTTTTCTATTTTGCTTTATGTCTAAAAAATGATTATTTATAATATTTTATTCAATTACTACAAGTAAGCAATATATGTGTTTCAGTCAATATATGCTTATATCCTTAAACAATTGGCATAGTAGACAGTTGATCATAAGTATTCATATTTAGAATTTTTTTTTAATTTTTTTTTTTATATACTAACATTCCTAAACAAGAAATATATTAGATAGTTGAACACATTAATTTGTATTCTACAAAAACCCATATGATTAACAAATACTTGATCAAAGTGGTAAAAGTATTAGACCAAGTTAACTACGATCCATGATTAAATCTGCGCATGGCATGTAGTAATAATTGTTGGGGGAGGTTTGTCTTCCGAAAGGGATCTACCCAATTCGAAAACTAATTAGTTGGAACAATGATTTTGAACACTGGATGCGCTATATACCATAAAAACAAAAAAAATCATATGACACTCTTGATTTCGGACTTCGAGTGCTTACTATACCAAAAGATGGAAAAAAAAAAACATATGACATTTTTCATAGGAAAATAATGGTACATTAATATTACTCTAAAATATATTAAAATCCGCACAACGTACGGGCATAACACTAGTATTTACTGAAAAATATTTACTTCTCTGAGAAATTTGTCCTGCTCATTCTGAGTGTAACATATACAAAAATAAAAAGGAAGAAAAACCAAAACAAAAAAAATGATTGACCAACAAAATCTATATTTTTGAGCAATAATTACGTATTATTATCTCCACAATTGGTACCATATCCCCAATTCACTGTAATTTTAAAAAGAAAAAGAAAAAGAAAAAAAAACAGTAACCGCTAACTATTTCCACAATAGAATTTCTATAGGCAATGGTGGGAAGGTGGCTTAGGGGAGGGAGAATTGGGTGATTATAAAGGGTGGAACGGAAAGAGAAAAGAGAAAAAGAGAGTAAAGAAGAGAGGGGGAAAAGATGGGTGGGAGGAAAACTATAGAGGGGGCTACTTTTAGGTTTTTTTTTTTTAACTGTTGGAATCTGAGCTTTGGTTGCCCTGAGCTCCATTTTGAGTTCCGCAAAGTTTACAAAATTGGGGCTGAGGTCGAAAGAGATGTGATATCCGGTAAGAAACAGCTTCCTTTGTTAGGAGTTTTTTCGATAGTTGTACGAAGGATTTTGAGTTTAGTGCTGGCCGGACTGTCTTCTTTTTTGTGTTAGTCGCTAAATCAGAAGGATTTCTCGACTCTGCAATAGAGTATGTGAATTTCTGATTTAGTGACTTTGCAATAGAGTATGTGAAGAAGGTGAACAAATGGTGGAGGATGAAGTATGGGCAATTTGCAGAGAAATTAAATTTGGCAATCGGTCTGATTTACTGTTTGTGCAATGATCTCTGGTTACCTACCTCATATGGGGGCAAATTCAGACTCTGTAATGGATTGGAGATTCAAGAATACAACTGAGCTGATGTTTGTTAACATGAAAACGATTGGTGTGTTGTTCTTGGTAGCTTTTTTTCTGGCTGAGTTGTGAATACGTAATCAGACTAGACACCGACGACCTATTCGAGAAAACCCTTGAGCTATCACTACACATAGGGGCAACATACTTTGGGCCACAAATCATGAAGTGGTTTTGCCTCTCGGTATGCGTCTTGCTTGTCACCATCAAAACTGCCTTGGTTCTATTGTTACCCTCGGAGAAGAAGAAGAATCCGGTAGAAACTCATTCTTGATTCTTTAATTCACTTCGTCTTCTAATTTTTTCCCCCTTTTTTAGCTGTCAATCAAAGCAACATGGTGAGGAACAGTGCATCCAAAAAGGTAAATCCATAAATGAATGGAGTTTTAACCGGGTCGGGGTCTAGGATCTGGGTTTTATAAAGATTTGTGATAATATAATTAAATTTTCATCTGGGTTTTGCTTTGCTCTTTCAGATCTGACACGGATTATCAAACATAAATAAAAGAGAGAAGAATGTGGAATAATATTTGAAAACTACATTGTAACTGACTTGATTACAAAATAAAGGATAGACACCATATTTATAAGCATGTCTACACTAATGGATAAAAACTACTCTTGATGATAAAAATTATTTTTGATAATTAATAAATTAAGTATGTCACTAAAGTAGATTTCTATCACTAAAATAGATCCTAACTTCACTATTTGATGATTATCTTTAATATCCTCCCTCAAACTGAGTTGGGATTGGAGACTCAGTTTGCTTTGATTGCGTTGACGGCTTTCTCATCCTTCAAAACAGGAGTAGTGAAAAACTTGTAGACCACCATCGTGACTCTTGCTATGTGTTTGGACTGCTTGAAATTTTGTTGCTTGGTTAGATTGTGGGATGACAAGTCAAAACTCTTCTTTTGAGAGAAGATGACTTTTGCCATATTGGGAATTTTTGTAAATGTTAGATTGGTGTATGACAAGTCAAAACTCCTTTTTTTCTTGGAGAGAATCTGACTTTTGTCATAATGGGAATTTTGTAGAGTGACTCAGAGGTGTCTTTCTTTTTTGTCTGAACTTTGTGGATCAACTAAAGTTAATTTGTGAAAGGAAAAAAAATAAAATAAAAATTTGGTTCAATGGATTGATTTGTGAAAGAGTAATGGGAATTTGGACATTCTTGAGAGAATCAAATTGGAGTATAGAATTAGTAGTGGAGAGGAAGACAAAATAGTGATTTAGGTTGAATTTGAAGTAACATGACACAAATGCTATATTATGAATGAACATGATCAAGAAATCATGTATTTTTTTTAAAAGAAAAAATAGTGAGCGGAAGCAAAGAAACAATATTTTTTTATGGTAAAAAAAAAAAACAGTAAGCAGAAGCAGGAAAGAACATGCTCTGGTACCAAGAAGAAAAATAAGAATTCTAAAAACATAAATAAAAGAGAGAAGAATGTGGAATCATATTGAAGCTTACATTGTGACTGGCTTGATTACAAAATAAAGGGTAGACACCATATTTATAGGCATGTCTACACTACTGGATAAAAACTACTATTGATGATGGAAACTATTTTTTATAATTAATAAATTAAGTCTATCACTAAGTAGATTCCTATCACTAAAATAAATCCTAACTCCACTACGTGATGATTATCTTTAATATTTAGTACTTGTTCATCATGGATTTGCCTTTGAAAGTCAGCAATTTGTTAGTTTAGGATCCATTTGTTATGGTTTCACTACCCATTTCCCATGGGTTAGTATCTTTTGGATGATTTTGTACTTGTTATCTTCATATATGAAAACCCAGTTTCTAAGGATTTTTTAAATATCCAGATCATCAGTTTTGCACTTATTCATGAGTTTACTTATGGATTTGGGTCATTTGTTAGTTTAGGATCCATTTCTTATGGTTTCATTATGATCCTAACCTATTTTCCATGGGTCAGTGGATATTTGGATGATTTTGTGCTTGTTCTCGTCATTTATACACACTCTGTTTTCGGGTCAAATTCTTTTCCAAGATCTCTGGTAATATAATCATATTTTATTGCATTCATAATTGTGTTGAAGCGCCTTTAGATCTGGTTTGACTCACTTTTTTCCTCGTTTTTCTTGATTCTTAAAGCGCACTTAGGTCTGGTTTGACTCACTTTTTGTTTTTTCGTTTTTCTTGGTTCTTGATATTTAATGATTATGATTGAAGAAGACTAATGATGACTGTAGCCGTTCTAAGATTGATGAAGCCAAAATAGCTGACGTTGAAAGCAACAAGGTACAGTAACTTTACCTTGGATTATTTGATTGATGAATTTGTTTTAATTATTCAGAATTGTTTTTCTTTTTTACCGTCCAAGAATTACATCATTTGGATCAACTTCAACCTGCGATAACGATATTGAAAAAGAACAAAAAGAAGACCTTTGCCCTTAGGGATCACAATGCCTCTTCTTCTACCGAAGAACTAGGATTAGAGGAAGAATTGGGATTGACAAAAATTAGAATTTCAGAGTTTCATTTCAATACACAATTATTCGATGATCTCTTTTACAGACCCTATAGATTATTTATAGTCCCACACATTTCAAGACTACAATTAAGTCCCTTAACTACAGAATTGAGGCAGTCAAAACCCTCAATTCATGACATGCTAACTTCATATGCCTACAAGCCTCTGGGCTCATAATCTTAAAATGAAAACTATTTTTACTTTTAGACATGAACATTCAATTATTTAGGCATACAGACTAACACAACAACAAATCCACTTCATATATAGGAGTAAAATCACAAAAGATTCTCATCTCTCATAAACTCGATTCTAATTGAATTGTAAAAAATAATATACTTCTTCTATTATATTTTTTTGAACAGGATGAGCTTAGAGGTATATCTCCCTTTTATAAGAAAACTACGTCAAGGAGGAAGGTATAAGCCTAGCATTTGCTGAAGAAAACTAAATATATCAAGGGACTAAAAACTCGACTAATTCTTATATAAGACATTGAGCATTTATCAAATCGGAATAGACCCTTAAACCTTGTCTGCATGAAAGAGTTTGTGAATCGCCCACACAAATGTGATCTTTGCTTCCCAACTTGACCAAACTATCAATTACTGTGTATACTTTGCGATAATCGATAGATATTTCGTATTGTAAATAGAAACAAACTATTGAGATAATGTTATATATGAGAGTTATTGTCTATGAGCAAATTGTTAAAACTGTGGTTGCTTGTTCTACACTTAAGTCTAAATTAGTTTAAAACTTATTAGATGCTATATTCGGATCAAATACCAAAAGCAAATTTATTCTCTTTCCATTAACTATTTTATTGTTAGATATTTTTTTTAATCAAAGTAGCTATATGGTTTACATCAATGTCAATGTGCTAAAATACTTGCAATTCTTTAAGGTAAGAGAGACTTTATACAATAAGCGGGACATTATTAGACAAAATTGACCGTCAATTTTTTCTCACGAATAAATCCACCACTTGAAACATAAACCAAAATCTTATTGGTTATTACTTTCTCTTTTGGATTTTCATGATTCCCACAATCATTCCCAAAGATGTTGCTACTCATGCTTCAAGGACGTCTAACCTTTCCTGCCTTACCAACATCAATTTGTTTCCATATTTGATTGCAGTTACACCTTATGGTATCTGTAATTTTGATTCAATTTTCTAGAAATCATGTTCAGTAAAAATAACGGTTCTCCAGATACATGCGTCATGCATTCACCTGGAGAAAAGATTAAGTATATACTTTTGATATAACCATAAAAGTAATAATTTGTTTGTAGATTGATGGGATTCAGTGGATTAATATTGAAGAATGTGGACGTTTTGTAGGAAAACGTAAAAGAAAGGTACAAAAAGAAAAACTAAAAGAAAATTTTTGAGGCTATCAGAGACATTCCTATATATAAGAGACCTTTTCATGTTAGGAATAACTGGCAAGATGATATGTAAGACTACAAAGCAGAACTGTAAAAGAAAATGGTATTTAGGGTGGAAAAGAAAAAACAAATATTGTCATTTTCCCCCTTTGATATAAAAGAAAAAATTCTAATAAATAATGTCTTTATATTTATTTTATTTGTTATATATAAAAAGTGTATCATCATTTTGAGACGGAAGTAATAATTGATTTTGATTATTTCGTCTTGGATATCTCTTTTTCTATGGGCCATCACGTACTAATGTTGTCTGCTAATCAATCATTTAACCGCATGCTAAATCGCAAGCATTACCAATTATTCCATGTGATTTGTCCGCTACTAGTTATTCCCAGATTAGAGTCAAAAGTTGATTTACACTCTCTCACATGTTGCAATAAATGCCAAAACCTCTAGATTTTCTGTATCAATTATATGCCAATAGTTGATTGGTAGTATTGACATACTAGTTTTATAAGTTTTTTTTCAATAAATTAGTCCGGAATTTCAAAAACAAATGATAAAAATATTATACAAAACACAATACATCCCTTTTACCCTATTAAAGCAGAAGACATGAAGCTTATGTGGCAACTAAGTATGCATCTGTTTTGGCTCCAATGCACCATATTTCAGATTTCAGGAGTCTTTTTGCCACGTGTAAGTCTCTTTTAATTAGAAGTTGTATAATTTTTTTTTTTTAAAAAAAAACACATGTTTTACTACAAATAAGGATCAATTACATTTCAAACGAATGGATATATTAATTCAAATTCAAATGTCCAATCGTATAGTTTTGCAGGCTTAATAGAAACAAAAAATAAAAATACCTAAATCCAACAATTAAGAATAATGCCTTATAAACTAATTATTTATTATTCCCTTATAACCTCAGATTTATAGGTATATTTTTTTAAGCCTCAAATCATAGCATAAATGATATATACGCCAAATTAATTCTTCAAAAAATAATAATTCAATTAGATTTTAATAAAATAGTAATTTAGATGGGGCGCCCGGGCATCTGCTTGAGCCAAACATCTAGTATACATTAACACTAACATATGTAAAGTTTGGTGAAAATTCTATAACACAATGTTTCACAATTCATCAGAATTAGTGCAAGTAGGATTGGATATATCTTCTAGTGCACGAGGACATCAAAAGCCTTTTTTTTTTTTTAATAAATATGGTGTTGGTTGTGAATTGTCATGTTCTTGCACTCCATATCGACATTACTTGAATTGGGAGCCATTTTATTTTTTTTTAAACAAAAGGTACAGACCAACCAACATTCTTAACTGTACAGAAATAGGAAAAAAAAAAAAAAGGTTGTGCAGAACTTTCAAGTTTCAACGTTGTAGAAAGCAGAATCTTTCTTAACCTTGTAATGAATCCGGACCCATTGAAGAAAATATGAAGATTTTTAATTCCACTATATGTTTTCATCGTCACAGACACAAATTTTGCATCAAGAAAAAATCAGAGAAAATCATCTTAGCTAGCAGCCACTAGGGATGGCTGCACTTCTCTTGATGTTGTCCATGTTTGTTGTCTCATAAACTGGTAATCCGCTTGATGAATAGCAGCCCAGATCATAATTTGGCAATTCAAATAAATCAGAACTTGAATCACTATCAGCACCATCATCATCATCATTGAATTCTCTGAATCCCTTCTCACCTGACAAGCTTTTCTCTGTAATTCCTCTGTTTATGCTCTTGTAACTCTGGAGATTTTGATCGACGGAATTCAATTTGTCATCCAACCAGGCATAATCCAGGTTGCGTTTCTTCTCAGGATAGATAATCTCATTCTGGACAGACACAGATTTGACATGATTCTGCTGTTTGGAAAAGGGTATGATCTTCTGATGATGATGATGCTCTGAATGGCTTCTGAATTCCTTGTATGATTTTGTTGGAGTGAATGAATAAGGTGGTGGAGTTCTAAATCCAGAACTTGAAAGTGAGTAGACCGATTTCGAATCAATTGCTGCAGTGGCACTGGTTGTTGTTGTTGTTGTTGTGCTTTGAAAATGGCTAATGCTGCTTCTTCTTTTCCTTCTCCAGCCAGGGCTCTGATCTTCATCTTTTGTAGACTGTGTACTTGTTGTGGATTTTGATTTCTTCTTGTTTCTTGAAGATGTTTGACTGAAGAGAGAATTCAAGAAATGAGCAAGCTTGCCTCCAGGAGAACTAGGTTGCTTGTGTTGCTTCTTCTTCTCTTTGATCATCTGAGCCTTTTCCATCAGAAGATGATTATTCTGTGAAGTAATTGAACCACCTCTCATTGGCATATCAAGGCTGAATCTTCCAGCCCTTGAACTTTGCTTTTCTTGAAGATGATAATCTTTCCCATAACCAACTTTGTGTGTACAATTTGCACCATTATTGTTGGTGTATCCATACATTTCATTGGCACCAGAGAAGTATCTTGCAGCCTCAAACACATCAAGCTCTTCTTCTGAATCGCTTTTCCGGTGATGCTGCGATTTCTTATACGCCTTCTCCGTGTCTGGAATTCCGGCTACGGACATGGCTGGCTTTGGTTGGTGCTCAAAGTTGAGATAAAGTTACAAGGTAGTTTGTTTGAAAAGGAAGGAAAGATGGTGTTGGTTAAGGATTGGATTTTATAAGCGAAAAGAAGAAGTGTATAAGAAGCTTTAGAAAAGGGGAGGTTTGTGAGGTTGTAAAGACTAAAGAAACAAGATTATTGTATTTGTAGGCGTATATGTATGAGTAGTATACTATATAGATGGTGTAATAATTGATATAGTGCTTGCTGTATGGTAGATAGGGTCACTCACTTTTAAAGCAAGACTTTGCAAGTTTTGAGTTTGCTCAAGAAATTAATATGTAATTGTCCTGTTTATTGTAATAAAAAATAGTGCGCTGAATAAGATTTGGGACACTAACAAACTTAAAATTTTTTGGAGATAAAGCGTCAAATCTCATTGAAATAGCAAAATATAAGGATTATATGGGGAGATTTACTCATGTTAATGATGAAATGACTACAAATCATGATACTTTAAAAACCTGTTTTCAAAAGGAGAATCTATAATCGTCCTCTTTAATCAATTTTGGAGGCCGTAAGGTGATCCCACAAGGTCAAGTTTGCTTGATTTGTGCTTGAAATTGTGGTAAAACAGAAGGGGGGGTTGGAAAGGAACAAAGAGCTTTAATTATCTTTCTCAAGGTTTGAAAATCCAGAGCTTCTTGCTGTGCATTATAGGGGCAATGAAATGGTTTTCATTGGATTCTCAGTCTCACATCATTCTTTGCCTCCTTTCTTTTTCTGGGGTGGGGATAATCTCCCATCTATTGCTTACCCTCAGTGTTTCCCTAAACATCAATGTCACTAAAGTGACAAATTAAGGGTACAAATTACAATACATGTCAAAAATGATATGTACTTGTTAACTGAATAATTCAACTGAATTAACAAGGATTACACTTATCCTTAGATGAGGGTGATACCGTGCTTCCTTATTGATTAAATTATCAGTCGATACGATTATAATCATTTTCATCTGCTTGAGGAACCAAAAAAAAAAAAGATTTTTATGATATAAAAAATAAATTAATTTTTTTTTTTAAAAAAGAGAGAGAGTAAAGAGTAAATTTGGATATAATAATATTGAATTTTAAGAAATAATTATGAATGTCATCAATCAAATAAACTTTGGGCCATCTAGAATCAAAATGTAGATAATTGTTGTTGCCAAAAGTGGTTGTTGGTTTTGTGGAGGAAAAAAAGATAGTCAGTGACCACACGTGTAATGGCATGCATCGAAGTGATGGTGTACATGTGATGCTTGTTGATGATGTGATTGTTCTCATTTATTTATTCATTTTTTTTTTTTTGTGAATACAAGTTTGTTGCTCGTTTAATTGCATTTTCCAATTATGTTTGTAATCCTAAGGAAATGAGATAGTATGAGGAATTCAGTTTATACGATTAAGATTTTATCATATTATTTTCAAATTTGTAATGTGATGTAATTTCTTTTTGTGTCAATATATATATATATATATATATAGTGAACTAATTAGGTGATGTTACATCTAGTTTTTTATTTTATTTTTTGGTGGTAAATATATGTTCTAAAAGAATGCAAAAGGGCAAACTATCTAATTTCCGAATCATCCAGAAAAGAATGTGTTAATGATGCCATAAAATCGATTACGAAATTCACCTTTACGTATACATGCTTTAGTCACACTCGTCTCTTTTCAACATCTCCTCAATACCATTCATGATTCCATCAAGGATTTAATTGCTTTTGATAATTACAGTTTCTAGCTCAACTAATTATCAATCAAACTTTAAAAAAGGGTACCCTAAAAAAAAAACGTTGATAATTGGGCAATTGTTACTATGCTAATATTGATGTTAGGCATAAAATTTGGACGAAATGTTAGTATAAATATGAGTCCGTAATACCTTAAAATTAATATTTTAGAATGGATAGGATGGACGGAAATGAGTACTTAAAATGAAATAGTTGAATATCCATGGGGTTAGGTTATCATGGTATCATAATAATCTTAAAATGTACTCCCTCCCTTCGGTCCTTAATATAAGTCATTTTGATTTTGTCTTAAATTTCACCTAGTATGCATTTTAAATTAACGAAAAAATCTTAAAATATATATTTTCACATTCATTGTGTTGTCTTGATTGTTAGGAAATGTTTTTAAGGTTTTTTTTTTATCAATTAAAAATGCGTACTAAGTAAAACATAGGACAAATCAAAACGCCTTATATTAAAAACCGAAGGGAGTAGTAGGTTAATGTTTTATGCTCTATTTTTTAATTTGTACCCAAAAATAAAAAATAAAATAAAACGACTAGCGCGACCTATTTTTGAAAAATTTTGCCATAATTTTTATGAGATGAAACATCAGAATATCAATATTGATACATATATCCGAAGCTTTTAAATGCTATATATATGTACGTACGGTTAAACGATGTAGACGCAACAAAATTAAGATTGCCGAATTGTCAATTTCTAAACTAGACCACAAAATTATTAATTTCATGGCCCTTTTCTCTTATTTTTTTTTTTCTTCTCGTGTTCTACTTTTATTTTTCTTCCCCTGGTTAGTTATATGATCAATGAACCAAGACAGTTCAAGTGGATCCATCGTCTTGTATGCTTTCGAAGAGTTTCTTTATCGTCTTATAAGTTTCCCAAACGCAGCCGGCGCTTTAATTTGAGTTTTTGATATTGGTTTCAAGAAAAGAAAAATGGTACGTAAAAGATTTTATAATCCATTGATCCCCAAACCATAAAAAAAAGTTGAAGAAAAACCTTTAACTTTTATCCTAGAAAGAGAGTCTATGTAAGATTATCACTTTTTCTAACCTTAAGTATTAAATTACGTCCAATAGTATAGGAAACTTTGAGACATTTTTTTTTTATTATATTATACACCCGGTGTCCGAAGCCATTTCTTCGACTAATCCAGATTCGAGCTGGGTAGGTCTCTTTCGGGAAGCAAACCTCTTCTAACAAATATTTTAATCACTGCTGCATGTTTATGCCTGTGTTCAAATCCGTGTCATAGTTAAACTGGTCCAAAACCTTTACCACTTGGATCAAGTGTTTGTTAGTAAATTTTAGACATTTCAGTACAAGAGACTATGAAATTTCAAGAAGGGATAATAATTGATCGAATTAATGCATGCATGCATGGTTACTTGGTTGGCAATCCAGGCTATACTGTAATCACATTTTTCTCTTCGTTTCTTACGTGAAATTAACATTTTACATTTCTGATACCACCTTCTCTCATTTTTTTTTTCTTTCTCTTTTTTAAATAAAATGGACCGCTCAATTGAGCTAACATTAATGAAGGCATTTCCTTCGTGTACATTTACGGTTTTATGTACTCCCAATTGACAGTCTCAAGTCCCACCATTCCTAGGTCCAATATAATATCTATGTATTATTATCGCTCGAAAAAAATGATAAAAATTAAGCATTTATTCAGGTGAAGAAAATTCCGGGGTCGACATGAAATCGATCATCTTGAATGAGTTATTATATAGTACCGATCTACATGTGAACTAAGCAAAAACATGTCTGTAGATATGAATAAAATGGATCATGATTCCATATGTGTCGTCCATATGACAAGAAATAGAGAGATATTGGATTCAAACTCACTTGGATGACTGAATGACATTTTCCTAAAGCCCACACAGCCCCAGCTAAGCTTAACTAGTTCTTCTTCACTTCATATATACTTTTGTTGTTTGATATGATTCGGACCACAAAACTTAGGCCAATTCTTTGAAACATTATTTGGATATTAGGATTACTGGGATTAGAAATTAGCTTTGTCTTCCCAAAGGGAGGGCAATGCCCACTTGTTGGCTCCATCTACTGCAATTGTCTTCTTCATCCTCTCGTCCTTTCTTCAAAAAAATTTTTTGGCTGCCTAACTGTACAATAGTACTTCTAATAAAATTGGGTTTCGATATGGATGTTTTTATTTTTTATTTTTTATTTTTCTTTATTTGTTGACCATGTTAAGTGGCTATCTTTTACTAAGGACCATGCAATTTAAAGTGGGTATTTACGGTTATGGTTTTCCTAGAAGTCCCATCTGAATCTGTATAGATAGATTCAGGTCTCCAAAAAGGGCCCTTTTATAGTCATTTGTAATTTAGTTACTACTAAGTTGTAAGTTGTAACTTCGGTCTAAAGTTTGTTTGGAGTTGTGGGACTGTGCCCTATCCTTTGAGGTTTAGATCATCAAATGGTGAGCTTTAGTTTCATCAATATCTCATTCTATTATCCCACACTATCCTCCCACCAGACCTTCTGTCTAATGTCTATATTGCGATTTTTCAAGTGGAAGTAATCCTAATCGTTTTTCGTTCCTAGCTTTAGTTTTTTGCTACTCCCTCCATTTTTAATTTTATATATATATATCGTTTTAAGGTTTAGTGATTTTTTTTATATGTCATTTTCACAAATTGAGGTATATTTGGCTCTATTTTCTAACATTGCTTCTGTATTACTTTTTTATTGGTTTGTCATGAGTTGTATAGACCATAAATAAATGTGTTTTTGTATTTTAACTATATTATTTAATACTTTTTTGGTTTTGATGAATTCTCTAAAAAGACATATAAAAAATATTGAAGGGAGTACTATTTATAGATTTTCTTATTCTGGGGAGGTTACGGACTTACGGTAATGCAAGCTCCCTTCCCTTTTCAAATCTTTAAAGCGATTTTAGCACATTTCACGCTATGTTAAGTCTAAAATTTAATCACAAAGTAATCACCGTATTATGTTAACCTGGTGAACTTTCAACTCTGTAATTTTCAAATGGAATCGAAACTTTTTCACATCCCTTGGAAGTAGCATGTTACATGTATATTATTGTTAAACTGGACAATAATTTTGAACAGAGGGAGTATGAAATTATTGTCAGTGCCAATATCAATTATCATGCTCGTTTCAGATTTATGCAGTTTGATCATAGTAACCAGTAAATTTCGTGCAAATCAAACCTACTTTACTTCCTTTTTTTTTAAAAAAAATTAAAATTAAAAATGAAAATGGAATAATTTCTCTTGTGCCGAGCACTGTTGCTTCAGTTTGTACGTAGCATTATCGATCCTTACTTTTTACGGAGAGGCTGTTTATGTTAAAGTAATTTTATTTTATTTTATTTTTTTTGGATAGAAATTCAGCCAACTGGTTATAATACTCTTACTATACAAAAGTAGAGGCATTTCTAAAATTTGCCTCTAAAAGCAAGCTTATATAATTCGGGGAACATCAAAAAAATATAACCCCTTTCCTAACTGAATCGCTTTTTTTGCTAAGGTGTCTGTACACATGTTGTTGTCCCGACATGCATGTACAAAAACCACTTCCCAATTAGTAATTCTTTTTTTAGTTATGTTTATTCATGAAAAAATTGGAGTTTGTGGGAGTGGGAAGACAAAATTTCATTTTATCAAGCACAGTTGTTCCAAGACATTATTAGGCCCCGACTAAGGTGCTAATGTAGGAGACAATGATTTGGACAGTATACAATACTTGTCTCCTCTTTTATCTCAGACTTTATAAAGACTTCATTAATGGAGAACACCCCACCCCCGCCCCCCCGCTTATCGTATCTGTGGGTTTTCATCAATACACACACGATAACAGATTTGCATATTTTTCATACATGGACGAGAATACACAAAATCAATATCATAATCAAATCAGATCAAATAGTGGAAATATGATACGTTCACTTTTTTCTACACTTGTTGCTGCCAATAAATATTCAATTTCTCATCAGCAAAAAGAGTGACGCTAAAAAAATACCCAAATGGAAGATCCCTTACAATCGTAGTAAGATTAATTCTTTTTTTTTCCCACCAAAAAAAAAAAAGGAAGAAAACACAATGCTAGTCTTGAGAGTGCAATTGCATAATTTTGTCTTATTTGGCTCTAATTTGAATGAATACAGAAAATAGATTTAGACACCGATTATAATAAATAACAAAATAAACCAAAATAAAATACGAGATTTTTATCCGGCTAAGCTAGCGCTACTGCGCATTAACCACATTGAAATAATTAGAAGTTTTGCTAGACGTACGTGGCATTGTAAGATTCATATATAGTGCCTTAAAACCAAAGATCATTTTTCATCGAGGCCTCTTTCCTCATGGATATTAATCCACGATGAAACGAGGGATTTGTGTGTCAAACAGCAACAAAGTGACAATGATTTGAAAACTTGCAAAAAACCTTGTCTCTCCTAGAGCAAACATTATCTATATATGAAAATTAATTACAAATTGAAGAGAGAAAAAGGGGAAAAGAAATGAAAGGACGAGGACATGATCTTATCCCTACAGCTAGAGAGCTATATATACACTAGTATAAAGGTTAAATTTAATATGTGAGCTAGGGCAGCTTGAGCTTGTCTCTTTGCTAGCTTTTTCTGCGGAACATTGCATTTATAGATGGGAAATTGCTATCATGAAAGTCTATTATTTCCTTTTAACTGTTTATTGGAATTTTTTTAGATGGACAAAAAGAAAAAAATTCACTATTTGGGACATGAGTACAAAGTACCAAATAAGTGAATAACAACAAAGGGAGTCGCAATTGTGGATTTTTGGACACTCAAAAAGAGATTCATGCACTGCATTTGCTCTCGTCTCATCATCTTGTGCGTGTGTGACTGTGCTTCAGTATAGAATTACCGATACCTGTTGTAGATTGGTGCCAAAGTCAATGTCATTCAGGGATGGTATATTTTGTTCAAGGAACAATCCAAAAGAAAGTTGGCCTATTTGCATGGCATTAATTTTAAAAGTTATAAATGATAAGAGACTGAATTCTAATGTATCCAAACTCTGGTGTAGGATGAAAAGACTAAAAAGAATCTGGTTACCGGACCAAGTAGATAGTAAGTACATACTTACAGTATCTAATGAATGGAATTAAGTATTACTCCTTCCGTTCCATAATTATTGTCCAGTTTGAGTTTTCATTTTTAGTTCAAATTATACTAAAAGTGAAATCTCAAACTGAACAATAATTTTGAAACAGAGGGAGTATATGACTATACTTCGAATTATTTCAACATTATTTAAAAAAAAGAAGAAGAAAGAAAGTAGTACTTCTTCCGAATTTTATTATAAAGACGCTTTTCAAGATTTCTTTTGGTCTCTCATTTATAAGGTATTTGGTGTATTTAAGATTTGATGTATGAAGCATTTTCGAATTTACTCCTCTACTTTGATTGGTGTCTTATATTTTTGGACATGAGTACTATAAATAACTAAATTAATTATTTTCATCAATTCTTCGAAACTACTAATTATTTATGACTTGTACTAAGGATCAGGGAAGTTACAATTTATTCTTTCTTGGCTTTTTCTTTTTCTGTTTCTCTTGGCTTTTCCGTTGGGATATGAAATGATTGTTAATTTGAGTTGAAGCTCAAAATAATGGTGTTTCATTGCCATTTTTTTCTTCAATTGCTTCTCTTACATTTTAAATATATCCTCAAAAGTGGAAAAGAAAATTAAGATCCAAAATTAGAAACTGTGAAGATTTTGACTCTATACGAGCGGCCCAAAAATTTAGGAAAGCTTCCTGAAATAAGGTCTGGGCCGAATGCTTTAATTAAGACTTAAAAAAAGCCATCAAAAAGAATTTGGCCCATGCAGGTCTCGAACCTGCGACCTTCGCGTTATTAGCACGACGCTCTAACCAACTGAGCTAATAGGCCATGTGAGAGTTCGTGCAGATAAAATTATTATAACAAAATCACTGTTATGGGTAACTACAAATAGTTTCACAATGCACAATATTATTTCCCATGTTTTGTCTCCACTGTCCACCCATTTGATTGCCCAAAAGATTGCCGACAGAACAGTAAGTAGGCCAAACTTGTTTTTACCATGTAATTATGGCATGCACTTCCTTGCTTTATCGTTTACATAGTAGTATGATATAAAGTGTAGATCAATATTGTCTTGCCATTATATCTATGATCCCATATTGTGGGACGAAGTATTAATTTGTACAACCTCTCAAAATACATACCCATTGCGTCATGTTTTTGACGAATCAGCCTTCCACTTCCATTCCATACCCACCTTGTGCTTTGATGATTTATTCTTTGGGCATTGTAATCAAAAAAGAGGATCGCCTATCGGTTCCATCAATGTCGCTCGCTTGAACGTTTGGTGTCATTTTGTGACGATCCCATTTAATAATGGACTCACTATGTAATCGGAAAAATGATAAACACGTATTTATCATTATATTCCGGTTGGTATCCTTGATTCGTTCTTATTTTCGTCGAATAACAGGTAATTTAATAGATGATCAAATAAAACACATAAATTGAAATTAAATTTAGTTTCGACATAAAAATGAGATCGGAGATATATCATCTACATAATCTCGCTTTGAAAATGTATAGCAACGATGGTGATCCGAGTTACCTACCACCCCCCGTCCCATAACTCTCAAATTCAATTTGATATTGAAAGTTTGATTGCTGAAATACTTCATGTGGTGAAATTATTGACAGCAAAAGGCAACATTATTACCAAATGCAACAAACCTCATTTAACTCGATTGACATTAACACTACTACTAGGTCACCCCCACGAACGAAAAGGAAAATAGTAATCCTTGATTCGTAATAACAACACAAGTTAAGGGTATTATCGTCTGGGAAAATAAGGAATCTGACGATGCTTCACTGAAATATCGACACGTATACACCCTATGATGTGACAGATAGTTCTAACTTTTTAAGGTTGGAAGCTGACGTCCACCCGTCATTTTTGTAGTAAAGCACACACACTCACACACGAGGCAATACGAAAAACCTATATATATATATATATATATATATTATATTATGCCATGAACCTCGTACCTTGCTTCAAGTGACTTTCTTTTTTCTTTTTTCATTTTAATGTCCGATAATACATATTCTTAATGATGTATATATTCCTAAGTATATTTTTTCTATTCAAAATAAGAATGCTATAGTTTTACTGTGGATAATTTTTTTTTGGATCGAACGGAATACCATTCTTTCTTGGATAATTATGCGCGTATACTACAAACACCACAAGTACATTACAAAATCTGGTTGCTTCTTTTCACAAGACATATTAAGAACCATTCATCTAGCATGACTTCCTTTTTTATGAAGAAAAAAAAAAAAAAAATTTTGAGAACAAAAACACATGACAATATATGCACTTGCCAATTGTAGAGCATTTAGGAGATTCTTGCCCAATGGCTGTATATGTATATCTTGATGGCCAGGGAAGCATCGGTTCCCACGTAGCATAAACCAAAGCCTACACGACCAGATGCACCAAACTTTCTGTTGTCAACTCAACTACATAGTATCTATCTACACATCAATTACGTATAAAACATAAATGAAAAAATACTTAGGCAGTAATAATACTATATTGTTTGCAGTAGTAATAAGAACCTGAACTGTCCCAGAAAAGAAACACCTTCCTTAGACCCTAAAAGTGAAATAGGAAATTAGAAGAGAAAGAGACAACTTGCACATATCAGTATGTGTGTATTTATATATACTTTTTTCCATTTCTGCTGTTTCTTTCCATAAAAATCCAATCTTGCCAGAGAGTTTTATTGCTTTTCTTTTCCTTCTCTTCTTTTTTACAGAAATATAAGAATGTCAAATTTTGTTGAATCAAGAAAAGGGTTGTTTTTTGTTTGAATAATCTGTTGGGTTTTTTTTTTTTTTTTTGTACTATCATTTTTGTAGGCATCAAAGTACCCTTTTTCGGGCATAAAATAATGGGAAGAGGTAGGGTGGAGCTGAAGAGAATTGAGAACAAGATAAATAGACAAGTGACTTTTGCAAAGAGAAGGAATGGTTTGCTGAAGAAAGCTTACGAGCTCTCAGTTCTTTGTGATGCTGAAGTTGCTCTCATCATCTTCTCTAATCGTGGGAAGCTCTATGAGTTCTGCAGCGGTTCTAGGTAATTGTTTCAAATAAAAATTCACCATTTAATTTAGAACTTGAATACATACTTTAATTTTGTGTGTGTGTGTGTGTTTTTTTTTTTTTTTGGGTTCTTTCTTCCTTCTTTTTGTTGCCTTAGAGATTTGTGGCTGTAGAGTAGATTTATTTGACTCCTTTTTTTTTCCTGGATAATTGGAGAGGGAAATTTGAATGTGTTAATCTATGGAGATGTACTATATAGGCAGATTGATTTAAAGATTAACAAAGAGTGAACTTTCTTGTACCTTCATATATTTACATTGATTTATTTGGTCAAGTCAGCCGTACAGTGAGATCTAGCATAAACCTGGAAATTGATTCCAGTTTTGTCACTGAAACTTGCATGGGGAAAGTCTGAACTCTGAAGAACATCTTGATTTGTTAATATATAGCAGAATATGAGAGTAAAAAGGAACTGTGATTTCTATTGAGATTTATTTGCACATACTGAAGAATTTTCCCTAAATAGAAAATAGTACTGAAAATTGGTGTCTTCATTAGTCCGAATCCCTAAAAAACTGGATCCACAATTCATAAAGATGATGATACTAATTGATCTTTTTAGTAAAGGGGTTGGTTTACTTATACATATGCAATTTCCTTAATTCCTTTTGTTCATCTTAATCACACTGTACAAGATTTCAATCATGCACTTACACAATACGTAAATAATTACCGTTGTCAAATGACTACATTTATCTTGCACATTCAATTGATCAACTCTATTAATCTTGTATGATAGCGCTATGTGACATTATAAACTACCTACAAATTCATCGGTTGTTTTCTTTAGCTCCAAATTCATCAAATTTTTCACATTCATTTGTCAAAAAGTTTATTTAATATTTGTCACTTGAATGTGCTAAAAGAAAAGAAAAGATAGGGGCTGGGGGAATCTTAAAGTTTGCACAATCCATTGATTTAATTTGATTATCATGTTGCAGTATGGCTAAGACACTTGAAAGGTATCACAGATGCAGTTATGGTGCTGCTGAAATGAACCAGTCTTCCACTGATTCACAGGTTAGCTTATATTTATAAAAAATACTATTAGCAACTTCATATTTGGAAAAATCCTTACTTTAGGCAATGGCTTGCTCATCTTATCCTTCCACTAAAAGGCACATCTCCTTTGTTCGTGTAAGCACTAACGCGCTTTGTACGTACTAATTTTCAGAAAACAAACAAAAAAAAAATGTAAAATATGTATCTTAACTCATATCATCATTGTTTGCAAAGGAAATTTTAGAAATTTCTTTCTTTAACGAATATTACGATAACTATTCATGATCTTGTTCCAAGAACTCTCAAGCAGAAAATGCTACGATAGAGAGAGATTTGAATTCATAAATTGAAATGACTGGGTTGAATGAGTTGATGGCGGTTACCAAGATCCTTCCAAGCTCCATTTAGATATTGGTTGATATATAAAATTATATGACATTCGGAACATCAAAGGTGATGTTTTTGAGATGGACAGTTTCATTACAACTTTTGGATTCACTATTTATATTTATCTTCCAAGCAGAGTAACTACCAAGAATACCTGAAGCTGAAAGCCAGAGTGGAGGTATTGCAGCAATCTCAGAGGTAATGCAATCTTAAGCCTTGGGCAAATCTTGGTACTGTTCACATCATCTGTCTAGATGTGGATATGTAGTTTCTGCAGGCGTAAAGAATTCGTTGTTTAGAATAATACTCCCTCCGGTCCTAATTATAAAGAACAAATTTGAACTAACTTAAGTATTATTTGTACCTTATTTTCAGGACTCGAGTAATATAGCTAACTTCACTTTGCCCTAGCACGTTAGATCAATCCGAATGCATGTACTTGCATATTATCATTCATTTTGTATCTTGCACGATAACAACATATGATCTATATACCTCACTTAGTATTTTCATCTCTCAACCAATACCAGATTACCAATTTGGTTTATGAGGTTTGTTATCTACATATATAGGCACTTGCTTGGGGAAGACTTGGCTCAGTTAGGAACAAAGCAGCTGGATCAACTTGAACGTCAACTGGATGCATCTTTGAAGCAAATTAGGTCAATCAAGGTACCCAATTTCTTAAAGATTGTTCCTATTGATCAAACATTCTACAAATCCTCAATGCTTTTGCTAAAAATGGTCTAACACATGCTTGTTTGCAGACACAACATATGCTGGATCAACTCTCAGATCTTCAGCAAAAGGTTACATATTAATTTTATGTACTCTACAAATTGGTTAATTATCAATTGCTTGATTCACCTTGGCTAGTCAGTGTTACATGAAAATGTCCATTGTTAACCTACTTAAGCCATTTCCTTTTGATGTTCATACAGGAGAAAACACTAATTGAGCTCAATAACACTTTGAGGGGAAAGGTACAATTTCGTATTCTCACGCTCTTGTGAATTAATAATGTATTACCCGAGTCCCAAAAATATAGTTCACGTTAATTATTATACGAAACGTGAATTACATATTTTTGGGACAGGGAATATATATCAGAAGATTTTGAGACGTAACAAAATTGTGTGATATATACATATATGTGCCGGCAGTTAGAAGAGAGCACGGCAAGGCTTCATCAAGCATCGTGGAATTCAGAAGAGCATAATTTGCCTCACAGACCTCCTCAAGCTCATGGCACAATCAGGTCCCAAGGATATTTGGAGCCAACCCCAAACACCTTGTTCAGGTTTTGCTTCATATATATTAATTGCACATTTTCCATGGAATCTTTCTAGGCATTCTTGCATCATTGCAAACACACGTGTTGAGTAATGGCGAAGATGGCGATGAAATCATATAATGACTTTTTATAGTGATCATAGTGGCATTTACTCGTTTTATTACTATCATGTTTATGTTTGAATAACACATCGTTTTGTTTCTCTTTCTTAGCTTTCAATTTTATTTTATTTTTTTTTCCGGGCTTTTCACCTTATATATATATATATATATATATATATATATATTACTGTTAGCTTTTAGGTTTTCCAATCAATCTGGCTTCATTCTGTACATAATTTTTCCCATTACAGTTACAATCTGGCTGGAGGTGGTGCTGAGGCTGAGTCAACCCAGAATCCCAGTGGAATCCTACCAGGATGGATGCTTTGACTGTACGTGAACTCAAGTAAATTGCATCATGGAAAATGCAAAGGATTAAAACATATATATTCCCAATGCCTGGAGTCAAAAGTGCACCAGTAATTTTTTTTTTTTTTAAAAAAAAAACCCCCAGAGCATGGTCAATTATGATTAAGTGGAGTCCATAATATTATGAAAGTTTTACGTGTTTCAAGGAGTATATTGTGGTTGACCAACAGTCTCCTGAATTTGTCATTGCAATTTCATTAAGATTACGAAGTTATGTATAAAATGAAGATAGTAATCGAAGATAAATGAATTAACTATAGCTATACAGATGTAAACAATGATACTATCCAGAAATTCTCTCTTTTTCCTTTGTGGTTTAATCTTCTTCATACGAGCTTTTTATATCCATCCTTCACAAAGTTTGTGTACTTTAATTTTGGGGGGCGTTCTCTCTACTATTGTGATTAAGCCAAATATTTATTTGTATCCCATGTGATAGGGTAATTAATAATCTATTAGTATGTTTTATTGTACTATTTAATTGAACATAATAAAATATTTTTTCCCGAAGGAGAGAATAGTTAGGAGAATCGGTATGAACGAAGAAGAAAGCTCGGACTAGCTAGTACTATGAGTACTTACTAATTTAAATTGTTATACATCTCGTCAAAGAACTAGTTCCATAAAGTGCTGGGATCAAATTTCTTATTGTTACAATTTAGACGGTCGTTATTCGATCCACAATATTTTTTCCATTTAGAGAAATCCTTAGTATCGATAGAATTTTAGTTTTTTTTTTTCTATGTGTTTGTTTAGGTCATTAAAAGAAGCAATGTGTAATATCTTATAATGTAAATTAAGCTCTAACCTCGAATTAATCCACGATGTTGGATTAGATAAACGTTTTAGATCTTTTAGCGTCTACACTCTGTTCCTTTTTATAGTAATAAGGCATTTCATATCAACCCTCCAAATTAACTTAAACTATCCTCAACTACTGGAACTAGAAGGCAAAAGCTAGATAATTAAAAGTGATCAATATCGGATCAAATTCTAATAAGACCAAAAATATATTTGTCATGGGATCAAAGTCAATTTGATGGGATTCTATCAGTTTGCAGAGAATATAAAATTAGCATCCTGAAAGCCAAACTGGTCGGGCGACAGAGATTGATTATCATCAAACCATATTAAAAATGGAATACACGTACTTATGGTAGAGGGACGACCAGCCTTTTTACAGCATTCTCTGCTGTACTCGATTGGGTTTTTGTTGTCTTTCTTATCTAGTAAATTGTTCAAGGAGAAATTTGATTCAGACCCAAACCAAAGAGGAAACAAAGTACACTCGAGATTCTTTGCTTTTTTGAAAATTGAAATTGAAGATGGCAGGCAAAGCATGGAGCAGAAAGACCATCAATTGAAAGTCTACATACATATTATTTAGGTCATATATATTCAGACGTTTCTTTATATATTACGGGGTTGCATTCCTAATAATAAAGTCTTCGTATATACTCATTTTGTTCCGAAATTATTATCCATTCTGAAATTTTACTTTTAGTACAATTTAAAATAACAATGAAAATCTAAAATAGACAATAATTATGGGACGGAAGGGAGTACTATTTTTTTCTTAGAGTTTGTATACTCACTATTGCTTTTAAAAAAGATTCAGTAGGGTACTAGATTATGGAGGCAAGACATGAATCTTAATTAGTGCTCTCTAATATATGTTTACCATAAGATTAATATAGAGATAATCCGAATTTCAGATAGGAATGTAAAACGTAACTGGAATACAATTGCATGCTTATATGTATTTATCTTGATATTACTGCTATTTAGTTCAATCATTTGAATTTTTAATTTTAGTTCAATCTGTTGTAAATACGAAAATTCAAACTAAACAATAATATCTTGTACACAAAAGTTTATAAATTTTAAGCAGCTATCTAAAGATAAGTATTCAAAAGGATTTTCGTTCACCTCCAAATTCCAATATATTTCGAAAATTAGGTGAAAAGACGGACCGAGGATGATCAATGAATGCTTGCTGTTTTTAAAGTCGTCGACCCATGTATATAAATTCATCATCATTGTGGCGTAAGACGTAGCTTTGGGGTTGATGCGGCAGATTTGCAGGCCTACAATACACACTACTTACCCTTTTGGATTACATTAATTAGGAACATTATGTCATGATGTCTCTACGGATTTCGTTTTGAAGGATAACGTTCCTCCTCCCCCCCTCCCCTACTTTAATGAAAAATTTATGTCAAGAAATGAGACCCCTTCATTTAATTTTGCTTAATTCATTCACTCATTATTTCTTAAAAGCTTTCCGAATGGATGTTGTCTAAGAAAGAAATCAAGTACCTTTAAAACAACATCAAGCAAGATTCTACCTCCTCAATCAAAAGCTGAACTGAAAGAAGACAGGAAAGAACCATAAGAGGTCCAACGAGATATAGTGGAGATACCAAGAGATAAGGAGCCAAAAAAAAAAAAAAACCAACAAAACAAACGACAGGAACGATGATGGATGGATGTTATAAAGGAAACAGTGAAAACGTCAAATATGACAACGACCCACTCACCACTCTACGTACATCCAAGGATGCTCCAAAATTTTAACTGTGTATAATATATAGGGTTGCTAGCTAATTTAAATAAGTACGTATCTATTTTGCTTATAAATTAATATATCCGGAAATAAAAGAAGAAAAGTGCTCCTTCCGTCTTATAAAAGTAACTTATATCGTAAATTTTGAATTGTATTCAAAAAAAAAAAAAAAACTGGCTTTTCCTTTCAGTTTGTTTTCAGTTCTTATAAAATTTCTTCTGTTTGCCGGAAAAAGTAAAACTAAAAAAAATTTCCAAAACATAAATGAATATTTGAAACTAGAGAAGAATGATGAAAAGACTTTCTTCATTTGGTTCTGGCATGGCTATATGTTAGTACTAAAGCTGGAAATTCCAACTAATAGGAATTAATTTAATTTTATTCACTGTGACAAGGAGAAATTATAATTAATAATATAATAATTACAACAAAATGTTAAATACAGCAACACCAAATTCCGAAAAATAATTGCTGGGCCAAATTCAGAAAAGTCTAGTCATCACATGGGGCGCCGTCAACAGTGTTAATGTTTATGTTTGGGGGATTCTTTGGGAGTCCGTACATGTTCAAATTGTACGAAAATCTTTTTCTCCTTAAAAAACTGTGATGTAAGAAATACCCTTCGGACATTAAACGCCTGTACAGTGCTTCCAACCAATGGGGAGTCGACAACGCATTCTTAAAATACAACCTGGTATTTGGTTTTTTTGGGGGGACTCATCAAGAACCACAAAACCACTCCATTTTGCAGTGATGGGTGGTTTCACATCCTTACTTCCAAATATGTGTATGCTTTTTCAGACAGCATATTTTCCCTTCATGAATCCAGAATTTTCACCGTTTTGAAGCAACAAGAATGCTAGCCTTACCATATTCCCATTATTACTTCCACCCATACCGTATAAGCCATGTCCAATCCCATTTTCCATATTTTTCTATCTTTTGCTTTTCATTTTTTTCTTTTCTTTTTTTTTTTTTGGTTCACTTTGTTTCCCATTTTTCAATTTCAATAATGGCCTTTCCGAAGTTTTAAAAGCTACATAGATTACTATTTTTTTCCTTGATTCGTTGCGTTTTTTAAATTTTCTTTGCTCCTATTTAGGAAGTACTCCCTCCGTGCCCCTCCAAAAAAAAGTCCAAAGTGAATTTACAAATTTGTAGTAAAAACAATACAAAATTCAAAATTCAATGTGGAGTATTTTTTTGGGACAGAGGTAGTACAACATATCATGTACATTAATGTTTTGTACTTATAAGGATAAGATGATCAAATAGTACTAATAGGATTGAGGGTTTGAAAATCAACATGAAAAACAAAAATACAAAAAAAAAAAAAAGCAAAGAAAACATTTTTATCCATATACGTTATGATATACTTCCAAAAAAAAAAAAAAAAAGTTCCACTATGCCTAAATAAAAGTGCTGACGTGAAAATGTACTATAAGTTATTGATAATGGACCAACAACCTAGTAACTGGTAAAGGCGTCAAGTTTCCAATTCCTGCATACAACTCCTCCCAGTTACGAAATGCAACAATTGCTCATCGCTTGAAATGAAAAGAAGCTGTTATAACTTATAAATAAAACTTTTTATTGGGTTTTCCATTTAAGGAAATATTTATTAGATTATTAGGAATATCTTCATGGAGCAGAAGGAAGAAAGAAAAAGAACATGAGTTCGAGAGTCACACGAGATTAATTAGTAAGGAACGAAAATTAATCTCTTTTAAGAAACACACACAAAAAACAGAAGCGTCATTGAAGGGAATCATCATAATTATGCATTTAATTAGTATAAAATCAATGCCAAATTTTAATTGTTGAATTGATGATGATATTATGAACCAAACGAGCTAATGATCGACATGATTGTATAAAATCAGAAATGAGTAGAGAAGTAATATTGTATTCTTTCTGTTTTGAAATAATTTTCAAATTTAAACTTTCACTTTTAACATTATATTGAAAGTAACAAAGTCTAGTTCGGTATTTCAAGTTTAGTTTTATTAATACTGTAAAAGAAAATCATTAGACAGTGTCAATCATTTTGAGACAGAGAAAGTATATGAGTAGTGAAAGGTTTAGGTTCTCGATACGTAATACTTGATACGGTGTATTCCCTCTAATTCTTATTATAAGGCATTTTGACTTTTCGTAAGTTTTACTTAGTACGAATTTTTAAGTAATAAAAAAACCTTAAAAATATTTCATAACAATCAAAACAATGCAATGAATGTGAAAATATATTTTTAAAATTTTTTGATCAATAAAAAATGTGTATTAGATAAAATTTAGAACAAATCAAAATGAGTCAAGGACAGGAGGGAGTACTACTATTTAACAACATAGTTAGCTACTTATATTTAAGGTGGTGTCAAACATTTCTTAGATCTAAATTAAATTCACCACCTGGGTCCAGTTAATATGTTGGGGTGTTTAGTTGGAACTTGAGCAAAGTTAGCCTAAGGTAGCTAGCTGTAACTTGTAAGTTCACCTACACTTTTCAACGTTGTCAAAAATATCAAACTCAAAGTACTCTCTCTACTGCGTTTGTGTGTATCAAAACTCAGTTCAGTTTCTATCATACATTACACATCTAATCCATCTCAACCTCAAAAAAAAAAAAAAATCCACCACAAGTTAAAAAAAGGGGAAAAAAAAAGAAGAAAAAGAAAAAAGAAGCTTTCTTTAATTTTGTTTGGTCTATATTTATATGTTGTTTTAGAAAGGGTCTGGGAATAGTACATATGCCCAGGTGCAGATAAGAAATCAGGTTTGAGGGTTTTCCTCTTTTAGATCTTCCTTTTCTTTTTCTGGTGAACTAGATACTTTTGTGGGTTTGTTTTGATTCGGAGGAGAGGAGAAATTAAGATGGGGAGAGGGAAAGTACAGTTGAAAAGGATAGAGAACAAGATTAACAGGCAAGTCACATTCTCAAAGCGAAGGTGTGGATTGTTGAAGAAAGCCCATGAAATCTCTGTGCTTTGTGATGCTGAAGTTGCTCTTATTGTCTTCTCCCACAAAGGCAAGCTCTTTGAGTTTGCTTCTGACTCTAGGTATATATATATGCCTGCCTTTGTGTTATTATTATACACACAAAATCCATCCCAAAATCTTTCTTTGGAAGTAGGGTTTTTTTTTTTCATCATTTTCTTGTAATTTTTGAGCATTCTTTCTCTGGACTCTTTTTTTTTTCTCCCTCTTTCTCAACTCTTAAATTTGTTCAAATCTTCGTTTTGGTTCTTGATTTAGCCATGTTTCACTTGTAAGTTTTGGTGAAGTTCGCACACTGTGGTTCCAGTTACATAAAAGAAAAGAAATGGTGTTGTTCATACACTTTGAAAAAGTTTGGATCATTTTTTTTTTTTTTTTGGTTTTTAAATCTTTATAGGTGATCTAATGAATAAATCACACATTTGAGTTTCATATGTTGCTAATTTCTAGTCATTTTTTTAGACATCTAAGTTGAGATGGAGAGAAGAAAGCCTAAAAATGATCAGATCCATCATTTCAACAGTAATCTAGGAGCAAATTATCTTCGCTTTAAACGTTTTATCCAGATTTTGAACTTCCTAATTTAGATCCGGTAGCCTTCCTTTTTAAAAGAAAAAAAAAAATCATGTATACTCAACCATGCATATTTCCAGTATGAAAAACTTGAATTTAGTGTGTTTATGACACCTAGCAGTGGGTACAGAAATAAATTAGCATGATTTTCCGGTGTGTTCTTTTTTCAGAAAATACAGTTTCATACCACTCTTTTCGATGGCTTCATTCGGATATTAATTCTTAGTTTGTTTTAGTTGCAATTCGGCATGATGGGACATATAATCATTATTTAATTTGATCATCGATTTCAATTTAATCTTTCTGAAAGTTATCAACTTTTGTGCTTTATTTAGTTTTGATCTATGTATATTGCTCCTTTTAATGGACATTGCTCTTTGGTTCATAGTAACATCTTTATGGCTTTCTCAAACTTGTACTTTTTGTTTTGTTTGTTTTTTGGGAATACAATAATTATAATTCTCAATTCGACATGACAAGGAAAATATAAACACGAAAAAGGAATTTTGAAAGGCCATGGCATGAATCAAATAGCAAGGAATAATGAATGTCATGCATGTGTGGAATTAATTTTTAAGATCTTGCCTGTTTAAGTTGATTCCTTGTGCATCAATTAAACAAACAGGTTGCCCTGGAAGATGTTTCATTTGCAATTTTCTTTTTTAAATCACGATGCTAAGTTTAATTTAGTCTAATATTTTGAGTTTTTCCTCGGCTTTTGTGTTGTTTGTGCTTTGTTTTCTGTAATTGGAAAAGCATGGAGAGTATTCTGGAGCGGTACGAGAGATACTCATATGCAGAGAGAAGATTAATTGCTGGCAGTGCTGAAATTGATCATCAGGTAAGGTTATACGTTTTCTTTATCCGTCTTAAAATAATAGAATTATTATTTATAATACGCTCTTTACTTCACAACGAGTCTTACTTTAGAACTATAAATCATGTAAAGTTTGATTGTTTATAATGTAGGAAGATTGGCCCCTGGAATACTCCAAACTTAAAGCCAAGATTGAGCTGTTGCAAAGAAATCATAGGTAAGAACTTCAAACTTCAATTATCAATCCAAGTTACTATGACAACCATGATATATAGTCCCTTCCACGCACATCAAATTGCTAAAGTTGAATGTCTTAATCTTAACGGTAACTGAAGTTTGAGAACTGATTAATTTTTTATTTTTTAATTCCAAGTAATGAAAAATTGTTTTGTAGTACCAAGTTAAGGTTCCATCTGGGTTGGATTTATTCATGAATTGTGCATAGTCCTTAATTCCAATTAAGTTAATTTAGGTTTAGGAAAAACTTAAAAGCATTTTCCTCCATTTGTAAATTTGTTATTTGTTCTTGATGGTCACCTAATTACAGGCACTACATGGGTGAGGAACTTGACTCAATGAGCCTGAAAGAGCTCCAAAGCTTGGAGCAACAGCTTGACACCGCTCTGAAACACATCCGATCCCGCAAAGTAAGTATAAATTTACTCTAAGATTTTGTGTTGACCAATTTATGAATTATGATAAACATGATGATTTTTTTATTTTTTATTTTTTGAGACTGAAAGTAATACTAGTGAACTGAAATGGTTTAATTCCTAACTGAATATTGCTTACTTTGGTACAGAGCCAGCTCATGTATGAATCAATCTCCGAGCTCCAGAAGAAGGTCAGATTCATTACGAATTTTGCTACTTTATTTTAGTAACCAATTAATAGTGCTCGACGGAAAATGCAGAACAACTAGGGCAGAACATGACCCGTAGAGTAGTTTAATATTTATATATGTACATCTGATGATTAACGGCGTCTGGTTTCATTCTGATATTGGACTAATTTTAAATTGATTAGCTACAACTTCAATAATTGTGTTAATTTTTAATCAAAGACAGTAAGGATGATCCAAACTGTCAAAATTGGGTGTGCTATATATATATATATATATATATATATATATATATATATATGTAATTCGGCTGCAATCGATATACCTAATTTGCATAGAATGGAACGTTTTTTAAAACTTGATACCTTCTTACGTCAACTACAATTGTCTATTGTGTGTTATTTATCCACGAAACTACACAAATTAATTCATAGTAATAAAGTATATATCTGTTTGTTTTTTTTAAAAAAATAATTATACAGTAGGGTTTTTTTTTCATATGGAGTTAAGACTGTAATGATCTTTCATGACAGGAAAAAGCAATTCAAGAGCAAAACAACCAGCTATCAAAGAAGGTACGCATACATCCGGATTATATATCAGACATTAACAAAAGCCTACGTAAACCTTTTTCTTTGACTTCACTAATTAGTTTTGCTATTAGGGTTAGTTTTTAGTTGTCTTCTAATTATATGAAATATGAATAGTAATGAGAGTGATCTGCCAGATGACCTTCTCAAGCCACTAAAATGAACTAATAATTAAGTAAAGTGGGCATTTTTCTCCTTTAATCCCCGATGTTTTTGTGTGAATAGATTAAGGAGAAAGAGAAGATAATGTCGACCCAGCAGGCACAGTGGGAGCAGCAAAACAGTGTCCCGAATTCCACTTCTTTCCTCTACCAACAGCCACTTCCTCCTTGCATGAACCTCAGGTACTTCCATCCTACAAATGCCTTAACTTTTTTACTTACTTACTTCCATTCTCTGAATCTCTTTCATATGTTGTGAATTTTTACTACTATAACTAGTGTTACAATCTCTTAAAATTGCATAATTAGCATGAATTTAAACAAGAGAAAAGTGCTCCCTCCGTCCCATATTGTAGTACATGAAACACGACTTTTATTCTGAGATGATGAGAGTTCATATATTATTTGTGCTGATAAATAAAATTTTAAAAAAAAACGTGTTCAAATTGTATTAACATTTGGCACACTGGTGGTTGATGTGAAAAACATGCAGCGTTACGATTGAGGAACACCGTGCAGATGAAGAAGCGGCGATGAGGAGGAGAAATGAGCTTGACCTCACTTTAGACTCCCTCTTTCCTTGCCATCTTGGTTGCTTTGCTGCCTGATTCATGATGTCCCATGAAAGAAAATCCCAGAAAACCTATATGAAGTACTACTATAAATGATTTGCCACTACTACGTACGCGCCAAAAAGAAATCTATGCTTTAAGATTTCTCAATCATTTCCGCAAGTTTGCTAGCTAATATTTTGATTGTAATATATTCCCCTCTCTTTCTGTTTTATGTATGTATGAGTGTTGACGATCGATGAAGAATGATGACGATGAATTTGTGTCGTATACATTAAGGTTTAATGAATTTGTGTCGTATGCTTCATCTCATTGGTTTTGACTTTTGATTAGTTTAAAAAAAACTTGTTTGGAAGCAAGACGAAAATTAAGATCACAATACGTGGTCTACTTCACACACGTCAACTGCTCTGTATTTGGTTTTGCTTTTATATGTTTTGAGGAATATCAACTGTGTTAGGATTATTGTGGAGATCAATATAGTTGTTTTATATAATATGGTCGGAGAAAGAAAATGAAACGAAACAAAAAAAAAAAAAGTAAATATTGGTTGAGAGGAATGAAAATCGATTGATAGTAGTTTCTCAAAAGGGAGGGTTAAATTTTGGGAATAAACTGAATTTGAAAGAAAAATAATAGTTATCTTTTCTTAATTACCATCTGAAAATTATTTCCAATGTTACTAATATTTTTTTATTTTGGAAATGGTAATTTTTTTTATTTATTAATAATTGGTCTGTAGACTGATCTTTAGACTTTAGTGATCTTTGTGATCAGGGGTAAAACAATTGTAATGTATTTAAGGCAACACGTGGTAGCTCCACCTATCATATGGGGTGGCTTAACACTGTTCCATTTAAATTTTTTTTCAATAATTAAAACATTCATAGAACATAGAAGATCAGAATTTGAGTGTTTGCTTTCAAGATTCGCCAGTCCATCATAATATTATAAAATTTCAATTCAATAAAGCATAACTTTGTTTTTTAAACGGATGGATGACACTTTCTTCAAGCCTATTTTTGCAGACCCACTAGAAAATAAACAGTTACTCTTCTTTTATGCATCAAATTTGTTTTGATTTGATTTGATTTTTTATCTTGCAACAATTCCCTTGAGAATTTTGAGTAATGTTAGCTGAAATCAATCCTCATGACATAGCCCAAGGGGAAAAAAAAATGCCGCAGACAAGAGGCGGAAACTTCAGAAATCGGCAGAAAGTCCGAATCCAGATTTTACAACGTCGTTGGTGTACTTGAGGGGAAAAAAACTATGCTATGAAACGTAAATGGCTTATATTCGGGTAGAAGTTTTGTATAAATGTAGCGCTACGTAACTTCTTCTCTTCATATAAGAGGTGGAATAGAATAATGAAAAGGCTGCGTTGCTGAAGCAGAGGGAAGCATATTTGGATGCAAAACACACTGTTAACCGTAAAGAAACCAACCCCCCCATTTTGGAGGCCAATAAATTAGCACTAATTATGGACCAATCTGTACATATTATCAACTTCAAAAATCAGGTTGAGATCAAACTCAACATCGACTACGCACTCCGTCCCAATATAACAGTCTCCACTCTTATTTTGGGACGGAAGGAGTCTCGACACCCCCACCACCACAAAAAAAAAAAAAAAAGAAAAGAAGGAAACACAATCAATCTCCCAACATTTTAGTATTTTACTACTAAATCTTCTTTACCCTCGTCTCTGTCTTCAATCATGTACAAAAGCCGGCACCAAGCTCAGGATGACAAGATTTATTCATCAAATTCCATCAGCTGAACAAGGAAAGATAAAGAAGTCAGAAAAGGTTATCATTTGTTAGCAATCATTCAAAGAAACTGCAAAGACTAAACAAAAAGCCCTTCAAGAAGTAGTTCAATTTTCCTAATAATACGAAATGCCTATAAGGATGGTGCACCTATACTACCATTATTATCATCAATCAAAGGTTCATCCTAACTCCTAATACTGCAGAATGCAAATAAGTAAAGCTACACCGATCTCAAATGTTCAAGTAGTAACCAACTAGACTATAACACAAAAATCTCTGAACGCCGCTACCATCTTGTAGAAATCAGTGTGTGGTTTTTTCTAAGAGCAAATCCAGCTCTTGGTAAAATGGAGCCAAGCACTCAGAGACAAAACAGATGATAAAAGCTACACATGGTCAGACTCGGAAAACAAATCAAAACCAAAAGGCTTCTAATCCATTATTAGACAGTAGGAAAAGACTATCCTCCACATATGCAAAACAACATAGGTCAACATTCTAAAATCTGCGCGATAAAAGTGAATGGATGAACCAGAGAGGATCAGCAAAGAAACACCATGAATAAAGAGTAAAGAGTGCTCAAGTGGATCTCTACCAAATTCAAAACAAATCAAAACACACAAAGAATCTTACCTTTCCACAAACGGGACAGGTTTCACTTCTCTCCATCCACTCGTATATACAACTAAGGTGATAATGGTGCGAGCAATGAGTGACAATTTTCGGATTTTCTCCAGTATACTCTGCAAAAAGAAGCAAGCAGGTCAACCATCCATCTATGTAAAAAAAGGCTCAAAATTGAAAGCAGTTGAATCCCTATACTTATAAGCTAAAATTGAGAATTCTAACAGTGCGAAGAAAGAATACCTTCAAGACAAGTGGGGCAAACATCCTCATCTTCTGATGAAGGACTAAGATATTCCGCACCATATAGCTCCACTGAAGAGAAGACCTTCAAAGAGGAATCAGAGCACAATTCTTTATCTTTCCCTGGCTTAAAAGCATTAAATAGCGTAGTGTCTACTTTCAACAGGTTCGGTGGTTGTTGAACAGTTGCAGTAATTGGTACCGGCTCCTCGGCACGGGAATGACTTGAGCCTCTATCTTGCCCTCCAACTACATCATCCCCTGACATTTGTGAATTCTGATCCACTGACAAAGTAACATCAATCGGACTGGTTGCAGAAGAACCAATTTGTATTCCTTCAGATTCTAGAGGGATAGCTTCTTCATCAGATGCAGGGGCTGGACTTCCTCTTCCAAATAGAGCTCGACACTGCCAAAATACATTAATTTCAGTAATGCAAGAGCATGGTGAGGGACTTATATGTAACTAAGACAGATAACAAAGAAGCATACAGAAAAGAGACAGTATGCAGGACTAAAATTTAGAGCAAGAATCATTAAGGACAAGAAAAGTGAATAGCAAAACAAAAAGGACTATCTTATGGGAACCCCAGCTAAAAGCAACAAGTACAACTGAGTTTTAGAAACCATGAAAGTGCCTTTGGGGGGTGTGGACAGGAGAGTAACAAAATAACCCAGCCATTTAGAAGCATTTTTGCCGGTTTCTGGAACAAGAATGTATCTTATGTCTCTACTGCTATCCTCATTCCATGAAGAAAATGAAGTAATAAGGCCTCTTTCTCCATGATGAACCCTGTTCCCCATTGCTGTCTTATGATCAACATACCTCCTTCCCCTTAATCTCCTATCACTAAAGCTATCGCTGCCTGAAACGCATATCCAGCCAGTTTCAGGACGAATAGCATAAGTTTCAAATTCTAATTAGATAAGATTTGTGATACTCTATACTAATCCCTATTCATTGCCGATGGTCACTGATCAAGTGGCAGTCTTCTAAATGTTAAAGGAATTAGTAGCAGATACTGAAAGAAAACTACTTCAGCCACAAAACAAAGAATCATACAAGAGGTTCAGCAAAAAACACGAAATACAGGTGAAGAATTGCAGTCCAATTACAATCAATGGGATATCAGGCCATTCAAACAATATCAACATTCCAACAAGGAAGTAATAAAAAACATAAAATTCTTGTTGAATTCTAATAAAAGAGGGGATTTTTATGGCACCTTGCTAACAAGACCGTGAAAACAGCCGGAGCTTCCCTGATGATCAGAACCAATTTCTTCATAACCGAAGCAACAACAAGCGTTACCCATCATTCAGCTCCAATCACATAACCAAACCTGCACACATGATCAAAGAGAGATTCAATTTCATTACAAGCGGCAAAAAGTAAAAAACTTTAACAACAGTAAAAACTAAAATAGAACCAAACCAAGCAAAAAAGGGCAGGGAGAAACAAATTGCAGGAAATCCCAAAATCAAATTCACTTACCGAGAAGGAAAACCCACAAGAACAGAACTTGTAAAACGGGTTGCAGAGAAGAGAATTGAAGGAAATAGTATGAGAAACTTTATGTGGACAAGGATTGAAAGTGATCAATCAATCAAACAGGGGATGTTGAAGAAAATTAAAAATATACAGTAAGGGAAGACGACTTGGGAATATTGTTTGGTCTTATATACTATACGTATATACTGTTGTTGTTTATCTTTTAGTCATGGGTTTAGGATTTTCTGAAGGTTTAAGGTTTTGATCGGTTTCCCCCAAAACACTTTCCAAGTACTTGTAGTTGTGGGTTTTCTTCGTACGTTTTTCCTTTTTCTACCTCGTTTTTGGTTTTGTTGTTATTTATCGTCAACTAAATTGAGTTAATGAATTTGATCGTATAATTATGAAAAATATTTCTCATTCCTTCCCGAAAATTAGTGCCACTATGAATTCTGAAAATTAAAATCCTAAAAATAAACTTAAAAAGATTTATATACTCAAATTTTCAAATTAATTTCAACTTGAGAGAGTAAATCACTCAACCTAATTTTTATCTTCATTTTCAAATTGGACTAAATATTATTCTCTCAGAAAAATAGTCTATACTATAAATTGTGAATTACTTTTATGAGACGGAAGGATATTTTTTATTTTTTGTATCCAAGTCTTGAGCAATGAAATAGTAAGTCAACTTTAAATATAAGAGAAAATAGTGTTTAGGACCGACCATGTCAACTCTATCATAATTTGGGGGCATAAATGCGATATTGCAATAGCTTGTAATTTCTTCATTTTTAAATACGTTATTTTTAGATGATTAGCAGCAAGTATTTGGGGAACGTTTTTTTTTCCCCCGTAAGGGTTGTATGCAACCATGCATAAAAAAGAAAATGACTATGTTCTTTCGGACTTTGGTTAATAGCAAAACTTAATCAAGCGAGCCATTTTTTAATGACAAGGTTAATTATTGAAATTCATTACAAAGCCTCACTCCCAACCTGATTTGCATGACTAAAAAATTATTGAAATTCATTACAATGCCTGACTCCCAATCTGATTTGCATAACTAAAAAACGTCTCGTCTTTTACAGGAAGGGTCCATCAAAAAAAAAAAAAAAATAGAAATATTGTTTATTGAGAAAAAAATTTATCGATATGTATTTCTTTTTCAATTCTCTTCTTAATAAGTAATGTAACGGAACACATAGATTACCTAAATCAAATTAGATATTTCTAAATAAGTGTGACACTATGACTTGTGATCCAGTTATTTAAGTGATGATCTCTTATAGTAAACTGTTTGTGGAAAATAAAAGGCAAGAATCCTCCTTTCCTCAAAGCTTCTATGGCTATTCTACATTTGGTGCAAACCAAAGAAGTGGCCTAATTCATCAAGCCCATCAATTGATAAGTTTAATTAGAATGATCCAGACTCTTACATTTTCATCCGAATGTTTTCTATTTGATGCCTTTACCATTGTCTGTGTGATTTTCTTTTTTTCAAACACATCATCAAATTGCATCAAAGATGAATAATCCATATTCCACATGAGTTGCTTCAATTGCTTGCGTAGTGCAAACATAAGCCCAAGAAAAATCAAATTAATTACTTCAAAAAAAAAGAGAGAGAGAGAAAAAAAACACTAAACATACCTGTTTTTGTGCTTATCAATGATCTCTTTTGTGCTAAAGAAATGGATAATTTTATAAATGAAAAGCCGGGGGAAAAAAACGATACAAGAAAGAGAAAAAGAAGGGCAACTTATATTGAGTCTAAATGAAGGAATAAGGTCCTACATCTTCATTTCAGCCACGTTCATGCATAGCCCACACAAACGGAAGAAGAAAAAAAAATGGAAGAAGAAATAATTAGAGAAATAAGTAAAGTTAATGCCATGATGACACGGCTAATAAAGAAGCAAAAAAAAAAAAAAGAATAATCAAAAGAAAGTTTTGAATATGGACCCAGATCAATTATGAAAGAAGAAGTTATTTTTATCAATCAAAGTGCCTGAGAAATGGCCTAGCGAACTACTACTTTCATCAATGTACATGATTCTTCTTGTCCATAAACTCCTATAAAAGCTAAGCAGTTCTGATCAAATTTTTTGGCTAAGGAAAAGCAAGTAATGGGGAGAATTGGGGCTACAATTCCTGGTTTTTGCTTAAACAGGATTAGGCCTCTAGTTCGAATCCGGTCCCCGATTGTACATTTCAAGAACCATTTTGATGATGATGATCATCATCAGAAGGAACATGAGAAGGCATCCATTAAGGTTAATGTTAATGTTGATGTGAAGGAGGCTTCAGTGAGTAATGTGGTTGGAAGGAAAATCATGGTAGTGATTGATTCAAGTGCTGAAGCTAAGAATGCTTTACATTGGGCTTTAACTCATACTGTCCAGAGTCATGATGCTTTGATTCTTCTCTATGTTACTAAGGTTTCTTCTAATCCAGGTTTGTTGTACCATGATGTCTTAATATACTTTTTGAGTTTAATTTTTCTCCACTTCACGTTTTAGTAGTTGAATAAGTAATTAATTCGGTTATATGATTTCAGGTAATGAATGTAACAAAGACATAAATCCACGAGTTTCTCAATTTCTCTCTTGCATGAAGATATTGTGCCAACAGAAAAGACCTGAGGTTTGTAGATTCTACAGCTTTTTTACTTTTGTGCCTTGTCCTCCTTCTTTTCCCCCAAAAGAAGTTGATGGAGAGACATGAGTTTGATTGGAAAGTCCTGCACGAATTTTCCTATTTATGTAAGAAATGTGTACCTAATGAAAATATTAGCTATACATATAATCGATGTCTCATATTCAAGTATCAAAACAGTTACACGTACAAAAAAAAAAGGAAGCGTTTATTTATTCACCACAAAAGAGGCTAACTAAGATCATCATTGGATGCATGGTATATAGGTAAAAGTAGAGGTGAGCGTAGCACAAGGAAAAGAGAAAGGTGCAGCAATTGTGGAAGAGGCCAAAAGGCAAGGGATTTCACTACTTGTGTTGGGTCAGAAAAAAGGTTTCAATACAACATGGAGACTAGTAATGATGTGGGCAACTGGGAATAATAAGATCACTTCCGGTGGTGGAATGGTGGAGTACTGCATCCAAAATGCTACTTGCATGGCCATTGCTGTGAGGAGAAAAAGCAAGAAACTTGGTGGTTATTTGATCACCACCAAACGACAGAAAGATTTCTGGCTTCTGGCTTGATGTAGTGTATCATCAATATATGACGATGTCAGTTTCCATCATAATTTATTTCTTCTTGATCAACTCAACTTAATAAATTTATATAATTGGACTATATATTACTATTTCTATCTTAAAATAATAACATACATATTTGATTTTCAAATTTATACTTGTTGTCTAACACGCAGTTCATATGAATCCGAACCTTTGACACTACACGATTAATACTTTAGGCCAGTGATCGGAACACCGAAATTACTCGATCCACTGTCCAATTGTCCTACTTTTACAAACGAAGATGTGCTGTTGGCCCGAACTATTCATAATAGTTCACTCTTTCAATCCCGTTCAGTCTTCTTTTTTGTCTAAAAAAAAAAAAATATATCATATGAGGGATTCATAAAGGGGACAAAAGTTGTTTACCTAATTAGAGACAACCCACATTATCTCAGGGTAGTAATGATTTAAAGTTGGTCAATTACCAATTAATTAGACAGTTTGAAGTATTTACTGCTAACACATTCTAGACTCTAGAGTGGAATGATTGAAAGAACTGATAGAGTTCGCTCATACAGCTTCATTTGTGACATATAGCTAACAATACTGCAAATAATGTTTTAACTATCAGAGCAAATTACTTATGTTTTTCCCAAATTGCTCTCTTTGAATCAAAATCCTATCTTTCTCCCTTTGCTCTAGCTCGCTCCTTCCTATCTCTTAAGTAATTACAGGTGATAGATATCTCATTATTGTTTATTAAGTTGTTACATTATTCCTTGGGAGTTCAAGATATGCTTTTCTGCAGTATCTGAGAGGATATTTTTTTTAAAAAAGGTTAATACTATGTTTATTAAGTGGAAAACAGCCCACACGTCTCATTTGTAGTGTACCTGATAAGTTATTAGAGCATTCACGAAAATTTATACTATTAAAGATTTAATGCAATTATTATATCATTATTTTACATTGTCATGCTTTATTTTATTCTTTTTATACATTGGTTTATGGCTTTATGCTATGAAAGTGTGATAAAATGAAATAGGTCAACTTCTATTAATTACATTGAAACTCACAAATCAAATATTAAGGGTAAAGAATATAACTAGTTAGTAATTAGTTAGTAAAGAGTGTGATTATATATCTATAGATTCATTCAACCAAGTCATTAACCCTTCAAAAACATGTCATAGAGGTTTGATATTCACGCGGCTCAACTATTGCTCGTTTAAGACTAGACGACCTTTTCTTTTCATATTTATAATAATTACTAATTGACATCCTACTTTGTCAAATATGAACAATCATTAATCATCCGGAATTGGCCTTTTTACATTTCAATTAGTAGTTTAATTGGCTATGCGTTTGGTAGTTTACGATGATTATATTCTTCCCATCTTTCTAACCTAAAAGGTAATTTAGTGAATGCCACCTAACAAATTTCCTAGTTGGACTTTGTGTTCGATTATTCTATGTTGTTTGAGATGTGACCACTAGTTAATCCTTTCTAAATCGAAACTCTAGAATGTAAGCCAACCCCAATTTTGTCACTGTCCTTTATCATTGTTCATTTTATTAATTAATTATTATTATTATTATATTCAATAATAGTACGACATCTTTCTACTTTGTCAATACCATTTCTTTCATTTTCATTTTTTGAAATATAAAGTTAAATCAGAACAAAACAACAGTGCCCTTGAGGGATAAAATAATGCAGTTGAAGTTCAGAAGGGATGTAATATTGTAATGGTATGGGATTTTGAGGTCAATTTCAGATTAAAAATAAAAAAAAAAAATCAGAGGGTAAAGAAGAAGAGGGGGACAGGATTTGGATAAATTAAATTAAGATAGAAAGATGAATTAAGAGGGAAAAAAAAGGGAGGGGAGGATTTGGGGAGAGAATAAGATTTTAGATTAATTAATTTATTCATTAGCTATCTACTGTACAAATGATAATTCAAACTTTCAGTTTTATCTAATTCTGGTTGAACCCTAAGAGCTGACAAATCTGTCTAGTTAAAGTAAGTCTTAACGAAGTCAAAATCTGTGCGGTACTTATAACGGTCTAAAACTTGCAAGACAGACTCTCAAGAATCTTTCGAGAATAGGCTTTCCGATACTCAAATCAATAACAGAATAAGAGAATAAAATCGAGAATGAGAGGGAAATGTCTATCGTGTGTTTATTGTGTAGAATAAGGGAGAGACACCACCTCTTTATATAGAGGTAGTGTTACATATTTTCATAAATTCGAGTAGGAATAAGTTTAGACAGTGGTCTAACATCCAAATAACCAACCCTAAACCCGATATGTCTAGGGTTTAATTCGGACTATTTAAGTGTTCCTAATAAGCCATATTTCTGAAACTTGATAAGAGAATATAGACTGGATTGTTGATGACTCTTCGAATTTGTCATATTGCCCCAGTTCTCGAATATCATGTTCTTGTAAATAAAGGAAAATGGTCGATAAATAGCGGAAATAGAATGAAATAGAAAAATATAAAATAAAATTAAAGAGACTATTTTATTATTTGAGTGAACCACATAACAGGTCCTAGAACTATTAAGTAAATTCATCACATATTATCAATTAAATTTATTGATAAAACAGGACTCTTTACTGAGCCAGAAATTCATCCGAGGTCATTCTGTTACCTTTGGCCATTAAATCAAAGCTATTTTTCACATCCAAAAATTGTAAGTTGGGTTTAGAGGTAATTTCGTCATTTTCTATTTTTAAAAAATATTTTTTATTTTTTATTTTTTTAATTTTTTACAATTCTTCTTATACTTTCTAGCTTGTATATGTTAATACTAATAAAATTACTAAATTTCAAGAATTAATTTACCTTTCCCATTTTAACTTCTAAGTTATAAAAAATATATATAAAAAAATTACACTGTTAAAGAGTGTAAGCATTTATCTTTGCTATGAAATTCAATAATTGATTATATTTTTTAGCAACTGAAAAACTAAAAGTAATTATTACAGGAAAAAAAATCATTTTAAGATAAAATGAGTAAAATCTGCATTTCATAATTAATCTATGTATTACAAAGGAGTCAAGGAGAATCGGCTTATCGTAACTGATTCTTCACAATTTGTTTTTCTTTTTTTTTCCTAAAAAATGGTAAATTATTAATTTTTCATGTTTACTTCAATTTAAATTTTTCTTCTTCATTTGATTTATTTTTCTAACAATTTATGTACCAAGTACCAACCTCTTTCAATATTGCGAAAAACAAGTACTTAGGAGGTGTATCATTGTCATCCTTCACACAAAAGAATGAAAATTAAATTGAAAAACAAAAGAAGAAAAACGAAAAAGCACCACAAATTAAGAAGCAGCTAGTAGGAATTAAAAGTTATATTCCATCCGTCTCATAATTATTATCCAGTTTGAGTTTTCATTTCTAGTTCAAATTGTACTAGAAGTGAAATCTCAAACTGGACAATAATTTAGGACTGAAGGAGTATTTACATCGTCAACATCATCAGGCTGTGTCACAACATCATCCCAAAATTAGTTACCAAATTGTAAAGGAATGGAAAAAAAAAACAAAAAAATAAAAATCAACACATAAAGCAAAGCAACTAGAGCAAACCTGGCATTATCCTTCTTCTGTTGGGATCAAACTTCAAGCAAGACCCAGATCTTTCCACCAATTCTTATAGCACGCAACAAAGAACACAAGAATAAAATTTCAAACTAGTAAAGGAACTTGGTTTCAAAACAGAGTGCCGCCATATGCAGGGCAAGCACCAACAACTTCTCCCGAAATCTTCCATTATCAACTTGAAATACAATTCTGATGCCGTCAGTCATCACCATCAGAGCAATGAGTACAAAAGCCAACTTGAGATTTACCATCGTCAAATTCGAAGGCTCTTCAAAGTACCAATCAGTCTCCATGAAAGAGTTAGGCCCAAGGTGGAAAAATAGCACATGAGGGTGTTGGTTTTATTGAATATTATAAAATCATTGTTGCATCTAAATTTTCATTATAGTGTCACACACAGTTTTATAGTGTCAAACTATTTACACTTAACCAATTCCTCATGAATATAAGGAACTCAACTTTAGCACATGTGGACTACTTTTGTCAAGTTTAACGTTTTCATTAGGTGGACTATTTGTTGCAACTCGTCTTTAATTTGTTGCTCCGAGCTAAGAACGAAAGACAACCCAAGTCTGCACTTAATTTGGACTGGGCCTAACAGAAGAAAATTAAGGTCTTGTTTGTTCACCACTCATTTTGCATTTTTGTCTCATTTAACCTCTTAAAATACCTCTCAAACACAAATTCCAATATTATCCAAACAACTTTTTAAATTACCTTTTACTAAAAATTATTTTTGCACAATTTTCATCCACCACCACCGAACCACCTCCACCACCACCCGCTGCCACCGGACCACCGTCGGTCGACGACCGACCGGCCTGATTCTGCCCAAATTTCGGCCAACTCGCCGAAATTTGGCCGAAATCTGGCCGGCCGATCGCCGGGCGGCGGCGGCGGTGGTGGAGGTGGTTCGGTGGTGGTCTAAAAATATTATTATTTTATTTAAAATATCACCCAAACAAGTTTTTAAATTTTATCTCAAATCACATTTTAAATCACATCTCAAACCCAAATCAAAAACCAAAACAAAAACTAAAACAAAATATTGGCCAAACAAGCCCTAAAAATTTGAAGAAAATAAATAAAAGAGTGAAACGGAAATGGGATAATCTCTAGAGACTACATTGTTCACTCAACAGAGTAATTTAGTTTAGTCCTACCCCTTTTTATCCAATTAGACAACATATCATTTTTCATACCAAGAGATCCGCTTTAAGGTCTATATTTTGGTCTTGTTGGTGAAATTTGGCATTTTGAGGATAAGGTTCAGTTTGAGACATTTGATGAGAATTATATTTGTTCAGTTAGCCCTACAGCTGTAAGACTGGATTTTACCTGGTTAGGGGCTGAGTTGGGTTCACTCAAGTAACTCCCAGCTTGTTTCCAAGTAGCTATAGTTATGAGTTGATGATAAGCAAGCTTGGTAATGATACTAAATTAAAACTCACAAGTCATGGTCAGAAGTAGCAACTAGATTTCAAGGAGGTGCTGCTAGTGGTACTTCTTTCAGAATTGTTATGATGGAAGACTTATATGAGTCAAAATGATCTGGTATGTGTTGGTTTGGTTAAGCTTGCTTCTTTTATTATAAATGAGATCCATTTGGGAACGATTGCTACCATACTGACTGGAATCTCTTTCAGAGATCTTTTCCAAGTAGATAGAGATTTTACATTACCTTGGAGCTATAGTGAGCATAGGTCACTCTGGACAGCACTTATGAGTTGTTATAACTTATAAGTTGATAGATCTTCGACGTCCATTTTACAGCCTTAGTGACAAGGTGTTTTTGGGGACAAATGGTTTATCAAACTACAAATGTGGGAATTAATTGACGAGGATTTCATGGATATTTATCTCCGGGATATGGGTTCAACTTAACAATACATTATTGAGGATGATTCTTATGCTCAAGTGAAAGGAGAAAGTATCACAACCTGATTTTTATATGGCCAAAAAAGGGTAAAACAGAGCACTTGGAATCAGAGTCTTTCAGCTACAAGGTCTTTTGGAGGAGGAGTACGCAAGTTAGTGAGAGTTTTCATCCTAAACACGTGGTAATGTTAGAAAATTGCAGCAATTCGCAGCTGTAAGACTCGTGTGTATTGAATACTGAAAAAGGCTTATAATGAAGTATGCCAAAAAGCTCCATGTGATAATATTTCTCAATTTGAAATTGCTACATCCCTTCAACTGTTGAAAGAGTTACTTTTCAGAATATTTTCAACATCTGGAGCTCAACTAATCAAACTAGATACCAAGGAGTCCAAAAGAGCACTTAAAGCTAAGTTTGTGATTTTTTTGTGAACACAAATTCAAATTGGAGAAAGACAAAAGGTTAACCATGGTGGAAGCTGGACAGAAGCAGCTCAAACCATCCATTTTAAGGCTGAAACAGTAGGATTAAGTTCAGATGAAGCTTGGAACAATGCAGACCTGCCTCTTAGCTGGATTAAAAGAGTGACAACTTTTAGAGGAGATACAAGTTTTTTCAAGAATGAAAAAGTTCCTCATTCCGGTTATCATTGGAGCCATGTTGTCAACCTTGGCAAAGGGGAAGTTCAAAGCTCAATCTTTACTGATCCTTGTCATTAGAAATGCTGGAAAATGAAGGCTTCTCTAATGATCAGAGATGTGGTGGGTTTGATTCCTAAAGTGAGCAAATATACCACCAACTTTATCCATTTTGATTATACTTCGGTAGAAGAAAATTTTCGGATTTCAAATCTTGAGGACAAGGTTTGTTTTATGGAGAAGGAATTATCATGAACTGGGATTAATTTTGATATTCTAGAAAATTCAGGACCAGATTGCTAGGTGATGCTATAGTTTTAGAATTACTAATTGCTTATTTACTTTTCGTATTGTGGGGAAATTGGCTATGAAAAGCCTTGTAACCATTTCTGGCAAACTATAGATTGAATTGAAAGTTTTTTCTTGATCCTAATTCGACTAATAATCTTTCTTGTCCTCTATTGCCCTTTTTTCTTTCTCCTCCCTACATCCTTGCCCCTTCTGAACTCCGAACTCTGGTCACCGTTGCTTCACATTCCGGCAATCCTCTCTCCTTCAAATAATTCAATTCTTAGTCCTACATCCTTGCCCCTTCTGAACTCCGAACTCCGGTCACTGTTGCTTCACATTCCGGCAACTCTCTCTCCTTCAAATAATTCAATTCTTGGTGCATATCCAACACCATATGTGACTCCGTCAAAAAATAATTATCCACTTCAGTTTTTTATTTTTTAGGTTTAATATAAAAAACACCCCTAAATTTTATTTAATTTTTAATATACCCTAATTATTTAAAGGAATGTCAAAAACATCCCTCAACTAGTAAGTAAATCATCAAAAGGGCCCCTCAGCTGGTGACAGAAAGTTGATGTATACATATGAATTCAGTTAAAAAAAAAGTATCAAACAGATATTTGTACTACAGAAAATCTTTCGCAAATTTTTTTTTTCAAAGTCTAATTAAATCTGTTTTAGAAATAAGGTAATTTTGGCCTTCTGAGTCTTTAGTGATTTGTGGGGAGGAGTGGTTGGTTCCGGGACATGTGAAAAGCGAATTTTAGATTTAGATAATGATATTTGATTTTCTTAGAGACTAAAAAAATTAACTTAAAATGAGTTTATTATGACCTTATGAGACTTTAGTGTACACGAATTGACAATGTTTGACCAGCAATAGTCAAGCTGTCAAAATACAGAAAAGACGTTAACTTAAAGAATGCTAACCTGAGATGATAAGCTGAAACGCAGGGATCGCCAGTCATAATAAAGTTCAAACATAACCAAAAGGTGGGGAACATGCTTGGAGAACTTATAGAGAACTCGAAATAACATAAACCTAGCATGCAGGTCCAAAATTTAATTAGCTTCGAGAGTCTACTGCTAACAGAGTCTACAGGCCAACTTCTTCTTCTTCTTCTTCTTTTTTTCTTCTAAACTAATATAGGCCAATCATTCCCGCATAATATAGGCTTTGGAGGGATGAGCAGAAAAGCTGACTTGCCCTTGGGAATAGAAGGAGCATCACCATTGTTGCCAAGTTCTGCGACAAGATCCTCAGCAATGCTATCAAGTCCATGGGCATGCAGCAAAGCAGGCCAAGGGCAAATGACCCACACTCTTTAAAATTTGTACACGTTCTCGAACATCACCTAGGAGAAGGGCATAACGGAACTGAACCATAACATCATCCTCATCCTCTCCGGCATGTTTCAGCATTATGGATATCGTGTCTAACTTCCCAGTTATCAAATAAATGAAGGACAATTTCTCAATGTTATTGGTTAACTGAAATGCATATTCAGCCGTACTAATACATCCTGTTTGGAGCTTCTCTTCCCCAACCTTATACAATAACATGTCCACATTAGTATTCCATACCTTTTGGGTAGGACCAACAATTGACCGCTTATGAATCATTTGTTCTAACATAGATTTCGAACAAGATGCTAAAAAATCTTTATCATGCTGCAAATGTCTCATCATGGACACTGGACAGAATCTTGCCTTCATGATAATGTCAATCGCCTTGTCGTACCTCTTCTGTAACGGCGGCAGCTTTAAATTACATTCAGTTGAATCGAATGTAATCAAACAAATGTTTGCTTTGCGATTCAACCCAAAAACTGTGTTTCCAAATACCCTAGTTATATACAAAGGAGCAACATCTAGGCTCTTGATGATTCCAATTTCCCCATTTGGAAGCCAGTATTTAAGGTGGAGCATAGTTGTGTAAATGAAAATGCCATCCTCATTCCAAGCTCCACCTTTTATGGCAACTGACTCTTTAACAAAGTAACGCTTCACAAGCCTCTTGTCAGCCATAACCATGGAATATTTTTGGAGCAAGGCAACATATTCAAGGTCGTGTGACCACGCAATACGCCGCGGCTTGCAATTTCCAAGTTCACCAACAACAACAGACTTTTCGTAATGGGACATAAAAACTCCATCTTCTGATCTGCACAACAGTGTTTGTGTTCCCTTGCCTGCTGCTGTGGCGCAAGGATAAATGGCCTTGGCTTGGATTGGAGGAGCACATTTTTTGACAACCTCATCTTCTAAATTCCTGAACACAACTTGGTTGCTTCTTTTTTTCTCAAGTACAGCAAACATGTTTGGAGCCACGAAAACTCTTGATCCTGCGCCTTTTATTACCTCCCCAAAAACACGATCGGCACAATGCTAGTAGTTATCGCATACAATGTTATAATAAAGTTGATAAGAGTCTTCGGTTTGATCGTTGTCGACCTCCAAATTGATCAAAATGGCACATCCATTTTGGTCAGCACAACAAGGACTATAGCATGGAATGGCGACTAAGTCTAATTTCATGCTTGAAGGAATTAGGCATACAAACAGGTATCATCACCTTAACATCATCCCGAGTGGAATAACAAAAAATATGAAGAAAACAGTATTTGACATAAAAAAGTAAATCACCATGATTAACAAAAGCAGGACGTTCATTCCTCAATTTGCGCATCATCAAACCAGTGTTGCTACCAGCTGCGAAATAGTTCCCCTCCCGGTGGGATGCAAGAATCCATAACTTTTCGCCATTCGGGGAACGAATCCAATTGAGTTTAGTCTTCTTCTCGGCATCCCATACCCGTAGTCCTATCTTCTGAGCTGGAGAGGATGAATTTGTTGGAATGGAAGACCACACATGATACATTGTCTCCGTGGGAGCTCCAGTACTAATCGAGCGCATCAGGAGTGAAGAAATTGGTGGCCCGGAGTGCCGCCTGAAAGTTTGCACCTTTCAATCTCCAGCCAGAAATCCGGTGATCGTTCCCGCCGGAGACAATGATAGGGCTGTTGGGGTGGAAACAAGCCCATCTCACTCCTTCTTTGTGGCCTAACAATTTTATGGTGGTTTCTCCATTGTCGAAATAGATAGCTCTAGGATTACTCATTGCCAAAGTCACCTTGGGCTCCCATCTCAAAACCAATTCGCAATGAGTGGGGTGGCCTATGGCACTTATAAACAGGTGACAGATCCTTCACGACACTGATGTGGAATTCTTTTTATCCCAACACCCTCCCTCAAGCCCAATGGGGTATTTGGCCCATTAGGATTGCACAACACAACATAATCCGTACAGATCCTTCACGACACCGATGTGGGATTCTTTTTGTCCCAACACCCTCCCTCAAGCCCAATGGGGTATTTGGCCCATTGGGGTTGCACAACACAACATAAGGGTTGCACAACACAACATAATTCACCAGATATACTGCTGGGTTAGTCAACAAGCCCGTACACACGGGTACATATTCCGAATATACTGTCGGATCAGTAACAAGCCCACCCATGTGCACGGAAGCGATTGACGCAAGTTCAAGGCACACGGATCCAAGCCCGCACACACGGGTCCATAGTTATCACAGGTCCACAGATCGTGCGCTCTGATACCATGTCAAAGTCACCTTGAGCTCCCATCTCAAAACTAATTGGCAATGAGTGGGGTGGCCTTTAGCACTTATAAACAGGTGACAGATCCTTCACGACACCGATGTAGGATTCTTTTTGTCCCAACACTCATCCCTTCCAATCTCAAGAGAGAAAAATCCCAAATCAAATCAACACAGTTCGATTCAAGGAGGCAGAAACAATAATGTCCTCTTTGGGATGAAACATGGCAGACATAACAGGGGCGCCGGCAGAGGAATTCAGAACTGACACACAGTACTTAAACCTCCAATTCCAGATCTTTATTGTACCATCATCACCGACGCTGACGAGGCAGGGTAGATGGTGGTGAAACTGGACTGTGCGGACGCCGTTGTTGTGGCCGCCAAGGGCAAACAAACACCGGTGGCATTCGTAATTCCATACCCTTACTGTCGGCTCCTCCAGAGGTGAACAAAGGTTCGGAATTGTGGAAGTGAACAGACCGGATGAAGGAGGAGCCATGGTGCTCGTCTTCTTTATCGTCGTCGTTGTCGTAGTAGCGATGGATAACCCGATCCAGTTGGTAGTTCCACATTTCAATCACACCATTGTGTAGAAACACCAATATCCATGGCCTCTTTGAGTGAAACTTAACCCTTCAACCTGACTCTCTGTATTCAGCCATTTCACACCCAAAGGAGAATAAGAAGAAGAAGAATTGGGCGGCATTTATATCTCTCCAGGAACCCAATTTCCAAGCTTTCTTCTGTTTGCCGGTGGTGAATTTGTACTTTGTAATTCGTACAAGTAGTAGACTCATGGAGGGTTGCGACTCCTTTAATCATTTTGTATTGGTTTTGTTTTTCTGGTTTGAATTTTACAACATGTTGAGATATTTCGGGATTTATTTGTATTTTTTGTTCTTTCTTATCACCAAACAACCGTTTATTATCTCTCTCATATGATGGGTTGGTTATTCAGTGTTTATCATTTGTTAAATGGACTGATAAAAAATTATAGTGTAATAATCATTTTGTTCGCTAAGTTTGTGGGAAAACCCCATACGTATAATTAGCCCCAATCCTCAATCTATCATCCACAAATGATGTTCCGGTATAATGCTGCCAAAGGTACTCCCTTCATTCCAAAACAAGTGTCATTTTAGCAAAATGGAGAAATTCCAAAATAAGTGTCGTTCTCACATTTCAATGCACTTTTTATCAAAAATTTTCAAAATTATCCTCAAAAGAGTTGATGCTATTGGTGGACAATTTTATAATGGGGTTGGTTGAGGATATTCAAGTAATTTTATTACCCTATTTAAGAGTTTCTTAAATTATGTGCAAAATGTAGGACGCCACTTATTTTAGAATAGAGGGAGTACAAAAAGTAAATAAATAACTCCACGAATTTGCTTCGTTTCGTGAGCATGTGACATTCAATTAATGAATTAATGTTTATTAAATTTGAATGTGTAGTTGTTACTGTTGGGTCACGGTATCTATGTTTTGTTTGCTGATTGGAAATATTTGGAATTTGGAGGTTTAAATGTGCTTTGAGAATTTTATTTGGTTATCTTTCTTTCTCAGTCTTTGATAATTAATTAGTAAGTAACTATGTATCGTTCACATTTTACTTCACACAATTCATCAAGCCCCAACTTATAATCACATCAACACCTTTGAATTTGTTTTAAAATTTTAAAACTTCCTTGCTCAATTGGATTTTTTTTTTTTAAAAAAAAAATCAACTGAATCTAGCTTCCACCTCCCCCAATATGAAAGATGAAATCACCTTAATATTACCGCAAGAACGGAAAAAGTTGCTACACATGGTGAATAGAGTTTACTCTCAATGTTTACGTTTCAACCGTCATGAAATCATGAATACCCTAAACCCTAAACCCTATATATATATATATATATATATATATTATATGTTCATAACAATAATGACTTCGAAAAGAGTGATGATATTGCCAACGCAATATAAATAGCTACTAGAGCCATTTTTAATTAATTTGACAAAGATACCCTTATACAATCAAAGGGAAATTGTTCATCGCCTCCGCCTTACTGTTAAATTGATCTAATTTGTTGCCCACAGCCATCATCACCATCTTCATTCATCAATTACCTTCTCCTTCAAAATAAAATTTTAAAAAAAAAAAACTAAAATTACGTGTTTGCATTTTTCAACAACAGTTTTAATTATTAAAGACTAAACTCAAGAAACTTTTTCTCTCCCCATCCCTCAGCAAGCAAAATCCAAGAACAAACTGATTCCAATATTTAACCCCTATTCATATATATCTTCAAATAAAAATCAAGTTGAATTCATAAAGAAGTGCTTAGTACAAAATGGAAGAAGGTAAAATATTTGTAAATTAACCTAGATTATCATACTTTAATATATTCCCATCTTGTTGGAGGTTTTTGGACGGGAGGAACACTGATGATGTGTTTAGAATTCTTTTTTATGCCTGAAACTTCATAAAAGGTCATAAATTTAGGTTAATGGAGTTAGCCGTGATGGGGGAAAAACCGCTGGTTGTTACATTTGGATTTGATCATGGCAAGAGAAGTAGAACAGGAGTAAACTTACACTTTGTTTACATGGTATTTCTATTTTCGCCAAATAAGTTTAAATTTACTCTGGCAGCTATTTATTGCACTTGCAATATCATTTGCTATTGAAAAATAACAACAAGAGCAATAATAATAAAAATTGTCCTGAAACACTAAATTCGAGTATTAAGATTTGTATTAAATTGAGTTTTGAGAATTGAGATAGAGGGATAGAATAAAATTTCAAAGCGTAAGCAAGAAGGCAATCAATAACTATGAAATGGAATGAATTGAACAAAAAGTTCAAGACAGTGCAAGCAATAAATAAGCTAGCTACCTCTTATATCATATATCATTTTCTCATGTTACCAATACCAATGAAATGATATAAGAATCTCGTTCTCATTTCCATTTTCCAGAGCTATGCCCATAAAACCACCATAACGTGATAAAAATTATACCCCTCTCTCTTATAAAAATAATTTTTAATATAATTTGTAAATTATAGTAAAATGCAATACAATTCGTAACTTGCAACGTGAAATATTTTTGTTAAGACGTACCTAATACTATTATTTAGAAAACACGGAATGAGTATAGTCGCAGTCGTTTCAAATGGAAATCTACTTTTACGCCGAACAAGTTATCTTAATTCTTTAATCCCTAAATTCACTCAAGTATAATAATATATATGGAAGCAAATCTATATCAGGTCAACACAAAAATGTACTTATGCAGCGGTTGTAACTAAGGACGTACATTTCGTTCGATTATTGCTTATAGGTTTTTCATTTTTTTTAGAACATGCCAGATATTAACAAAATTACACTTTGGGCCCTTTTTTTCCTTAATTCTATTCTGAACACTATTGTGTATTCTATGACATAATAACCCTGTAATGCCCTTAAAATATTTGACCAATTTGATTATAGGAAATTCAGAAAAAAGAGATTTGAAGGGGGGAGAATTAGGAAATAGGGGAGACAGATTTCAGTTTTCCATAAATTTTAGATTAGAGTCGTAAGTGGGGATTAGGGTGAATGCGGTAGAAGAAGAAGATTAGGCCCAGCCCAAAAAGGCTGACAGTCTATGGCTTAGGTCCAGCTCAATGACCTCAGTCCAAAGCAGCTCGACGGGTCCATCCCCTGATCAGTCTATGCTCTTCTTCTCCTACCTGTCTTTAAACCCTAAACCCCCAATTTCTTTCCCACTTGATAGAGCTATGAAATAAACCTGCAAAAACCTATTTGTTTTGTAAGGAAGGAAAAAGAAATCGGAGAACAGCCATGGCTAAGAAAACGAGCTCAGACAGCGGAAAGCCAAAGAAAAATAAAAAGAAAACCAGTAAAAAATCTGGTCCAAATGCTGTAGCAACGAAGCATAAAGTCCCAGCGGCAAACCCGTTTGAGACAATCTGGTCCCGGCAAAAATTCAATATTCTTGGTAAAAAGCGCAAGGGTGAACAGCGACGTATTGGGCTCTCTCGCTCCCTCGCTATTGAAAAGGTGAATTAAAAGGAATTTAGGAATTAATTAAGTATTCTTGTCATCATCTGGTTTCTTCTGTTTTGCACCAGTTAAATGGTGGCAAAAAAGGGATTCTGATTTTGAACTTCAATTTTTTTTTTCTGGGTTAATTTGGATTGCAGAGGAAGAAAACATTGCTGAAGGAATATGAACAGAGTGGAAAGTCATCCGTTTTTGTGGATAATCGAATTGGAGAGCATAACGAGGATCTTGGGGAGTTTGATAAAGGGATTATGAGGTCTCAACTTGAAAGAAAGGTTAGTATCAGTATTTGTCTTGTCAACATTTTTAAGCCTCTGGAGGTCTCTGAAGTTAGGTGACTAAATTCTGATATACATGAACATCATAGAGCTGGTCAGTGTAAGCTTAATGTTAGAAGTATTCTCAGCTCAACTGCTCCTTTTTTATTTTGACTCTCACTTCCAACCACCTTGCTTCGAGGTACTGGAGGATAGGGTGCACGAGCTTAAAGTTAAAGATTTTGCAAATTTTTAGTGTTTCTTTTGCATTCTCCCCATAATCATGGATGGCTTTAAATCATCGCAGGATTCTATCCCTCAATGGCTTAGTTGGAAAGAAACAATAATAAACAGAAATGGTTGAGTTTTTTGTGGTATTTGACAAAGTCTTATCCTTATTCCTTGGAGTTTCACTAAACCTTTACGTTTTTTCGTCATTTTAGAGCAAAAAAAGCAAGTATAATTTATCTGATGTTGAAGAAGAGGAACTGGAGATCCAACATGGTCTTTTCCCCGAAAATGACGATTTTGAAGATGAATTGCCATTTGATGAGGATGAGGATGATAGTATACCTGAGAATGGAGGTAAGTGCATGCTCCTACAAGATAACACTTCTATGTATGCTATATAAACTGTATCTTATGTTTTGGCACTTGTATTGATTTATTTCATTTTTAAGATTGTTTAAAACTTAAGACAACTTGTTGAGAATTGCCACTTGAAACTATGTGGCTGCACTCTTTCTGAATTTTCAAAGTAATAAAGTTTTGGTAAAGTTCCAGTTGTTTGTATTTCTACACTCTCCGGTGAATCTATTGTGGTGATTGCTTCAATGCTTATTACTTCTGCTTATGGAAATATTCTAGTCAAGAGATTGCTTATAGATTTTACTTCTGATGCAATGTTGTCTATCCATACTTTGTAACTATTTATCTTTATACTCGAATATGTGGAATTTGATAGATTTAGTAATGTCGCACTCCTTACTTTTATGTTCTTTCTCAAAGATGTCAATAAGACTATAAGTTGGATGAAAATTTCTTTGTCTGCCAGAGAAATCAGCTATCCTTGGACGGCTTAAGAGTTCTGCAGGGGATACTTCTCAGCAAGCAGATTTAAATGGAAATGAGAATGTGAGAATCGTAATCCATTTCCTAGATGTGATTCTTTCTGTTCAATTCATTATTGCTATGAAGGAGATTCTTATTCCATTTCGTAGATGTTAATTGCTTCTTGGTTACATTGGCTTGAGATTTTTGTTCAATTCATTGATGCTATCTGGCAAAGGTGTCCAGCAATTTGATTCCCTTTGTGCCTTTTCTCCATGGGGAGTAAAGATCTTCTGATTTCATTCACTCCAGTACTGGTAGGGTACAAAATGAGTCATTTTGACGATCCTTACCAAATACATAAACATGTACCAGTCTCCTTAGACATGATCTGGCCTCTTGTCCTTTAGAAATTATCTCTCCCCCCTTGTGTTTGCAAGGGGACTAAGTTTCTTTTTTTCTTCTGTTAAAAAAGGTTTTTTTTTTTTTTTCCTTACCCGGCTGTTGAGAAATGTGCTTTTCTTTTGCTATTGCAGAGGCAGAGAACGAAGAAAGAGGTGATGGAGGAGATCATTTTCAAAAGCAAATTCTTCAAGGTTGGTGTAGGATAGTGCTGATTGTTTTGCCTTGATCATCAGACATTATCTTAATGGGTGATTATGTTTTAATGACCATGTTTTCTTTGCTCCAGGCAGAGAAGGCAAAGGAGAAGGAGGAAAATGAGCAGTTAGTTGAGCAACTGGACCATGATTTTACTTCCTTGGTGCAGTCGGAATCATTAATAGCATTGACCCAACCAAGCAAAATTCATGCTTTGCGAGCATTGATTAACAATCCTACTTCAAATGCTGAAGCCAAAAAGGAGATATCAGTGCAGAATAAAGCTGCCACTCAACATGTACGTAGTCTACTCATATTTTCTTTTGGTTTCTCTTATGGTTTCTGTCTCTGATCTTTTCAGGTTTTGTTATGTTTTTCTCCAATGAAGTTTAAAGCTTTATATTTTTTCCTGTTGCTCGTTATGTTGGTCCATTTGAATCGATTGATCTGAGTTTTCATGTACACAAGTTGTAAAGGTAGTTTTGGTCTTGTGTAGAGTGATATTCTAAATCATTCTTGTCCAAATTCTTCACCAAATAATTCTTCCTATAAAATGATTTGCAGGAAAAACCCGATTTTTATGACAAACTTGTGAGCGAGATGGCTCTGGACATGCGTGCACGCCCATCAGACCGGACAAAGACGCCTGAAGAGATTGCTCAAGAAGAGAAAGAGCGCTTGGAGCAACTGGAGGTATATGCTGGTTGCTGTCAGAGATTCCATTTGTTTCTTTTTTAAATCATAGCCGGTTGCCGACGATTCTTTGTGTTGATTTCAATTGATATGAGATTTTAAGCTTAGTATTTTGTCGATTTGTAACACTCTAAATTCAGTTGCTCCTGATTTCAGGAAGAGCGTCAAAAGAGGATGGTTGCTGCTGATGGATCAAGTGATGATGACGATGATGGGCCTGATGATGATAATAATCAGCTAGAGTCTTCCAATGTTGAAGAGATACAAACTAAAGTGGGATGGATTGGAAATGTCTTGAGGGATGATGCTGACGATGACAGACAGGATGCTGCGTTCACAGAGGAATCTGAGGATGAGGAGGATAGTGAAGAGGAAGAAACTGATGAGGATGATGAAAGTGATAAAGCTCATTCTCTGAAAGACTGGGAGCAGAGTGATGATGATGAACTTGGCACTGATGTGGAGGATGACGAGGAAGATATGGAAAGTGAAGAGAAGAAACAAGGAAACCAGGGGAGTCAGATGAGAACTGGAAATGTAGAGAGCGTAAAAGAAAGTTCCAAATTGCATACACTTCAGATCGGAGAACTTCCGTACACAATTGAGGCTCCTAAAAGCCTGGAAGAATTCACTTCATTGCTTGAGAATCGACCAGATGATCAGATTGTGGAAGCAATCAGGAGAATCCGTGCATTTAATGCTATTAATCTTGCGGCAGAAAATAAAAGAAAAATGCAGGTATGGAGTGTCAATCCTTCATTTGTATCAACACATTTTTATTGTAAGTTTTTTTTTCATTAATGCACTCTGGAGATTAAGATGCTGTAATTTATGTTACATGACTACAGTTTGTTGATTAACTGATTGGTGAACTATTGTGTGGAGAAAGCAGCCATCTTCTTTATTTTTCTGTTTACATAACTTTGCATGTAAATGATTGGTGATTGGTGTTTGTGTCATGTAAATGATCTTTCCTTTTCTTTGTTTATTTGAAGGTCTTCTATGGTGTTCTATTGCAATATTTTGCCATTTTGGCAAATAAGAAGCTGCTAAACTTCAAGCTGCTGAATTTACTTGTGAAACCATTGATGGAAATGAGTGCAGAGATCCCATACTTTGCTGCCATATGTGCTCGTGAAAGATTACTGAGGATTCGCACACAATTTGTCGAGGATGTGAAAAGCATAGGTTTCGTTGTTGTTCCAGTATTTTCTGACATAAAGTTGATTAGACATTTTTTTTGTTCTAGTTATAAAGCTATCATTGGCTATTCCTCTGTAACCCACAAGCTTTTCTTTTGTGTTTACAGGGAAAAGTTCTTGGCCTTCCAGGAAAACAATCTTTCTTCTGCGGCTGTGGTCCATGATCTTTCCATGCTCTGATTTTCGTCATCCAGTCATGACTCCTGCAACACTGTTGATTTGTGAATATTTGACGCGCTGTCAAATCACATCTGGTCGGGACATTCTCATTGGCTCCTTCTTATGTTCTTTGATGCTCTCTGTAAGTTCTCGTAGAATGTCTGTTTCCACCTTTCCGCTTGTTAATACTTTGTAATGCCCATAGATGTAGTATGGAAGTAATTCTAGGTACTACCAGTTATCCTCTTTTGTTAATTCATCTTTCATTTTCTTCTCAAATCGCAATGGACCCATGGATTTTGTTACTGCAAGTATCTTGTATACATGTTTCAGCATGATCTGTGTGCACTTCTGCATCCAGTTAAACTGTCATTTCTTCTTCTGTATGTGGTTTGCTCCTTTGAAAAGCCTTATGTTCATCTCTATCATAGTTTAGATGCCGATGCACTTTCCTCGCTCAAACTCATCAGCTCCCAATGGTTTGACCTTTTGAATTTTTTATGCAGATAGTCAAGCAGTCTCGTAAGTTCTGTCCCGAGGTTTTAACCTTTATCCGAACTGTGCTTGCCTCAGCTTCTGACAAGACTGACGGAACTCCTGCAGATCATCAGGTTTAGTTCCCTTCGAATCCTGTGTATTTCCTTTAGCGGCTCTTCGTTGTTATGTTACTCTTCTATCTGCTATCTCTCTCGCTATCATGTAATTCTTTTATCTATAGAAGGAAAATTAATTTTTGAAACTTTTTTTTTTTTTTTTACCTTATTTCCATGACGAGTTACATTCTCTTAGATTACCCTTTTAAATGGCAAAATATGGCTGATTTACATATTCAATGTGCATGCAGTTGAACCATCTTATGGAAATTAAGGTCCTGGAACCTTTACTATGTATCAAGAGTCCTGTGAAGGAGATCAACAGCCTGAACTTTCTTATGCTGATGGAGTTGCCAGACAATTCCCGGCAGTTCAGCTCTGATGATTTCAGGTTCGCATTCTTTTTCACAGTTTTTCATTTTGGCGATAGCCAATGTTAATTATAGATTAGAGCATCTGAACCACTAAAAGCAGATGTTTTGTTAGTAATCTCTCTTTGAGGTTGTTTTGAACTGATTAAAAAAGCAATGATGTTTGTGAACAGAGCTGGTGTTCTTGCAGCAATCACTGAAGCTCTGAAAGGATTTGTCAACATTTATGAGGGTTATAACTCTTTTCCAGAAATATTTTTGCCAATTTCGAAGCTGTTGAGCAAATTGGCAGACCAAGATCACATGCCAGAAACATTACAAATCAGTCTCAGGGATGTTCTCCAACTCATTGAAAAGAAAACTGAAGAGCATCATACTTTCCGGAAACCACTCCAAATGCGGAAGAAAAAACCTGTACCTGTGAAGATGCTTGCTCCAAAATTTGAGGAGAAGTAAATACCTTTCTGTCTTCTATCTGATTTGACTTTATAGCATGCACATAGAGGAAGACTAAACGATATTCCCTTACTTATTTTCGCTTGATGAATGTCATTCTGCAGCTTTGTCAAGGGAAGAGATTACGATCCAGATCGTGAGCGAGCTGAGAGGAAAAAACTGAAAAAACAGGTGAACCGGGAACGTAAATCGGCTGCTCGGGAGCTTCGTAAAGATAATCACTTCTTGTTTGGGGTTAAGGACAAGGAGAAGAGGCTACTGGAGGAAGAAAGAGCAGAGAAGTATGGGAAAGCAAGGGCATTCCTTCAAGAGCAAGAGCATCAATTTAAATCTGGTCAACTTGGTAAAGGCAATAAAAGAAGAAGGAAGTGAAATTCCTTAAGCAGCCAGACAATGAAACCTGGTTAGCTGTTATACCACCTTGATGCCACATTGTCTGTTGACACAACCTAATCTGTCCATAAAAGTAGGATTACAGATGTTGTATTAATTTTGTAGCAGTATTCTTGATTTCATTCTTGTGGGTTTCTCTTGAACGACAGAAAGTGAAGGGCAACCATATAATATCCATTTTGTTTGCGTCCTGTTAGTTTTCTGTTACTTCTGATTCCTTGGTTTCCTTCAGTTGCATGATCTTTACCTCTTTCAAATGGGATATTATCTGCAAAACAACGGAACCAGTCGTAGGGATTATGTTTCATCTCTTCTTCAGATAAAGAATTTCTTTAATACTATTGGTAACGAGTAATAATATTCTGAATGGAAGTTTCCGAAGAAAGCTTGCAAAGGCCCTTAAAACCGTACTACGTAAGCTTTATTACACAATGCTGATTCGTGATTGCCACTCAGGTCACATTGATGCAACTAATTGCAACAATCTGACCCACCAAAATTGATGATTTAAGGTCTACTTTTGCAAAAGAAAAAGAAAACCCTCTGTTATATGATTGGTCCTCTCTGCTTTCTAATACTGTAGCTCTCTTTTTTTTTCGTACTACCTTATATGCTGCTGTCTGTCACATTGTGGAAAAACTGCACACACACAGTCACACACTGACACTCTCAAGAGTCAAGACTGAAGACTGAAGGGAGAGAATATTGAGAGAGATGGGAACAGAGGAGTTTGTGAAGATGGTGTTGGAGAAGTTGAAGGAAGCGTGGGTGGCCATGGAGAATCTCTGGGGCCAGTTGTTGGGATGGATGGACAAGGTGTTCCCACCGGAAACCAGGTCGGAGAAGATCCGGCACTGGGTTCATCTTGGTGTTCCCATCCTGATGGGCTTGGTTCTGGTCTACTTGTTCTATCGTTGCTGCAAATGCTGCTGCGGTTCCCGGCCCAGAAGAGGAGGTGGTTACAATAAGATGATGAAAGCTCCGGGCAGAAACTGCAGGATGCCTAGAAATGTGTTCGAGTCAAATCCCAAAGCTTATTTCCGAAACCTCCGAGCTTATCCCGGTGATGAACTCTGCTAATTAATCAGTACTCGGAATATTGTTAATCTGTGTGTTTATTAGTATTATGTAAATTGTGCTCTATGGATCCATCTATGCGCTTTGGTTTCAGCTTGCGATCTATACATGTTTTGTGATCTATAAATTGTGAGCTATAGATCTATGCGCAATGGATCTAGATGTGAGGTTGGAATGCTTTTGTGAAATGATGATGATGTTTTGTTTTTTTGGATCAAATTTCTTTGAGTTTTGCTATCCATTATTGCAATGGATGGTTCAAAGCTGCAAGGTCGCGAATGAGCAAATTGTCAATTACTCCCTCGTCCTATAATTATTATCCAATTTGAATTTTCATTTCTACTTAAATTGTACTAAAAGTGAAATATCAAACTGGACAATAATTTTGGGACAGAGGAGTATCAAACTAATGAAACATTAATCTTTTTCTTTTTTTCTTTTTTTTTTTAATAAAAAAACAGTGCCATTGATTATACCACAAAAAGAACACCGATAAGTTAGCAGAAAGTGGCTTTTGTCACTAGGAAATTGTTAGCTCTTTTTTTTTTTTTTTTTTTTGACTAAAATCATTTCCAATACTGAAATAGAATCACACAACAACAATTTCTGACTGAAGACATGCTCTAACTAACCTATGCACACCTTCTACGATATGTACGTGATTCCCTTGGAAAATAAGATTAGAGATAAAATAGAGAAGCACTATGACTAGCTTAATGCGGACATGATCTTGCCCAGTGACGAATTTAAGGGGGGTCAGGGTGGTCGATCGGCCCCCGGCTGGCTGGATTTGGCCAAATTTTTTCTTAGTAGGGTGTTCATTATTTGAAATTTTTTCAGTTCGACCCTCTGGTGACTGTTGAATAATCTTATTTTCGACCCCGCGATTTGAAAATTCTCGTTCCCTCACTGATCTTGCCACTACCAAATGCTGTAGTAATTACCTATGGTAGATATGCTTTACACTCGCAAAGCAGATTAAACTACAATTAAGCAACACTATAAAAAAAAAAAAGAAAGAAAAAGAATAGTGGGGAGGACTGATGTATGCTCAATTGTGTTATACTGTAATTAGTGATTTAACCTTAATAATTTTAAAAAAGCCACTAAATTCTTGCCTGTAAGTAATTATTAGAACAGTACTAGGGGGAACAAAAAAGAAAAGAAAAGCAAAGGAGCTAGCTACACAAACATCTTCTGCTAATTGTTTGGTATATTTTGCCTGTGTGTGTTTCCAGTTACAGCAGCAATATTTGGCAACCCTAAAATCTCTATCATGGATTGCGGATATCCTGGTACTAACCCTCTTGCTACCTTTAGTAAAATGTATCAGTTGATCCCAGGGTCACAGACTCGGCTTAACGACTTTCAATTGATATTTCCCTATTTTGTAAGCTTGTGATTTTGTTTTGTTTTGGTCCTAAAATGTCACAAAACCACACATCCAAAGTGAGTTTCCCTCTCTGCACATTAGTAGTACAAATACCGGAACCATCTCAACACAAAACAGACCATATCACAAAGGAAGAAAGAAAGAAACACATCCAGAGAGCTAGCTCTGAAGCCAAACAAAACAAAGAATAGAAATCCATGGAGAATAATGGGATGCTGAAGTTGATTATGGAGAATTTCTCAGGGAGATATCCAGATTGGAGCAACAACACCAAAATGTTTCCATTTCCATTTCCACCAGCAGAAGCAGCAGCAGCTGAAACAGGGGATTTCAGCAAGCTTCTTTACTACTGGCTTCAAGTTGCAGCTCCATTTCCCACCGTTGCACTTGCTCTGCTTTTGCTCCTTTGCTGGGGAGGAAGATGGCTTTCCAAGAAATCAAGAGGGAAAGCTATAGCCAAGCTGATGAAAGCTCCTCTTGCTGATTATGATTATGATCATCACCACCATCATCATGATTCCCTCTGCTAACCAATGCACGTTTCCATGTTGTTCTGTTCTTTCACCCCTGCTTGCCTAGCTTCCGGTTTATCCCGTGTCATTTTCGATTTTTCTAGATCTTGTTTGTGTCCAATTTAGTTAAGTCTAGGCTAGTGAGGTGTTTCAAATAATCAATCGGTTGAATGTTAGTTCTGTTTGTGTGGATCCTCATGTCAAGGGCTTTTTTTCAATGTTAACTTGTTTGAGTTGTTTCTTTTGTGTAACTTGTGTTTGGCGACGTTGTTTCAACAAAATTTTGTTTATTGTTAGTGTTTTCCAATCTAATCAAGCCAAAGCTTGTGATCAACCAGAAAAATTATATCCAAGCGATCCTACGAATTATCATTGTATTTCTTCCGTTTCAGAAAAATAGTTCACATTGTATTTTGTAATTTGTTATTATTTTTAGTACAAATTACGAAACAGAAGGTGAAACATTTTTTTTGGCACAGGGAAGTAATATATGTTATATCATTCGGTATCACATTTCATTTTCAAAGTTTTTACAAAATCTATCATTTTTTTTTTTGTTATTTAAAGACCTACTACATATCATCATGTAAAACGGAAAGTAAACCAATGAAAAAGGTTGGAGAAGGTAAAGGTGCGAGGAAGTTTCATTAGCAGCACAGATTTCCAGTAATCAATATGTATGTTGTACCATATGAAGGAAGGCGCACCTCTGTAATAGTAGACTTAAAAGGAGCTTTTCCTTCTCCAAATTGATTCACGGGTCTAATTACAGGAAAATTCAAAGAAAATCGCGAAATAGTGGGAAAAATCCATATCTGGATTGTCCACATAATGTGATTGGAATAAGGGTAGAGGAAAAAACACAAAGTATATACATCATGACGAAAGAGTTTTTGTTCATTGTCGATATTATGAGTTTCTTTATCCCCATTATAAAGAAAGGAGCAAAACCTGAGATATCAAAGGAGTATCTAAAAAATAAAAATAAAAAAATTTCTTTTTGTAAAAGCAGATATGATAAGTGGCTAGTCTTTTGATACCGATTGCAAACTGCTAACAAAATCATTCTATACACTCGATTCGCCTCTAAATAAAAATAATATTATTTCCGTCCCAAAATTAAAGTTCTGTTTAATTATATTTTTAGTTTTAGTACAAGGAGGATTATTGATGAGAAATGCGTCATTGTGCTTACATCACCAAACACTATAAAATTTGGGAGCGAAAATGACTTGCTACCGAGGAAACAATAACGCTACTTCCACTTGAATGTTGACTATGAAAAGTGTTAAAAGTAACATCATGAGTCATGACAGCTTAATCTACAGCAAAGTTGATTCCAATTACTTTCACTTTTTGAAGACAAATTACAAGTCTTTACTCTTAGAGCTGGAAGCCCGAATCGGAGAAAAAAAAAAATCGAAGGTATTCGAGATGGGATCGGAAGCAGAGAGCCTGATTAGCAATCTGATGGTGAAGATCAAGGAAATGGTGGGAGATTTTGGAACCTGTGAGAATATCATTCAGGGTGTGAAACAGAGTTTGATGTCGTTCTTCCTAATGATACAGAATCTGGGTTTGTTTATCATGGTCTGGTTGGATAATGTATTCCCACCGGAAACAAGAACAGTGGAGAGAATGGCGGGACGGTTGGTGATGATTGTGGAAATCATCCGGGCCAAGTTTAAGGAGATGGGTGCAGATGAAATGGTTCAATTTCTGCTGGAGAAATCCAAGGTGCTGTTTCTGATAGTGGAAAACTCTGTTTCTTTTTCGGTATCCTGGTTGGGAGAAGTATTCCCACCAGAAACAAGGAATTTGAAGGGAGTTTGGGTAGTGGTGATGAAGACGACGGAAATCACCCGGATCAAATTGAAAGAAATCGGAGCAGATGAGATGATTTACAATCTGGGTCAGAAATTGAATAAGGTTCTATTCTGGATGATGGAAAAATTGGGTTCCATTCTGATGGCCTTGTTGGGCAGGATTTTTCCACCGGAGACTAGAAAAGAGCGGATCCGGTACTGGATTCTTGTGGGTGGACCTTATGCCGCCGTCGCAGTACTACTAATCATGGTGCTCATTGTGTTTGGGAATTGCAGCAGCAAGAAGGGAGAGAAGATGATGAAAGCTCCTGGAAGGGAGTTTAGGATGCCAAGAAGAGATTTTGAAGCCAACCCGAAAGGGTATTTTCATGGAATCCGTGGTAACAAACACAAGAAATGCTGATTATGGTTAGTTTTTTTTTTTTATACTATCATGACTAGATTTATAGGTTCCTCCTCAGCATTTCTGTTGATATTTTGCTCTGCTCATTAGAGTTTCAGTTTTTGCTCCTTTCTTCAGTTGCATACAAAAGTATCTCTAATTTTGTGATATCAACAGTTCAACCATATTGCTTCACATGATTGCAGAAAGTTTTGAAATTCACTTATACTACTGCTATTAATTAATCAACGTAATTCAAACAACCATCCGTTCAACTACTACTATTAATTATGGCAGAGGCGATCCACTATCTCAGCCTCCATTGTCATTGGCCTGGGGAAGTGTGAAAAGCAGCATCATTAAGGATTTTTACACGGTATTCTACCAGCTACACTGGTCTATTTATTTCATTTTTCAAAGAGGAGTATATTTTAGTCACGGAGAGGAAAGAAACCTAAGGGCGTGAGAGATGGGATTCAAAACAGAGAACGTGGTTATGAATCTGCTACAAAAGATCAAGGCAATGGTAGGAGAGTTGAAAGAAGGGAGAGGGGTTGACATGATTCACTGGGTGCAAGAGAAAGTGAAGGAGCTCTTCCCAATAGTGGAAAACTATGTTTCGTTTTCCATGTCCTGTTTGGGAAAGGTATTTCCACCAGAAACAACAAGTTTGAAGGCAACTCTGGGAGAGGTGATGAACATAATGCAAACAAGCAAAGTGCAGATCCAACGCTGGATCCATTTCGGTGCATCTAACGCGGTTCTGGCATTCGCCTTACTCCTTCTGTTCTATTGTTGCAGCGGATGCTTGATCTTTTGCTTCGTCACTGCAGTTAACATCCTGATGGTTCCTTTAACTTTGCTGTGGCAAATCATAAGTTTCTGCATCTAGGTCATTGTTTACATCCTGAAGCCTCCTTTTTCGCTTTGGTTGTCTGTATCCTGAAGCCTCCTTTTGCTTTGGTTTGGAAGATCATAACTGCCTGCATCCGTTGCATTATCTACATCCTGAGGGCGCCTTTTGTTTTGGTTTGGAAAATCATAACTTGCAACGGGAAACTTGGTAAGATGATGAAAGCGCCTGGAAGGGACTATATGATGCCAAGGAGAACCTTTGAGGCTAACCCAAAAGCGTATTTTCGTGATCTTCGAACTGGCAGATAAACTGAATTGTGTTCTCCCTTTTGTTTATCCTTAAATCGATTTGACGTTTCATGCTTACAATGTTGTTTATTATGATCTGGCTAGCTACCTTGTTTAATGACTGACAACATTACAACCTGCTAATCTTGTTCAAATTTACACGACCATAAAAACCTTGGGACAACATCAACAATGTTGTTATCTAGGCCTAATGCCTCTTTCGGTCGAACATTGGTGCAAAGATTGTTTTCCCTGAAAGTAAGCATGAACATATTGGTAACCTAGTCCTGCTAACAGAAATCATGATGATTGTTCCCGGCGAACAACTTAGTCTAAAACGTTTGCCTTATTTATAGTAACTTTACTTAATCGATTGGTAGCCTAGTAATGTTATACTATTCATCTTCAGATAATCAGATTGATGAATCGTTAGAGTCAATATTCATTCGTTTCAGCTTATCATGGTATTGCAGAAGCTTCAGAATACATTAATAAGAATTAATAGGTATTTGATCATGATTTTCATCGGGTCATTCGTAAAAAAAATAACAATCCACCTTGTTGGAATTATACCATTCAACTCTCTGAAAACTGACTCTAACTTTAGTTGGTGGTAAGGCTCTTAGTAATATCAAAATGATCTTAATTACTGTATTTGACCATGATCACAGAGTAAGTATCGAAAGAGTAAATTGCGTAAAAACAGAGATGATTAAAGCAAATTCCACTGAGGTCTTTCAAAGGTGTGTAAAGCAACATCATTAAAAGCTGGTGCAGGGTGTCCCCCACTACGAGAGAAAAATTCACTGATATTGCAAGGACCAAAGACTCTTTGGAAATTGGCGAATAGAAAAGGTTGGATTTTTAATGTATCAGAAAACTAAAAAAATCGCTATCATTTAGGCATCATCCATCCCTACTTTAAATTAAAGGTTTACATCGAGTTGAGTTTTATAAGGGTAAGGCCACAAGAACACTCAACTAACACAGAGAGAAAACAGAAACAGTGAAAAATGAGATTGATAGGAGAGAACATGATCATGAATCTGCAGGAGAAAGTGAAGGGAATGGCCGAGGGAATTGATGTTAATAGCCTGATCTTGATGGAAAGCACCAGTAAGGACAATCTGAACCAGATGGTGTCAGAGGATGATCTGATTCACGACCTGATCAACAAAATCAAACACTTCCTGCTGATGCTGGAAAACTTGGGCTCATTTCCAATAGCCTGGTTCGACAAGGTTTTCCCTCCGGAAACCAGAAACGAGCAGATCCAACACTGGATCCATGTCGGTGAGCCTTTCGCGGTTCTCGCATTCTGCTTACTCCTCCTGTTTTGCTGTTGCAACGGATGCTTGAGCTTTTGCTTCATCACTGCTTTTAACATCCTCAAGTTTCCTTTTGTTTTGCTGTGGAAAATACTAACTTGCTGCATTCATTGCATTGTCTGCATCCTGAAGGCTCCTTTTATTATGATGTGGAAAATCTTAACTGTTTGCTTTGATTGCATCCGTAAGGGATTTTCACTGGTTATGGCTCCTTTTAAGCATTGTATTGGGTTCACAAGGCACGGCAATGGCTTCGTTAAGATGATGAAAGCGCCTGGAAGGGGATATATGATGCCAAGGAGCAGGTATGAAGCTAACCCAAGAGGGTATTTTCGCGGTCTGCGAGCTGGGAAACGCTGATTGATGTCAGTTGATGCGATCTGATCATCCTCTCATCTGTTCTTTGCTGAAACAGGACAGAATTATCATGTTTAATTAGGATGCATTTGTGGCTTAAATTAAGATTGCTATCAAGTTACTGGCTTATTGCTTATGGTGTGTACTTTGTATCAACTTTTGGTCACTTGTGGCTTCGAAGTGGCTTTGTTTCTTTTTTTTAATGGTTTTTTCATAATAATAATATAATAATAACTATACCCTCCCAAGTCCCAACATATAAGTTTTTATAACCCTTAAGCTGTTGTAGTAAGTATTTTTTTGTTAAGATCGTTTTTATCTTTTACATGGTAACATATAGATAATTGTGGCAATGGAAATATTAAACATTGGTATTATTTGAATCATTTCTCTTGTGTAAATGGCGATTTAGAAAGAAAAACAAAGAAGTTAAATACATAAATTAAGGATTACATTTTAATATTTAACAATTCAACTCCCTTACACGATCACGCTTTACCCAATCACAGTCGGCCTAAAGAAGAAACAAGTGACCTCATTTTTATTTTTTTTTTCCAACAAAATTGATCATTCTCTTTTCAATGTTTTTGTATTTAGTGAAGTCTTATACTACTTCATAGGTGGGCAAGGATTACACTGTTTAGTTACTGGAAGTGGGTGGTCAATCTGTAGTGAAGATGGTTTTGTTGTTTTGGGGATGAACGGTGGTCAAGTTGGGGCCATCAAGGAGTTAATGAACGACCTTGGAAGGTGCTAAACTTTGAGAAGCAACTTTGTGGCAGATTGTTTGATAGCTTTAATAGTATCATATCCTGAGACTATCAATTTTTAGAGGCTGCAAGGAGTATAATAAAATCATGGTTAAATTATGACATTGTTGGAGTATTATATCTATAGAATGTTGTAATTCAAAGATCTTAAAAATCTTTAGATTTCGGCATTTTTCATTGTACCAAAATAAATATATAAATAAATTCTTTTTTGGATTTGTGGGAACTAGTTTTTGTATTCAAGACCACTTTTTCTATGTAAAGTTTACTTAACCCATTGGGTTTGCCGTAAATTATCCAATCTTTGTCCGTTTATGTAAAGTGTAACCATGAATTCAAACACTAGCTAGGTAACTAAAAAGAACTTGTTCAAAATGCAATTTCTACCGATTATTTTCCGGAAACCATTATATCCAATTACTAGAAGCATCTCCGTAGCATAGAAGCTTGCGAAGGGAAAAGAAAACATCAAACCGTAGTTTCCATGCGGAACGTTGACAATACACCGACTTTGGAAAATGAGTACTAATTAAGAAGCTAGCTAGCTAAGAACAAATTATGGAAGCCCAGCAATATCTCGTAAAAGGAAGGGTAAAACTCCCGGTGGAAACTTATACAACTTCACCACCCTTCCTTGTTGGTAGTCCGTTGCTAGCGACGCCAAATAATCCGCTGCGGAATTAGCCTTCCTAGAAATTGGCAGTAACTCCAATTTCCAGGGTCTCTTACTCAACTCTCGAATAGCCTCTATCATTTCCTCAAGTGCTCCTCCTCCAGGTTTCCTTTGATGATTATTCGTTACCAAATTTATGACGCTTTCGAGATCCACTTCAGCAATCACGTTTCGAAACCCCAAGTTCCACGTCATGTTTAATCCTTCAAACAAACCCCGCAACTCGGCCTCGGTGGAGCTGACGGCACACGCGCCGATATTCATAACAAAACCACCTAGCCAAAGCCCGCGCTCGTCACGAACGAGACCTCCCGCGGTACCTCCTCGGCCGGGGACAAAAGATCCGTCGGAATTGAGCTTCACCCATCCCGTCCGCGGCGAAACCCATCTGACGGGGCGAATCTCTTTTAATATCACTGCTCGGTCAGCCCGGCCTGATTCTAAACTGAAAGACTCTGCATTCTTCTCACTACTAGTATTGTTGAAGTTGAGATCGGCCCGGTTCATGATTACGCCGGGCCTTTCAGGTGCCGTCAAATCACTAACATCATCGGAGGTGGACGTGGCGCCGGCAGATCCAAAACACTTTGAAGCTGCCCAAGCTGAGACAATTATTCCGGCGGCCAGGATTGAAAGCTCCGGCACCCAGGAAGCGATAACTATGGCAGCAGTTGCCAGGGCTGCTAACTTCAGGAGCCGACTTGATGAACTGGCCTTATCTTCCTCCTGAGCTCCTACCCATTCTTTCTCTAACATCTCGATCTCTCTCGGTTTTAGATTTATTTTTCTGTTTTCTTGTTTTTTTTAAAGAAAGAAAAAATACAAAGCTTCTGACTCTGTTTCCTTAAAAATTAATCATTCACATATGAGGAAAAGCTAGAGCAATTAGGATGAACAAGTTCTGGTCCTGTCCAAAGATCCTAAAAAATAAGTCTTGGTCTTCGTCGTCTTAGTGGAGCATCTTTTCCAAGTGGATTTAAGACACTTTGTCAAGGAGTTCGACTGATAATTAAATCACTTTTTTTTTTCCCTTTTACTTCTGTTTGAAGTTTTTGTTGTTAGCTTAGGATTATATCCTATCACATTTTGAAGACAAGTATCATAAAATGCGAATTCCTCCCTCCACTCAACTAATACGAAAAGGGGGTTGAGCAGCATCAGTAAAAAGCATAACCTAGTACAGAGTTTAGCTTTGTACTATATAAAACTTTTTCACTTTTTTGCCGACAGATAGTAATTCCCCTCTGTCGTATTATTATTGGATAGGTGATCCTTTTAATCTAGTAGTACTATGTTAATCTGATTTGTGAATGTTATTATTCTTATTACATACTCTTTCCGGTCCTTTCTATAAATATAAATCGTTTTGATTTCTCCAAAAGAGGGAGTGTGTCATTATAATCCAATGAGATACATGGTACAAAATGAAAATATCTGATACTACTATATATCTATAGTACTTACTTATAGCAGCAAACACTAAGAACACGTGTCAGTACTACAATGAAAATTTTCCCTCTAAAATTTCTCAGTACTTCTCAGTACAAATCCGAATGAAGCAGAATGCGATACGTGGCTTCATATATTTGCAGGAAATTTTAGTACTGAGTCCAGTTACAACACAGCAAATTAAACTGAAAGTTTTTAAATTGAAAATCTCCTCAGGGCAGTAATTTATCTTAAAAGTTCAAAATTTTCATTTTAATTTCACGATCAAATCTCTAAAATCAATCTGTTCTCTCACCGCATAATTCTCAAAATTTAAAGATTTTGATCAAATTCCTAAAATCACTCAGTTCTCTTCTCATCGTTCTAAAAAATATTCCTTTTCTAGTCTATTCAACTACATAAACCCACCTCACCAACGATGATGAAGGTTCTAATGAAGTGTAGCACCACAAAACACCAGAAAAGACCTTCATTGTTCCTCGGGAATTGTGGATTCATCGGGTTTGCGTTCAGATCTATAGTTGCATACCCAAACTCCGGTTTGGAGTAGATTCGACCTTTTTTCCAGAATTTTTTCATGTCAAATAAGAAGTTTTCGACAGAAACAACAGACGACAACGGCAACAAGAAAGTGTTTTTTTTTTTGCTACAAAATGTTAGCCACCACCTAAACTTCTTTTTTTTCCCCTCAGTCGCTTTTTTCTTTGAAACATAGTTTCTTTTTCAATCATAGGATTATAAGCGTAAAGTTGATGTTTGCTCGGTTTTTTGTTTTTGCGAATCAGCCTTTCGAGAAAAAAATTGAGTAATTTAATGAGGGAGATGAAGGTATTGAAGTTGATTTTGAACATCGCCGTCGTATGGAATGGAGATCGGCTCATCAGATCTGTTTATAATTCAATAATTTGTTTTTTTCTTTTGGAGCATTTTGGTCTACCTTCGTTTATTCAATGAAATCTTGAGAAAAATTTAACCTTTTCCTTTTTTTTTTATTTGTTATTATTTATTGTATTTCTTCTAAATTGTTATAAGGATGTTGCGGTAATGGAATTGAAATGGTTGCAAATGGCGAGAGCTTGGGGATATGTGGGATGGAGGGGAGAGGATAAAGCTAGGAAATATTGCTGTCCACGACGATGAAGGTTGGGATCCTCCTGTCATTTACATGCTTGGCAGTCATGATATATTCAGGTAGCTGCTGTTAGCCTTTTCATTTGATCTCTCCATATACAGTATGTAATATCTGAATTAACTATTTGCTCATTTGTTGTGTTAAAATGCCGAGTATAATGTTTTTGAGGTTCATTTGTACATTCACTGTGGTGGATAAGAAGATGGAGAAGTCAGATATGATATTAGAAATGCCACTAAAAACTAAAAAATACAGCTGCATCGATATTCAGATAGGGCATTTACATCATATGTTACTCTTTATAGTGCCTCCGTTGATTGAGATGATTCTGCCAGAAATGTTCAATTTGACTGTCAACATGATAGAGGTGATTCTGTTGATTTTTCAATTAGGAGATTTTGCAAAAAGTTTTCGTTTTAAGATAGTTCTGATATGGTGATTCTCTCTCTGAGACATTTCTTTTTGTGAAAAGGGCATCTTAGCTTATCTTTACATTATGCCGAGTAGGAAGAAAAGTTGACAATCCTTCATTGTTTTCTCTGCAAATATAGGCTACAAAATGAAAACACATAAGGTTCCTTTTCCGTCTTCTTGCTTGCAGTTTTTCTGTTGTATTAATTTGCCTGGGTTTTTTGAACTGGCTACTCGCAACTAAGTAAGTTTATTTTCTTTCAATTGGGTTTTAGGTTTCTGCAACAACTATTTAGGGGATCTGGAAGTGGGAAGATTATGAGGAGGTCTGGGAAACAACATTTGTCTAGAAAGAAGAATGTTAAGAGAAGATTGAGGTTGTCCAAAATGGTTCGTTTTCTTTTCTTTCTTCCGAATTTGCTATGTGCAAATGTTGAATTATTTTATCCCGGTTAAGGTTGTTCACCCTCATTTTATTAAAAGCTTGGTTTTTAATACTTCAAAGATACATGTGGGTTGCGAACGTCGACATTACATATCAGTAAAGACATGGCACGGGTAAATTCTGAAGTTTGTACTACTACTTCTTTGCTGAATTTTTATTGTTTTCTATTCATATTTGGTCCCTTAAATCTCTATTCGTAGTCCTGATTAAATTGCTTATATAGCTCCCAGTATTTTGTTACGGATTTAGTTTCAAAGTTATTTATGCTTTGACAGGTTTTAGTTTTGACTTTAGTTTTTAATCAAGTGATACTTCAATGTGTTTAGATATTTGTCTCGAATTTAGTTTATAGATTATCAACTTGGTAGATACAAAGTTAGATAGTGTTGTATGCTTTTTCCTTCATTCCTTAATGTTTCTCCATTGACTAAGGAATCGTTAACAAAGTTTTTTTTTTTCAAATCTTTGCTTTGATCTTTATCTGTTGAAACCTTTATTTTGGGGGTAGGAAACTTTTATAAAGGTAAAAAGAAAATTTTTGCAGGAAAGATATTCAATTTTAAAATAAGTTTGTGAATACATTTGCTCTGTTCTACATCAGTCTATATTAATCCTCATGTATAAAATAAGTTCGTGAATGCATTTGCTCTGTTCTACATCATTATATGTTAATCCTCATGTAGTTGTTGAAGTATTTACAACATCATACTTCGCAATCTGACAAAGTTCAAGTGTTTTGACAATTATATGGTGGTTTTCTGATATTGATGATAGTTTCAAAGTTTAAGTGTTTTCTTGCCATTATTTACGTTATTAAAATCGTATGAAAATTTGGATCTTGTTGCAGAGCATATGATCATGTTGCTATCAGGTTTAGTAAACTTGAGACAGATATTATTTTGATGTCAGTGATTATGAAGAAGATCTGAAACAGGTTGTCAGTGTTTTCCAGCTAATATTTTTACCTCAGTTAGACACATTAATTCTAGAGATACAGTGTTAACTTGCTGTTGATGTAATTTACCTTTCTTGATGACAAACTTGACCAAGGAAGAGTCTGTTCAAAGTACCGGGGGAGGGGGGGAGAGGTCACAATGCACAAATGCAAAAGCTCCTATTAAGCTTCATGATTTTGTTACGAGGGTGAGACAATCTACAGTATGTACTTACATGCCAGCATTGGTCCAGGTTGGGTATTAACTAATCATTACATAAAAGAGTGTTTCATGTTGGAAACGAATTTGGGTTGGGTATTAAAGGATCATTGTATTTGTCTTATTATAGTGGTATACAGTCTAGAGAGCGTTGGGTTATATAACATCGTACTAAGTAGGAACCGTAACATATAAACAACTTCAATTCAAGGTTGTTAGTGTTGAAAAATGTTAGTTTGCAAATGTTTTCTTTGAATGCATTTAAAGAGACGGTGTTCCTTTTCAAAAAAAAAAAAAAAAGAGACGGTGTTTGTGCCTCCGACGAGTAATGTTGCACCGCTTGGGGGTAGTACTACATGATGTTTCTGATTAATGATGGAATACCTTCCACTGGTTACTGGTTGAGAACCAAATGATTTGTCCAGTTAATTATGTTTAGTAATGTTACAATCATATATGTATGATTGAGAACCAAATTCCATCCTATTCTTTCTCAGTACCTACACATTATTACCAATTTAATATAATATTATTCTTTTAAAATTAGAATAACTGTAATATTAAAGGCGTCCGGACATCCGCCCGGACCAAACATCTAGTTATATTCTTAAAGCTGATGTTCCACACCCATCGACGTCACAAAGATAAAAAGAATCCGAGGACTAAACACTTTTCGTATTAGGGAATAATGACTTAATTAGGGGATAATGACATATTATATCCTTATACTTTTCGTATAAGGAAGGACTATGCATAGTCACTTTATTAATATAATATCATAAATAAAAATGAAGATTACAAGGTTATATTAGAATGACTATAATAAAACAATTAAAATCAAAATAGATGTGGTATTTGTTTTTTTGAACGAAAATCTGATAAAAAAAAAAATTTGTAAAGAATTAAGTCACATGGAAAAGGTGTGTAAGAACAAAACACAAGCTCATGTGAATCAAGAAGAAGCGGAAGATATTTTTGAAGAATTATGTGTTAAAATAGAAGTGAAGATGGAGTTTGCGGCAAAAAAGCATGGAGGAGTTTGTTAGTAATTATTGTTTTTTACTGCAAACTAGTTAATTATGATTAAAAAAATCAGTTTTACTTGGTGAATTAGTCTTAAGTTGTTGTAGTGTTTGTTTGACATATTTTAGGGGAGTCTTTTCACATTCCTTTTGCATATTTGTAGAAGATAAGTTCAGTTAATTATGTAGTGGTAAAAGTAGTGGAGTACTATATTTATTTCGATGATAATAATTATATATTGAACAAATGCTTATATGTGATTGAATATTAACTTTTAAATATTGCACGTATATTTCACATCTCTTACATATGCATTTATTCTTTCTTTATATAATTACAAAATACACAAGCATTGCGTCTTTTAGGATAGTATTAAAGAAAAATATATTGCGCTTTCACTTGTAAGCTAAGGAGGTATAGTTACCATACCATCAATTCAACTTACCAAAAATTTTGAAAATTAAACAATTTAGAAAAACTTTAATATTTGAAGTAATAAATATTGCACGTGATCGAACTTTAACTTACTTGAATCACATGTACATTGCACCATATTTTACATATTTGTTTTTTTATTTACATAATAATATATATATAAGCATTACATTTTTAGGATAGTATTACACGTTCAAGAAAAACACGTTGCACAATATAATTTATTTGGATTCTCCCTTTCACAGTGTTTATTATTTTCGGAAGGTGACGTGAACCCATGGATAAGATGAGCCACCTATCTTTCTCCAATGATGTATGGACAGAACGCCATGGTCGACAATGAGTTTCTTGATGACCGAAAGAGTGCAGTAAGTCTATTATCAAGACCCTATTCGACGTTTTGACATTTTTTTTTTGTGTGCTCATGTCACTCTCCATTTCCCACATATTGCATCCTAATTTGGATCCACGACTTGATGCTCCTACAATTGGAAAAGCCCTCCTCAAATCAAAGGGGATTCTATACTAAATATTAAGATATTCCTTTCATTATGAAATAAGTGTTGTTCTACCAATGTGAATAAATTCTAAGAATAAATGTCGGTTTTATATTCTAATGCAATGTTTGTTCCAAAAGAAAAGAAGAAAAGAAATAATATTAGTGGCTCTATTAGCTTTAGAGGAATAGTTTGAGGATAATCTAATAATTTATTAACTATATTTAAATATTTCTTAAATTGTTTGAAAATTATCTAATAATACTTATTTTAGAATAGATGAAGTATTGAATAATGAATATACCGTAATGCATTGGAGCACTAGCGGGGGTCATCCTTTCTCTTTAATGCTCTATTTATTGTAGTGCTCATATTTAAACTAGAAGTGACTGTTGGTGATTGAAATTATCATCATACACAAAGAAAATCAAACAAGCTCAGAACACACTATGTAACATGGTTTGACCCTTAACACATTTACGTCCATAGAAAAACACGTTATCATTATTAGATTTGAAATATTGAAGAATTTATATTATGTATCTCTCGACTTACACACAACATATTCCTAACGGCTATATTGTGTTCACTATTGGTTTTAGTATACTAAAACCTTACTCACTAATTGCACTAATATAAACTCAAACATATTGGGGTTGTGGACTTTCAAGAATTAAACCCAAATAGTGCATATATTCCTTTCATTTCAAAATGTTAGTCATTTTAGATTTGAGAAAATTTTTCAAAATATAAATCGTTTTAGTGTTTAAAGGTAAATTAATGATTTCTTTTCCAACCTTACCCTCAATAAATGATGACTACCCATTTTTATTTAATTAGTCTTGTTGATAGTTCTAATGTAATTAATGAGAGCTAAAATAGATATTAAACAAAAATAATTAATTGTTAAATGATTGTCCATGTAGTTTACATACAAAGTTTAAAATGACTTACATTTTGAAATGGATGGAATAATACATTTTAAGATGTCTATAGCATCATTTTAATTAAAGAAAATTATAACAAAGGCCTCATCAGGATGTTTAATGATATCATATCACGTAGTTAATTTTCACATAAACGGATTTACTTATTTCCTTCTTTGGGTTTAGTATTGATGAAGAATATAAACAATTTAAGGAAGAAAGATTTGACTTTCATAAGACAAGGTTTAGATAAATAAGGAATGAAAATTTAAAACGTCCTATGTAGAATGATATTATTGAGCGTCGTGAAAAGGCCTTTTGTCGAGGACGGTTCTTAAAAGAAAAAGTAGATATTGTATTAGGCTTTATGCCTCTCTCTGTAACCAAAAAAAAAAGAGAGTAGATATTCTATTACTAATTAGGCAACAAAAAAATAATTCTTCATTGTTAATCTATACAAATACATAAGTAAATATGTTTTAGTGAGTTTAGAATCTCAAATGTGATTAGTCAAGATTTAAATTAAGTAATCTGATTGGCCTATTAGTACACATGATATCGTTAATTTTAAATCGAGCCTTTTAATTGGTTAATATGTTAATCCGGCGTCCAAAACCACGTCGTTTTGTGACGCAGTACAAAGGGATTTTACAATCTGACAAACTCTCAGTCATTCTTCCCTCTCATTTAAACCCTATTTATTAGAATTCTAATCACACCTATAATCTTTGTGGTGCTGATTCTAAAGATGTGCGGTGGCGAGTGTTCAACTGAAGATGATGACGATAGCCTCCCCATCACGGTATGTGTCGTTTCTTTAGGATATGTTTGATGCTTCTTTTGTTAATCAAATGTGGTGTTCCTTTTGGTTCTTTTTAGTGACAGAATATCATAAACCACTGAGAGCAGCGCAATTGAAGGTGGACTCTTATTGGCCGCCTGGAACTCCCTCCTCAATATTGGTAATCTCGTTGGTGCAAATCCGGTTGATTCAAACGCTTCTGTTGAAGCCAAAGACGCGACCTAAAAGGTTTGTGCTCATGCAAATTTCTTTTAATATTTTTGTACACTCTATTTGCTTTAGTTTTAACACATACAATACTTTTAAGGTTAAAGCGGTAAATAGAGAACTTAAATTGGAGTGTGGAGAGTGGAAAGAGACTAATGAAAATTCAGTAACAACAACCAGCAGGAATGCTTATGTATCATTTTGAAGTTCATTAATAAAGTACTCCTTTTCTGCTCTGGCAAGGATCAATACATGGTTTGCTTTTATTTGCAGGCTGAGGTGTTCTTGGCTATTACTGTGCCCATTCAATTCAAGGATGTTGGTTTAAGAAGAATGGTTAACTTGATGATGAAGGAGTTGTCCCCCTCTGCTGATGAGGTTTGCTACACTTTAAATTATGGTTGTCTTTTCCCCATTTTTTGCCGCTGGAAGATTGGAACTTGACTATATACTCCTTTGCAAATGGTTATCATTTGTCACCAGCTTTCCAATGAAGGACATGATAGAAGCATTGATGGGCCACTACACACAAATTAAGGGATACTTAAAAAGGGCTATTGTTGATAAAAATATGGTTGTTGCTACCGCTGCCCTTAGTGCTATCCATTTGCTGCTGGTATGTGAAACTGTTTTGGAATAGGCCTATTGTATTATCTTTGCAAAAGTACTACTACTTACCAACTAATAATTTCGCGACAGACAAATCCCGAGATTGTAGAGTACTAAGGTTCAAGAAGCTGTGCAATCTAGGATTGTTTACTTTGTTCCATAAAGATGTAATGTGCCCCAATTAATTGATTTTGTCCTCCTGGCTTAATGATCGCAATGGTGTGCAAAATAACTTTTGTTTTTGTTGTAACAGTCGTTTAGTTACTACTATTGACTACTGTTACTACTATATAATAACTTCTCAAGTATCCTTCAAACACAAAAAAATTCGGTATTACAATACTTACCAATTTCTTAATCTACCAATCACAGTAATTAAGATTGAATTGTGATCTCAATAGTAATTTACTTTCAATTTTATAAAATTAATCAACGTATAAAAAAAAACTAAATTTAGCATTATTATATATATCTTATAATTAGGAACGAAGGTAATATATGATCTACATAAACCGTGCAGCTTGGTACGGATCAAATTGATGAACACAAAGTGCATGAAACAAGTACGTTCATTTAGAACCCAAAAGATCCAACCATTAAACCATATATAGCGGAAAACACAACAAGGGGAGAATCAGCCAATACATTAGATTAATGATTCAAAGCTAGAGGAGCTTCAGAAATCTAAGTTAAAACAGAGTAAAACTCCTAGATGATAGAATACCACACAAATTTATTCATTCAAAAGGGATCTATCTCCCTTTATTTTCTCTCCCCCCCCCCCCCAAACATAAATATCACTTGCGACGATGATCACGGAACCAGGAAGCAGGGTCTTTCTCAAAGTCGTCCCTGAAAATGGAGTATTCCTGTCCTGGTGCTTTCATGGTTTTCCTCCGGCTGTTTCCTGATTCCGAACCTCCGAGAAGCCAACCCAGAAGAGCAATACTAGCAATTGCCGCAACAGCAAACCCTGCTCCTATTCCCTCTTCCTTCTCCTTCAGCTCTGTTTTCGAAGAATCACTCTTCTTTCTCTCCCGGGAACCCATTCTTTGTTTTTTTTTTTCTTGTTTTTTTGACACAAAACTCTGATGATAAAAGGGTTTCTGTCAGACTTACTGAAGATTGATTTGCTTATATAGGAAAAATTCAATAGGGGGCGTTTGGTTGGAAAAACAGGGGTATACTCAAAAATTCAAACGGTGTGTTTGTTGTTTTTCCTTTTTCGAGATGGCTTCAATGATTTACGAGACGATGGTCTACCTTCCCCTGATGCTTTGAAACTTTAAATTGCTTTGAATGATAGTACTGGAAAACGGTTGAGAGAGTTCGATTAGTCATAAAATCAAGTTACTAGGAATGAATGAAAATTTATGATCCCTTTTCCTCGAGGTTTCGAATTCCAATCTAAGTAGAAATTCCCAAAAGTTTTCCATTCGCATATGACTTTCCCACCCACAATTTATACATTTACTATTACACTTGTTCCCAAATTATTAAGGAGAAGAAACCAATTGGTGTTCCTAAAACATGTCCGTAAATTATTAACATAAAAAATTCATCTCAAAGTTTCTTGAGCATGATTTTAACACCCTGTTGTGGACGAACCATGAAAATCTGTACCGGAGAGTGGACATAATTCGGCGACATTGTAAACCTGTAGCGCTGCAGAATCATGGACAGAGCAATCTTCGATTCCACTACAGCGAAATTCAGTCCTACACAAGTTCTCGGGCCCAAACCAAATGGTAGAAATGCAACTGGATTGTTGTCGGTAGCCTTATTCACTCCTCCGGTAAATCTTTCCGGCTTGAAAACATGAACATCTTCACCCCATATCTTAGGATCATGATGAAGCGCTAATGATGAAATCATTAACTGTGTATTCGCCGGCAATGTTACCCTCCCGAGCTTGACTTTCTTGTCCACTTTTCTCAAGATAAAAGGCACTGGAGGATATAGTCTCAAGGCCTCTTCAATGATCATGTTTACCTAAATGAAAACCAGAACATCATTATTATGTTTTCATGCAAATCAGGAAGTAAAACAGAATTATTTTGCTTTTTTTTTTTTTTATACAGTTTTTAGTCTTGGGATGGCATCTGCTTCAGGACTGTTTTGGCCAAACAATTCAATAACTTCATCCCTTGCTTTCTGCTGCCACTCCTTGTGTATAGCTAGAAGAAGAATGCTCCAAGAAAGCAACGACGTCGTGGTTTCGTGGCCGGCGAAATAGAACGTCTTGCATTCATCTACAATGTCCTCTACAGTTATCCAATTCTTGCTGGTTCCACCATGATTAGTCTCTAGGAGTTTTGCTAGAAAGTTACCATTTGAGGTTTCTTCTTTCTCCTGTTCTTTCTTCTGGATGATGTTCCTTATGCTATTCTTTATTCCTCGCTCAAGTTTCTCGGCTTCAACATCATCAGAGCTTTTCAGTAACCAGCTGCAAGAAAGCCAGAAACAATTTTTTATAACTTGTTCAAGTGATCAAATCTTCTGAAATTTCCAGATTCATTAATCAGGCTTGCTCAGCTCAACATTTGGGTTACCTGATTCCAGGATACTTAATTTTGTGTGCATTTCTGGAGACAATTAAAGTCAATTTCATCAGCATGTCAAATATGTTCTTGCCTTCCATGTAACTGCTCCCAAAGGCAGTCCTGGAAATCACTTCTGAAGTTAGCATCCTGAACTCATTAAACACCTCAAGCTCTTGCCCCTCATTGTCCTTCCATCTTGACAACATAATTTCTGTACTCGCAATCATTGCCGGCACCATACTCTGCATTTAACAGCAACCATTTTCTAATTATTAGTATGAGATTCATCGCCATAATCGCGTATTAGTAACGAAACAATGATGAGTGTTTATCTTACTTTAAGGCTTTCAGCATGGAAAACTTGGTTGGCTAGCTTCCTCATCCTTGCCCACTTTTCACCTTTTGACGACGAAAGCCCATCTCCTAGAAGCAGTTTAGCATATCCTTCAAGGTCGATTTTCGGGTATTCACCATTCTTATTGTTTAGTATCTCTTTAACAAGATCAGGTTCTGTTACAACCAGCTGAGCCTGAGTTCCATGCCAATTTAAGTAAGTTGGCCCTGATAGAAGAAATGAAAGAAAAGATGATCAAATAAGGAGAAAGATTAAGACTTGATGTATCAAATAAACTAACCCAAACTGGGAAGAATACAGAAAAAGCTTTTGTACCATAGAGGTTTTTCCATTGATAAACATCTGGAAGAATTCTGGGAAATATGTCATGTGAAAAAGCCTCCATGGCTTTGTTGGAAGAAGTTCTTCTCATCATTGAAATGTCTTTGGTGTTCCCATGGAGGAATTGGTATGAAGGACCTTTGATTCCTTGGGATCTCATACAGTATTGAACATAAATTGGTCTTAACCATACTTTGTTAAGGATCCTGAAAACCAAACATGATAGAAGAAAGCTTGCAAAGAGGAAACTTACTTCCCAAACTAAAACCATATTTTCTCCAAACCGACTTAACAAATTAACGAGATTTGGGCAATTTCTTCTCAATTGTATAAAATGCTTTTGATTGATCTCTGGAATCTTTAGGTGGTAGAAACTGACAAACATGTTAACCCTCATCCAATAATGTTTGATTTTTCTACAATTATTTCTTAAATATTGAAACTTAAAATCAATGGCATGATGTTATACAAATAGTTCTTCCATAGACAAACATAATTGTAGAGAAGTTCTGTGTGTGATGTTACAAAAAACTTAATATTGCTTTTTTTTTTTTTGTGTGTGTGTGTGTGTGAGAAGTTCTGAAAGCAATATTCCTGGACCAGATGACATAAAAGATTGTGTTTGATAGGGGAAAAGATTGAATGTGAATTTTGTTTTTCTCTTCGTTTGGTGCAATAATGATGCATTAATTTAATATTGAATCAAAATCAACAAATACTCACAAAATGGTCTGGACCTTGAAGAACTGATAATTAAATCAATTTTTAAAATATCAAATGGGTATTATTGTACGCCCCTTAAACAATTTGATTTGGACAAGTCCAGTCAATTGATAGAAAAAATAAATAAATAATTGATCTTTCAGGACTATTCTCATACCCCCCTGCTATACATCAGCCATGTACCCAACAATTGGTCCTCCAATTTGGAAGATCTTCTTCTTTTTTTCTTTTTTTTTTGTTGGTGGGGGCAAAATGATGTTTCTATTCGAGAATGATAAGTTTCATGGATCATTGGAGATCGTCATTTGCATTTGAGTTTCTGCAAATTGATATTTTTGATTGTGTACGTTGTGCATTACACAGTTTACAGATTTGATTTAGGCATTAGAAATTCCCATTTACATTTTAGATTATACTTTATTGAAACATGAAACAGATTTACAATGACAATAATCCATAACTAGCAAACCTTCAAGTACTATTACTTGACTAGTTGTCCCTGAAACAACCCATTCATTCTTCAATCAAATTGCTTGGAGGATGATCTGAACTCCATATTTAGGGGTAAGAATAAAGATATCAGCAGGGAAATGGACATAATTTGGTGACAAGGTGAACTTGTATTGTTGCAGAATCATAGAAAGTGCAATTTTAGCTTCATTTGTGGTGAAGTTCAGTCCCACACAAGTTCGAGGTCCCATGCCGAATGGAAAGAATGCAGCAGCATTGTTGTTTGTTGCTTTAGCCACCCCTTCTGCAAATCTCTCTGGCTTGAAGAGATGAACATCTTTGCCCCAGATTTCGGGGTCATGATGAAGTGCTAGAACCGGAAGATATAGGTTTATGTTTGCCGGAAGGCTAAGTTTCCCTAGTTTAACTTCCCTTTCCACTTTTCTTGTCATCATAAGTACCGGAGGGTACAGCCTGAGGCATTCGTTGATGATCATGTTCATCTGGAGAGCAAGAAATGAAATAAATCGGTATCGCGAACAATAAAACACACTATTTGTATAGAGTGATGATAAAGACAGTGATTAAGTTAACAGTGACTTTGTATAGTGACTGATGTGTCATTCACTATCCTTACAGAAAGTTGTGAGTTTATGATTGGTTCATTACTAATATGTAACTTATATAGAATTTCAAAGATGATTTTCTTACTGTTTTTAGCCTAGCAATGCCATCAGAAGTTGGTTTTTTGTGTCCCAATAACTCAAAGATTTCCACTCTTGCTTTTTCTTGCCATTGAGGATTGATGGCCAGAAGAAAAACACACCAGGCAAGCATGTTTTTCGTGGTCAGATGTCCTGCGCCATACAACGCTTTGATCTCGTCAATCATTTGATCCATTGTGATAGTCTTGTTTACATCTGATCCACGAGTGATATTCATCAGTTGCCCCAGATAATCTGACCCAAAATTCTCAGTTTCCCCTTGTTTTTCCTTTTCCCTTTTCCTCACAAGCTCCATAATCGAGCTTTTGATCCTCTGCACCAGCTTCTCTGCTTCAATCTCATCACTAGATTTCATAAGTGTACTGCAAAGCAGATAAATGGGATGAATACAAATAAGCTGAATAAACACAACTGAAAAATGTGTACAAATCAAAGTCACTTTTATTTTTACCTGATTCCTGGAATTCTAACAGTGTAGACATTCCTCACAGTTATGGCAGTCAGCTTTGCCACCATCTCAAATGTGCTCTTTCCTTCTTCATAACTGCTACCAAAAGCTGTCCTGGAAATCACTTCTGTAGTTAATAACCCGAATTCTTTGAACACATCAATCTCTTTCCCTTCACAGTGTTTCCATTTCTCCAGCATTGCCTCAACACTTGCACACATCGCCGGAACCATGGCCTTGATAGAAGTAGATCAACATCATATAAACAATAATTTATGCTTAAATCCTCCAATAAAATTGCTGAAAAACTTACAAACTTACTTTCAAGCTCTCAGCATGAAATGTATGATTAGCCAATTTCCTTACTTTAGCCCATTTTTCGCCCTCATTTGTGATAAGTGCTTCACCAAGAAGTTTCTTAGCAGAGCCCTCCACTTCCATTTTTGGATATGCACCTTCCTTGTTGGTAAGCACTTCTTTTATCAGCTCTGCATCTGTTAAAAACAATTGGGCTTGTGAACCATGCCAATTTATATAGTTCTTCCCTGCAACCATGAACAAAAAAATGTGGAAAACACGAAAAGTAAATACTTGCATAAACAATCATATCACAATAGATAGTGATTGAGATTTGAATGTACTACCATAGATTTTGGAGTAAGATTGAACATGAGGTTGAATCCTTGGGAAAATGTCATGAGAAAGATCCATGGGTTTGGCCATGGTTTGGCTTCTCATCTCAGTAATTTCTGTAGTATTTCCGTAGGGGAACTTGTAAGAAGGGCCATTGATCCCCTGAGAATTCAACATCTTCCTGATTCTATAAGGTTTCCACCATACCTTGTTTAAGAACTCCATAAAAGCCCATAATAAGAAGAGCAAAAGAGTGATACTGAAACAGGAAATCATAATCATAATCAGATTAGTGGCCATGGTTAATTATGTCATGAACAAGGTATGGTGTGATTGAGGTATTCTTATGCTAGAGTTGCCAAATTATTGGTATAATCCAGACATATAGTCTTTGTATTAAACAAAAGAATAACAATAAATGTGGTCCAAAATTATTGGTTTACTACGTAATGTGATACCATCACGATGAATAAACCCCAGGTTTCACATTCAAACAAAAAACCAACCAGATTGCGGTCCTAATGATAATAACTGAAGTATATTGTATTTTTAGATGAAATAGAAATTTTATCCCACGTCATTAAAGATTATTAGTCACCTTAGCCCAGCTCTCCCACCCATCGAAGTGCCTACCATAAGCGATCATTAAAAATTATTAGTCAATGTTATCGATGTAGACACCTTGCAATAGGAAAGAAAAAGAAAAAGAAGAAAAGATTATGAGTACGGTCCTTTGTGAGACAAAGGCCTTTGCTTTTAGTACACAACAAATACTGAGATCATCCTGAATTTTCTTATCTAATTGATTTTTCCCAATATTATCACCATTTCCATTTGTAAAATGTTTTGATTAAGAACCAACAATGCTTCTCATTAAGATTTTGCTCCCTCCGTTACATTCCAACATTTACTTGGTTTTAATATTTTAGTTGAACAAAGTGAATTATTTTATCGAATTATATGGCATGCCAGCATTACCCTACCACCAAATGATTGTACCAAAAAAAAAAAAAACTTGTACAAATGAGAGACTGACTCAGTGGTTGACTTCAAATTTGATTAGCCCCTTATTTAATGCCACGAGTTGTTAATGCCCAAAACAAGTTTGAAGTCAACAGCAGTTGGCTATGAACATAATTTTTATATGCTTCACCAATAGGAACAGGAATGCCATTATCTTTTTTTTGTAAACTTTACTGGATTTCACTAGAAGAAACAATTCAGCTATGGAGCATAATCTTACACTTTATGGGTTGAGCATTCTGTTGATCTCCTTCATAGTAGCTTATTATCTGATCAAGTTTCTTCAAGAAGTATGGTGGAAGCCAATGGAAATTCAACACCAATTGCAATCACAAGGCATCAAGGGCCCTCCTTACATGTTTATGGACGGAAATGCAACAGAAATCTTGGAAAGGAGGCGAAATTCCCTGAGCAGAAAGATTCAATTATTCGACGACATGTTCCCTACTCTGCAGCCACATATACACTTGTGGACCAAAATCTATGGTAATCAATCAATCTAATAACCATAGTTGAAATTTTCAGTTTGAAAAATTATGCTGGAAAAATGGTTACCTTGTTGACTGTTTGATTAGGGAAGAATTTTCTGCACTGGCCTGATGCAAGAAGAGCTGAACTGGTTGTAACAGAGCTGGAGTTGGTACAAGAATTGCTGGATGACAAAGAACAGTCTTTTTCAAGACCAGGAGTTGATACACATTTGCAGAAGATGATTATTGGAGATGGAGATTTTACTTCTCCAGGTGAAAAAGGTGCAAAATTTAGGAAGCTGGCTGATCAAGCCTTCCATGATACAAGCTTGAATGTAAGATCAAGTCTGAAGAGATGTTTTTTTTTTTTTTCCCTGCGGCTTCTTAGTTTAATTGTAATATGGTTTTTTTTGTTGTTGTTTGTTCCTAATTCATAGAACATGATCCCATCAATTGTTCAATGTGTTGATGGGATGCTGGGAAAATGGAAGCAATACGAGGGAAAGGAAATTGATATCTTTGAAGAGCTCTGGTTGTTGAGTGCTGAAGTTATCTCAAAAACTGCATTTGGAGTTAGTTCTGTGAAGGGTCAACTCATTTTCGACATTTTTAGGAAGTTGATGAGTTTAGACACAGAGAATTCTCAAAAAGTTAGGTTTTTTCCGGTTATCAGGTATACAAAATGCTCTGGTGTTGGCATCATTGACTTGATATCCAGTGGCCCTTCTCATGGAGCATCAACTCTTTTTTTTTTTTGCAGCATGATATTCAAAGATGATGAAATGGATAAGGAAGCAGAAAAGCTTGGGAAACAGATTCGAATCTGTTGTTTGGAGATGGTGGAAAAGTGGCATTTCAAGTTAGCATTTGAGGAAAAACACTGCAATGGAGATGATTTCCTAGGGTTACTCATGAAAGATGACATTGATTCGGAAGCGACTAATAAGATTCCAACTGAAGAAACAATCAGTCACTTCAAGGTTATTTACAGTGCAGGACAGGCAAAAACATCAGTTTTGCTCTCATGGACAATGCTTCTGCTAGCCAGTCACGCAGATTGGCAAGAAAAAGCCCGGGAGGAGGTCATCAGGTTGTTTGGTCAGGAAACTCCAAACTCAGAAGGGATCTCAAGATTAAAAACGGTAATGCTCAGCAATAAGCAGAATCTTTCAGCATTTTTGGCCTTCACTGTTTGGCTAGACCTCTATTTAGGACACTTGTATATTGGAAGTTTGAAATTCTCCAAAAAACCAGCTAAAGTTTCTTTGTTCAACTTGATGCAGATGAGCATGATCATAAATGAATCTTTAAGACTATATCCACCCATTGTTAATGCAGGAAGAAAGGCGAAGAAAGGGACAACATTGGGGAAGCTCATTCTTCCTGCAAACATTGATGTCCATGTTCCCATATTAGCAATTCACCATGATCCCAAACTATGGGGAAAAGATGCACACGTTTTCAATCCAGAAAGATTCTCAAATGGGGTTTCTGCTGCAACTAAGGATGATCCAGCAGCATTTTTGCCATTTGGTCTAGGCCGTCAAACTTGTGTTGGAGCAGATGTTGCATCTATTGAAGCCAAGATCACACTCTCAATGATATTGCAACGCTATTCTTTTACACTTTCTCCAAATTATGTACACTCCCCGATCGACAGTCTGCTCCTCTGGCCTCAGCATGGAATTCAAGTTATTTTCCAGGCGCTCTAATGTTACTGGTTATAAACACTTGCATATTGTACGAAGATAGTAAAATTTTATGGATCTTATACGCAATTTGTGACCCTGAAATAAGCATCTGAGCTTCACAAAATTTAGTTTCCAGAAGCAGCAAAAAATTAAGAATATGCTGTCAACTTGGACAAAGTCGCTCAAACAGACAAATTTCCTCCATAAAACATGTCAGAACCAAGACCAACAGTTGATCAGAAACCTAGGTTTTGGGACAGGACGGCCTTTCCTAGGATCCAATTCGTCTTATCTAATCCCGTCAAATATTGTGATAAATTAGGCAGAGTACCATAGTTTCTTCTCTGAGTTAATCTCTGAGAGTACAGAAGGCAGTGGTTTTTGTTGGAAACCATGGCATTTTTATCCTCCATTTTTCTCTGCTTCTTCATACTTGTTCTTGTAAGAATCATATACAAGTGTTTATGGGCTCCAATCCGCCTGCAATACCTGATGAGTTCCCAAGGAATCAAAGGGCCTCCTTACAAGTTCATATACGGAAACACGAAGGAAATCTTCAACATGAAAACGAAATCTATGAGTAGCCCCATGGACCTTTCACATGACTTATTACCAAGAATTCAGCCTCACATTCATACATGGAGGAAATTATATGGTATCAATGTTTTGTTCCTGTTCTTGTAGACACTATTAATTTGATTTCTGATGTCATCATCACTTACTACTTACTTTTTCTATGAAATCTGGAAACTTTCCTGATAAAATGGCATTAGCCATTGAAATGAATACACTGCTTACTTGTTTTACATCCTATGCTAAATGAAGGTAAGAACTTCCTAATCTGGGGTGGTATTGATCCTCAACTGGTTATCACTGAACCTGAGCTGATCAGAGAAATCTTTAGCAACAAAGTTGGCGCCTACAGAAAACCTAAATTTGACAACTTTGTGAAGAAACTCTTAGGTGATGGGCTCGTTGCAACAGAAGATCTCGATAAATGGTTGAAGCTCAGAAAGCTGGCAAACCATGCTTTCCATGCGGAGAGCTTAAAAGTGAGCATAAAGATGGAATTTAGCAGACAGATGTCTGATTATCTTAGTTTCAATGCATCGCTAACATACCCTTTATCCAGGAAATGATTCCAGCAATGATCGAAAGCATGGAACCTGTGCTTGAAAAATGGAGGACACTCAAAGGGAAGGAAATAGATGTATATGAAGAATTCAGGCACTTGACATCAGAGATTATATCCAGGACAGCTTTCGGAAGCAGTTACTTAGAAGGGAAGAACATATTTGACATGATGACGCAGCTCGGCTTCTACATTTTCAAAAATGATGGTAAAGTTAGATTCTTTAAGGACAGGTATGCTTTGCTCTTGCTCAGATTTTAACATAACAGTAACACATCCAAATTTCACAACACTCATCAATCATCAGCTATGTTTCATAATGCAGAAAATATTTTCAAACAGCTGATGAGATTGAGTCGGATAAAATCGAACAGTCACTACGAGAAACCATCATGTCAATTGTAAAGAAAAGAGAAGATGGAGTTAAGATGGCCAAGACAGATGATTTTGGGAGGGATTTTCTTGGATCCCTGCTGAAAGTTCACCATGCAGCAGAAATAAAAAGCAGGATTTCGGTAGATAACATTGTTGATGAATGCAAGACATTCTACCTTGCGGGCCATGAAACAATCAGTTCTGCCCTCACTTGGACCGTTCTACTATTGGCAATTCACACAGATTGGCAAGAGAAGGCAAGAAAAGAAGTGTTTGAAGTTTACGGCCAAGAAAATCCAAAAGCAGAATGCATTCCTAAACTGAAAAACGTAAGTTACATAACCAAAAATAAGACCGAACTTGTTATATGCTGCTGTATATATATGATACTAACTTTACCATGCTTCTTACCAGTTAACGATGATCATCAATGAAACTCTGCGGCTATATTCCCCGGTACACTTGTTCATTAGAAAGGTCGCAAAAGAAGTGAAACTTGGAGAGCTTAAACTTCCTGCTGGTATTGATGTGCACATTCCAACATATGCGCTGCATTGCAATCCAGAAATATGGGGAACAGATTCACTTCTTTTCAAGCCGGAGAGATTTGAAGAAGGGGTGGCTAAAGCAACAAATTATAACACAACAGCTTTTCTTCCCTTTGGCTATGGTCCCAGGACCTGTGTGGGACTGAATTTCGCCACCAATGAAGTCAAGATAGCACTTTCAATGATCTTGCAACGTTACACGTTCAAACTTTCTTCCAGCTACATCCATTCCCCTATACCAGTTCTCACTGTTCGCCCTCAACAAGGACTTCCAATTGTGTTCCATCCACTCTAATACACATGAGCGTCTAACAACTTAATTCCCTGGAACAAAGCGCAAACATCTTAAAACAGAAGTAGGAATGCGGTTTCTTGCACAAGGGATTCCAAGGTTAAATCGAGATTAACTCGTCGAGTCTGGACATGAGGACTATTCCAGAATTTCTTTTCAGAAAACATTCTGGAAAAAAGTAGCATCCTTTGTTTCTTTACTTATATTTGATAGATACCTCCTCCATGTATTAATTACAAGAAATAAATTGATCGAAATAACACCCGTGAATAATGTAAGCCAATGCCTAAACAAAACTAAGTTACAGATTGCATATGGTGCTTCAGAAAATTAATCTGCTCTACGCTGTACGATCCAGAGGCTGGATCAGTCCAAAGCTCCCGGCTTCTCTCCTAAGAAGCCTGAAAAGCATGGATCTAATCTATACCATTCCTAAATATCAAGCAAAAACCTCAATAACTGTGCATCAGAGAATACACAAACTAAATGTTCACACTGGCAGCAAAAATTTCTCCTTCATACGTGCTATAAGCTTAAATTTCTCCTCAGCCTCGACCTGTTGTCGAATATCAGACCTTGAAGCTCGATCCGGATGAAAAGTCAGTAAAGCTTTTTTGTAGGCCAAGCGGACCTGAAATATTTTCTCTCTTTCAGCAACAAAATTTAAACTAAAACAAATTGTGAGTCACAAAAAAGAATTACATAATCACATTATGGATATCCTGAATGTGAAAAAAAAAAAAGAAAAAGAAAAAGAAAGAATCTGATAAGATGTCTCATTAAGTAATAATTTCAGTTTTGGTGGTCAACTCTCATGATAGTGTTATCATTACTTAACCCTACTACTCTTATATAAACCAACGATAGCTAAATGCAAATTCCAGTAAAGGAATTACATTTTATAACCTAGCCTGTGCAACAACTAGTATGCACAAAGATGCCTGGTCTGATACTGAAAACTCCTTTGAAATATTCACCTCAATCACAAAATCACAAGAATAATATTAACCGAACAAGAAATCATTCAAACACTCAAATCCCCCCCTAGACACCCTCCCCCCAACCCCGGCACCAAAATCACAAAACTACAATAAGTGAACAATTTCAATACAGTAAGAAAAGATTCATGCATAGATGAAACCAACATATAAATCAGACATCATGGTTTCAGCAGATCAGGTGATCCCTAGCATAAGCAGAGAAACAAGTAAAACAAAACTCACTTGACTCGCGGGTGGAATTGGCCCAGCATCAAGAACTCCCAGGCCTTGCAACAGTGATGCCATACTGTAACATGATTTTTCTAGTTGATTAAGCTCTTTTCTGACAGAAACACGTATAACCTCCTTCAAATTCATATCCTCCACATCCTAAAAAGGTAGGAAAACATGATTCCTCAAGAAGCTAAGTGATTGATCGTTCACAGATGAAAAATTAACTAATTTGTGGAAGCGTCGTCAAAGAAAACGATAGAAATGAAAATGACTACTTCATGCGGTGGTAATGGTCCTTTGTGAATCAGACACAAGATTTACCGTGATTTACCGTACCTTCTTTTGAGTTTCTCTTATTTCTTCTATTCGCTGTTTCTGCCTTCTCTCCATGTCTAGCAAGCGCATAGTTTCTGCTTTCTCTCTCTTCAGCAACCGCCGCATGTTTTGTGCTTCTTCAGCCTGCAAAAGAGAAGAGGATGGTAATGAGATATTTTGTGCATAAAAAAGGCAACAAATAATAAGAATAGTAAAAGGAGAAACAGGGCTATCATTTCAGCCAAACTCAGAACTTCTGAACGAAAAAATTAAAATAAAAGGCAATTTGACAAAGAATAACTTATGGCACACCTGAGCCCGCAAAGCTTGTTGCCTAGAAGCCAATTCTTCCTCTAGTGCTTTCTTGTATTCATCGGTTTCTTTTAACTTTTCCCTTTCACCCATGATGGATCCCTCAGAGTCATCTTCATCGTCCAATTGATCGCCTAAACTCATTCTGCTGTTTGAATCCGATTCTGGAGGACCTTCATTTGCATACTGAGGGTCACCTTTTCTCTCATCCGCGGTGTTGTAGCTTGCACCATACTTCTCTTTTCGAATTGGATGAGCTGTGGCAGGTTCCGTTTCATTATCATTCCGCTTCATAAAAATATATTCTTCATGTTGATCATGTGGAGTGTCACCTTTTCTGTCATCCACATACTTCTCTTTTCGAGTTGGATGAGCTGTGGCAGGTTCCGCTTCATTATCATTCCGCTTCATAAAAATATATTCTTCATGTTGATAATGTGGAGGGTCACCTTTTCTGTCATCCACGGTGTTGTAGCTTGCACAATACTTCTCTTTTCGAATTGGATGAGCTGTGGCAGGTTCTGATTCATTATCATTCCCCATAAAAATATATTCTTCATGTTGATCATGTGGAGTGTAACCTTTTCTGTCATCCACGGTGTTGTAGCTTGCACCATACTTCTCTTTTCGAATTGGATGAGCTGTGGCAGGTTCCGTTTCATTATCATTCCCCATAAAAATATATTCTTCATGCTGATCATGTACACTAGCATTAACATTTTCATGACCTTTGCTTTCAGGGTGTCCAGTACCAGACTGACCATTGCGAGTATCATTTTTTCTTCTCCAAAAAGCTTTCTCCCACTGCTCGCGAACACTCAAGGAATCTACCACCAAGTCACAATCAATATAATCTCTGTCGGATGTGCCTTTTCCAGAATAAGTTCGTTTCCCTTTAGCCAATTTTACGGGAGAGACGTAAATAAATTCATAATCATCGGCAACAGCATGTGAGGACCTTCCGACTTGGCCAGATGCATGCCGAGAGTTCTTACTAGTAGAGGCACCATTATTCAGATTCCCATCAACTTGCATACCAGTTTGAGCATTATTACTATCAAAATTTTCATCATCATCCAGACAGATAACAGTTGCCAGAGAACCGTTTTTGTTTTTAATTGACAATCTTGAACTACGATGCTTTTTTGGCAGCGATTCCGGAACATCAATAATTACCACACCGTCAAAACCCTCGTTGTCAACATCATCAATGAAAACAATGTCATCATCTCCGCCATTTCTACCCATTCTATTCCTGCTCCTTCTCAGTGTCTTTGCCCCAGTACGAGGCCTGGGTTGAGAGGATTCTACTGATCCCCTGCTCATCTTCCCCTACATGCACCAAACCAAAGCAAACAATCCAATCAGAGACAGTAACAAACCACCTCTTTTCTACCAATTGATACAAAAATCGCGGACGAAAGGGAGTCGCTTCAAGTGAATTTCAATAACACCTAAATATCCACATTCAATTTCTAAGCAGTTCAGTATAAAACTCAGGGTATCCTCTTAAGAATGATTCAAACAAATTTACAGCCACATAACGAAACAAAGGCAAGTACACATGAAATCATACAGTCGGCACAAAGCTAACGAACAATTAAGGATTTAGAATTACCCAGCTAAATAGATATGCTCCACAACTATACACAGATAAACAAAGACGTCAGCCCATCAATGGAGTAGAAATGAGAGAACCCAAATCAGAATTAACAAACGACACATAAAGGGGGAAAAACCCTAAATTAAAACCCAACTCAATATAGAAGGGAAACAGAAAAAGAAAAAGATCAGTTCTTTGAGCAAAAAAAATCACCTGCAACGCAAAATTGGGGAAACCCTCGTCACGGCAGAATCAATTGATCCCAAAGAGTGCGAAATCACGGCATTCACACCAAAACTAAATTAAATTAAAACTGGAGGATGGAGCAAGTCGGGGATGGCACGACGGGGTTAGGGATTTACGAAATTTTTGAAAAAGCTCCCAGAAGTGGTTCCGTTGAAAATTAAAAGGGAAAACAGTGACGGAATTTGCAATTTCGCAGAATATTTTGCCAGCGGGATGACGAGGGGTAGAATGGTCTGAAGAATCAACCTGACGTACTAATTTGGTAAGTTTTGTTTCATCCAGAGTTGTTCGTGATTGGAATATTCTAGACCTTCTGTCTGAACATATTCACGACTTCAATGAGTTTTACAGTTTTTAACCCGACTTGGAATTGCTTTAAAAAAAAAAAACAATAAAATAAAATTCAATCAATCTGCAGTTTGCGAACCTCATCAATGTTGTGATACATCTTATAAAAACGAACTATAATAACTCACAGCGCTATTACTAATGACAAAAATTGTAATAGGTTAGTAGAAGAAATATGTAAATTGCCTAATAATAATTTTTATAATTATTATCGACAAGATTTAAACCTCTTTCCCAAATGTCTAATAACTCTGTTTGGAAGATTTTCTTGATGGTTTTTTCAAAATAATTAAATAATAACTGTCTCATCTCAGCATAATTTTTTACATTTTCAATACACTTTTTTATATTCCCAATACAAAAAGTACCTAAAAACACACACTGAAAAAACGATCCAAACATAGCTATTCATTCTATTCATTGGTCTTTTGCAGGAAACAAATCTTATTGATTTATTCGATTTGATAATTCCTATCTACTCAAAATTTTGGTTTGGATTCAACTATAAGATACATTTATTTATTAAAAAAAATTAAAAAAAAAAAAAGAAGAAGATACAAAATGCATTTCCAAAGACCAATAAGATACAAAAGGGTTTGGGTTTCTTAAATTTGGCGGCCCCAAAAGTCCAAAACCATTGGCTAAGTGCTAACTATTATATTATTTTTCTTCTTCTTCTTTTTTAACTAGTTATCATATTATTTTCATCTAATATAAGAATTTTGTTTTGTCATATTATTTCAGACTTTCAGTTCAAGAAATAAAAATATTCTTGGGGTTTAACCATTTGAGACAGAAGAAATAATAATTACTAAAAATAGTCTGAAGTGTTCCGTTGGTCCAACTGTAGTAAGGTTCCTAATAATTAATCATATTATCAATAATATAAGAAAGAAAAGCATTCTCTCCATTTTGTCTATACCTTTTTTTTTTATTATAAACATTTTATCAATACTCCACTTTTGGTTTTATAGAATTACTTTCGTTCCTCGGTAGCTCTAGTAAATTTCCTTTAATTGGGCTACAGGAGAAAGAAATTATGGGTTGATTCTTTAAAACATTTTTTTTTGGGCCAAACCCAGTTGGGTCTTCCTATAAATGGACAGTTGGGCCAACATTATTCTTGTTGGTACCATATCGAACTTCGATGTTTACTTTTTTTTTTTTTTTTTTGTGAAAAGTCAATTTAGTTACTCCATGGAATTGATATTAGTTAAAATGGAACCCAGATACGCTCCGGTGAAGAACTTGTCACTCTTGGTAACGGTAAACATTTTGCAGAGAAAACATGTACTTTCTCTGCCTTAAAATGATTCAGTTTGGATTTCTATCTTTAATACAATTTGAATCAAAAATAGAAATCTAAACTGGATAATAATTTTGGAACGGAAATGAATATTTTTTTTAACGGATAGCTCAAGTGAGAATCGAACTCTCGACCTCCTGATAAAACCATCCTCGTCCTAATTCCCTAATCATCTCACGCAACCCTCCAAAAAGCAGAATTCTTGCAATGATGAACTTTATACAAGTTCCTATCTTTGATAACAATGACAACAACGATGACTAACAGCATCAAACATTTTTTGACAAATTCGAATAACACACCCTTTGCTCAATGTACAGAGTACTGGTTTGAATTACCACAACTTGCATTAACACACAAAACCAAAAAAACTTTCAATCCATCCCTCCTGGTTGGAGCAAGGAAGGCAACACTAATGGAGACAGAAGAGGGATAGGATCTTTACTATACTGATGATAACCATAAGTACTATTACTACCAAATGTACTATTGCTACCATTAGAAGGTGTTGCTGATACAGAGTACTCTGTTGTGGATGAATTTGCTGATGCAGCCGCCTTCTTTCGCTCCGTCGAGCAAATGCTAGCACCCGGAGGCGGTTTAACTTGAAGAGGCCGCGGCGCGCGCCTTTGTAGCCGACTCAGCCTTCGTATCTTCATGAATTCATCTCTTTCATCAGGAACCATGATTTGGAATCCTGGAAACTGATCATCATTCATCATCCCTTCACATCCCTCCATTTCTTTCTTCTTCTTCTTTTTTTTTCCCTATCTGTTTCTTTGCTGTTTTCAGCTACCTACAGTGCTCAAGTAGTAGTAGAATACTTATATATGCCATAGGACTATTGACTGAAGAAGAAGCTAATTAGGCAAATGATCTTTGATAACACACTTTTAGCTAACTTGGGAAATAGAACCCTCTATAGATTTGTTTTTGTTTTCTTGATTTGGATTTTTGAGAGTTGTCTCGGTCTTCCTCAATTGTCTCCCCCATGCAACCATGATCAGTATCCAATGATGCTACAAAGTTTAATCAGATTTGGAACGTGGTTTTCCAGCCTGTTTGGCCCACTCCCTGAGGGGTTTTTTTTCTTTTTTTGAATTTTTTTTTAATAATACATCATTGGAAATCAATATTGTAATCTGTGGTACATAAACCACGAATCTAGCTATGTTTTTTTCTCTTTGCAAAATAATCTAATCTCAAAGTGAAACTAATTAAACCCTTTAACCTGCAGCCATATGCACGTGGCCTGTGGGTGTATTATGCTCTATAATTTTTTTAAATTTTTTATTTTTTTTGGTATCAAAAGATCGAATGTCATGTGAAACAAAGGGAATCTGGTCATGCCATCAAATAAATGTTTTCGACGGTTCTATAATCTTCCAATTAAATTAAATGGACTGAAGATCAGAACCTTGCACATGACAAATAGTCTCACTCATTTAATCTCTGCCAATCTTTTGCCGTTGTTGGCTACTTGGCTCCATGTAGATTCTTTTCCACTTATGGTCAACAAAGGACGAATAATCATGGGCTACAAACGTCTCAAAACAAAATTACTTTTTCTCCACCTAAAAATGATTATCGTGTTTATTATGCAATTTTAGTATACCTATTGCATAAAAAGTACAAGCAAAATTAGGTCATGTATATAAGGTTTTTGAGCTTGTTTGGGGGAACTGTTGGAAGGAAATTAGTTGTGTGTCTAAGTGTCAACAATGGAGCAATAATTTCACATATATAAAAGTCATAGAATATCTTTTCCATACAATTACAAACACCTAATCTATTACATGTGGGTGAGTTCTATGGAGGAGGTGATAATATTATTAAAGAAAGACTCCACACGACGGATGCCTCAACATTAAAAATGTTGTTAGTGGGGTTTGAACCCAGGTCTCTCAGGTGTGATGCCAAAGCCCCAACCAATTGGGCTACCCCTGTGTTAGCAAGTGATAGAATATCGACTTCAATAGGTCGGAATGTTGACTCTATATATATTTGACTAGTCCAAGAAAATAATTGCGGTTTTGTGATGTCGTTTTGCGGCTGGTCGGCAATCGGTTTCTTTCAAGTACAACGGGAACTAGTTTAGACAAATTTCAAACACTTAAAACTTGTAGTTTCCTTCAATCTTGTAAGGATCCTTGATAAAGCTTTTAAGTGACATTCAAGTATTATTATGAGAAGAATTCTGTTACAATTTGTGTAGGATTTTATAATTGATCACAAAAGATTGAGTCAGTCGGATATTTAAATTGACAATTGTTATCATAACATTTAAACTTAAAATTAAAATCTCGTCAGGCGATCCCTAAGCATTTGAAAGGAGAAACATATCAAAGTTTTTAGACATTATTGCATAGTTTAAGTTAGATACACATATCCATTTTTTTTTTTTTCTCAAGATCATTTGATTTAGCTAAGCCCCCTCAAAAGTGCAAAAGAAGTAATACTGTTGATGATGATTTCAAGATGAACCACTTTATCCATCTCTATAGTCTATTCCACTAGTGCCACCTCTGTCTGATGTGGCACCACATGTATGAACAAGCCAAGTGGCAGCGCCCCAGATCATCATCCATCTTTGAACATCAGCCAAAAATATTGTTTTAAAAATATTGAAAAGGATGCAAAGATTTAGCCAAATCCATAAAAGAAAGAAACATGTAATTGAACTTGGAAAAAAAGAAAATAGACAATTGATGGTGAGTGAAGGGCCCTTTTATGATTAGCGGAGGACCCTTATATTCGAAGGAACAAACTAGCTAGTAGCAATTTTGTATACATTTTTATTTTTTTTTTTTGGATTGGATTAGAGGAAATTGTAGTAAGCACATTATGATTCATTCTTTTTTCATTTATATTTATTTATTTTTGCAATTTTCCCATCATTTTCCTGTTCTTGTTCTTTTTTAACGAAGCTCCGCATCACTTTATTACTATTGGTCCAATAAGATGGATTTAGATTTGCTTTTTTTTTTTGATTTCTTGTCCTTTTGTATTTGCGACCCCATTTCCTCGCCAAAAGGCCACAAAGAAGGTTGGGAGACTACCTCATTATTACTTTTAATAAAGAGAATCAACTTCACCAATTGGAATTGCTCACCAATTAGTATTCCCTTCGTCCCATAGTTATTGTCCAGTTTGAGTTTTCATTTTTTGTTCAAATTATATTAAAAATGAAATCTCAAACTGAACCATAATTTTAGGACAGGGGGAGTATCTCCTTTTCATCGAATAAGTTCTTTGAAGTTTTAGACTTTACCTTCTTTCATTATACCCAACGGAAGAGAAGATGAGCAAAAAATAATATGGTTATATGAACATTTTTGAAGTGGTAACTATCTTGTAAATGGTAAAGTTTCTCTTCAAGGACTAGTAGATTTGAAGAATACAACTAAAGAAGAAGAGTTGATCAAACTAACAAACTAAACCTTATTCAATGTCTCAAACTCAATCAATGCGTTTCTAATGTGAAAGTCAGCTCAATCTCAAACATTTCTAAATCAGTTGTATCTGATCTCCCGGGAAAGGTCTCATTCCAAGTCAATGCTAAGCTCTCAAACAGTGGAAAACTGCCGAATTATTTTATGGTTAACCTTAGCAGTTTTCATCCAAATCAAACCCAATCATGTCCGAAGTTTCCTTAGTTGCAGACGAGGTTTTGTTTGACCCTTTCCAATGGTTTATCATCTCAACTTCAACATCATGCAGAAGCGTTGAAGAATCGGGTCAAACATATGGTTTAGTCTTGCGTTGTTGTTCTGGGTCTGACCTAGAACATAGGAAGGCAATTTCATGCAAGTTGACTAATTATGCCATCAAGTTGTGCCATAGAAGCAGATACTTTGAACTCTGTACATTAGGATTCACTTCTGAGACTGAGTTCTTGCGTCAAAATCACAAGATCAGTTCCATCTCAGCTGTCATCAATCCAACTTCACATTGGATGCATGAAATCCAAGAACAGGACTAAAAGGAACTAACTGGGAATATTTACAAATGGTAGGCTAATCCGAATTAATCTTAAACACCCTTTTCCAATCTCTAGACAAAGCTATATAGGGCACTACTGCCTTACCTATGGAGATCAATGAACCCAAAAGATGGGTTGTAGACTAAGGAATATACATCAGCAGCGCGTGCAGTTTGTCTCTACTCAAGAGTATGATCTAACCAAACCGAAATTGACAAAGGATCTGGACTTAAAGAGACCGCCAAAGAGGAATCTTGTCGGAGATTCTTGTTGTGACTGATTCGATTCTTCAGGCGAACCCTTAACGCTTAGTATAGTTTGTCCGATTGTTTGCCGGATGGAGTCGATAATCTTAGCATCCACAGGATATCCTGAAGAGTCACGGACATAAAATGTATTGAAAGCTTTCCCTTCTTTGGTTGCGACTTCTGCTCTCGTGACAGTGAGGCTATTCTCCCGAAAAATCCGAGTAACATCAGATAGAAGTCCAACTCGGTCAGTAGTACACAATTCGAGTTTCAACCCCTGAACAAAGAACCAAGAAAGCAGCTGTCACAACTCAAGATCATATAAATACCATTCCCAAAAAGCAGAGGTAAAATAAAGCAGAACAAAGAATGCAGCATTGTTCTTTTCTGATTGGAGGCAACTTATTTATGCACAGGTATGCCCAAATTCTTACATGACATGCACAAAAGATAATCGTCCTCTTAATAAAGAAGACATGAAAAGTAGTAACACGAATACAAGGAGTAAATGAGGAGCATCTCAATAAAAGAAATACATAAGAACACACACACACACCCCAAAGTTCATTGAGCGAGTCAGAACCTGATTTAAGATATAGTCTTACGAAATTCATAATCATAAACAGAACCCCTAAACCTAATGAACCATCTTACAAGTAGGCATAACACTCAAACTAATGGTCTTAAGGAGTTACCTCAGATACTCGTCTCACAATCGCTGCTTCAAGACAATGGATGACTCTCTCCCTCTCTGCATCCGATTTCACTGGTGATCCGTCTACATGTCTTATGCAGTATTCCTTCAAAAGAAAAAGAAAATCGTGGATGAACCAAAAAAGATTAGAACTCTGAAGCAGACAAATAAATAAATTTTGAATTCTCCAAAAGTATATGGTTTACAAACATAACTAACAAAAGGTTCATCTACCTGATAAGCTTGTGGCCCCTCAGCATCAACATTTCCATGAAAAACAACGTACTGCATGTCCGTCAATGTACAAATGATATCAAACAAGAGTTTTGGCCTGTCCTTGCAGCGAATGGTAACTACAGAATAGTCTTTATCTTGCCAATTAACCACATTGACATTAGGCCTCTCTTTCTCATCTAGAGAATCATCAACAGAGCGTTCATAGTCGCGGTCAGCAAACATCATCTGGTGAAGCCTTCTGTCAGTGTGTGTGAGTCCATGTGAAACAACAGTCTTAGGCTCCCTGTATTTGTTGCTGCCCTTAAGCACATTACACAATAGCCGGTTAATCAAAGCCAGCCTCTGAGGGTCAGTAATGGCAGCCCTAGTTTCTTCATCAGTTACTCGCATTACAGCTGCAGCTCGGGTGTTGTGGGTCCAAACTTCAGCATTCACCACATTGCATTTTAGGTTGGTGAGGACAGCACTCACTTCAGAGAGTAGACCCGGTCTGTCACTTCCAATTAACTCAATTGAGGTGTGGTCCATTGCAGGTACAACCCCAACAGATCTTCTCATAGAGGAGGCAAAACAAGAATCTGGACCAAGTGACTGAAAAGAACACACGGAAATGAGTTGGATTTGCCTTTGACAATAAATGCAAAAGAAGAAGTTTCTGATTGCAAGTCACATTGGTTTACAACTCACCTTCTGAATGTAGTCTAGTACCCCTTCATCAGTTATCTTGTTCCCATGTTGATCAGTAACATTGAAGACTGCAAAAAAAGTGCCCGACATTTCAACTTTTACTCCGACAAGTAACAGTGAAAAATAAGCAAGCAATAATGAAAAAGGAAATTATTTTACCATCCATAAACCATCCTCCATCTGAGCAGATATAAGCCTTCGTAATCATAAGGTTGAGGTCAGTTAGGACTTGTACAACCTCAAGAAGTATACCATGTTTGTTTGCACTGTCCACCTGCATCAAATGACAGAAAAATTTAGATTAATAAAACAAACTCAAAACAACCAAATTACACAGAATACAAGCCAAAGGGACTGAAGCAAAAGATTTACCTGTATAACTGTAGCATTCTTGCAAGATTCATTATCAACAACAACTCTGGGTGGATTCATTCTTTTGATAAATTTTTCATACTCATCATCCATGGTACTGGAATAGCTCACTGAGGCTTCTGCAGAGAAAAAAAAAACACAAAAAAAAAGCTTTTAGTCAAGGCCAAAAATGCGAAACATCATAAAAGATACGCAAAATCACTATTACCCAATCACAAAGAAGAGACCAGAAACCATGAGTGTGAAACAAGTAATCCAGATTATGTTTTTAAAATTGGATTGGGAAACAAAGAATTAAGAATATTAAAAAAGCGACCCATTATTAAGAAGAAGAAGACTTGAATGTGGGACTATAGAATAACTAAAAATATCAAGGAGGCCAATTAAAGAAGCATTCCTCATTAGCCGCCCTCAGAAAGGTTCTCATGCCCCTTGTCTGTGTGGGGTGAGAATGGTGGGACACTCTGTTTCTCTCTCAGAAAAAACCTATTACCCCATCAAAAGCCATTAAAACACAACCCTTGAGGATTTGTCAGCATATACAACTGTCACACATTAACATAACAAAAAAAAAAACAGCATAACTGTGTGAAAAGGAGAAAGAACCAACCACTGTAATTCAGGAACTGGACAGACCAGACATATGTAACAAAGAATCAAAAATCACAATTTTGTGTGTGCACCTACAAAACAACTAACAACCCCCTCCCCACACAAATCCCACAATCAAAAAGCAAACAGACTTAGCAAACTACAGGGAATTCCAGAAATTGAAGAAGTAGAAGAATAGCATCACTTTTGAGAATCAAAAAGAAAAACCAAGATGGAGTAACAAAGAAAATAACTCCAAACCACATGAAATTATTGGTGAAAAACTCGGAAATGTGACACATACCCATTACAATTCTCAAGGAGTTATGATCTTCTACCAACTGTTATCTCAATTTCTCACAACTGGGCACCCCCAAAAAGAAGAAGTGTAAAGTTTGGGAAACAGAACTCCAGAGTTTCGGTAGAGTAAGAAAATCTTCACCACCCAAGACCACCTTCTTATACACAGAATCACCAGAATATTATACTATAAATTATGGTAATGATTCTATCACCTAAAATAACCCACAGGGGGGAAAAAGGACTAGCCCGGATAAAAACAACCCCTTTGGACACGAAACTCTATCAACCCTCTGGAACTCTCTAAAATTTATACCAAAAACTCACACACACACACACACACACTCATCTTCTGAATTTAAAACAGAAAAAAGAATCCCTTTCTTCCAATTTGGTGGAGATTCTTATACTATATATATCTATATATGGAGAATTGTATTCGTGGATTGGTGAGTGTGAAAATGGAAGTCTTTCAGGAAACTTTTGGTTGGGTTTCTTATTTCTAATTTTCAGTTGCTCTTCTTCGGAAAAATTCGGGGTGCTGTACTTATAAAAGAGAAGAAAAAAAATAAAAGGTCTCCCAAAATTATGAAAATCAATTTGGGTGAGAGCGCATTTTAGCAACGTCCTTGGCGGTTAAGATGTTTCTAGCGCGTGGGTCTACACTAACGTGCGCTAATTGGAATTTTTTTATATTTTTAAAAAGTTTTTTTTTTTTTTGGTAGGAATAAATAAATTACGGAACACGTGCCGCAACGGGGAAGAGTTAAATCTCCAGCGTTCGCGGAAGGGTCATATAGAGTCATAACAACCAAAAATAAATAAATCAATGAAATAATTTCTAAATTAGGATGTTATTAGGAGGATTAAATAAAATATAAAGCCTAGCTAGTATTTAAAAAAATTTATTTAGGAAACATATACACATGAAAACAGGAAGGAAAAAGATGTGTGTGTCTTTGCTACAAAATTCAGTCATAGTTTTAGGAATGGTGATGCGTTATTTAAGAAATTGTGTATAAAAATTGTCCCTTCACCGATTATGTTAACTTTTTTGTGTATTAATCGTGTCGTATAGTTAATTTCTAATGCATAACATGTGACCCATAAAATTTTGTGTCACAGTTATTACCCAATAAAAATTTAAAAAAAAAATCATTAATTGTTGAAGACCAATATCAAACTCTCAAGAAATTATTTTTTAATTGTTGTCAACTGGATTATGGCAGAATAATTGAGTTAATAATTAGGTTTTATTGACCGTTCTATATGATTTGATATGCCCTGTTCTTGTGTGAATATTTTAACCAATAATAGAGCTAATAAAGATTTGTGTTCTAGAAATCAATAAAAATGACCTCATGCAATACGATGGATGTATGACGAAAAAGTTGATTTGATAATTTGAGCTAGTGGCCTTTAATTAACTATTCCACAGTTGAAGAAATAGGAGTAGATTATATAGGGTTTTTTTTTCTTATGTGTTAACAATTTGGTCAATTATACAAAATGGTCAAGTTGGTGAATAGAAACCCTAAAACGTACTATATATATAAAAAAACCTATGGAGGTCATTTCACGGAATGATAATAAAGCTAAACAAATGGTGGTTAGTTAAAAACAAAAAAAACAAAAAAAAAAAAAACTAAAATAATTATCATGTTTGTTAAGCTGTACTTCTAATTTAGACAAATTTATTCAGTAATAGAATGAAAAAGGAAACGCTATTCATACCAATATAATCAGCTACAAAATTAAGGAGAAAAAAAAAAGAGTAGATATTCCATATTCTCAATCTCTGGACTAGTGTGAATACAACATTTTTATGTTTTTTTTTAATACAATTTCGATCGAAAATCTCATGATTGATCAAATCCAGTCTCACAAACGGTTGAGACGAGGTAAATTACTCTCGACAAAACTGAAATGACGGGTTCATGAACTAATTAAGGTGGAAAATAACAACTACCTAATTGATCTAATATATTTGGATTGTAGCTTATATCTTTATTATCTGTGTGCTACAACTTGAAAGGGAAAGAGAAACAGCTGATCACAGGGGAAGAAGAGAAAGAATGAATCTTCCTCTTTGTAGAAAGTTTAGTGCACGTCCTTCTCCCTCCGTCCCATAATTATTATCTAGTTTAAGTTTTTATTTCTAATTCAAATTGTACTAAAAGTAAAATTTTAAATTAGACATTAATTTTGAGACAGAAGGAATACTAAATAATCTAAGCTTAAAATTACGAGCACTTTGTGAGTTTGATGACATTATGGTACAAATCTAATTAGGTCATGATTTTATTTGTGGATTTATGTACCGAAGAAAACTGTTGCTATTACTGTAATTGGATCCGAAGAAATTCAAGTTGGATTCTCACCATGTCTCTCGTTCGCTTGTTACTTGAAAGTAATTTAGAATGAAACCAATTGTTCAGTTAGTTTAAGTACAGAGTGTCACATTGAGGTAGGTATAGATATCTCGTCATTTTTTTTTAAAAAAAAAGTAAATAATAACTTAAAAACAAAAGTCCAATCCAACATAATAAGGTCAAAAGAAATTTCTTGAAATTCATTGAACAAATTGGATACATCATCAGCTATTTTAATCCAACTTTTTTAAATAACTTCTATATTTAATGAGTTCTGTGCAACAGCTAGCTAGCATAATATGCGTCTAGCCTTTTTGTGTTGGTTGAATTAACAAAAATCGCAGCCATGGTGATGTTAGTTAAAGAGTAGTAGAATATATATACATGGTTCCAAAATTCACCAAAAAAAAAAAAAAAATCCAGAATGCTGGCTGCTTTGCCTTTTTCATTTCCCTCCAAACTTCCAATATTTGTCAACTAATAAATGTCCGGCCGCCACAAAAAACCGTACCCTAACAACAAATACAAATTTTCTAATTCATTATCAACGTCATTTATGATAGTCGGTAGTCCTCCGTAACATTTGCCCTTCTTTCAAAGACAGCTAATTTCTACTTATGAACAATTGTTAATGTCTAGTCGATAAACAACTTTTCTTCTCTTAATCAGATCTCGAGTCAGAACAATATTTTCATTCACCGGTAGTAAATGATGAAAGAAGACTTTTGTTCCTTCAAATAAATATATCATATTGTTAATAAGTGAAAGACACTTGTCCCACATTAGAGTTGGAAACCCAACTAACTTGATCAGCATATATACTCCATGCACTACTTCCTTCGTTGCCAATTGATTTTGAGATAGAACCGCATGTGAGATTATATGGGCCTTTAAGACAGATCGAATAAAAAAAAAATAAATTTGAACGTAATATATGTCGAATATATAACAAATTCACGATTTTTGTACCAAGAGATATTAGTGCTCCCACATGATACATTGAGAAAAAGGTTGGCAAAGAGGCAGGTAAGGAATAGTTGCCCGTCTTTGGGTCAAAAGATTGGGTGCGCAAGCTCGCTCGCACATACGCATGTCTTACGGTATATGCTAATGCTGCCTTCCACATGCTTCCTCTTCTTCTGCTTCCTCCATATTCTCTGCTCCTTTTAACCATTTTTTTTTAAAAAAAATTTCTTGTTACCATCCAAAAATGAAAATTGATCTAAATTCAGATTTTATCTTTTTCTGTCTGCAAAATATAAATTAAATTAGTCGTGGTGGGGGATAAGAGAGTAAGACACACCATGCCGATGTGTACGTGACTCATGCGTGATCTTCTTCACTTAGAATGAGAACTTCTCATGGGCGGCAGAAAATGCGATCATAAAATTGAAAAACTTGTTTTTTTTTTCCAGTTAGTCAAATTAGGCTTAGATCTTTTTTTTTGAAAAAAAAAAAAAACCACGACGTACTACCTTCGGTCCTTATTATGAGACATTCTGATTTGTCCTAAATTCACCTAATATATTTTTTTCAATTGAACAAAAAATTTTAAAATTACATGTTCATATTCATTGTATTCTCCTAATTATTATAAAATATTTTTAATTTTTTTAAATTAAATAAATATACTAGGTGAAACATAAGACAAATCAAAATGACTTATAATAAAAATCGGAGTGAGTATTATTTCTGTCCCAAAATAAGTATCATGTGTTATTTCCTGGATTCTTGATTTAGAAATTGACTGTGAAAGTTTCGTAACTGTACTTAGATTCTTAAAATCGACACATCTAAGAACGAATCTTATCACTTTTGGTTTATTCACTAGTATAATTTTAGGTAGCTAGGTAACATGGGGGTAATTGGGCATGATTAATAAAATCTGTGTAAGAAAGTTAGGATTCATGAATGTGGTTCTTTTCAAACCCATTTTTGCTGTTTTGGTGAATGGTAAAAAAAAACGAGAGTCTAACTTGTTAATTTCCGTATATGGAAACAAAAACAAGTACATAGTTCAGTTCTTTGCATAGAGCCCCTAACGATACAGTTGGTAAAAGATTCACTGGGATCTATTATAGCTAGAGTGTTTTTTCTAGGTCAAACAATGGGCAAAATCTTGACTAGTAGGAGACCTAATTTTCGGTTACTTTAATCACACTTTTGTATATAATAAAGACATTGAAGGGTACAAACAATGCCATAAAAATTAGATCATGACTAGATTCTCTTTCAGGTCTGGTTTGTACCTATCCTCCTACTCTTTTTAAAGTTTGTGAACTAACATGGATTCGGTATCATTGAGGATTAGTTGTGAATTTTCAGTCCAAAATATGAAATGTCGATTCAAGAGAAAATACGCAAGTGTTGCGAGAAAAAACAATTGCCGGCAGGTTTCAAGCATGGTAAGGGCTTTATACTTTCTTTAGTTTCTTACATATTCCTCCTGTTCCATAATTATTGTTCAGTTTGAATTTTCATTTCTAGTTCAAATTATAATAAAAATGAAATATCAAAATATACAATTATTTTGGGACAAAGGAAGTACTAATTTCAGAGTTTGAACATGAGTTCATAGAAAAATGATCTATGAGAATTTTTATCTTTGGAGAAAAGATTTCACTCTCGCATATAGAAGAATATGTGCCGGTTTAAAACGATCTCATTATTCAAATTAAATCTATTTAGAATCTTCTCCAAATAAAAAAAATAAATTTCCTTCTAAATCAGGCACAAAAGAAATGACTAGATTATGAAAAACGATAAGGTCGACATGACGAGGTGAATTGTCTATACAAAGGGCACAATGAAGAAGTTGCCCTCCGAGTCCAAGGCATTATTTCTCCATTAGAGCAGCCACGCTGTATGTGCCCTGGCGTGCAAGTTTGTTACAAAAGTCATCAATCCCATAAGACCATAATCCTTAAAGTGACGACTAATGTTGTTGTTAATTCGAGACACACATAACAAAAGTCCTGGAACTTGTCTCTGCGGCCGCCATGACCTTATACTTGAAGGGTTGCTGAAAGCTTCCCTCATCCACATTTCTAATTGGTTGTATTATTACTACTATTATTAAACGCATCATCCATTGGAGTGATTTCCTAATCAGCTATTTCGTCTTTGTCATCGTCAATCGAATGACATGCATTACCTAAGCAATCAAAAGCTGGGAAAAGACCTTTGGAAAGGGCTTACGTCTAAAACTAGTGCTCTTTGCCGGTGATATGGAATTTTTTGGGTCCAAGAACGATGAAATAATATTTTTTTTATATTAAATATACGATGTCTCAAATCATTGCTCTAATTAATCCGGATTCTAGTTGGATAGTTCCATTTCGGAAAATAAAACTCTCTCAATAATTATTTTAATCACTGATCTCATGCTCAAATTTGATGCTGGGACATAATTAAACTCGTCTAATATGTTTATTACTTACATATGATATATAAATTTGGATTGGGAGTGACATAGAGAACTATCATGCTAAATAAGTGCATATGATATTTAAATTTGGATTTCGACGGACACATAGAACTGTCATGCTAGATAAATCATTTTTGGAGTCTTCAAACTACGAAGGAACCCCATGAAGAGTCTTTTATTGTTAAATAAATATACATATACAGTAGTACTAAATAAGATTCAACGTTAAAACCAGCATGAATGTTTGTGTAACCTATAGGATTACTCTGCACCCTTTTCTTTTCCTGAATTTCATTCATCTTCACAAACTCGCATGGTGCAATTTTATTATTATTAGTAGGAGTATTATTTTACATATGTTTCGGAAAATATTTTAGTGTCTAAAATTATTGTCTAACTAATTTGGATTGAACTATATATAGACTCCTTAATTAAAGGAACTAAACTCTTTCTCCAAATATTTCAATAAAAAAAAATTATCATCCAAAAAAATAATCCACAATATATGTATATATATTAAAAATTACTCCTTCCGTCTCATAATTATTGTCCAGTTTGGGTTTTCATTTCTAGTTCAAATTGTATTAAAAGTGAAATTCTAAATTGGATAATAATTTTGGGAGAGAGAGTATTTTTTAAACATAATTGATAATTTACAATGTGATTGTAGATTATTAATCTGAGACGGAAATATTTGATTAATTATAACAACTTGCAATTTCTTACCGCGCACGATCTTAGCCCTCTTTGGACAAGATATCTTTCTACCAGTCAAACTAGTATGTATATAAAAAAATATATAAAAATAAAGCTAGCTTTCATTTGGTGGATTACTAGGTGGATCCTGTCAAAGCTAGTTTTTTTAACGTTTGCTGAATCAGAGATTCTTCTAATTATAAAACAGTTAGTAAGTACTACACTATATCACATTGGATTTGTAAAAGTTACTGTCAATGTGTACTGGTAATAATAACCTTTAAAACGTCCAGACAGATCGGTTGAATTTACGTTAATTGAATATTCTTCCAATTGGAATCAAAGGCTTAATAGGTAGTTAATACTCACACCCGCATACAAAAAGAAAAGATTCCTCCTCCTTCCCTCCAATCAGTTAAAAGCCTACAACACCAAAGATTCAAATCCATTTATAATTATTAAATGGATTTATGGCACAGGTTTTTGACTGTAATACACGTCCAAAGCTATGAAAATTATTACGGTGATCTATGTCGTGAGTCTGCTTCTTTCCCGAGCTAGGGAAAACACCGATTAATTACTAAAATATTTTATGTAACGTTTAACCGTCTAAAATAAAATAATAGTTTAAAATCGAATAACATTATTTTGATATTTTTAAAGGGATTAATCGAATCGAATCATAGCGACCAACCAATCGAGCGGTACTATAGCGAGCGTAACAATCAAAATATCAGAGAAATTTTTTTCTTTTTTTTTTTTTGGCAATAAGAAAAGACATTATTGTTGTTGATGAAGGAGAAAAAGAAACACAAAACAGAAATGAGAAAACAGAAAGGACTCAAAACAAGCAAAGTCGTTAATATTTCAACAGTAATTGACCAGAGGAGTCAAATGGTAGTACTACTACTACTTGGCCCCACTACGACAACATCATGTTGGCAATAAAAAAAATAGAAATAAAATAATAAAAATATTAAATAAATGGTGGAGTCTTGGGAAATGCCACCGACGCACGTGACTAGCGCCAGTCTCCCGCCAAAGAAAAGAAAAAAGCCAGACTTTTCGATTCATCACGTAATGGCCGGAGCATGGGATTGGGATCCATGGGCCCACGCCTATTTTAATTTTTTTCTTTCGGAAAATACTTATACTACTTGATTTTTTATTTTGAGAATATGTCTATTCAAGGTCGTCAAGAGTCATTCTCGTACGGCCCTTCATTCCACGTCATTTAATTGAAAAAGCTACACACAACTATACTCACAAACGTAGGACTACACTACACTGCCACTGGTCGATGTTTTCATTTTCTGACATCATCAGACTCCCTTTTTCCGGTTTTCTTGATTGTTGAAACCCTTTTTTTCCTTTTTTTTTTCCTTTTTTTTTAAGGAATCTAATATCTATCTCCCCCTCTTTTGGCCACCTTTCATTTCAAAACAATTTATCAAAATCCGTGACTATCTGAAATTCGTTTTTTTTTTTGAAAATTCATTAAACTACACCTTCGTAAGGTAGAAAATTTTACTATTAAATTGATAACTATTTTTGTATCCTTTTTATTTATTACGTCAAATGTGCCGTAAATTTTAAGATGCATCATAGAACATTATTCTTAAATATTCCAGGCTTCTTTTTGAAGGGATAACGCCATAATTATGTGTTCAAATAAAACGGAAAACTTCGCAATGTCTGCTGCTGTGGGAGGACCACGACATCTTGACGAATGTAATGAAAATCCAATAGTATAATTTTTCTTTTCTTAGAGAAAAATAAAGATAAGAGAAGAGAAGGGAACAGTAGGGTAAGGGGATTTTCCCCTCCCTTTTTTGGTTTTTGGTCCCAGAGAGTGAAGAATATATATATCTACAGACTACAATAAAGAAAAACTCCCAAGACAATTGCTCAATAATGTTCCTTAGAATAAGTTGTAGATTGAAAAGTGCGTACACTTTAATTCAACGAAAAAACTTCGCTTCGTTGATCCGTTCGATTTTATTTGGCTAGCAGATCGCGCTTATTTTTGTACTCCCTCCGTCTCAAAATTATTGTTCAGTTTGAGATTTAACTTTTAATACAATTTACATTAAAAATAAAAATTTAAACTGAACAGTAATTATGGGACAGAGAAAGTATAAATATTGAAATGCTCACGCTCCCAATTTTGAGTGGCTGAGAATCTGATGCAGCGTTCATTGTGCTGTATAATATTTGTGCACGCTTGAAAGTGTTTTTATGACGCTCAAACTAATTGTTGTCCATTCATAATATAATTTTTTTCTTATCATATTACCATGGAAGACTTTACCTATGGGAAAACAAATCTAGCAATTTTTGAGGGAAGAACAATTTATTTACTTAAAATTACTTCACCTAGCTAGCTACTATTCTCTTTGTCCCAGAAAAATAGTCGACATTGAATTTTAAATTTGTACAAGTTTTAGTACAAATTTCAAAACTCAATGTGAACTATTTTTTTGGGACAGAGGTGATCCATATGATCAACGATAAATAACCATTAGTTGGTTTTTAGTTTTCTACCATAGATTTTGTATTTAGTTCATGTTTTAACTGTAATAATAATAGTATTCTTTTTTCTTTCTCACGAACTTGTTTAATAAACTTTTCTTTACAACTTTATTGAATTGAGTTTTCTGTATTCCAAGAATTTTTCTTTTCCCTACCCTTCTTCTCTTGGGGAACTGGATTTGTAACGAAGTTCATGGCTTTCTGGTAGTAATTTCGTTAACCCCAACACAATGTTAAGGTCAACGATTGAGGCTATGGACATTCCTATCTAGTTTTGCTCAACGAGGAAATTGTTACTCTTACTAATTAGTCTCAAGAAATTACTCTGTGAGCTAAGGTCAACATGTGCAATACTAGTAACTTGTCCCTACTAGTAATAGTGGCATTTACTCAATCTCCTAAGTAATTAACTCAAAACACCGGATCGTACGAACACGGAAAGATATGGAAGGAAACAATCTCATATCATACACTGATCCTCCAAATTATTCAATTTCTTTTTCTTTTTGTTTGTAAAGTTAATTATAATCACATAAGTTTCAACATTCAGTTTATGCAACATTACGACTTAAAATGTAAGTTTTTTTTTTTTAAGAAAATAAAAATTGGGGGAAACTAACCCTCGTGAACCACCACCAAAAAGGCGAGGGAGGGAGGTGGGTTCATGCATGTGGTCCTTGCAGTTAAATTTATTATATTAATTACCATTTTCAGTGTAAAGTTAGTTAAATAAAGTAAATAAATGAAAGTTACTCGAAATAGTAAGTAAGGTACATAAACTTTTGAGATACACTAGTACGGTCCAAACTAGCCCAACACGGATCCCCGCCCACCCAATCACGGATGCACCCGATCCCCCTCTTTTTCCCATTTCGTGTTTAGTTTTGGAAGTAAAAAATTTTTTCCGTTCCACAATACTTATCCTGTTTTATCAACAAAAAATCAATTACGACAAAGGGAGCATATGATATAGTCTCTTTGTACCTAATGAATTCAGTAAAATTAGGAAATCTGAGTTCTTTTTTTTATTTTTTCCTTTATTTTCCAAAAATCTATATATACTATACTAAGCCAAAAACCAGAGAGAGGAATCTAAAGTCAAGGAGCACATGCCACATAGGATTTTATCCTATGTAGCATTTTCTTACTTTTTTAGATATAAAAATACACAAAACAAAACAATAAAAACCAAAAAAAAAAAACGCAACTGAAAAAATTCAAACCCTATATTGATTCGACCAAATCCCTGCAAATCTGATTGACGGATCTCTTCTTCCTAAAAAAACGCAACTGAAAAAGAATTTTTTATTAATAATTTATTAAAATAATTAAAGAAGTTAGGCCAACCTGAAACTTCTATAATTTAGCTTCAAATATGGAATTGAGTTAAAATACTATGGTGATGGGTTGATGTAGCGGGGCTAAGAATGACTCTAGCAAAGAATAAAAATATTAAAAGGCTTCAGTTATGGCTATTCTTTCTTCTTCTTTTTTAGCGTTTTGAAATTCAAATTTTTAGTTTATCTTTCTTGAACCTAAATGGTAAAATGTACATACATTAGAAATAAATATACTAATTTATACATGAATCAACTACTACTCGCTAAGTAAGGAGGTCTCAACACTCGGGATCTCACAAAAATGGTCTGAAGATGGATAGAAAGCAAAATAGCTGAGAAGCTGTTTGTTATGTCATGCAGAAACGGAATCAAGAAACGGCTTTGAATACTGACGAAATGGTTCTTCTTGAATGATGATGAAATCATGATTCTAACGGTGCTATTTGTTTGAAATCTATAATAGTTTGATTATTACCTCTGTTTAGCTAATCTTGGTAATGAATTTCAAGTTTAGGTTGTACTCATCATTCCATTGAAAATTTGCATAAATTTCTGATGCACACTACATTCTAACAATAGTATAGTGACTGTTGAATTGGTTATCTACTTAATTTTTTTTTATTCCAATTTCTGTTTCCTAAAAAAATATTTGTGCATTTTAATAAGATAAATTTATTTATCTAATCATGCATGACTGCTAAATATTTCGTGTTTTCAACAAATATAAAGGGGTCTATGCGGCTAAATATTGGGGTTTTAATTTTTGGTTCCTTTTTTTTCCTGAAAAGAAGTCTATATATATATATTATAGTAAAGAAAACTCCAGAGAGAGAAAATCTAAGGTATCGTATCATGCCACATATACTAAATCTTATGTGGCAAATTTATGATTTTTTGAACTAAATTTTAAAATTATTTTCTTAAAAAATCTAACTTTAATTCGAAAAAAAATGAGCAGGATGGATTTGACATTTGCGAAAGTGTCTAGAAAGATATTAATGAAGAAAAAAAATAGGTAAATGATATTCTTTAAGGGTGAAAAAAATAGTCCCACCCTCACATTTTAAATAAAATATTCCTGACAACGGGTAAGTTAATTAAAGATAAATTATTAAATAGGTAATGAGAAATAACTAAATCAAACAAACAAATTAGGCTAAAAAATAAAAAATGAAGGAAAGTGAGAATGCATCATATTTAAAAAAAAAATAATAAAATAAAAAAACTGAAAACAAAAGTCACTCCGAGACAAGGAATAAAGGTCCTGATATCTAACTTTTTTTTTTTAATTTTTCTTATTAAAAAATTGGATGGCCTTTACAACAGGTTAGGTTAGGGTTGTTGTTTCTGTAGTAACCATTCCTTATCATAAACTTTTTCAAAAAAAAAAAAAAATCTTTATCATAATTTCTTAACCACCTTAGCCAATCTTTCCACCCAGACTACCAATGTAGTCTACCAAAAAATATAGCAAGATATATAATTATTTAATTCAAAGTTCATTTTTTTTTTAATTTCTTAACAATCTTTTTTGCGTTAAATAAATTACCAATGTATTCGTTTGGTAAAGTGTTGTCGATGTTTGTGTTTTATATTTTTCAATAAATTCATTATATATTTTATAAAAATACAAAAATCTATACAAATATTAATATTTCTTTGATTTGTTTGTATAATAATGTCTATGTATATGTGCTCCCCGTCCATCGGACGGGTCTAACACCTAGTGATTATACATGACTAATCATAAAAGTTTTTTTTAAGCCTATGATTGAAGTGATTAATTCTGAGACGTTGAGATGATGACACTTCATTATTGAGTGATTTTGTGACAACTAAAGCCTCGGTTCTCCTGATAACACCAAATGTTATCGATTAGACACTTGCAATACATGGCAAAACGTGTAGAAATGAAGTAAAAAAAAAAAAAAAAAAACAAAAAACTGGAAAATGTTAAGGTGAATGGTGAAAATGTGTAGACTTTGAAATTCAACGACGTCCTTTTTGTTCTTGTTCAGAAAACTGCCAAAGAATTGCCAATCGTAGGAGGGAGAGATCACATGTTTACTTGTTAAAACAAAAACTATACCAAACAAAGGAAACTGGCACCCGGTTTTTCGTTGCACTAAAAACATACAACTAACTTACAACTTCAGGAGGAGAGTGATCCATGCTAGAAAGGATGGCCTGATTTAGGAATGGCCATCTAGTTTTTCCATATTGCGCGATAGATTCAGTTTGTGTTGGCCACATCAATTTAAGGAATGGTCCTCTAGATATGCATCTTTATTTATTTCTTTCTAGTTTTAGACCTATATATACTTTTAAAATTATTAAACTCTTTTTTGTGTATCAACTGTGTTTCACTAGTAAAATATTAGTACTCTTTTGTTGGTAGGCTGTATATACAATGCATAAGATTCAATTAATTCATGTAACAGAAGATGATAGATGATCAATATTTTAAGATAGGGCAATACATAAGTTACAGGAGTCAAATGTCAATGAGTTAAAGGATCATATCGTAAGATTTACTATGTGATAAGCACTCACACCAAGAATCAGCATCATTGAAAACCATTTTTGTTGGGACTTTTGGCATCTGAAAAAAACACGAATCCTTTAAACTTAATAATCAAGTGGAACATATAGAGACTTTTCAAGCTAAATCTATGTGTTTGGTGGGGAAGTGGAACCCAATATTTAGTAAGCGCCCTTTGAATCTTAGGAAAAGACAACTAAAAACAGCCATTAATTTTCTTCATTTTCAGCCACTATCAACATCATTTTTTTTTTCTTTTGATGCAATAAATTCTTGGCAGAAAAAAAAAATAAAGTGAGAAACAAAATCTTAATTGATCAGTGTAAAAACGTGGCAAAAATGGTCCATGCATGAAGATCCTCAAAAAATAAGATCCACGTCCACCCACAAGCTATACAATGGATGAAGGACCACGAGCCGCAGTCTTGGCGCCCAGGGCCAGGGGACCTATATGAAACCCCTTTCCGGATGCCAAACCCATTTGGGGGATTTGGTGAATCGGAGGCAAGTTGGGAGGGTGAAGAAAATGGGGTCATTTTGTCCTTTATTATGGTGCCCCAAACCCAGCTGTCTCTAACCTCCGACGCTAGGGTTTTGGTCTTCCTACATTTTTCTTCTTCTTTTTTTTTTTTTTTGTTTAGTTATTGGAATAATTTTGTTCTGGACTTAAGATTATCTTCATGATGATGTTTAGGGTTTGTAGATGGAAATGTCGGTTGAGTACTTACTGTACCTTCATCATTTGTCCAATTTGTCTTGAGTTGTTGACACTTGACACATCTCTGTTATAATAATAAGATGCGTGTATAAAATACAATGGTCATGTCACTATTCGATCCTTTATCTTTATTTAGCTTAAGTATTATACACCTTCATTCATGATTCGTGGATTTTCTTGTTTTTCCTTTTGTTACGTGATCAATACCCGCAAACCACCAAATTAACAATATTCATGAGTAAAGCATTGGTTTTCATCTTTGTAGTTTTATCATAAAATATAGTAATTTTCCTTGAAATTGAAACAACGAACGCAAAATTAAAGTTCATACTACTTCTCTTTCAATGTGAACTAAAAAAAACTCATTCCTTTTTGAAATTATTGTACAGTTCGAATTTTTATTTGTAGTACATATAAATTAAACTAAAAGTAAAAATTCAAACTGAATAATAATTTAAAGATAGAAGTAGTAAGATTTAATACTTCCTTAGTCCCAAATCGAATGAGGAGGAAATATCATATCATTCCCCACTCTTCCAGCAACTAGCTCCAACTATAAATTCTTTTTGAATATTATTTGTCACATCTAAATCCTAGGAATTGTAGGTTTTTTCACAGCACTTTAAAGTTTAAACCTAACACGATACTTTTGATTTTGCTTGGAAGTAACAGCAGATACTCCCTAGTGATTTTTTTATTATTTCAGAGATCAACCCCATTTCTTTTCATAGTCAAGGTCAAAGTTTACAATATTCTACGGTGTTGAATTGTACGTGGACTCAATTAACCTTCTTACGCCATTGATGATGATCTTGGCTTTCTTCTTTTCCTTTTTTTTTTTTTGAAAAAATGGTATTTCCTCTGGTACAATTTAAACTAAAAATAAAAACCTAAACGGGACAATAACTATGGGACGGAAAGAGTATAAAAATAAAAATCAGCTTATTGCATCGATCATCTGATCGTCATTGCTCATTTTTATCATCTTTTTCTTTAATTGATTTTCCTGTCAACACGTATCCTAACAAAATACCATGTATTTCAATTCCAAAATGATTTTTCCCGTCAATACAATGTCAATCTAAAAACAGGAAAGTAGTCCACTACATATATAGTTTAGTTTACACAGAATTGATTAACACTGTTATAGTTTAGTTTGTTGCAAAGGTTTGAACACAATCTTATTAGAGGTTAGATTCAAAGATATGTTAGGTGAAAGGTCGGTATGCAAATTGCATCTACCTTTTCATAATTAAAAGGCATGTTTAAGTTTTTAACTACCCGATTTGATTTCTTTCTTGGTCCACAAAATTTGATGTGTCTCTCACATTCTAGAGAATTAGCCTTACCTAATGGCATCATTTGCTACACCATTTCGATTGCTTAGGATGAATTAATTTTTGAAGCTTATAATTATCATTTTTAATTTACGGAATATTTATTTCTTGTTGAAATTAATATTTTTAAACACTTAACCGATATCTAGCAAATGATGCAGAAGAATCACGTGTTGAACTTGATGATATATAGATTGAGGACCACACTATATTGCACTTTCTCTCATCTTAATCAAACTATTTGTATTTGTTACACTTTTACAATCACACCGATATATTATTAGTGTATAAATTTTGTGTAGTAGTCAAATGCATACATTATTATACTCACAAAGACGCGCTTATATATTATCTTTCGCATATTCTAACCCAACGAAAGAAATAGTATGTTAGTTTCCGTTTTCTGAAACAACTATTGATGATCAAGCTAGACCTACTTTAATTTATAACCTTGTGTACTGTATCTCTGATCTCTCTTCATTATTAATAAGAGTGATTTTCCACCCAAAAAAAAATTAAAGACAAAAACACGTGAGTAATATAGCAACTATTCATTTACAAAAAGAGTAAATGCGAATTAGTTTTTAGATTTCGGCCCACTACTAATAAGCTTGCTTGCAACAAATAATACTATATCTCATGTGGCTAGAAATTAATTGTAATGGCCCAAATCAATGACCAAAAAAAGCAACAAATAATGACAAAAGGAGTAATATCCCATTTCCTTGGCATTTCATAAACACAGAGAATAGAGTCTTTCTTTCATTTTTTATTTTTTTTTTTTTGGTTGAAATGGATAGAAAATAGAGTAAATTAGTAGTCTCTCTATCCCGCAAAAATATTTCACATTATAAATCGTATTATAATGTACTATCACTTATGATAGGACGGTAGCAGTATATGTTAAACTAATTAATTGTTGCAAGTTGCAAGTTGGGATAGATAGAATTTTGAAGAATTAATGATGAAAGTGAGAGTTCAGAAGGGGAAGATCAAAGCCTTTGCAGACAACATCCTCACTGTTACTGTCTGCATGCATCAGTTTCAGTTTGCAGAAAAGGTAGATTTTGCTTGAGATTTTATTTATCGTTTTGCTTTCGGGCAAACTGATAGAGAAATCTCCACGTTCTACTCTTTTGTCAGTTCACCTCCCTCTGCTGGATATATTTAGATTTAGACATTCAAGATTTGCCTAACCAAAAAAAGAAAAAGAAAAAAAAACCTAGTAAATTAAGCAGCTTAATTTGGAGACGTCCAGAAGAGTTAACTAATTCTAACCCTAAAAGTAAAACGACTTATTTGTTGAATTAAAAGTTGAAACAATACAGAAATATGTTTTATATTTGTCCTTTTCCTCAAGTATTCCCTCTGTCCCAAAATTATTGTCTAATTTGAGATTTCACTTTTTGTACATTGTCAGCTAAAAATGAAAACTCAAACTGGACAATAATTATAGGACGGAAGGAATATTTTATTTGCATGAAGTGTGGGAACTATGGAGCTTTTCTTTGTAATTGTTCAATCTTGCAGAACTAGCACTCAGCTTAAAATTACGAGTCATGTTATCCTGTCACTGATTCATTATGATCTCTGCATTCACAATTTACTCACTTACATTCAACAAAAATTTTTTCTCCTTTAAGAAATGATCAAATATTTCTTCCGATCCTATTTGTGTAACAGTAACATTCAAATCATAAGAATGGTGTGAGTAGTAAAATCACTACGAGATAACCAAAAATCGCGTGTTACCCTAATAAGTGCTTTCTGAACCCCAAAAAAAAAGAAAAAAAAAAGAATAAAAAGAAATCCAATATTAACAGAGATAAAAAGCATTGCAGGTTGACTTGAAAATTTTGATTGCTGCTTGCGTACTTGCAATTGGGCGAAAACTTGTTGTACCGTAGATGTTTTTCTCTCATGACATCAGCAGCAAGACGGACCTCTAATAAGTATGCTGACACACTAATTACAGTAGAACATCGATAAATTAATAATTGATAAATTAATAATATCAATAAATCAATAATTTTTTTGTCCTAAGTGGGGACCAGTATAAAAAAGAAAGACAATCGATAAAATAATAAGATAATAATTTTTTAATAAACCCCTATGTAAATAAAGGTCCCATCAATATCATATATTAATAATGACTTGAGGATCAAAGTATTTTTGTACATGTTATGATTTTTTTGTATGATGTATCTAGCAATTGATGGGAGTTTAAGGATTTCCCATCAAAAGGTCAAATCTAGGCATGTTAGATAGAGTAGGTAGGTGATAAAATTTGAGATAATGGTGGAGCCTAATTCTAATGGTTATGGGATATACGGAATAAATGAATATATATCTTATACGGCTAAGATTAAAAGATTAATCAGATTTTTTGGAATTTTTTTCTAAATTAGTATGATTAATTAATCAATGAATTAATAATTATTAATTTATCGATATATTAATACATCGATAAATTAATAATTTTTAACGGTCCTAACAGTATTAATTTATAGATATTTAACTGTAGTTCTTATTGTCGACAGTAGCCTTATTATATATTATTAGGTTCTCTCCCATGCGTTGCACAAAATATAGTAACATTCATTATTAAAATAATTATTAGTTTTTGAAAAAATACCATACTCAATTAACGGTTAATTATGAAATATAATCTAAAGAAAAAAGGATTATACAAAGAATAAATGACAGTAAAAAATAAGATTAAAAAAGAAGATGTAAAAATTAAGTAGTTATTATTAATATCTTTGAGCTTAAATATAAAAAGAACATTTTACTTGAATTTTTCTCATAATTTTACCCGTGAAATTTTAATTTTTTTCTTAAAAAAAAAAGGTTGGCATTAGAATGATTCAATTTGAATGTAAAAAAAATATTTTGTTTGATTTTTTTCGTAATTTTACCCGTGAAGTTTCAATAATTTGTTTAACCATAGGCGTCGATTTTTTTTTTTGAAAATAAAATGTTGAATTAGAATACAATACATAATTAATATTTCTCTAACAATAGAATTATCTAATTTTTATATACATTTATAACATAAATCTGTTTTTATGTATATGATGTTAAAATTCTTTTTAAACAATACGACGTAGTTTTGACTTAAGGTGTTTTGGAGAAAAAGTTTTTAATCATAACGCGACACCTCAGCATTTTTCTTCTCTTGGACTTCTCTTTTAATAAGATATACATTGATTGATTTTTGTTGATGTCCTAGTGAATAATGTTCCAAAGTGAGGTATATATACTGAATCATAGTAGTTTTTGAGACGGAAAATTAGAGCTAAGAGGTGAATGTAATATTTTTAAATTTGGAAGTATTTTATAGAATATAGTGAGTTATGCAGGAAGAATTAATATAAGGTAGTCTTTTTTTTTTTTGTTACAATAGGGTAGTCCTTTTTAATTGTTGATTATGAAATTTTAATGTAGCGTCTTTTTTTTTAGTTATGGAGTATCAATCAAGATCAATGCACATTAATACAATGATTCCTAGTGTTTAATATATTTATTTAGTCAAAGATGTCATTCAATAACATAATTTAAAATGATAGGCAGGAATGATTTTATATTTTATTTTTCAAAATGGAATGATATCAATTAGTCCCATTAATTACGTGATAATTTGATTATGATAAATGAAGCTTTCTTTCTTTCTTTCTTTCTTTTTCTCTTTTTTTTTTATAAAATAACGTAATTTTTGGTGGACGGGAAAAAAATGCATGAGAATGCGACACGTCATCCTTTTTTTTGTAACTTGGACTATTGTTTTAATAGGATATATAGATAATTAAGGAAAAAAAAATCAAAGAGCTGAATTTGATTTTTTTTATTATTTGTTTTAAGACAATTGAGTCAATACGCTATCCGAAAAGAACATACATTTGAGTGCAGAACAAAGTTATGACTTGAGTACGGAAGTTTTGACAAACAGCTTCAGTGGGTTGCAATATTAGCGAGAAGAATTGACATAAAACAGTAAACTACATTATTTTTCCATTAAGTCGACCTGACTGATGAATTGCTTGTGGTAACCACTCTTTATTTTTATATTGACTGAACGTAATGTATCGTATATTGACTGGAACTCGATTTGGCCGACTGAAATAACTTGCTTATGTTCAGGAAGTCAGATGTCAACATCAATGATGAAAATGACCATAAGAACGAAGGTCTAAGTGAAAAACTTATATTTTATCCTATTATCAAACATGCATCGCCTAACTTACGATGTACACAGGCCAAGGTTTGGATTCACCATTATATTTGTGAGCTTGAGACTCTGTCAACAAATTTGAATCATAACAAACACATCATACACCAGTGTTTTATCCCCCCAGAATCCCTGATGAAATGAAGCCCGGCAGATAGTAGTAGCAAAAGGTTAATGTGTCGAAATGGTTTTCATTCGATAGAAGACTAGGAGCATCGGACAATTTTGCCATTTTGCATCACTACTTCCTACTTCCAAGCTAAAGAAAAGAAGCGGAAAGGGTGTTCATACATTACATCAGGAACTTAATTATAACTGATGGAATACTACAGCAAAACATTTCACATCAAAATCTCTGCTAGTTCAATACAGTACACTGAATGAAAGAGGAACTTTACCATGAGCTAGTAGGTAATTATGTGCAAAACAGTATTTCATCCGATCCAGTAACTTCTTTTTTCCCATTAGTAATGTTGGGTAGCCACCTGCAGCAGAAAGCTAGAACATTAGGAAATGTAAGAAGAGCAGCATCAGATTCTGTTTTTCAAAACTCAGTGTGATGAAATATTACCATATCATTCATAATCACCAACACCAATGAGTGCATAACTAGGATCAGCAGATCCAAGAAGTGGAATATACTCCGATCCTCTTACATGAACACTGAAACAAGCTGCATAGAAGTAAAATCTACTAGGTAAGAAATGCAATCCATGAGAACTGTAACTTCATCACAAATATTGTTACTGTAGCAGATTCCAGAAACTATGATGCAAACAATTTATCTGAAAGTCTCAACAGAAAGCAAAATATCTTAGAACTGAGCTATCTTAAAATGTAAGATCTCAACTTCAGAAAGGAAGAGATTTGAGGTTACTAGCAGCATTTAAACAAACACATGGAAACTAACAGACAAGTTTGAAATCGCAAATAAGAAAATATACAGTGATTCCAGTAGATGATGTGTTAGTATTACTATTGCTTTCTGCATTGGAACTCTTTCTCATCAAAACAAACAAGCACCACCCCAGCTCCCCACTGAGGAAACCATAGATCTTTTGTTAACACACTTTGCAGAAAGCTTCTTCTTTAAACCATCCAACTTTATGTCACAAATTTACACAATAGGCAAAAGGTAACAGTAGCATAAATATGGATACAGGAGCTAACCATTCTCAATTTTCATAACACTCTGTAGCATGGTGTCCATTTTTGTTTTCATGTCATAACTGTCATCCATTAAGGGGGCAAGAACAGTCAGCTTCCTGTAGATTTCACGAACAAACTTACAGATACTCTCAGCAAACTCAACTTCACCATCCGAGATTCTACCAATAGCCAACCTCATCAGCTCACCAGTCAAGTCTGCAAGCTATAAGAGAGACATTTGCAACAGTTGAACAGTCAAACATTAGATGTAAGAACTAGCTCTTGTCGGAGCAATATCTAAAGGCAGAAACTAATTTTCTTTTGCTTCTGAATATGGAAAATGAAGGCAGTACCCCAAGCAAGTAGTCAAGGATGTTAATTTGCAAAGGCTCAATAGATGGATCATTAAGTGGTAATAATGTCGCATTCATCTCATCGAGGTCCAAAAGAGACCCAGTTTTGCAGAAAGTACAAAACGTTGCAGCTTCAACATATTCTTGAACCTATGGCGTTGCAACAAATTTAGTAAATAAATAGTTATCCTCTTTTGATTTCTATATGAAATGAGAAGCACAAATGCAATACCCCTGGAGAATATGCCCGTCTCAGCTTCCAGAAATCAGAACCTTGAAGTTCCTGTACAAGTCGGCCAATGTACTGATCCTTCACAGCTGCAAGATCTTTTTCTGCTTTTGCAAGAACTTCCTCCTTGTTCTGTTTGCTAATTCTATCAGTGAAAACCATAATCAATGAAATGAGCGAGGGATTGGTACAAGAAAGAACCTATTCTTGTTTAGTTTAACTAATATTCTAACCTGTGAACCTGAAATATGACCTTCTTGCTATTCATGGTGATGTCACGACTTGCTTTCACCACTCTTTCTCGTTTTTCATTCTTGTTCCACATGAAAATAAAACAATTCAGAGAATCTTTGAGAGCTATGGGAGTAGATTTATTCTGAAGCATGCACAGAAATATTTACTTTCACTCTTTACTGTGATGCCGACCCTTTATAATTTAGGCATTACAAGTGAGGTTGATGCAGTGGCCTGTTTTCTAAGGGACAATATTATATGTCTTTTAATAGGATATAACAGTAACAATGTTAATCGAAACTATAACATTGGAACCAAAAGATACTATTGTAAAATGCATAAAGCAAGAAAACAATAACAATTAGCCATTTAGACTTATCATTTATTGCAATATGAAGTCTCCTAATATATCCAAACTACTTTAAGGGTATTCTTCCCATTTCCTCATCTACCGGAGTTAAGTATAAAAAATAATATACTCTTGGTTGAAGATGAATAATTATGAACTACGATAAACATGTCTCTATCAGTGATAAATAAAACCTCAGATACCAGAAAATGTTGTGAGATTTATGATGGTCCTCGCAAGGGAACTAATACATAGCATTGAATTAAAACTCATTTCTCTAAAATGAATTCCATAAGCAAAGGGCCATTGACAGCATGTGCCAATGTATAAGCCTCATAGTAATGCACTGAACATCAGGATGAGCAAAAAGAAAAGCTCTTCATCTATCCGTCCAGGACACTAATCAGAGGTCCAGCATACTACTTATGATCTCCTGATCCTTAATACTCCAAATAACCAGAGGAAATAAAAATAGTAAACTTTCAAATAAAAAGGCTTAGCACTTAGGCGGCTTGTTCTAAACAGCTTGCATGAAAATTAGAAATCTTCGAGTAACCACTAAGAAGTTCCATTGTCGATGCATTACTAACAGCTCTGGATAGTAAGTGATCACAATCCATTTTAATGTAGAACATACAAACTAACATTGGCGTCCATTTGTAAGGAAAATAAAAAACAAGCGCCAACCAGCACATAGTTACTCATTCTATCTCTGTCCTGTCCATTACCATTATTTCTTCTTCTCAGTGACACAGACAGGCCAAACACAAATTCAAGCAAAACCACACATAAAATGAAAAAGAAACCCCCTTTAAGCATGGACTTCTGCTCAAACACTACATAAAGTACGAAAGAAGAAATTTCGAAAACCCCGCATTAACATTCAAGGTGTTCTCAATGCAATTCATATATCAAAAGAGAATACTTAATAAACCAAACCCAAGTTACGAATTTGTTTTTTTTTTTTTCCTTCCCCTGTAGATGCACATATCAATGAAGTAAATAGAGAGGTGGAAAATAAACGTACGAGGTTATTAAGGTATTGGGTATAACTGGAGAAGGCCTCTTTCATTGTAGAATTAGACGAGTCGTCGGAGTCAGCGGCGGAGCAGATGGTCCTGGCTTTCTTTACAGAATCATTCAACGAGCTATTACCAACTGTTCAATGGAAAACAAAAAAAAAAAGGGTTCCTTCTATAAGCAATAACCAAACGCAGGGAGAAAACAAGAATTGAAGAAAGGCAGAAAAGTGAAATTGGAAAAGCAAGAGAAAGACTTACATGATTGACGAAAGCGTTGGGGTTTTGGAGCCATAACAATAAAAGTAGTAATTCTTGAGATTTTGCATAACAGAGTGGCTGATTGAAACATGTGTCCTCCCTCACTCCTTACTGTGAGTGTCTTCCTTGGGAGGGAGAAACCTTCCCCTTTGCCCTCATTTTTTCTTTTAAAAAAAAAAATTAAAAAAAAATTAATGTCTTTTGGTTTAATGTAAGAGAGGTAAAACCTAATTTCTTAATTCTTTTTATACTTTAGGAAATATTTAAAATACTGTACTCATTAAGAATTTTTCCTCAAAAAAAAAAATACTAAGAAATATATAAGATAGGAATTTAAAATTTTTAAAATTAATGTTTTAATAAATATAGTGACGAAATATTAAACATCAGTTGCTGTGGTGTAGTGGTTATCACGTCAGTCTTACACACTGAAGGTCCCCAGTTCGATCCTGGGCAGCAACATTTTTTGACATTGCAGTTTTCTTCTCCCTCCCTTCTCAGTATTTTACTCCTCCTCAACCATTAACATCGGCCAGAAATATCGGCTCCAGTATATACATCGGCCAGCCGAATTCTTCTTCCCTCAACCGTGTTCTATCGGGTTCTCTCCGTCTATGGACCGATTCCGATCACCAATAACAACACGAGCACGCCCTTGGTTTCATTTCTTTTGGTGCCTTTTGTTTTAAATAATTTTAGTTCGATTTTGATTAGTTTGGTATTAGACGTGAATTGATTTTTTCATAATATATTGATGTCTTATTTGCTAGATTATTATTACACCTATAACTTATCGTTTTGGTGATGAAATTAGTTAAGGTTTGAGATTGGATTTGGCCGTTTGGGTTTTGCCAATCAATTTTTTTTCATTTTTTTTCTTTGTTTGATGCATTCAGTTTAGTAATACTGTCTCAACCCAGAATGAAAAAAATCAGTGTAATCATGTTCAATCTCATTTATCCAAATTCCAAATTTGTTCAACATCAAATCAAATAAAACCCCCAATGTGAAAAAATTAATTCACTTTTCCCAGTGTTCTCAAGACATTTCATACTTTCCCCACTTGGAAACAGAGGCAGAGTAGTATTCTACTTTCCTGTTTCCCTGTTCGCCCGTCTCCGCCCACAGGTCTTCTTCCGCCGCCACCACCACCAGTCAAAGCAGAAAACGAATAAAATTCCAAGCATTTCTGTCCCTTCTGCACACAGCCAAAAAAGCAGCAATCAGAAGAAGAAACAAACAACCGACGCTGAAGCCATGGTGATTCTGGTGGTGGCAACAACCCTTGATCCGGCATCCATAAACCCGGCCAAAGCCCTCTTGGCTATGCCCGGTTGGAATCAACCGGGCCCAACTTTCGATGGCATTAGGAGTTACAGCTTCGGGGATAAAGTCAGGTTGTTGGAGCACGACAGCAGCATCATTGATGAGGATGATTTGGACCTGCGTTGGGAAATAGCCACCGGCGAAACCGTTGATGAGGTTATTTTTCTTAGCAAGCACAAAGCCGTCTCCAATCGCCCTGCCCTCACTATCCACCCCATTGGTATTTCTCAATTTTCTGTTTCTGGGATCTTTTTAGTATGTTTAAAGCCATCTGGGATTTCCGGGGATTATGTTTTTGCATGCATTGTAGCCATTTTTTATGCTATCTTGTGGTTTTTAGTTGGTGAAGTTAGGATTTGAAAGGATTCGCATGTGTTGATTTCATAAGTTGGGTCGTAAATGTGTTGGGGATGATTCAGTAGTTTAGAGGTGTCAGTGTGCTGAGCTTCTGTGGTTGTTTTTTATTGTGTTGTTTTAGGAATTCCACATTTGAAAGAAGGGGATGAAGTTCCACAAGGAGGGCGGCCAGGATGGGCAGCTCCTCCCAGTCCTAAGATGGGTCCTTGGCTCATTCTTTTGAAGAAAATCGCTCAATCTCATAACCTCCTTCCTGAATTTGAGGTCCAGCTCCATGTCTTTCAGTTCTGACTTCTGAATATTGGTTATAATTTGAATAAGACAAATTGGGTTTCAATCTAGAATGGCAGCAACCAAATACTACCAACGTCCCAAAAAAATAGTCCACATTGATTTTTGGAGTTTTGTACTGTTTTTAGTACAAATTTGAAAACTCAATGTAAACTATTTTTTTGGCACGGTGATAGTAGCATTTTTTGAGAATGGCTTTTCAGCTTAATCTTTGAATCTTCAATCTCTGAGGGGTATGCCCTCAGAAATATTTTAAGAGTTACTAATTTGTTTGTTGCATTATGTAGATTACGTTGGAGGCTACTCATCATGGCCCTGTAACTACTAAGCCCACAATGTTTATTGAGATTGGTAAGTAACAGAAGAACTCTGCCCATTGTCTTGATATAATTTCTTATGTTAATTTTTACATTTAAATTTGTGAATACCTTCCTCGGCGTTATCAGTTCCAATAAGAATAGTTTGATCCTTATAATATTTTAGCCAATTTAGTTAACTCATGTAGACCACTTGGACAGAAGTAAAAAGTTGTCCGAAATCAATTGTTTCCATGAGTGGATGGCGGATTTGTTGAAGTGCCTTCTTTAGAAATCGAGCTGTTTTTCTTCCATTTCTCTCCTTGTGTGACCTGAACCCAAAAGCCTAGCCAGTTTATCTGTTTTCTCTTTTGTGTTAATCTATGCTGTTCATTTCTAGTGTGTCTGAAGCCTTTTTATTCTTTTGAAATAGGCAGTACCGAAGATTACTGGAAGAGAGAGGATGCAGCTCAGGTCATTGCTCAGGTTGGGTTTATGCTCTTGCAATTACATTTTGTCTATCATCTTATTCATTGCATTAAAGTTTAAATGTTTCATTTTTGAGTTATTTCTTTCCTGACATTGTATTCAGTTTATTTGGCCAGACTCAGTAGCAGCAAAAAGTCTTTATGTAATTTTGGGGTTTATGCATGACTACCCTGCTTCCATCGAGTCCTCTAGATTAATACATTTTGTAGGAGATCCCAATGACATCTAGCCATAAGTCTCAGGATTTCTCAGTCAGTCCCGCCATGTCTTATTTCATTCGGATAGGTGTTACTAGATAAATGCAGGCTGCATCAGCCTATTTATCTCCCGTATTCTCTTTATTTTGACATTTCCTCGTTGTGGTGGAATGCTTCTAAAATGTCACAATGTCATGAGCATGCTAAAATTTTCATTTGCTTGGTTTCCTCAAATCAACTCTGTTCATTTCATGTAGTTAGTATGGGAGGGACTTGGGCTTGGAGAAGGTGCTTCTGTTGGAAATTGGAGCAGGTCAGTTATTGTTCAAGTTTTCTCTCATTAATGTTAATCTCCGGTTACAGCTATATATTCATCTGTAAAAGATGTAATCTCTTTTATGTATCAAGAAATTGATAAAGTGCATCAAGAATAACATTAAAGTAGCTCTCATTTCTGACCCTTCACTTCAGTTGCTTTTATCAGACAAGGAAGCTACACTCCCTTGTTAGTTCTATATCTTTTGTTGTTCATTTCATTACCTTTAACACGCTGAAGAGCACTCTGGTATCCTATTCTACATGTTTTACCAAACTAATTGATTTTTCATGCTTCAGTGAGACTGAAAGGAAGAAAGTCCTTCTTGGAATCGGTGGAGGGCATTATGTGCCTCGGCATATGGATATTATCATGTAAGTAATCTCTTCTTGTTCCAGGCTTCCAGCTCAAGTGCTCGCACGAAGTTCTTCTTCATTGTGGAGGATGTTCTTGTGATCACTTCTTATTCGAGATACTTTTTTGGAGCCCATAAGTCAGACATTTCCAAAATGGTTATTATGCTTAAACTCAGGGAGATTTGAGTATTTATCTGGTTCATGACATGAGGTTTTCTTTAATTTTTTATCAAACTGTAGTCCTGTTAACACCTTCCTGAAACTTGGGTTTGGTCCTTTAATTTACCTTCTGCTACTTTGCATGCTGTTGCTCCTTATATTCATCTATTATACTAGAAAAAATGAAAAGTGATTGAATAATGCAGAGATCTTGCATCATATGCTTTTTCATTATTGTGGTATATTGCAGGAAAGATGGTCTTTGGGTGGGCCATCTCCTATCTGGATATTCATTACTAATGGAAGAACCAGGCCAATCAAAAGGAAAAGTAAGTCCTGAAAGCATTGGAGGGACTTGGAAAGAAGCAATCAAAGTTGCTTTTGATGCCACCAAAGCTTCTTTCCCTGGTGGCGAAATTTTGGCACATCTCGATCATAAGTAAGTTTGAAAAGGATTTTCATTTTGCATAAATTCGGAGTATGGAAAGGGGACATGAAAGTGGTTATTTCCATGAATTAGTTTGATGCCCATTTGTGTTTTTTTGTTGGTAACTTATGATGCGGGGTACTGTTGGGATTGGTTCATCTTATTGTTGTCCAAGTTCCAAGTTCTCTGTGGTTTCCAAAAGTTTGTTATTTCTCATTTTCTTTTTTTTTGGGTACAAAAAGGAGAAAGTAGTACTCCATCCATTCCAAAATATATGTCCGTTGGAGGAAAATCAATTTTTTTCAAAATAGATATCGTTTTCGCATATCTAGGCATGTTTTATCAACTTCTTCCACCATTGCCTCTATATGAGAAATTGTAATTGTATTTAAATTAGAAATAGAACTAAATGATATTGGGAATAGAATTGTATTGAAAATAAATGAAGGTAGTTTAGTATTTTAACCAGATATTTATTGTCTCCTTAAACTTTGTGAAACTCCTCCAGCGACATATATTTTGGAATGGAGGAAGTATGTTACACTTAGAACTTGAAGTAGATAAAAATTCCCCTCCGCTCAGTTTTCTGCTTGCTTCTTGAACTTGTCCTGGGTGTGGTTTCATTTTGATTTTGTGTTAACATGGCAACGATAATCCCTGCAGGAGTTTCAAGAGCTGGCAAAAGAATGCGATAACTGATTATCTAGGTCAACAGAACATCAAAATTGGGAAGCCTGCGGATTTCTGTTGATTTCGAAGATTGCAGTTGGCTAATTTCGCCTCCATTTGGTGAATGCTTAGAAGGCTTATATCCCTATTGTTCCAGTATCATTTTTTGGACAGAAATGAAAGGAAGAAAAAAGTTGGTTTTAGAAAGGTAGTTAGTTAGCACATATATTAGAATAATGAAATTTGTGTTTCATCGCCATTTTACATACACGTACAGGCAGACCAATTCCAAAGGATGATTATATATCTGTCCTCTGTAACTTGACAAATATTAATTAATAGTATTATAATAGGTAGACTAGTTTGATACATCAAACTCTCAAGATATAATTTAGTGGACAAATACAATGTCCCAATTCATGCGTAATCGACAACTCAATTTCATAACAAAAAAGATAGAGAAAAAGAAAAGAAAAAGAAGCAAGAATTTCCAACTTCCAAATGGTAGGAGATGCATGACAAGGGGGGTTTAAAATGTCATCTAAGGTCAGATTTTTGCCGAAAGAGTGATATTTAATTTTAAAATAGATACAAAATGTAAGCATGATGTAGGGTATCAAATCAAATGGAACTGGTGATGAGAGGAAGTTTGTTTTTCTTACTCTTTCTCTTCTATATTAAAATAGAATATCTGTAACGAGACTTTTATTTTAGAACGAAACGAAAGAGAACCAACGTAATTTACGATGAGTCATGACGAGTGAGTGCAGGAAAGTATGATGATTGAAATGAAATCGACCTTTTTATTTGCTGCTTGGAATGAATTGATAGTATCATATGATAAGATGCATGATTGAAATGAATTTTTGTGAAGTCAAAACCCCGCTGTCCTTTGCATTCCCAACCCAACTCCATTCATTATTGAAGGCACAAATTTATTACGCCATTTACTTCATCCACTGTTCTGGTAAATAAATTCCACACCATTTATGACTACTACTTCTGGATAAAATTGTTTAATAGCCGCGGGGGTGGGGGAGGGGGAGAAGAGTACGCACGCGCACACACACAAATCCTTTATGGACGATATAGACATCTACATATATATATATATAAAAGGGAATCTCTTTTTTGTTGCACGGTTAAGTGCAAGTTACCGCCTATTTTTGGTAACGTGGCGGCGTGTGATTGCACCCCCTTTTTCTCCCTTTGGCCGTCCACTTCTTCAACCCGACGTTCTCCTTCGGTTGCCAGTTGCATTTTCTTGTACGTGGCTTGTCCTATTGTCCACGGCTCCACGCAAAACTTTAAGTCTTTATTCCTTCCAAATTTAGTTCTATCAGAGCCGTTGTTCCGCCAAACTGAAGACCGACGATAGCAATAGCCAGTTTTCCTGGTGCCAAAGTAAAGGTTAGCTAAGATCTTTCTTTTTTCGTGTTAAAAAAAGACATATATCTGGTTTTTCATTTGCCCAAAAATCTATATATATATATATAAGGGAATCTCTTTTTTGTTGCACGGTTAAGTGCAAGTTACCGCCTATTTTTGGTGACGTGGCGGCGTGTGATTGCACCCCCTTTTTCTCCCTTTGGCCGTCCACTTCTTCAACCCGACGTTCTCCTTCGGTTGCCAGTTGCATTTTCTTGTACGTGGCTTGTTCTATTGTCCACGGCTCCACGCAAAACTTTAAGTCTTTATTCCTTTCAAATTTAGTTCTATCAGAGCCGTTGTTCCGCCAAACTGAAGACCGACGATAGCAATAGCCAGTTTTCCTGGTGCCAGAGTAAAAGTTAGCTAAGATCTTTCTTTTTTCGTGTTAAAAAAAGACATATATCTGGTTTTTCATTTGCCCAAAAATCTATATATATATATATATATATATATATATATAAAAGGGAATCTCTTTTTTGTTGCACGGTTAAGTGCAAGTTGCCGGCTGTTTTTGGTGACGTGGCGGCGTGTGATTGCACCCCCTTTTTCTCCCTTTGGCCGTCCACTTCTTCAACCCGACGTTCTCCTTCGGTTGCCAGTTGTATTTTCTTGTACGTGGCTTGTTCTATTGTCCACGGCTCCACGCAAAACTTCAAGTCTTTATTCCTTTCAAATTTAGTTCTATCAGACCCGTTGTTTCGCCAAACTGAAGACCGACGATAGCAATAGCTAGTTTTCCTGGTGCCAGAGTAAAGGTTAGCTAAGATCTTTCTTTTTTCGTGTTAAAAAAAGACATATATCTGGTTTTTCATTTGCCCAAAAATCTATATATATATATATATAAAAGGGAATCTCTTTTTTGTTGCACGGTTAAGTGCAAGTTGCCGGCTGTTTTTGGTGACGTGGCGGCGTGTGATTGCACCCCCTTTTTCTCCCTTTAGCCGTCCACTTCTTCAACCTGACGTTCTCCTTCGGTTGCCAGTTGCATTTTCTTGTACGCGGCTTGTTCTATTGTCCACGGCTCCACGCAAAACTTCAAGTCTTCATTCCTTTCAAATTTAGTTCTATCAGACCCGTTGTTGCCAAACTGAAGACCGACGATAGCAATAGCCAGTTTTGCTGGTGCCAGAGTAAAGGTTAGCTAAGATCTTTCTTTTTTCGTGTTAAAAAAAGACCTATATCTGGTTTTTCATTTGCCCAAAATTTGATAACAAATCCAATCTTAATAGCATGTTTAGTGTGTTGAAAGTGTTCACTTTAGGGTCAATTGTTAATGAGTTTTATGTTCTTAATAATTTCATTCAATGGAATGTTCTCCGATTGCTCATATCAATTTAGACTAATTGGGAATTTTAAATGGTTTTTCCCTCTGCTTTGAATTTGTGTTTTGATGTTGGAAAGGTGCCAAAATAACCATTGCTTGATCTGCTAATGGGGCTTGCATGTTTTCTGATTGTGAGTAAAAAATTGGCAAGTATTGGGCAGAGGTCAGGAGTGTGGGAATTGCAGTATTACACTTAATTAAGTTTTACACTTTAGATTTGCTTCTTTCGTGAAAAAAAATAAAACTATGCGTAGTTTTGCGGCTGGCTGAAAAATTTGGCAACAAATACAATTCTGAATGCATGTTTTAGTGTACCCAAGGTGTTCGATATTATGCTACAAAGAGTGTTAGGTTATAGAAATGAATGGTTTTCGGATTTCAAATTAATTGTTAATGGTTTTTATGCTCTTAATACTTTGATCGGTGAGACGTTCACCGATTGGTCATATCAATGTCGACTGATTGGGATTTTTATAGGGAGTTTTCCTCTTGCTTTGAATTTGTCTTTCGATGAGGGAGGTTGCCAGTTGACCAAAGTAGTTCCGTTTTTGCTCAGACCCCAGTGACAAATTTAGAAATATGCAACCTGTGCTTTAAAGGGCAGAATTATGCAAGGTGTGGAGGAAAATGGTCATGGGTTTCCGAAAAAAAGATGCAAGGTGGCGGCGATTTGATACGGCTGCCTGTGCCTATGGCCAGGTAAGGGACTAAGGAAATGACAATAAGCTTTCTGAATCTTATCAGTTTCTTTCATAGGTTGTTTTGGTGAATTGAGTATGCATAAAATGGCGTATGATAATTAGTTATATTTAACAAGAGTATGTCCAGTATGTATTGGCATCTTTCTCACATGTACTGTCATCTTTCAGTCATTAAATTAAAAATTTTACGAAGAGTACAGTCTGCACCTACCTCTCATCTATCATATTTTATATTAGTTTTAAAAAAAAACAGTGAAAGAAGATGTTAGTCGTCCTTCATATATCACCATATGCAAGTGAAAACAACTTGAGTAAAGGTTTAATTTCTTTCAAAATTTACTTGAGTGGCAAATTTACTTGGTTCCTAGGAGTGCTAGGATTGCTCATTTGATAGCCATGTAGAAATCCAGTTTTGAGCCTGGTCAGTTTTATTCTAAATTATGCCTTTCACTTTTTTGTTCACAAACTAATCCAAAACCTATTATCTGAGAAGACTTTCCTTTATATTAATTTCAGATATTATTGTAAATTTTTATGTTTGGTGATTGTTTTCACCATTTTTTTAAAATATTTTTTGAAACATTCTCTCTTTGATGAAAGATAACAAGATTATGATGATTTCAGAACAGAAGGAAAAGAAAGAAAAAGAGACTTGAAAAAGAAAACCTAGAATTATGCGCTTCAACAATGAAGATTTCATACAACTGTGGCGTTGTAAAGTATGCACTAGGGAAGATTGGAAGACATCATACGCGTCTGGCAGGTGCTGCATCAAGAATTGAAGACGCTACATGTTCAACTGACTGCAGCATCCCCAGAACTTTCAAAGTGAGATAAGCAATCCAAGACTCTGTGTGATGGAGAGTGGGAGTTTTTGCCTAATATTAGTTTCGATAGCTCCAGACTCCGGTATTAACAGCACTACATAACCCGTAGGAATGTAGATGGAGAAAAAAAAACCAGTTCCTAAATTGTACAGATAGGAAAAGTATGAGAACTTTTACATATATATTGCAGAGATGTGCATTTTGTTATTAATATACCTGAGGAAAATGAGACTTCTTTTGTGTGTACAAAAATGTACTAAAATCTGACAATAGTTTTACTTATAATACAAGTTGTACTAAAACCAGAAAAGTATCGGTGAATCAACATTTATAATATCATCACATGGGTAAATATTTCCAAACACCGCACATTGTGCGGTGCATCCAAGCTAGTATATATATAAGCAGGAATCCCCTTTTTGTTGCACGGTTAAAGGGGGGTTCCCGGTGAAAGATGCTGACGTGGTTACTCTGTGTTGGACCGCTTCGTTTTCCCCCTTTGGCCGGCCTCTCGTGAGGAACTTCTTCCCCCCGTTTTCCGATTCTCTTTTCCTCTTAACAAAGTTTGGCGGCATGATGAACCGCTCTTTTCTCCCCCCTGTGGCCGCTGCAATTTACGAGCAACTTTTCTTCCCAGTTGCCCGAACTTCTTATCCCCTTTCTCTTTCCCCTTTTGAGTTTTGACTGCTGTGTGAAGAACAAAGTTGACGTCAGTTCAGTTTTTTTTTTTCTTCCTCCGTTAGCAAGATTCGCCCCAGCAGCATTCACACTTTCGATTCTTCCTTCCACACAGATTTGAAAAGAATTAGGTGTTAATTTGTACCCATATCTTATCCCCTTTCTTTCAATCTTTTTCACCTTAACTGGAATCCAACGTGGTGTACGGTCAAGAAATCAATGTTTCCAGATTTGGATTGGAGACATAATAGGTTAGATGCTCATGTTCTTTAGAATCATTGTGTTTAGCCTAAATTGTCTCCTTCGGTAAATTTTTTTCAGCCGTCCGTTTTGCCCTATAATCTCCTCATCTTTTTCCTTGTCTTCACAGGTCTTTGTTTCTTTTCGTATCGAAGAAGAGAAGTGCTGATAGTTAACGAACCACCAACACTAACAGAGGGTAACAATAAGGTTAGATTTTGTCTATATGATTATTGAGGAACCTATAGTATATGTGTTCTAGGCGTCTGCTTTTGTGTTTCATATTGAAGTTCATTTTGCTCTTTAGAAAGTGTATGCTAAGTGTTTGATAGTTGGTCTCAAACAAAAATTTAGTAATTTGAATTTTTTTATTTGACAAGCTCATTTTTCCTTATGAGGCCTAATCTACAAAACCCATTTTTCCTTGTGAGGCCTTACGAGTTGCAACTTAATAGAGGTTGAGTATTTACAATGCACCAAAAATTCACAAAAAATGTGCTTGCAGCTTATCTTTTAGTTTGCGATTCCTAGAGTTGAATGGAGTTCCATAGTATGTATGCTTATTTGATTGTGAACAGAAATTTAGTGATTTCTTGTTATAATTCATTTTACTATCTTCCAGCTTCCGGTGATACTATTTGGGATTGCTTGCTGTTTTTTGCTGTGTGAAAAGAGGGAACAAATTTTTTGCTTTTTGTCATTTATAGCAACGCAGGTATGTTTTCTAATATATAGTTAAATTTGTAAAAATTGGGGTTTTTGTCCGTTTTGTGTGGTTTTCTCTCCGATGACTGATACAAGAACCCAAAGGATTTAAAATTGGGGTTTTGGGGGGAAACAAATTGAAGGTTTAAAGTGATTCCATGTGATGGTTGAATGAATTTATTGTATGTCTAGTTTTGGTATTGGCTTTGGTTCCGATTTCGGTGGAAAAGAAATGAGGGGGAAGCCTCACTTTTTCTATTGATTGATTTCTATTTTTTAATTGTATGCTTAATTTCGTTTCTTGTCAATTGGTAGATGTAAACGAATAAAAGGGAACCAATTTTGATTTTCCTGTGCAACTGGATTAATCAGCCCTGCGTTCCACCTTTCTCATTTTCATTTTCTCTTTTTGTTTTATTATTTATCTCTACAAGTTTACTACACACATGGGGTTCCTATTGATAGATTTTGTTTTCTGCAATTTAGCACCGGAATGAAGATTCTGTTCTGCTGCATGTAAATAATTACATGTCTTTTCGGCATTTTCCCATTTCTTTTCTCATTGTTGGTGAAACTTTTTTAAATTCATTGTTCCCTCTGTCTTTGTCTTGGTTCATTGTTTGAGTCTTTGAGGTTTGTGGATTGATTTTGTCTTACTAAGCAGAGCTTTTATTCAAAATTTGTGTTAAAGTAACTCAAGCTATCTTATGAGAACCTTTTCTATGCTCATTTCTTTTTCAAAGTCTATGCAAAAGTTGATACTTGTTCGTGTTTGATTATTGCTGCAGTTATTTATCTTTAGAATCATATCTTGCTGTTTGGAGGAAAAGTATCCTTGTAAAAGCGGGTGAACATTCAAATTGACATGCTTTAACCCTATCGACGGATTAATTGAGAGATTTTGATAATGGAACGCAAGTATAATTGTAATCAATGGAAAAATAAAAATTCCAGTGATTGTGAAAGATCATTCTTCATTACCTTCTCCTTTTCTTATAAAAAAACCCGTCATCAGAGCATATTAAAACAAACCAAAAATGATGATCTCTTCACTAATCCATGAAATATAGTCATATAATTGAAGATATGATTTGATTTGATTTATAAGTAACATGGCTGCTTGAGATTGCTCTATTTTGTATGTTCCTCTGCAATTTTTTATGTTACTACATCGAACTTGAGTGGCATCTTTAATTGATCAAGTGTATTTCTTTAATGGTGGGTTGTTTCTGTCATTGAAACAGGCAATCCGAGAGGGACATCACTGAAGTAAGAAGACTAATCGGTAATACGAATCTGGCTGAATTTGTTTAAAGATAGATTGTACAAGCAGATGAAACATTGATGTAGAAGTCTGTTTGACCAATTTATTCATGTTTTGTGTTGGTTTCCTGCATAAAGCAGAAAACTTGTGATGTTGATCAGGAAGGGAACAGATGATTTTGAAGCTTCTTCCTCTATTATAGATAGGACAAGAAGGATACTAATAACCATGAACGATACTAATGCTTTTGAAACTCCTACTTCCATTACTATGGACATAAGAAGTTCAGAATAATCTTAATCCTCAGTTCCCCAGCTTTACAAAGAAAATGTTACATTCGAGTGGTACTCATGGGTTTTGGCTGGTGAGTATATGTAATTATAGTCTGAAAAGATTCTAACAGATTAAAAATACCATTGTTGTTGTTTGTTTGTCCTTACAAATTGAAATATTCAGCGCATTCTGTCTCCATTCTGTAAAGCTCATGTGGCGCAGCAAGACGAGACATGTTTTGGAAAATGAGAAGGGCGAAGCATTCGAGATGAAGTTCCTAGTGAGTAAAATGAGACTTAGTGGGGGGAGGGGGGCTGGAGACGTTTTGTTATAAAAATAAGTGGTAGAACATGAGCATTAGCACTTATGGTATACCTATGTTCCCCTGGATTGGTCATTCCAACACCACCTGTAGCCTTGGCATTTTTGCCTTTGCTCCAATGATACCGATCACAAACTATGATTCCGCCTCTTACTTCTTTTGCAACATTAAATAGCTGTAAAGTATAAAATTGATTGTCTTCCGAAGAAAACAGATGATATTTTTGTGTTGAATGAAAATTTTCAGGCTGAAAATTCTTAAAAGTGCTCATGAATTGTAAATATCAACCAACATTTACAATATCATAACCTTATTAATCTGCTTTTGGTTTTGGGTTTCAATGCTTTTTTGGGTTTCAATGCTTTTGGTTTTGGGTTTCAATATATTTCATAGTGGTATATTAAACCGGGTAAATTTGTCCCAAACACCGCACTTCGTGCGGTGCATCCACGCTAGTATAGTACAAGGTAAAAAAGTACAAGAGGTCGAGGTCGTGTTGTTGAAATTAGCAAATATACTTCTTCTCTCTCATAACAAAACGTCGTATTTGTTACATTATTTTAGTGCAGCACTTCAGAATCTTATTTTAAAGCGAAATAAAATTTAACTTTGTCACAAAGATACCGGGGGTTCAAAATTACAGCCTCCCAATAGTTTACAGTGTTTGTTAATATATATACTAGTGATGTCTGATCGCGTAATGCGCGACCCTGGCCCAATATATCTGTAGATCTTAGAAATAATTGTATCTGGAAAAAAAATATTTTGTATTTGGCCCGATATATTTTAGAAATATTTGAAGAATTTTAGAAATATTTTATAAGTGTGATGTTTGTATTTGGCAAAAAAATAAATTGTATTTGGCCTGGTACGTTTTAGAAATGTTTGAAGATTTTAGAAATATTTTATAAGTGTTACTTATTAAACATATAAATAAACTTGATCAAATATATGTCTTGAAGTAAGTGCTAGACAAAATATAAAAGCATCCTAATAAGTTTAAATATTAGTAAGATAATTTATTGATTTTCTCCATTGGTTGTGCCAAATCAATACTTAGTTTTGGAGATTTATAATAGCTTTGTAGTTAGCTTCTTCCAAAAGGTATACGCTTAATTGTTGGAACTATTTCTTCCAAAAGTTTACAGGTAGTAAAATATCAAAAAATGATTTTGAAACTGGTTAATTGTTGAAACTGGTTGATCACAAATATGAGAATGAAAATAATATAAATTTGCATAGGTTTCAAGATATAGTAAAAAAGAACTCACCTCACGATGGCAAATAAAAAAAAAGTAAACGATAGCCCATTAAAATTTGAGAATTTTTATTTTTTTCTGTAGGTAAAAATGATGTATAAAAACACAAATAAACGTAGAAACATCATTCCTTCCCTCTCCACCTCAAATTCATAAAAGGATACCCCATAAATTAGTTAAAAGAAGCGACCTGAACTATTTATATGATGAGGAACTAAAAAAAGTCTAAAAATCAAATCCAAAAAAGTATATTCTTGAAACCCCGAACACAAAAAAAGAAACGTGCTTCATTTGTAAATAAAATAAAATAATAATAATAATAATAACAATAATAATAATAATAATAATAATTGGTCAACTGGGAGTATGAAACAAAATTAAAAGCAATTAAATAAAGAAAAAACACACTTCATAATTGGCCATATACGAAAAAAAACCTGAGACTCTATAATTAAAAAAATGAAAATTACTCTAATTGAATGAAACATAAAAAATAAATTTTAAAAACCACACTTTGTAACAAAAACCCAATCAATCAATTCAATCCAAACATAACTAAAATCATACAAAAATTCTAGGCTAACTAACCAAATAAGAAATTACATCATACTACCTGACAACGGCTACGGTAGCTGTAACGGATGGACGCATAAAAATAATAGTAATAACACTATTCTTGAACGGGAAAAATAAAAAGTAATAAAAGCCAAACCAATAATCTGTGGAAATAAAATCATTTAATTTTAATACCTGCAATGGCACCACCACAATGGCCGAAGCAAGATCAATGAAAATTTTTTTTCCCCTTTGTGTTTATATAGAGAGGTAAAGAGAATATTTTTTAAAGTTAAAATTTTATCCGATTAAGATGTAGTTGATCATCACTAATGAAAAGATTGAATATGCTAATAGGAAAGGAGTATATTTTACCACATATTCTCAATTGATGATTGATGATGAATTTGTTTTTTTTTTTAATTGTGGAGAAGGGATTGATTAAGGAGTCGATTGTCGTGGAGATGGGGATGAGGATTTGGGTTTTTTATGAACCCGTGATTTTTTTTAATTTGTTTTGACGAAAATAGGAGGTGGAAGTGAATTTAGACTGCATTTACCTTTTAAATTTAGAAGATGTGGTAATAAAAATTTATTTTAAAAATATGATGTGGAAATACCACATGGTAAATGATGGTGCTTTCTCTTAAGTGTGGTTTTTATTTCTAATATAGTAAGATATTGAAAGGATCGAACATGTTGTATGTAAAATTATCATCTATACCACTATTTAATCTTGTTAATATTTGATTACCCCTGTTATCAAAAAATGATGGAGAAATATGGTGGTGGCGTTTTATCATTTGTAATGTAATGTCTAGTTTCAACTTCTTTATCCAGAAGGTGGCGGGTATGTGGACTTATGCTAGCCTCGTTTGTCACCATTTGTGAGGTGGCGTAATTCATCCGCTTAAAACAAGTTTTTCTAGGGAAAATTTAACTGAGGGGCAGTGTGGACAATGTTAAATTAATAAAAAATGTCTGACTTCAAAATAATTTTTATTAAAGGTAGTGATTTATTTGTCACAAAAATGCTTGTGTAATGACATTATTACCCTGATCATTCATTATCCTACTGACCTACTCTTTCTTAGAAATTATGTTTTAACACACGTACAAAATCGATTAAATTAACTAAATCTTGCCGTGTGGTTCTAAAAATACTAGAAATTTCGTTTATATTATATTCGAATTAATAATTCTAGAATTCCAATAACCATTTTTCCTTGGCATAACATCCCAAATTGAAGAGCCTAATTGAAATGTTTCTCCACATATAGCACCACGTCCCAGTAGGTTCGTTTGCCAAGGAATTGAGCTTCACCTATTTGTTTGTTTAAAATAACGAAGAATTGAATATATGTGAGCAATACCCAAACACACAACTCAGTTCCACAAAATATATCAAATAAGACTTCCTTCTGTCAAAACAAAATTCCAGTTGATACCAAGTCGAGATTGGAGTGATTTTTATTTTTGTTTTTAATCATACCTATCAATTGTCTTAACAATAAATTTTACATTATTTTAACCACTATTTGAAAGAGCTGCACAATCAGAATTTCTAATTTTCCATTCGGTAAAGTTCTTCTTCCAATTTTTCGAATAAATAAAAAAAATAAAAATAAATCAAAGATGGGCCACTGAAAAATGACTAAGATTTACTACCTTTAATCTTGGGGTTTGAAAGCTTGGCGTAATTGAGATGTATGGGAAGTAAATTGTGTTTCATGAATATTTTGATGAAAGATTGTTGATAAGGAACTCAAAACAAGGTAAGGTATTTGGGAGCCACAGAATCTGATTATATTGGAACAACTTCATTCTCGGGAAGAAGAATTTTGTTTCATCATAGTTAAGAGAATTAATACTCCATACTATTACTAAATAGTTTTTTTGCCGATTTCTTTTCTTATGCATCTTGGAATCAAATGTGGCATACGATTTTCATCGATGAATCTTTTAATATTGATTAATATTGATAATCTATAGAAAATATATAAAAAAAGAATCAATTAGACAATTCATTATAGGTTTTCTCTATGATATAATGATAGAAAGAGTAAATATTACGATTATAAAATAAAATATAGAGATCAATAGGGAGAAAGTTTTCCAAAATGAGAAAAATAAATAAATTTGTTTGTGAGAGACACAAAGAAAAAGAAAAAAGAGATATTGAGAAATTAAAAATAATCATATCGAGGGGAAAAAAAAGGAAGATATACGAAAATATATTAAGAAAAAAAGAACCGAGATAATAGTGAAAAATGAAATAATTGTTACTAATTTTTCATGATAGGAAAAAATGAAAACTGTGCAACCAAGAAAAAAAATAAAGTAAGTACTATATTATAGGAAAAATATACGAACGAACTTCTAAAGTAAGGTTGCAAAAAGTATATGGAGAGATTGTAAATAAAGATAATTTTAGGAACTATTAAGAGAATACTCTAAAAAGATATAAAGTCGTAAATCAATAAAACAAAAAAGGACAATAAGTTCCATTAGATGATTTCGAATATCATAAATTACTCCAAATGTACTTAAAATAACAAATCATACCGACATTAAAAATTACACAATTATAATTTATATTTTGAATAACCCGCACAACGTGCGAGATAAACACTAATTATATATTTAAGGGAATTTTTTTCAAAAAACACATGTCAGTCAATTAGACATAATATTCATATACATGCGTCAACTTTTCATTTGTTGAAATTTTTGTAGTAAAAATGTTATCTTATAATTTGTAAATTTTTTTAACTGGATATTTTATGAGATGTAATTTTAAACACGATAAAATGATTATTTTCAACAAAAAAAAATTCTTCGAATTAGAATATTGACCCAACAATCTCCGAATGATGAAGATGACCGGAAAATTATCTCCGGCCACAAAGAACTCCGTCCGTCACCACCACCATCAATCGAAGCTTTCCGAATACGCCTGCTGTTGTTCGCTGGTTCCAAGGCCGCTACTGTTGCTGATCCGCCGTTGGTTCACTGCAAGCCGGCGAGTTGTTTCTTCAATTCCGGCGCTCTATGTTGCCGACGTGCCCACCGTTGTTTCCGCCGATAGCTGCTGCTCTTTTATCTGACCGGCGCTTAAGCCAGCAAACTTCCACTCCACGCCGTTGGTGGATGTTCGGGTTGCTCTCTCTCCGTCAGTGGCCACCATCATCAATCGCGATTGTCAGAAGCCCCAAACAAAATTCTAAAGCTATATAGTACTTTTTCCTAAACGAAAAAAAAAATTACATTATCATCAACATATATTACTAACATTCCGTACCCTTCCGTCCATATCCGAGATGCATCTCCAATTACCTTCACACTTCGTAGAAAAATCACCCATGCAATAAACAAATCCTAAAAACTATGCGGATTTTGTAAAAGGACACAGGAGAAAAAGAAAATAAATAATCATCATAAATGAAATTCCTAAAAAGTCTTCTAAAGATTTGATTTTAAAATATAGTATTATACGATAGATGGTAAATTATCTACATATGACAAAATCAAATCCGAGTTCTCCAAATCAAAAGCAATCTCTCAAAATTATAAATTTTAAAACTTGCATCAAAAGATAAATCAAGTCTTAATAATAAGATAGTAATTTTTTTTTAATGAAACAGAATAGAATAACTAAGATTAATGTAAAATAATTTGTTAAAGTAAATATATTTCTTCCTCGGTCCTTTTATCTAATCTTGATATCTCTAGGTTTTGCAAAAAATTTTTTATACTTTTTGAATTTCTCACGTTGCTTAATTTTTTAAAATATTGTATATATCTCAGAAAAATAGTGCACATTCAATTCTGAGTTTTACATTAGAAAAAGAATAAATCTCAAAACTCAACATGATTTTTTTTAGACAGATGGCATAATAACAAATGTATTAATAAAAACATAATCTCTATAATGTAATAAAATTTTATGACACGAGCAATATGAATTTAGATAATTTTTATTATATCACTAATTTAATTTGTGTGCAAAAAAATCCTAACAAGTAGTGAAAATAATTAATTTTGAACGTAAACCATAAACATGAAATAATTCGTCAATTTTAAAATCAAATGATTAGAAAAAATAAAAATAGGTGAACGTATCTTACAGTTAGGAACATTATTATGCAGCATAAGAATAATCAATCTATAAAAATTATCCATGATTAATATGTCCGCGCAACGCGGAGATAATACTAGTTTTTCTTTTTAAAAGACTCTAGTGTAATTCGCGTTGTTATGGAAAGTTGAACTTAGAAGTCAGAACCACATCATGACCACTACAATATCTGCAAAATTGCAAATTAAGAAATATTAGCCCTTTCCCCATTTTTTTAGGGTTCTCATTTAAGAAAAATAATGAACTACTTTTACTATATTTGATACTACTAATATTTCGATACTGTCAATCCTTTTTTTTTTAAGAAAAAAAAACATATATATATATATATAAGATGATAAAGTAGGTTTTTATTTCTAAATGGAAGTTGTCAAACGCGTTCTTATTTCCACATAGTTAAAAGGACAACTCATACTTACAGCTGTTAGCCTGTTCATATCATTCTCGTCATTCTAAGCAGTCCTTTTGTTTTTGTTTTTTTTTTTTTTAAAAAAAAGAAAAAGATTGGTTGTATTTGAAAGAAAACAGAGTATATCACCCTAATAAGGTACTATAAAATATTTTTCCCAAAAAGTCTATAATAGTTCTAAATGAGTTATACTGCATTATTTATCCTTTATCACATCTTTTTTAAAAAGTTTTTAAATATAATGACAGTTTAGTTTGGGTGATGCATTATTGTCACATTTTTAAGACATGGTAATTTCCTTTTGTCGACATATATCAGTGTGTGTGACATCCAAATCAGATAAAAATGGCGAGAGTTACTGTGCAGGTTTATTTGGTGATAGTGTTTTTTTTTTTTTGAGAGAGATTTTAATGAGTAATTAAATTCCATTTAAAGCTGTTCAGATATGTATTTTCGGTGTTGATTTTAATGTTTGAGAATTGTCAAATGTGGTCATTATCATATTAACTTGTGTCAATTTTGGTCCCTTCCATACAATTTCCAACCCTCTTTAAAGATTGTGTTTGAAACTATCCTAGGTTGATGTTTTCCAATCTTCTTAACAAATTCAAAATTTGTTGATACTACAACAAATAATACGGTCGCTATATATACACCATTACTTTCTTCTAATATCTACGTCATTATTATTTGTCATTGTCTCTATCGTTACTATTCATTATTATAGTTAATTTTCTATCATAAAGATCATTGTCATATTTATCTTCGTCGACTTTGGTGCTGTGAACTCTGCCACTACAATTCCGATCATTTTGAAAGTCTTTATTGACACTATTATCATTTGCCATTGTCTTTATAAAATTTAATGAAGTGAATAGATTGTTGTTGTTGGGATAGATAAGTAATACGATAATAATAAAAGTGGTGTGTTGTTTTGGTGGCCTGCGAACATAAAGAGAGCAATAGCAATGGCTCTAACACGATTTTGCATTAGATGACTTCTAAATATAATAAGAATCAACATGATGGTAGTGTGGATGAAAATTACGAAGAAATTCCGTTATAAAATTCAAAGTACACTAAGAACTATTAGGTATATGAATGTAATATAGGTTTACACATAGCCAATTATTGTGAATAAATCCAAATCCTTATTTGGTACCCACTAACAAAATTATTCTGCTGCATAGGGACTACTCTCATATTGTTATTATTTTCCTTGTTTTGTTTTTGGTGCCCAAGACAAAAATATATACACAACAAAGAAAAAAAAAAAAGGTTAAAAACAAATCCCAAATTTGACATTTGACTTTCCGGTTTGTCCCCTTTGGCTTTTGGCCCCATCTTTTCTTTTGGGTTTTTTGCAAATAGAAAAACCCGTTCCGGTCAGCCCTTCTATTCCTTCCTATTCCGTAATTCCATTGTCAGATTTTCCCACCTTAAAATATAAAAATGTCTACTCACAGATTTTGATTTGATTTTACAAGTCTACAACAAAACGACACCAGTTTTCCCTTCTTGTTGTTTTTCTGTACTCCAACTGGGATCATCATGGGATCCATAGTTACATTCCAAGTGGCCCTTATGTTTGTAATACCCAAACTATAAGCGTGATTTATTGATTATTATACGTATCATATGTTGCCATCGATTCCGTCGTGTTTTGATCTACACACATTTTATTCTCAACCTTTTTAACACAAGCACAATTTTTACTTTTCTTCTTTGTGTGTGACCAAACAGTCAAAAACCCAATAACAAAACCGAAGGAGGACTAATAAAAAGTACTAAAAAGGAAGGAACTTTATGGTTTGGTGTTATTACTAAAATGGAAGAAGTAACAATTCTTTCATCATTAAATATGATGGGAGGATATCAATAATAATTAAATGGATTATAAAAAACTGATTGTTTCAGACAACCATTTATTGTTGTTGTATTTTAGAGTCCTTCCTCCTCTTCGTGCGCTCCAATCTGCCACTGCACTTAAAGCAGTGCTATCCACTCTTTCCCCCTTTTCTCGCTCCTCTTCTTTTTCTCTTTCTCTCTGTCAAAGGAAAGGAGAGATTAGGAGGCTACACAGTAAAGAGAGTTGACCTTATTATAGTAGTAGTACTAGTACTTTCTTACTACTCAATCACATTGAATATTTTATGTGGGTTGAGGTAAATTTTTGCTGGGCTCTCTGTTTCCTTTTTTATGTTTTTCTGTATTGATAGTTGTGGTACCAGTCCCCCTTCCCCCTTCCCCTTTCCCTTCCCCAGTTTATACTCATTTCCCAAACTCTTCATATTCATCATAACTGATACTTGTATTTAGTATTTACTCTCTTGTTTCCCCCTTTGTCTACATATACAATTCTCTGTATTAATCAGCTGCAACGGTCCCCCCTTGTCTCTTTGCAGAAGTCCTGTACAGAATTTAAAGATTGGTTTTTTTTTTTTTCACTGTTTTCCTTATTGATTGGTTAAGAAATCATAAGGGTTTCATTTGGTTTTTGAGTCTGTATATCATATGGACAGATATGATGCATCTGCTACTGCTTGAGGGTATGTGGGTTTTTTTTCTTATTGGATCTTTGAAAGGTCTGATCTTTGTTTGCCTTTGTGCTTTGATCTGCTGAGGTTTACTGTTTGATAGATGAGGCATTCATCAGTTCATTTGATGGTTTAATTTTGTTGCTTTGTTTTTCCATACATGTTTTGAGGTTATTTGCTTCTCTTTCAGGTGATGATCATTTCCAGGGGACACTGACGGAAGGGAAAAGAATCCAATCATCTGTTTAGTGGAGATACAAAAAGGTTTACCCTTTTGGTTGTATCATTTATGCTTTAACAGGTAAAGATTAGAAATGGAATTTGGTTTGTGCTTTTCCCTTTCTTTTCATTTCCTTTCTTTCTTTTTTCCACCGGGGTTGTAAAGCTGTTATTTTTATTGGGATCCGAGGAAAATCCTTTAAGCTATTGCTCATTAGTGCTACTGAAAGGTCTTTAGTATTTTATGTTTAGAGGAAATGGAAAGGCCAACGGGAAAGTGGATGGATATTAAAGTTACTGTAATGCTTTTGTGGTAGATGTTAAGATCTAGTTGGTGAGAGAGAGCAAAAAGACAAATCAAGTGGTTGGAAATGTGGGATGGGGATTTGACTTTGAATATAGGGGTATAGTTTATGTTCATCCTTCCAAGGCTCATTTAGAAGTTCTTGGAAAGTTGTCCTTTTCTTTATTATTGGACGAAGTTAAGAATCCCCACTTTCCTCTTGTTATACAAATACTCAGGCTATTAAAAATTTATGAGTAGCTTGTGACCGTAATTAACTACAATAATGTAGGAGAAAATCACTGCTTGCAGAAAAAGACCAGGAACGAAATTGGGAGGTAAAGTGGAAGCTCCGAATAAATTGTAGTGACATTATATGCTTTATTATATATTCTATATTTTTCTTTTCATTTTCAAGCTTGCAGTTTGGAGTTTTAGCTGTCTTTTATGATTTCTTGTCTCCTTCGTTCGTTCTCCAACAAATTTCTGAGGTTTGTCACTATTTGTTGCCTCTTTGTTGGAAGACATGAACTTTTCTAAGAGAAGGAATGTTTATATTCTGAAAATTGATTGTGAGAGGTTCAATTACTCTAGCATTGTATCTTCTACTTCTGCCTCTATACTTTTCGAGCTGATAGATTTCTATTATCTCCTAATCCCTGTTTCATTTTGATTAATTAGTGACATATAAACCAGTTTAGATGGGGTTTTCTTTCCCCACCTATTTTAAACAAGTATGGGTTGTAGTGTTCTTCTTTTCTGCTATATTGGCCTCTTAGTTTAGTTGATGAACTCAAGGTATTCTTGCCTAACTTTCTCCTATATTGTTCTGGAATTAGGGAATTTCAAATTTCTAAGTTTTTACCAATTTTTTAAAAAATCTAGTGAAGTTTCCCCTTTTTCTTGGTTTAAATATTTTTCCTCTCTGTTTCTGTAATAGCCAACCTCACTTAGTGGGGATGAAGTTGTGGTTGCTAATATGAATGAAAGCTTAGCGATGATGTTTTCAAGCATTTCCAACAGTGCTTGTTAATATGAGTGAAAGTGTGGTGACGATGTTGCTAGCATTTCCAACTTTGCAAAGGGCTTTACATTTACATCACTTTTAAAGACAGGTTTTTTTATTTTTGTCTGCAGAGAATAGTGGATGTTTGCTTCACAGTTATTGAGAATTCTCCAAACTGTTCCTTCTGATTTAAGCTATGAAACCAGGTAATTCTGCTTTTGATTTTGGACTAAAATGTTATCTACCATATGGAATGCATGCCATCTATCCTTCTTAATTTGTTCTAGCTATCCTCCCCTTTCTTTCTTTCACCTTTTCAAGTCAGAAGGGTAATATTTCGTATCTTCAAGTACCTATGTGATGGTTGGTTATGGACAGTTCTTTTCTGTTATTATAAACATATACTGATGGCAGATTTGTGTGAACCTTTACCTGATATGTGAATAGTTAAAATTCCTAAGGATTAAGGACTGTACTGTATGTTCCAATTTGCTTTATACATTGTATGATTCTCGGCTTAAACATGTTTTTTGACACAGTATCCTTCTGATGCATCTAACTTCCATTTTGCTTATGTCCAGATTCTAATGGAAAGGTTTCTTAGTCACTTCTACCTCTTTGTGTTTGTTCTTTGAGTAACATTTGTGCTTATGGTTCCACATAAGTTAAACTTCTCTTATGCTCCTACATCATCGTGCATATGGACCCTAAATCAGTTTATGCTACAACAGGGTCATTGACATGCCTGCGGAAAAGTTTACCATGAAGGAATATCAGCAAGAAATCTCATTTCCTGCAAATGGCTCTGAGAATGAGGCAGATTATTTAGCATTTAAGATAGATAATGGAAATGCCTCTCAAAATGCATCTGTACCTGAGTGTGCTGAAGTTTTGGACAGAAGTTCAAACAGCAATGATAAGGAAGTTGCAGATTCTCTAAAGTTGGGAGACCGTTTTGGGCCTTTTAATCACTTAAATGGATCTAAGAGGAGTTTTGAATCAGTAACTGTTAGCGATCATTCATGCAGCAGTCCCGAAATTGATCACACATTTGTTATTACTAACAGCTTCACTGATAATAGTGAAAAAGGAGCAGCAGAAGATTCGGAGACACTCTGTACCTCTATTTCTGAGGTTGAATGCAACTCCCAGACCAATCCTTACGATGATCAAAGTGTTAAGGAGTGTGAACTTCCTGAGGTTTCAGTCTGCTACAAGGACAGTGACTATCACATTGTTAAGGACATATGTGTTGATGAGGGATTGCCTACCCAGGACAAAACTTTGATAGTTTCTGAGAATGATAGTCATACTGGGTCTTTTGTCTCGCAATCATGTGTTGAAGACAACGACAACGGGATAGCAAAAGCATGTAATGAAATGGGCCCCAGTGCAGATGATCTTGAAATAACTACAGGAGAACACATCCCAAAATTTTACTTTAGTGAAGATGGGACTAAAGAAGTGGATGTTGCAACCTACTTGTTGGATGAGTCCAAACCCTCAGCAGAAGAAGATACAGTTGACGATGTTATGAAGGTGCTTGGCCTGGAGAACTTGGAGCAAATAAAGAACTTGGAGCAAATAAAGAACTTGGAGCAAATAATTGAAGCTAATGGGAGTACAACTGACGGAACAGAAGATGAACCTGCAACCGGTGGCAGAAATAGCCCACAAGAGTTAATAGCAGAGGATGCTCATTCACAATCTTCCCACGCGGATGATATTGAAGCTCCTCGACAGAGTGATGAGGTTTTTTTTTCTTTAATCTTGATACTCACCCCCTGACATGTTTTCATCTGCTCAACTGCCATTATTTAACCTGATTTTCTTACAAATGTGGATGAGGTAGAAAATTCTTAATGAACTCATCTGTGGTTTTCGACTCTAAAGCTCAAGCTATTTATTACTTTTGACCCTAAATCTTTCGGAAATAGTTGTTGAACCTTAAAACCTGAATGGCCCGTTAATTGTTTATTCTGTAGGTTCCATCTGTAGAAGCGATTTTAGAAAGCCTCGCCATAGCCTTTACTTCGGATGATGCAAAGAAGAATGTTGCAGAAAGTAATTTGCAATACAACAGCAAAGTGGAAGGTGGCGCAATCACTTTTGTCTTTGACTCTTCTGATCCTTCACTTGCTAGCAACGAGGCTGAGAGTACTGAAAACAGTCAAGAAGAGTCTCCCAAGGATAATGGAAAGGACAAAGATGTGGATGATGCCTCAGCTACTATTGTACCTCCTCATGAAAGCAATGCAGAGAAGAAGAACGAAAATGTTGAGGAACCAAAGGCCATGTTACAGAATGCAGATGATGATCCCATTCGACTCCACCGCGGAGGTGGAGAAACGAGCTTCTCTTCAACCGGACCCGTCTCAGGTTTAATTACTTACTCAGGGCCCATAGCATATTCTGGGAGCATCTCCCTTCGATCAGACAGCAGCACAACCAGCACACGTTCTTTCGCTTTCCCAGTGTAAGCACTTGCGCAAACTTTTACACTTCTTATACTCTGCATTTCATCAATTTAGCAGCAACAGGGTATTGAGACTGAAAACTGTCCTTTGCTTGTAACAACAGGTTACAGTCAGAATGGAATAGCAGCCCGGTGCGAATGGTAAAGGCCCGGAAACACAAAGGTTGGAGGCAAGGCCTTCTCTGCTGTAGATTCTAAAATTTCTTTATGATCCACATACTAGTTCTTAGCTTAGAACTTTAGATATATACGGTCCCAACTCCCAACATCCCCCGAGTTATATGATGGTCCCTAAGTAATATTATGTATACTTGTCAATATCGGTATAGGTTTGGTAATGCCTTTTACAGTAGCTTAGAAAACTTTGGTTTTTGAGTTGAAACTCAGCTGAGCAAATTTGAACCCTATTCGATGTTTTACATTTTTGCTCTCAAAACGTTTTATTCATTTATTGGATCAGATTCTTACATATTCTCATTGTTTTTTTTTTCCTGCGCATTTTGTTAAGTTGACTCCAAACAATGAGAAATAACATTACTCCCCTTCTTTGGACTATTTTCTTTTACTCTCAAGTTCCAAACTTTCAATGACCTAATGAAGCACAAAAAGCTACTATGCTATAGTGTTGTCACTGCTTTGACCATTTGAGATTGTCAAAAAAGGAGTTTTAAAAAGTTTAAACAAGAAACTACATGAGAAATAATAGTATTATCTTCGTCCCACAAAAATAGTCCACATTAAAATTTCAAATTTGTACTAAAAACAATACAAAACTCAAAACTCAAATTTATGAGACGGAAGGAGTAATACTAAATAAACATGAAAAAGAGGAAACCTATCTCCTCTTATTATTAATGGATCCAGCCCAAATGCCGGTGCCACTTGCTACATTTGTTAATTGATCAACAACACCCCTCCTCCAACATTTTAATAAGCTATCATCAAAGAATCTTCGTTTGATTCAGTTAAAAAGTCAAAACCATAAAAGAAAGCTCAAATGGCAAGAAAATGTTTAGTCTAGTACTAGTAGTACTGGTGTTGCATTTGAGATCTCTTATTTTCAGCTTTCTTTTTTATATTACTGATTATGCCTCGAAGATATATGTAATTTACATCTCCTTGCATCATTAATTGAATGTAAGAACAAATTAACTACAAAGTAACACCTGATTGCAATTCTGATAGAAGGAACGTTAAGTTTATGTAGTACCAATTCTTGGGGCTATTGTAAAACCGTGGTTAACTCATGATTTGTTCGGGCTGTTGCATAGTCTTAAGCCTCTTTCTCTATACCAAAAAAAAATAATAATAAAAATAAAAAAAAATTCTACACAGTTGACCTAAAGAATTTGCAAATGTCGCTTCCTAGATACGTCTAAATCGTAAATTTATTATAGATGCAAACCATTGTATTTTTGTTAGAACTTAGAACCATATATGTGGACGAGAACTCCTATATTTGTCAAAGAAAGACATGAAATTCTACTTATTTCAATTCCAGAACCCAACTTTTCTTGAAGGCCGGATCAGAAAAAGAAAGAGAAAAAAATATTAAGAAAAAGGGAAAAAAAAGTCTAGTCTTCTACTAGAATGATTTGGAAGATTCACAAGTACTCCTTCTATCCGAAGAAATAATTCATATTAAATTTTAAAATTTGTATTAAAAATAATATAAATTTAAAAATTCAATGTAATTTTTTTTTTAAGACAGAAATAATAGTCTTTACTAACAACAACGTAATGGAGTAGCCAATCGCCGAAATCTGCGACGATAAAAAGACAAACGTAAGAATTCGATTTCTCCCCTCTTCCATGGGTGGAAGATGGGGAAAAGGTTGGAAGCTTTTTATTTGTGTCTCAACATATTGATCTACAAAAAAAATTGGAAAGTGATGGATCTTCTCTCGTATAGGCCACGACATTATAATGTCTTCAATAATATAAACCATTCAAATCATCAATGAGGTGGCAATTGTTGTTCAATACGAGAACCTCCTAGCATCATAAAGCTAATTGTGTGTTAGGTCAAGGAAAGATTAACTAAGCTTTTGTCATGCCCTCTTAACAAATTATCTTCACCTTGTTTTGCCAAATGTGTACTTTGCAGTTGTACATGACAACGTAAAACAATCCACATTAAACAAAAAAACCCAGACAGGAATTCATGGAACGTGCCAAAAAAAAAATAAAAAAATCAGCCCCTGGTGTGTGTGAAACTTACCAAAAAGGTAAAGTTCAAAAAAAAAAAAAAAAATGCATCTCTCAAAGTAAGTGTGTGTGTGTGTGTTTCTTGTTTTTGGAACTCTCAATATTGTGTTTTGTGTTTGTTCTCTATCTCCACCACAACCCCTCTTGTGGTGTGGTGGTATTGTTATAATACTCCCTACTCTCTAGCTACTTCATACTGATCTCTCTAATCTCTATATATATATCACACTTTTCCTACATAAGAAAACCCCTTGAGTGAAGTGATTCATAAGTTCTTGAGTTGATTACTTAATTGAAACAAGTCAATACACAATATGGGATTCTCCAAAGTCATCTTAGTACTAAGCATTGCGCTCGCCTTCTTGGTTTCTTCAAGTGTTTCTCATAAGATATGGTCGCAAAAAACTCCCCATGATCAACAAGGTAAGTTAAAGTGTAGCTTTTGTCTTCATGTTTCTTTCTCAAACCCTCGTATGATTTTCATCGTATTTGGCGCACAAAATTAAGTTAATCTGATTTCTTGTGGTTTTGCAGTTGACAATGTGCATCAAACTTCTCCAACATTGCCTAGGAAGCTCAAGCATGATCATGAAGAGGCAAACGTAAGTATCCTCCTTTCCCCAAACAAAGTTAAACTTGTTTCATTTTTTGTTGATTAGGACTTCATTTTTGCTAATTCTTTCTCATGCATCAAACTTAAATCTAGGTTAAAAGTGTTGGAAACGAGCATTTCATGCCATTCAAAGTGAAGGAAGAAGCTCTACCAGGTGATTTATGTGCGATATAGTTGAAATGAAAATCTTTTTACGTTTTGTAACATGCAAGTTCGATATAGGTCTAGTAGTGATCGATATAGTAAATGAAACTAAGCTAGCTAACTTTAAACTAAACAAACCAGATTCAAACTTATACATGCATGGGCTCATAAATTCTTCTCTTCACAACAAAAAGAGACTTCTTAACAATTAATCAACTTACCTTCAACATGAATTAGATAATGAATCCACAAACTAACCATGCACATTCAGGTTTGCATATATACATGGAACTTGCTGATTTGGATTGTTTTGTCCTAAGGTCACCAATTGGTTCAAATTTCCAAGTATCAAGGCTAGTTGTAGTAGCTTTAGCAAACTTAAGGCATGATTTTTTGTTTTAATTTGGAAGAGCAAATCAAAACAATCGAAAAAAACAAAAGCCAGAAATAACTACTATTTTACAACAAAAAAGCAGCATGATTGTATTAATAAATTGGCTTAAGTACTCTTCGTGTTTAAATTGTAATATATCTTACTTTTTGATAAGAAGAATAATTGCATGCATACGTACGATTTTATCTATAAATATAGGTTACTTCGTCCACCTTTTGAGTTCAAGATCAGATATGCGCACACCCACACAAAATAAACTTATATATATAAACATATGTAGCTAGTTGTACATCACTTTCGATTCTCCAACATAACTTTTCCAAGCAATTGACATTGTTTCCTACCTTCTACTAGTTGTTTGCTATGACAACTCATATTATTTACGTCCCAAAATTAGAGTACCGATTATTGTTTATTCCGTATAGGTAAATTGCAAAACAAAGAAGGGGTTGAAGTGGAAGTGAACAAAGAGGCGGATCCTTCTCAATTCTTCACCATGGATTATCCTTGTGTCAAGCGTAGACGTCCGATACACAACACAGATGTGCATTGTTGAACCATTAATGGAAGTAATTAAGAAAGACACAATATCTTATTATTAGTTATTGCTACTAATCAATAGATATGTAGTTTATAAGCTATAATAGTACGTATTTTCATTAATTTCATGGAGATTAGATTACCTCAAAAACCAAAAAAACTCACACACTCTTGTAGTCTTGTTAACGAGGAAACCGATTTTGGGGAAAACATTTTGCGTGGTTTGTAAATTAGGGAAATTAGGAAGTTGTTGTCTTGTAGTTTTGTCATGGCCGACATAAGCCTACCTTATTACGTTAACTTTTTCTTCTAACTAAGCCCTCCAAGGGGGACATATCTTTTTTGCTTTATGATGTACGTACGTACCATCTCCTTTTTTTCAGTTTGGATTATGTGTTTTGTTTGTTTTTTTAAAAAGAAATAAATTAGTCTTAGTCGAAAATCTTATGCATACGATGGACATTTTTTTACTTAACTATCTTTAAACTAACGATAATTAACAACTCTAACAATACAACCTTATGTATTCTTTAATGTATTTGACTTTACCCCTTGTCCATTTGAGAAATTGATACTTGTTCTTTCCCTTTAATTGGTTAATTCTTAGAGGAAGAAATGTATTTGAAAGGACAATATATAATATCCAGAAGTTAAGATTTGCAATTTTTATGGAAGATAGTACTATATTTCTCTTTCAAGAAGGACATATTTCGACCTTGCCAGTGGAAGTTTTCAAAACATAAAATACAAAGTAAAATGATACACCTAATGAAAATATACAGTGGGAATTGAAGAGGTAATAATCGATATCTCATATGAAAACAAAACAAAATAAAATTGTGTTTTTGAAGTTAGTTATTAGAAGCATGAAAGAATCAATGATACTGTCATTTCACCACTTATTTACCACTCTCGTTTCATGTTATATTTTCACTAATGTATAATCCCACTATCCAAAATACATTTTCCTTCTTTTTTTTTCGGTTAAACTGTAAATGTATTGCTTCTCAAACGACTGGAATGTACATCTTCTACACCTCTACTATTTACATCTGAAAACTAAGGGTAATGACCCATGCTAAGGCCAAATGCCCGATTTTGGATCATCAACAAATTAAGGTTTCATTTTCCACAACAATTTTTCGATAATGAAAATTAATAAGTGTGGGAGGGTGTTTGTGGTCGACCTTTCAAGATGAGTATCTTCGTCTTCGGTTATTTGATTAATAAAGCGGTTAAACAGAAAATAAATTTAAAAAAAAAATGAAAAAGAAAGAGGACAGTCTCAAGCAATCTCTATATAACATAATGGAAAATGATCATTTGTGAAATCACCGTCCAATATTCAAATGATAAGTTCTCATAAAACCAGACTCACTTGCAAGTAGGCACTACAATTTAGGGTTTCAAAGCAGTCAAACGAATAGTTCAACTTTTAACACGTTATTTAATTTCTGGGAATGTGCATGGTAACGCAAATTCCAAGCGAAATTTGCTTGTATTTGGTGCTTTTTTTTTTATAAAAAATAAAAAATGAAAAACCGACCATAAGGGGGTGCATGATTTTTGGGGTAAACGAAGCTCATGAGATTGTGAAGTTAGTGTAGTACGTGAAGTGGGTTTCAATCAATGTCTCCTCGATCCACATAAAAAATTCCAAAAACATCCCGTACGTTTGTGCGCATGAAAGTGTGGAAAAACCTGGGATGCTTTTACTTACGTACTCCTCGAAACATATGGCTAATTTTATTAGGTTTCAAATTTCAATTCTACTATCTTCAGCATTTCACGACCTCATGTTGGGCATGTATCTCAATACTATTAAGAATCCAAGATACAAGCAACAATATACTCCAAATATCTCATATCTCATCACCGACACGGCGATACGTCGGCAGCTAGCTTCCAAGTAGCAAAAACAGTAAGAAATTTGTATAAGTAAATTGGAAGTCTATGGCGAGATATTTGAGTTTTTTTTCTTTTATCATTATTTTTGGGGGAGGGAGGGAGGATGAAGAGAGGCTAATCAACGTGACCATATTTAGTAAGTAATGATATTTTTCGAAATAAATACATGACACTAAACTTAGGCTGTTGCGATATATGAAGATGGAAAGCAGGCCCCGGTTAATCATAAGGTGTAATGATACTTGCTTGAATCCCACATTACTGTCGGGTAACATTAGTGTATGGTTTATATATCTTTGGGTTTTTCCTTCTTACAAGCTAATTTTTGAGATGGGCTCCCCCAAGAAGCATGACAAGTGGTATTAGAGTTGGTCCCCATCCTTCGTGTTGGCCTGTGGAAAGGGCTACTTAGAAGAAAAGCTACCCGGAGTCACGCAGAGTGTGAGCCGCCGGAGGAAAGGGCTACCTGCAGAGTGAAGCCTCCACGGAAAAGGCTACTTGTGTCGGAGTGAAGCTGTCTAGAATGCAGCCGCCGAAACGTCGGAACGAAAGTGTGGTAGTACGTAATGATAGTTGCTTGAATCCCACATTGGTGTCGGTGACACTGGTGTGTGGTTTATATGTCTTTGGGTTCTTCACTTTACAAGCTAACTTTTGAGGTGGGCTCCCCCAAGAGGCATGACATAAGGCCACTAAAATTAGGGTTTTAGGCTCCGGCTTTAGAAGGGCACCAAAAATTGTTAATGGTGTATTATATATTTATAAAATAATTTTAAAATTAATTAAAGTAAACAAAATTTTTGATAGAAAATTGAAATAAATTGGATATTTTGAAAAAATTAATACAAAATCTTAATTTGAACATTATATCAATGGATTTGTATTAAAAAAAGTTAAACAACAAATTTTATACGATAAAAATTAATAAACTCTTTTTTCTACTCATAATTTCTAAACGACCTCAAATTCGTATCCCACTTTAGACCCTCCCCCCCAAACCTTGAGCCGTAAACGAAGATAGCAAAGAGGAAAGAGATTGTATTGCATTTGTTGCATACGAACTATTAGATTTCATCTAAGTTGTATTCCACAAACCAGTTGAAGTTCACATTTATGATCTTCCAAAAGTATATAGACCCCAAAAGGATGTTGCAGAAATTTGAAGAAACCACAGGCCTTACGGTGAATATCCAGAAGTTTGATGTTTATTTTGGCGGTGTCAATGAAGAGCTCCAACAACAGATCCAACATATCATGGGCTTCAAAGTAAGTTCCTTCCTTATACGATATCTTGGTGTGCCTATTTCACTTTCAGCCTGGACACAGGATGATTGTCAAGATGTGATTGAAAAAATAACAAAGAAGTTGCAATGTTGGTCCACAAGACACCTCTCTTATGTTGGGAGATTGATCTTGGTCAACTCGGTACTGCTCAACCTTCATTCGTACTGGACAGAAATCTTCCTCATCCCAAAATCAGTCATTCAACAAATTGAAAGGCATTGCACATCATTTTTATGGGGGAAGAAAGAGAATGGCAGAGACTGGTCCTTAGTAGCCTGGGAGGAAGTCTACAAGGAAAAATTGGTGAAGGGAGTCTTCATATTAAAGATTCAGTCATTTGGAATCAAACAATGATTGGAAAGTAGATATGAGATGTAGCAGGGAAAAAAGAGAGTCTGTGGATATGCTGGATACACATTTATTATCTAAAAGGGAAACATATTTAGGATTATACACCTCCACATGACTGTGGATGACATTTGAAAAAGCTCATGATGGTAAAGGTGCAACTCAAAGAAGGTGTGCAAAATGACTACTGGCAAGGGCAAAGAGAAAGGAAGTACACTGCCAAATCAGGCTATGTTTGGATGAAAGGCCAGCAAAGAACATGTAGAAGTTCAAGGATGATCTGGAGCCCTTATAATGTGCCAAAACATAACTTCCTCTATTGGATTGCTTTGAAGAACCGCCTCCTAACCCAAGACAGGCTGATACGCATGAACATGCTAAATATATTGCAGCAATATGAGCTTTATGATGCAAAAGAGGAAAATATTGATCATCTATTCTTATATTGTCCCTTTTCTCAGAAGATTTTGAAGGAACTCATGAGCTAGCTGGGCTTAAGGTTGCCAATTCAGATGTTGAGAACACAGGTGGCCCGAATCTTAAGCACTTGGAGATGCCAAAAATTGAAACAAAAAGTTTTATTTGCAGTTGTAATTGCTGTTGTCTATCATATATGGTCAGAAGGAAATCAAAAAAAATTCCAACAAGTAGTTTCATCATCTGAAAGTAGAATCCATAGAATTAAGCAAGAGATTAGATGGAGGGTGCAAGCATTTTGTAAAAAATGTAGACCAGTAGAAATGAGATATCTAGACAGTTTGGATATCAACAATTTGGGAAGTTTTGTGTAATAGTTTCACTCATGTAAATATCCTTTTGGCAGTTTTGGCAGATTGATGGTAATATAATTTACTGTTAAAAAAAAATGTTGCAATGGCCTAAATTCTAATCTAATCATTTGATTGAAATTTGATAAAGAACTTTGTTATAGCACAAGAAGCATGAATCACGGATGCTGTTCCTAATTCTATCCCCAATTTCATAGGGGTCAGTAATCGCAATTGGAAACAGAGGGACCTAATTGAAAGTCTTAACAAGGCCAAAGTGAATTAAGCCACAAATACAAGACCTACGGAAAAATAAAATAAATTTATTCGGTAGTCGAACGCTCTTAAGGGCGGCGGTCAACTCAGGAGAAGAATCGCCGCCACTATCATGGCTTCCTCCGCCGCTGCCCTCGTCTCCACCACCAGGAATACCATCGGAAAGACGAAACTAACCTTCAAGTTCCGATTATTCTCCATTTCACCCTTTTCTTCTTCTTCTTCTTCTTCCTTCTCCACTCTCTGCAGAAACCAACAATTTTTCACCCCATCACATTCACCGCCAGTTCCGAAGAAAGTCCCTTTCACAGTCTCTGCTCATGGAACCAAGTGGCAAGACCCGTACCATTGGATGTCCAACCCCAACGACCCGGATTTCATCGACCATCTTCGCCAAGAGAACTCTTATGCTGATGCTTTTATGAAAGACACTGAGGAATTGCAAAGAACCCTTTATTCTGAGATGATTAGTAGAATGCCGTCCGAGATTTCTACCCCTCCTGAGCGATGGGGACCTTGGTAATTTTACATGTTTTTAACCAATTCCCACTTCATGGTTTCCCATATTGATCGTCAATGGCCTCTAATCTGTCTTGTTATTATGCATTATGGTTAAGTAAGCAGTTACTGTATAAAATGGCTTGAATGCTGAAGCTGGATGCTGCATGGTCTTCATTTCATGATATTGTTTGGCTTTTACTGTTGTTTGATGATTGAGTATTTTGCTTTGTAATAAGTTGGAATTGATTGAATTGAGGATGATTGTTCTGGGTTTACCAGGTTGTACTATCAATTTATTCCAGAGGGGAAGGAGTACCCTGTACTATGTAGAAAGTTGGCTTCTGGTGGGAAAAGTTGGATGAAGAATGCCGTGGACTACATGGTCAAAGGATCTTTGAAGGAACAAATTTTACTAGATTGGAATGAAGTTGCCGAAATGTATGGTAATCCTTTTTGTGTGCATGTGCGTGTGTGTGTGTTTCTTTTTTCAATCCTTTCATGTTTCCATGGAGTTCGAGGATATTATGCTCATCTAATGCTTTGATTCTGTTGATGGAAAATTTTCTCAGTCTAGAGTAAATTTAGGGAATTCTTATAGTTTTGTATTGAACTTAAACAGATTGCAATTATCTGAATGTGTCTGTGTTTGTATTATTCATGATCGTTTACGGGTAGTTTTTAGTTTTTTTGTGTTAGTTCTGCAATTTCACGGATTATTTTTACCTCTCTTTTGTAGGATATGTTCATGTTGGCACTTGTCGAGTGTCACCAGATAACAATTTTCTTGCTTATACGCTTGATGTTACGGGGGATGAACAATTCTTTCTTCAAGTTAAGGACCTCAGGAGGAACTCTGTTATTTCAAATCACAGAGTTGAGGGGGTTGTTAGCTTGGCTTGGGCTCAAGATGGTTCTACTCTATTCTACACGTTATGTGACCAGAACCAGAGGCCTTACAGGTAAGTTCTCTCCACTGGCTTCTTCGACATACTATTGAATAATGATTACCAAAATACATTCTTATCATTCAGTTATTCGGCAGGGTACATTGCACAAAAATAGGCTCAGACTCCATGAATGATATACATTTATTTGAAGAAAGTGATTCCAGATTCTGTGTCGATATAACAAGCACAAAGGATGGCAAGTATATAACTGTCAATTCAAACTCGAGGACTTCATCTGAGGAAAAGCTCCCTTATTCACTTTTTTTTGGGGCCCATTTTCTTAGATAGCATTTTCTTAAGTTTCTTCTGCTTGGTCATTCATTGCAGGTTTACGTTATAAATGCAGTTAATCCACAATCTGAAATGCAAAGATTTCGCAAGCGTGTCTCCGGTGTTCAACACTTTCTAGAGCATCATCATGGATTTTTCTATTTCTTAACCAATGCTCCGTTGAGCAAGGATGAGGTGTTTGGTGTTGGAAATTATTATTTGGGTAGATGCAGAGCTGAGAATCTGCACAATGTGGAGGTAAACTTGAATAGTATGATTTACTTTAGTTCCGATAGTAGGGCTTTTTGTCATGAGAGAGCTGGAGACATTTGTGTAACTTCCACGCATATGACTTCCTGTGGTTAGGCTTAAGGCTGACGTGAACTTAAAAAGTTTCAGATATGTTGTCTGCATTTTTGTGCGTTCAATTTCTTCCTTGCATATTAAAGAAGTTCAAACCAATGTTTATCCTCTTTCTTCATAGTTTTAGAGCTCTCTTTGACTCTGAGTATTATATGTTGTCATCAGAATATAATCCTCCCAAACGAAGATATGGGCTTCGTGGACATGGACATCTTCAATGAACATCTGGTGCTTTTCGTCAATAAGGATGGTTCTTCGTCTATATGTTCCATTGATATGCGTAATTTTTCTAACTGTGAGGTACGGCCCCCTTTTGATTTTTATTTATTTTTTTATTTTCCATATATCTAATACTCCAGGGGATAGATATGATTTTCGCCTTCGTCCTTTTAAAATTTGCTGATGCGGGACTCCATTTCTTGGATCCAGAATCTGTCGTAAGTAGGAAGATCTTGTAGATTTTACTTATGTCCTGTAACTCTTGTTTTTCTCAATTTTGGATCAGTAGGGTTCTGTGCCCATCCTTTGAGGAAGATGAAATACTCATCTTTCTGAAGTGTTGATGTATGTGTCTGAGGTGATTTTTTAATTCTGCAGGAGAAGATGAGACTTGATGATCTTAACCCGTGGTTTTTCCCATTGCCTTCAGACATGTGCTCACTGTCTCCTGGTTCCAATCATGACTTCGTGAACGCAGTCTATCGAGTTGTGCTTTCTTCGCCAGTGGTATAATAGAAAACAATTTGATGCCGAAGCTATAATGATAAATTGTGACATGAATGTTGTTTATTTCTTATAAAATAACGTATTTGACACTTTGATTTGTATATTCTTATTTAAAAAGCACCGACAAATGCTTCTCTTTTACTTGAAATGCAGATGCCTGATGTCATTATGGACTATGACATGTCGAGTAAGACATCAATAGTTGTGCAACAAGAAGACATGCCTGATATGAATTTCAGACCCAAATGCTACTCCCAAAATCATAAGAAAAATGAGCTTGACGACATTCGGAGTAGGAAGCAAAAAGACCTGAAAGACTTTTCTGACACATATGTTTGTGAGAAAAAAGAAGTCATTTCACATGATGGCATTAGGATCCCGTTGACTATCTTGTACTCCAAAGAGGTACATAAGCAGGGGCAATCCCCTGGGCTTTTACATGGGTATGGAGCATATGGTGAAACTACAGACAAAAGCTGGTGTCCTGACCGGTTGAGCTTACTGGACCGGGGTTGGGTGTTTGCATTTGCTGACGTAAGGTGTGTGATATATTAGTAATCGATTAGTTTCATTTTCTGAATCAACTATTAAAATCATTCATTTGAAATTCAGTCTGCATGTCATTCTTAGTTTGCCGGAAACGTGTTATTCATGGCGCATTTTCCTTTTAGACTATGTCTTTTTCTCTCTTAATTTTCATTTATGTTCAAAGTCAATGTTTACAGGTTTGTGCAAACACATTCTAAATGATGTCAGTTCGTGGAAAAACCTATGGCTTTGTGACTCTACTAGATGGTTAGGAGGAGTTGATTCCTGATAATTACTATTCCTCTGGCAAAAATAGTGTGTAATAATGGAATAAGTTTCTTTTACTTGGATAAATGCTAATTCTAACCATTTAGGTGTTTACTCGCCAATTAAGCATGTGAAAGTGATTGAATATTGCTTGCAAAACTTCGGATGTCAGATGACTTTTTGTGCATCAACTCATTAGGCCCTAATGGCCCAATTTTTTTCCTGTAAACCAAAACTTGGCTGCTCATTTTAGTCTCTGGAACATGGATTGCTGGTAACAAGAACTTTCCTGAATTCTTCAATTGTTATATGTCTTGCTGAAGGAGATTTAAACATTTGTTGGATTATTGTTACTTGACTCAATAGGGGTGGTGCTGGACCTGATCCTTCCTGGCATACCTGGGGCAGTGGATTGCAGAAGTTAAATTCCATACATGATTTTGTTTCATGTGGCCAATACTTGGTTGATGAAGGCTATGTTCATGAGCAGCAGCTTAGTGCTATTGCCCATAGTGCTGGATGTTTCCTTCTTGGTGCAGCAATCAATATGTATCCCCATATGTTTCGAGCTGCCGTATTAAAGGTAGGCGGTCCACAGAAGTAGAAGATCGACGGGTTGCATTTCCTTTGCTTTATTCTTGTTCTTTGTGCCATGCTTAGTAAGGGAGGAAATGTTACTCTTTTTAAGACTACCATTTATCCAGGTTTCTTGGAAGGAAAGGCTTTCCTTGAAAGTTTCTGGTGTTAGTGATTAATAATTGCGGCAAAATTAATTTGACACAGTCATTTCTGGTATTTTTTAAGACATGATAAATTTTCATTTAGACAATAAAGCAGAAAAGCAGAGCTAAAATGTAATGTTGAAATTGATCATTAAAGAACAGACGAAGTTTAGGCCTATCAATATATCTACACAGCATTCAAAGAGCTTCTTTCCTCCCATTGACTAGTATTTAATAGGGCAACTTTTTATCCTAATCTGTGTTTTATTATAATTTGTTCTCTTGCTGTTTATAAATGACGAGGTTATTGATTAAACTGATTTACGTTATGTATGTGCCAGGTCCCTTTTCTCGATGTGTGCAATACATTGTTGGAAACTAATTTACCTCTTACTATTCTTGACTATGAAGAGTTTGGGAACCCTCAGATTGAATCCCATTTCTGCAACATTCTGAAGATTTCTCCTTATGATAACATCCGCGAAAAGTTCTGCTATCCTTCTATGCTTGTCATGTCCTCATTCAATGACTCCAGGTTATTTTGCATATCAACTTCACCTTTAGTTTTTCTCAGTATGACCTTGGGATTGGTGTGTTATTCCCCAATGTTCTTCACGTACTGTATATCCATTTTATTATTTTCTTTTTTGTTTTTGTTGTTGCTATTGTTGTCTCTGTGGGCGCACGGGTGTGGTGGTGTGGGGGGGTGGTTGGAACTCTCCCATTATATCCGTTTGTCATTTATCTTTGTCATAATACTGGAGCGGGCACTTAAGTGGCGAAATTGTCAGAATTTTGTGCTTCCAAGTTGCAACTGATGATTTGTATTTATTCCAGGGTTGGTATTTGGGAAGCAGCCAAATGGGTGGCCAGGGTACGAGAGGTTACGTGCTCAATGTGTTCTTCATCAGTCATCCTAAGGAGTAATATGACTGGAGGACATTTTGGAGAAGGGGGCCGTTTTGGGCATTGTGAGGAAACAGCTCATGAATATGCGTTTCTACTAAAGTCCTCGGGGTACTTATGATCACGGAGGTTGATACTTGATAGTAGTGGATCCTAAAAAACTGGTCCGGTAAATATAACTCGAGGAATCTACTTTTCCATGTGTATCATGTTTGAATACTACAGAAAAGCTCCTCCGAGTTTGATCACTGATATCTTGACCTTAGAGAACGCAGAATAGTCATGAATGTCTGCAGTTTAGAGGAATGAGCCTACTCGGTGGTATTACTCCCTATTTGATGCATCGGTTTGTTTTTTTTTAAGTCAGATTTACGTTTCTTTCAAGAGCTTCTACAACTTGAACAGTTTACCGTTTCAGTCCACAAAACTATAAATTTCACCTTGCCAAATATTCGGCGCTCAATTACAATCGACGTCATCTACATCATTATTGTGTATAACTAATTCGAACGTTGTGTTAAGTCATGCATAGTTGTCAAAAGTTTTGTCAATCGCTATTAACATCAGCTCAGTTGCAGAGTAAGTTCAAATAAATTGGTCATAATGATCGTCAAAATTCTTCAACTTTTGAGACAGCGGTGAAGAACTTCTAGCTTCTTACCAGCTTTCGTAGCCTAGGCAGGTCATCCATATGAACATCATCAGAACTTGTACAAACATTGAGCAATCGTTTCGGGTGAATACGAGAGAATACCAATTCATTTGCACCACCGGAAAAAGAAAATTTTCTAAAAAAATGGTAGTATGCTCCAGAAAAAGTACCCCAAGCCAATAAAAATGAAGTTGCAAATTACATCATGTACAATCAAACTACCTAATGCACCTGAAGATGGAACAAAATTAAGCCGAAGTATTAACTCTGAAACTGCCAAACTCAAAATCTCATCCTTTTCTGAGCTTGGTTTAAGTCTCCACCGTTGCTTGTATCCCCACAATTCCCCACTGGGGGAGTACCCAAATGCATTGAATTCTCGTGATCCTGAAGTATAATGGAAAAGATATTAACATCACTCAAATGAAGGCAGTGATGACAAACGAATGATCACAATGCGCAAATAGTGCAAATTTTCTTCTTTTTTTTTCCTTTGTCGTAAGGAGAGTCAGTCTACATGCTTGCTTACTTTACCAATGGATACTCCAGAAGCCACTCCTCTATTTGCTCTTTTTCCTAAATTGATCTGAACTGAAATGGTGGCCTGCGAAAGATCTACTCCAGAACTCTGTAATGCTTGAGTCAATGTATTCAGTAACCTGATTGGAAAGATGAAGACAGACAGTAAGATAAAATCCACTCGGTAATACTGAGTTATTCAAGTCAATTTGCAGGCATCAAATTTCCACGTTTATGAGTTTATACTAAAAGTTATCAATCATAAAGCTATGTGCAAAACGATACTGTTAGGGTGGAGTGTCTCTTATTCGTAGGCATTTAATAATTAAAATTAAGAAAGACCGGCAACAAATTAGATGGTACTGGAAGCAGCTACACAAAATTATGAATAGGATATGGCAAGTTTAGCAGTGATGAATGTTGATAACAATGACTTACCAAAAATTAAATAATCAGACCACCTCCCTTTAACACTGAACACGGACAATAACAAAGTTGAACAATTACTCACCTTTGGGAATACATGCTTGATATGCTAATTGTGCCCCCCTCAATTGTTACATCATCCTGGTGATCCATGTTATCATCACTGATGGGACATCCAGAAGACTCTGCAACAGGAACTGCCCTAGGTTGGCAATCGGAAAAGGCAACACCACTCTGGACTGGAACTGAGCTGCTTCCTGGAAATGCCATTTGCATTTGCATAGACTGACTTGCCAAATCAGTTTGCTGATCAATTTGCTTAGACGAAACATCTTTGCTATTATCAGAGTCAATTGGATTTTGTACACTTGGTTGTGCATTTGAAGCAACATCAATGGTATTGTCATCAAACCTTCCAGGAAAAACCGGAACTGAAGCAGACCCATTTTTCATCGCTTGTGGGGTGACAAAACTCTGGGTGCGCCAGTGGCTATTCCGCTATTATAAATTATTAAAACAAACAAAAAAAAGAGGTAATATAAGTATGACCATTAAAGGGATGCATCAACCTAAATGCAGATATAACAGAGCTTAATCCAAAATTAGCTATGCAGTAAAACAGAGTTGGTACAGCATTTTAAGTTCGAAAATCTGCCATTTTGGAGCGTCACCCCCCAGAGAGGGAGGGAAGATGGATTTATACAGCTATAAGCACACAGGAATAACATGGGACAGCATTGAACAAAGCTTCCACATGTAAGCAGTCCAGGGAAAGGTAGGACAATTAAGAGCTCGCAGATGTAACCTCACCACATATTTTTATGAAAAATGCTATTTACAGCAACACAAATGTGTGACCTCAGGCCATATGTGAGTAGCAGGGAAAAAGAGAGAACTTGAACCAAACAAAAGGTCAAATGATTAATTGCAATGGAACAAATGTAAAGAGGCACTCAAAGACAAAACTTCATAAGGCCACAGAAGGAATAAAATAAAAAAATTGGAGAACAAGAAAACTGTGAAACCAAGGCAACAGAAAAATATCCAAAAAATTTATTAACCGTAAAAGAGGCCCAGATATCAAAAATTGAAGTACTCATGTTTGGTACATCGTGTGCAGAAGGAGGTAAGTACTATCTTGACAGCTAGTAACCGATTATCATTTTCTGTTCCTAATGTAATTCACTAAAGTTTAAAAAGATGTGCAGTCCACCCGGTAGGGGTCCACAGATCATCAGTAGCTGAGACTGGGAGGAGATGCGGTTCATACACAAATCATTTTTTCTTTTTTTGGTTATGGTTGATATACAAATCTAAATGGAAAGAATGGTACCTTTTCACAATGAACAAGAAAATCACCATTTTGAATAGCTTGTAAACGGGTAATAATAGGTCAAGAACAAAGAAGACAAAAAGGACAAGAAAAGATAGAGCTTCTCAATATATTTTAATCAGTAGACGAGCATCAAGACTAATAATGTCTGGTGCAAGTGGGCTTAATCAAACAAGCAAACCTAGTGACTTGTTTTGACTTGTTAATGCACTCATAGGTGAGACCTACTACATGAACCATCAAAGGCGTTGAAATCACAAGGTATTCATAGATGTAAACGTGCGATTCCAGTCCCAAAACCCTACGAAATGGACAGTTCACATAACAGATAACAAGAATTTTTACCCATGGCATCAGCTTCGTGGGCTCTGAGCTCCAAGTTTGATATGAACCTTCATACTTTTGAACTTTTTCCTGTAGATATTGCACATACTGGATGACCTGTTATGCAGAATAATAGTCAAACAAGGGTTATAAAACAAATAAATAACAGCTGTAACACAATCATTCAAAATAACACACCTCCAACAAGAATGAAGCAGTGTCACGCTTCTGATCACTATGTGGTATCAACTCCCTCAAAATTTGAAATCTGCATAAAAAGACAAAATCTACATGTCACTGAACTGGAAGTTCACATTGCACTGGGGGAAAGAATGACACTTGTCCTATTTGAGTATTTTACGTCTAAGTCTCTTAAGATATCTAGAAAAATAGGTCTGATACAAAGGGGGTACTCTTTCGCTAAAGAAATCTGAGTTGCATCTCACCAATTACACCCATGAATTATCATGATCTATGTCACTACTTTAGCAGCATAATAACATACTTCAAGTATTGCCTCAAAGATTTCCGTCCAAATAGATTTCGTGACCTAATTAACAACAATGCATTGATAGCAAAAATTTCATTCCAGTGGGAGTTCCCAATCCAGAAACCTCACTTTCATCAAATATCCAATAATTTAGCATCGATAATTGCACCTGAACAGTAAATTTGGTAACCATGTAGTGTGATCACTCATCAATTAACCACATCAAATTCTGAAAACCTCAAAAGCAATATTCTTCCACCATGGATGCAAAATTAACTAGAAATTCAGCGCTTTGGTACAAGGCTAAGCAAATAGGAGACTCCACAGAGCTTGAACCCAAAGCTTTATGCTATTACATTGAGTTAACACCTTTTGAACAGGCCAATAACAACAACAAAAACACCTTTACAACGACACACGTAGATTGTACCTCTCATTGATCTTGCTTCTTCTCCGTTGCTCCGTCACTGAATGCTTTGACCTCATTGCATTTGCCTTGTCATTGTTCTTCCCATCAACTCCTGACCAAGGAAAAATGTCAAGATCACACAAATTATCATTTTCTGCGGAAATTCTACAACACAGAAAGTCAAGCTCCTTAAGTTGCAAACTTCAAAGAAGTAATGCTCACTCCAAAGCTAAAACAAGCGCGAAGCGATTTTTAAAAAAATAAAAAAGCAAAAGTGGCAAATGATGAATACGAGGATGAAAATCACCTTTGGAATTATTATTAGACGGCGGAGTATCTTTCTTTGCAGCAAATTCATCCTCCTCCTCATCTTCCTCTTCTTGATGACCTTTTCCGGATTTCATACCGTTTGTCCAAGATGAAATTTTTACAGCTTTTCCCTGCTCAAATTCATAAAATTCAACAATCCCACAAATCTGGACAATCAATATCAATATCCAAATGAACAAAAGAGATCCAACAGAACGATTTCAACTGGAGAAAGGGGAATTATAAAAAAAGGGGGAACAAAAAAAAACGAAATCTTACAGCTTTTGGACAAAGTCACGAGATTTTGGTGGGAATTCCAACCTTTAATCAAGAGGGTAAACGGAATTTTAACTCTTTTAGCTGCGGAAAATTCATCAACCGAAGGCTCTCTCCTCCGGTGAGTGTGAGTGGCCGCAGCACTTAGTAATTACTACCTGGCCCTTGTTAATGTTTGCTGTACTAAAAATGGGTGTTTTGTTTATTGTTTTCTTTTTCCTTCCATTTACACGTTTTCTTTTTTCTTTTATTTTTACCCCTTACTTTTCCCTTTTTTTTGTTTTTAAAGGGTACTTCTTATTTATTAGTAAGTAGTAAGAGCATCTCCAACCAAAATGAAAAGTTTTCACTTCAACAACTATTTTGGTGCAATGAATAGTGTTATATTAAATTTGGTTTAAATGGTCCATTACACTATTTTTAGTGCACTACCATTTTACTTAAATCTAAAGATATATTTACTATGCAATTAAACTTGTAGAACAAATTATGTTATAAAATTATATCATATTAAATATTTTTTTGACATCTACAAAATAAGACCCATATTGAATATAATTTTTTTAAAAAAATAATTTTTAGTCATTATTAAAATTGACTATGAAAAATAAGTAAAAAAATTTGATACATCTACAACCAAATAAAAAGCGATTATAAGGAACAAATTTCACAAAATTATCACCAAATTATATTATTTTAATTAGCTATAAAAATAAAATTTAAACTAAAATATTTAATAAGTAGACATTTTAGTGCATCAAGGTTGGAGCGTAAAAAACTTTGGTGTAAAAAGATGCTTAGAATATTTCATTTGTACATTAAATTTGGTGTGAATTATAGTGCAATGGTTGGAGATGCTATGACAAATAAAGAGAAAAGGGAATTTCTTATTTCTCGAAATTACCCTTGGACCCGTGTGTTTTGTATTTAAGCCAAAAGACTGAAACTGGGTAAACATCCAAGTAAAGTTTGTCAACAAAAGAAAGCCTGGGTAAACACCATTAATTGATTATTTACATTTGTCCAAAAAGTAAGTTTAGTCAGTTAATGCAAAAATTTTAGGTTGGAAACTCTTTTGGCTCCAGAAACATATTACAGAATGACAAGTTTCAATAGTAGTAGTAGTGACAGAGTTTACGAATTTGGACCAAAAAGACCCATAAAACAAATTTGGTGAATGAAAAACATCACTATTTTTAGTCACTGAAACCCAAGATAGATAGTACAATGCAAGGGACTTTGATTCTCAGATTTGAATTCCATCAGTCCAATTCTTAATAAGCGTTTTGATAAATTATTAGTGGCACACTAACAAGTAAAAACAAATGTAAAAATATTGGTCTTTTCTTTGTGTGAATTTCAGTGATCGTGTGTAAGTACCCAAATATAGAGAACATCCGTTGGTGTTGTTTCTAAATCTATCTATCTATCTATTTTCTATATACCATACTAAGGCAAAAACGAGAGAGAGAAAACTAAAAGCATGGAGCACATGTCTTTTATTAAATCCTATGTGGCATTTTCTTAATTTCTTAGACTTAAAAATGCACAAAACAAAATAATAAAACAAAAAAAAATCAACTAAAATAATTTTTTAAAAAAGAAAAATAATAAAAACCAAACCCTTATTTTCATGAACCAAATCCTAACACAGAGATTGATTGAAGAGAGTATCAAATCCTAACAAATTTTAGAGAGATTATAATGTCATTTAAAAAAAACAAATTCATGTAAATCCAGAAGTAATCATGTTTAAAACTGAAGTCATTACATATTTTATAAAAATATAAATTTATGTTAAAATATCTAAATGTGTATGTCTTCCCCGTCCATCGAACGGGTCTAACACCTAGTTCAATTAATAACAGATGTTGATTGTTGCAACTCTACTGAACCCTGATCATATCCAACGACATTAAATACAATCCTCTTTTCGGCAAAAGTACTGTTTTTTTTTTTTTCATTATTTACATCAGCATTTCAACATCAAAAAATGGATTTGCTAAACACTGCTCTGATGAGCTTAAAAACGTGTCAAAATACTGTACACAAAATAATCTTAACATCAGAATTCAAGGATGATATTGCTTTCTTGCATTTATCATGTGCCAAAAAAACTAAAAAAGATGAGATCTTTGTTAAGAATGTTTTGAGATTTTCCTTCTTGCCATGAGGACACCATGACCAATAATTAATGCAGGAAATATGCAATTGCTGCAAAAGCATCATCACTACTCCACCTTCTTCTTGCTGTTTTCAGCTCTAATTTTAGGCCCTTTACTTCTTCCTTTGGTGATTCTTGCATTAATCTTCCTGTTTCTGGCATTAGTCCTACTCTCTCCAGCTCTCTGTATCTTCTTCTTAGACTTAATGTTGTTCAAGTCATTTTTCAAGTATCATGGCAAAATCCCACCTCAAAATGATCAAAATCAGGAAGAGTTTAAACAGCCGCCGGTTTGCCTGGAGATTGATCCATCTGAACTCAAAGACTTGGACCCTTCTTATGAGTCAGAGGACTGTAAAAACGGGATACCAGAATCACAACACTTGAGAAGGCATATTGAGTTGTGGGAAACCTGGAACCCACAATCAGCTGTTGTTGTTCACGAAAGGAAATCGGTTAGTAGTAAATTTCCAATTCTTGTTTTCTAATCATCCAACTACTCTGCTTATTGATTGCTGAAGAATGCTCCTTTTTTTTTTTGTAGTAAATTTAATCATCCTCTTTAGCTTTACTTATGATGGGATAGACAAACCTGTTTGATTAAAAATTGTTTCTTTTGTGGGTAAAATGCAGTTCAAAGAATTGATGTCGTTCTGGAAAAGACAAGAGACACTTACTAAACAGAGATAACAACTACAGAGTAAAAAGGTTGGATCTTTCTCCTACCTAAACACATTGTTATTACCTGTTTTGAGCAGTAAAAAAAGCCTGATAGGCGATTTGTTATAAGACTCCAAGAAGGATAACTAAGTAGAATGTTCTTTTATTGATTAGTGTTGTGACAAATCAGCTTCATACAGCTTATATATACAATAATTTTACGCAGAAACCGAATCATTTGATAAGGTTTACAGCCCGGAAATGTTTGGATTCTGCAAAGATAGAATCAGCTAGCACTAGCAGGCCCTGATGGAGGTCATGAACATCTTGATCCTCGACGTGGGAATACATACATACATGAAGCTAAACCTACCTGGTTTGCCAGCTTGAGAATCAGGTTGCAAAATATAGAAATTTGACAAAACAGAGGAAATGGAAATCCAATTTAACCAAAGTTAACTTTGTGGGCACTTGAGAAATGCTTTGAAGCAGCTATTATGGTTGCATCAGGAGTAGTAGCACAAGGCACTGCACCCTTTGAAGCCTTCTTCTTCTTCTTATCAATAGTAATGTCATTCTTCTCAGTTGAGGCTTTAGAGATGCAGGATCCAAACACTGCAGAGCACCAACTGTTTACCTTACAGCTCATCTTTGCAACTGTTAAAAAACTTACAAATCTTAGCTAATTTTCTTCAAAAGTATTAACTGTAAATAGTTACTTACAACTCTCTTTCTTTCTTTTTTTTTTTCTTTTTGGTTGGGCTCGGATTTCTTTGGATATTCGCTTAATGTATGATCTGTTAGAACACTAGTAAATTAGCCTTATATACTGCTAAGAATTTCTTGGACACCAAGATTTTTTGGACGTGTAACTCTTAGAAGAGCATAAGGAAATATCCAAGCAAGCTAGTGACGAGTGAGGAGCAGCAAACAAATGACCCTTTTGATGTGTTTTTTTTTTTACCTTTAATTACTTTGACCAATTACCTTCACACAGAAATTTGTTGTCGCTCATGTTTCTTTCGAGGAAAAATATGTCCTACTTTTTCCAGTTTTTCCAGGGATTGGATGCTCTGATTTATGAAAGCTCTTTTGACCCTTTTCGCTGAGTGTGTGTGTGCGTGTTTAATTTTCATTAATTATCGTCCTTTTTACTAGCACTATTTGTTTAGCCTTAATAGAGAGAGCTAGCTACACAAAATGATTTGACTACACTGCTCCCCTCCGTACTTTGAACTTTCAACACTGCTCTAATTTACCCGTTTTCGTCGTAACCTCTTTTAATATCATTTTCCTCAAGGAAAATGATTCCAGTGCAATGTGTCTTGAGATTTTTCTGCCTTTGTTTTCCTCTTGTAAACTCTTTGTTTCCATTAGGGTTATTTGGTTTGTTCTAAACACTTTCTTTGACATGGGGGATATGATCTCTGAGTATGCCTCGAGTTGTTGCAGAAGTTCATTGTTTGGAATGTTAGGCGAGGAGATGTCATCTAACCTCCGGTGACAATGTACTTTCTCTGTGCTAAAATTATCTACTAATTTGTAAAATGAAATGCAAATTAGACAATAGTTTTAAGACAGGAGAAATATATAATTTTGTATAATCGGTGGCCTTTTAGATCAATTATACTGAGTGAGATAAAAGTTTTGATCATATAACAATTTATAACATTCATAAAATGCACATAATGTAGTTCTAAAGTGTCGTTCCTCCTCATTTGTATTAAAAAGAAAAAAAGAAAAGAAAAACAACAACAATATAATGATTTGAAAGTACAATTTCGCGAGTATTATATTTCAATAATCATTGACACTTAGACCTAGACAGGATAAACAATGTTTGATTGTTGAAGCAAGACACGATTTTTATATTCTTAAAATAAACATGTGCGTGTCTATTGACTAATTAAGCTCTACTTTTGTTGAGTTTTGTTCACGTACCTTCTTCCAATGCGAAGACGACAAATTTATTAATAAGTCATCAATTGACTAGTAGGGATTGGACGCAATTTATTCATAGAAGTAGAAATAGTCACAAGAAAAAAAAAAAGAAAAAAAAAAAAAAAACCAAGAAGGAGAAGAAGAAAAAGTACAAATAATCAATTAGATGATCATTATTTTTTTTCCAGGCCACAATCCATTTAACTGCAGCGGATTCACTACCACAAATAAAATAATACACTAGATTTTACACGAATGCTACTTTAATTGCATCAAAAGAAATTACACCAAATTAAGTTCAACTTAATCAATCACACCATACTATGTGTATCTGAATTACATATCTCCAATGTTGAGAACATGTAAACAGATAACCGTTATAATCCTTCACTTTGCACTAAGATCATATAACACAGAAAACAATCAGTTTGGAAGGAAAAGTAATAATCTTTCATATTACGAGTTGAACATGATCTCTAACTGGGCTAGTGAAAATCGGAGGAAAATAGTGATCATGACTTATAAGCCAAGACCTTTAAGCTCTCAATGAAGTCACTTGCCCTTAACAATACTGCACTTTATGGGCACTGGAAAAATGCTTCGATGCTGCTACATTGGCTTCCTCAGGGGTGGAAGCAGATGAAATATCATCGCTGGTCGAAGCCTCTGCGATTTCATCCTCCGGCTGAACTGTGAAGCATGAGATAAATAGTTTGAGTACTTCATAGATCCAATTCACTTCCATACAACTCATCTTTTCTTTTTAAAAATAAAATTAATCTACTGTTTATTTATGGAATGTGTGTTCTATTTTTGATGAGATCTGTTTGAGAGGATTTTGCAATTGTTGGAAGATGTGTAAGAAGAAATGCTAATTCATTGGTGCTTTTTATAATGCTTCTAAAAAGTTTTCTTGGAGACAAAGGATCATGTTGGTCGTTGGATGATGCAATTCACGGTCCAAATGTGGTATAACCTTAACCTGGTGACCAAGTTAGCAATTGTAAGAAAGTGACTTTCAACTTTGAGCGTTTTTTGACCATCCCACTACCTTTTATAATTTCTTGTAAACTGATGTTCCAATCTCGGTTTCCTTTCCTGGAAATTGATTTGGTCACTGTATATGGTGTTTAAATAGTTCACAGCAGGATAGTACATGTGATTGTTAGGACAAATAAATTTTACTCTTTCTATCTTATGATATGAATCATTTTTATTGTATACTTAAACAATTCAAGCTTATTTTGTGGCGACGGGAGAATAACTCACTAATTTAAACAGGATAAGTCACAAAATGTGTGACTTGATGTGAATATATAACAACCAGAAAAGTGAAAATGCTTTAGTAATTTTTTTTCTCATAATACAAATACGACATAAAAGTAATGTCTGAACTTTTTAGATTTCTTAAGTTTGTTTTGTGGAAATTGCCATTAAGTACTCATCAAATTTATATGAAATACAGATCCTGCTATGAGTTTCTCTGGACAAAAATCCTATCTGTCACTTTTGACTTTTGTGAAATTAGAAGAAACTTTCACAAATAACGCAAGTAACAAAGGAGCAGGGAAACATAACTCAAATTACATCATGTTGTAGCCAATACATAACTCCAACTGGAGTATGTCTTAGGCGCTCAACACCTAATGGCCCGTGTGCCGCTAATGCAGCCAAGAAATCTGCTATTACAAAATTTCCTTCCCTAAATACATGAACAGGTTCCAGTGTCCAGTGCCCTCTCATGAGATCCCTGATTGCTAAAACAATTTTTTCATGGATTCCGAGACCCTGCTCCTCATTACTCACCATCTCCACCACCGGATGACTTGTCCATCTCAGCTCTCCCCCTATCAAAACTCAGCTCACATTACATTGACTATTATTCAGATTGAAAGTTGTTTAAGAAATGAGGCAAACATCGAGTTTATGGGCTTTTCTTGGTAAGGCCCATTTGTTAGCTTCTCTAGAAGAAATTGGGCTCCAAACTTTTTTTCGGTATATCACTGGGCTCAACATTTACTCTGAACAAATTTGTGCCGACTGCCGAGAGATTGCAACTCGCACATCATTAACATCAACGCAAAATATGTAAGAAATAGTTGAATAGCCTATTAGTAACAAGTAACGACATACTCTTCCATCCCAAAACAATTATCTAATTATTATTTTAGTTTTAGTATAACTAGATGTTAAATCCAAACGATCTGCGGAATTTATTCATATACATTTATAAAAAATATTTAAATTTTCAATTCGATAAATACAGATAAAATTATTAGTTTGTAATAAGAAATCTTATCATAAAATAAATAAAAAAAAGGATCGCATCTATGACCGATAACTTATAGTGAAATAAGATAATAACTCGTGAAAAGATGAAAACACTCGACTAAATTCGACACAATTTTAGTTAAATTCAAATTGGACTAAGCTCAATTCTTTATTGGTTTTTCTTTAAAATATGAGGATGGCTTGAAAGTTTTTATGATAACTGCGGAACATTTGCGGGGTTACTGTAATGGTGAAGTATGCTATCATTTATAGGGTTTTTTTAGGATTTTTTTTTCCCGAATTATTTGGATTCTTGGAAAGTCATGTAGAAATTTGGATTGATTTAAGTTTAAAATAATTAAACATTTTTTTATTATTATTTAAGAATGCAATTTGTTTTGAATTTTTTAGGTTTGAATAAATCATGAATGTAGCCATAATTTGGCCTTTAGTTCATGTATTAAAGAAAAATATTGTTACCAAATTAAGGTATTTTTTCTTTTAAAAAATGAGAGCATTCAATATAAAAATTAATTAACTTGCATAATTATGGTGATTGGGGTGATTTGATATTATTGACATACTTCAAGGAAAATTAGCATAAATTCGAAAACTATTTTTTCCCAAAATTTTGAGGAATTGACATGTAGGATTTTTGCTTACTTGGCACTCTAGAAACATGTTTTTGTTTTCTCTCTCCAATTTTCCTCTTAATATAATACAGTAGATAAATAGAATAATTATTTTAATATGTAGCAATATAAGATTTGGAATGGAAAACCTTCTCCCCGATAGGAGTACCACTCTAGTCAAATGGATATACTACCTTCTTTTCACAATGTTAAGTCCACTTTGAGAGTTGCACAAGTATTAAGAGTTAATATAATCAGGAAAGATAAAATGTCTACGTTAACTTTAATTAATAAGGCCAACTACTATTTAACTGAAAAACCATTATAGAGACAAGGATAATTTAGACAAAATAAACAACATTGTGTATTGGGATCAAAGTATACTTATACTTTGATATACTTACATTATGAAAAGAGGTAGTATTACTGTAGGTGCAATACTTGTCCACTCAGTGCATGAAATTTTGTACTGCAAAATGTATCCGTAATTAAATTTTTAGTCTAAAAAGAGTTTCTTCTTGTCAGTAACATAGTGACTTGATAATATTTCGCACCATCAATTCTTTGTGTGCATTATAATCAGCGGGCAGTTAGTATTTTAAGTTTATTTCACACCACAATCTAATCTTGTAGGAGTATATTTCATAATAAATTATGATGGACCAAATCAAAGAATTCGATAGAGAAAGGAAACTAGGAAAGTGACCTATACTACATACTACTACATAGTAAAGTTTTAAAAAGGAAGGGGACAGAACTGATGCCCAAAAATGATAAAAATACCTTTCGTGCACTAAAGGCGCGACAATAAGTCACCCGAATCATTAACCCCCCCACAAAACTTAATTAATGTACTACTGAATAATAACAATAATCTATTGAACTGCTTGTTGTGTTTAAGAATTAAGCCACAAAAGTAAATCCACTTGTAACATGCTCCCATTCTTGGGATGTGTACATTAACCATGATTGGGGAAGTGCTTCAGCTTAAAGTTAAGCACTAGTACTAATATGGGCATATGGCATCAATAAATTAATGTTTTATTTTCAAAAAAAAATTTAAAAAATAAATGAGTCGGTCATTTTCAGACCAAACTACAGAGGATACAATAATAAATTAACGTTTTGGGTAGGCAAAATATCTTTTGCCCGGCCAACCACTTGGCAGTTCTTCATGGCCAAAAGATTTTTGGAGTGAACATGTAATGTTTAATTATTTTTTTTAATGGTTCCATTTGGGGGTTAATTCTATTGTTTTTACTAAGCTCGACAATAATGGCCAAACATAACACAAATTTTGATTGAAGAAGAAAATGACATTTGGATCACACAATCCTGGTTCTTTCTAACCGGGATATTGTCTGATTGCTTTGGAACGACTCAATTCACCTAAGCAATGTGTACCACAAATACTCCAACGTTAGGGACCCTATAGTTGCATGTCATAATAAATCTGTATTTTCTCTCCATTTTTTTTTTTTTAAGGAGAAAAGAAATCGATCAACATTTTCAATTTTTAACTGTACATCATACTTCTTCATTCATCTAAAAAAAATTCTTGTCGCTTTAATTCGTTCATTTTTGTTAATTGTTTTTTCATTTATCGTACGTCTAACGGTTTAAGTGACAGTGGACAATTACAAGAAAGATTTATAACTTTTTGCACCACATGTAGAGTTTTTGATGATTAATTCACCGGAGCACTTTTATCCGGAGGAGAACTCGCACAAACTAGTACATTGTACCACCTCATCAAGGATTAAATTAGCATAACTCAATATCAAATTCAACGTCTTAGTTTATCAAATAACCAATTAAAGCAATTCTCTAGCCATCTCCTAGTGATTTCATCATAAATAATATATACTCTCTTCCTTTCAACACATAATAAGTCGTTTGTTACGCTATATATTTTTCCTTAAAAATAAAAATTTCAAAACTCCACGTGTTCTTTTTTTTTTAGACAGAGTGAGTATTTCTTTTGCTCAAATTCAAAAAAAAAATCTATTTGATTAAACTAAAATAATACATTTCAACGTATAATTTTTTAAATAATAATATAATTTATAATTATAATTTTCGACACAAAGTATTTTTTATGAGACAGAAGAAAGTAGACTATTTTGTGAAGACGAAAAGTAGATTGGTTTAGCTCAACCAATATGTATTTCCCAAAATGCTTATGTTACAAAACTACAGACTAACGTCACTAAACGATTCAAATTTCGAAGTCCATAGGCTCGCAACAAGCAAATTTTTAGTCTCCTCAAAAAAGTACACTCCATATTGTCTCCAGAAATTGACAAAAGAAAGAAAAGGATTAAGAAAATAGATAAAATGATGTCATGAACATCGTTTCTGTTTCGTATCCAGCAGCTATAATTTCTTAAAATGAATAATTCCCGATCGAATAAAATTGATGAAAGAAGAAAAAAATATCTACTGTTATTATAAAAGCGAGAGGGAGCATTCTACAGTACTTTTAATATGATAAACAATCATTTCGTTCCGCAAAAAGTAATTAATTCCAAATTTATTTATTTCAATTTACCATTCATATACCTTCAATTCTATTGTCACAAGTATTTTCTAACTATGTTGATTGATACTTCAAACATATAATATGTGCATTGAAAATCACTAGTAATACGTAGAGAAGGGCCAACAAACAAACATTGGTTTGCACGTCTTAAAAATGCAAGTATTATGGGGCGCACACAGAAATTTTTCCCCACAACTAAAGAACAAAATCCAAGAAAGAAAAATAGATACCTTTTGGAATAATAAAAATAAATAATGACGTAAAATGAAATTAATTTGGGTACCAAGAGAAAAAAAAAAATCGTCGTGTCAGGAAAATGGACACCGAAACAAAAACCACGTGCACTTGCCTTTGGTTGGAACCACCGCCCACAGGAAGGAACATAGCCCAAATGAATCCCCCTTTATTATGAAAAAAAGTAGTATTTCACGGGGAAAAGAAGTCCTTATCTGACAAAATTTAATTGCAGAAAATAATTAAATAAGCGAATAGAGAGTTGGTTCAGTGGTAAAATTACCCTTGCTCCAAGAGGGGTCATGAGGAGGTCATGGTTCAGTGACACCTCTAGAGTTTTGTTATGGTTAATCCACTAATGAACTCTCAATTTGGCATCCGAATTTGTCACTCGGAACTTACGTAAAGTAATTTACCTCCTACTGTATTTTATAGACTATTGCAATATCTCTGGTGGGATTTCCGCTGTTATTAAAATAATAATAATAATAATAATAGTAAGGGCAAAATAATACAGTATATACATTTAAATATTTAATATTAATGTTTCCCATTTCCCGGTACATGATTTATGATTACATTATTCAGAGTTGATATAATAATTATTGTAGGGGACCATATCTTGTAGCAGGAAAATAATCAAAATTATTCCCCTGACATTTGTGGTTAGATACATTTGCATCCTCCCCCATTTCCCATATCTTCTTCAGAATCCCCCCATTGGAAGCTTCCCCGTGCATCTTGCTGTAGAACCGAAGTTTGGATTGACCGGGGGAAAAAAAAAATAGACACAAAATCACAGTATTTCTTACGTCTCAGAATGATAATTCAGCTTATATTTGAACTAAAAGTAAAAATCTAATTAAATAATTATTTTCAGATAAAATGAGTATTAAATAATGAAAATTTAATATATCGGTCCCAAGGAAAAAAAAAAAAACCGTTTCGGGCCTTTTTTTTGTGGGGTTAACAAATTTTAAATAAACTAATTGGCTAAGAACTTCCAAACTTTTACTTCATTTTGATGAAAGTTTAAACAAAGAAACGGAAATGAGAACTGATATACTCTAATTATATTAAAAGTAAAAATCTAAACGGGACAATAATTACAGAACAGCGAAAGTAATTATTTCATCACTGATATGGCCGGTGAAATGATTTTTAATTGGGGGGATAAAATTTCAATGTATTGTAGAATTAAACAAAAAACGTTTCTACCCATTTTTTAAGAATGATTACTCTATTTATTAAATTAAATAGATATAATAATTATTTTTATATTTAAATATAATAATTAGTATTTTGGTTGAAAAGCAACAAAAGTGAAGGCCAAATTGGAATAAAAAAGTGGGAAATCAGGGAGGGATTTCGCGAATTCCGTTTTGTTGCGAGTTTGTTTCTGAATTCTTGGCCACGAAGACATCTCAAATTGAACCTTCTTCACGTACGTAACCAAAGACAGCTAATCAAAACGGACCACAGTTGAGAAATTCTTTAGTTTTCTTTTTTTTCAGAAACAAAAACCGTATTTAGTACTAGTAAATTAAAGGTCACCGTTTATAAAACTTATTGCCAATTTAATTAGAGAAAAAGAAAAGTGGATATACAAAAAATGACCCAAAAAGTACCAAGAGCACACATGGTAGATTGGTAGGTGGTAGAGAGATAGATAAACATAAAAAATTTCAAAAAAAAATACGGCAAAAGAAAAGAAAAATGTCATAAATTCTTGAAAGGATAATGCCAACAGCTCAGAACAGAATTTATTAAATTGTATAGTACTGCTCCGATGGAGAGTATATAGTACAAATACAACTGTACAAAATGGTAAAAGAAAAGAAAAGAAAACAAAAATGATAAGAAGCACACAACAACTAGTCACCATCACGTGCACTGCACAGTCTTGGCTTGTACGTTGACTGTATATATTCTCCATTAAATAAATTAATTAGAAAAAAACCCTGGTATTTACTTTTTCTATATTCTTTTGTTTTATTTACGTTATTAAGAAATAATACAAAATAAAATATGTTTTTTTAATGGCATTTTTGGTAAAAAAATGAAGTGTACGTGGGAATGAGTCAGAGATTAGGGGATACCAAAAGAGAAGCTACCTATGATTCTTACGACCGTCCTCCCCCACGTCCTTTTTTTATGCCACTGCCGCCTTTAACGTTCTGTTCACTGTTAAAACCCTTTTTTTTTTTTTATTAGACTTTTTTTTTTTGTTTTTTGCCCCTTAATCTTGTAGCCCACATTTCTAGGTCTGGTCTACTTTTGGATCTACTAGTTGTTTGTTACTAATGATAATAAAACAACCACAATTCAAAACTAGGACAAGGTTACTACTAATAATAATAATGCTTTGGAATCGAGTCTTGCCTTGGTGGTTAGGGCGTTGTACTTTTAACCGCAAAGTTTACTACTAGTTGTTTGTTAGTACTTATGATTAATGAAACAAACAACCACACTTCAAAACCAGGACAAGTTTACTATACCTTCTAATAATGCTTCAAATATGATCCATCTTGAAGAAAAAGGGTCTCTCTTCATTCTCACAAACACAGTCAGCTGAACTTGTCAGTTGTCACTCAAAACTTTATATAAGTTGTTATCTAAAAATATTTACTCGATTCTAATTAGTTGAAACATTGATTTCAGATATCATGTGTAAAATATGAAAAAATATTTATATAAATTGATTTTTTTTACTGTAATGCATTATATTATATTTTTTTAACAAGTAAAATCTTATTGTAAATTACAAGCGAGATTATGTTATTGTGTTGAATATGAAATCATTCGAGAAGCCAATGTTTTTTATGCATTGATTTTCTGTGTGCGTGATTTTTTGTAAGGCGGAACCAAAAAAATTTAAGAAGATTTTAAACAAACGTACAAAGCACGGAGTGGATACAACAACATTTGGTTGGATATTCTTGAAGGGGAAAAAAAAAAAATTAATTTTCAGCTTAATGCATGGTATCTTTAAAACCATTGGGCGAAATGTTTCTTCCGACTTTCCATCACCTATGACATTAATTATTTTAAACTTATTATACGTCCACCTATCATGACTGCATGACCTGATCTCATCTTTTCATTTAATTAAAAACTAAAACTGATCGAGTAAATAGTATAAAAAATAATCTGAGTGCATATTCTTAATCTTCAAAAAAAAAAAAAAAAAAAACTGATCGTATATATATGAAGTCCGAGTCTCTTTTTTAGCTACATCGATATTGATTTATTTCTTATGTGCATTTATTTTTCAAAATATATTCCTAACTAGAAATATTGTGAACATTTTCATTGGTTTCTTACAAAACACTAGCTTGAATGCAACTAGAAAGTCAAGAGTTGGGTTTTATTTTTTGATCTTCCATGTAGTGTCTGACATTTAAATACTCCAAAATATCGATGCGGTAAAACTGTTAGGAGACCTTTATGTTTTACTAGTTGTGATTAAAATTTTGACGAAACTAATCCAAAAAGTTGGATAATTCTTAAAAAGTTGTTCAGATAATCAAATTAATTACTGCTATGCGACTTCGACGGCTTGCTAGTGGCATAAATCAATTTTTAAACCAAAAATCATTAGGCTTGCCACCACGATTTCTTGCTTTGGTAGATCTCATCTGGAACCGAGGACCACATTCATCCCGTTGACTGTTTGATTAGTAAAGTAAGAAATCATATTGAAATTAAAACTTCTATACATTTTTTTTTTAAAAAAAAAGCAAATAAAATGTTAAAAAGAGAATTACTTGACTCGTTCAATACAACTGCAGTCACATCAATTAGCAACATGCAAGTGTTTTTCCTGTTGGAGGATTAAATTTCAGCTCTCCAAAAACTAAACTTCAATGGATTGAATATTAGATTAAGACACCTGAGTAGAGTTTAGAGTGACATTAAATTATTCAAAATTGCAAAAGTTCAATTCTTCAACGTTTGAATTAAGTCCTTAACTTTAGTGGAACTTCTGACTATAAAAGCGGGGAAAAAAGTTCCTTTGATCGATCGACTTGATTTGAGCACATAAACAAGCACATTGCAAGTAGAAAAAATGTACCGGGAATTAGGGATACTTTTGATTTCATCCTTCCTATATTTTTTCTTTTTAATTTTCCTTAAATAGGCAAGTCACAAAATATTTTTATCTACCTAATACTCTAAAATATAGCGAGGGTGATAAAGCATTGAGCTGTCAAAACGTTTATTGTATATGTCTCCAAAAAAAAATTGTTTAATTTATTGCATTGTATAATACAATTTTTTTTTTTAAAAAAAATCATGTTGATACATAATGAGTAATTGGCGTATTGATCAAAAGTAAAATACATCTTCTTGGCTTCTTGCTTCCTGCATTTCATCCAATGAACCATGTCATTTATGATGGCTTATAACTATACCATGGACCGGAATTCACCTAGTACTGAGATTTTCTTGTCCATAACAATAAAAAGAAAAGCAAGTGATTACCATCTTATATTGCTCACTATGCTTCAAAACACATAATTTTACCCAAGGTTTATGAGTATGCGTATCAAAACTCTCTTCATATATAGTCTAATATAGTGAAACACAAATTGGCTTGGCAATTACACTACAAGTTCATTTTATTGCAAATATTGGATTCCAATACAGTAAAGGGTTTCTTTTTTCCTAAACAACTTGACTCATCAAGTCATCATCTATCTTAATCTGTCTGATCACCAACAATGACCTATCAAATGCATCCCCTCTTCCTTCTACGTAAATGTTCCAGTATTATTTTGCATTCTTCCGAAAAAAAAAAAACTTCATTTTTTGCGGGAGACATTTTTTGTTTCTTCTTCTTTTGGTACAATGAAAAAGGCAAAACACCTTAGATTACAACGTGTAAGAAATACCAGTAATATTGAAGAGACATTATAAGTGGTTCCGAGATTTTTGCTTGATACGCCATATAGGAATAGAGTGTGTAAATTTAGTGTCATTACAATAAATTCATAACAATGTGTGATCATGTAATTTTTTATTTATTTTTTTTGGTTTTTAATATGAGGTTGTATTAAAATTTTCGCTCAATGTATTTGTACCACTTTTGTGACGTTTACTCGTTCGCCCCTTAATTAAAGTGGACACAACAACTAACGCTAATCTCCATGAATCTTCTTTTGATTTAGAAGAAGAAGATTTCAAATGGGTCTTCCCAAAACACTACTGTCCTTCCTTGACCAATAAGAAAAACTTAAAACCTTGTCTTTTCAAAAAAAAAAAAACCTTAGGAGTAATAAATCACCGAAACGAAGGAAAAAAGGAAAAAAAAAAATTTCTCCGCTAAAACCCGGTGTGGACCCCACCTAAAAGAGCAAATCACCTGGCAATATTGGTGCCAAGTGTCACCTCATCTCCCATCATCCCCCTCTGAACCAAAATCACAACGATACAACGCTACACCCGCAACGCACCGAATCAAAACCTCACAATATTAACCCCAAATATTACCAAGGACCAAAATCGTAATTTCGACAAACCTAACAAAACGACAAACGGAGATTAAGCATCGGGGCGGGGCACGGAAATTGTTAAAAATACCCTCCTGATTCGCTGCAGGTCTGAGAGAGTAGTACTCTTGGCCCCTTAATTAACGCAGGTCCCGCCACGTCATTGCCCAATCCGTTATCTCCACGTCATCGCACCCCTCCCAAAAATATCAACGTACCAGATCCAGTCTTTTGCTCCCCCCCAATCCAACGGCTGAACCTCCACATTCCAGACTCTTCCGCAATAAACTTATCCATGGTTAGTCAAATTCACTTAACCATGATTCGCGTTATAACCCCACTCCAAAAGAAGAGAGAGATAGGAACATTCTTAGAAGTATAGAATTAAGAAAATAAAAAAGCTTGAAATAAAAATACAGAGAAAAAAGAATTAAAGAAAACCCCAAGCTGCTGTTACTTAAAATTTTTTTTTATAATATTAATATTAATAATTGGGAAGGAGGGAATTATATAGATGAGATAAAGAAAGTAAAGAGCATACCACAGTACAGAGAGCTTACAGACGAGAAAAGAGGTTTTTGGTGGGCTTGGTTGAGATTCTTGACAAGGCCCTTTTTTCTGCAAGGGGAGAACAGGAAAACTTCTTGAATTTATATTATTTGCAGCAGTTTTCTCTCTTGTGCCCATTGCGAATTTGGGATTGGTGAAGGGGGACTTTTGAATCTGAGATTTGGGTTCAACGGTCTCTGTTTTCCGTGTGTTAAAAAGGCTGCGCAGGAGAGGGAACCGGGAGCTTTCTCAGATCTGGTCATCTGGTGAGTTAATTTGATCATTTGTTGGCTGATATTGTCAATAATGTCGTTGTTTGATGTGGGTTTATTCCTTTGGTTCGTTTTTGGGATTGGTTTTCTCCGTTTGGGTTGGGGGATAGGGGATTGGGCTGTATTGGATTATCTTTCTTAAGAAGGATTGCAGTATTGTTACTGTCTTCGTAATATTAATGTGGGTAATGCCTGTTACGAATTAGGAGGTTAAACAAAATTCAATCTTGACATGAAAATTCTCTTTTTCAGCACATGTGAGATTGATATTGATGGTGGTGGCATTTAAGGATGAATGAAAAAAGGGAATTTTTGTGGGTATTAATGTCAACTGGATTACTTACTGGGATCAGTTTTCAGTGATTTTAAGCGTGCGATATTTGTAGATTACGTGTCTCATGTAATGGAAGAGAGAGTTATGGCGTTGCATTGATGAGCAGTTTAACTGCCTTACTATGAGTTTAGTATTTAGGTATCCAAGATCTTGGTGTTTGTGTTATGTCTGATGATTTTGTTGGTTATAAGACCGTGACGTCATTACAAATTCCTATACACAAGTGAATGGATCTTGGATCAATTATCTGAGTAAGGGGGAACTTCTTGTGCTTACTAGTTGTGAGGTATTAGCATCTGGACCTTGCCTTAATCGTGGATATTGTGATGTCAACACGGATGTTTTTTTTTTCCTCTTTTACGTGCTCAGATTTCAACATTTTTGTTTGTTTGCTTTATCGTCACGTGCCTGAGCTTTATGTTTGGAAATATGATTTCAAATCGTTGGTATTTTGGTTCTCTAGTATCTCCCTTTGTTCATGGTTTTCATCTCATTTTGTTTTCTGTACAGATTGTTGTCCAGTGGTTGATACAATTTTCATCCGATGGGTCGTTCAATGTAGTGATCGGGATACTTGTCTTTTCTCTGGTTGTTTAAAAGCCGCCAAACCTGTGATTTGCTCTGCTTTTCTTATTGGTGAGTGGGTCGGTTCTCTCGGGATCTGGTGCTTGATGATAATTTCTCCATCTTGCTTATTGGCGGTTCAATCACGCGCGGCTTCTGAGTTTGGCGCTCAACTGAGAGAGAAGGAGCTACTCTCTTTTAACGCCATCTCTGTTGCCAGCTGTGAGAACCGCTTTTGGGGCTCCCCTGTTGATGTCTCCTAAATTGGATAGTCCTGTACAAACACAAATGGCTGTGGCACTTTTTAAAAGTCCAATTGCTGGGGAGTATCACGGGAGCAACAGAATGGAAGGGAGACCTGCTGGCCGGAGACGGGTTTTTGTCCAAACTGAGACTGGGTGTGTGCTGGGAATGGAGTTGGATCGGAATGACAATGTGCATACTGTAAAGAGGAGGTTGCAGCTAGCCCTGAATGTTCCTACTGATGAGAGCTCGTTGACGTTTGGTGACATGGTGTTGAAGAATGACCTCACTGCTGTTAGAAATGATGCTCCACTTCTTCTGACCCGAAACCTATTGCACAGGAGCTCCTCTACTCCATGTCTTTCTCCCACTGGAAGAGATATACAGCAGAGAGATCAGAGTGGTCCGTTTGAAATATTGGGTCGCTCTGTTAGCTTTGCCAAAACCAAGCTACTTGTCAAAGAAATAGTGAAGGCAATCAGGGCGGGGGTCGATCCTCTCCCTGTTCATGGTGGGCTTGGAGGTGCATATTTCTTTCGAAACAGCAGAGGGGAGAGTGTTGCCATTGTCAAGCCTACTGATGAAGAACCTTTTGCGCCTAACAACCCAAAAGGTTTTGTTGGAAAAGCTCTTGGTCAGCCAGGTCTAAAGAGATCAGTTCGAGTTGGTGAAACTGGGTTCAGAGAGGTTGCTGCTTATCTTCTTGACTATGACCATTTTGCTAACGTACCAGCCACTGCATTGGTGAAGGTCACACACTCAATTTTTAACGTCAATGATGGTGTGGGTGGTGGTCAGCCTCAAAACAAGAAGCTTGTTAGCAAGATAGCATCTTTTCAACAGTTCATTCCACATGATTTTGATGCGAGTGACTATGGAACGTCAAGCTTCCCAGTTGCTGCAGTGCATCGAATTGGGATATTAGATGTTAGGATTCTTAACACAGATAGACATGCAGGAAACCTGTTAGTTAGAAAGCATAATGGTGCTGGGAACTTTAGTCAAGTGGAGCTTATCCCTATTGATCATGGCCTCTGCTTGCCCGAGAGTTTGGAGGATCCATATTTTGAGTGGATTCATTGGCCACAGGCTTCAATTCCATTCTCTGAGGATGAGCTTGAGTACATTGAAAAACTTGATCCTGTCAAGGACTCTGAGATGCTTAGAGCTGAGCTGCCTATGATTCGTGAAGCTTGCCTCCGTGTCTTGATTCTCTGCACCATATTTTTGAAAGAGGCTGCGGCATATGGTCTGTGTCTTGCTGAGATTGGTGAGATGATGACCAGGGAGTTTAGAGGAGGGGAGGAGGAACCCAGTGAACTTGAGGTTGTATGCATTGAGGCAAGGAGGCTGCTTTCTGAGAGGGAAATGCTTTCTCCCGAATCTGAAGGACATGATGACGAGTTTCAATTTGATATAGATTGTGAAGATGTTGGGTATGATTACACCCCCAAAATGGTCTCAGAAGATTATATGGCTGGATCACCATTTAATTTTGGGATTGGAGGTGTCATTGGCCGTTCTCCACTTTCTAAGTTAGATGAGAGCATCGAGGAAGAAGATGAGAGTGATTTGGAAGAAGAGGACAAGGATTTTGTTGGTGTTCCTGCACCTTCGAAGAACTTAACCATCTCGAAGTTATCTATGTCACTCAAGAATACTAGTTTTGGTGAGAAAAGCCAGAAGTTTCCCAAATTTTCGGGGACCAAGGTGGAGAATGGTTATTTGGCTAATTCATCGTCTGGACATAGAAGTGCAAATGAGCAGCTTCCTGTAAGCGTGAGCTTTGTGAAGCTGGCAGACATGAATGAGGAAGAATGGCCACTGTTTCTCGAGAAGTTCCAGGAGTTACTGTATCCCGCATTTGCTCAGCGGAAGTCGGTGACACTTGGCCAGAAGCAGAGGCAGAGGCTTGGGACTTCTTGCCAGTTTTGAGATTGAGCTGATACTATTACTCTTTTGAGCAGTTGACTGAGTAAGAGTGCAGGCTAGTGGGAGTGAAGGAGTTTTTAGGAGTAGATTGAAGGAATGAATGGTTTGCTTCCTGGAAGTTGTGGAAGTTTGCTGGGTTTAGCAATAGGAGAGACTGCTGTAAATATTCTTTGGAGAGGCTGCTGAGCTTACAGAAGCCTATTAGAATTTGTTTGTATTTTTTCCCTTTGAGGATTTTACCTTTTTTCTTCACTCCTCGAGTTCATGTTAGATAAATAAAGTGTAGAATGAATCCTTTTGAGGAAAAAAGAGGACCTTTTGTAAATACGTTGACTCGTTTCTTAGTTATCTTCTTTATTGATTGATTTGTCTTTTTGGCTTATGGTTGAGACTTGAGAACACTGCCTTCCTCATTTATGCCTGTTGCTACTAAGATTAACTAGTTACTTGCTGTGTATTCTGTTTATGTGTTTCTGCAAAGTGTATATTGATAATTTTGAAGGTTTAACCAAAGGCTTATTGCTGGCTACTTGAGTTCTTGATTTTGAAAAAACGTATGTTCAGTTGAAGCTCAGAATACAATTGATATAGCTTCAAAACTGTTTAGCTAATGGTTTTGTTCAACTTTTTCTTGATTTAGCAGAGTTGAAGTTGATTGAATATGAGCTGAATGTCATGGCATGGTGTAAGAAGGTGCGCTTTTTTTCGATTCTCTGCTGTCTTGTGAAAATTTGACCTGATGTGAATATTTTCGATTGAATTGCTCACAGAAAACTTGACCTGATGCAGACTTGTACACTAAAGTGCAGATAACAAGCTTGACATCTAAATAGGTCCCGCTCTTGATCCTTTCGATAAGCAGACAAGACAAGCCCTTTTCTTTTAGTCAGCAGAAAGCACCAATGTCCATGATTAGGAATCCGAGTTTAGGCATCTACTAATTTACCCTAAAAGAAAAGATCTAAACTTCATAATCTTTCAACAAGTAGGCCAGATCATAAGCTTCTAGCACCTCCAATTCAGCAAAGATCTTAAAACATGTTTACATGAATCAGTTATACTCGCCAAATTATGCCCTTGATGAAAATTTTGTACCTAACACCGAATCATGCATGACTAGGGAATTTTCCAGGGAACAGAGTTCTGCAGGTTTGATCAACCATCATTAGTTCTAGTCGGGACTAATGGCATAGTAATGATAAGTCATGTTCTTGACTAATAAGGACTATTTATATTACGTATGGATCAAAGCTGGCAGGAATTAAAAAAGCATTAAAGAAGAGTTTTTAGCGTATAAGGTTGGTTTAAGTCTTCATCATGGATGGAGTGCTAGTCACTGTCATGAAAGCAAGCACCCTTTTTTCATCATCTTGGGGGAGTCCAAGAGCCACACTAAATTTTGACTAGAAATAGGGAGAAAAAAGGGGCAAAAATTTTTCAAGGTGGCAAGATAACAATCATTTTGATGGCAGAAGGACGTGGCTGCCTAATCGTTTGATTGGCCTTTTCTTTGTAGTGTACTGCAACTTGTTTGCCATGTGGGGTTCTGTGGGCAATGTTTTTTCATGGCTTCAAGTTTAAGTGACAAAGATTGGATAAACAAGATAAATAGAGGTGGGGTTGAGATGTTGCCTAATTTGTTTCCCCTCTTGTAAAATACTTCCTCCGTCCCAAAATGATTATCTTGTTTGTCGTGCTTTAAGACAAACAGTTTGGGACTGAGGGCATGTAAAGCAATAAAGTCATCAGATCATCTTCAGGAGATGACATGAATGATGAAACTAAATTTGACTAGTGATCAGAAAAGAACCTACTCAGTTGCTTCCACTTGCAGTTGAGTATGAAATAGTGGACCTCGCGATTATAATTTCTCGCCCTAACCACAACCTCGAAACCCTCGTAATGATGGAAATCAAGGGCTTTTTTACTTTACAGCAGAGAATTATGCATAGTCTTGGAAGAACCGATAAAAATGTAGTATGAGATAATAGTGGTAACAAAAGCAAAAACAGTTCGCGTCCCACGGTAGTTGGGAATTTGATGTTCTTGCTACCAAAAATGAAGTCATCAATGATATAGATTGAATCTTCTGACATGAGCAATGAATTAAACTAATCAAGGTTTGTTTCTTTCAGTGATGTCACCTTTCGGTTAAGGAAAAACGAATGGACAAAAGCTCCAGCAGATTGAAAAAACAGAAGTGTGTAAATAAGTGTTGCTGCATTTTTTTAGTAAACTGAAAGAAATCAGGAGACGCTGACATTATTATTATAAATTTATAAGGTTATTATTGTGCTCCCAAACTTGCTAGTTGCCATTATGGAAGTATGTTTGACCAACATTTCCTGGCTCGGCAAGCAAAAAATTCGTACTTAAGCACTGTCAACTTATGCGAAATTGTGTGAGAACATTTATACAGGACTTCCCCAATGGACTAACAATGGTTCTTAATGAGTTTCTGTAGTAAAATCAAAGTTACGATTAGTCTCTATAGTAGACGGTGAATTTCATTCAAGAATTAATGAGCTAAGATTGCACTTGGTCAAATAGGCCGGATTGCCGGAACTCTCCAAGATTTACACTCAGCTAAAACTTACAAGTATAAACTATGAAGATCAAAACCTCAGCACTCTTGCCGTCATCACTCTTACTCTGTTTAAGAATGAAGAAATGAAGTCAATGATTCTAAAACTAGTGATTTTCTTTAGTGTTCTGCTTTGCAAAATCAAGCTAAAAGTTAAAATGCAATCCAACAGTCAAATCTCTATACACCATACACGTAAGGCTATCTAAAGTTCCACTATGTTACCCAAAAAAACGACTACTTTATCATTAAAGTTTATCAGCCCTGCCTTAACAGTCTTCTCCAGAAAGCCCTAAAACATTGGACTACGGTTTGCATGTTGGTTGTTTAGTAGTAGTACTTCGAATTCTTGGCTGTGTCCTAATTGATTTTAGACTTTAGGGTATTGGGTCTGCATGGGAATGTATAGAGCCCAACAAAACAAGTGTGTTTGTGGCCTGAATTGTTTACTTAAATAATGTCCTAAGTTTTTTGAATGTATAAAAATTGATTATCCAGAAAGAGAAGGAAACAAATGTTTTAAAATTATTGCGAAAAAAAAAAAAAACAGAGAGAGAATTTCTTGAATAAAAAATTTTATTCCCTTTTAACCACTCGGTTTCATAAACAGTCTATTTTATTGAATGAAGTTCAAATTAAGGTGCGTAAACTATTCTAACAAGGCAAAGGGAAGGGAGTATTTGGAGCCTTGGAGGGATCATTATGATTATTGTTATGAAATTACTTGAGAAAGAGATTAAGTTTAACTTATAGATTAGATATGTGGTGAAAATAGAAAGAATACTTTGAGGAGACAATTTAATCAAGCAATTATACATAGTTTAAAGGACCGAAAACCTCCATCAAGGAAGAAAAAATGTACATAAAAAATATAAGTTACAACGTTTGGTTATAAAACTATAACTTAATAACCAAAACCTTAATTAGTTTGCTTCCACACACATACAAAAATGATCACACAAAAACCAAAAAAAAAAAAAAGAAAAAAAAAGAAGCCCCCAAATATATGTTACTCATAATTTAACTCATGAATTGTGAAAATGCTGTTGTTCTCTCAAACGTGCCTCCAAGGTCTTTCCGCAAGGTTGACACATTCACTATACCTAAAGCAATCCACAAGATGATCAATCGTCAACCCAGCAGCTTGCATGAAGGAATGCACAATCACTGGCCCTACAAACCTAAACCCTCGTTTCAATAGATCTTTGCTTATGGCCTCTGCTTTTGGACTCCTCAATGGTACATTTCTTGGGTATTTGTATCTGTTTATTATTGGCTTATAGCTCACGTAATTCCACATGTAGCTGCTGAATGACCCAAATTCCTTCACAATCTGTCAATGTTACAATATCGCAATGTTATTCTTTAATTAATACTCTACGTCCCAAAAATAAGAGTGATGTTTACTAAGTACAATTTGAAATTCCTTACTTTCAATATGCATTTAGCGTTGTCTACTATGCACCTAACTCGACATTCGGCTAAGAGCAATGCTTTATCAGAAGCAATGTCCATTATCTCTTTTTCTCCCATTTTTGCCACATAGTTTGCATCAAATCCTCCGAAAGCTTCTCTGCACCGACCAGACATCTATTTTTAGACTCTTTAACACAAGAACAAGAAAGATACAAAAAAAAATTGAAAAAAAAAAAAGGTTTATATCGTAGATTTTATACCGCGCGTAGATTCTATTTTTAGCCTCCAGTTATAAAAATTGAATAATATATTGTTATTTTTGGGTTCAGTTAATCACCTGAAGAGTTCTTTCCTTCGTAGAATTTCGGTCCAATTGAAATCCATTAGCATTCCAGATAATGCTAGCAGCTCGAACAATTGCCTGTATATACATCCAATTAATAATATTTGGTAAGTACTCTTGTTGACACAAACCCAAGTGCTATTATTTCAGTTATTTCAATGAAAAGATATGGAAAATGTATTAGTATTGTCACTTACTGATCATCATATACTGGAACGCCCCAGCATTCGTCGTGAAATTGCACATAAAGATTATCTGAAAATGAATTCATTTACCACTACTGATTAATTATACTTACATTAACATACCCTTATGACTCAAAATGATTGTTTGGTTTTAGTTTTTGTAAAATAAATTAGATACTTATTTTAGAGACAGAGAATATTATTAGCATGCTTTTGTTTCAATGAGTAATTTAGAAAGAGGAACTAAGGAGAAAAAGAATGAATGCAGAACCATCCCAAATGAATCTGAGTTACTAAGTGGGTGTAAGTTGTAACAACTAACAACCGATCGAGTTCGACAAAACATGTACAACTTAACTAAATTAATTTGCTAGAAAAGTGGATGAGGTCTCTAATTCAAACCGTGATTGAGCATCTTATTTTGGATAGTCAGGGTTCAATCACTATAGTGTTTGGAATTTTAAATAAATGTAATGTCTTTTGGGTTTTTAGGTATAAGCTAAGAATAGATTCCACATCTCTTACCAACCTAGCATTATTGCAAAAATTAAAGATGATGTTTCAACAATTTTATTGAGTTGATATGGCAAAAAGGTAAAGTAAAATTGCGTAAAAATGTCCCTCCTCAATAAGTAACAGTTCGAAATGGAGAGGGTTTCGACACCCGAATTTGATTGTGATAGATATATAATTTGCATTTTAAAAAACAATTAATAATAAGTAATTTTGATGAACCTAAATATGAATCAATTTTGATGCAAGTTTCTAAGTTGATCTAGAGATTTTGTTTCCATTTTCCTAATGACATTTTTTTGTGTTACTATGAAATTTCATTTCTTGCTTGGAGATTGTAAAAATGTTGACATGTTTAATCAATGGCTTACCACTGCTCTTGGTGATCCAATTGCACCTCTTGGTCATGCCTTCCTCACTTGGATTCACATCAGCTTCAAAGGGATTATCAAGAGAGATTTTCTGGAAACTCTTGGTCACCGGAACTTCCCTTTTCTCCGGCGAGGCGATGAGTTGAAGGGCTAATGCGATCTTCTGCTCCAGCTGAGAGGAAGTGTCGGTACTGAGGGAAGAATCATTGGAGTTCTGAGACAAAGATAATGAAAGAGAAGAGAGGGAGAGTGATGAACTTGTTTTATACAGCCCAATTGGGTACACTTTCTTCATATGTTTTGCCAAAAAGTTGGCAGCACTGCTATGCTTATTACTAGTATTTTTCTCTTTCTCTTTACTACCACCATTTCTATTCATCTTCTCCAATGAACTTCGTTTGAGATTTAATTTCGACATCTTTTTTTTATTAATTTGGAGAGAAGAAATAGAAAGAAGAAAATCCTGTGTGTGTTTTAAAATTTTGGTACAACATGATGCAAACATGGCTGTAGAACTTATATATACACATATATAGATACAAATTTTCAAAAGGGTTGGTAGTAAGTGAGTTTCACTAAAGAGAATTGTCATTATATTATTGCATCTTAGTTTGCAAGCAAAATTATGCAATAAAACCTACATTGGGTTTGTAAAATAATGGGAGGAAAGTGACACTTCAATTTGGATAGCACTATAATTTGAGTCAACACTTACGAATTATATTGGATTCTGAGCAAAAGTACATGTATACAATACTATTATATGGTGTATGTACGTGTATTAGGTTGGAGAAGAAAATGTTATAAACTACAAAACAGCTAGCTGTGATACATCTGGACCAAAAACTTGGAGTTAGTCAAGAAGATCGCTGACGAGGTAGAGACAAGTTAAATGATAGTAAGGAATCAAGTTGGAGAAACACATTTTCGATTTGGTCAATTTTCGGAAAAATGATTGGCAATACTTTGTCTATTAGCAGTAGTAGTAAGTAGTTCTATAGCATCTTTGGCTTTCTTAATTAGGGTCATCACTAATAGAGGGCTTTCATTTAATCTACAGGACCACACACAATCTGTTCAAAGTTCACAAAAATTTTCTCTAATCTCTAGTTTTGCCATAATTGAAGTTGGGAAACATCGACTGAGTTTTTCACTTATAAGAGTTCTGTTTATTGAACTAACAGTGCAACAAACGTGTTTTTTATTTTGTGACAAAAGCAATAGTTAGTATTAGCATTCCAATTTTCTCCTTTTAACTCCTACTTGATTAACAAATAACTATCAGTCTCTATAATACGTATTTAGTTGTACTGTTTGCCTCATAGCTCAAGAAATGGGTCCGAATCAAACCTTAGTGCCCACTCATTTACCCTCAAAATTTTTATTGAGGCAAACAGATGGCCAAACATAGACGAAGATATAGCATCTAATCCATGAATATTATCATCTTGATTTTACATTTGAGCTTAGGCATTCTGGAATCTGAAATGGTTATTATTTCCTATTCCCAGCACTCATAGGAAAATGATGTACTTCCTCTAGTTGTAGTTGGTGAAAATCCAATCCAACATAAAGGGAATTAAGTTATTGACAATTTGTCTAATTAACCTGTCTTTTCTCTTTTTCAAGTTCCTACTTGAGCTTAATTCGTACTATTGAATTAGACGTCCAAAAATGTAAGAAAGTTCATACAATCAGGATTGTCGCTCAGAGCTGACTAACTGACATCAAGTTAATAAATTTACTGCATTGATAAGCATCATTTTTCCAAAATACAGAAGATATCTTCCCTAGAATGACATTCTTTTACCTTTCAAATAAAATTGAACTTGTGGCTATAATACAAAGGGTAATGTAGACCATCCCTATAGTATGAATTTCATCAAAATCCATAGGTGTCGAACCCTCCGTCACCATTTCCATTAGGACAGGGGAAGGAAATACAGAGTATGACCGTTAGTTTAAAGAATTAGAAGGACAAAACCGGCAAATACATAATTGCAAAGCAAGTAAAAAAAATAATAATAATAAAATAAAATTGTATACCTTGCGTCGACTTTATAGTCAACTTTTATAAACCGACGAAAACGTCGACGCATGAATTTTGTATAGAGTTTGCATTTGGTAAATGGATCCTCATTTTAAGTCTTAGCAAAAACCAGAGCAATGGCCGCAATGGAGACAAGGGAGTTCGGAAAATGTAATGGTTATTCTGTGTTTCGGTAGGACAACTTATTCTACATGACAACAACACTATAGCTAGCTAAATCCAATATATTACATTCACGAAATCCTCTGATTTCCTTAAATATAGTTAGTGTACTCTCTCCGGTCTTTATTATAAGTATTCTGATTTATCATAAGTTTCACTGAGTATATTTTTTTAATTGAAAAAAAATCTTAAAAATATTTCTTAATAATTAGGAGAACAAAAGAAATGTGAAAATATATTTTAAAGGTTTTTTTTCAATTAAGAAAACATATTAGGTAAAATTTAAGATAAATCAAAATGTCTTGAGAAGAAATTTAACACAAATGATCAAAATAGCTTATAATAAAGACCGGAAAGAATACAATATAAATGAATTTATGAAATGGCACATTTGGACCTTTTCCTTTCTCAGTGTAGTCAATAAACTTGTAGTTGACAGAACTCGACGTACTATAGTACTTCCTCCGATCCTTATTATAAGACATTATGATTTATCATATGTTTCACTTTATACATTTTTACTAATTGAAAAAAAAAAATTTTAAAATATTTTCTAATAATTAACACAATGAATGAAAAAATATATTAAGTGAAATTTATGACAAATCAAAATGTGTTATAATAAAAAGCGGATGAAGTAATATGTAGTATAAAACTTTGATTAATACTTTTATTGCATACTACTACCAATACTCTTTTCTCAATTCAATTGGGCCAGCTCACTCACAAACCCATCCAAATCCTTGATGGAACTACCACCAATTTGAACAGCTCCCAAGGCCTTATTCCTCAACTTCTTGGCCCTTTCCCTCTCCACCGTATCCTTCCTCATGGCCAGGTTAATCATCTGAGCCAATGCATCCGGGTCCGGCACGGTATCCAGACCCTGACAGACCCGAACTGCTGCTCCAATATGGTCCACTAACAATCTCTCGTCTATGAACTGGTCGGCTTCCATGGGCCAGCCCAAGATCACGACTCCGGCCACTATCGCTTCCAACATCGAGTTCATCCCAAAATGACTTAAAAACCCGCCAACGGCTTTATGATTCAGTATCGGCACCTGAGGCGCCCAACCATTCACAACTACGCCTCTTCCACTAACCCGATCCTCAAAACCGTCCGGGACGGATCCATACCCGTCAATGAGTTGTTGGGCCGTAACCGGCTTATTAACCCAAATGAAACGAACACCGCTATTTTCCAGCCCAATAGCCAAAGCTTCCATTTGCGCCTTCTTCAGTACCTTCTGACTCCCAAAACACACATAAAGGACGGATCCATCGGGACATCCATCCAGCCATTGTAATACCCCACCATCGATGGATCTGGAGTTCAGATTTCCTCGTCCCATACTGTCGGGAACGCCGATTAAATTCAACGGCCCAACTGCAAAAACAAAGCCCATCTTCTTCCTCCACCAGCACAAATACTCGCTCTCCAAATCCTCGAACGTATTAAAAACGGCACCCCAACTCGAAGTATTTGCAACCATGCCATTCCGGACCACCACAGAATCCGGATTGGTACCGGAAAAATTCTCCTTGCTCCGCCGGAAAACCGACGGAAGATGTTCCCAGATAAAGCTCGGAGATCTAGGCAAATCCGGAAAATCCACCACGCTGGTGGGGACTGTAATTGAATCGAAATTAACCCACAGATTCTGCATAACCGCAGTGGAAAACGCACCGGAGGAGTAGAAAACAACTCTGGGAATCCCGATCTGGTGGGCTAAATCGTGAGTCCAGCCCAGAAAGAAATCGGAGATGAGGGCTGCCGGAGGATTGGAGTGGGAATTAAACCACTGAAGAATTGGGTCGTGTAATTTGCTGAGAGCAGAGATTATAGGACCATTCCCCTGATTCCCGATGTCCTTAACGTTTTCAACCCCGGGCGGGACGGAAGGATGGTCGGGAAATGGGAAGATTAAGGTTTGAATTGAGGGATGAGATGAGAGAAGAGGGTCTAAAACGGGGGCGTTTTTGGGAGTGACTAAGATTGTGATGGTTAGGCCTCGGATTGCGAGCTGGTGAGTGAAATCTAGCATTGGAAGGATGTGACCTTGAGCTGGGAACGGGAACATAAGCACGTGGACACCATTTCTACGGCCGCCGGCGCCGGAAGACATGGTTTAATTAGTAAGGTTTTCAGGCGAGAAGGCGACAGAGTATGGGTGAGAAGAAGGATTCAATGATTCAATGTCAAATGGAGTAGCAATTTGGCAAACGTCATGATGATAAATTTATAACGGACCAAATCAGAGGCTGAGAATCACTTGAGCTTTCTGTGTGAAAAGTGAAAACCGAAAGGCAATTCGTCAAAATTACCCGTGAAAACGACAATATCTGCATTTTTATTAGCTGATTGAAGCTTTTGCCGCAGATTGCAGCATGCAAAATGAAGAAAACAAATTTCCGTAACGGGCACTATATCCAAACACGTGTTACCTAAATGTGCAGACTGCAGTGATCATTTGCTTGATGATATCTGAGAACTCCCGCCGTCTCCAATATTCTTATTTCTTATTTCGGTATTAAAACAGTTCAACGAATATGACAGTTTTGAGTGCGTTTGAAATTTCATAAACCGCTTGTTATGAATGTTAGTTTTTTTTTTTTTTCACCTTATAATTAAAAAACGAATCAATGATCTTCCGAAAATACTCGAATCTGAATGAGTTGGAACAATAATTTCAAAACACAGAATTCGTAATATGAAAAAAAAAAAAAAAACCAAGTCGAAGTTCGTAATAACCTTTTTGTAGTTAGAAAAACTGAAAGAGTGACCGACGATGTCTCTGTCTAAAATATCAACTAGCCAAGTAAAGAACAACATTAATAATTATGGAACCAACTAGAATTAAGGAGATCAACACGTACATAATTATATTGTTTTCGACAAAACCTCTTACAAAATAGTACTACAAACGATTAACGGGAAGGTTAAAAAAAAAAAAAAGTACAGCGAGATACAAATAATTAACACGATATCGTATCATAATATAACATCCATATTTCAAAATAACACGCTTAATTCTAAAACTAAAACATGTTCAACAAATAAGATAATTATTTTTGAGAGCGGGAAGAAGAAGATGTTCCTGATTTATATTTATAATATATGTTGTTGGATAGTCAGTTGTTTTTAGGAGGGTGATGCATAGGACCACGATCATAATCACTGGTGAAATCTCTGTACCGAGCCACCGTTTTCTGTTGGGATTTGAGACTTCTCTTCACTGTTGCCTCACTTTCTCCTCCTTGTTTGGATTTCATCTCTCCTTGTTCTTGAGAACTTCCCCTAGGCAATGTCTCAAACCCTTGGTTCGAAACGGCATTGCACCCTCTAGAGCTTCCACCTGCGAATTCACAACATGATTTGAGTTAGCTAGTGCTCTTTCCATTCCATATTTTTTAGTAGTCTATTTAATTTGTTGTATCAAAATTCATTTCGAAATTAATGAAATGACATTTCTAAGGCATAAATATTTTTTTACCTATTTGGCGGGTATAAGCATCCGAGAGTAATCCGGCGACAATAACCAGAATGAGAACCAAATGTATCAACTTGCGGAATTCCACCATCTTCTTGATTATCTCTGGGTTTATGGCTGTTGAAGCATGCAAAAGAGAACAAGGAAGAAGAGGATTCAATTTCGGTGGCAATTTATAGGCAACTTCATGAAAATGGACACAAGTCAAAGATTTAGTGACTATAGTCCAACCATTTTTTAACCCTTTACTTTTCCCAAGTCATCAGTTTGCCAAATACTATGAATTAAAGTAAAATCATGATTTCTTTTCGCCCTCTAACTAAGAAACAAAGGGGGGCACGTTCCTTGAGATAATAATTTGTTGCATGTAATTTCGCGATAATCCCATGTGTCAGTCAACCAAAATCGTACCATCTCGAGACACACTGTTAGTTGCATGTACAGAGAGAATTATTAACGGTCCATAACTTCTACTAATTACTTAAGTATTCTATTGTGTGTACGAATATCATTTTACCTATGCATCGATATAGTCCATAACTACTCAAATCGAAGATCATAAATGAAAAAAGGTAAGCACTTTAAGTAGGTATGTTTCTATACTCAAATATTTGACAACAAAATTTTTTTCCCCTCTCCACCAAAAAAAAAAAAAAACAAATTGGGGGAGAAGAAAATTGGAGGTCGATATATAGGGCGGGAAACGAGAATGATACACTGGCTCCCCCTCCATTAAGATTAATATTGACGGCAGCTTCAACTGAGAGACCGGATTGGCTGAGTGCAAGTGGAGTTGCACGAAATCAAACATGTGTTTCGTGAGTTTAATTTTGTAGCAGATTATATATGAGATCTTTAGTAGTACATATAAGATTCTGTGAAATTTAATAGTCTGAGAATCCATCAAGAGTTGTAAAACTATATGTGGAATATGATGTAGTCGGGATACAATCCACTCGAAATGTGCTAAATTAACGCTAGATTTTATACCTCTTTCTTTGTAAAAAATAAAAATAAAAAAAATCCAAATTAACCTAAAAAAAATTCCACAACTACTATATAGCATCCGTTCCAAAAAAATAATAAATTCAAACTACAATATGAAACTGACCAAATAGTCATCTAGGGTTTGGATTAGTGGTTTAGGGGAAACAGGCGGTGGTCCAAATTAATGGCCGGGACGACATGAGAAAATGGGGGAAATTCAGGGTGGGAAATTGCTTGGGAGTGAAGAAATGGGATGGTAAGTGCTTCGTGCCTGTCTGCCGCCATGCATTCAACGAGAAGAAGAAATTAACAACTTGCCGAGGTCCCTCTCTTTCTTTCTAACATGGCCCTCACTCACTTTGGATTTTCTTCTTGGTGTTGTTAATGTTTTCTTTTCAAACTTTAAATATTAATAATCCTAGTTAATCTCAAAAATTGTTTTTGGGCAATCAATTCTATTCTAGGGGCCTGCCCACGTTGAAGATTTGAGATTAACAACACCCACTTTATCGCACAAAGCCCTAGAGCTCAAAAGGTAAATTAACAGGAATCACCCCACCTTTCGAAATGTAAAACTGATTTTGCTCATCATCATCATCATTAAATGAAGTTAGAAGTTAATTCAGACCTAGCTATTCCACTAGTTAATTAACACTTCAATAGAGTTATAAAAGTCTCGAACTACGTACACCCTGCGATACGCGGAAAAAAAATCTGGAACCATTTTGATCTTTCTCAAATAGGGACATACATAAAATTCTCCCACAAATGTGATCAATTGGCTGTTGAAAACTCATTTGAGGGGCTTTAACTATTTATTTCACTAACCAAACACAAAACATCACACATATATATCGTATAACTGCCGGGGATTTATCTGGAGGAGAAAACCCGACATGGAGCCCAATAAGTAAGATAAGACCCATCTGAACTCAAAAGTTCAAGCTAATGGGTTCTGAGACCACCTTACTTATTAACTGATTCACATGTTCTCATGCCTCCGATGTGGGATTTATAATCCTTGTTATTAACTGATTCACATGTTCTCATGCCTCCGATGTGGGATTCATAATCCTTGTCACATGACTCTCAACATTCTCCCCCGTCATGGGCAATCTCCACATTGGGCTTCCAAATTTTCTTGACAAGCCCAAATCTATACTCCACTTGAGTAACTGGGCTGTCCATCCCTACGTTTCCGCTCGTAGTGGGTCTTTGACTGTCTGGGTTCAATCAGATCAACCGAGATAATTTGGGCAAAATCACCCACCCACTTGGCCCAACCTGGGCTCTGATACCACTGTTGGGATTTATCTGGAGGAGAAAACCTAACTTGGAGCCCAATAAGTAAGATAAGACACATCTGAACTCAAAAGCTCAAGCTAATGAGTTCTGAGACCTCCTTACTTATTAACTAATTCACATGTTCTCATGCCTCCGATGTGGGATTCATAATCCTTGGCACATGACTCTCAACAATAACAAACCTCTGGACAACATAAAATCCATCGGAGTCCACAAGGACGAACTAACAACAATAAGGATTTTGAGTAATTATATTCTTTGGTTCAAACCTAGCTAGCTAGCTACCCAAAAATCAAAACTATCATATTTTGATTGAGTTTTCCATTGAGACCTTTTGTCATCTGCAACCTAACTTTTCTTGAACTTGCTCTTAGTGATTCGAAGACATCTAAATTATTAATTATAACGAGATAGTGCCCATGGAAAAAGAATGATACTACTATCAAAAAGAGACAAACTTCATTCATGTCCCTCCCTTGTTAATTTGATGTGTCTAGTTCTCCGTGATCGATGATGATATACATTATATCCGCTTAATTCGATCATTAGACGAACATCAAGTACTTAATTCCTTTTGCAGTTATTTATTTCATGTGTTCGGATCAAGCCATCAACTTTGTGATTGAGTGTTTAATCCCAAATTACTAGGAACAACTTAATTTCTCATACAACCTGGCTCAAATGTAACACATGCATCGCGACTTGGCTATACGGCGATATTTAGCCAAGATTGTTTAGACTTGGCTTCAGTTGCTCCTTATTTATTTGTTTGATATAATAGGATACGATAGCAAAAATCTAAGATCAAAATTTTGGTTGTAATTATTATTATTATTATTATTATTTTAAAAAGAACCCCACTATTCTACTATATCTGTACTATAGTACTCAAGTTGAACCTTATCAATCTTTCGTCATGATCCACCGCATTTGAAAAATTTTACTCCCTCAATAAATATTTAACTAAAAACAAAAATTCAAATTAGACAATTACTTTATAGATGTGAGTGTTTCTGTATGTCGATCTTAAAATTAATCATGTTAAGAATGGGGATTTAATAACTCCGTTGCGAAGAAGAAAAGAAAAGAAGAAGGAAGACCAAGAAAGTACAAACTAGACAACTGATTTGAAATATGTATGAAACTGCTGGAAGTGGCCACTCTCCACCGCAGGACAAAGATCACGAGCAATTATAATTTTTCGTAGGTTTTTCGTTAGTCGATCGTTAATGCTTGTGCAGTGTGCATTGAAGTTATTTAGGTACACCATTGTTTGATGCTACATTTGTTAAAGTGTGACTTAGCTAGTGTTCATCATTCATGCATGCATGAATCGTTTTAGTCAACTTGCAGTGCCATTTTTGGAACTTGGAAGTTGGACTTACTTGACTACTTAAGCATCGTGTTTCAATCAGTTCATTTACTTACATACAAATCATCAAAATTTGTGCCTCTATTTAAAATTCACCAAACCAACCAACAATTAATCAAGGGATACTCCAACCCTTTTGCCCAAGGTTTTAGGGTTAGCTTCTCTCTTTTTTTGTTGTTTTATTGAAATAAGCAATTATCCTCCCCAAATCCTATGTTTCTTCTTCATGTAATCCAGTAGAACGCATATTACATGTCAAAGAAAACAAACGTGGTTTGGCTGTAAGTAAGTGTAACTTTCATAATGCGGTTACGGTTCACTATCGTCTAATAATTACTAAAAGTTGTTATTAGCTAGATTAAAATGTTGGCATATGCTTTTTACCATAGTAATGTGTGGTGAATTGTAGATTGTAGCTAGGAGGGTTGACGGTTAGTTCAATCTTGCTTATGGAACACTAAATTTATAATAAAGCAGTAATAACTAGTAAGGCATAACGGAAGACATCATTTCCCTATATATTTTTTTTTAATTACAAAGGAAGCTTATGATTTAATTACAAAACATTCCTAAGATGAAAGGATGAAATAGTCCTATCCAAAGCAAGACTCTCTAAGATCGTAGCCGGGGGAGAGACAAAAGGTGCATCTCATATGGACGAGAGAGGCCATCATTTCCCTAGTTTACATGTATCTCCGCGCTGGATGAACCTGTAATTATGGCCTCTTATGATGAAATTGGATCGAAAGGGTAGTTATCACCAACTTAAAAGCCTGAAGCCCGGAGATTCTACTCTTTTGGCCCAATGGATCATTGATTTCTTCCCTTCTGCAATCCGCAAATTTTGAGATATCATGTTTTCATTGTGGGAATCTTACCAACACATAAATCGGTCGACATACAATGACACAATAGTATACCTGAACTGAAAGTGCCCCCTTAATGAAGTTTTGGCCCTCGTGGAAGTTGATTCCATGGAAGGCCATCTACGAACATCACAATGACAAGAAAGATGAATAATAAAATGCATATTTCATTAGAGATTTAACTGCTAGAACATTTAGAAATAGAATAACCTGGAAGCTTTTAGAATTGGGCTTCCAATTCTTCCCTAGTAATTTTATTTTATTTTATTTTTTCGTTTTTACGATGTAAGAAGACTCACATCTCCTACCTTCAACAATCATGGATATATTTTTGTATAAATAATGGATAACATGAGGGTTGTGAAAATGGTCATGGGCAATGATCAGATTCTTAACAGCAACAGAGGTTTGGTAAATGTTATTCGTGATTTGTGAAGTAGAGTATAAATAGTAGAAGTGTAACATACATATTATGAGATGAATTTTGCAGTATATTTTTAAACAATGTTACAAATAAATAACTCTGAAGGTTTGCTTTGCTAAGATGGATTTACATTTTACGATTACAGTTACATCATGGATGAAACATGATATAGTTGATATGGGTGCTTGACCTAAAAAATGTTTCTAGACTGAGAGTAGACATATCTAGACTTTGTTGAAATAGGTAGACATTTTCTAGACATATCGGATTTCAAAAATCCGTTTTCTTAATTTAATTACTAAATCGGATTCGTCAAATCCGACTTTTATTTTTCTATTAAAATATTATTTTCATTTTATTTTCCTATAATTTCTAAAAGACGGAAAATTAAAAAATAACTAATCAGATTAGAGAAATTTGATTTATATTAATTATCAAAAAATAAATAAAATTTCAGGAAAATCCAGCAGTTATGCGCGGGAAATTTTTGAAATAAAGTCGGATTCTCCAAATCCGATTTATATTTATTATGGTAGATTGGAGTAGGCAAAAACAAAAAATTTCAACGGATTGGAAAAATCCGACTTTACTAAAACTGGATTACTAGAATCCGATTTTAATTTGAATTCGTATTTTCCAAATCCGGTTATTATTAATTCGGATTATGTGATTCCGTTTTTGTTGTGAAACCAGATTCCCAAAATCTGGTTTTATTTTATTATAAAAGAGTGAAAAAAGGGCTTACTGTTTACAGAACGAAATTTTGTTGAGTTCTTTGTGTAATTGGGTTCTTTGGACGGCGAATAGGGAATATTCTCCAAAGATTATCGGAAGTAAAGTCTTGAATCGTCATCAAAAGGAGGTTAGTGATGATTCTTATAGTTTTTGAATAGAATGAGTGATGTTTTATGTGATTTATATAGTTTTCATAAAACCATTATTTATAGACTATAGAAATTTTGATTTCTTGCCATTTTGTATGAGAAATGTGATGTTTTACAAAATTTTATGGTTGATTTGAGAATGTATGGATATGCACGGGTGTTGAAGATGATGAATATGAAATTTTGTGTATTTTTGAGATTTTAGTCTCTATAATGGCTAATATATTGTTGTGGATAAATAAGGATGTTATGTGAAACCATTGTTGATTTGTTTGAGTTTAGGGTTTAATTAGGTGTTGTTTATTTACAATGCATTGTTGAATTGTAGAGTTTAGGGTTTAGCGTGTTGTTTCTTTGTGTTTAGGGTTTAGGTTTATTCGGATAAAATTGTTCATAATATTTGACAAATGATTGTTTGTTTAATCAACAAATGTAAATAGCGTTTAACGGTCCATACATTCTGAATATATTTTGGACAAGTAAGTTTGTTATAGAGAATGGCATTATTAATACTTTTAATAATTTGGTGGATGCATCTATGGTGATTGAGCGTAAAATAATATGACGACTGAGATGAACAATCCCAACTTGCATAGCCATAGTCAAAACACCATTTGGTAACCGCACTGGGCGAGGAGAAATTTAACGAACATCAACTAAAAAGGAGACAAAGACGGTCATAAGATAAGTAGCACCGGAATCGTACATCTAATCATTGGAGGAAAACTTACCAGTCAAATGTTCAACCGAAGCTGATTTCTTGGAGTTGACAAAACTCATCACCGAATCCCATTATTCTTGGGACAAACCAGTTGCAACGGCTTTGAGAAAATTAGCAACAGCCGAATTGCCATCCGCGACCGTACTACCCGAAGAAATAGGCGCGGATACATCCTCAGCAAAACTCGCGTTGCGACCCGAAGAACCTCCGTTAGCAACCCGACCAGCACCGCGACCTGAACCACGGGAGAAACCATGGCCACACCCACGACCAGCACCCCTGCCAAGGCTGCTACCGGCTGCATTTTGCGGCCACCACTCCGAATAGCCGATTACTTAAAAACATTTTTTAGGATCATGGCCGGACCGATTGCAATGCTGACAAGGAACAACCAGAAAGCATCCCGCAGCCTCATGTCCAGTACGTTGACAATGAGAACAGAGTTTGGGGCCAGTGACAGAAACGCGAGACAGTGCTTTCGAAAAGGCTTTGAGGGCAAAACTCATGACTTTCGGTGGAGAAGTGGGCTGACTTTGAGTCATTTTCAGCGCCCTTTCCTCCTGAACTAACATGGAATACACCTTGTTGAGTGTTGGAAGAGGATCTTCTGCCAAAAGAGTAGAACGAACGGTGCTATAGAGGGTGTTGTCGAGATCGAGAAGGAATTGGTGGACTTTTTTGATTTCACGGCATTTTTCCCATGCGACTTCGAGCCGGCAAGTGCATAGACCACACGTACAAGTAGGTGACCGATCATAATCAGCAAGCTCCTCCCAGATTCTTCGTAAGACCTTACTGCTTAGTGTCTGCAAGCGTGGCCTTTAATCGTTGGATGCGAGGGCCATTAACAATTGAAAAACGCTCTTGAAAATCCAGCCAGAGCGTTCGTGCAACTTCGAAGGAAGAAATCGTCGTTCTCATACTGGGATCAATGTAGTTCATGATCCATGAAACAATAAGCGACTGAATCTACCACCAGTCTTCAAGATCCGGACACGTAGAAGAAGGTGGCGGGATTTTACCATTCATGAAACCAAATTTTTTTCGAGCACGAAGGGCTGTACGAATGGCAGCAGACCACTCAACGTAATTATCACCTTTCAAAACAACTTGAGTAATAGAAATGCCGGGTTGATCATTGGAAGAAAGATCATAAGGAGAAATAATTTTGCGGCGGACAAGGCCCTTACTGGGAGTAACTGTCTTTTCACCAGAATGAGAAGAATCATCGAGCATGTTGTTCGTCATGATCAACAACGAAAGAAACTGAATTTGATCAGGGAAAAAAAATGAAAAAAAAAACTCAGCTAAGATGAATTTACATTCTACAATTACAATTACATCATGGATGAAGCATGATATAGTTGATATGGGTGGTTGACCTAAAAAATGCTTCTAGACTGAGAGTAGACATAGCTAGGCTTCGCTGAAGCAGGTGGACATTTTCTAAGCATATCGGATTCCAAAAATCCGTTTTCTTAATTTAAATTAGTAAATCAGATTCATCAAATCCGACTTTTATTTTTTTATTAAAATATTATTTTCTTTTTATTTTCCTTATTTTCCTGTAATTTCAAAAAGACAGAAATTAAAAAATAACAAATCAGATTAGTGAAATCCGATTTATATTAAATATCAAAAAATAAATAAAATCCCGGAAAAATCTAGCAGTTATGCACGGGAAATTTTTGAAATAAAGTTGGATTCTCCAAATCCAATTTATATTTCTTATGGTAGATTGGAGTAGGCAAAAACAAAAAATTTCAACGGATTGGAAAAATCCGAATTTACTAAAACCTGATTACTAGAATCTGATTTTAATTTGAATTCATATTTTCCAAATCCGGTTATTATTAATTCGGATTCTGTGATTCTGTTTTTGTTGTAAAATCGAATTCCCAAAATCCGGTTTTAATTTATTATAAAAGAGTGAAAAACGGGTTTTACCGTTTACAGAACGAAATTTTGTTGAGTTTTTTGTGTAATTGGGTTCTTTGGGCGGCGAATAGGGAATTTTCTCCAAAGATTATCGGAAGTAAAGTCTTGAATCGTCATCAAAAAGAGGTTAATGATGATTCTTATAGTTTTTGAATAGAATGAGTGATGTTTTATGTGATTCATATAGTTTTCATAAAACCATTATTTATAGACTATGAAAATTTTGATTTATTGCCATTTTGTATAAGAAATGTGATGTTTTATGCGAGCTTTTATTTGAGAATGTATGGATATGCACGTGGTGTTGAAAATGATAAATTTGAAATTTTGTGTATTTTTTGAGATTTTAGTCTCTATAATGGCTAATATATTGTTGTGGATAAATAAAGATGTTATGTAAAACCATTGTTGATTGGTTTGAGTTTAGGGTTTAATTAGGTGTTGTTTATTTACAATTCATTGTTTGAATTGTAAGAGTTTGGGGTTTAGCGTGTTGTTTCTTTGTGTTTAGGGTTTAGGTTTATTCAGATAAATTGTTCATAATATTTGACAAATGATTGTTTGTTTAATCAACAAATGTAAATAGCGTTTAACGGCCCATACATTCTGAATGTGTTTTGGACAAGTAAGTTTGTTATAGAGAATGACGTTATTAATATTTTTAATAACTTAGCGGATGCATCTATGGTGATTGAGCGTAAAATAATATGACGACTGAGATGAGCAGTCCCAACTTGCATAGCCATGGTCAAAATATCATTTGGTAACCGCACTGGGCGAGGAGAAATTTCACGACCATCAACTAAAAAGGAGACAAAGCCGGTCATATGATAAGTAGCACCGGAATCATACATCTAATCATTGGAGGAAAACTTACCAGTCAAATGTTCAACCGAAGCTGATTTCTTGGAGTTGACAAAACTCATCACCGAATCCCATTGTTCTTGGGACAAACCGGTTGCAACGGCTTTGAGAAAATCAGCAACAACCGAATTGCCATCTGCGACCGTACTACCTGAAGAAATAGGCGCAGATACAGCCCCAGGAAAACTCGCGTTGCGACCCGAAGGACCTCCGTCAGCAACCCGACCAGCACCGCGACCTGAACCACGGGAGAAACCACGGCCAGACCCACGACCAGCACTCCTGCCAAGGCTGCTACCGGCTGCATTTTGCAGCCACCACTCCGAATAGCCGATTACTTCAAAACAGTTTTTAGGATCATGGCCGGGCCGATTGCAATGCTGACAAGGAACAACCAGAAAGCACCCCGCAGCCTCATGTCCAGTACGTTGACAATGAGAACAGAGTTTGGAGCCGGTGACAGAAACGCGAGACAGTGCTTTCAAAGAGGCTTTGACGGCGAAACTCATGACTTTCGGTGGAGAAGTGGGCTGACTTTGAGTCATTTTCAGCGCCATTTCCTCTTGAACTAACGTGGAATATACCTTGTTAAGTATTGGAAGAGGATCTTGTGCCAAAAGAGTAGAACAAACGGTGCTATAGAGGGTGTTGTCGAGATCGAGAAGGAATTGGTAGACTTTCTCGATTTCACGGCATTTTTCCCATGCGACTTCGAGCCGATAAGTGCATAGACCACACGTACAAGTAGGTGACTGATCATAATCAACAAGCTCCTCCCAGATTCTTCGTAAGACCTTACTGCTTAGTGTCCGCAAGCATGACCTTTAATCGTTGGATGCGAGGGCCATTAACAACTGAAATATGCTCTTGAAGATCCAGCTAGAGCGTTCGTGCAACTTCGAAGGAAAAAATCGTCGTTCTCAGACTGGGATCAATGTAGTTCATGATCCATGAAACAATAAGCGACTGAATTTGCCACCAGTCTTCAAGATTCGGAGACGTAGAAGAAGGTTGCGGGATTTTACCATCTATAAAACCAAATTTGTTTCGAGCACGAAGGGCTGTACGAATGGCAGCAGACCACTCAACGTAATTATCACCTTTCAAAACAACTTGAGTAATAGAAATGCGGGGTTGATCATTGGAATAAAGATCATAAGGAGAAATAATTTTGCGGCGGACAAGGCCCTCATTGGGAGTAACTGTCTTTTCACCAGAAGGAAAAGAATCATCGGGCGTGCTGTTCGTAATGATCAACAACGAAAGAAAACTGAATTTGATTGGCGAAAATTAATGAAGAAAAACTCAGCAACGGCAGCAACGTTCCTACTATGATACCATGACAGGAAGGCCGAGTGAAAACCCCAATTTAGGGTTCCCGGTTGTGTTGTTTTATTCCATCGAAAATATGTGCTAAATATAAGCACTAGTACAAGAGTTTTTACTATGAGTAAACTGTAAAACATATTAATACATTAACCTCCGTAACAAGTTTGCTTATTTTATTATACCAAAACAATATGTTAAAATTGCGTTCGAATAAATAATCTAGTTCAATGAGAGGATAATTCTATCTTTTTTTTTTTTAAATGAAAGACACTGAAATTTTATGTTATTTGCTGCACAATATAAGATCATTATGGTCGTCTTATTAAGACTTCCTTGAGACCAAACATTATGTAATTTATTATTAACATTTAGTAGTATTTTTAACCAACATTTCCGGGGAAAAAGAAACTCAAAAAGTGTGAAGATATTGTTGTTGCTGACATGGCCGAATCCAAACCTTAGAATTCTCGAACACAAAGTTCCAAACAAAACCTCCCCTATTCAATTTGCAATTCTCAATTCTAGAACCCTCCAATCTCTTCCCTTTAAGGCTTAAACCCCAATACCACCTTCTGCCTTAAAAGGGTTTTTAGTTTTGCACACAGTCCCGCACTCACCTCATCTTCACTTCTCAACTAAACCAACCAAACTCATATTTTGAAAAGAACCCTTTTTTGCCGTAGTCAACTCATTGTTGTTTCCGTAGAGAAATTGGCTATTGCTGAAATAAAATACAGACTAGAAGTGAAAATCCCATCTGGGTTTTTTTCAACTATGGCCCCTGTATTGAGTAGAAGTGTGGCATCTGCTTCTGTTGCTTCGGTCCCTTACCAAAAGACTTCGTTTTCCGTGAATAGTGCTAGAAATGGATTGGGTTTACTAGGAAGTTCTTTTTTGCCTAGAAATGGGCTGAGAAGTAGTAACCTTGGGAAGTCCGGGTTAAGATGGAGGCTGGAGAAGACAGAAAGCAGAGTGGTGGTTAAGTGCGAAGGGGGTGCTGCTGTGGCTGAAAAGGAGGCTACTGAAACGCCCGGCGAAACCCACGAGTACCAGGCTGAGGTTTGTTTTTTAGTCTTTTAATGTTTCGTTGGTATTCATAATCTAGATTGTGTTGAAAATTCTGTTCTTCTGGAACTTTGGAACCAACGAACCAATAAGATTGAAAGGCCATCAAAGTTTAGGCTTTGGATGTTTTATTTCGAAGAATTACTTGTATGAATCAGAATACACCTTCCTTTTATCAAAAGGTTGTACGCGGTCACCCCAAAAAGTGATATTTGTAAAGATTGAATTTTGAATGTCATTTTAGCAGCTTATCTAGTTCTCCCTTTGAGCTTGTCTAGTTCTCCAAAGGTGCTGATGAAAGAAAAGCACGGGCTATTTGTATTATCATTTCTGTTTTCTTGTATAAGCTTGCCTGTGAGGGTTTTTGAAATTACATTTTTGGTTAATTACAGGTTAGTCGCTTGTTAGACTTGATTGTTCACAGTCTTTACAGCCACAAGGAAGTATTTCTTCGAGAACTTGTGAGGTGATGTTATCTCAATCCTGTCATTCATACTCAGCTCTTTAGCTTGTAAAATTTATGCATACTGCATACTGTTTAATTTTTAGCTATAGTTAACATGTATGGGTCAGTTCTGAAACATGCCATTGTTGTTCTATTATTTGAGGTTACAAAGAGATAGTGGAACTTTTCTTAACAAGGGGAACTCGTAGGTGAACTGGCTTAGCTTTTTTCATAATATTTTACCTGACCCCGACTGCTTCCTTGCAGTAATGCTAGTGACGCTCTCGACAAGTTGAGGTTTTTAAGTGTGACGGAACCTGGTCTTCTTGGTGATTCTGGTGAGCTGGAGATTCGCATTAAACCCGATGCAGACAATGGGACCATCACCATAACGTACTATTCATCTATTCATTTCTTTAAAGTAATGTATTTATGAAGGGTTCACATAGTTTACTGGAATTTTCTTCTGTATGCAGAGACACTGGGATTGGCATGACAAAAGAAGAACTCATAGACTGTCTAGGAACCATTGCTCAGAGTGGTACTTCTAAATTCTTGAAAGCCCTTAAGGTAGTTTTACTTAAAACTCCTCTGAATTTATAATTTTCGACATTTTAATTACTACATTGATTTCTTTTGAATCTGAAACTCTTTTTCCTTATTGTTAGGAAAACAAGGACCTCGGATCTGACAATAGTTTAATTGGTCAATTTGGGGTCGGGTTCTATTCTGCATTTTTGGTAGCTCAAAAGGTAGAGCCTTACTGATCTTTTTGGTCAGCTATTGCGCAATGTTTTGTTTGGCTCTGGTCAGTAACTCTCTGAGTTTAATTTCTTTAAATCAGGTGGTCGTGTCCACGAAAAGTCCAAGGTCTGATAAGCAATTTGTTTGGGAAGCTGAGGCTGACAGCAGTTCATATGTGATTAGGGAGGAAACTGATCCTGAAAAACTCTTGACTAGGGGAACACAAATCACTCTATTTTTGAGGGTAATCTAATTCTTCCCTTATCTTGCTACTTTTTGCTAATGTGCTGTCCATCTGTTTATCACCTTGCTCTCAAACTCCCCAAATGATAAAGTGACTACCTCAGAGTAGTTTCCTGTTATTTTATTATCCCTGTAGGTGCCTGGGGCAATCCTTTCACCATTCTATGGCAAAGGTGTTGTAGGATAGAGGGAGAATAGCAACTTGATAAACCTAATTTCTTGTAGGATAGAGGTATTGTAGGAACTTGATAAACCTAATTTCTTTCTTTTTTTTTTTTGGCTTCTGCAGGAGGATGACAAGTATGAGTTCTCTGAGCCTACAAGAATTCAGAATTTGGTGAAGACCTACTCCCAGTTTGTTTCATTCCCCATCTATGTATGGCTGGAAAAATCAAGGAATGTCGAGGTTTGCTTCTGCTCCTAATTCTCTTTCAACCCGTAGATTTTTTATGTTTTATGTGGAGGTAGTTAGTTTAGGGTATGGTTTTCGGAGTACTTGGACATTTTTTTTTTTATTGAATGTCATGGGATATGGTCCCTTCTGAGGGTCTGGAATTGCTGGTATGACTAAGTGGAAGTGTTTGTCTCTATTTTACTAATGTCCATACTACGCTCACTCTCGTTGTAAAAAGTTCTGTGACTGTAACACATAATTTCACCTGGTTGTCATATTGCATCTTATTACATTTAATTGATAAGTAACTATTTCACTTTCTAATTTATGTCCTCGTTTGATTTGGGTTTCTACTTTATTTATCAGGTAGAAGAAGAAGAGCCACCAAAGGAGGGAGAAGAAACACCAGAAGTGAGTGTTCTACCTGTAGTAGATAATGCACCGTACTTTTTACATTTACGAGGAAACTGTAGCTAATAATTTGTTCAAAAAAATTTTTCAGGGTGAAAGGCCCAAGAAGAAAAAGACCATCACTGAGAAATACTGGGATTGGGAGTTGAGCAATGAGACAAAGCCCATATGGGTGAGTATATAAACTTTTGCTGAAATTGCAGCATCTGGTTTTTATTTTCCCTTCGTGCCATTGTTGTCTAACATAACTTTCATCATGTTTCTTGTTGGTTGCAGATGCGTAATCCAAAGGAAGTTGAGAAAGAACAATACAATGAATTCTTCAAGAAGACATTCAATGAATTCTTGGATCCCATGGCACATACCCATTTCACTACCGAGGTATACGATGCTTCATCATATGTACAACCGATTGATACTGTTGATGAACTTTTTTAACCGTGTGTTCTTGATTTGTAGGGTGAGGTGGAATTCAGAAGTATTCTATATATCCCTGGTATGGCTCCTCTCAGCAATGAGGATGTAATTAACCCCAACACAAAGAATATCCGTCTCTATGTCAAACGAGTTTTCATTTCAGATGACTTTGATGGTGAATTGGTAAGGCTTTTATAGTACCTATAATGTGCATATCTTGTGTTCTTATGTGGTTTATGTGATTTATGTGATTTGCCAAAACCTCTGCCATAATTGTCCGTATCAACATTCCATCTATCTGGACTGACTACTGATACAACCTAATCTGTTTTCTATTTCATGCTGAGCTGTTCTTTGTATAAATTAAGTAATTATCTTTCCCTGTGATGTATAATAAAATTTGTGTTCAAGAGGATTTGGGAGTTTCATGACTTTTCAGAGAATTTCTAGGATATCACCTTCTCCGAATATTGCTTTGGTTAACTTTAATGTTTGAGAATTCGTGGAGTTTCATGTCGTAAACAAGTTTCTTTTCACCCTCATTTGGGGGTGATATTGTAATATCATAATGATCTTGCTGATGATTGGGTTTCTCATGAATATGTTCATACAGTTTCCAAGATACTTGAGCTTTGTGAAAGGGGTGGTGGACTCAGATGACCTTCCTCTTAATGTCTCCAGAGAGATACTTCAGGAAAGCCGCATTGTAAGGGCAAAGCATTTATCATTTACATGTATAAATTTTTTTGAGCCCTTTCACATGCACACAAGCCATTTTATTATGACTTTTGCAATGTTCCTAAAAACCTTTATTATTATTATTGATGAAGATTGCCCTTTTTGATGTTTTAGGTAAGAATAATGAAGAAGCGACTCGTGAGAAAAACATTTGATATGATTCAGGATCTTTCTGAGACTGAGGATAAGCAGGTTTGATTGTACTTTTTGGGTTTATATCCCAGTTTCTTTTAAGATCTTCTCCTCTGCTGACAGTTCCTGATGTTTTTGGACTGCTCATATTTTCAGGATTACAAGAAGTTCTGGGAGAACTTTGGCAAATTCCTGAAATTAGGATGTATTGAAGACTCTGGCAATCACAAGAGGATAACTCCTCTGTTGAGATTCCTTTCTTCCAAAAGTGAGGAAGACTTGATTAGTTTAGACGATTACATTGAGAACATGGGTGAGAAACAAAATGCAATTTATTATTTGGCAACAGATAGCTTAAAAAGTGCCAAGACAGCACCCTTCTTGGAGAAATTGGTTCAAAAGGATATTGAGGTATTAATGAATCCTTAGTCATCTCTTTATTTATTTATTTTTTTGGAAACTTCATTTTAATTCTGTATGAATATCTTTGCTTGGTTACTTGTTATAAAGTAGTCTACCATGCCCTTCTTATAACATGGAGCCAGCCGTGCTTTTACTTTTTAAAACTTTGGATCATAATGGAATAGACCGTTGGAGCTGCCTGACAGACAGGTTCTCGGGTGATGGTATTCTATATTCTATCATTAGGTTCTGGGTTCCTTAAAGAATGTGTAATGGCTTCTCTTTTGGATCATATCATTCATTCCTGGATATATCTAAGAATTCTTGTGTTGGCCATCGTGCAGGTATTGTACCTGATTGATCCAATTGATGAAGTTGCTATACAGAATGTACAGACATACAAGGAAAAAAAGTTTGTTGACATCAGCAAGGAAGATTTGGAGCTTGGTTAGTTAGCTTGTTCACTTAGTTCTACAGGCTTACTGGATTATTGTTTCAAATCTAACATTTTACCTTATTTTGTTTGTTTGCAGGTGATGAGGATGAAGTGAAAGAGAGGGAGACAAAGCAAGAGTATAATCTTCTTTGTGACTGGATAAAGCAGCAGCTTGGAGATCAGGTGGCTAAAGTTCAAATCTCAAAAAGATTAAGCTCTTCGCCTTGTGTACTGGTTTCTGGCAAGTTTGGTTGGTCTGCTAACATGGAAAGGTACGGTTAAGGTATTTTTATTATATCGCTACAGCCTATGTTTGAAGGTTTTCTTCTGTGTCAAAAAGGGAGTTGAATTTATATTTAATCTCCTGAACAGGTTAATGAAAGCTCAAACCCTGGGTGATCAGACAAGCTTAGAGTTCATGAGGGGCAGGAGAATATTGGAAATTAATCCAGACCATCCAATCATCAAGGACCTAAATGTAAGTTGCTTCAATTTTGTGTCAATATGAATCAAATTACATATAATATGTGGAGGCTACTGTGAATATTAGGATATAGGAGGGTTCAAAGTTGACTTGGGAAACTTGATGTGTGCTAAAACTTCGTGCTTTGAGCTCCTTAGTTGATTTGTGCACGATTTCTGGTGCAGGCGGCATGCAAGAATGCTCCGGATAGCAAAGATGCAAAGAGAGTTGTTGAACTCTTGTATGACACTGCATTGATCTCCAGTGGTTTCACAGTAAGTGTTGAGATTTTCTTGCTTCTGTTTCGCAGCACTGAATCTTGACATAATTAAACATAGTCTAACATGAATGTATTGATTCCTGGGACAGCCTGATAGTCCAGCAGAGTTGGGTAACAAGATTTATGAAATGATGTCGATGGCCGTGGGAGGAAGATGGGGCAGACTGGAAGAAGGAGAGAGCGAGTCATCTGGCGACAGTTATGGTGCGACAGAGTCAGAAGGCTCAGAGACCCAAGTCATTGAACCATCAGAAGTGAGAACAGAGAACGATCCCTGGAGTGAATAAGAAATGTGCTTCAGTTTGAGCATTCTTTTCGGCATGATTGCCATAAAAATTTTAGCAGATATAAAGTCTGAAAAGATATAGGACAATAAGGAAAAGTTTATCAGAAAGTAGTATTGATTGTAATACTATTGAATTTTGGTAAGGAATAGTTTCACACCTGAAAAATTTTGTTGAGATATATATCATTCACAGCACCTTTATAGTCTACAGGTTACCCTTCATTTCCACATCAAACAAGCTGCTGATATAACTAGATATGTGAATATTACCCAGTTCAAGTCAAATATATTCTTCATTATCCAAATTAAATTAACAGTAAAAGATGATCATTTATATAATTATTCATTAATCATTGTTTAAATCAACTGGTCAAACTAATTTTTGGTGAGACAAGGTTTTGATGTAATTAGTTTATTAGACTTTTGTTTTTCCTATTTTATCAACAAAAATGAAAAATCAATGGTTAAAAATGAACTTTCGGTGGAATAGGAAAACAGTTGGGTTAATATAACTTGAAGCTGTATTTACCTGAAGAAATAAGGGGTGAAAAAGAATAACTTGAGCGAGAGAAAAGAAACCCTGTACCAAAAAATACTCTATCTGTCTCATAATTATTGTCTAATTTGAATTCTTAATAATTTTAGTACAATTAATAATAAAAGTAGAAGTGCAAATTTGACAATCATTTCGGAACAAAAGAAGTATGACAGTAAAAGAGTCTCAGAATTAGTAAGGTGTCAATCTACATCAAGAAAGAGAAGGGACTGATTTGTATTCCAGAAACAATTGGGGGTGCATGAGGTAAAAATACAGAAAATACAGTTAGGGTCCTTAGGGAACTGATGAAACCTGAAAACACAAGAAAGGTTTTTAGCAGGGTTTATAGGTTTCAAAGGCGGCTTCTTTGTGTTTGTTTCTGTCTTCACCCCATTTTTCTTCATCTCAATAATCTTCGAATAACAATCTCCACTTCATCAATAAGGGCTTATTGTTCAGCCTCTGATGCTGATCAAAACTCCTTCAAAGTGATGCCCTGTTTCCCATTGTTGTTGTATAGAAAATTTCCTTTTTTAGTATATTCATCAGATTCTTTCTTTGCACATTGTAAATCCACTGAAACATGTGGAGAAATTTAGTAAAACAAGCTTCTTCCAGGAAGATAAACTTCTTCTCGGAGGCTCATTGTTTTCCCTCTTCATCTGCATCTGCAGCGACAAAGTTTAGTCACGGTTCTAGCCTTATTGGCGGCAGTAAAGTCCTGCGATTTGGCGGTAGAAATCACATCAGTTGTGAAGATTCAGGATTGGGTTTGCCTCAAAATTCAATCTTGATGCGGACAAGGGATGATTTTCATACAAAATCCATGTATTTTAGCAACCCTTTAGGTTTTTGTGGTAGGGGATATGCTTCTGCAGCTGAGGCAATCGTGTCGACTTCAGAGGAAGATATAGATGAAATTCAGGAATTACTTGAGGAAATGGAAAAGCAGGGCATTCCAAAGGAGGAGAATTATCGCCCACAGAAGCAGCAGAAAGTGGTGGGTGGATTGGGGATGGGGAAATACTATGCCCTCAGGAAAAGACAGGTGAAGACGGAGACTGAGGCTTGGGAAGAGGCAGCCAAGGAATACCAGGAACTTTTGGAGGATATGTGTGAACAAAAGTTGGCGCCCAATTTGCCCTATATAAAGTCATTGTTTTTAGGTTGGTTTGAGCCATTGAGAGATGCTATAGAAGCTGACCAAGTATCATGTGCAGAAGGAAAGAACAAGGCGAATTACGCTCCTTATTTCCATTTATTGCCTGCTGACAAGATGGCAGTTATTACTATGCATAACCTGATGGGACTGTTGATGGCTGGGGGAGGTCATGCTAATACTAGAGTGGTTAAAGCTTCATTGAGTATTGGTGAAGCGATTGAGAATGAGGTGGGTATATTAAGCAATTCATTGTTCTTATGAGTTTTAAAAAAGTAATTTCTTCCTGCTCTTAGGACTCAATGTTGAATTCTCTAGCTTTTATATTTGGTGTCTTTGCCAGTCGGATTTTATGTCGAGTAATTTGTAGAGATGCCCATGCTGAATATTCAAACTTTGCAACAGTCGTTTCAACATTGTAAGCATGAGTATGTGAACACATGGATGCTTGTTGAACTTTACATGTTTGTGCAAATTAGCATCCACAACAACTTAGCCTTCATTATACACTATGTGGGCTCGGCACATTTCACCATTGTGCTGTGAAAGGACATTTATTCACTTTAAAAGTCTAATAAATCATGTCTTTCTTGATAATCTCTTTCCATTTTTCTGGGCACCTTGGATTTCCGTGCAAAAGTGGTGATCTTGGCTCCTTGTGCCAAAACTGCCGCGACGAACATTTGGTTTACGATGCCTTTCATGATTTGTAGAGATTCTGATAATTTTTGGCCTACCATGAAGTGCATGTTTTTTACAGTTAGTGGTAAATTTGATTCTCTTAATTTTTTGTTGAGTGGTTGTGTGCAAGATTTATTCAACTTCTTTGAAGTCATTCACCAGATGTTGCTCCCTTTTTCCAGTTTGCATGAGCCCATTCCCGTTTTCATTTGCTTCTAACCCCTTTATTGGTGACATTAGGCATGATTCAGGATTGCGTAGAAGGAAAACGATAATATCAAGGGGATTGATTTTTTGCATTTGTTTGAGTCGGGAACTTCTTTTGTAGTTTGTAAAGATGTTGACATAGTTTGTATTCTCGAACAGGTTAGAATACACAGGTTCCTGGAGAAGACTAAAAGGAAGAATTCATTGAATAAGAATTCTGAAGGAACTGAATCCCAAGCTAAGGAAGAAGAGAAGCTTAGAAAAAAAATCAATATGCTGATGAAAAAACAAAAGCTGCATCAAGTGAGAGAAATAGTTAAGCATCATGATGATTTAAAGTCCTGGGGTCAGGATGCCCAAGCTAAGGTTTGTTCATTGCACATCTAATTTCTTTTGTTCCCTGTTCAGATTGTCATCCAGCATGATCAACATGATTTTTTTTTTCTTCAACATGAGTTTTTGGTTAAATCCTTGGAAAGAGTTATCATCATAAGCTCATTGTGAGTTGATTGTATTATGTTGAAATTTTCCAGGTTGGCAGCCGTTTGATTCAGATTTTGATTGAAACAGCGTATATACAGCCTCCACTAGGTCAGCAGGAAGATGGTTCTCCTGATATTCGCCCTGCATTTATGCATGTGCTTAAAACTGTTGACACACCGTGAGTCAAGCTTCTATGATTCCTATATTATTTTTCCTTGGGACCCCTCAAATGTTTTCTTTATAAAAAATAATCACCACATTTCTCTATTGTGCTAAAACGTTTCCTTGCTCTCAATTTAAAAGGAGCGGGAACAAGAGATATGGTGTGATTGAGTGTGATCCTCTGGTGCGGAAGGGCTTGGAGAATACTGTAAGTGCAACATATTTCATCTTTAATGCTTTTCAGTGACCTACCAATATCTTCTAGTTCTCTAATTTCCCCAATCCTTCCCACCCTGTCCCACCACTCCCCGTGGTTTCCTTGTAATTATCTATTATGTTTGCAAATGATTGATTGGATAAGGAATCTTTGTGGCTTCTTTTGAACAGGCCAAACACGTAGTGATTCCATATATGCCGATGCTGGTCCCTCCCCTGAACTGGACTGGGTATGTATATCTTCTCACTTTCAGTACATCAGATTGAGATTTCATTTCCCAAGATTAGTTTGATTGTTGTGTAGTTGCTTTTTGGTTCTATTTCATGTCTTTGCATTCTCCTTTTCTTCATATAATGATCCCTTCAGAAGCTTTAATGCCTATTTGATTCCCTTTTTTTGTATACAGTAGGTGGAATTGTTTGAATGTTATTCTACTCTCCGTGATATTATTTTCATGTACTTGCATTGCTAAGCTTAGATTTGGTCGTACAACTTGTATATAGATACTGTGATTGAACTGGCCTTTATTTTTCTTTTCTTTTTTTTTTTTTTCCCCTTTTCTGTCTTGCTTTCTTTTATCAACCTTCCTGGTGAATTGGGTGGGCTTCTTTCTTCCGTTACACTGATGTTTCTGGATTGTCAACTGAAATTGCAATTTGTTGCTTAACTAAACTAATGTAATTCTATGTTTTACAGTTATGACAAAGGTGCACATTTGTTTTTGCCATCCTATGTCATGCGTACACATGGAGCAAAACAGCAACGAGAAGTTCTTAAAAGAACTCCCAAGAAGCAGTTAGAACCGGTTTTTAAGGTGTGATGCATCCGTATTTCATTTTCTATTTCTTGCGCCTACTGCAAAGCTTCATGCTAATGAGGGTACCCATGGTTCTTCGATTAGTTTGTCTTAATGGAGTACTTCATGTGACGAATTTTGTTTTGGGTGAAATGTTGGTTACCGCAGTGATAGAGTAGATGAATATACATGCTTGAGTCAGTTTGATATTTGCCCAGGAAAATTAGAAACCTATTACATCTTTTATTGGAAGGATTGGGAACTACAAGTTTTTTACCCTGTGAAATTATACTATTGTTTAGTTAGTTGATGCTTTTCCAATAAGTGGAAGCAACTGTATAGTTGAGTCAATCTCGATCACTTTGGTAGGACTATCTGACTTAAACCGAGTTTTATATGTTTTCTTTTCCTCAGGCTCTTGATACTCTTGGCAGTACCAAATGGAGGGTGAATAAAAGGGTGCTGGCTGTAATTGATCGTATTTGGGCTAATGGAGGCCGTATTGCAGATTTAGTTGATCGTGATGATGTGAGCCCCTAGAATATTATTAATCTTCTTATAGTCCCTCATGTTATCGTTATAAGTTCTATGATTGAGTTGGGAAAAATCAAAAGTGTATTCTTTGGATATGCATGTTATGAACCACAACACAATTCTGGCTTTTGTGAAAAGAATTAAAGTAGATAAGAGTTTCTGGATCATCTTTTTGCTAGCTTTTATTGATTCCCCCTCTTCTTATGAATGCTTAAAGTTTGTGGCCTTTTTGGTTCTTTGGTAATTCAAAGGTACAATTTATATTTATCACATCTTCAGCATGTTAATATAAATACTTCTCAAATGTAGTTCTACTTCCCCAACTGGTATTGGACATGTCATTTATTGTTTTAATCGACTTTTCCATTGCCAAAATAGATCCCTTTGCCGGAAGAGCCAGACACAGAAGATGAAAAAGAAATCAAGAAGTGGAAATGGAAATGTAAATCTGTGAAAAAAGAAAACCTTGAGAGGCACTCACAGCGGTGTGATATAGAACTGAAACTTGCAGTAAGTTGCTTTCTTACAAAATTCCCGAATCTTAATAGTTAACTATGTGGAGTCATCATAGGGACCTGATCACCCTTGGGAACAGGTTGCTCGCAAAATGAAGGATGAGGAGGGGTTCTTTTATCCGCATAATCTTGATTTTCGTGGCCGTGCTTACCCCATGCATCCGCATTTGAACCATCTCGGCTCTGATCTCTGCCGTGGAATACTTGAATTTGCTCAGGGGCGTCCACTAGGAAAGTCAGGCTTAAGGTGGTTAAAGATACACCTAGCAAATGTATTTGGTGGTGGTGTTGACAAGTTATCTTATGAAGGTCGGGTAGCATTTTCCGAAAACCATCTGGAGGACATATTTGATTCTGCAGACAGGCCTCTTGAAGGAAAAAGGTGGTGGTTGGGTGCAGAGGATCCTTTCCAATGCTTAGCCACATGTATAAATCTTTCAGAAGCATTGCGAAGCCCATCTCCTGAGACTACCATATCACATATGCCTATCCATCAGGTAAAAAGTTTTATAGTTCCAAAGTTGCAATGAAGTTGCACGATCTCATCTCTGTATTTTGGGCCTGTCCACATATTTGCATCTGTTCTGAATTAGTGCCTGTGTGCTCTTTATGTTTTCCGCTGTTCAAGATTGCCTTGGTACATCATTGCCAAAAGTAATGTCCAACCTTGTATTTACTAGTTTTCCTTTTCCTTATCTCTAGGATGGTTCGTGCAATGGCCTGCAACATTATGCTGCTCTTGGGCGGGATAAGGTAAATTTTTCTCGTCGCAATTGATTTCACATTTTATTTTACAAGACACAACTGCAATTATAAACTTCTATATAGCATTAGCAATAAGTGTTGCCATTCTTCTAAAGAGGAACTTGAGTTATTGTTGGCTTGGTTAGGTAGATGTATTGGTATGTATTTTTCATGATGCATTTAGATAATTTATTTGAGTATATCTTTCTAGTCAGTAGAGCAAAAGACTGAAATGCTTCTATGCTTAAAACTTATCTTTGTTAATCTGTTGGAATTTTTGTCAGACTTTGATACATGTTTTCTAACAAGAGTGTGTAAGTATGTTTTTTTCCACCATCTTATTTAAACTTGTGAAGGTTTTGAAGGGATTCGATTTCAAGCTATGTTCCAAATTGTATGATATTGTTTACCTCCAATTATTTTCGTTGATCATTCAGTTGATTATGGCTCTCTCTCTCTCTCTCTCTCTCTCTCTCAATTCTTCGTCTTTTTTTTTACCAGCTTCAACTTTGCTTTAAAGTAACTAACCAGGTTACACATATTAACTGTAGTAAAATATGGCTCCTTTTTTGATGCAAACTTTTTAACTATAATCTGAATGCAAACTATATAACTCACATACATGGCCTACATCTGTTTAGCTAGGAGCGATTGCAGTCAATCTTGTGGCTGGAGAAAAGCCTGCAGATGTTTACTCTGGAATCGCTGCCAGGTGAGCTGGACTTCAAATGCTTATTCTGTGGCTTTACCCCCATCTTTCTCTTCCCCCATTACTTGTTTTGCCATTTCAATGAGACGGCAATTTTTTGGTATTTCATCGATCTTAAGGTGCAGCATCTGCCTGTTACAGTAAATTAACTGTTGCAATTACATGTGAACTGGCTTAATCAATTGCGTCATGTGCTGGGAGTTTAGCCTTAGTGACGGTTTGTCCCATGGTTATTGTTATCCTTACCATTACGACTTCTTTTTTACAGTATTTGGCTTGGGGCTGGATAAACTATGCGGATACTTACAAAATGATTTTATAACTTGAAAGTTTTTATGCTTCATGAGCAGTGATGATTGAATTAGTTGTTAGTTCCTCAAAGCTTTTTACATGTTTGAATTTGTTGTTAATCAATTGACTTTATAACTTGAAAGTGTTTATGCTTCGCGAGCAGTGATTGAATTAGTTGTTAATTCCTCAAAGCTTTTTAAGATGGGTTTGCTTCAGCTTTCCCTGTGTCAGGGGCAATCCTCTTCTTTAGTTGCCTGATTTTCTCTGAGTTGATACTTTAGGTTATGTTTTAATCATACATTGCCTTAGGTATTGGTGTATTAACTGGTGCTATTTAATTTTGTTTTCATACCCAGAGTTCTAGAAATCATGCAGAGAGATGCGGCTAAAGATCCTGAAACTGATGCTAATGTGATGCGGGCCAGGCTGCTCATTAACCAGGTGCCATTTGATTAAATATGCATCACAATAGCAGACAAATGTGTGTATGAGTACCTGAATGGTTTTGGATCTGGTCCAATACAATTTTAGCTTTCATATTTCCAACAAATAATTGTACATCTGCAATGGAGTCTGCCTCTTTAAGATCTGCATTTTCTACTTTATAATTGACCAATAATTGCTAAATCTCGTCATGGTCAGGTTGACAGGAAATTGGTGAAGCAAACAGTGATGACATCAGTCTATGGTGTCACTTATATTGGTGCTCGTGATCAAATCATGAGGAGATTGAAGGAGCGAAATGCAATTGAAGATAATGATGAGGTGTTTGCTGCTGCTTGTTATGCTGCAAAAGTAAGGAAACTGATATCACTTAACTTTGATACGTTGCTTAAGTTCCCAATGTTGAAGAAATAAATTTTGAGCGTATTTTTTATTCGCAAACAGATTACCTTGACTGCCTTAGGAGAGATGTTTGAAGCAGCCAGAGGCATCATGAATTGGCTTGGTGACTGTGCAAAGGTATTATCAGATTCACATCTTTCCTAGCTTTTGCTGGAGCAAATTGTTTGAACAAATTAAATTCTGGATATGCTTGTCAATTCCTGATGTGAAACTTTAACTACTCCTGTGATGTTTACGAGGGTCTTTGTGATGTTGACAAGAAATGTTACACGTTGGTTTTCTGTCCTGGTGTTGGAAAAAGATTAAAATATTGTTGAGTTCAAACATACATGTGATATTGTTTGCTGTTCTGATTATATTACTGGTAACTTGGGGAGTAAGAATTTGCACAGCCGCGGTTGTATCTTCTACTTTTACTGACAGAAGTCGTTATAGTACTTATTATGGAGTGGTTACATACTGTTAGGTTGCCCCGCAAGATGGAGTGTAATAAAATCAAGATAGCTGTTGTAAAAGAGAATAGGAGTACTTGAAATGGTCTACCATAAAACGTTTTATGCAAGGGGTTTTTGATTTGTCATCAAATGGATTTAAGAAAAAGAAAGAAACTTCAAATTTTGCTCATACGGACAAAAATCCAGAGCTTTAAATGCGACTACATTTCCTGTCAGTGATGTTTTATCTGAACATTTGCAGATCATAGCCATGGAAAATCAACCAGTTCAATGGACTACTCAACTTGGGCTTCCTGTTGTGCAACCTTACCGCAGTATAGGAAGACATCTTGTAATTATTACATAATCTATTCTTTCATTGAATTTGTTATGACCTTTTACTTATTTGTTATCTGATAATGTGAGTTATGCATATAGATTATGCGAATTGACTAATTCTATTTTGGATTTTTTAGGTTAAAACATCTCTTCAGGTTTTAACATTGCAAAGAGAAACTGACAAGGTACCTGTTTAATTATTCTTTTTTCCCCCCTTGAAGCTTTATAGTTGGTGTTATTCGTGGCACTATGTGCTGTTTGGATCCCCTTCTACATGCCTTATCGAAATAAAAGTAAATAGATAATCCAGAAGATCTATTTGGAAAAATTGATGTTCTTTAAGATCCAGTTTCTTACTTGAACTATGCCACTTCTCTGTTATTTGAAATAGAGACAAAACAATTGTCGGCAGCTGAGATACTGACAGTAAGTTGTTTTATATTTTTTCATAGGTTATGGTGAAGCGGCAGAGAACAGCTTTTCCTCCAAATTTTGTTCATTCCCTGGATGGTTCTCATATGATGATGACTGCCATTGCTTGTAGAGAAGCAGGCTTAAATTTTGCAGGTTTGGACCTTAGTTCTTTTTGTTGTACCAGATCCATGCCTGTGAACTATATGTTATTTCCTGAGACTCGACTGTTAAAAGGGTTTCCTTATTGACGTGTTACAGGAGTGCATGATTCATACTGGACGCATGCATGCGATGTTGATCAAATGAACAGGATTCTGAGAGAGAAATTTGTCGAACTATATGAAGCACCAATTTTGGAGAATGTAAGTAGAATTGTAGCTACGGTGATTTGCATTTCAATGAATCCCTGCCGTGTGCATTATGTTGACTCATTCTTTTTCTGTTTTTCTTCTCCCAGTTGCTGGATGACTTTCAGAAGTCATTTCCTAAATTGAAATTTCCTCCTTTACCGGAACGTGGAGAGTTTGACTTGAGAGAAGTTCTAGAATCTCCATACTTCTTCAACTAGGGTACACATGCTTCGGGTTTTTAGTGAAGCTTTTCTCTTTCATTACCTGACAGCTGCAGCTATGTCATCCATTTTAATGGTTCTTCCAACGTTTGGTCATGGATAATGGATGGACAGGGCAAGCACCCACAGCTTGCTCTTTCAAGACTAAGAAGTTGAAAGCAGATGTCCAGGATGGTAATGTCCCCTCTACACGAAGTTCTCAATGGGGCAGTTTCGTCGTTTGTATATATGTTGAGTATAGGAGTCTCCACACTGTGTTGAGACCTAATCAGCCACATGGTGCTGCAAATGCAATAATCTCAGAGGTCTACTGCCCGGATTGGTTTAGCCACAAGTTCAAGAATGAGAAGTAAAACTCCGAGAACATGCGGCGAGTAGATTTTTGAGATCATTTCCTCCAACTTCGGTGAGGAATGATGTCCACTAACAAATTAAGATAGGAAATTTCACACTCATTTTCCAATGCAGAGATGATAGTAATTTTTTTTCCCTACTTTTCTGAGAGGGTAATAGTGAATTTTCCTCACTGCTACAATTTTTGGGAGGATATGTTGTAAATCTTTATAGTTTCAAAATTTTGAAGCCATTTACCTTTTTGGCACTGTTCTGTTTCCTGCTTAGAAGCAAATGTACGAATTGCAGAGTTCCAAAGTTACATAAAGTAAAAGCGTGTGCAAGTTCACTTTGGTCTCTCATTACCACGACATTTAAAGTTTCAGTTTCAAGTGCATTGCAGAGGGATCTACGAGGGGCCTAATCAGACACAATACAAACATTTAGCCATGGATTATGGTTTTGCAGAAATGGACAATTATTTTGGGTTGGAGGGAGTAAAAGCAAGAACTGGAAAAAGAGTACTCTATCAGGCAAATAAGCCAATTCAGTCTGAATCACAGATATGAAACATTCATTACATCTTACATCTTACAGAAGTATCTGAAGCGACTATTTTGGTTGAGAGTTTGTGCGGTGCTTCATTCTTGATCATAAAAATACTGGAAGCACTCGCAATTCTCAGTTCTATGAACTATAAAAGAAGTTTGAATCATTTGCCACAAACACATGCTTCATCAGGCAACATTTACTGGAATCCCCAAACCAGAGTTCGTACACTAGTGACTTCGTTCTTCGTGAACAATGCGTGAACATCACTGTATATAGCCACAGCAGCTGCAAACACAGCTAGAACAATCATAAAAATCGACAAGACCTTGTCATTCTGGGAGGCTATGAGGTCAACATCCCTGAAGAACAAAGCACCAACCCAACTGTTAATATTTCACGTGGGAACAAAATAGTGGCACAGAACAAGTAAAACAGCAGGAAAACAAAAGCGTTTAATAACATCCTTCTATAAGGAAAGATCTTAACATGAAAAATTTATTGAGAGTGAGATCTGGCATGGTGGTTGCAAATGTACACTACCCCAAAAAGTCGGCTGGTTTCTATTCCCATGTTGCACATATGCAGCTCCCTTCCCCATCATCAAGAAAAGATGACTAAGAAACTGAAACTGCCTCAACTATTATCTTTCACCAGGATTAGTTTATTCATAAGCAGGCTGTAATCAAGAGCATATCCAAAAATCCCATAAAAGCATCCAAATCCATACTAAAATTTTTAACATCTCTATACATAATAAACAAATTATATAAAATGATGATGAGCTATCGCTCCAGAAAATTTTTCTTGCCGTAGAATCTGGGAACATATGAAAAGAAAAAGGTTCTTACTTCAGAGCAATGGCACCAGGAAAGATGAAAGCCAGGCAAACCGCTGCAGATGCGCCACTAAATTGGAAAACATACCAAATGCTGGGAATAAAATTGGCACCAAGGAAAACGGCAAGATTGATCCCCAATGTAACTAACGGGAACCTATACTTGGATGTAGCCAAAGGGCCAGCAGATGGAAAGAGTAGTCCATCCAGATTCAGTCGAAGTGGAAAGAACAGAACCGGGAAAACAAGCATAAGGTGCAGAGCATAGCTGACACGAACTATGTCATTGAGTACTGAACCATACGGTATACCAAGGTCCGTATCAAAGTTGGCAAGCACATCGTCAAAAGTAGAATCCCCAAAAAGAAGGAAACCAAATGAACTTGTCAAAATATAAATTGCAGAGCACACAGCCAGTGATGTTCGTATTATGGGCTGTATCAAGGAAGTGTCCTCAAGCTCATTTTCAATGTTGTGCACTGCAGAAAATTCAAGCAGAACTGTTCTATTAGTTTAATGCACTAAATCCACAATCTTAATTGTGTGTGAAAACAGAAAATTTTGGAGCCAGGCTCAGCTTATTCGGGATGCCATCATAGCAACAAAATGAAATCCTACTTCATTGTGTCCAATCTAATCAGACAAAGTACCAAGAGCCCAACTATTTTAATTGGTGCATGCCATAATTTTCACGAACAGAATTTTCCAACCTTGACAAGGACACAATATTCATGAAGACATAAGCTCAAAGCCAGATGACATCAATCAAATACAAATTCTTTGATTTTCACTCACGGATGGTAATTATTAATCAGACCTTTCTTCTAAAACCTTGACAAAACAAAGAATTTGACATATCTAATGGAGTGAATAATTCTGTCGGCTTACCATTAAAATGACAAACATATGCTGTTACAAGGACAGGAACTGCAGTGAAGAGTCGCCAAATTGAATAGATATTGGTTATATCAGGAAACAATTTTGGCATTCCGATGCTTCCCTGTACCAGTTTAAAAAATGTAATTCCTGTAACAACCACCAGGAAGACAATCGCCAAAACAACCGCTATGGCTGAACTAAGACCTAATGAACCTGCCAAAGAAATGAGAGGAATATAAGAGTGTGTAGAAATTGTAAATAGCTGGAAGCAGTTTTGCATCTTTCAATCTAACACCAATGATCCTCTCCCAATATTCTACCATAAGACAAGAAGTCAAGATGCTACACATACTCTATAGAGAAAAAAGCATTTTTGCTCCCTGTTACTGAATCAAACCAGCATAAAGCCTAGTAGGAAGCTTTCCTTGCTAGTCTGCAATAAGTAATACATTCTGGAACCTTAACAATTTAATCGAACTTTTCACAATTCCAAGAATGTATATGTCCTAAACTAGGGAAGGAAAAAAGTTCATCTTAGACTATAAACGTCCAGCTTCTCTGAATAAATTTCTAGTTTCCATAGCTGAATAACTCAGCACCCACTATTATTTTTATAGCTCCCAACCAAGCATAAGATCTTAAAGTCCAAAGTCTGACCAGAATAATAAACTATAATAACATGTAAGTATACGAGAAATACTAACCAATTCGCCTAAAAAATGTTAATGGACATAACACAATCACAGTTGTCCAAAAAAGCACAGATAATCTGCCATTCCACCAGTGTTCTCCAAACCATCCCTGCAATACACCAGCATGATGGACTCCCCCAGAAGTTGTTCCTGACAGCACATCACCTTCACAAAAAAAAGAAGCAATTAATTGCTGCAGAACCCGAAACATGCAATCAATATTTGCACCTTCATAACTACAAAAACACATGTTTACTAAAAATTATTTACCAATTATGATCATGTAGACTACAAGCAATCCCACGTTGTTGATTAACACACAAAGTTGTAAGACCTTTCTGCCAACAATTCCAAATGCATGCCCCATAATTGCTCCATAAGAAGTTGACCCGCCAGCCTTACCAAACTTTAACATCATCCCCACCGACATCTCCGTCACTAGAGCAATGAGAACAATGATAACAATTCCTGGAATAAGGCCAAGAACCTTCATGGTTGCCGGCAACGCCATCATCCCGGCACCGATAATAGTTGTGGACAAATTAAAAACCGCCCCAACAAATGAAGCCCCATTAAACAAATCCTCCTGATCACCACTCTGTTCTGCCCCATTACAACCCGAGTTCCTAGACTCTTCTAACAAAGGTGTATTTGCATCTTTAACCATGACTGAAACAGAATCTTTCTCGTCCATGCCCCGGAAAACTGGTTTATAAACCTAAAACTTTTAGCCGTATAATCGTGATCGATTCTTTAACATCAAGAGCAAGATTAAAAAGAAATGGGTTTCATGGGATTTTATCCAAATCCTCAAATTTGTGAAAAAAGAAAAGTTTTTTTTTTTTAATTTTTTTTTTTATACTACTGAGGAATTCCAACAACAGAGAATAAACATGTTGTGGGACTCCAAAAAAATGGATGAAACTAACACGTAGAAATGCCGTGAGTAGTGAGCGTTCTTATCAATCAACCCAGTGAGTGATTTGACAGAAAAAAAAAAATGGGGACAGTAAGGAATTTCGTCGTATTATCACTGGAACAAACAAAAATCAGAAAAATCCAAAATGCAAACCAAAATTCGCATTAAAAAAAGCTTCTTCGTGGCGCAAAGAAAACGTTCTATTATTCCTTTTCTGATTTCTCTGACTTAGCAAAGAGCTAATTAATATGGTGGTGATTGGCTTCCTATCAGAAGAATTCACTGTCTACGTGTCCATAATTAAAGTTTATTTCCTCTCTTTTTTTTTTAATTTAATTAAAATTCAGAAAGGTGAAATTTGTTCATTTACAGACTTCTATTAATTACTATTACTTTTTTTTTGGTTCTTGTGTATCATTAATTATAGATAGATTACTTTATTTTCATTGGTCAGCCAAATTACTTTTGTTTTGAGTTATTTAACAAAACTTGGTCAAACATGTTCTCTTTATCCCCAGTGTTATTATTTTTTTTTGAAAAAAAAACTATTGAGCTTTGAAAATGTGATGTTTGGGGTGTTGTTATACTTCTAAAAAGATCTGAATTTTGGTTTGATTTTCAAATTATATATATGAAAAAAATTAAAAAAGTGGTCGTGATATATTATAACCGTCAACAACAATGAGATAGAAAACGTGATATCATTATATTTTGACGCGTTTGTATCGGTGAATTCAAAAAGTAATAATGGCATACTATAAATGTTATATTAATTGCAAACTAAAAAAAAAGTAGTAACGCCTATTATGACCGTTTGTGACAGTGATTTGAAACGTGACAAGAATTCAAATTGAATAAACAATATAAAAATTCATGTATAACTAAATATCAGTACAGTAGAATCTCCTAGATTAATCTTCTATAAATAAATAAATTTTATTAAATAATATTTTTCTCCGATCCTGATTCGGGACCAATATAAAGTATGAAAAATTCTAATTGATAAAAACAATAAATTTTTCAAGAATTTCTTAGATAAATGTAAGTCTTCGTGATTTCATAAATTAATAAATACTTAAAATAAAAATTTAGATGTGAAGATCAATTTACATTTTAACTCAAAGATTAGCAATTATCATCTTTTTCTTGTATTAGAAAAAAAATAATAATAATAGTATAAATAGGTTTGAAATCGATTTTTTTAATAAAAGTAATAAATGATGGTAATTTGTTTTAATAACAAGATTGAAAAAACTCGTTAAATTGATAAATTATTAATCTATCGATAAATTAATAACTACACAAATTAATAAAATATCATAGTCACAAAGAGTAATGTATAGGTTCAAACTGTATTTGGAAAACGTCCCTTGACGATGCCCTATTCAACAATTTTGTTGATCAAAGTCTACACTAGTTTTGATCCATATATTTTCATGAGAGGGCATGGACGGAATTATATCCTGTTAGAGAGGAAATAGACAGAAGTATATGTTTCTTATTTTCCAAATCCGAAAGTAAAATGATTTTGGATTTCAGAAATCTGAAAGTAAGGTAGATTTCGGATTTTAGAAATTCGATAGATGTGTATCTGCTCCTGGGACCATATAAGACTTTCGGATTTTTAAAATCTGATTTTCTAGTATTAATTGAACTGTCCAAAAAAAAGAAAATAAAAAAATTTTAACTGTCCACATAAAAATTTAATTACTATTTACAGTTACAAAAATTACTCATTTATCTTTGTTAGGATAATTTAACCACTCTTTCTCATATTTTCTCATTTCTTTTCTCTTCTTCCTATTTTTCTACTTTCTTGAAGAATATAATTATTGATCCTACTCATTTAAACAAACTAATTACTGAAAAATATAATCAATAACTAAAATGAATATAAGAAGAATAATAAAAATAACACAAAGATATAATTAACACTAAATTAAATTTTATTTACATAAACAACAATTACTAATACTATTCATTTAAATTTAATTAAATTTAAACAATATAAACAACAAAGATTAATACTACTCATTTAAAAAAAACAAATTAAATAACTAAAATGAATATAAACAAAAAAATAATTGAATTGTTTTTTTTTTTAAAAAAAAAAAAATTCTAGTCAGGACCAGCCGGCCCAAAACCAGCTACCCAAAGAGAGGTGGACGATCCGGAACCGATTACCCCCCGATCCTTCTAAAATATCAAGTTCAACTTCAGAGAGAGGTAGCTTTGAAAATGTGATTTTTGGAGTATTGTTATCCTTCTAAAATGATCAACTTCAAATTTTGGTTTGATTTTTAAATTATATAAAAAAATAATCGTGATATATTATAACGGTCAATAACAGTGAAATAGAAAACGTGATAACAATGTATTATGACGCACTTGTAACGGGAAATTCAAAAGATAAAAACGACATACTATGAATGCTAAATTACTTGCAAACCAAAGAAAGTAGTAACGCTTATTATGACCGTTTGTGACAGTGATTTGAAATGTAACAAGAATTTAAATTAAATAAATAATATGAAACTTTATGTATAATTGAATAGCAGTATTGGAAAACGTATCTTGATGACGCCCTATTCAATAATTTTGGTGATCAAAGTCAATCCACCCATTTACCAAATATTCGGGCGTCTGGATTGGACGTTGACGCCACCATTCAAGGGCGATCTACGAACGCCTGACCGATCATAATTTTCTTCTTATTTTTATTTTTTATTTTAAAAAAAAAAAATTGGGTAAGAAATATTTTCGATGTGTTATTTTGTCTTTGCCTAAACTTGGACTCCATTAATTTCTTACGTTTGTAGCCTTCCGATTCATAAAATTAGATTTTGGGATCTTGAGTTTGAGAAAATTGAAGGATTGAGGAAAATAATGCGGGGTTTAAAATTATGAGAAAGGCAAAAAATGGTTCAAAGGAAGTGATACTTAGCATTTAGGAGGAGACAAATAACAGTCTACGATACGTGAAAAATATATGTTGAGGCGCTCATCGTTCCGGTTCACATAAAAAGCCGGGACTTATTCTATCAAAATGGCATCTTTCCAAATGCAAGCAAAATATATGATGGCCAATAAGACACAGATGAATCTTTCTTCTGCATCTTCCCAACATTGTTGTAAATAACATCCTTTGATCCTTGGCTGAATTGGTCAATGTATTATATCAGATTGAAAATCAACAAACGTGACCGGCCATGATTTAATATTGAAAACTCACAATGCCAGACTCACTCAATCCTCATCTTTTTTTGCCAGACAAAGTCACACAAAACAAAGCTATCATATGAATTGGCTATAATATAGTACTCCCTCCGTCCCAAAATTATTGTCCAGTTTGAACTAGAAATGAAAACTCAAACTAGACAATAATTTTGGGACGGAGGGAGTATCTTAATTTTTTGATACTTCACAGTTTTGACATCTTCTAAGTTTTCTTCATGTATTGACTTTCCTGCAAAAAAAAAAAAAAAAAAAATAATAATAATAATAATAATTCAGAACAAATCTCTTATACCTTGGCAGGTAAAAAGTTACAGGATTTTACCATTTACAATCGCAATGACGAAAAAGTCCAAGAGATTAAACTAAACACAAGACAGTGACAAGAATCAAGTTGTTCTAGCTGAATTGAGCCTGACTGAGTACACTCCAAAAAGGGACACGGACATTTTCGTAAGCAATAAGTTTGTAGTAGAAAAATATCACTCTCACTAGATCCAAACTTTTTGAATAAACATTGACTTTATACAGTTTTAAGGCACTATAATGTCCTACTGAAAGAGCGCAGGGCAACAATATTTACTGAAAAACATGGTAATTCAGCTCCCATATTGTCATTTGGCTGGAGAAATCATGCCCGGAAATGCTTCTGACTGGATTATGGTATGCACACTCTACCTTTGTTTCTATTGGTTTTAAGTAGGACTCTTATTGGTTTTAGTGTCTGTTACTGCGGATTAGTACTCATAATGATGAAATATTTTATGCGAAAATCTTTACGCATGTCAATCCATATGTAATCTGTTTTAGAATCGTAGTGTAACTGTTGCATCTAGGCAGCTAAAACCATTTTGAATCTTTACAGCTGATGGTAGAGAAGCGGCCACATGTGAGTATGGTTGAATCTTTGTTGTCTTCTATTTCAGAAGTTATAGAATCAGTGGTCTGCATAGAGTTGCAAAATGAAGCTTTCATCTGTTTTGGATCCTACCTTTACCGGGCTTCTGCTGTTATCATGGAGTTGAAGATGCGCGATAATGTCCTGAAGAATACCACACAGATACTGAGTTCCCTTTCAAGCAGCATTGATTTGGCGAAAGACCTCACGAAGAAAGGCCAACAGTGTGCACAATCAGATCAAGACTCTGGTATCAATGATATACTGGAAGATCTCCAAGGAATATTGAGAGCCGTAGGTAAAGATCTTAATATGATACAGAATTCTCTTAATGGAGCTGAAGAGCATGTGAAAATTGCTGCCAAATCCCTGTCTAAAGAAATGGAAGAGGTGAACTTTGTAGTCAGCAGGGCAACAACTTCAAAGAACAGAAAGCCGGAAATAAGACATGTTGTGGCTTCAGCGGAAATTTCAACAGAAGAAGATACAGAAAATGAGACTGATCTTTATTCTACTGATGTTGAAGCCTCAATGGAGTACCTTCTCTCATCAGATAAACCGAAGCCTTCCGTGGATGAAAGCCTTAAAAAGAAAAACCAGATGAGTTGGAGCGGAAAATCTTTGATGAGTGTACCTGAAATGGCTCAATACATTGAGCCTCTGTATGAGACATTCTTTTGCCCTCTGACAAACAAGATTATGGATGATCCAGTAACCATTGAGAGTGGAATAACATATGACAGGACAGCCATAACCGAGTGGTTCAATAAGTTTGAGGTACAAGATGAGATCTTGTGCCCCAAATCAGGCCAGAAGCTGCAAAGCAAAAACTCGAATACCAATTTTGCCTTAAAAAATACCATTGCTGAGTGGAAGGAAAGAAATGAAACAGCAAAAATTAAGGTCGCCCGTGCTGCTTTGTTGTTGGCAAGTACAGAGGAAATGATCCTTCAAGCAATAGCTGATCTGCAAGGTATCTGTGGAGAAAAAGCGTACAATAGGGTAAAGATCCGGAATGTTGAGATCATTCCGGTGCTTGCCAAGTTGTTGTACCATGAGAGCATAACTGTAAGATGTGCAACCGCAAATCTTCTGCAGCAACTAGCCGAGGGTGAGGATGATGGCAAGGTAATCTTCTTCTCTATTTCATATTGGAATTCTTATCACATTTATAACATAATTTGATGTTTTATGAATGTGTTGCAGGAAATTGTATCCAAGACAGTTGATCTGTCAAAATTAATAAAGATGCTGTCAAGCAATCACCGGGCGGCTAGGCATGCATCAGCCTTGCTCTTGAGTGAGCTTTCTAAATCCCGGCATTTTGGTGCAACTATTGGAGGTATTGCTGGGGGTATCCTCATGCTCATAACAACAAAGTACAGGAAGTCTGTGGATGAATACGCATCAGAAAAAGCTGAGGAAATCTTAAGAAACCTGGAAACATCTCCTGATCACATCAAATGCATGGCAGAAAATGGATACTGGGAACCGCTACTGCAGAATCTTGTTAAAGGTAATAAACAAATTGGAGATCTTGTCAAGCAGAGTCATCATAATCTAAATGGAGTATGTTTACTATAATCAACGTGATCTCACAATTATATAAAGTGGCTATTTCATGCATGGCTTCTGTTTACTGAATATTCGTAACTTTGTGCTATTAAGGTACCAAAGACATGAAAATAGAGATGGCGAGCTTCCTTGGCAAGATAGTTCTTAGCCCGGATATGATAGCATCTGTGGCTGAGAGAACTTCTTCAGCATTACTAGACATGGTACGCAGTGGAAATTCTCTTTGCAGAAGTGCAGCCTTTCAAGCACTGAGACAAATTTCCAGTAACCATTCTGTACATGGAAGACTTGTGGAGGCAGGGATCCTGACAATCATGGTTGATGAGATGTTTGCAAGAACAATTAAGAATGAACCAGTAAACTCTAAGAATGAGGCAGCTACAATACTTGCAAATATATGTGAGTCTGGATTGGAGCTAGAGAATCTGCGCGTAAATTCCCATGGCCACACAATGGCTTCGGACTACATTGTGTATAACATCATCAGCTGGATCAAACACTCGACCCCTGAAGATTTAACCATCAACCTGATAAGGATGTTATTGTGCCTGATGAAATTTCCAAAAGCATCAGCAACAATTGTGTCTGTAGTGAAGGAAACAGAAGCAAGTTACAACCTGATTGAACTCATCAACTATCCAAACGAAGAACTTGGGGTTGCAGTGCTCAAATTACTAATCACACTGTCATCTTTCATGGGGCACACTCTATGTGACAGATTATGCAAAACAAAGAGCCAACTTGAGAGCCTAATTCAATACCCAAAAGAAGTTATCCGAATCACAGAGAAGCATTCACTTTCAGCTAAATTCTTAGCTAAGCTTCCTTATCAGAATATAACACTGAACCGAGCCTTGCTTGATCATAGTATGGTCACAAAAATCGTCCAAAGCATTAGTTGGATCCAAAATACAGGAACAAGAACAAGCAGATATACAAGTACTTATCTTGAAGGCCTTGTTGGGACTCTTGTAAGGTTTACAACCACACTGTATGACATTCAAGTACTCAATTTAGTGAGGGACTACGACTTCACATCGCTATTCACAGAACTAATAGCAAATACATCTAGCGATGAAGTTCAGAAGTTATCAGCTATGGCACTCAAGAATTTATCAGAACAATCTGCCATTCTATCCAAAAAGCCACAATCCAGGACAACTGCATACGCTGGAACTTTCAAGTTTATGAAGTGTTTCTCTTGCAATATGTCTAAGTACCAAATGGTATCAGTTTGTCCAGTTCATAAAGGTTCCTGTTCTTCACAAGATTCCTTCTGCTTGATTGATGCAAAGGCAGTTGAAAGACTCATAAACTGCTTAGACCACGACAACGTTGAGGTGGTTCAAGCTGCACTTTCAGCAATATGCACATTGTTGGATGACAAAGTTGATTTGGATAAGAGCGCCAAGTTCTTTAATGATATGCACACAGTCCCACACATCCTGAATGTCATAAAGGAGCACAAAGAAGAGCAGATCCTGCAAAAATCATTTTGGATGATGGATAGGATCCTTTCAAAAGGTGGCGATGAAATGGTTTCTGATGTATCGCGGGACGGATTGTTCTTCACTACTGTAGTCAGTTCACTCCACCATGGAGATGATTGTACGAGGGAGATGGCTGAGAAAATTTTGAGGCACCTGAACAAATTCCCAGATAATTCAGTCTACTTTACCAAGTAAATCTCCTTTGAGGAAAGAAGGTTGATCATGACAGTCAGAGTGGCTCCATTTCTCGAACCATATAATCCTAATGAACAAAAGTCTGTAACCTCTACACCACTATGTAAATTCTATTTTATAAATTGAAATTGTTACAAAAATAGTTTAGATCGATCATAAATGTAAACTAGCAACAGTCTGTAATGACAAGAATCTTTAGCAGCTGTTTGAATGTTTGAAGCGCGAAAAAAAATACCGTACTATTATTTCACAAAAATCCCAGTTAAAAAAAGATTCCAAATCTAGAAATGAGTTACTCTGTGTACCAAGTGGTCAACAATAAGGAACAAGCACAAAAAAAAAAAAAAAAAAAAACACAATATGCATGTTTGCAGAAAGTAGAATATACGAGGATATGGCCAGCCCCGGTGAGAGTTTGGCCGGCATTTCATTAAGATCCAAGACCAATGGAGAATTTATCTGAGCAGTTTGAATTTCGATTAAGTAAAAGTTAATGAAGACGACTTTGACAAGGATGGATAACACAATCTTTGATCTTATGAAATTTTGGAGCCTGCTCGAGATTGAAAAAAACAAAGAGTGCAGGCCTCCAGGAGAATCTTCCACTAGATAACACATAATGTTGGGTCTAAGAACGTACGCCATCTGGCCTGTCATCCTGTTCTTGAGCCTGCAGGCAAAGATAAACTATACCACATGACATTGTCTTCAATGATGAAAGTAGGCAGCATTAAAGTTCTAACATAGGCATCATCAAAATTTCAGCCATTTTTAGATGACCTTTAAGAAATCTTCAAACTCATCTTTCTCCAAAAGTTTTTCACATAAAGCTACATCTGTTTTGTGATTCGAAACTTCGTTTTAACACACTGGTTATTTTAGATGGCTTCTTTCTTGATGGAAGACTTCGTTGGGGGTGGATCTCTGAAGGAAATTGTTCCAAAGCTCCTGGAAGAAGGTTGGGATGATGTGCCGACCCTTAAGCTCATGAATGCAGAAGACATGAATGCCCTGAATATGACTCAAAAGCAGAAGGTATGTGCGCTATCATCTACGTCTCTTTTGTCCATAAAGCAGTAGTTCTTTCCATCCATTTTCAAAAAGATGCAGTTCCCAAATAATTTCCTAACGATTCCGTGGCATGTTTTAAAATTCCAGATTTTTGTTAGTATTCATCTCCACACTGTATTTTAACCTGCTTATTTTTCTGCGAGTTCTCTCACTGTGCCAAAACAAAAAGATAGTCTGGTCTATTCAACCTTCCGCTCCAACTAAGACATAACTTGTAGTCCTGTTACCATATTGAATATCATTTTCTGTTTCCTACACAAGGATGCACTGGAAATCAGGTCATACCTGCATGATCGTGCATTGATGCAATATGCAAATAAGCTAGAGGCCTCTGGGAAAGGGCTTCCTGAACTTCTAAACTTGATGGCGGCAGATCTCTCAATTCAGTTTGGAATGAGACGGGGACATATTGCCCGATTTTTAGACAGAACAACAGCATGTGCCATGCCAGTGTTAAATTCTTCCACAACAACAAAATATATGACTGGGCCTTCCAAAATAACTAGTAGCTTCAGCATGCATTCTTCCTCAATCAACAGGAAAACACCAAGCATGACAAGATATGCCAGAAAAGGCAGTTCAACTTCTGATTTTTCTGTAGAGCAGTCCCTGGCTGAGCTTAAGATCAAAGATGGACATGTTTTTAAAGGAATTGTGGCTTCAGTGCCAGCTGAGCCTAGAGCATGTGGCTGTGTAGAACCTCCACCAGTTGTTGCTGATGTTGCTCCCTTGTCTGCCATTGAGAGTATTTCAGTCCAAAAACTCACTCCTGAATACAAAGTTGGAACGGAGAGCTTGATTAAAACTAAGACACCTCCCATGAAGGCTTCAGAACTCTGGCGTGATAAAACAGCTGTTATCCTCTGCCTCCGTCGCCCTGGGTATGCATTCTTCTTTCTTCATTGCTTCTTCTGAAATTGTGCACATAAATTAACCTTAACTCTACCTCAAAAGGAGTTTTCTTTTCCCCCTTCTTTAGTGTGGATGGCTTGGCAGCTTTTGAAGAATCTAAAAAATAAATAATTAGCTGTCAAAAGTTGTTTGAACAGATCATGTCACAGAGAACTTGTATCAGCAATCACACGTACTCAATCCATTTAGACAAGCATGCATAAATAGAATGTCATGTTACTGACTGCAAGTATGAAGTACCAAACTCCTGATTTCTTTAGATATTTGCTCTGCGGGAAGGCCTTTGCTTTCATAATTTTACTCACTGAGACAACTGATTGATAATGGTTTTAAACACCAACCTTAAAACTACACAGGTGTATAATGTGCAGAGCTGAAGCTCATCGACTGTACTCCAAAAAACCAATCTTTGATGCATTAGGGGTTCAGTTATATGCAATCATTCACGAGTACATAGAAACAGAGGTATTTTATTATTGTCCCTACTTATATTTTCTTTGAATGCCCTTAGATTGCTGAAAGCATCACTACAACTGTTGCAGGTAAAAGACTTCTGGCCCCGTTACTGGGGTGGTGCCGTGGTTTACGACAGAGGGATGGAATTTTTTAAAGCCCTAGGGGGAGGGAAGCTCCTCAAAGACAAATTCATTTTTGGATTCTTGTTAAATCCTCAAGCTCGTGCAAATTATAAGCGAGCAAAGGCTACAGGGATAGAGCAGAACTTCAAGGGAGAAGGAGAAATAAAAGGTGGCTTATTCATAGTAGGCAGAGGAAAGACTGGTATTGCGTACCAGTTTGTTGAAAGAAACTTCGGAGACTGGGCACCTCTACCTGAAGTCCTGGAAATCTGCAGTAGACTGAAGGTAATTCTTTCAAACCCATAACATTCCCGCACCCCCTCCCCCGTCATCAAAACTTTCCATTTTAATAATCTTTGATATTTGTGGGTATGCAGAATCAACAGGCCAGAATCAAATAGACATCCCTACTAGCAGAACTTTCCTTCTTTCCAATCTCTACCTGGGGCCATTTGTGTGATTACATATCCTGGAAATTGTAATTCAAGTATCAGTTCCCACTTGGATTAATGGATGAAAATTACTCTGTTGTACTATACCTGAGGAACCTTCATAATGGACTAGGAATTAATTATTATAACAATCCGATAGAAGTAATACGGATCTCATCACCAAAAATCCCCGCAAGAACATTTCCCGTCTTTAAACAAATGATAGCGTACAGCATCCCTTACGAGAATTTCCCTCTGGGTGATCTTCGAAATTACTTTAGTTGCACGGTGACAATCCTCGCAAACTCGAAGATTTTTCACCACTCTGATGGTAATGCCAGGGGGAACGAAAAGCAAACCAAAGGCAATAGCGAGCCTTTCACTATGGTGGTTCAGCATTTTTTCTTTCTCCGTTTCTTCAACATCATGAAGAACAGAACTCAGATCAGGCACATAACCTTCTGCTACCATTTTACAGTTTAATCTATCCAGTTCTTCATGTATCTGATCTGAAAATGGACTGGACTTGTCATTAGCAGAGAATATGTGTACCTTGTTCTTGTACTTAATCCAACTAAACCCAGGCACCTTTTTTATACCTGTATCCCGCATCCTTCTTCTTAATCGAGAAACCTCATCCCATGTTCCCCTTGACGCATACATACTTGATAGCAACACATAGCTAGCAGGATTATGCGGCTCTATTTCCTGGAGAGATTCTGCTGCCCATTTCCCGATTTCTATGTCACCACGATTCCTGCAGGAGCTAAGGAGGGTAACCCAACCAATTGCATCAGGGGGACATGGCATCCTTTGTATAAAGTCTTTCGCTTCTTCTAATTTACCTGCCCTGCTAAGTAAATCGATCATGCAAGTATAGTGATCAGCCTTTGGCTTGATTTTGTACTTCTCCTCCATTGATTGAAAGTACTTACGCCCTTCATCTACCAGCCCAGCCCTGCTACAGGCAGAAAGAACACCTATGAAAGTAACACCATCTGGTTGTAGCCCATGGGCCAACATTTTTTCAAATAAATCAATTGTTTCATTCGCTTTTCCGAATTGTGCATAACCTGCTACCAGAGCGGTCCAAGAAACTTCATCCTTAAACTTTATCTCATTAAACAGCCGATGAGAATCTCCTATACTTCCGCACTTTCCATACAGAGTTACAAGCGCGTTAGCAACAGTAATAAAGGAAACTAACCCCGTGACTAGTGCCTGAGCATGAAACTGGGATCCCTCTTCCAAGCTAGCCAGATTAGCACAGGAGCTAATTACACTTCCCAGTGCAAAATGATCTTGTTTGAACCCATTTCTCTGCATCTCAGAGTAAATATGAATAGCTTCCTCACTGAAACCATTTTGGCCAAGCCCCACAACCATTGCTGTCCAGGAGACGATATTTTTGTTTGCCATCCTCTTAAACACTGACTCTGCATACCTAATGCATTTACACTTTGCGTACATATCAACAAGTGCACTGCCAACAAAAATACTGTCACTTTGATAATTTCTAATAATAAAACCATGAATTTGCTTACCTTCTTCCAAGGCTACGAGACCTCCACAAGCAGTTAGGATGCTTCCAAAAGTAAATTGATCAGCCGCCAATCCTTCCATGATCATCTCTCTGAAGAAATGAATGGCATCTTTTTCCAGACCAGTCTGCGTTAAACCTGTTATCATTGACGTCCACGAAATAGAATCTTTCTCGGCCATCAAATGAAACAAATGTGCCGCCTCATCCACCAATCCACACCTCAAAAAACCCATAATCATTGTATTGTATACGACCACATTCTTCTCAGGAAGCTGGTGAAAAACCTCCTTTGCGTCACATATCAAACCCGACTTTGCATACATGTCCAGCAATGAACTTCCAACGAAAACACAGGACATGAAACCACACTTCATGATCTGCCCATGTATTTGCCTTGCCAAATGAATCCAATCCTTATCATATGACAAAATAAGCATAGTGGACAGCGTAATCCGATTCAAACAAATCAACTCGTCCCTTATCATCAGCTTATAAGCCTTCAAAGCCTCTTTGCAGAACCCATGAGAGGCATACCCCGAAATAATCAAATTCCAAGAAACCCGATCTTTTCTTGGCATGAAATTAAAAGTTTCCCTCATCCTTGAGACATCCCCAGATTTCGAATAGGCTGATAAAATGGAGTTCCATGAAAAAAGATTCGGGCTTGGAATTTGATCGAACGTGTTGCGTGCATAGCCTAAACTGTTAAGCTTCCCGTAAGCATTAATGAGGTTGTTCAACAAATAGGTTTCTGGGTAATCGAGGGTTTTTAGTATGAAGCAATGAAGCTTCTTCACTTCGTTTAATTTGTTGGTTTCACAGTAATGTTTGAGCAGAGAGCAATAGAGCTGGGAAAGATGAGACATTTGTCCGAAGAAGACTTTAGCGGGAACCGCAACGTAAAACTTATTCTCTCCCCTCCTTATTATAACCCTTTTTGACTTTTCATATATTTTACATAATATATATTTTCCATCCACGAAAAAAATCTTAAAAATATATTTTTACATCTATTGTATTCTCTTGAATATTGTGATACATGTTTAAAATTTTTTCATAGATTAAAAATATATACTAGGATAAACATATAACAAATCAAAATGTCTTATATTAAAGACGGAAGGAAATATGTAGAAGCAATTGACTTTCGCTCACGTGACATGCCACGTTCTTTTGACTTGTCATGGAGACATGACTATGGAGTACAAATATTTACAAACAAGTTTCCCCTTTTATGGACACCAATATAGTTTGGATGAATAGAACTCACATTTGAGCCTTGATTCTATTATATCCAAATAAAAATAAGCAAGATAAAATCTTATAGTCGTACTAAAAGAACATATTTAAATTAAACAATCATTTGGATACGAGAGAACATCACATTGTAACAATTTCGATTTAAAGTCATATCATTTCATTGATTCAACATAAAATCACAGTTTTTACCTTTTCTAGCGTCTCCAAGGGTTAGTGAGTGTTTTATACTTAATTTTACACAATTTTACATAATTATATATTCTTTCTGTTCTGAAAAAAAAGTTTACATTGAATTTTAAAAATTTGTGAACCTCTAGAAGGGTAAGATACCGTGAAGAATCGCTATCATAATATTGAGAATTTCTTTTCATGAGTAATCCCAGAAAAGTAAACATTTATAGTCTGACTTTCTGGGGAATCATCTTAGTTTGAAATTTAACATGCATTTTCCTATATTGGGAGATGATGGATAAGTTGGATGACCAGGAAACATGGCAAACAGTTCCTTCATCGACAAAAGAATCATAGTATATATAATAAGTATGAACTATAAGACCTTAAAATGATTACAAACTAGATGCTATAGTTTCAGTTCACTTCTTCCCTTCAACTAATACAACCATCCTCTGCTTCTTTTGCAGGGGATCGGATCCCACAATCTACATTCCTTGGTCCAGAAATTTTCCTTTCTTGAAGGCTTCTACGGGAACATAATTTACAACCAATATTGTAAAGGGCTCTTCTACCAGAACAGGTTCCATGAGCTTCTGAACGCTCGGCTCAAATTTAAATACAGCTTGGTTAACCTTGACCAAGGAGTCGATTTAATTCACATAGGCCCTCGGGAATAAACCCTTACAATCAATTTGACTGAGAATACAATGTCAAGATGAAAAAAATTTTGGTCAGCGTTCGGCTTTCACATGTCCTGGAGGAAGAGGCCCTGCACATTTCATAAGAGGATTCTCTGCTCAGGTGGGAAAATTGGAAATTCCGATAACAAAGAATGAGATGGGAAGGTTTCTTACCACTTAAATCCTGGCTACTGAGAGGAGCACTTGAAGTTAAGCCCATTTGAACTATATTGTGAAGCTCATCTTCCCACACGTTAGATACCTATAAATGACACATTGGTATGACATTAGGCCAATGACAAAGTGTGAAGGCAGCAGATGATGCATCTTTCTCATTTTTCCAGAGGTTTTGTTATCAGTTTCAAGTTGTTACTGGGTATTGATTGCATTGGAAAGAGAAGCCAAAACCTAAACATTGGGCGCCTGATTAGCCAAATATACCTGAGAAGAAAGGTCTTTAAGGCTACTGCTCCCTGTTGTAAATTGAGAACTGAGGGATCGTCGAAGAGCATCCGAGGAACTTCCGAGTCCATGAAGACTCGATGGGACTAATCCCTGCTGTGATTGATGTACCTGAGGATACGCCATAGAGATATCAGGAAGAAAATTCAGATGTGGTGGACCAGCTCGGCTCTGAAGGATCTGTGAACAAGTTTTGGAAGGACATGAATTAAGCAGTGCAATCAGCCTCAAAAGCCTGATTATGAAATAGGTTATTTTCAACTTTGCTTACATCTTTTGCAAGAAGCCCTTCAATGTTGAAGTCCAGCCTCGGATTCACAGTTGCCAGCTTCATAGATAGAAACTGTAGGACAGAGAAGAATATGTAATCAAAAATATGATTACGGAGACAGGACATAAGAGCTACAACCTGATTCCTAAGAGAGGTAAAATCAGAGAGCTTTACTCATCTATCTTTTACTCACAGGTAGAAGGAAGAAGCACTAAGCACCAGTCAGGTAAAAATAAAACTTGATCTAGTTTTCAAAGAAACATCAAAATAGCCATTTCTCAATAATGTACAGATGCAGAGCTAAATAATATTGAGTCATCCAAAGCACAACTGAAAGACATACTTAAAACTGCAACAATATCACACAAAACATAGGAGAAGATAACATAAAAGCAACTACACTTGCCTCAACCTGACGTTGTAGAGATTGCACATAGTTAATGATTTCATCCAGCATAACTGCTTTTCCAGTCACCTGTAAAACCCCGAAAAATGAAAATGAAAAAAAAAAAAAAAACCATTAAACCACTGGAAATCATAGTCCATGATTGTAGTAAATGTAAGGCATCAAGATTAATACCTTGCTGCAACCAGGAACAAGATCCTGAAGAAACTTCATCCTCTCACTAATCTTCTCCCTCCTTACCTACAATACAATTCAGTTAGTTCCAACCAAAGGCCTTATACATATAAGAGCGAACTGAATGGTGCTTCAATCATGGATATAAAAGAAAGAAGTACTAATTTTCATATCAAGACTTATTACTCTTTCTGCAAGACTATGACTGTTTGTAGCTTGGCCTCTCCTTGCTCTAACATGGATATATTCTTCTTTAGGAGAACCTGACGCTTCCGGTCCCTGCTTAGCATTTTTTCCACCAGGCTTGCTGGTAACTGAGGTTGGATTTTGGTCTCCCTTCTGCTGAACTTCATTATCATCCTTCTTAACTTCCACAACTTGCTGTGAAGTTCCCTTGTTCTGATCAAGCTCAGCTTCCTGGTGATACAAAAAATACATCATTGACAGGGAAAAAACAAAAGTCACACCCACAGCTGAAGCAACTGAAGTTTAATATAAAACCATGACTACATTCAGGTCGAAAAAGCCAGTCTTACCCGCCCACATCTTTTTCTTTTCTTGGACCCAAGTGCCTTCGAAGATGACTCCCCAACTGGAGCTTCCAGTTCCCCTTGAGCACCACGGCCACTAAATTCACCTTCATCTGATTCATTGCTTGAAACTGCGGCGCCTCCTTTTGCACCATCTTGAGACCTAGCTGAATTTTCATTGTTTTTGCCAATCTTATATTGGTTTCCATCAGAAGGCACACTCTCAGCTAACGGTGCAGAAACATTTCTGGAAGTTTCAGCCATGTTCATTTCATTACTTTGTGATGGCATCCCAGACATTGACTTCAATCCATTTCCAGTCAAACCCTCTTGTGATCCAAGAATTGGAGCCAGACCCCTCGAGTACGGATTCACAGGCTCAGGCATGTTGAAGGGGTTCATTATTTCACTAAAATTCCCACCACTGAAGCATGAATATCTTGCAGCTCTTTCAATAAACCCTGCATCAGCTGGAAAATGGGTCAAACTCTGAGGGAGAAATCCAGGTGCACCAGGAAGAAACATACCCCCTTTCAACATTGCATTTGGTGGAGTCCAGTTTAAGCCAACCAAACCGTCACCACCAGCTCCCAGAGGGACAGGACAACCTGTTCGGTTTACCAAAGGATTTAAATAACTGGAATTGTGCTGGACTATGTTGTCAACAAAACCTAAATTATTCGAACTTGACGGTTGATCCCACATAGTTGGGTTGAATGAGTCGATTCGATTAGCATCAGAGCAAGAAGGCTGCTCAACAATATCCCCTCTAGAAACAGACCCAGAACTGCCTGGAGGGATCAATCCAGTGCTTGATAGATGACTACCAGTTAATTGCCATTCTGAAGTAACATTTGCTGATTGATAGCTCAGAAGATCCTCACTCCTTTTTGCTTCTTCAAGATTATCCTTTTCAGCCATATCTATTACTTAAAAGTTTCGAACTCAAACAACCAAAGACTTGCAGTCGCTTCTCAAAAAATAATATAAGGCCAGGAAAAAACTCGATACTAGCTACACCAAGAGGATTGTCACCTTTCTCCACTCAAATGACCTACAATACGCGAAAAATTGAAACTTTATCAGGATACCGCCAATTACAAAGAAGAAGATCAATAGCAACCAGCTGAGTAATCATAAATTGGTCAAAATTTGCGTGGATTTGAAGACAATTGAAGCTCTCTATTCTCCCAAAATTAGAAAAAACAGGGTAAACAGGAACTCAGCATTTAGAGATAACTGAATCGAAAGCAAACAAGAATGATTGAATTCATTAATTACCACCAAGCAAAGGAAAAATAAATGCAGATGATTGAAACAAGTCCATGCACCGATAAAGCACAGTAAGGACCACCGAAAGAAAATGAACACTGCAATCCCCCAGAGAAACGCTTGAATTTCCAGCAGTCCTTAGCAAAATTACACTAATGAAACGCCCAAATGTCCGAAATAAACAAAAGCCCAGTTCAAGAAACCGCTCAAAAACAGTGGATTGAAGCAATTAATTGAGCAGAGACATTGATTCTATCACCATAAATACTACCATTCAAACCCCTCCAACAGTTCCTTCTAAAAAAAAAATAAAACCCAGGAAACAAAAAACCCTAGTCAGAATAAACAGAGCTCTGAAAGAGAGAAAGACCAAGAACTAAAAAGTGGGGAAAGAAAAGATACCCCATTTCAGATTCTGTACTGCTCCTACTTTTGGGACTATGCTCTGCATACCATTTTGGACTGATAACTTTGCATATTCTTTTCTCTTTTTTTCTTCTTTAACAACAACGTGAGGAATGATGATAATTATAACTTTAGCTTGAAAAATTAGCACGAAATTTTTGGGGCTCTGAGGACTTTGTTGTACTCCAAAGTTTCAAATAATAAAGACATAAACCCAGACGAATAGAGAAAAAGGTATTCGAGACTGTGACTCTGGGTGTGTGTAAGAAGAAGCATAATGATCAGATTGTGGAGTTAATACTAAACATAAAAATGTTCAAAAGACAGAGAGATTTATAAAAAAAAAAGAAAAAAAGTGAAGAATTTGGGGGAAATTGAAGGGAAGTGAAAAAAGAAAAAGAAAGTTCTTGAGCAAAGGTCCTGGATTTATACCCACGCCTGCATCAAAAAAAGTGCTCTTGATGATTAACCACCGCCACTGCTCTCTCTGTTTTATTTTAAATATATTTATAATACTTCTGCAACTAAACATTTGATTATGGTTTAACAAAGCTGTTTACTTTATCATTATTTTCTTTTACCTCAATTTGCTAGTTGGATGATTGAATACCACTTTCTATATTCATCTTCTCACTCTTGTCATTTTATAAAAATACTCCTTCCGTTCCAAAATTATTGTCCAATTTGAATTTTCAGTTCTAGTTCAAATTGTATTAAAATTGAAAATACAAACTGGACAATAATTTTGCGACGGAGGAGGGAGTAGTTTCTAATTTAACAAAAAGAAAAAAAAATGCATTTGAAAATTATACTAGTACTACTTCATGGTACGAATTGTATGGAATCGTAATTTTTTAAAAAATAAAATGCATTAATAATTGTATAAATCCTACTTTAGGTTTCTTTAGATGCAAGTATATTTTTCTTTTTTAAAAAAAAAAACAAAAAAGAAATATGTGGTAGTGTTTACTTCATTTGCTAATTAAAATCTCAAGGGTGACAGACAGTAGTAGAATCCAAGCTTTCTTGGTAAGATTGATTATAGTATTACCATAATCAATATGTACAGTAGTAGTACTGGATTTGAGCTAGCAAACCTGACAATTTGCCAACTCTCAACCAGTTATTATTATCATTAAAACTTTACTTTTATCACATTGTTCTTCTTCATTACAATCTTGGGAAGTGAGCTTATTACTATAATCTTTAATTATCAGCAATACAATTAGGTTTTGGTCAATACCCCCCTATATATATGTTCATACCACTTGTTACTTAAATTGCTTGTGAATTTCAAGTCTTCACATAGGTCTTCTCAAAAAACAAGGGGAAAAAAATAAAAATAAAAAAATGAAAAGAAGTATAGTCTTCACATAGTAGGATGGATGGCCGTTTCTGGGGGAGGTCTATATATGCGCTTATAAATTTTGATAATTAAAACATTTTGATAGCTTGTATAGCTTATAAGCAGTATTCATATGTAGTACATTTTGATAATTGGAAGCAATCACAACTGTTTCAAATCTCCCTTTTACACTTGGTGTGGATTGGCATTTGGATGTAACAACCTAAAGATGTTACAAGGTATTTACGGGGGAGGAAATCCACGCGTACGCACAACTCTTACCCAAACTTCGAATATTTACAAACGTCTCGTGTCTTAAATGACTGACTTATACACGTTTTCGTTCAATTATCTAGCTAATTGACCAGTCTACTTGATATATATACTCGCTGGATTTTTTTTTATATGTCTTTCTAGAGAAATCATCAAAACCAAGAAAATATTAATTAATATAGTTAAAATATAAAAATATCTTTATTTATTATCTATACAATTCATCATAAACTAATAAAAATTCCTTATAAATACTGTTTCATTTCTAATGCAAGGGTAATATTGGTAAAACATAGTCAAATATATCTTGATTTGTGAAAACAACAAAAAATTTACCAAATTTTAAAACGATATATATTTTAAAATGGAAGGAGTAACATCGAAGCAGTTCATACTAGTACATTTTTGGGGTTTTCAATGATGACATTAATTGAAGGCTGGAAGTAGATACAGTGTTTACAAATTTCTGGGCAATAATTACGTATTACTGGAAGAATCGTTGCATGGCATTTCTTCTTCTTCACTGACTTTGATGATTATTATGCCGCCTGTGCTGATCAGCAATTGCCATGAATTTATTAACTGGACCTCTCCCGGCCTATTACAAATTATTACTCCAAAAAAAAAAGAAGAAAAAAGAAAAATAAAAATAAGAAAAGTTGTCGAGTAGAGAGTTTATTCAATGATAGCAGGCAGTTTCAGAGACCTCTTTAATACACCTTGGATTTTAGACATATTCTGACTGTATACAGCTTCATATATAATCTGTCTACATTACATCTTGACTGAAATCTTGTATGCCAAACTTTTAATTATTCAAATTTTTTGCTGAATTAATCTGGTTTACAAAATGTCAAAAAAAACCTCATGTTCCCACCACCTACATCTTCTTGTTTGATCTTCATCTGGATTTCACCATCTAGCTAGTTATTGTAAATACATCACTTAAAACAAAGATTCACAGTATGTGTGACATAAATTCAAAGGTTTACTAATTTGTCAGAAATGTGAGAGATTCGTATTAAGAACTTTTAGAAGGTTATTCAAAGGTTATCATTCTATTTCTTTTATTTCGTTATTGATTTGTATTATGAACTTTTAGAAGAAAAAAACCTACACACAAAAAGTACAAACACAAACAAATGGTACTCTCTCTGTCTTATAGAATTATAGAAACGGAGAAAATATAGAGGTAAGGAGCAACCGACTTGCAGAGGTAAGATTTGGAATTGGTTTGGCATGTGTGAAAAAGGATTAGCGATGATGTATTTCAATACTAGAAGAATATGTACTACAACTGCATGTGGTTTTCAGGCTTTCTGAATCTAAAAGCTTGATTAAATATTGTGATCTAAAAAGAAAAAAAAAATCATAAAAATCTGAACAAAATACCCCTAATTGGGATCACATCATTTTGGTCTTTTCTTTCAGAGTTGGGAATTTTTCATATAAATGTGCTGGCAAATCATTGAATTTGCATGCAACAAAATGAAAACACATTAATCCTTTGCAGGTAGTAGTCAAATTGCCAGCCTTATTAAGCACTTGGGATTCTAGTATTATGTTTGGTTTGACTGTGTTTTGCTTTTAAGCTTTCTGCAGAGATTTGGCTTCATTTTCCAAGAAATTATTGCAAGGCACACTGATGAGGCCAACACCATAAAGTTAAAAAAAAAATAATAATAAAAATAAATAAAAAGATTAGATAGGTTTTTCAGATCAAGTTGACCGGACCTAACCGACCTTTTCTTATTTAGCTTAATTACTAATGTAAGCTTTTAATATGTATAATAATAATTTTACTTTTGGTAAAGACTTAAAAAGTAAAAGAGATATGGTTAACAAAAGAAAGACAGACGAGACGTGTAAGAGAAAATGACGAGTTTTTTTGTACTTTGTACACGTGTGTATTTTCTGTGTTGTGTAACTACTACGTCCACGTACTTTGGAGCCTCAAAGTTTGGTTAAATAGATGGAGCTGATATATTAATTCTTTGAAATAATTGTGATCATTACGGGTGTGGTGGTTTTGTGAGTCTGTAATCAATATTCCTTGATTCCTAACTACTAAGGTTGAACTTTGGATTTCATTTCTAGAACTTTAACTTGTACATGAGATTTGAAAAATTGACAAATTAAGATGTGGTGGTTATGATCACAAATTCAGAGGAAGCTCTCCGAGTTCATGAAAGTTTTTGGTTTGGAGAATACGGGATTTGTTGCGGTGACATTGAGTTACTGAGATGAAGAATTAAAGATACATCATTTTAATTAAACAGTAGATTTTGTGACATTTTTAGTTGTTACTTTTCAAAATTCTTGCAGTAATTAGATGACCTATCATCTTCGTATCGTGGTTGGAACATAACAATATACCATCCATGAAAATTGAAATGTATAAATATGTATATTTTTAGTCTTTTGTCTCATTTATTGTACTCAACAGTCTAGGGGGGGAGAATTGTGTCACAATTTGATGATATGGTTCTAAATTATTGAATTATATTTTTTATACATGACCAAGTTATTGTAAACCTTTAAAACATTATTACAAAAATTTTCCCAAATAAAACCCCAACAAAATGAAAACAAATAATGAAATTCTTTCATTAAAAAAAAAAGGAGGGATTAATAACAAACAAGCTATCTAATAACCATGCTGGAATTTAATCTAGGAAGAAACAAGTGCAAGTTTAATCCAATAAAGTTTGAACCACATTACTTGAATTAACTGTTTCATATGACATTCAATAACCTATAACCTATGTAAATTCAATACCTACATACGAACCCTAACAACATCCACACGTCCCCTCACCTCAAACAACATCGAAGGACAGCATTTTGGAAGAAATAATTGTGTTGGACAAAAGTTTTGAAGCCTTATGTCTGAACTTGACCTAGAAAACTTGTGCAAAATGATGAATTTTCTAGGAAGAATGGTACAAAAACGTACCACAATCCATTAATCGTACCCAAAACACACACAAAAAACTTATTACTCTCTCCGTCCTAAAATTATTGTCCATTTGAGATTACACTTTTAGTATAATTTGAACTAGAAATGAAAACCCAAACTGATAAGTAATTATGGGACGGAAAGAGTACTATACTTTTGTTTAGAAATCAATATATCGAGTAGTGTAGTTAACCCTATTAACAAATACTTGAAGAAAAAAAAGGAAAATGTTAAAAAGAAATAGTTGGTCAAGGTATATGCAAGTTCTCTAATTAGTATATATATATATATATATATATATATATATATCGGGGTGGAAGGGTTGGGTGAGGTAGTTAGGGGATTAGGATGAATGATAATTATTATTAAGAGGTCGGGGTGGGAGGGTTGGGTGAGATCGTTAGGGGATTAAGATGAATGATGATTATTATCAGGAGGATGAAGGTTGGATTCTCGCTGGGACCATCCAATTTTAAGAAGAAATATATATATATATATATATATATATCTATACTATTATAGGTATCTTAGGCTATTATATTTGTAGAATTTACTGGGGAAAGGGGATACTACTACTAAAGAGAAACTCCACGCGTGCACGTTTCTATTACGCGCCTTTGTAGGCTACAAACTGACCTCCGAAACTGCTTCTGGCTTCCTAATTGTAAGCCTGCATAGACAACACTTAAAGTGTTTCTAACGGGGTTTGAATTTGAGATCTCTTGGGAGCTCAAGGTTTTGATGACATACCACAATCACTGGGCAAGCCCTTGTTGGCTTATATATCTATCTCTTACAATGGCACCTTGAAGGCGAAGGAGAAACTGCAAATTGCATATTCTTCTTTTTTTCTCTTCTCTGTCATTAGTTGGCATCGGGACTTACATTCACAATCCCCTAAGCTTAGAATAATGGAATCTCTTCCGCAATTTACTTTGTAGTTTCATTGATTAAAAATTGTTTATAGTATAAACCCTCCTTAGCTAGATTGCTGATGATGTAAGAGAGATAAATTAATTAAATTGGTTAAATGATTTGTGTTGATTGGAGTTGGATTTACAAGGTATGTTTTGTGACAAACAAGAAAATGAAATTAATTAAGCAATTTCCTAGTTAATTAAAATATACATAACTTTGATATTCTTTTATTTTTTCTACATTGTTAATGATTTGTTTTGATGGGAGTAACACGATGTCAAATAAGTCCAAAGAAGAAGACGATGTAAAATCAAAACCTAAGACACGGTACGTACCCCTGCCCAATAAAGAAAACTGGTACTAGATTCCCTTAGTACAATTTCCTTCTTTTTAAACTAATTAAATAAAAATATTTTGGATTTAAAAGAAATGAACTCAACCAATGAGTTCTTACCACGAGGGTTGGTGTGCCCTTTTATGGGAAGGCTATTTTGATTGGCATAGTACAAAATAAAAGATTATTAATAATAACCGGGTGAAAATACCTTATATTAAAATGGTCATTTGAAGAGTTGTTTCATGGTTGGCATGGCTCTTCTTTTTGGGAAAGCTAAGCTACAAACCAAAAGAAAAATCATTATAATTTATATTTGGTACCAAAAACCAAATCCATTCAAAGCAACATCGGGTGGATGTATTGTTGAGCCATTCGATATATCTCTTTGGTCTTTAGGAAAAAATAAAAAAACAATTAGAATTCTTAAAGAGGAATCAAAAGTGTAAAGACTGCATTTCGATGATTGGCCTCTTAGGTTGTTTCCTTACATGCGTGTAAATAAATTATTGCTTTAAGAAAATGAATCAACTCTACCCGTGTTTTACAATCAATCATAAGGATGAGATTTACATGGATATTATGATGTATCAACAATATCATCGTAGAAATATTCTTATCTAATAGATTTAGTTTCTTACGAATATATAAGATAAGAAACAATTTTATTATTTTTTTTATAAAAAATTCACCCCAGTGAACTCCATTTAAATCCGGGTAAAAATCCTCTTTACAAACTCTTTGATGAGAATCGAACTCGTAATACCTTGATGGGAATCGAACCCTGGTTTATTACCAGGAAGGATAACACCCCAATCACTAGGCTATCATTCAATTCCCGAGATAAGAAATAATTTATCTGGGAATATCTGAGATATAAAATCTCATTTTATTTTGTATCACTGAATACCACTCCTTGTTATTACTGTGGTTAAGAATATGTAGTAGTGTTGTAACAAAAAAAAAAAAAAAAAAAAGAAAGAGAATATGTAGTAGTGTTGTTACAAAAAAAGAAAAAGAAAAAGAAAGAGAATATGTAGTAGTGTACTACAAATTGATGTGGTTTTTTTAATCTTTGATTCTTGAGAAAGAAGGATAGGTTCAACACGTACTTACTAAATTCGGATGAGACAGCTAGTTTATTTTGTCAATCTTTCCCTTTTTGAAGGTGTTCTCGGTTGATAACCCTAATATTAAATGATTTAAACACTACGATCTCCACATGATTTGCTGCCATTTTTCTCACTATTTAAATTTGTTGTGGGTTTACATTTATGGTTTTCTAGACTTTCTTGTTAAGTCATCGCCTTGACTTTGAATCATGCCCAAATGACAGTGTAATACCACTACTACCCATTTCAGAAGAAAATTGCATGAAAAAATATTGTTTTTTCCACAAAAAAAAAAAAAAACTCAACTTAGAAAAACGAAATATCCTACTTGCATTATGATTCTGATGATGGTACACAGTACATCTCCTGAGAGGGCTGAGAGACTTAGATCAATGATTGTTTTGAAGATCTTTTTACTTGCTTTTTTGCTCACTTTTGGCTAAACCTATATTCGTACGTATAGTCCTTTTCTTTTTTATCATGAAAGCTAGCTCCCTGAAATCGTCAAGGTGCTAACCAGCTTTCGTCCTTCCTTCTCTTTTCATGTATCCCTTTCTACCCGTATAAACTCCGATCCAATATTGTATGACCTGAAATAAATTTTGCCAAACTTATGCTTCCTTTAGTAAACCACTTATTTCATGTGTTAGTATTACTTCTCTCCTATAGAATTTTCAAATTTATACTAAATTAACACGAATATAAAAACTCAGCATGAACTATTTTTTCCGGACAAAGGTTATCAAATACAATTACAAACCCTGGAAAATTTGTTTCTGAGTTTATTTTACAAGTTGGATGGGTAGGGCAGAACTTAATTTACGGTTTATGAGAAGTGAAGTGATGTACAATCCACCGTTTGAGCTAATATACATTCCACCATTAATTCTTGAAAGTCACAAATATATAAGGCAGAAACAAAATCCTTCTTATTCCCCTATTTTTATAGAGCTTCTTTAAAAAAAAAAAAATTATCAATGAGATAAGATAAGTTTTTGCAATAATAAGAGTATAAGACTGGTGTCCAATGAAGAATTCTTGACAGTGGAATTAAGTGGATGGTGGGTCGAGATTAGATGGTGCAAGAGTCTTGAGTAGCAAATTTTGTAGCAAATTTCTATATATCATACTCCCTTCGTCCCAAAATTATTGTCCACTTTGAAAAAGTGAAAATCCAAAATGGACAATAATTTTGAGACGGAGGGAGTATATGAGAGTTTATGTGATTATTGGTTTCAGCAAAATGGATCAGATATTAATTACAATATTAAAAATGAAAATCCAAAGTGGACAATAATTTTGGGACGGAGAGAGTATATGAGAGTTTATGTAATGGATCTGATATTAACTACAATGTACATGATGTGATTGAGATTTCACATCCCGTAAAATAACAACGCAATGATCAGATTATGATTAGATCATTGTTTTTTTTAAAAAAAAAAAGAAAAGAAAAAGAAGAAGTAAAGATATCTTGTTTAGATGAAATGACAGCAGTCAATCATCACGAATAGACGTATATAATGCATTCTCCTTGATGAGACTCATGAATGATTTAATGCTCCGATAGGGTTTTAGACATTTCATTTTTGACAAGCCCATTGCGGAAAAGGACTTGGGGAATTAAGATTAAAGGCCCGCCCCTTTCACATTCATAATTTTTGCTCTGCGTTGTAAAGATGGTGATGCTTCACCAATCTTAATCATTACTAACCCCTTCTCTCTCTCTCCCTACAGGTCCTTTTCTGAAGATTGTTTTAATTTCAATGCCTAATTACATAATTATATAGTACGGCTGTTACTGTGGAAAAGTACACTGAAATTAGGACCAACAACACCTACATTTGTTTGTCCCTAATCAGTGATCTTGGAAAAAGTATTGCCTAACTAAGCAAAAAATATTAAACACAATACATCCCCACACAACTAGTTAGTTTCATGTCTAATCAATCTTTCATAAGCTTTTGCTTCATTAAATGAATTCTTAATCTTTTTCTTTTTTGTCCCTATGTTTTTGGGGTATTTTCCTTTCGATCTCAATTACTTCTTTTTTTTAAAAAAGAAAACAAATTAATTCACATCTAACGTAACTATAACAATCACACATTTTTCACGCTCATATCAACCATTAACTTGATGAGAATGACAAATTTTAAGTTTGGTATTTATAGCTAACCATCCTTCTTATACGAAATCGACAACTATACGAGCCTAAAAATTTAGAGCTAGCAAACATAATTAACAAAGTATGTTATATAGTTTTTCTGTTCTAAAATTATTATCCAGTTTGATATTTCACTTTTAGTATAATTTAAACTAAAAATGAAAACTCAAACTGGACAATAATTATGGGACGGAGGGAGTATTAGTAAAATGACATAGTTCATCCATACCTCTTAGACCCAAACTAAATGTATACAACTTCACTAATAATAATAATAATAAAAAGCAATATAATGAGGAGTTGTGACTGAGAATCTCATCTCTTCATTGATCAAACGATCACAATTCCTAATACCCCATCCCCTTATGGATAATGTTGGTGGAGCTTCTCTTTACTGGCATTACATTTCCCCAAGTCTAATTATATTCGACATTAGTGTGACAATCCACGTTTTTAGTTTCTTGTACATACAAAGGACGAGTGGTTCTTCCACCACCAATCTTCAATAATTTAACAAAAAAGTTTTTTTTTTTTTAAAAAAAAAAAGGACGAAAGAGGATTCGTCTAAATATCATTTGTGTCCGTTTTGAACATTTCATATGTAAACAAGAATTTTTATTTTTTATTTAAAAAAAAAAGGTTTCTTCTGCATCTCCCAATTATATTGCATTATTACTACAAATCAAATCAATATCTATCATTGTTATTTCAACCATGGAAATTAAAAATAAAACTGCTCCTTTCTTTAAATTCCAATTTTCATATTCAATAAATCCAGAAATCCATGTGGTGGAGTGTGTAAAACTGGAAATCATCATAATATTATTGGTGTCTACTATAATATGACATTTGATTAAATATTCAACTGGAAATCCTTGGGGTTCATCTCGTAGCACCATTTCTATTATTAGGTACATAATGCGTCTTTTAAACGTCTTTCCTTTAAAGTTGGAGACAAATTATTTCACAGTTGAAGTATGACACTTATCCATACACTCAAATGGCCTTTTCATTCCAAAACCACAAAATTCCAATCTTCCAACTGATAAAAGGTTTTCTGCAGAAAACACTAGTTCTCGTACACTTGTCACTCAGTTCTACTTCGAGCCATATGATAACTGAGCCCTTTGGAACTTGACACAAAGTTAGTTGACATAAATAATTGTATTCAAGTATTCAATATTCGATCCTAGAATTAAAAATGTATCATTGATTGGTTGTTTTGAATGTCCTTGAGAGCAAGATAATACAGGGGCTGCCCTTCCTTGTAAGCTTCTTCCTTGCGTTCGATTCGAATACGGAGAATAGGGGATCTATATATCTAATACTCCCTTAAGTGTGTAAAAAGACAAAAAAAAAAAAAAATACCACTGGCCTTGATCTTTTCTTGTCACGATAAAACAAAGAATATTGGACCAGTAATTGATTAAAATTTAATTGCATCCTCTCCTGCAGAAAAAGAAAAGTTAGAATTTTCATACCATGAATTGATTTAATTCTTTTCAGAAGATCAGAATGATGAAGAATTATGTACATTCTTGTTTTTGATAAGAAATTTTGGCATAGCTGAAAATTTGGATGAAGAGATACGCTATTCCATGGAAATTATCTTATGTGTTTAGCCCTTGTTTCTTTTATGATATACTATGTTTGATTCTACAGCAGTAATGATTATTCTTATCCAACGGTTCTAATTATTGACTGAACTATTCAGTCGAATGGACCATAATCACTCCATATATATATACATACATATATATATATATACTCACTTTGTTATAAAATAGATTTCACCTACACATTTACTATTTTTTTCATTAATTAAAAATTCACTTGGATGTCACCTATTTATGATCTTGGTAACCAGCGCAGAATGAATCGATGATTCAATTATTTTTTTAGAGGAAAAAATTTAATACAAGAACAAGAAAAGTACACAGTAAGAACGAGGACGCTTACAAAATGATTGTGGGTTAAAACTTTTGATATTTGTACTAATTTAGTATAAATTTTAAAATTTAATGTTGACCATTTTTTTTTTTCCGATGGAAGAATACTATTCTAAGGTCTAGAATGCCAGATGACACTATGAAGCAAAGAGCCCATGAGATAACTGATGAGTTTGGGTCTGCGATCCATTATTGAACCCGGCTCACAAGTACCGACTTACAGGCTCTAGTATCATTATTGATAAGTATGGAAAAAAAAACTTTTTTTTTTTATGGCTCAGCAAGAATCGAACCCTCGACCTCATGGTAATAACCATCTCCATTTTAATTTTTCTAACCACCCCGCCTAACCCTTCCACCAAAAAAAAAAAAAATTATGTTTAAGGTCCATTTTTAATAGAATAATTTCCATATATATATATATATTTGGTTTTAGAATGGATATGCATGTAATAATTATTCTCAAAAAGATCATACTAACTTGAACTTTGGAATAATAACCAAGATATTTTTATAAGTATTTTAATCCATTAGAATTGATACAACTAGTTTAGAATGATACCGATATCTGGTAAGGTATGCTTAAAAGTATTTACGTCAAGAATAGTTTTTTTTTTTAATTGGACGATACAGGTAAGAATCTAACCCTCAACCTCTCGATAATAACTATCTCCATACCAATCTTCTAATCACCCCACCCAACTCTCCCACTCCATAATAGTTTCACTACATTTCTATGAATATATAAGGAAAAAATGCATTCATAATAAATTTTGAGCAATCAATTAAGCTCATTATATTTGCAATCCATTAAGAACAAAATTAGTAAAATGGGACAATATAGATAGCTATGCCAACTGGCAACTGCCAAGGTTTGATCAGTAGAGCTTGCTCCTCACTTAGATATCAGACAAAATGTTACTACAACTCCCTCAATTTCGTTTTAAAATGATTATCACATATGTTGTGTATTAATTAACATAAGAATATTTTAGGGCAAATCAAAGAGTATTTACTGAACAAGATTACAACATGGCATTGGTAATACCCTTAATATTAAAAATTCTATTTTTACGAAATCCTCTAATCAAACTATATAGCATAAAATGTCAATTCTCAGATGAATACAAGCGTGTCCAGGGGCGGAACTCTTAAGCAGCCGGAAAGCCCTTTAAGGATAGTCACGATTAACGTTACGTTATATATATTCTACCATCGATCTTGATTATGAATATATAGTTAGCCTCTTTAAATTTGAGCAGCTGATTCCGTCATTGAGCATGTCAATAAATAAAAGAAAGTACGCGCTCTCCTGTAAGTAGAATTGTTTGATGCACTAACCGGCGAGGAGTAAGTGGTAATTAAGGGAGATGGATGCATAGTTCATTCAAAAAGTGGGTTAAATATTTTACAATAATTGGATTTGGCATTTCCTCTTAACACCAACCTCCAATTTTTCAAAGGAAAACTAAATGATTATATCTACGTAAATTTAATAAAAAAAAAACACACACACACACAACAAAAAAAAAAGAGAGAGAGAGAGAAAAAGGACCGAAGAATCAAGCATAGGAGACATGCACATATTAAAGCCGAAGCCGAGAAATAGAACCAGAGAGAATACAACTCCACCAATATACCTCCATCTCATAAGTTACAATCTCATGAAAGTTTTACACTCCACAAACCATCTAAGATTTCTGACGTCATCATCCTGGTTTACGGTTGAACCGGTCCGGTTTTTTGCACTGCCACCACCCCGCAGAAAAAAGTGAGCGAGTCGTTTGCACTTTTCCATCTCAGCAAATATCCATTCTTCTGGCCCACAACTTGCCACATGTCGCTCTGCCAGAATCCCATTTCATTTCGGAAAGATTCACAAAATTTGATCACCACCAAATTAGAGCCACAAAGAAAAAGGGGCGATCTTTTAATTCCCTCGTGTGTTTGCCAAGTGTAACCCAAAAAAAAAACACACATTTCCTCTTAATTACCCGAAAACATTCCCATAATTTCATCACCAAATTATAGCCACAAAGAAAAGGTGCTCTCTTTTAATTCTCTCGTGTGCTTTCCAATTGTAATCAAAAAAAGCACATTTTTTCCGTTTTCCTTTCTGCTCTCAATTTGATCTTCCAACACAGAAATCTTACTTCATCCCTTTCATACCAAGCCAGAACAAAACAAAAAAAAAAACCCACCAATCTTCTCATTTCTTTCTTTCATCTATGGCTGCTGCTTGCATTCTGGATGTTGGTTGATGCTTGAACTGGGTATATAGTAATAAAAGCAACGGGGTTTGCCTGTGTTTATTTCTCCAAGGTAAAATTTTTATTCATTGTTCCTTTCCCTTTTTGTTTAATCCATTGAAGGTTGAACTGGACTTAGTAAGTAGTAATGGGATTATGTTTCTGAATGCTGTGTAGGGAGTCAAAGGGCTTCAGAGGTTTTTGTGGAATTAAACGAACCCCGTAGCAGAGTCTTTAAGATTTCTTGATTGAATTAATATCTTTTTTTTTCCGGAAATTTCCTTTCTTTTTCTTTTTTGGGTTAATGTTAGTTAAGGAGTTATGGAGCCATTGTGTGAGTTCTGTGGAGTACTGCGAGCAGTAGTTTATTGCAGATCAGATACAGCAAAGCTCTGCTTACATTGTGATGGTTGTGTTCACTCTGCCAACGCATTGTCAAGAAGGCATGAAAGATCCCTCATTTGTGACAGATGCAATTCCCAACCCGCATTTGTCAGATGTATGGAAGAAAAGCTGTCCTTCTGCCAGAATTGTGATTGGAATGGAAATGGCTGCACTGGGCCAGGCCATCATCGAGAAAAACTGAGTTTTTACAATGGTTGTCCATCGCTTTCTGAGTTTTCTAGGATATGGTCCTCCGTTCTTGATGCCCCGCCCGCGGATGCAACTAGTTTTGGTGGTTGTTCTTCTTTTGGGAATGGAACAGTTCTGAATGTGAATGAAAATGGTATGGCTAGTTCCTGTTCAGATCTCAGAGATGGGAACAAAGGGTCGTCCACAAATGTGGGAATGGTGGCTAACAGGCTGAATGAAATTGCATCATATGTCAAGTATGAACCATGGATGACTCCCCCTGTTATCCCTCCTAATCCTAATTTTGCAGTGCAATGCAATCGAGATCAGACGCCTTTATTCTCAGATGGATGCACTCTGCCTAAGGTGATTCTTTTATGCTGTCAATAGCTTTCATGATCCAGTGATATATGATTCTCAACTGAATTTACCTTGTTGGGATAAAGGCTTAGTTATTGTTTTTTGTCTTGCCCGTTTTAGTCGTATAAAACCCTTTCTAAACTGAATTAATTGTTGGTTTAAAATTGCAGTTGCAGCCCGGATCACAGGATGCAAAGGATCTAGGAATTCAAGAGTCTGATGGTCTCTGTCAAGGCGTTGACATTGATGATGTTGCATTGATGTTTGACTGTGGCTATGATATGCTTGGCAATTCAGAAGTTCATTCAAGATACAACAGTGAAGATGGAACAATGAGCAGCTTAGTAATGGACAAAAATTTATCTGTCAGTGAGTCCAACAGTCATGTTGAGAATGCATTTGAGGTTCTCCTCGAACCAATCATATCATATTTCTTTAGTTTGTTACTGCAGAAAGGGCTTGTGGAAAACATGTTTTTGTATGGATCAGTTACACACTATCCGAAATCATTTTATCCCAGTTGGAAATCAAGAGGCAGGCATGCAGATTTGGAGTTGTTTGCTTTGATACCATCATTTTGCATCGATTGTTCATATCTATGACAAGGTTATTTACTCGAGCTTTTCTTAACTATTGTTCAATCTTTTACAGGCATCCTCATCAGCACAGACAGATTGCATTGGTTATCAGTCATCAATCGTTGGCGGATCAACTTGTCTGATGCAGAATATGAACACCAGCCCCAACTGCGTGCGTATGAATACCAACTGCAATAGAAGCATTGGCCTAGGTTTCCCAAGTGGTCAAGTTCATTCAAGCATGTCACTCTCTCTATCAAACATCACTGGAGAAAGCAGTGGAGCTGACTATCAAGATTGTGGATTGTCACCAGTTTTTCTTACAGGTGAATCACCATGGGAATCTGGTCTGGAAGCTAGTTGTCCACAGGCAAGGGACAAAGCCAAGATGCGATACAATGAGAAAAAGAAAACTAGAACGTATGCGCATCAGTTACAGTTACTATGCTTCTTTCTTCAACATGTTGATCATACTGCCTGTAAACAACTTTTAAAAAGCTATCTGCAAGTGAAATTAATCAGTATGACCGCGAATAATTTGCCTTTCCTTATTGGCTTCCATATTTATGCGAATTTCATATGCCATATCGAGCTTTCAGTCTACTATGTTTTGTCCTTTTTGATATGCTTATACTCTACGCCACTCCACCAGGCTATTGATCTAAGTCAGGACAGTAGATCGCATCATAGGCAGGTTTTGACGAATTCTGCTGTATTCTTCTTGCAGGTTCGGTAAGCAAATAAGGTATGCTTCTCGTAAAGCCAGGGCAGATACCAGAAGACGTGTAAAAGGAAGATTTGTTAAGGCTGGTGAAGCTTATGATTATGATCCTCTTCATACAAGGGATTTCCAATGATTATCAAGGTTTTCCAAATACAGTGTCAACAAATGCCAAGGTATACTTTGAATAGGCCTCCCACTTATCTTGTGCTCTCCACTGCAGATAGGGAATTTTAAACATTTAGTTAGGCATGCCTAACTATAGGAAGGTAGAAATTAAACCAATGCAAGCCTTATGAATGTTATCTGCGTAACATAAGAATCCTAATAAGAAAAGAGCATCATACTGCTGCAATTATCTTTAGTTGTAAGTTCTCATAAACCTCAACTTTCATTATCTATTGAACTGAACTCATATCCTTCGAAATGCATGATTCAAATAATCTGTGTAGTTTTTCATTGAGTAAAATAGGTATACTTGAAATGTTTGCTGTAGATATTAGAAATGTATTTGAGTCCTTTCCCCAAGTTACCTGCAGATGAATGATTAGCTGGTTAAGCTATGCTGTTTGTACATGAAAGAGCACTTGTATTCAAGCAATATTTCTTACAATTCTTGCATCTTCTGAAAAGACACCACCATTCTAGTGCTTATTACATTCATATTTATGATGCCATTCTATCTCCAACATTTAAAATATGGAAAAGAGAAAGGTTCTATCCATCATTGACATACTCATTCTGTCACTTTGTTAATTTGAGTAGTTTGTATGCAGTAATCTGACATTTAGAGGAGTCAATGGCAATGCTAATGGAAAAGCCTTCCCAATGAATGCTGTCCTTTGCTTTTCTCTGGGTAAAGACTTGTTTATTTGATTTCAGTAGGTCTATATCCTCCATTACCATAAATGATCCTGCCTCCATAACTTCTCTTTTAAGTGGCCAATGATTGAAACTCATCACTACTCCAATCATGGTCTAATTTTAGTGGTCTAACGTCATTTCCAGGTTTCGACATTCAATGGATCTCCCATTCTGATACGCTTAGGTGGTGTCTTCACCTCTTTGGAAAGATTCTTAATTCCATGAGCCGCTCAAGTTGATAATATACCCGCCATCAAACACCCATGAATTCAGACAGTGAGGAATTATCCTTTACTTCTAATAATTTTTGATCATGTCAAGGATCTTATCATATACATTCTTTTCCAATGGTTATTGGATTTCTTAATTCACAGTAGATAATTCAAAGCAGAATTTCTTCTGATGTTTGATTATCAAATAAATAGGAGTCATTTCAATTCCCACACAGTCTATTTCTCAGATGGTTGATTGCCTGAGTTTGGAACCACTTTTGCTTCTTCATCTTTCTGATGCTCTTATTCTCTCGGAATCCTATTTTATATGACAATTTTATAAATATATAAAGGTGTAGTAATCTTGCTGCAATTTTGATGGAAATGTGTTTTAGCCACTCATACAGTAGGTGAACTATGTTTCTGTTCAAGTGAACAGGTTTATGTTGGACAGAGGATGATTTGCATTCTTTCAAAATTTTCCAGAGAACAGTGTACAGGATATAGCGCCATAAGGAGAAAAACTAACAAATCAGCGATTCGCCTCAACCTCGCACGTGTGGATGTGCCGATGCTACTCACAATCATTAAGCATTCTTATGAATGTGACATGAAATGACAAGAGGAAGCTACTAATTCACAGCCAATATTGAATAGAAGACGGAGCAAGAAGTTACCGGAACTAGACTGATCAGGGCAATGACTATACTACTAAGGCCTAACACCATTAGTGTTCTTAACATTACCAAACAGAAGCCGAAATGCTGCTAAAAACTCACCTGTCCATCCCAGTCTGTGCTAGCCTTCATGGACTTGTAACAATTCCGCCAAATGATCTGGCAATCATCCCAAAAAAACAAAAGAACAAAGGAAAACACATTGGGTCAGCAGAATTATCAAAGATTGTACATATTGGAAGTTGGAATGAAACCATTTTACTTAAGAACTTTTCGAATCAGCTCAACTCATTTGCAGTATCCAAGTAGTCGTCCAAACTTGAAATCCTGATTTCTTTTAAATTTGTTCAAGCATTCTCATTTCCGAGCTTTCCTTGATCATATAATTTGCACAGACAGACTGAATACCACACTGGGTTTTTCTCATTGTTTCCATTCTGAGGAGAAGGAATGATCATCAAAGGATGGACATTTGTTCTCATCCTTATCTCCATGCTGACAGTTGCATTATGGTAATGATTTTCTGGGATGGATGATGATGATTCCTGGAGATCTCCTTCCTCCTTGATCACACAAACTCTATATATTAACCAGGCCTGGTCAAACCCCCCTCGCCATGGATCGCTGCTGCCCAGCGCGATATTGGATCTGGTTCCCGCCCGCGGAAGACTGGGTTTCATGGCTCATTGGGCTTACTCTTGTTTAATTTCTTGTACTTGGGGTTAGGGGTAAAAGAAAAATTATTATGCATACTATCTATCTATGAATGTCCTAAAAAAATAGTGCATGTTGATGAGTTTTCAGATTCCGTACTGTTTTTAATATAAATCTTCAAACACAATGTGCACTATTTTTTTTTTGAAACGGAGGAAGTACAACCTCTACAAGCATTGTTCGGATAAATACTCTCAGTGTATATTATTTGGAGTCAGTAATATGAATATTATTAAGAATAGCGATTTATTGTAGTCTCTGTCTGTTTAAAGATTCTTCACCCCGATAATATATACTCTTTGTGTCTTATAATTTTGATATTGACTTAGTTTGAATTTTCATTTTTATTATAATTTTTAGTACTAAGAATAAAAAATTCAAATTGAATATTTATCGGGAGGAACATTAAAAAAAAAAAGAAGCCATTTCGAAAGGCCATCCAATTTTCTTTAAACAAAAAAAGAATGCTTAATCGTAACTCTTACGAAGAGAAGGAAGTGAAGTGCATCATGCAGACACAAATCCCGAATTCGTACCATTAAAGAAGTGGGAAGAAGAATCAAATCCAGGTCTTCCTGCGAGAACTACTACTCCTACTTCCTCGAGTCCTCTTTTGTCTCAATAAAATAGGTGTCGGGTTTGGTGTTGTCATCTTCTTGTTCAACTCAATTTTGTTTGTTAATTAATGGGATTTAGATTCTCAAAAAAATGCCTCAACATGAGCTGGATGGAGTGTCCTTTACAAACGTGCGAGGGGTCTCCTACCAAATTCTAATTTTGCATATCAATAATTTCAACGCCCCCAAAATAATTGTTTCAAAAAGAGTACACTACTATATAAATATGTGTATAATTTAACAAAAAATTTTAATATTTGGTGTGTGGTCGAGTGATTTAATATTCAAACGGGCTGAAAAAAAAAAAAACAGATTGAACAAAGGACACCAATTAAAAAAAGTAAGAGCGGGGGCGGTGGAAAAAGGTGAGAAAGTGGGGTGGAGCTACGGTCTCAAGCGCGCCAGTCTGTTGCAAAATTGCGGGATTTTCATATCCTTAACTTCCTCCTTTAATTTGATTGAATTTAGCTATATGTGTTTGTTTCTCTACACGTTTTTTTTTGTTTTCCCTTTTTTCATTCCTAACGACGAGTTTATTATTCCGTGAATGAGTGACAATTTTTTCGTCGTCTAAATATGTAAACGCTGAAACAATAATAATTTCTGAATTCCAATTCCTAGGAAATGAATCGTGCCATTTGAACATTCTCAATCCATCAACTTGGGTTGATTGAACAAATTCAATTTATAATAAATTACCTTAAGAAAAAGAAGAAAAGAAGAAAATTCAATTTTACTACCAGCACTAGCAGTCACCCCCATTTTGCAGTTAAAGTTACGCCGTCACGTTTTTATAAAAAAACCCAGTGGATGCTGACATGGCTGCATCTAAGTGGACCATTAACATGGGTGGGCTCCCTAGCATTCACGTTGACGTTGACCCGTTAGTCCCCATGGCATAAACGATGTACACACGCCACACCGAATCATAAACCTTTTAGATTCTAACATTGTCTTCCTGTCCTGTCCTGTCCTAATATGTCCTGCGGATCACACACTTCAATTCCCAGTAGTACTACTACTTCTTGTTATTCTTGCTGCTAATAATTGTTTTCTTACGTCCGATTTTATGGTTTTTAACTGTCACATAAGTCATTGAATGAAGACCCTCCCCATCCCGTAAGCATACAATAAGCCTTGCTACTTCGGTTAAGAACTCGTGAAGACTCAGCTTCACAAGGTATGAACTGTAGCTCTTTTGTATGCTTTACTCTGTTGTTGAGTTCCATCTGTTTCTTATTTGTTCTGGGTTTCCTGTAAAAATCGATGAAAGTTCTTAATTTTGTGCTAAAACTGTTTGTGGGCCTGCATTTTTTTTTTTGGTGAGTTTTTGGGGTTTCTGTGAAATGTGAAAGGTCAAATACTTTCTTTTTCGGAGGTAGGAACTGAATGTCGTCTTTTTGTCTTCTCTTGTCGGATTTTCTTTTTGATGCTACTGCTGTTGAATGTTGAAAAGATCATAGCTTTGATCGAATTGGGTTCTTGGCACCTAATGTGTATTGTTACCGAAATGGTTTGGATGTCCTGCTTGCATATCTCATCCTATGAGTGTGAATTCTGCTTCCTTCATCGACCATAGTGTCCGGCTAAACGTTTTATGAAGGCATTAGGAGTATTTTGGAATGGATTCTATAACCTATAGTTCTATTCGATTTCCAATTCGAAGACTAAAACCTCTGTTCTGGGATTGCCTTCCTGGTCTTATAGGCGTATATGGTTACTGAGAATGGCAATTTTCTCAATCCTTGTTCTCTCTTATTGTCAATTCTGCAACTTAGCTCCTTTCCAATCCTCTTAACTGGGTGATTTTGCTTTTGTGCATTTGTTCTGTCCAGAGAAGTATACACTTTGGCTATTTGTTGATGGATGGTTTGCAAAATATTATTGCGTCTGTGACTTACCTCATTTAAGATTGAAATTCGTAGCAAATTCATAAAGTTGGCTCGGACAAGATATGAAGGAACTTTCCTTGTTTTGTCGGTTGATTTTGGTGTTGATGTTACCATCCTTAGTGACCAAAACTTCTATCTGTTGAAACATGATTTATGATGTGATGAAAGTCAGGGATCTGTGTCTTTTCTTATCCTAATGTGGCAGTCAAATCCTACTTAATAGATTTCCTTCCAGGGACGTCTATTCTTACACATGTACAACATGCATTTAGGTAATTGGTAGATTGCTAACGGAGGACAAGGGATAGTATCGACAATCTGATTTTGAAACTGCTCTTGCAATTTGCAAAAACAGCTGAAAATGATTTGTCTGCAGCTGTAATGAGCATGTGAGTTAATCTTAAGGAAAGGCTAAGCATGCTAAATTCTTCAATGTTTTAAGTTGGAGAGAGTCACAATTCTAGTCAGATTTATCATCAGTCGAAGAGCAGAGTTGTGCTAATGTCAAACAACCCGTAACCTCATGCTTTGGATTGATTATGAGATTTTGAATTGAAGTTATATCTTTTATCCTCCTCCTTTAGGGAGATAGATTCGTGCAATAGGTTCTTGAGTGTGGAGGAATGTTGGCCTTATTTTACCTGTTATGAAAACCGCATTGAAATTGTAGTTTCTCTATCTGTTTAGTTCCTCGGCATTTTATGATTCCGTGAATCACGATGATCGGCTGCATGAATTTTGATTGTGAACGAAGTCAACAATTGACTGATGAAATGTGTGGTAAAAAAAAGATTTGCCAATGCCATCATTTCTTCTGATTGAGTTTATCTAGTATTGCTGAAGATGCTTTGTTTTTTTAAAGTTTCTGACAACTAACTTTAGCATGAACACTTCTGTTGTACAGTGCTAGAATCTCTGTGTCGATCATTGGAGTTCGGAAACCATAAAGATGGCATGGGTAATGCTTGAAGTTGCTCTGCCTGCTAAATGAGAAACTGTAGAATTGATCACAGCTAAAAGTATTTTGCTTACTTCTGTGGATATGGAAGAAACAAGTACGGTGGAACTTTTAACAAAAGTGGAATTGGACTTAACATACAGTTCTCAGAAATCGGTGAATTTGCAGACACTGTTTATGCATGTTTTATCTTGGCAAAATGATATAAAATCAGCAGTTGAGTATGATAATATCTCTCCAGATTTCATTGAGAAGGCAATGCAATTTGATCTGTTGAATGCTATTTTAAATGCTGAGGTAAGAGAGCTGGATAATTTCATAGGTACAATTGAAGTGATGGTGGTTGATATTCGTCATAAGATAAATTGTGGGAAGCTGAAAGCTTTGTCCCCTGTAGAACAAAATAAATGGCACGATATTGAAGAATCGCTGAGACAGTCACAGGATCACATTCTTGAGATGAAGATCCAGTTGGCCAAATTGCAGATGACTTCGGTTGCTTTCAACCAAAACGAATGTAAGTAAGCCAATGTAATCAACAAAAATCACAACAACAGTTACTTTGAAAATCATAGAGAATGACTTTGTTTTTTCTTTCTGCAATCTCTTTTCTAACAGGGAATGCTAACATAAATATGGAGTTGTCGGAGAACTTTCGAGATTCAGAAACATATTTGAAGCCGCAACTGCAGTTGGTGGAAGAAAGGCATATTCTGAGAATGTTGGAAAAATCTCTGTCTAGAGAGCTAGATCTGGAGAAGCAGCTAAAAGTAATGAAACAAAATGAACAAGATATCGTGTTAAAGCTTAGGTTAACTGAACAAGTGGCTCAGCACATGGAAGAGGCATCAGAGGTTATCTGGGGTCGTTTCTTAGAGGCAGAAAATTCTGCAGAGGTTCTCCTGGGAATATCGAAGGAAATGGTAGCACGCCTTCAAATTGCAAAATTCAGCTTGGATAATTCAATTCAAAGAGAAAAGCTTTTGGATTCTAAACTCCAATACTATGCTGCAGCTGCACAATCAAAAGTCGAAGAGACTTCCATGGTTGAGCTTGATAGCCTAACTTCTCAGTTGCTTGCTAAAACTGATGAAGCAGTTTCTCTGAGTGAAAAAGTTAAAGTATTGGAAGAAAAGTTGAAAGAATCAACATCTCAGCTGAAAGTGGCCCAGGCAGCGTATGAAACAAGTCAAGAGCAACTTGCAGAAGTGGACATGATGATTGAATCTATGAGAGAAACAATTGATGATGCTGAGGGTAGGGCTGAAAGTGCAGAGGCTAAGGTTTCAGCACTAACAGATGCTAATTCAGAGCTAACTGAGGAACTCAATTTCTTGAAAGGAAGTAACGATAGTAATAACAAAAAGGTCAGTTTACTTGAGAAGCAGTTAAGGGACCTAGAACTTCAACTGCAACATGCAAGGGCGTCATCAGAAGCAAGTCTAGAGCAGCAGAACATGTTGTACACTGCAATTTGGGATATGGAAACTTTGATTGATGAACTAAAGCAAAAGGTTTCCAGAGCGGAAAATAAGTCTGAAAATGCGGAGGAACAACGCATGGTTCTTTCTCAAGCTAACTTGGACCTCAAAAAAGAAGTTGAATTTTTAAGGAGTAGAATTGACTCCTTGGAGACAACTCTGGATCATGTTACTGTCGAGAAAATGGCAAGTGCAAAGGACATAAGTATCAAGACCAATGTCATTATGGATATGGTAATGCAACTTGCATTGGAAAGGGAGCGTGTAAAGAAACAGGTACTTTTGCCTTTGCAATCATTGTCTTTCTGTTGATTTATTCCACCAGCACAAGATATATTATACCCTCCGCGGAGGAGGTGCAGTCCCTCATATATATTATGCAATTTTAAACTCTGGCTTACAATCTGGTAATGAGATAATTGAAATTGTTGCAGGTTAATGATTTAGCGAAAGAAAACAAGTTCCTCAAAGTGAAGCTAAGAAAGACTAAAAAGGATGAATGCTTGACTGCACATGACGACAATGATAGGAATGATAAAATGTTGCCAACATCTAGAGCTGACTCGGCTGATGCGTCGTTGAATGCTGCATTGGAATCATTCTCCAAAACTCTGGTAAGATTTCTTTACCAATCTTAGTCAAATGTTCCCGTATTTGTGCATTTTAAAGTAGTTTTTTGGCTTATTCAGAAGTACAGTTTTGAAGCGAAGAATGAAACTTATAACAGTCAGACCTACCATCTTTGCTTACTCATCATCTTTCAACCTGCCACACTATAATGCTAATACAGAAGTTAAACTTGTTGATCCAGGTGGAGGAAACACTTTATACTGCATCTTCAGATCAAAATGAAATGGAAATTCCCAGCAGTGCAGAAAACGGCAATAATTTGGATTCAAAAATGAAGGATAACAATCTGATCAAGGCACGGAAGAGTAGCAGAATGTACGTAGTCATGGCGATGTTGATAGTCTTACTAGCAGGATTAGCAGCTTATTTGTTGAACTCAAATCATGCAACCTTCCAGTTCATAGATGCTTATAACCCTTTGGTATTTTAGTTTAGGATAGCAGGGCATTCATTATTTATTAACTGCACATATTTCCCCTCAGTAGGCTGTGCTTGTAATTCTTTCATCTAGTCATCTCATTGTTTCATTTGTAATAGTTTTGGCTTTGGTTCTTCCAATTTTCATGCAGGATGGTGTTCTTGTATTTACGGGTAAATGTTGTAGGTGTGATTCCTGATTGCACATTGGTGGCATTTGTAGAATTTGTTGAAATTTGTAAAGGTCGTCATAATAAGGAAAGATAAAAAAAAAAGCACTTAAAATCAAAAGAAATGTGAATATGGAGGTATTCTTTCTTTTTTCTTTTCTTTCTATTTCATATTCTTCATACAACTCTGAAGTTTTATTTTAGGTGTGTTAGAAGTATACGAGTAATGATATTTTTTTTTAACAAAAAATTATAGGGGAAAACTTGTAACCAAATAATAACTTAGAAAACCTGATAACCATGTAAAAGAACTTTTTATAAAGTTCCTATTTAGGGGAAAGAAGAAATAATTACTACGTATTAATTACATAAACCTTTATCACAATGGAGGTATTTTATTTTTAGAAGGACAAAATGCATTTTTCTTCCCCGGCTTTTGGGGGTAGCGAGATCGAATCGTCATGTATTTTCAATTGGCAAAAAAAGCCTCTTAAAATATTTTTCTTGTCAATTTGGGTAGATTTAACAGAATTTTCACGCACTTAACGGTTTAACTCTTCTTTCCGTTAATTTTTTATTTTTTTAATATTTTCTTCCTATTTATGGGCTCCACAAACTTTGACCTATAAACATATTAGGGGACTATTTTTATTAATTGAAAATTCTTGTCACTCTCAAGTGGCGTTTTGTCCTTTTTAGAAAAATTTTCTTCAGCCCATCAAACTATGTCGTTTCATTTGTGCCGTCTCCGTTATAAAGGGAAGGTTATGTTTCTGCCTTTATTCTCGTCTTCCTCTGTCAGTGCTTCCACCTCTTGGAAAAACCCTAGTGCGGCTTCAAGCTTCAATCTTTTCTCATCACGGTTATTTTTTCTCCTCTTGTTTGGGATAAGTAGAAAGTTGTGTCTTTGGTTACTTATAACTTTTGAATTATGTATAATGCACCGAATAGCCCTTTGCAGTTTTGAGCCCTTAATTGCAAAGAAGATCTGAGAAGGTGTTTCATGGTGCTATATCTCAATTTTTTTTCCTTGGAAGAAGTCTGGGTTGAATTTTTAAGTAATTCTTTCAATTCCCATGACCCAGGAAAAAGAAAGATTCTGGCTTTATATTGTTTTGAAATGATTATTAGGGATTAGATATGAAGCAAAGCAAAGGGATGAGTATATATTCTATAGTCTGAATCATTTCAGATGTTGAATCTTAATTTATATGCCTTCAAAGTTCTCTGATTGCTTTGCAAAGTTGGCCCTTATGGTATTATTGTTTTTTCTTTTGGTTATATGGGATTGTTTGGGTTATGATTCTTTGTTTTGTTGATTCTGGCGAACTGATAAGCAAAATGATGTCAACTTTTAGATCTGATGATAATAGTATTTGATGTAGAATCAGTTATAAAAAAACAACCTTCAAAGTTCTCTGATTGCTTCTCTTTTTGCCATTTAAGATTGGAAATCATTCATTCAAACAGCCCTCTTTTTTTTCTTTTTTTCTTTTTTTTCCCACAAAAGATTATGGCGATATGAAAACAGAGATGCTGGTCTTTCTTTGCACCAAAATACATAGTCAGATTGTTACATACCATTCAGACTATACGAGCATGGTGCTAAATTAATCATTTCTCTTTTAACATTATTGAAGTTGGTTTATCTCTTGCTGGTAAACTGATGAGCTTAAAAGAAAGAACATTGCGTTGCGTTCTTAGTGACCAAATTACCTTTCAATTTCAATCTAAGCGTTTGTAAACACTAAAATTACCTCTCTTTGTCACCTCAAAACAGAACACCTTTGCAAAAATCTAATCGTCAGAAGTACATTGAACTTGCAAGATGAACTCTTACAGGAGCAATTCTGAAATTGAATACCAAAAATGATATGTTTGGCTGTAGAATGGTGGGACGGAAATCAAGCCAATTTTTGCATACCATTCTATCCACGCATTCCAGGACAAACAATGACTACCTACAATTATTGACTGTTATCTTTTGTGGCATTTTCCCTTTTCACCGTGGTAATTTCCTGGACGCAAGGCCATTAGGATAAGGGGGCAGGAATCAAATTTGAGTAGTTCCCCCTATTTTCTTGTTCTTAAACAATTATTCACCCATTATAAATAAATTCCCTAATACCTTGAACAAAAAAATGCGAATTCTCAGAATCCAGAATATGAAGGGTTGTTCAATGTGGTTTGTTTCTTCAGCCATTCTTGGAATACTTGCATCTGGTTAGTAGTATAGTTCCTTCTTGAATCCTCTCCATTTTTATTTTTATCATTCTCATGCTTTTGCACACTTTTTTGAAGAACCTGATCCTTTAGATTTTCAATATGGTTTTCTTCCTTAATTTTGCTTTGCAAAATCAGGATTAATACTGTCAAATGGGGTGATCGGAGCCGACGAAGAATCAAAGTTGCTTCTTCCGAGATGCGAATTTGACAAGGACTGTGCGCCTGTGTGTCAAAATTGCAACTTTTGCTTTTGCGACAACACTTACTGCGTCCATGGTTGCCCCCCAGGGGTCCCAAACAAGAAGCTCAAAACGGAACTCTTTCATTAGGTTTGCAAACTTGCAATGAACCCAACTAGGAAACTGGAACCCTAGATCATAATCTTACATATGAATCTCTCCGTTTTGGCATGATTGTCAAGTTTAGTTTTTCATTTGAGTAAAATGTCTAAATGGTCCTTATATTTCGGCTTACTTGATCTTACGTCGCTAACATTAACATTTTAATATCGTAGCTCCAAACATTATGTTTTTAAACTTTTTTTGTCCCATTTTACTATTTCCGGCCGTTGTCATGCCGGAATCAGAGGTATTTTCATCTTTTAATTTAATTTGAATTTCTATTAAAATTTAAATTATTAAAAATATTTTAAAATTCATATTTCATTATTTAATTATTAAAATATTATTTATTAATTTAAAATATTATTATAAAATTTAAAAATTTACATTATTTTCAAAATTAATATTGAAATTTACCATTTACCTTAAGTACAAAGTAAATGATAACTATGTTGCACTTTTAACTTTAGACTCGCTGTAACTTAAAAAACTTTACCGAGTTACAGTAAATAATTCAAAATTCAATTTTTTTTTTTAAAAAAAAAACCAAGATTTTTTTTTAGTTTGACAGCTGCAGTAAACCCTAAATGGTAATTATGTTGCACTTTTAAACTTCGACCGTCTACTATAGCGGTCAAAGCAAAAAGAATCTTGTTTTTGCTTTTTCTTTTTTTTTTAATAAAAAAAATGAATTATTTATTATAACTCGGTAAAGTTTTTAAGTTACATTGGGCCCAAAGTTAAAAGTGTAACATGAATTATCATTTACTTTGTACTTAAGGTAAATGGTAAATAAAAAGTAATTTTGAAAATAATATAAATTTTAAACTTTTCTAATAATATTGTAAATTAATAAATAATATTTTAACAGTTAAATAATAAAATGTGAATTTTAAAATATTTTTAATAATTTAAAATTTAATAAAAATTTAAAGTAAATTAAAAGATAAAAATACCTCTGATTCCGGCATGTCAACTGTCGGAAACAGTAAAATGGGACAAAAAAGTTTGAAAATATAATGTTCGGGACTATGATATTAAAATATTAATGTTAGGGACGTAAATTCAAGTAGACCCCAAATATAAGGAATCATATGGACATTTTATTCTTTTCATTTTTAATACAAATTATACTAAGAGTAAAAAATATAAACTAGACTATCAGGACCAGAACATGTACTCAGCTATTTCAAACTCTTAAAAATGATGTGTTTTGTTAAACATTAGTGATGCATAAATTGATGGTAAATCTATCTGAGCATTACTACTGTACAGTATTTGAACTTGTAGTGTTGAATTTCTAGCCCTTGAATTGTTTCACTATCTAAAGTCAAGCATATAATGAGATTTTTTTTTTCTTTTAATGCATAACTGTTTCTAATGAACGTTTCCTTTGAAACTAAATTTCGTACAAATTCGTCATTATTCCATTTCGAAGATTCATTTGTTTTATTACTTTCATAATTTGATTTAAAATTTATGTGTTATATATAATCAAATAATGAAATTACATAATTCTCAATACCTGACCTCAACAATTGATACATAATAGTTATCAACCGGGATACTAAATTTGAATTTCATTTTAACTATGAATCAAGGAAATTGAACTTTCTTCATCCAAAAGAAATCGAGTTATTAATTATCAATCTCATAAGTTAATTCCATTGTTACAAAAAGATTAAAAAAAAAAAAAAGGAAAGAAGGATAATGCTAATTTTCGGTGGGTGTGGTCCAATATGGATTAGGTATTTGGGTTGGACAAACAAATATTTGAAGGCCCAAAAAATGGACCTCCGCCGCAAGGGGACTAATTTTATTAAGGTACAAATCCCACCCATCGAACCCCGACACCCGCAAATAATATTACTATTATTTCTCCACACTAATTCTCCTCTCTAATTAAACCTTCTTCATAAACCCTAGAAGTAAATTAATTGCAAAATTCCATCTGATCTTTCCTTGAAAAAAGTTCTGATTTGAAGTAGGGAATTGAAAAGCTCAAAGAACACACGCACACACACACACCAACTCGGCTGTGGAAAATGGAAGGAGAGCAACAATGGTTAATCAATTGCTTGAATGCTACGTACTTTGGAAAAATCAAATCCACCAACTCGTTAATGCAATGCAAATTGTTGAGTATACTATGTAGTACATTACTAGTAATAAATTAAAGTAAAACTCTAAATCATTAAAATGTAATTCTTTCTTATTAAAAAAAATTACAAAACCCGAATTAATTAATAGATATTATCAACTGTTTTCGCAGAAGCATCTTTGCAGGATGCATCTCACTCGTTTGGTATTAGGAGAACATGATTTGACGCAATCGCTTTCAGCTTCGCAGGCGAATCTTCTGCCGCCGTCAATCTGCTCCTCCGGCTCTTCTTCCGGTAGCCAACTGCCGCCGAAGATCTCTCTATCTTCCTCTTTCCCCGTTTTGGACTTCAAACCTGTCACTAGGCTTTGCGAATCAATTTCCTTCAGACCTGACTTTTCTAATAAACATTTAAGTTATGCATAAATAAATATATAAAATACAAATTTGATTCTCGAAAATGAAAAAATTAAAAACAAAAATCAATTCTTAAATTCTGGATAAGGTAATGTCAGGCACATATTTGCTTTCAGCAAAAACACATTTAACTCAAGAACATATCGGGAAAAATAGAAAAGAAAAAAAGAATGTGACTAACAATAAAGAAAGAAAGATACTTGGGAGGGACAGACATACCATAGGCAATTAAAAAGAAAGTGAGCAACAAAACAATTTTGATTGAAGACTTCGCCATTAAAATATCCGCTGCTCTTGAAACTTATAGTTTATGGAATTTATAGGGACTATTTCATGGGGGATAATTGAAGCAAGATATGGAGGAGTATTTTAATCAGAAAATTAAATGCTGTTCGTGTGTGATTATTTAGCTTCCTATTTATGAATTTGATGATGAATTTTTCTTATTTTTGAAACGTCACCTTGTTCGGAGTGTGAAGTTGACTGGCAAGAGTCACCAATAATAGAGATAGAAAAAATTTAATAATAATGATGAACAAGGTTTAAAAAAAATAAAAAATAAATAAAAAAGGATTTCATGTAGTAGTATAGTTTTTATATTTTGGGTAAAGACTTCTAATTTAGCACTCATTACTAAAGATTCTTGAAAATTGAAATGGTTAGGGACTCCTTGCTCCAAACTTGAGTGCATGTACAACAGCTGTATGCATTTCTTTTATAATGCAACCAATTAATAACAAAGACAATAGATATTACTAGTAACTTTAGGTATGCACAAACTAATGTGACTTCGGCCGTTGTAATGAATATTTAGATCAAGGTATTCATTCTTGCTCACCTTTTAGATTTTTCCATTTGGTAATGATAACAGCCCTTCACTAAAGTTGAAACAAAAATACAAACTTATAAAAAGATTCACCGCAGTGGACCATTTATAAAATGGAAAAAAAAATAAAAAAGAATAATAAGTACTCTAGCAAATAGTAGAGTATAAAGAAAGAAGCAATTATTATTATTATTATTATTATTATTATTATTATTATTATTATTAAAACTTTTATCATTATTATCATTGAAAAAAACAATTATATATTCATCAATAATCACACCATTCATTTATTTTTTGGTAAGGATTTCCATCAAATTTAGTCATTAGATAAAACCCATCTAATCGCACAATCCATTTGACGATATGCTGCGGGGTGCGTTGGGTTATCTTGCGATCAAAAACAGCCATGTGTCTATATTTTCCAGCCCACCGAAACATGCAGTAATATTTAGGGTTTCTAACAGGACTTCGATTGAAATCGAAATGAAACTCTGCACCAGGTTCAAGTACGTGACACCCAAAATCATGACCGTTTTGCTTGTAACAATGGTATTCTAGACGCCTTTCATCTTTAGGCATCTCGTTCCGAATGGTAACCTCCCAATGGAATCCTAGACTAGGTTTTGTTGAGCATAAAAAACATAGGACGAGCAGATGAAAAAGTGAAAGGAATGAATTTTTAATAGGATGCCTCATGCTGCTTCTTGTCGTTGTTTCTTGGGATGATTGAATAATGCGTTTTTTGTGGTTGAAGATATATTATTTATAGACTACACTTTAGATTTGGTGAATTCATCTAAAGAAATGGTTTGTTTGTTTGTTTGTTTGTTTGTTTTTTTCTCAAAGAAGTGGTGTATCTTTTTTCCAATTTTGTTCCATCTTGTTAGGTAGTCAAATTTTAACAATTTGACAAATTCAAAACTTGAAGCACAAAAAAGATACTCCCTCCGTCCCATAATTATTGTTCAGTTTTACTAAAATAAAAGTTTTTATTTTTGGTCAAACTTAACTATATTTTACCTTAACAATCGGATATACCCTTACATAAGTAATTGTTTAACCACTAAGATTTTATGGATAATATTTTTTACTAAGGAAAAATGTGTAACTTGATCCATAAAAAGTCAAATTGGACAATAATTTTAGGACAAAATTTTTTGGGCAAAGTGGACAATAATTATGGGACGGAGGGAGTATTATTTTTTCAGTAAAGTATGGACTTAAAGAAAAAATTGTTGATGCGAAAAAACAAATATTTACATAACAATGTCATAATGAATATTCATTATGACTTTTATGAAGACAAAAAAAAAAAAAAAAATCATTACTCTTACACTAAAATTTGAATGGATTTCAGATTTTTATAACTAGATTTGATCTCCATATGCACCAGATTACACTAGATAGAACAAGGAGCTTCGAAATCTGATATTTTCCGTGGACTATATTTTATTAATTTATAGGTCCTTTTTTAATTTCTATATTTAGAAACAAATACTCAACTTCAATACTACTTCCCGTATGCATTTATGATCCTTTTTTTATTTACGGATTAGGAAAAAAAAAAGATAAAATTTTCTCAAATGTAAATTTTTAGAAAAAAAACAGAACTTAATAGCTTCTTATTTTCTTAAACCTTTTTTAGTTTTTTCTTAATTTTCTTTTTGTATTTATATTATTGTTTCTTGTAATTTTTAGAGGACCTATATTTGTCAATTTTGTTTGATTATGAATGGTGTGATCATTGATGAATATATAATTGGTAGTTTTTAATAATAATAATAATAATAATAATAATAATAACAACAACAACAAGTCTAGCGATTAGAATACAACAAAAAATCAATTATTATTATTGAAACTTTTATCATTATTATTAATAAAAACAACCAATTATATATTTATCAATGATCATACCATTCATTTATTTTTTCGAAAGGATTTACATCATCAAGGCTAGTCAATAAATAAAACCCATTTGGTCGCACATGCCAAACGACGATATGCGGCGGGATGCGATTGCTTATCTTCCGATCAAAAATAGCCATATTTCTAAATTTTCCAGCCCACCAAAATGTACAGTAATATTTTGGATTTTTAAAAAGACCTTGATTGAAATTGAAATGAAACTTTGTAGCAGGTTCAAGTATGTGGCAACCAAAATCATCACCGTGTTCCTTATAACAATGGTATTCTAGATGCTTGCCATCGCTAGGCAACATGTTCCAAATGGTAACCCCCCAATGGTATCCTAGAGTAGGTTTTGTTGTACATAAAAAAGGTAGGACGAGCAAATGAAAAAGTGAAAGGAATGAAATTTTAATAGTATGCCTCATGCTGTAGTTGTTTCTTGGGGATAATCGAGCAATGTGTAATTATGATTGAAGATATATTTATAGAGTACACATTAAATTTCGTGAATTTATCAAAAGAAATTGCTTGATGTGTCCTGTGAATATTGTCATAGAGGTGATGTAACTTGAAGAAAATAGTACTTTATTCGCTTGAAATTATTGTTAAATTTAAAATTTCACTTTTTGTATTCTCACTGTTCCAAAATTATTGTCCAGTTTGAAAATAAAAATCTAAAATGAATAATAATTTTGGGGCGGAAGAAGTATTCTTATTTCAGTAAACTATGGACGTAAAAGAAGAAATGGAGGGATTGTTGGTGCGAAAAACCAAATATTACATAATAATGTCATTATGAATATTCATTATGATTCTTATAAAAAGACAACAAAATATCATTACTCTTCTTACACTAAAATGTCAATGGATTTCAGATTTTTATAATTGGATTTGATCTCCATAAGATTACACCAGATAGAACAAGGAACTTGGAAATCTGATATTTCCCGTGGACTATATTTGCCAAAAAAAATTATGTTGCTATGGCTACAATAGATAGTGGGTGAATAATAACAAACACCTAAGTATACTTTGTAAGGTGTACCTCATGAGCATGTGTAATACACTCTCTTTTTACACAAGTGAAGTTTTTAGTCCGGATTTTAAGACACCACACTCGCATTAAATTCTCCAAATCTTATCCTCCTTTTTTTAGCACACGTTTAATTTCAAACTGATTTTTTTTTAATGCTTATCCTATTAGCTTTTATATTATTTTATTTCATAAGATTTTTTTTTTGTTAAAATGATGGATTTTATTTTTAGTAAAACTGGATATGTGTACGAGTAAATTTATGAATGAGTAACAATATTTACAAAGATGAATAACGATGCAAATCTTGATGAATAATAATCACATTCTAGATGAATAATAATACTAAAATGAAGAATATATGTAGTTTTTGCAAGATGAATGATTGTATTTTAATAAATGAATAATATATCGTTAGTGTATGAATAATGGCCAACAGAATGAATAATTTTGATCAAGAAAACTAACAAAAGTATATTTTACGATGAGATTGTCAGGAACTAAGCTAACAAAATTCTAATTATGTACTATACTATATCAAAATTGAACAGGAAAACTAGTCATTGTTTTTAACATATAAGGTCTTGAAAGATCCGCCAATGTTCGATACGTTTGTGTTGATTGTTCGATTTTAGCAACTCTAGCAAATATTTGATTCGCAACCGATCGAGTTCATTTTGATAAGCATTTTTTTTGCCGCTGATCAAACAAAAACAACATTACAATATGTGAGATTTCACATTTAAACAAAACTCTGTTAATCATCAATAACCATTAAAATTATATAACATGTCAGGTTAATATGATGAATAACCATTACACACTAAATGAATAACTATTTCACCAATGATGAATACTTTGATAGATATGATAAATTATCATGTTTTATTTATTAAAATCAGAAAATGTAGTGTATTATGATCATAAATTCATTAGGAGGAATACTTACAGTTTTAGTGATGAATAACTATATCTATGTATATGCATATGTCATTCTAGCAATACGTTGAATATACAAATAGATGAATAACTAAATATTACGGATGAATATGACCAAAATATACATGTTCCATCTATCCACTCAGATGAATAACAATTAACTGGAAAAAAGAATAACAATCACATAACATAATTATGATGAATAACCTTTTATTATCAATGAATAATGGCACGGTAACTGCTGAATAATGAACAGATATGGAACCCTTCCGAAATCATCAACCAATGGATGAACAAATCTAACAAATTGGTAAACAATCATTTATAATCAAATGCAGAGACCGTAGATATGCATAACCTAACCAAAAAATTAAATATGAATAACCAACTAATAACGCAATTATTATGATGAATCTACTAGTTTCAAAGATGAATATCGAATACGAACTAATGAATAATGTCCGGATCTATTAGTCTTTTCCAAAACCAACAACAGAACAATGAAGAAAACTTAAAAATTGATAAACAAAAATCTATAATCGAATGCACATACCTTATATCTACATAACCCAATAAAAAAAAATCAATTGTTGAAGAGATTAAAACCCAATTATAAACCTTTAGCGATTCACAAAATTTGAATTTTGTTCTTTTTTCGCAAGAGAAGGAAATCCATAAACCTTTGACAATTCATTGAACGGGTTAGAACTAGCAATTCGAAATTACCAATCAAAGATTTTGAAAATTTCAAACAAAATTCACCATACAAAACACAAAACAGATGAATAATCTCAAATCTTACCGTAAAAATTTTCATATTCAACAGCGTATATTGCAACCAAACTAAGGGGATTTAATGCAAAATCGCATTCCGTCTTCAAAAATACTGCCGACGAGAGGTTTCGATGCCAAAACACTGCATAGAATATTTTATTTTTTAGAACTTTTAGTTTGAGACGTCTTTGGATTGGAATAGGAAGTTGGATGGATATGATTAATGATTGCTGAAAATTAAGAGATATATTAAGAAATTGAAAATTTGAAAAAAAAAATTTTACCCTCCTTTTGGGCACATGGTATTCACCTTAGGTGTACCAAAGTGTACCTAAGTGCTCTATATTATAATTACCTTATACCTAGGTGCTCTATATTATAATAACTTTGTACCTAGATGCTCTATATTATAATAACTGAAAATAAGGAGCTTATAATAATCTGCTACTATACATTATGAGCTGAAGAGAGAAATATTTATAAATCCTAAAAGGAACAAATATGTGCAATCGAATTAAAATTGAATACACAACAATAAAATTTGAAGGAAAAAAATGTCATGATGTGTCGTGATTGAATGATTTAGTTGGTCCATTCAAGTCACTAAATCAAAGCTTAAACCCATATAAAATCATTGTAACCTCGAGATCAATGATCCTACCATTAGTCTATACTCCACAACACTTGGAAACATTTTCCTTAAATTTTCAGCGAGAGAGTTTTCATTAGATATCAAATGCTAACAAGTTAAAGACATTACTGGAGTACCGAATCATTGTATTATAACAATAATATATGTAAAGTTGGCTAATTAATCAGAGGAATTCAAATGACTAAAAATACAACTGTTATTATCATTGATGTAAAAGTTCAGGAATCAGCTTCAGCAGAAAAGACAACTCCGTCTGAGAGAACTGCGGTCTGCTACTTATACTTTCTTGTTGCCATTGATGATCAATTTGTTCTTCATCCTCCCCTGCTTCCTTCAATGGCGGCATCATCAATTTGGAAACAGAATCAGTGATATGCTCAACCAAATCAACAATCACCCCTTCAACCCCCATCAATTGTTGCATGTAAACAGCTTCTGTCACGTTATTCAACTCCCCATACGTTAGCAAAGACAGCTTTGATTCCTTAATCCTGTTCACAACCCCTGGATTTCTGAACACGGCTTTGGATTCCGAAACGATCCCTTGTAACCCGCCATCCAGGCAATGATTCAGTGCCTCCTCTAACGAATTCATCCTCACATCCTTGAAAATTTCTGTGCCTCCATTGGTGAGGAAGTAAACAGGGTACTTGGATTGCAGTTTCTTGGTAAGCAGAGCAGCATCGGGTTGGAAAGAAGAGAAGATTATAGGACGGTCACCGGCGTTATCAAACACAACTTTCAATATGTTTTGAAGGGTTCTGATCAGATGATCTTGTTGATACTCAATGTAATCGTCGAATTTTAACTCGATGTTGAATCCCAAATTCGGGGGGTCGACTTTTTCGAAAACCTCTTCCAAAGTACAGAGGAAATCATCCGTCTCGACGTTCCAGTTAATCGTTCGGCCCTGTTTCGTTTTCCTCATCAGGGATTTACCAACTTTTCCGGCTTCTCTCTGGACGCCGTAACTCATGAACTCCGGCAGAGATAAGTCGGTAACTCTCCTTTCGCAAACCACGCCGTTGACATCTGCCAAAATGAAGTCGTCGTGAAAGATAACCGGGATTCCGTCGCTGGTGACCTGAACGTCGAACTCAACAAAATCGATCGGAAATTTCGCGGCGGCATTGAAGGAAAGAATCGAATTCTCCTTGATTGCAGTCAGCCTCAGATCACCGGACTGCAATAGATTCATCCCATTTCCCCTGTGTCCGACCACCAGAAACCTCGGGGCCGTGAATACAGATCGACCCACTTCCGCCGGTTTATGGAATCGAGTGGAATAAAGGGAAACGGAAGCGTTCTCCGTTACTTGGTCGAGATTCGGGATATCGGAGACATGAACGGCCTTCAGAGCAGCCATATTTTTTTTTTTTTTCTAAAAGCAGGATTCCGGCTACGGATTAGCCTGAGAAGGAATGTTGATTCTTGGGGAAGAAATTGATGACGGCTGAAGGGATTTGATGATCATTGTTGTTAAATAGGGTTGGATTAAGGCTGTAAAGATTGATGAAACCGAGTTGGGTTTGGGATATTTGTGAAGAACAATGCATAGAATATTCCATGGTTTCCAGAATTTTGCTGTGATTGGATCACTTTGGGCATATTCTCTCTTCTCTGTAAATTTGCTGTACAGCTGCGGCCGTTATTTCCAAAACGACACCGACCTGTTTTAAAGGAGAATTGTCAGGGATTAATTATAAAACAATCCCTTTTATACCCTATTTAAAGCAGAAAACAAGATGCTTATGTGGTAATTTCTTATTAAAAGGTTTTGGCTCCAAATACACCATATTGCATAAACCATTCTGCCACGTGTCACCTCCTTTTAAAAACAAAAAATATATTTACAATATTAACGAAGAGATCAGATGGCCATGTTCATTCAAATTTTGAATTTGACAATGAATGGAACTTTCCTTCTCCATTATTTAAGACTTTCTAAAAAATTAATTTTCGATAAATTAATTATCTTCATCAAAAACTAAATTCATTCCTAATCAGTTTTGATTATTTACATATTAATTTATTAGATGGGAGGACGCCCGGGCATTTGTCCGGGACAAGCATCTAGTTAAAATTAAAATACAATCCACGACTGATGAGTATGATAATGATTATCTCTAATTTCTTTTTCTTTTTCCTCTATTATTGTTCGATTTTTTTATTTTCTTTTTTTTTTAAAAAAGTCCACAAGTATCCTGTCTCTCTTAATCATTTTTAGCTGACAAACCTCCAGCAAATCAATGAAACCTATTAGAAAAAGTTGTTATTTTATTTTATCCATTTAGGAGATTATTACAAAATGTGGAATTTAAAACCGATATTTCAGTGTCTCAATTTTTATCTTGTATAGTTGTTGTATTGTTGAAAATAGTTCAACAAATTAAATGATAAAATAAAAGTTAGGATTTAGGAATTTCTTATTTTTTCGTTCCAGATGTTGATATCTCTTGTGGAATTCTACCATCTCAAGTCTGGTACAACACTTCCGTCGCATAATAGAACAAACAAATGTAGAAACCTAACCCCACCCCCAAAAAAATTGTGAATCATGGCCATATCTTAATCATGATTGATTTTTATGTCGAAATCATCCAAAAAAAAAAAAAAGATGTACTTAGACCTTTAAAGACATGATCGAACAAAGTTTACATCTTTCAGTTTCATCAACCATCGTTGCACGGCTATTCAAACTTTTCTTTTTGTTACCTTATAATGTCTGGAACCATTTGCAACTTAATCAAACAAGACTTTGCTAAGAAATTTTATAATTCTTCATATAATTAGAAGGACATAGATTTTGAAATAAACTTTGTTATTTAATGACCTTAACTCATTGTAATAGTAGTACATAATTGGAGCATTGGTCATTCATCAAAGCACCCCACATAGAGATACAATAAAATTGAACAATGATGATCCAATTTGGCAAATCAGAAAGGAGGAGCCAAAAGGAATAATAAAATGGTGAAATTAAGGAAGCCGAGGGAACTTGGAGAAATCAGGTTGCTTGTGCTGGAGGTAGGAAGATCTTCCCTCATTGCCTTCTTCGGTGCCATAGAACATGAGGGTTGCATCTCCAGCAAGTGCCTGAAGTCCAGAGTGGCCATCATCAGCTGCATTCACCGCCGATTTGCAAACTCGGATCGCCGTCGGGCTGTTCCTCATTATCTCTCGGCACCACTTCACTGTTTCTTGTTCCAAATTCTCCAACTGTATTAAGACCACATTTACAAGATCATATAAGACATCTGAACATTACAAGTAGTAATTAATTTGCTTCAGAAAAGATGGGATACAAATAATACTTACAGGAACAACAATGTTCACAAGCCCCATTCTTTCTGCTTCTGCAGCTGTGTAGAACTTAGCAAGAAACCACATTTCTTTAGCCCGTTTTGGCCCAACCTGTTTTTAGCACACAATCAAACAAATTTTAGTGATCATATTCATATGTAAAGGTATTGAATTGATGTTGAAAATCACCATTTTGAACGTCGAATGACTTACCAAGCGGTCCATAATGGAAGCTCCGTAACCAGCATCAAAGCTACCAACCTGCAAAGTTCGCAATCCAATAAATAAATAAATATGATATATCTCTGTTTAACAATACTCTGACCTGAAGTTCTTGCGCTGAAAATTAAGAGTTTTAGCTGTTGGAAGCCTTTGGAAAAAATAATGAATGCAATTTACCTTTGGACCTGTCTGACCAAAAATGGCATTATCCGCGGCTATTGTAAGATCACAGACCATATGCAGGACATGTCCACCCCCAACAGCATAACCAGCCACCTATATTAATCATTATTCAGGGAAATTGTTAGGGAGAAGATTACAGAAGAAATTGAAGGTTAAAAAAAAATTTGGCAAAAACTAAGGGCTTAAGAAAAAAGTTACCATAGCAATCACTGGCTTGGGAAGCCGGCGAATTTGAACCTGCAAATCCAAAACGTTCAGACGTCCAAAATTGTCATAATCAGCGTACCCATTTTTGCCTCTGAAGGATTGATCGCCACCACTGCAGAATGCCTTTGTACCCTGTACTCAATAGATTAATTCTTTGTCAGTAACGTACGATCGGAGAAATACCGAGGATTCTGAATGAAGAAATATACAGAGGAGAGGGATGAATACCGTTCCGGTGAAAATGATGACTCCAATCTTAATATCATCCCTGGCATCATTAAATGCCTTCATGAGTTCTTTCACCGTTTGTGGCCTGAAGGAGTTCCTTCTTTCCGGCCTGTTAATCGTAATCTGTCCAAATTGATCAAAGCACACAAGGAAATCAAAAAACAGGACCATCCCAATATCAACATAATCCAATCAAAACAGAGCCATTCCAAATTGGAAAGGAAATAAAACCTTGGCAATGCCTTCTCCGACGGCCTTTTCATAAATAATATCTTCAAACGCTTTTCCGGTATCATCAGTTAGAATTCTTTGCCAAACAGGTGGGTGAGTTGGGACCGGACGGTGAGTCCGGCTGTAGCTGTCCTCCACCGGAGAGCTGCAGTTGGACAGAGAAACAGAGCCAAATTCATTTTCTAGACCCGTTTCAGCTGGCGTCATCATATGATTGGCCATGCAAGCCATTCTTCTCCTCACAGCCATGTTCAAGTCCTGATCCATCTCTGCCTAAAAGTTTTTAGGGAAGAAAATGAGTAAGCAAAATTTGATGTTCAATTCTTTTGAACTGATTGGTGCTGGAAAACAGAGGAAGCGGGTTGGAGTTTGGGAGCTTACTATGCTTTCTATTTATAGAGAAACTTTAACTGTTTCAAAATAGTGGTACGGGACCAAATAGGGTAATACACAAGAACCCCTCGTGGTTTAGGAATACACACGAAAATCCCCTATAGTTTAAAAATCACATGAGAACCCCCTTATGTTTTTCTAAAACGTGTGAAATGGATGGAAAAGCCAGACATTGACGACGTCAATAGATTTGACTATTTTACCCCTTTTTATATAAGATGAACACAAGCAAGTTTCTTACCTTTTATCTCGTTTCTTCTCTCCTCTAATCTTTTCCTACCTCCTCAATCTTCATTCTCCAATTTCCGTCCATGTAAACCACCAACAACCATTGACGGATCTAGCTACTTGTTTCGCCACCATCACATGAAATTCACCCCGTTACAACCATCCAAAAAATGTAACTGGCCCTATTATCTTTTAATTTCTGTCCATGTAAATCGGTCACTTGCAACATCCATGGATTTTTTTTTTCTTTTCAAATCTGGCTCAATTAATGGGTTTGAGTTCTACATCAAAGGCGGCATAGTACTTCGACATTCAACGGCGACGTCGGTGGCTTAAAGATTTTGCTAAAACTTGTGGAGGATTTTTTTGTAGTCATTTCTTTCTTATTCTTTTTTTTCCCATATTCGCAATATTTGTGGAAGAATTCGAACTGAGGTGAAGTTAGATCTAACTTCTTGATTAATTCTTTCATATTTCTCCAGTTTCAAGCTTCTAGCCTTCTTTTTTTTATTTTTTTATTTTTCGTACTAATTTTCTAGATATTTATTATTGATGATAGTTTGTGTGGTGACCAATGGTTTGTGGAGGAATATAATTTTGTGAAATTCATACGAATCTTCTGTACAGTTTACAGTAATAATAATAATATAATGACTCAAATAATGAAAAAATTACTAAAAGCCGAAACGAGAGAAATAAGAATAAATTAAGGGGTGTTTGTGATATTAAAAAATTTGTCAGCGGAAAAGAGAAAGCCCACTGCCCTATACGCGCGCGTGATGAACCATTTTACGTTAATATCACACTTTTCCATCTAATTACACATTTCGAAAAACCACAAGAGAGTTATCGTGTACTTTTTAAATCATGAGGGGATTCTCGTGTACTTTCCTAAATCACAAGGGGGTTCTTGTGTATTACCCCACAAAAATATCATTTTCTTTGGAGAAAAAATAAGGCTTGTCATCCATGTACTGCTTGTACGCCGCCAACCTATCTCTTTTGTTGTTTTTTCGGCTCCAAGTTCAAGCTGACTAATAGGAATGGATGAATATTCAATAATATTATTAGTACAACTATTCTTTGAATTTACTTTTTTGGATCGTAAACTAATGCTAGAGTCTTAAAAAAAAAAAAAAAAAGAACCCGTGTAGAGTTATCCGATTCAACCTTGAAAACTAAAATAGAATGTTTTGTATAAATTTTATTAGGACTTGCATTCCCGTTTTCTTCATTACTCATTGAAAGTTAACGGTTATTTGGGTTCATTTTTCGGTTTAAGACACCAAAGCTTCCTTATTACATAGAAAACGTGATTTGTACATAATTCAAACAGTTTATTTACTCGGTAAAAATGTCCACATTATTGCTTTTTGGTAGGAGGCAGTATACTAGATCATGTCTAAGAATAACCCTGCGTGATTTGTACATAATCCGATTTATACTTCTCGTTTTTTTCCTATCATTCACCTCTCTCATTGATAGTCCAGCTGCTTCTTTTTTTTTTTTCCCCCATTTACATTAAGATATATTTGAAAATAAGCGCCACAAAGTGAAATTGATACATACCTACACACCATGAAGTAAGCCTTGAAGACGTCTGTTTTTGTTTTAAAGAAAACTGAAATGAAGCTTGATTAAAGCGTAGAAATTCAAGTAAAATAATCAGTAAGTCATGATTTTTTTTTTAAGTATTTTCACTTAATGGGGGAAAAAGAAAAAATAATGTGGGATGGAACATGAGGGACATGGAAGAAGAGTTGATGTCCACGCTTCCATTTTTGACTAAAAATTAATGATACTAATAAACCAATCTCTGTAATTCAGTCCAACTCGGACTGCTGAGTAAAAACTATTTGGATTTGCTCATTTAGTCAAACCCGTAATGAATCATAACATCCTTTTTTTTTTTTTTTTGTTTTTGATTTCCCGCTTTGGCTCAGATATTAATATTCCACTCGTTCCAAAATAATCTTAAATTTCTTAATAAATAAGCGATTCATTTTGAGATCGATGAGTATTTTTACTTTTTTTTTGGGCATTTTCTATAAGATTCTTTTATTTGTGTGATTTATATTTTTTTTCGGATTTGCACATAAATTGAAACTGAAATCAAACCAACATTCTAATCCATGCATATTGTTCTTGGTTACTATGGAAAATTCTTTATGTTTTTTCTCTTTAAAGTAAGAAGAATTCTTGACCTCTTAAAATTATTATATACAGTCGTGTTTGACTCATTGGCCTTGGACGGACCTCCAAACAAGCAGGACAAGCTAAAAAGTGGCCGTTCAGAGGCTAAAGGAACAAAAACCTGTAGGCAGTGCGAAACGTAAAATCTATCAATAATTAATGACGATATAGTTATTTTCTAAGCCTAGGGTTTCTATTGAGTGAACATTTTGGTCAAAAGAGTTATAGAGGTCGTAATGATAATATTTTTACTAGATTTAGTTCTAAATTTTATTTACGAGTGAGAATGATCGGAAAATAACCACCTCAAGCTCTTAAAAAAGAAAGTCTACTCAAAATAAAAAATATATTAAATTTAGTTGTACATGAATTCAAAACTTACTTAAATACTCTAAAATCATAATAAAGTTGTTATGATCGGAAAATAACCCTAGGAAAGTCTTAAAATTGAAAATATAATCAAAAAAAAAAAAACTTAATTTAAGTAATTCTTTCGTCGACTTTACCGTCGACTTAAATAAGCTGTCGGATAACTCGACGGGAACCTGCTGAACGTTTCTTCCATATTTTGTTTGGGGTTTCAACCTCCATCAGCCCAAAACTATCATATTTCCAATCAACCATTCTACTACACTACTATAAAATAAATGAAATTATCATTATAATTGGGAGCGACTTGTGATCGATGGATTATTTGTAATCAGATCACGAATTCTATCAAATTTTTTAACGTGATATTTATCGGCTCATTTCTATTAAGGTTTTAACTCTAAAGTCCAAACCAACAATCAGATTAAAAGTCTGTTAAGGTCATGAGTAGGAAAAGTGCATATTGAGAATCCTTGAATTGAAGTTCATATCAAGTTGAAGGCCAAGCATATTTAATAAAATAATATATAACATTTAAATATAGGGAGGATTATGTACATAAGCCAGCTGCAGTTAACGTAGAAATTAATCACTAAATGATTAGATTCAGTTTTTTAAATATGTATTCAGTTATTATAGTTATTTATATTTTGGAAATGAGAGATTATTGTAGCTGAAAGTACACATTACTAATTGAATGACACTTTTTATTAATGATCACAATACAATATCAGAAGTACACGATTGGAGCTTATGGTTGAACGCTCACCATCACATACAATAAAATTGGAGTACGATAAAGAGGCAAACAAAGCCACAAAAGACTCTCAACTTGAATCACAAAGGTAAGGAACAAAACAAATTTAGTGTTGATCAACAAAGATCTAAGGAAGCCTGGGGAACTTGGAGAAATCAGGTTGCTGGTGTTGGAGGTAGGAAGATCTTCCCTCATTGCCTTCTTCGGTGCCATAGAACATGAGGGTTGCATCTCCAGCAAGTGCCTGAAGTCCGGAGTGGCCATCATCAGCTGCATTCACCGCCGATTTGCAAACTCGGATCGCCGTTGGGCTGTTCCTCATTATCTCACGGCACCATTTCACTGTTTCTTGTTCCAGGTTCTCCAACTGTATTAAGACCACATTTATAAGATCATTCAAGAGATCAGAACATTTAGTAAATTTGCTTCAGATAAAATGGAATACTTGTTATTCCTCCGTCTCGAAAAAATAGTCTACGTTGAGTTTCAAATTTGTACTTTTTTTTTGAATAAAAATTCAAAATTCAACGTAGATAATTTTTTTTGGAACAAAGGTAGTAATAGTAATACTTGTCATACTTACTGGAACTACGGTGTTCACAAGCCCCATTCTTTCTGCTTCTGCAGCTGTGTAGAACTTAGCAAGGAACCACATTTCTTTAGCTCTTTTAGGGCCAACCTGGAATTTTCAGCACAGAGTTGGAACAAATTTAGTGAGTCTCTCCATATGTTTCTAACAAATTGAATGCTCAAATCACCATTCTAGATCTTTTCCATTGATCAAGGAAGCTCAATGACTTACCAAGCGGGACATAATTGAAGCTCCGTAACCAGCATCAAAGCTACCAACCTAAAAAAATTTTCCAAGCCAAAAACAGAATGTTAGTGACCAATATTATTATTAATGGTGCAGTTCACACTGCATGAAGATATTATGAATCACCTTTGGACCAGTTTGGCCAAAAATGGCATTATCAGCAGCTATGGTGATATCACAGACCATGTGCAAAACATGTCCACCTCCCACAGCATAACCCGCAACCTAGTTTTCGGATTAAGGAAGAGTCAGAGAAGAAATTCCAGGATGGAAAACAGAGTGGAATAAAAGGGCTAAAGGCAAACTTACCATTGCAATGACGGGCTTTGGGAGTCGGCGAATCTGAACCTGCAAGTCCAAAACATTGAGTCGTCCAAAATTGTCATAATCAGCATAACCATTTTTGCCTCTGAAGGATTGATCACCTCCACTGCAGAATGCCTTTGTACCCTGCAATCAAACATACCCTGTTTTCAATCTTGTACCCTCGGATGGTTTTTTTATACTAATAAATCCTTTTTGTCTGGTTAGCTGATGATTAAAAGGAGAAATGGAATAGTACCGTTCCGGTGAAAATGATGACTCCGATCTTAATATCATCCCTGGCATCATTAAACGCCTTCATCAGTTCTTTCACTGTTTGTGGCCTGAAGGAGTTCCTCCTTTCTGGCCTGTTAATCGTAATCTGCCCAATCGATCAACAAAGTTAACAAAACAATCAAAAACAGGACAACAGATGTAATTCGAATTCAGAGCTCATCATCCTGATTCCTGGAAACAGGGGTAATTCCTGAAAACAGGGGAAATGGTGAAGGGTAAAAATCACACACCTTGGCAATGCCTTCTCCGGCGGCTTTTTCATAGATGATATCCTCAAACTCCTTGCCGGTATCATCTGTTGGGATTCTGGTCCAAACGGGTGGATGAGTCGGGACCGGACGGTGGGTTCTGCTGTAGCTGTCCTCCACCGGAGAGCTGCAGTTGGAAAGAGCAACAGAACCGAGCTCGTTTCCCGCAACCATTTCGCCAGGCATCATGTGATTGGCAATGCAAGCCATTCTTCTCCTCACAGCCATGTTCAAGTTCTGATCCATCTCTTTAGAAAAAAAAAATTTATAGTTAAAAAACTTACAAGTGAGTAGTAAGGAAGAGTTGATCAAGTGCTGGAGGAGAGCTTGCAGAAATTGGCTTGGAGAAAATAAAGCTACTATGCCTTCCTATTTATAGTGTGGCTTCAATAGTTTGAAAATGGATTTAGTTGGCCCGCAGCGGAATAGTGATTTCGGACACTAGATATACTGCCAGATATATTATTGTACTTAAAATTATTTATAGTGTGGCTTTAATAGTTTGAAAATGGATTTAGTTGGCCTGCAGCGGAACAGTAATTTCAGACACCAGATATATTATCAGATATATAGCTGTACTTAAACTTTATGATAGTTGCTACCAAGAAGGACCAATTACTAATACTACCACTTTATTGGAAATTTTGAAAAAGATGCTAGCCAATTGCCGTAGCCGCCAGATCAATTTTTATTTTTTTTTCAAGCTGACAAATAGGAATAAACGGTTAAATAAGTAGTTTTTCTACTGAAAAAAAAGGGCATTTTCTTTTGTCTTTTAGGAGCTTGAAACTCATTAGTAGAGCTACTACTTACCCACGTAATGTAGCATCTTGACCCTCTTGCAGTGCCTTCTTTCCCTTCCCTTTTTTTTTTTTTTTTGCGTATCTTTTAGCTTTTGAATTATTTCTCCATAATCCATAATCCATAAATCATCATAAAAATTGAAACTTTAGATAGAAAAAACGTACAAATTAAAATGAAATAAAAACCCGATCCATCTCTCTAAAGGAGCCTTTTTAAAGGTTGAACGGGAATTACTCTTGTTTTGATTTTCATTTAGTTAGAACATTTCATATGTATTTTTTTTGTTTCAAAATGATCGTACAAATGTTTCGTGGAATAATGCAAAATAAAATAATTAAAAAGTCATGATTCATAAGCATTTTTTTTTTTTTTTTGTATATGAAATAAGAGGAATGAGAAGGAAGTCATGGAACATGTTGGACTGAGAAGTGCATTTTCCACGCTTCCAAATTTGACTCAAATGATATTAAAATCAAAACCATTCATTCTCTAAGATCACTCCAACTCGGACTTACAATGCCATGCATTCTGTAGCTTCGCCCCCTTCAGTCCAAAGTCCAAATTATGAGTATAATCTTTGAGGAATCATATCAATTCTTTTTCTTTATAGAAAAATTGATTAGTTAAATTTAAAGGTTACAACAAATACCACTATTGATTTTTTTGTTGAGACAGAGACAATACTCCATGCATCATGTGGTGGCAAATAATTCTGCTAAATTACAAATAAAAATATTTCTTTTATCCTAGAAGGATAGTTCATATTGAATTTTAAGATTTATAATTTAAAGAAGAGAGTAATTATTTTTGTTTGACGGGTGTGTTTTTTAAATTCCATCTAAGAAGACCGAGCTGATAATTATAATTTACTATATTTTCTTGAGCTGAAACACGGTGAATTACTCTCTCTTTGATTCACCAAAGTGATGATTTTGATGGTTTTGTCAACTTATTTTTTTAATGAAAGAACTTTGAAGTAAAAAAAAAAAGGTGGAATAATGTATTAAATCAATTTGCTCATTCTTAGTCATCATATCTAATATTCTGAAACCAAAAATTTGAAAAAATTGTAGCTGAGTAGACTTGTAAAATGTCGATGGTAGACGACAATAACTGCTGAATTAAGTGGACCGATTTGGGAATAAAAAGACGTACGATTTCTTTCAAGAAAATAGTTTCTAAAGAGCGCCACCAGCGTTGAATTTTGGAATTAAACACTCAATTTTCGCTTCAAAAGTCACCTTTGCTACTCTTGAAGCAGATTATAGTTGCCACAATTTGATATGTTTGTGGCAGACTAAAGAAAAATGTGGCTAGAAAATGCTCCCTCCTACTAATAAAAATAGTGACATTTGGTTGTACCAATAAGGAAAACTGGAAAAGTATTGGTCATATCATGTTAAATAACTTCCACATATTTTCAACTTGTTACATTCTCAAAATTGATTATCTTTTTTTACTAATAAATTTTGACTTTTATGGGACAATTTTGGAACATCAAACATGAGATGTTTGACATGCACTTAAATAAGAATCACATGTAATAATGCTTATGTATTGGTCCTTTTCTTTGTCCGCAGAACTAGTTACTATATATGTTGTATCATAACTTACATGTATTTAAATTTTTAAGAATGCTTAATTTGACAAGGATTGGATTCTTGTTTTTTTTTTTTTTTGGAATTTCAATTGCAGTAAATAAAAATAAAACCATTATTCGAATAAATGAAAAACATTGCAGTTTCTTTTTGGAAGAAAATTTAATTTCATTACCGTTCTCTATAATAAGAACTTTTTCTTATGAAGAATTTCTGAGACGATATAGAAATTTTGACATATTCCAATTAGTAGCTTAACCTAACTAATAATATCATACGGAGAATAAATAAAAAATCGCTACAGTGATTATTATTGTTATTAATTACTCTTTCTGTCCCACAATTATTATCTAGTTTGGGATTTTATCTTTTAATATAATTTGAACTAAAAATAAAATTTCAAACTAGACAAGAATTTCGGGGACGGAGAGATCAGTATTATTGTACTTCGGTTGGTTTCGATCACTGGACTGCAATCAATCAAAATATTAATCAACGTCCTCAAATGCGGGATAGTGATGAATTTTTCAAGCCTGAAATGTTGATTCTTCAAGTATTTAATTCAAAAGACTATTAAGTTTGATATTTAAGGGCAGTTGCCAGTAATACTGAAAAGGTTTACTTGGACTCGTGCTTCCCCTGATGGACTTCTGCCATTAATGTTGACAATTTTATTTGGCAACCTAGAAGAGTACTGTGGATTATGGGACATTGGTTGGAATGAGCTTTTGGTTCAACTCAATTTGTTTCTCCGAGTGATTGATTAGTACTTTTTCCGTTCCATAAAAATGTCCGACTAGAATACCACAATAAACAGAATTCTAAATGTTGAGACGGAAGCAGTTCATGATCAAATGAAAAGTAATCAAATAAAACCCCTCAGTAAAAAGGAGAAATAAAACTCCCTAGTTCCAGCAGATCCAATCCGCAACATCTGGATGCTAAAATTCTTAGATCAAAGGGCGTCTGTGTCCTTAATTCTGCCATTTGTAGCTCATTCATTTCATTTTTTTTTCCTTTATACAAAAGCCACTGTTTTTAATTGAGAGGGTAAATGGGAATTTTCTTTTCGAGATATGAAGCAATAATACTTCAGCAAATAATATGAATCTGACTGAACCCTAATCACAAGTTTTTTCTTGGGAAAAAAAATCAGGCACTAAAAATGGTTGAATCTCCAGAGTAAAATCTCGCAGATTAAATTAGTACTCGAGGTTTTACCACCAGTTTTACACATTTCTGATTCCCTTTTAGTATACGTTGGAAGGAAGAACAAAATAACAAATATATAAAAAAAAACCCTAATTATTTCGTATAATGAATTGATATCATTGGATTAAAAAAAATGAGGATATATCATCAGATGTTTGTCGTTTGCCTCCAAAATAGAGTCGTCTGTTTTGTATACAAACCATCCTTACTCCAAGGGATGGGAACTACTGTATATTCCTACACCATTGTGTGGCTTTTAGGCTGATTTCAAAGTGTCATCTTCTAACACTAGATCTGTTCTATATGCTATACAAAAATTCTGAACTTCTGCAGAAAAAATACCTATGCTCTATGGCTTCAAATCGACCTCAGCAGAGTTCTATACACGGAATTTCACGTGTCTACTGAACTTGCTCATCAGTTAAAAAAATGAAGAAGGCCAGGCACCACTTTAACCCGCACTCCTGTATTCAGTTCGGCTATATCTCAAGAACTATTGATTGACAAGGGGAACATCTTCACTATCTGCAACTCCATTATCTAATTGAAGGGATGGCAAGTTTTTGACTCTGTTCAAAAACTTCCTGATGGCATATATTACTGGGAGGGGATTCTCAACATGCACAGCATGTCCAGCATTTGGAATTTCCGCTATTGATGGACTAGCTTCTGTCCTAGTATTGTGGCTCATCTTGTGAAGCATCTCCCTGGCAATATTCTTAAACTTTGTATCTTGATCACCAACAACAAGCAGAAGTGGTACACTGCACTGCTTCAGGTCTTCCCACAACGGTCTATCATCAAAATAAAAATGAAGGAAAATAATATTAGCATTGTCAAGTCAAATCCAATGGCTAGGCATTGATTGTGAAGTTATATCCAACGGCTGTTAAATTTATATTGCATTCATAAATACTTGTTTCTCTGTGTTTCATGAACTTACTGCTGTCTCCCGATACTTGAATCAGACAGAACTCTTGCCAGAGTATGCAAGTTGCCATGCTGCATCCTGTTTGTAACGATTTTGCTGAAATGAGGATGACTCCTTAAGCTGCATTGTAGCATACGGAGCTATTAGTAAGGTCAAAGGTGTGCTATATTCTAGAAGAGACAAGGATCAAAGAATGGGGTATATAGAAACAGGGATATTCCTGGTTACCTGTTCCACATCTCTTGAGTGTACCAGGAATCTAAAAAGTTCTCAAGGCCATAAGAAACAAGGGAGCTGGCTCTAAAATCATCTTTAACTTGACGAACCAATCTGGCACCTGGATTTTCCAGTCCCGGGCTTCCAGAAATGATAACAGCTCCTTCAACCTTCCAACATAAGTCATATATCAAAAACTACCTTTATCAAGAAATCAGATTGATATGAAAGATACTAAACACATCAGCTCCTGTACCTTATCAGCACTTTTCAGGGCAATGTTTAAGGAAATCCTTGCTCCCATGGAGTATCCAACCAAAATCACCTTCTCAGCAGTTATCTTAGGTAGCAATTTACACAACATACCAGCAACATTCTCAACTGACAAACGAGGCTGTTTACTGGAACCATTACTACTCTGATATTTTGAGCTAGATTTACCGTGACCAGGAAGGTCAATTGCTATGCATCTCACTGATTTTGATAGTGACCTCATAGTTGGTACCCAATCTTCACCACTTCCAAGAAATCCATGAAGAAACAGAAGGACAGGGCCCTGACGAATCAAAATTGAATGAGTAGCGGCACTACAAGCCAGTGATGAAAATAATTCAGGTAGGAAAAAGAGGAAAAAATCATTCTTCACGCAGAATACATCACTACTTACATCAACATCTTTCCCCATCTCGACCACATTGAGAGAGTAGGTGGTCCCCTCCAAATCGACAGGCAACTGATATTCATGTATCACTTCTTCAGCATAAGTTTTAACAATCACATTTTGATTGATTTGGAACCTCTGCAAGGATCGGCCAGTGTCGACAATGGAAGCCCCAGCAAACCCGTTATCTGAATCAAGACAGATACCTGAAGCCTCTGCACTCACATCTTCTTTAAGCCACTTGTAGGTCCCAAGACCCTGAGCTACGCAAACTGGTGATTCCTTTTTTAGCACACTGCATATTTCTGCATTTTGGAGTTCAATAAAGCTTGAGAATTGAACATAGGATGACAAGCCCAAGCCGCTCTCAAATGTAGAACTAACAACAGCCATTTTCCCTTGCTGCTGAGCCCACCTTGCAACCGACGCTGCTTTTTCAAAACCACCAATCATGCTTGGTTTCATTACCTACATGACAATAGAAGTGCATTCAGTTACCTGCTGGTTCATAATCATGACTCTAAGAGAATAAAGCATACAGATTACAGAGAAGAAGAAAACTAGGTTGGACACACGAATTCTAATAGTCTCATTCAAAATTGAGCGTGGATGAAAGTTGTGTAGGAGAGGAAGAGACATATTTTCCTTTTCTCCTCAGGATAGCAATCAGGAAAGCATACCTGAGCATGCCTTCTTATTCAACAATCTATTAAATGCATCATCTTGAAAAAGAAAATCAATAGCAAGAATTTGCATAAGTGAACCTCCTAAACGAGAATCAAATTTACAAGAAGAGAGAAATGGAATTCGCTCATTTATCCGTTCCTAATTTAAGTGCAATAAGAAACAAACAATGTTGTACCAGACCAACACGGGTCGCTATAAATTGAACAAAATAAAGATCACATTAAAACAAATTCAGCATCAAGTAAGCATTAAGACATACCACCGCCACGATTCCTGAGTGGGTGTACTTCTTGAGTACTTCTACTGGATCTACTCTTGTATTATTGATAGTCTCATCCAGTGCCACAGGCAAGCCAGTCTCTTCACAAAACTTCACAATATCATCTGCGTCCCTAATAGGCTCCTAAAAAGAGAAGTTGAAAAACAAAAGGTGAATAAATTTCAAGACTTCAGAAGTCACAACTGTTAACTCTGGAATGTTTGAAACTCCAACATATGCTTGGAAGGAATGATGAAAAAAATTGGCCAGATTGCATCTCCACACCAGTTTATAGACTGCAGAAATTCTTCAAAAAGCATTGAAGAAAATAGACACACGATGGAAGCAGGGAAGAAATGGCCAATGAAAGATGCTACATAATCCATTCTTAATACTAGGGATTATAACAGTACAGTACCTCGACATATTGCAGGTTGCAGCTTTTCACCAAATTAGCAAATTCAACTGCTTCAGAAAAGGTCCAACTTCGGTTGGCATCAGCTCGCAATTCAACATCATTCCCCACTTTTCTCCTTATTTCTTGTATGACCATTACATCCTCAATGGGGTTGGTCCTACGCCCCACCTAACAAGTACAAGAAATAGTTGAGTTTGCCTCCACTGAATTGGGCGGTTCACTTTTTTATAGACAACATAAATCTCTTCCCAGAATTTTGAATTTTTTTAAAACTTATCACCTTTATTTTGATAGCAGTAAAACCCTCTTCGACAAGAGCAGCTGCTGCAGAAGCCATATCATTTGGACTACCGATCGAGTCGATGAGGCCGCAGACTTTGACGTGTGAACTCTTTGTAGGCAAATCTTCTGCCCTTGGATAGAGTAGGTTTAGTAAAGAAGATCTTTTGCTTGCTGCAATGGCATTAAGGATAGCCATCTCTAAGCCACATCTGACGCTAGGAAAGAGTGAATCTGGCTGCAAGAAGTCAAGGCAAGAAACACAATGAAATGAGTAAGAAGCATAGTGGATAAGGTTCAAAGAGTTGTTGACTTCTCTCCCATTCCGCAACACCACCCTCCAGCCCCACAACCATCTTCCATACAACATTAATATCTTACCGATATTCCTAAACAGTTACGTATCCAGGATGCAACGGAGCCATTCAGCAGTGGAATAAAGTCAGTGATTTCTCCTCCTTCAATAGCATGAGTCAGGAACTGAAGTTGGTCTTCCACGCCCACTAGGTTTTCTTCAAGGATTTCAATAGGTGCAACCTGGTCAAACAGCAAGAGAAGAGCTCAGCTCAGTAGATCTTAGCTTTCACATATCCAGAAGATGGACCTCCAAATTTACATAGACAAAATGGAGAAAGGGGGAAAAAGACCATTCTTGACAAGTTACCATTTCGAGTGCACAAGGAAGAACATTTCCAAGTAGTAATTAAAATTACTGCTGTAGTTAAAATTTGAAATGTAGGAAAAGAAAGCAGGGAGAAAATGACAATCTTGACAAGTGCCCTTTATTAGCAGCAAAACAAACAAGACTTTTTAATGACATGCACATTAGCAGTTATCTGACGAAAGATAAAAGTTACAAACATGAAGGTGTCCAAATAAGAAAAACTAAAGCATCATCATTACCTCTCCAAATCCAGTGGCTCCTCCTTCAAGAGATACACGTATTACAAATCCTTCTCTATAGCATACAGAAGAGAAATTACCCACAGAAGATGAAGTAGGTGGAGCAGCTAGCGGAATCCTGCCATTATAATAAGAAAGCAAATGAAATCCAAGGGTATATAATACACAAGATGACAACAGTAATGTGCCAAGGTTAAATGGACCACCTGTATTTGGAGAACTCCATCTTTGATATCCTCATGGTTGAAAATTCACTTGATGATACATCAGACACTGAATGCTTGGACAAAACATCAAAAGAATGATCCACAGCCTGACGAACGAATTTGCTCAAACGACTGAAAGAGGAGTCAAATGTGTCAGAAAAATACCAAGTTAAAGGTTTAATATCTAATAATGACAAATTAGAGGTAGTAAGAAGTCTCTTACCCGTGAAAGTTAGCATTGCTATCAATGAAACTTTTAACTTCAATAACACAATCAGTCTCTTCCTGTTGGGAGGTTATCAAAGCTTCCTGCAGATCCTTTTGTGTCTTAACTTGTACATGCTTCACACTGCACATGATACACATTTCCATCATTGGAATTCTAAAGAACAGGGTTCAGGAATATAATGCACTACTAGTTAAATATACTAAAGAACGAAGTTGCTTTTATAATATTTGACAAATGAATGTGAACAAACATTACTTAAAACTTTGGTAAAGGAAAAAATCCTTAAGCCTACTGCTGGCCAACTGAAGAAGTGAACTAACTTTCAGTAAGAAGTTGAATGGCAAACACAATATCAACAATATCAAAAAGCTATGTTGGGAAAAGCAGTTTCAACAAGTAGAAAGAGATGAGTTTATTTGACCATCAATTTAATGAGAAAAAAAAAAATTTTTAAAATATTTTCCTTTTAAGATAGGGAGCTGGCCCCTGCAACCTGGAATGCCCAAACCACCAGCAGTGCACAAGTTTCAAGCATATAAATGTTCTATCATCAAAGGCATAGATATATTACCCATGTGCCATGCATAAGTTACCAATCTCGACATTATGAGATGTGTAAAAAAACTGATTCATGATCTTTTGGTCAGTGGAACTTGCATATGGAAGAAGACTGAAGATGGCGCCACCCTGATTGTTCACAACAATTACAACCATTGGCTTCCGAGACACCCTATGAACCAAATGCAAACACTTTAGTAAACATATATTGAGATACAATCATACATAACGTTCACAGAAACATAAGCCAGATTACACGCAGATTAAGTAGCTTGTGTTTTACTGAGGAAGGGGAAAAACGCAGGATGATTTTCAGTGTTAAGGGAAAGAAAACGTTCCCTAAACAAGGGGAAACAAAAGTAAGCAGTTTGCACATTGCAACATATTTCACTGAATCAAGAGCAAACTAGGAAGGTCAATTGAACAAGACTTGTCCTGTACTAGGGGGAAGAAAAAAAAAAAAAAACTAAGAGCACACTTCTCCTTATGCTGATAAAGTAGGAGAAATCATATGTGATACTGGGCCTCAAGACTACTATAGAAGACCATGGGGTTCCACCTCAAAACCAATTGGCAATGAGGGGAGTAGCCCATAGACTTATATATTAATCAAACCTCTCCCACCACCGATGTGGGATACTCACACTCCCCCGCAAGCCCAACACATTTTCTTGGGTTGGACTTGTCTATTTTTCTTCAGCCCAGTCACCGCCTCGCGTCTCAGCCCTACCAGTTCTATCACATCAGGTTTGGAGTCCGACTCTTGGCGGGCTGGCTCTGATACCATATAGAAGCCCATGGGGTTCCACCTCTACACCAATTGGCAATGAGGGGAGTAGCCGATAGACTTATATATTGATATCAAACCTCTCCCACCACAGATGTGGGATACTCAACAACTACAACAAACTAAAGTTGCATAGATTAAAGAAAAGACTTATTTTACCCTTGTCTCAGTAGTGAAAGTCCATTCGTATCATACAGAAACGAAACATCCCCAATAAGAAGCAGCACCTGGACAAAATAAAAGCCATTAAACAACAATCCAATGGAAAGACTCCTATAAGCATATTCGATTTAAAAACGCGGTGAGATACAAAGGGCAGGTGGCCAAATACAAGGGTGGTGAGCACCATAAAAAATAACAACAGAAGAGAAAAGGAAAAAGTGTTATATGAGGGAGAGAGAAGGGGAAAAACAAATGGGTAGCCAAGTTCATATCTTGGTAGAGGAGAATTTAATATCAAATGGCTAACTCATTCAACATTGCGATCATTTTACGAGATGCATAAGAAGTTAAGTGAAGGTCAATAGGTTAAAAATCAAGAATCAGATGCGATTCAGAGATCCTTCCAAAAAAATGTAACATCCACCAGACTTTCTAGCTTTGTAATTTCTGAAAATGAAAACTGATACACAATCGATAGGAATTAATGACTGAGAGAGATTACAGAGTAGCAGTTATCTTCATATATCAATGTCAAACTACTTACTCTTTTGTTGCAACCAACTGCAAATCCAACAGCTGTACTGGTCAACCCATCAATACCTCCGGTTCCTCTATTGCCCGCAACCTGGATCCCATGGCACTGGAATCCTGAGTTCAGCATCTCAGGAGTTTTATGATTGCATTTTGCCCACCTATATCCAAAGTTGTCTGCATCACGTATTGGCATGCTGTTCCCGAGAAAAATAGCTGATTCACATTCAAGATTTTCCAATGCAATGCGTGCAATATAGGGTTCGGTCAAGGACTGTTCAGAACCAATCACAGAAGATATTTCTCGGGCAGCCTGAAAGAAAAGAGGGGAAAGTGAACAATTTGCACAAAACTGTGAATAGCTTTTGATATAGCAAGTTTTGCAAAAGTTTTAAGTCTGGATAAGAGAATTAGTAACAGCACATGACTTCTTTTATATATGTGTGTGTGTGTGTGTGTGTATATATATATGTAAGATGGAAGCATGAAACTTTTTCTTTTTATTAGTAACTGCACATGCCTTTGAAGTTGTACATAGATGCCAGGCAGTAAAATGCATATAGGGAATCCTCGGATTGGTTCAATGGTTGACATCCCTCACAAAAACTTCAATGTGGGTTCTTCCAAAGATATTTGATTTACTAGATAAAATCTACCTTCAAATTGAGGGTTTAGGTCCATGGTAAAAGTTTAAGGCTCTCCTTTTAAATTGATAAGAACTTGCATGAAGCATCTAAATAAGAGGAATATGGAAGAGAAACCAAACATTGACTGTAAAGCCTTCACTTACGCACCATTGAGTTCAAAACTCGTAAATATGCTTTCCATTTGCTGTTGTCACCGGGAATACAAGCTTTAGTAACAGAATCTGCAAACTCCGTAATGGTACTCTGAATCCTATGTGTCATCGTGTGAGAAGGATCATGGCGCATTGGATGCTTGTCAACCATTATATAGGAGCAAGGAAAGCAACTGTCGATCATCTGTGAAATCCGTTTGCTTGTTATTCGCCCACCAATCTGCATTAATGCACATAATAACAGGTAAGATTATTGATTAAAACATTTCAAAAACAGAGCATAATTGGTGTTCATTCCCCGTATTCTTCTAGAACCCCACCAACGATTAAAATTCCAGAATCTCGATTTACACCATATTCATCGAAGTACCTGGACTATCACATCAGCCTGCATCCAATCCTTGACAGCATCTGAGAAGAGTACGTGATCAAGGTGATCTAAGAATATGATATTCTCGTCAATTTCAGAAAAGGAAGTCACATATTTCCTTAATCTTAATCCAGACAAGATGGTAGCAACAACCGGCCAACCCAGATGTTTAGCAAGGAGAAGAGCTGCCCACACGTCATCTTCAGTATGAAGAGCGCCAAGAACCAAAATTCCTCTCTTTGCTCCTTGAATCAATTTGATTACTTCCGTCATAATTCCATGAGACCGATTAGAAAAAATAGAATGTGGCAGTTGGGAGTAAGCAGTGAACGGTTCTGATGATAGCATCCATTTTTCCAATCCCTTTAAACATTTCCTCTCCCATGTGGTGGGGATGTTGCCCAATGGTTCTCGGAAAGGACAATTGATGTGGATAGGACCATAGGGTGATGTAGTCGACAAATAAACAGCAGAATCAAGAGTAGTAAGGACCATTTGTGAAGAAATATCATCTGTGGGAACTGGAAGACCAAAAAAATGCTTCGTGAACTGGCCAAAATGATTGACCTGAAAGAAGAAAATGAGGGCATAAACCATCGGATAGATGGTAGGGTACTCTGAGAATATTACAAACAACATTCTTGTGAGAGAAGGTACATGTGGAACTACTGAACTGAACACATCATCTCCAATCATTTAATTGCTGAAGTAAGTAGAGGATCGAAACACTTGAAAGAACATAACTTCAATTATTACATCACTTCACCCAAAACAAAGACATCAAAAAAACCTTCAATGATTTTCAAGTTCTATTTCAAAATTAGCCAACTGCAACATTGGAATTTGCAAGTACCTGATTAATTGCTTGATTGGCTCCAGCATCAAGTAACTCCGGAGGTCGGTCAGCTGTAAGTAATAGGAGCGGCACAAAATCTTCGCTGGCCTCCACAACCTGTTTATTAGTGTTATGATAGCACTGGTAAGTACTTCACAGATGCTGATGTAAAAGAAACACATAACAGAAAACGTATCAAGGAAATTTAACAAAACAAGGCACTAAGCCTCCCCTAAAATCAACAAAAGTTCTCCTAGGATTAATTGGTCAATGCAAAGTATTATTATAGAACCAAAGTCAATATTTGATATTAGCACCGAAATGCTCATGAATCATTTTTATTTACAAGATGGACAGGCAAATCTGGCTAGATCAAATGAACTTCAGCAATTCAAACATGCTTATTCATGTGGTGATTATTAAAATGGTAGAATTTCAGGAAAACTTACAGCAGATAGAAGATTTGAAACTGCTGTGCCTGATGTTGTTATAACTGCTGCCGGTCTGTACGAACCTCTTGCATAACCAAGCGCATTAAAGGTAAGAGACCGCTCGTCGATGCACACAACACATGTTGTAAGGGGATGGGAAGAAGCAGCAATTGTCAGAGGAGATGATCTTGACCCTGGAGCTATACAAAAGTACTGGAGAATCGTGGAAATGAAAAACACTATATCAGCAAAAGAAGAAGAAAGATTATAGAAAGAAGATGATTTCTGATAGGCTTACTGTTACTCCAAGGCGAACACATTCTTCTACAATAAGAGAAGCCCATAAGGTATTCATATTGGGGCAATCTTGTTTTAAGTAGCTTGAAAGATTGTAAGGATCACTCTGATACTGAGAGAAGGCAATGAAACAGACACTATAAGAAACAAGGGAAAAATGGAATGGTGATAAGAATGATAGAAATTCATCATCTTCACTATCGCAATTATATAAATATTCTTGACTTCTACCTAAAATAGAGACTGGAGAAGTCCTCAGGATGGTTACCTGTTTAGTTATAAAGCAAAACTCTAATTTTGCTAATCAAAGTACAACTAATAATCCCTGAACAACAATTTCATAAAGCTTAACTTCCACATTCATTTATTTCAAAAGAAAAGAAAAAGAAAGAAAGAAAGCTTCACTTTTCACACATTAATATTAAGCATCCCAACTTCCTTTCACAAGTAATCTTAAGGTCTATTTTTCGGTCATGGAATCAGAAAAATATTTTCAATAATGCAGTTTCAGAATTCTTGGTGTCTGTAATCTGTTATGCACACACAGGCAAATCAGAATCCAAATCAACTATTGGTGGTACAGTAATCAAGTTTTTCCATGGTGAACAAAATTGGAAATTGGCTTACCATGTTATTGGCAATTGCCATCGTAGGAGAAAACCTCGCAGAGAATTGACTGCAACAACATGAAGCAACTTTCGTGAGACAACGACGTGGCAGATAAATCAAAATATTTATACATAAAGACTTAAATCAAAAGAAGCCATCAAGACACATGTCAAGAGTGTTGGAAAATAAGAATCCTTTCCATAGTATCAGCATGTTTAATTTCAAAACCTGAAGAGGTGAACCTACCAACCCTGGCTTTTTAATTCTGCAAAATATTTGTCAACCAAAAAGGTCTAACTTATCTAGCAAAAGAATGAAAATTTACCAGGATAGATCAGATGCTAGTTCATTAGCATCAGCCTGAAGAATACTTCCTCTGAGCCGAAGAGAATTCAGACATACCTAAAATCATAAACATGAGAATCATTGAACAAACTCCAAAAGATCAAAACGTCTGCAGAAGAAAGTAAGGCCAAAATAAGTGTAACTAAGACTACTAACTTTCATCCTGGGATATATCACCTGGACATAACATTATAGTGTAAAATATTTATCTGGCAAAGAAAAAAGGAAGATGAAGTTATTTTACCATTTGGCTACTCTTATCTTCCACCATATTGAACTTCCGAGCAGCAGAAGAGATGAAATTTTTGCTACGTTCTTCTGTGGAAGCCCAAATATTTTGTCTAGCCTGAAAGAAGGTATCAATTGTCAGATTAAAATCCAAAAATAGGTTTATAGTACAAGTGAGCCTCCTTGGGTGAACAATAACAAGCCAAATCCCTCATTATCATTGGTCAGTTTCCTGAGTGACTAAAAGTGTTTGCTTTACACCAGGATAAAGGAAGAATAACCAAAGTATAATGTGTAAGGTCAGTCTCAAAAGCAAATTATCTAGAACGAGAAAAGATCTAACAAAAACTAAAATGTGGATGGACACAAACACAAACACTAGCGTGAAAATAATATTTGAAAGGCTTTGCGGCATCAATACCTGATGGAGGGAAAAATCAAATGATTGAATGGCTTCTTCAAAGGAACGAGAGGATGAATCGTTCCACGCCAGAGTGCCGACCAAGATGGTTGTGTCATTGAACTCGTTCAACTCAATCTGTCAAAATTGTACTATCAGGTACAGAAGGCCAAAGAACACAACCAAAAACCCGAACTGCATTCCTTTCCACACTTTGAGTAAAATTCAAAAGTTAGATTTTTCAGATTGCGTTAAAATCCTTAACAAGAAATTCAAGGTCTACGCTACCTGTGGGATAAAGAGATAAAATGAACCGGGCTCATGTTCTACCGATGAAGATGTCTTATCATATCTGGTATCGAGAATGCCATAAACCCTCGGGACATTTGATTCTACCGGTAAATATCTGCAAAAATTCCAAATTATATCCGTCAAACTTTAAAATTGCCTAATGCTAGCTTGAACCTTCAATTGAAACCGTTAGTTAAGTCTATTTACACCAATTACGAAAGTAAAATCACAAAAAAAAATTTTCTACTGTAAATCTAGCCAAATCTTCACGATTTCTTCTTGAAGCTTTTAACTCTTTCCTCAGTCAGCTCTTTGCACTTAATTCACATTCATTTTGATGAAAAAGAAAATAAAGGATGATGAAAATGAGAAGAACAGGACTCGGAAAAAAAAAATAAAATCGTTACCTTCGAGTTGACGTAATGCCATTCTCCGATCCATTTGCGTAGCGGCAATTGAAGTAGAGTGCGGAACCGATGCCGAAAACCCCACGGTTTCTTCCCAGAGCCAGAGTTTTGTAGGTTGGATTATCTTTCTCATTTGACATGTAAAATTGGGGAAAGACTCCATCGGACTCCGGTTGAGAGCAGAACCAGTTTAACGATTTCGAACTTGGGGGAACCGTAACCTATTTAATCAACACACCGGATTAGTGCTTTCCAGTAAATGGGCTAGAATTTCTTGGTGGTGTTGCCCGGCGGCGCGTACGTGCTACTCGTGTTCGGTATCCATACAAAAATGCGCCAAACTAGAGTACATAAAATTTGATTTTGGCGGTTTTCCATAATAAAAATTTATAATACTGTATATAATTCTTGTAGATGGTGGTATAAAAGTTATCCGGTTTTATTTTTTATGTTTCTTTTTTTTTTTTTTTTGTTAAAAAAAACAGAATAAAGAGCACAAATATCCAAAGTTATTTTGTCAAAGATAAAATTAATTTTAACAAGTTTTAAAAAGAAACAAAATGAAAAAAAAAAAAAGAAAAGAAAAGGAGTTTGACATTTAACATATTCCGGGAATTTTGGAAATTGAAACAGTGCAAGTAAGCAAAAAGAAGAAAAATAAATAAATAAATAAAGTCATGGAGAGTATCCTAGACGGACCGTCTTCTAGGTCGGGTCCAAAAGTAGTATGAAAAGGTTAATAAAAAAGTTTGAACAGAGGTGTCTGCTTGGATTATGGAAAAATTAGATTAGGACTCAAAAGCAATATCCAGCTGAAATTTAATGCGAACGAAAAAATGAACTGATGATCAAAGAACCTTATGGTTCTGATAACATTCAGCTCAATATATTTCAAGTACTAGCCAATTAAGGTAAAATCAAATCATTTAGTTGATAAATACATTAATTTGTTGATTTAGTTTAGAACCGAGATCATGTTGTGCGATTTTGAAGTCATTAAACTATTTATATACTCCGTAAGTTTAAAAAAAAAAAACAAATAAAAAAAAGTCCGCTAACATTTAATATGGACTGTTTTTTTGGAACAGAAATAGCAACTTTTTGTCATGATTATAAAATCATCAAACCATACATCATTTCTCTATATTGATATAGTAGTAGTTTTTAGGAAAAAATTGTAATGTCGTGATTCATTAATTCAGTCAATTATCCAAACCCTTGCATAAATTTATTGTAACTTTTGGATTTTATTAACAGTACTACTAAAGTCTATTAGTCCACTCATATGACTGGGTAATCTCCAGAGTGGACTGATTGAACTTTAAATCAATAATTTTCAAATCTGGTTGGCCAACGAGTGGAACTCTCAATGTCCATATAAGTCACGACTCATGACTATCTTTCTCGTGTTTTACTTGACCTGCTGCTGCTGTAGCTAAATAGATTAACGCCGTCACAATTGAAAAAAAAAATGTACGTATATCATTCCTTTTCTTATAACAAAAGTAATTTAGTTAAGAATAAATAACTTGAAGATAGAGAATCTAGTAGTTATTACTAGTAATTACTTTCAAAAAATTAAAATTGATTTTTTAACAGAATATTTATTTTGCGACGGAATGAGCAAATAAGGAACGTAATGTGGTTAATTTGGAAGTGGAGTGGTGTACCTGGAAGCTATACATTCCACGGGAAGAGGATGGAGGCCCCATAGATTTCAAGTGTTGGATAGCTTCATCAATCTTGTTCAACCCTTCTTCAAGAGTCAATGCTGGTGGCAAGACTTTTGTGATGCAACTACAAATCACCAACGCCGCTTCCTCTGCGTCCATTATTTCTTCGTTTTCTACCACTGACCTCCCATTGATAACCTGTCAATCCAAATCGTTAACGTAGTTAATTGAAATGCAAGAAGAAATTGGGGAACAAAAGGAAACACCATTTGAGAATCTAACTCTCAATCTTTTGATAATAATAATTCTAGGTCTTAACTCCTAACCATCCAATCCAATTCTTTCATCTGAATTAATTAATCGAGCTTTACATTCAAGCAAATAGAAAAAAAAAAAAAAAAGTGGAATATTTTACAATTTATAGCAGCACCAACTGTGATAAGTCAGAAGCGCATTATTAGCATACAAATGTGATCAATGACATAAAGTTTTCCCAATGGGATGTATATTTACATACACTTACAACAACACATATTTTCGTGATACTGTTAGTGTTACATTTCAATCTTAACATATAATTATAAGAGATCTTTTGTATCTTACTCTTTAAACATTTATTAACACGTACACAATCACTTGCAAATCCGAACTCTCGAAGTCTCCATCATACCATATGTCCACAGGACTATGTCTAGTTTGAATTTTTATTTTTAGTACAAATTTATCAAAAAAATAAAAATTTAAATTGGACAATTATTTTGAGATAAAAAAATACTATTTTGGTAAATATGTTACTATTACTATTAATAATAATAATAATATTGTACGTGTAAAACTGCGAAATATTACAAAAGTGTAACGTCAAAAATATTAGGGAATATATACTATACACCGCACTTCAGGAAAGTACGTAAAATTTTTTTGACGGAATGAATGTTTCATGGTTTTCACTAGAAGCTCATCAGATTTTCAGCATTAATAAACGCTTTATCCAAAATTATAATATGCCAAAAAACAGGACATGTGTATATGGTCAATTATGCAAGAACTGCATGATCGACACTATTGTACTACAATTACAGTGCAGTTAGGAAATAAAAAAGGGGGAAAATGCAAAGAAAAATGATCGTTGACAGCATTCCAGCAATTAATGCATCATGGAAAACTTCCAAAATGAAGAGAAACCAACCAACCATGGCCACTAAAATATTGGGCAAATCTTTGGTATATATCCATTCCAAATCTATCAAAAAAATTATAAGAAATAAATTTAAACAAATTTCCCAATTGGCTGAGGATGGCCGCAGCTTTGAGTATATAACCATCAAAGAAAGTGACAACTAACAAAGTTAAAGAAACAGAGTTTTCAGATAATATATATAACAGAAGAACCTCTGCGTTTGCAGCTTTGGACGAACAGAGGAGGCTCCGCCGCTGACGGTTAGAACTCCGAGAAGGGTTCTGTTGTTCCTCATTGCTATAGCTTCTGGAAGAGCTTAAATCAAAAGGGATGAAGCTGTTCTGGTGGCGGGGCAATAGCGATGGTGATGATTGTGAAACAGGGGTAGTCTTAGTTAAGAAGTATCTCTCTGCGCATCTCAAAGTCTGATGGTTCATTTTGAACGGTGGTTTTGTGCAAAAAATGGAGACTTCCAGGCGGCGGTTATTATGGGTTGCTCCTCCACGAATAAGAGTGGAATAAGGGTGGCTCCGCCTGCCGGAGCAGGAAGAATAGTAGAGACGGTTTTGGGGGAAATTGATGAAACCGGTTGGGATGGAAAGCAGGGGAATTTCGAGTTATGCATATTTATACATGTGAGTTGGGGGATTGGGGAATGGCAGTACTTCGTTTAATAACGACTTTTGTGGACAATTTGACTGACTGACTGAATTGTGGAACCACAACACAGTTGCCAAAAAGGCAAAAAACTTTCTTTGATTTTTGTTTCTGAATTATATACTTAGAAGAATGAAGACTCACATCAAATACATATATATGGCTTGTTTATTTGCCTAGTCAAACTGGTCAAAGTTTATGAATAGGAAATAAATAATAGGGCGTTACCTTCTTCACATTTTTCTGACTAGTACCATTTTGATGTAGTTTTGGCATTGTCGTTGAGGCAATCCCGTAAAATCTTATAAACAATGGAGTGTCGAATTGAAACATAATCTATCGTGAGATGAAGTTTACGACAAACTTTTTAGCTTTGTTAGATACTTAGATCGTCTAGTTCTGGTATTTGTTCATGTTAGGCGAATCATTACCTAAAATAAAATGGTAATTCGAATATGAAGTTGTCAGTGTTTCTTACCTACCGTCTTGTTTCTATAACTGCACTAAGAAAAATAATCTTTGCCCTGCTAATCCTCTTGCTAACTCTGTCAACTACGGGTTGAGTGACTCCAAAAGAACAAATTCAGAGCGAGTTCTCTGGTCTTTCTGGACCAGCGAATCCAGAAATTAATATTCCTACACTTAACAATTGTAATCCATCGATGCATCATGTCCGTTGAGTCATCCGGGCTTAGTAAATAAATGCCCATGAATGACCATTCCCTATCCTTCTAGTCAATCGACATCACCTAGATTTTCTTCTTCTTCTTCTTTTTATTTTATTTTATTTACTTATCACAAACGATAATCGTTATATTACGATATCTTTTCCGCAAAAATAACAAAAGCTTTAACATATATACATTCCATATTACATTGTACTTCATCCAAAATTTTATTTATGTATTCACTTTCGTGAGTAAGATTACCAACATTTTCTTTATTAGGCCTTCTTTAGTGTTTAAAGAGGAAATTGCTCTTTTCACCTGTATCGTTAGAACTCACTTCAGACTATCGTCATGGTCACAACTCACAAGGAAGCGTTAAGTGCGAGTATTAATTAGAAAAGCTGATCAACAATTCAATCAATTAATATATATATATATATATATAATTAGGAGGAAAAATGTAGGAATTATTGCATTATTTGATTGCCACTTTTTCAGACCCTTTACGTCCAAAAAGGAAAGATATATTTCCTCCGTTCCAAAAAAAAAAAAAGAAAAAGAAATCCTGGTTGACTCCTGAGACAGAAAATATTGTTTTATTGAAGACAGTCAATTTGGGAGGTGGGAGTGATTATAATTTCGCGGCTCACTTTCGACTAATAACATTTGGAGGAGCCGGCTGCATGTTGGTAGTTGCTCCCTCTGTCCCAAAATTATTGTCCAGTTTGAGATTTCACTTTTAGTACAATTTGAAGTAAAAATAAAAATCAAAACTGGACAATAATTATAGGACGGGGGAGTATATCCTAACTACACTTAATTCGACTTATTTCGAACTTTAATTCTAAGTGAAATTTATTTGAAAATGTAGTGAACCAAATCATTGTCATCCACTCATCCTGGAATAATTTCCTTGAGAACCCGTCGTTGTAATGAAATGGACAAAAGAGTAATCAATTTTTTCCAACACAAAAAAAAATAAAATTAAAGTGGATAGCAAAATGTAGCATTTAATTTTCCTTTTATCACATATATGAATGATACTAACACTCACACGGTTCCCAACATCCCTGAAGAACCTACAATTTATAACTTATCATAAAATGAATTCGTAATTACAATTTTTTCAGCACTAGTATTCCCTCCGTCCTATAATTATTGTCCAGTTTAATTTTCATTTTTAGCTCAAATTGTACTAAAAGTGAAATTTCAAACTGGACAATAATTTTGGAACAGAGGGAGTACTATTTTAAGAAAAATATATATGTTCACTATATATAGATCACTAGAATCGTCCGGTACAGATTGAGCTTTGTAGTTTGGAAAATTGATGAACTCTCCATTCTCTGCTACATCTAAATTCTTTGATAAAATTATTATTTCTCCAGACGTATAAAATACAATTACACAAATCCAAACTATTAGGATTGGAGGGAATAACATCTTAAGCTTTTCATACATAGAAATAATAGTAGAAAAATTCCGAACCAATAAATTGTTAATCAAGAGGAAGGTCCACTTGATTGAGTAAAAGTAACATCCAAGTTTGACAATTTTTGAGAGTTAAAGAAGTCTCACGCATGAACATTAAATTATTGTCCGAAGTCAAAAATGTACTCCAATTGAAAATTGTAAGCCTTAATTATTATTTATCCCTTAGTATTCGCCAAATTCTCATTTAAATAGTTGATCCATCCGCCATTGAAATGCAAATCACCACCAAAACGGCACTAAGCATGTGGAACACGGAGCAATATGGGTCATGAGTTTCCCAATTATTTAAAGACGTCCAAAATATCAAATAATAAAAAAATAAAAGAAACGTTTTGTATCTCGTTGCTTCTTAGTTTAACATGACAATCTCAAACCCTAATTCATGTCATTCTAAAAAATAAGTACTCCCTCCGTCCCATAATTATTGTTCAGTTTGAGTTTTCATTTCTAGTTCAAATTATACTAAAACTGAAATTTCAAACTGGACAATAATTTTGGGACAGAGGGAGTATATAGTAATACTCCGACCAGAAGATTTGTTTGGCCTCTCCTACATGATATTCTCTGGTCCTATTTGTAATTTACAGAAAAAATGAGCATCTTAATTTTCAGAAAAGAAAATGGGAAAAATAACCACATGGTGAATTTGGTGTGCCGGCGGGCATGACTTACGAAGCTTTGTGCGACTCAGGCTTGTTTTTAGCCAAAGAAAACATGTACGTAATCTATGAATTTTGATCTTGCTTTCAAGGATATACAGCTGACAGCGATTTAGGTTGGGGGCCACTTTGTCAAATGGATCCAATCGGAAATGTTTTACCAAAAATTCATTCAACATAAACAAATGTTTTAGTCAAATTTGTAAAGTTTATATCTTTGTCTGAAATATTTTGAGGGTGGACTCTATGCATACTCTTCAAGCACCGATGGTGTGGTGCAAAACATTAACTTCCCAAACTTCAAGATTAAGAACTACTTAATTGTGAGAAAAATAAATAAAGTAAATAATACAAATTTAGTAATAGAATTTAACTTTTTCCCAAAGTTAACACCATGAATTTTTTTTTTCTTTGATACAATTCTTACAAGAACCTAGGTTATTATATGATTGAGTCTGGGGGAGGGGATCTACTACTAGCCTAGTCTAGTGGGGAACGACTCCATGCCTGTAACGCTTCTTTCTGCACTTGCATTGGGTGTTCGAAGATCTTTCAACTACATCTTGCAAAAAAAGGCAATATTTTTGCTGTCGTGGGGATTCAAATCCGGGACCTCCGGGTTGGATCTCTTTACCACTTGGGCCACCCCCTGTTGGCAATACCATGAATTTAAAGGCTATGTTTTAAAAACCGGACCAGAAGGCAAACCAACAACTTAAGTTGGTTCATTAGTTCACTGGTTCAACCGGTTTGAATCGGTCTTAAAAATCGGTCAAAATCGTTTATAAATAATATTAAAAAAATTATTTTCAAAATTTTAAAATTTCGGTTCAACCAATACCAATTCCTGGTCGAATCACAATTTTGTCCGAATTTGACCAATTTTAAGTCTGACGGTTATTTATCGAAAACGGACCGGAGAGGTCTCCGATTCTCAGTTGAACCAGTTCGACCGTCCGGTCTGATCCAGTTTTCAAAACATAGCTTAAGAGTGCATGGTGTAGTTCCTTGTCCGAGGGAAAAATACATTAACTTTATAAATATAATGCACATGAGTGTGTTTTTGAATTATTACTGAATTCTTGCATAGTTTGATATTACTGAATTCTTGCGTTTGAATTATTTATTAGTGTGTGTTTGTAGTCTCTTTTATATCACCTCGTACAAACCATGTCCGTGGTGATAATCACATGATTTTGTAAAGTAAAAGTTAAGGAAACAAGAAAGGAAAAACAATCCCAAAATGCCAATTTCACGATATCTCTAGTAAGCCTATATCTCTATTAGCCGTACTATGTTTAAGAAAACAAACTAACATAAACAACATTCACTACTATCTATTCGATTCATCATAAATAAGAATTTCGACGATTTTGACACAATTTGCTCCCATTTTTGTGGTTCAAGAGTTTTTTCCTCGCCACTCGATAAAGCCATTTCGGAACTCGTGGGAGCAATAGCTTTAGAAAATAAAAGGCCCACATTTCACTGCTCTAACCTACAACCCAAACGTAGCCCATATTTCCTTTTTCTTTTTTCTGTTAATTAAGCCCAATTGCGGAATGGTGAAATGATTAGCTTCATGCAATAAATTTAATTTAAAGTATTATGGGAGAAATAATACGTCAATTCATTACAAAAATATCATCAATAAATAAGCAGCAGGGATAATTATGCTGATCATCCCCTCCGAATTTCTTTATATGTCTCACAAATTCAACTTTTTTTTCCTGTCAATCATGTCCCAAAATAATTAGTTTCACTAAAATAATTTAACAATCGGAATTTTTTATCACTATGCAAATCAAATCAAATCTATGCATTTTCATTATCACTACGGCAAGTTCCAACAAGATCAAGAACTTTAGCATGGCACTGGCACCCAACACCGCACTTGGTGAAAATTGAACAATATCCAAGGCAAGAATCTTGTACTTGTATCAGTTTTCTTGACTTTCCGGTTCCCTCGTACATGTCTTCGGAAGAGTTAACTGGCAACTCCACAACTTCAAAAAGGAAACCCCAAAAAAAAAAAAAGTTAAAAAACAAAGAACCAAAATCATTAATTAGGGAAACAGTAGAAATGGGAGAAAAAGAGAGTGAGATTAAGCATTGACTGGATTAATTTAGTTGTACTAATCCGTACTTACATGTTGATATGAGCAAGAGGAGAACGAAGTAGTGAACGAACTTAGCCATTTTCTGTTCTAAATTTCTTTGCCTATTTTTTATATTCTCCCTTCGTGGTGGACTACAATTTATATTCTCCATTTTTAGTAAGATCAAAAAAGGGGGAAGAAAAGGACAGAAGATATTGTTTGTAAGAAAGAAAAAGGGGACAAATAACGGAGATTCATAGGTTTTGCATGCTTATTATAAATTATGTGCACGATTGCAATAGTTCGATTATCTTCTTAAGGAGGGCACGAAATGTTTATGGCATCCAGCTTAACTTAGTATGTTATTTTGTGTTTTGTTTTTTGTTTTTTATTGCAATTTTGTTCGACTTTCATTGCTCAACGGCTGGAAGATTAGATTAATTACAACGATAAAATTTATGTGTATAATACATAGTCATTTTCCAGTTGAAGTTATCTCTGGTTTATCTCTCATTTAATTTTGCATATTACAGAGTGTCTACCATGTACAACGTACTGTGACTAATTCCTCCTCGCTGATAGTAGGTGCGCACCTTGATGGATGGATAGGAGAATTGGCCAAATTAAGAATTTAAAGTTTCTCCATGCTCATGACCAAAGAATTTATTGTTTCAATGTATCCTAATGAATATAGAACCCGGACTTGATCCTTGTGTTTTGTCCAGCACAACCCGCCATCTCCGAAATTAAGTCTATTTACACCAACCGCGAAAATAAACACAAGATTCTTCCTTCTATAATTCTAATAAACTCTTCACGATTTCTTGATGAAACTTCAACTCTTTGTCAGTCGATTCTTTGTGGTTATTCACATCCTTCGATGAAAAGAACAGAAAGGATTAAGATGAGAAGAATAGGACTCCGAAGCGGGAAAAAAAATTGATACCTTCAAGTTGATGTACTGCCATTTCTGATCCATTTGTGCAGCGCCAATTGAAGAAGAGTGCTGGACCGATCCTAACCCCGTCCCCCAAACCGGTTTCTTCCAAAGCCAGAAACTCGTGGAAATTAGACATATTCAGGCATAAGCTCGACTAATCTTATCAAATAAGTAAGCACACACCTTCAACGTGATTTGATATATTGCTCCAGCCATTTTACTGTAGTACTATATATATTCTCTCTGTTCTTAAATAATTGTTACTCCAGTTTCGTTTTAACACAATGAGCAAGAGAAAATGTAAAACAACGTTTGGAAACTTTGTTTACTTCCGTGTTATCCACTACAAAATAAAATTTGTTTGAAAAACATTGAAAAATAAATACTGATAGAAAGAAAACACACACTTAAGTGTGTTTCCAAATACAAGACAAGTGTTTTTTGCATTTCACTTATACAAGTCTTTAAATCTTTTACAGGCTTCCAACACATTATCCCTGTGCCCAAAGCCGCTGACCCGAACAAAGCCCTCGCCGGAAGGGCCAAACCCGCTGCCAGGAATCGTGACAACATGGGTTTTCTCAAGAATTTCGCTGAATACTTCCCAGGAGCTTCGTCCTGGAAAATGCACCCACACATATGGAGCATTTACCCCTCTATACACCTTAAATCCAAGATCATTGAATGTCTCCGTTATTATTCCAGTGTTTTCCTTGTAGAAACCAACCATTTGGCTCATTGCCTGTGCATATGAATTTGACAGTATGTAATTAATCCCACGATACAAAAAGGAAAAAAAAATACTAGCATATATATAGTACTTTTTGATCTGAGTAATGATAAAAACAGTAGAGTCATCCACGACACACGTAAAAAAAAAAGCGTTACATCTCAAATAAAACAAACAACAGAGTCTACCACGAGTACTCATACCGTAGTTGTAATAGGGGTATCATGCATATCTGGAAATGTGCGAACATATATAGGTGTTTGCCTCCTTCATTGTAACAAAAAATAATAATAAAACCAATTTATTTGCGTACCTTGAGGCCGTCAGGTGAAAGGCAAGCCAAACCGCCAGCTTGAGCAATGTTGGAAGCACCATTGAAGGCAGTACAAATAACGCGGCTGAAGTCTTTAGCCACTGGAAATCCATCCGAGTATAGAAGCTGTTTCGGAACAACTGTCCAACCTAAACGTACTCCAGTGAACCCGGCGTACTTTGAAAATGAAGAAACTTCTATGGCCACCTGTATTAAGTTCCCAAAACAATGCAAGCGGAGTTAAATTCATAAAGTTTCGAAAAAAATTGTAAGGTATCATCAATGGTGAAACAGAACAAAATTATTAGTATTACTTCTTGGGCTCCAGGGATGTCGAAGATGGATCGTGGTTTATGCGCTTCCGACATGTACATTGAATACTCAGAATCGTAGACAATGATGGATCCATTGTCCTTTGCAAACTGTACCAACCGAGTGAGTTGTTCCCTTGATGCAGCTAAACCAGTTGGATTATTGGGTGAGCAAAAAACAATGACATCTGTTCTGGCAACATTGGACAAATCTGGGAAAAAATCATTGTCTGGAGTGCATTTCATGTACTCAAGCTTCGCAAACCTCTCCCCATTCTCTTGGAACGGCCCAGTTTGCCCCAGAATCACGCTTGACCGTACATAAGCCTGGTGTACCAAAATTCGGAGTTTAATAATTAATGTATATGGCTAGAATTTTAAGAATATTGAAAAACTTCGTATTTAATTCACTTGTGCGATTATTTCTTCAAAGAAATTATTTCAATATAATCTTTTAAAATCTTACTGGGTAAGCCGGATCTTGGATAGCCATAGTGACTTTGGAACCAAATAAGACCTGAAAAATACAGTACATAAATCAATTCTATTCTTGGATATAAAAATGGAGCAATTTTTATCAAAGGAAAAATAACATCAAACCTGAAGACGGGATATATCACATTTTACACCATCTGAAACAAACACATCATCTTCCTCAATGCCCAGGTTTTGATAGAATGTTGAAGCAATTGCCGCTCTCAAGTTCTGACCAAAATATAATCAAATGGCATATCTCAATCAGAATTCCTTAGTTATTAACGCTTTCTCTCTTTTCAGATAGACTTATAAAGTCTAATTAAAGATCTATCTTAATTTACATCTCCTTCATGAACATTTAGTTAGCAAATTGCAAGCATATTTATTAATCAAAATTGCAAGCGTGATTAAACATACTCCCTCCGTCCCATAATTATTGTCCAATTTGAGTTTTCATTTTTAGTTCAAATTATACTAAAAGTGAATTCTCAAACTGGACAATAATTTTGGTATAAAGGGAGTATCTAAAAGCAGGCGCTGCAGTTAATATATATGGTCAATTTTACATTGAATCACTTCATTTGCAAAGTTGGAAACAGTCAAAATAAATAGAAAAGGTTCACTCTTCAAAGTATATATCCAAATTTTATTTTATTTTATTTTATTTTTTTGTTTACTAAGAAAATGGAATAAATAAAACAGTACCTTGTCACCTTGCTCAGCTCCATATCCAGTATAACCCTGTACTGTGGACAACGCTTGCGCTCTCTACAATAGAGTATAGAGGCAGAGAGACCAATTAATCAAATTTACCGGAAAACTTAGCGAGATAGACAACATATGTAGTACTACTATATGGGTATATTAACATTCTGGAAACCTTTGAAACACTAAAAATTCGAGTAAGAGGTGCAGGCATCTTAGTTAATCATCCATTCCAATAGAACCCATAAAATTGCCCCCCTCCCCCATCCCCCACACACACACACAGACGTATATATTGAATTTTGTTTTATTTTTATATATTTTAAAAAAGGTGTAAGTTGCGCGTTCTATAAAAAAAAAAAACAATTAAAATGAAAATGAAAAGATTACCTCAACCATGGCGGTTGTGATCACTTTGGGGAATGGGTTCGGTAGTGTCGCCAATTCCAAGGCTGATAACCTTTGCATTAGGGTACTTTAACTCGTGGGCAGCCCTCCTTCTCATGATCTAATCAAATTAATTAGCATGGAGGACCAAAAAAAAGAAGTTAATTCTTTCTTGCAAGATATTGTAGTCTGTACTATATATTGAGTGAGTAAAAGTGAATCTAAATTAGGTGTCTCACTAACCTCCGGAAACAGATAACCAACTTGAAGCTTAGCTACATGTTCATTACGAGCCACCTTTGTCCTATGAGCTACGCAGGACAGCAGAAAAGGTGTTAGTATTAGTTCCCCAACCACCCCCATAAATTAACGAGTAGCAATATATCAAAAATACATGAATCTCATCAAAGAATTAAGCATAATCCATACATATATGTATCATCTTGAAATTTTCAACTTGATCACAGCCATATAATTGCATGAGTTGAATTTCAAGTTTAATTTGCTAGCTATATTAATTACGATCCGCGTTGGTATTTATCGTTTTCTACATGCAACTAAAACAACAACAAGAACAATAATTACGTTCTCAATGATACTTTAATAGCTTATTTTGTTATGTGTTTTGAGGGGGATTAGTCACTGTTGCCGACGGTGGACACCCTGTAAATATGAGGGGAAAAAAAACAAAACAAAACAAAAGTAATCAATGAAAAGTAGAAACTACCCAAGGCAGGGACATCCTCAACCGGAGGGGAAGCAATGCATTTCACCGCAACCCTAGAGCTGATTCTCTCTCGAAATGAAATATTCTGAGTCCTGCAAAAATTCCCTTTCTTTCACATTAGTCCGCAAAACTGAAACGTGAAATGTTAAACGCAATAATATATGACCAATTCTAAAAATGATTAAGAAACAACTAAAATTAGAAGTGGTACCTGATCATTTCCATGAATTTGTGTTGACCCAGGAGAGTTGAAGCTGAGGAAGAAATTGCGCCGGCCGAGAAATTATGATGAAGCACCGGATCCATCTCCGACGACAAAATCGCAGGATTCCCAGCCGACAACCTCAACAGATGACTTTGCATTTCCAATTTAAAAAACGAAGGAGGGAAAAAACAGATGAGAGTGTGAAGGGAAATGGGACGGTAACCCTGCAGTATATAGTTCAAGCGAATGAAAATGTCAACGCATGCAGTTTAGCGGCCAATTAGGTAATTTACATTGTGTTTACGTACAGCAATAACCAAATGAATTCAATTATTTGCTTCAAAAGTCAGAACTAAACCATATATACCAAAGAGCAGGAATTCTAAATCTCACGAATGAAAAAAGCGTCTTATCTCGAAATACCCAATGCGAGACGAATAAGAATTAGTTAGGGATACGTACAAACTTGATTTATTTTTTACGGTTTGTGCTGTACCAGGAAAATGACAAAATTATGTTTGATTCATATATCACCACTACATGGATATTGATGATACTTGAATTGAATGCACTTTAGCTTCCCGGGGAAAAATTAATTTATTCACGCAAAGGAGAGAGCTGTAAAGTCAAGACTCAAATTATAATCGTTGATCAAGTATTTGTTTGTTTTAAAAAAATAATTGGATAACATAATCAAAAGTTGTAGACAAGTTTCTCTTTCATATATATATATATATATATATATATATATATATATATATCCTTTTCTCTTCCTCCTCCATTTTTCTTTCAAGGATCAAGGGAAAAGGTATACTCTTAATTTATTCCATGGCATACGGTGCATGAACAAGTGGCTCTCAAAATATTCATAAAGACATGAATTTTTTATTTTTATTTTTTGGTTTACAAAATAAACAGGCATAATCCTGTTCCACTAGCTATTACATAAAACCAGGGAATGACATCTCCTGCTCCAATAGTATTCTATACAAGAAGGGGCAACATAAAAAGAATATAACCCCCGTGGTCTACCTAACGCATTCTTTGCAAGAGTATCGGCACATATGCTATTTTCTTTAAATATACGGAAAAATTCAACTGACATACTTCTCTGCAAAAAAACTGGATACTCCTCCTTAAGTCAGGTCCATATTTGGCATGTGGCCTAGATTTTCTATTAAATCCAAGGCTATTAAAGAATCAGATTCAACAATGAACATGTTGAACCCATAATATCTAAGACATGAAATTTAAAGTGCAACTGGGAGCATCTGTGAGCTGTTAGCTACTAGCCAAAGAAAAATTCAATCCTTGAGCTCATCCTAACTGTAAGCTTGTGGTTATTTGGGGCCATTCGGATGAATCATTAGGGCAAATGTTACCTGGTATTGGTAATCTTGCCATTTCACTTTTTACCCGGGGCGTTACGTAATCGCACATTGAAAGTCAGTTTAATTTCAGCTATCAGGAATATAGGTTAGATTTAGTTAATATTTTCTTGTAAAGTATCATAAACCCAAGCTACAACTCCAAAGGATACATTAGTTCAAGCATGTACTTATATCGCGATATAAATCCAGAGTTATGCCCTGTTAGGGTTAATCTCTCTGCCACGATAGCCGCCGATGAGAGTAGAATATCAACTCGTTAAATGGTGGTTTTATTACCGGAACACCTTTTAGACTTTAATAAGGGCCAAAGCAAATTTAACGTAATATACTTTTTCGGTCTCAAAATAATTATTTTATTTAAATTTTCACTTTTCGTATAAATAATATAATTTGTAATAAAAAACAAAAATTCAAAACGAACCATCAATATTAATTCGGAAGGGAAGTAGTAATTAGTATGCCCCAAACTAAGTCAAAAAAAAATATGGACGTCAACTTTCCCAACCACTCTCTTCGATTATCTATCATCTTTTAGAATTGTATGATTCATTTTGAAAGTCTTCAATTGCTATTTTGTTCGTTTGTGATTAGACCAACATTAATTCTGGTTGGAATCCGATTAGTACACCTAATTTAATTAATATACCACCGGATCTCAGTTTAGAAAATGATGCCGGCCGGTCTGGTTTACTTTAATAAATGCACCTTGCCTATCAATAATCAAACTGCTCTCTGACATCTTCCCGGTCAACGAGGTCCCCTTGGACGCTGCCTGTTCTTAAAACCTCTAATCCTAGCACTTTGAATTTGCCCGCGTTGAGATTGAAACAGGATTATTTTGAACCTTCTCTATCATCTCATCTGGGTTTGGTTTGGACTTCCCCGTGATGAAACACTTTGACCAATTGAAGCAAATGAGTGAAAGTCGATGATATATAATAATCTCATGAAGATTGTTTGTTTAGTCACCTGGAAACGGATTAGGAAACGGATTTGAATGAAGAGTGGATTGGATTTGAAGATTCAGGGATTCTTGAATCCAAATACTGTAGAACTTCTATAAATTAATAGGGTTGAGACCACCAAAATTTATTAATTTAGCAAATTATTAAATAATCAATAAATTAATAAATTATTAATTTAAAGAATTTGTATGAGAAAAAAAATTGTTACTGAATTACTACTTGATATGCAGTGGTCTTGACATCCGAATCAATGATGTATTAAAATTACACTAAAATCCATACATAGTTCATATCATTTCCAGGAACTAAAAAACAAGTATTCGTAGTTCATATTTGACTAAATATATTATAGAAATTATCATTACTTTGTTGTTAGGATATTTATTAATTTATGGTATTGTTGGGACCTATAAATATATAGGAGATTTTTTGAAACATTATTATCTTATTATTTTATCGATTTTTTTTTCTTTTTTGGACTGACCCTAAGTTGGGATCGGAAAAAATTATTAATTTTTAGAAATTATTAATTTATAGATTTATAATTTACCGACGTTGTATTATGTTTTTGGTTTAGGATATTGGATTGTTATTATTATTATATATATATATATATTAAAAAAATCCTTTTTTTTCCGTTTCTCCTCTCTCCTACGTTCTGCTTCTCTTCTTCCCACCTCCACCCATCGCCGCGTCTCTGTTCTGCGCCCAAATTGCTCAATTGTTCTTTCAATTTTCTCAATATTCGACAAAGAATGCAAAAGGAAAAGAGGAAACTCAAACCCTAAATCAGACTTTACAAATTATAATCAAGGGCATCTAAACGAAAATTTTTATCGAGGAGCTCGGTGGCCGGAACGATGACCACCATCCATCTTCGCCAACTACCATAACCTCCACCTAAATTAACCCATCAAAGAATTATGAGAAGCTCGGATCCGAACCGTCAAAGAGATTCTATTATTGGGTTGTCTCAATTATTGTTTATAAATAGGTGAAATTATTTGAATTGGATTGGTTGAATTTGACGGTGGGTCTGAAGTTCTGAAGGTTGAATTTGGGTGGGGGTTGTTATTGATGAGCACATCCACGATGAAAAAAAAACGCAATTTATTGGGTGCACCGGCCGTCATACTCTCCCTCTTAATTTCTGCACTACTGGTCTTTATTGTATTTTTTTTTTACTTTTTTTAATAATTTTCCTATTATTTGCAAGTTTCGTCCCTATCACTTTTTTCTCTTCTAAAAAAACATCTCTAATAATCAAACAATCATATCTCTCAATCCGTGAAGAATTAGAAAACGTGTTACACATGAATTTTATTGTATTCATCGACATCTATCCAACAAGATCCATGTCGAATATTTTTTCCGAGTTTAAAAATGACTAAATTTTGATAAGCAGAATAAGATGGATATCTAGTTTAGAAAGATGGATAACCCAATTTATTTTAAATTGGTTATCCATTGTGTTTATGCTGATTATCCAACCAGTTTGAACTGGTTATCCAACTTGTTTGTACTGGATATCCACTCATTTGGTTTGTGTGCCTATCAAACTTGTTTGTAATAGATATCTCACTTGTTTGTACTGGATATCCATTTCGTTTGTACAGGATATCCAATTCGCTTGTACTGGATATCCATCTATTTGGTTTATATGGTTATCCAACTTGTTTTGTAGTCGCACGGATCAAAAAATATATGTAATACAAGAATATCAATCTAAACTAAGTTGGTTATCCAACTTCTTTTTTTTTTCTTTTTTGAAAAGTGAATGTAAAAAATATGATTGGATAAAACAAAATAGGTAATTAGTCCAAATCGGATGGATAATCAATATGAACACAACGGATAATCATTTTTCAGTTTATTCATTTCTGCCCGTAAGATTTAAATGCATTTAAAGTTCAAAAGAAATATTCAACATTGATCTTATCGGATGGATCTTGTCAGGCACTATAAATTTCATATATAATTCGTGTTATAATTCTTTACGGATCAAAAGATATAAGGAACACAACAATATGAATGTAAAATAAGTTGGTTATCCATGTTCTTAAACTGGATATTCAACTTCTTTGTGGTGGTTATCCAGTATTTTTTTTCCTTGCTCTTTTATGAAAATGATTGTCAAATTTTTTTGTACTGATTATCCAACGTGTTGCACTGATTATCTAATTATTTTCTATTAATTATCCAAATTGTTTGCAATACTTATCCAATCATTTTTTTTTTGAAGAGTGAATGTCAAAAATATGATTGGATAACAAGTACAAACAGAATAGATAATCAGTCCAAACCGGTTGGATAATCAGTAGGAACACAACGGATAACCATTTTTTAAAGAAAAACAAAAAACACATTTCTTCATTTCTGCCCGTAAAATTTAAATGCATTTAAAGTTCAAAAAAAATATTCAACATGGATCTTATCGGATAGATTTCATCGAGCACTATAAATTTCATATATAATTCGTATTCTAATTCTTTACGGATCAAGAAATATATGCAATACAAGAATCTTAATATAAACTAAACTGGTTATCTATCTTTCTAAACTAGATATCCATCTTATTTTGCCCATCGAAATTTAGTCATTTTTAAACTCGAAAAAAATATTCGACATGGATCTTGTTGGATAGATCTCGACGAGTACAATAAATTCATGTGTAACACGTTTTCTAATTTTTTTCCGAATTGAGAGATATGGTCGTTTAAAGATTAGAGATGTTTTTTAAAGGAGAGAGAAAAAAATTAAAGGAACTAAACCTGTAAATTATAGGATGTTATTTAAAAAAGTGTAAAAAGGACTAATAATGTAAAAAATAGGAGGATGAGTATGGTACCCCCAGATATACTGGATAGAGGCTCATTGCAAGATAGAGAGAAGTGGAGAACGATAGAGAAGGAAAAAGGAAAAAAAGAAAACGAAAAAAGAAAAAAAAATGTTGAATCCATGGATTCAGATTTGAATCCAAGGGGGAGCCAGGATTGAAAAATCCAATCTGAATCCAAATCCTTCAATCTGATACCTGCTAACCAAACGGTCGAGTGAATCCAATTCTTGAATTCGATTCCGGCTAAATAAACGGTTCATTAATTGCTGTTTTGGAAATGTATATAAAAGGGTCTTATTATCGCCAAAAGTGTAATTAGCATCCAAAACAAATTAATACTATCTTTATTCCAAAGTTGTTCCTATTCAATCAAACTTAACTCCACTTCCTAAAATTTTCTATTTCTCCCTCATTGCTTAATCTTAGCAGGTTATTTATTTACCAAAACGTGTTCACAACTTTATTTTTTGAGTTTGGATTTTTTTTTTTCCCTCCTTTTTTGGTCGTCTTGGTCTTTTCAATTTGTGTTCTATTTTGCAGTAAACGGTTATTGATTTTTGGCCATCTTAAGAATTGAGATCATAATCACAGCAAACTATAACCAACACCCCACCCCCCACCCCCCAAAAAAAGCACCAACATGAAGCAGATGGGTGATTAAATCATAGTCTTTGATTTAATCTTAATTTAACTGCAACATATGGATAATTTTTCCACTTCTATAAGCAGATTTCAGTCATGATTTTCCTTTCCTAATAACAAGATTCCATTGTTTTTTGGCAGACACTTCAAGTGAAATCGTGGCTCAATTTATTCCATAGCTCTTCCTTTAATTCATAACCGGTACTTGTCATCATCCTCGTCGTTATCATCATTCAAACTCAAGCCCACCCCGAAGTTGTTGACATCCTCCACCGCCGCACGCCGGAACAACCCCACGTCCACCGTCCCGGACACCATGTGATACCCTCTTGCTTTCAGATCAACCGCCCTATCGTGCGGCGGCATTGCGAACCCTCCCAAGTACGCCGCGTTCTTCTTCTTCCCGCCACGGCCTACTTTTAATACTGCTTCCTCGGCAGCCCTCAAGGCTTGCTTCACCATCTTGTGCCCGGGGTCCCACAAGTAACCCAGGCTGGCGCTCAAATCCAAGGGCCCCATCTGGACGCAATCCACGCCGTCCACCGCCGCTATCTCCTCCGCGTTCTCCGCCGCTCTCTCCGACTCCACCTGGCACATGATCAGCAGCTCGTCTTCGTAGTTGCTCAGGTACCCTTCGTTCGACCCGTACCCGGATGCCCGAACCACTCGGTGGGCGCATCCCCGCACTCCGTCCGGCGGGTACCGGCAGAACGACACCGCCTCCGCGGCGTCCTCGGCGGTGTCGATCATCGGGAACATGATTCCCTGTGGGCCCAGGTCGAGGGCCTTCTTGGCCCATTTCTCTGAGGTTTCCGGGACACGGAGGATGGCGGCGGTGTTAGTGGCCGCGAGGGCTCGGAGGCAGGGTAAGGCGTCGGAGATTCCGCCGGGGCCGTGCTCCATGTCGACGACGGCGAAGTCGTACCCGGAGAGCCCGGCGATCTCGGCAAGTGTCGGGGAGAAGCTAAGGAGGAATATCCCGTAAAGCGTCTCGCCGTTTCTGAGCCGGGCTTTTAGTGTCGTGTCCGGGGACGGGGTTGCGCCGGCACCGGCGACGGCGTGGGGTTTGAAGCATCTTGCGGGATCGGAGGTTCGGGGAATATTAATATTCCAAAGAAACTGAGGTTTAGTAGGTGAAGCAGTAGCTGTAGCAGAACAATAACTTAAGGGTTTTCTTCTCGGAGCTGGCAATGACGAAGAAGAAGAGTTCACCGGTGAAAATGCCACAGCGGCCGCCGGAGCTGGAGCTTGACTGATGTTTAATGATGGTATTTTCATTGCGACGCGCGAGGTTGGACAAAGGCAAGAATATTCTGGAAGGTTTTGGTTTTTGTCACTGCCGGCCGCTTCCTATATGTCTTGTTTGTTAAGGAAAATGAAAATAAAAATACGCAATTTCTTCTCAATCGGATTAATGGAAAATACGATATAGAGAATATTGTATTGTTTGATTTTTTTTTTACTTTTAATATAATTTATATTATACATAAAATTCAAATTGGACAGTCTTTATAAGGATGAAGGGAGTATTATTAATCTGACAGAAATGTTATACTCGCTCACGATTCTGATGCATCAGCTAAATATCATAGGATCATTATCGATTTTGAGAAAAATGCTTGCACTCTGTACCCTCTCTATTTTGGTATCTTCTTCTTAATTAATTCTAAAAGATCTTTATTAAAATTCTTTTAGTATTACAGATTCAAAATTCTTCTAAAAATTCTTTGACAAATTCTTTTAATACTCCCACCGTCCCGCAAAAATACTCCATATTGAATTTTGAGTTCTTTTACTGTTTTTAGTATAAATTTGTAACTTCAATGTGGACTTTTTTTTAAGACGAAGGTAGCATCATATATGACATTTTACTTACTGTTATTGCAATACTAGCTTTGTTTCAGAATTCATCAAACCAATCAATCAATGTTAACTAACTAGAGATGCATGGCAGAGAAAAGTAATAAATATAAAAGAAAGACGTAAAAGTAGCACCTGATAATATTTCCGTGAATATTAATGTAGCTGATGAGGAAGAAAGCGCGCCGGCTGAGAGAATTTCCGGAAAAGGATTCTGATGGATTAAGGGAGGGGGAGGAGAGACAAACGACCATGCAGGTGCCAAGTTTTAAACAACTGAAAAAAGTCAACTCAGACAATTTGGTTTAATTAATATATATAGCCGATGGGAAAATGTCATGCCCATGATATACTTTTTCGTATTTATTGTGCTTTCGAACCTTACGTATGCAATAATGTATCAACAACAACAATAATCACAATAATGAGCTTTGATTTGATACTCTCTCCATTCCAAAATAAGTGTCATCCTACATTTTACACATAGTTTAAGAAACTCTTGAATAGGGTAGTAAAATTACTTCAATATCTTCAACCAACCCCACTAAAAAAATGTCTACCAATAGTATTAATTCTTTCGAGGGTAATTTTGGAAACTTTGGACAAAAAGTGCATTAAAATGTGAGAACGACACTTATTTTGAAATTTCTCCATTTTGCTAAAACGACACGTATTTTGGAACGGAGGGAGTACTACTAATTATTAATTTCATTTTTTTTTGGACGAAAATAATACATACTCCATTTTTTATTATACGTCTTTCTAGAGAATTTATCAAAACCAAAAAAATATTAATTAATGTAATTATAATACAAAAACACCCTTATTTATGGTTTATAAAATTCATCACAAACTAATGAAAATTCATTATTAATACTGTTTCATTTTAATACAGAGAAAAAATGATCAAATGTGTTTCAATTTGTTAAAACGACATATATTTAAAAAAATTTACTAAACCCTAAAACGACATATAATAAAAAATGGAGGGAGTACTGTACATTTTAACATTCCACATCCGCTAACTTTACAGAAAAAAAGGAAAAGGGAGGAAAAAAAAACTTTAACCTTAATTTAGGGTCGTGCTGTTGAGCGCCCTAATTTTTTCATTTGAACGCCCTAGAAAGACGTACACGCTCCTGTAAAATGGAGTTACATTGATTTTTTTTGCAAAAAAAAAAGTATGGCGAGGGAGGATTAAGCACCCCTTTAAGGGGTGGCGTGAAATAATCTCGCCTCCCTCTAAAGGAAGGCGAGAAAACCTTCGCCGCATGGCGAAGGTGTGGCGCCCTTCTGGGTGCCACATTTGTGCTTGCCAACCAGAGGGTGGGTGGCACCATTTTGTGCGCCACGCACCTTAATTACTTTTTTTTTTAATTTTTTTTTTAAATTTTTAAATTTATTTATTTAATTATTTTTTTAATGTATTTAATTAATTTCTTTTATTTATTTTAATTATTAGTTTAATTAATTTATTTAATTTATGTATTTATTTAATCTATTTAATTCATGTATTTATTTTATTTATTTGTTAAAGTTTATTTATTTATTTGGTGGTTAAACAAATAATTTTAACTTAAATATTTAGAGAATGTTACTTAATTACGTAGTAAATTTTTATAAAAAATTTATCATTTAGTTATGTAAAATTTTTTAAACATAAACAAAAAATTATCATTTAATAAAAACTAAAACTTATGAATTTACTACCAAACAAATTAATTATTTATCATCGTTGCATCTAGCCGTACTGGAAATATTTTTTTGGAAAAAAATCTAAAATGTAGAATACGTTGAAATGAAAAATTAAAAAGCATGGAAAAAGTATAAATTAATTTTATTTATTTATTTAATTTTTTAATATTTTTTCTTCTTTTTTAAAAAAAGATTAATAGTGATTCCCCATTTACTCCTTATTATAAAGTCAAATATTTAAGTTAAAATTATTTGTTCAACCGCCAAATAGATAAATAAAAATAAACTTAACTAAATAAATGAATTAAATAAATTAAATAATTAATTAAATAAATAAATTAAAAATAGAAAAAATTAAAAAAAAAATTCGGTACGCTCGCCAAACCGAGGGGGGTGGCGCCAAATTTGTGCGCCACCCCCATTTTGGACACCAAAAATTTTTCTCGCCTCCCAAATAAATTGGCGCCATCCTTAAAAGGGTGGCGCCTTTCTCTTGCGCCAGCCATGAACGATTGGCGCAAATATGCTTCGCAAGCATTTTTTTTTTAAATAATAATAATAAGAGTATAATGGTCAAAATATAATTTTTTAGGACGTTCAAAGGAAAAAATTAAAGCGCTCAACAGCTTCTCAGTTAATTTATGTTCTTCCCACTTTGATGTCTGTCTGTCTGTCTGTCTCTCTCTCTCCACCATTTCAAAAAAAAAAAAAAAAAAAAACCTTTGATGTCTCCAGAGGACCAGATGTGACCTTCAACTTCAGCCTTCCTGTACTTTATTATATATTCCCACTCGCCTTCAGATTTCCGATTAGTTATAAAAATAAGTCTGTTGTCTCATTTAAGTCTCCACAATTCCCAAGCCCCTTATCTTGCAAACGCAAACCCATGTAATCAAATCAAACTCTTAACAGTACCATATGCATGTGCATGCATTCAATTTCAGTATATTCGGCAGCAACAATGGCCTGCGGGTGCGGGTTGGGAATTTGCGATCCCAGATTTGAATTTGATCGGTATTCAAAACCTCTGATTTATATATTATTACAAGCACATATTTATTTATTCTTTTGGTGATACTTTCTTTCTGCACAATTTTAATATATCTCAATCATATCCCTTCTATTCCAACAATTAATGTTTGTCTAATTTAAATTTTCAAAATTAATGGAACGAAAAAAATAAGTAACAGATCATGCGCTCATGCAAGTTACTACAAAGCTGGCAATTCACCAGCACGGTGTTATGCATATATAGCTACCTCACCTTTTGACTTATATACTATTACGTTCGTTTCAACTCACTAGGCTTATTTTCTTTTTTAAAATGTTTCAAAACTTAATCCTTCTGCCCGTAATTTAATTAAGGTTTTATCTATACATTTTCTAATATATCTTTATTCATCTTGTTGAAATTAAGAACCTTTAATTTTAATTACTACTCTCACCCTGCCAGACATAAATTATGATGCTTCACGAATTTCACTTAAAAGTTAATCGTATAAATTCGATCACTTACTTTTTTTTTTTTAAATCTTCCTTTATATCTAAATGACCCTATTGAATTGGAATTGTGAGAGTACTATTGTTTAAGATTACAAAACTTGGTCGACTTTTGTCTAATTTTAATATTCTTTTTGTTAAAAAAAGTAGTTTATATTAAAATTGAAACTTGTATCATTTTTAAAATGTAATTTATGATTTTTTTTAAGATAGAGGGAATAGTTATGAACCCGAGGTGAGCTATTTTTTCATAGAACATGCGTCATTATTTGTAGGGCAGTTTTTTTTTTCTTTTTTTTTTTTCATTCATCAATTTTTGATGGAATTCGCACACACGCTTGAACAGAACTCAAGACCTCCAAAAACGCTACTCTTTTGCATTATGGATTAGTTTTTGGGACCTGAGGGATTATTATTATTATTATGCAGCAGAACTATCGATCGAGCTAAGCAAATCTAGTTGGTCTCCACGCGCGTCCGTCTTAGACTTTGTAAAAAATCAGTCGTCAAGAGTATCATTCCTTCATTCGATAAGCTTAACAGAAATTCTGAAAATTTCTGCAGAAGACAAACCTTGTGGAGTATGGCTCCCAAAGATCGAGCTTAGCAAAACCAACGTATTTACTCGTGGAATCTCATGTAGAGTATCTTCTAAACTTGACCCAGCAGTTGAACTCGCTCACTTTGGCGCTCAGTTCGCCTGAAACCTCCAGAACTATTGATAAAAAAAGTGGGACGTTTTCACCATCTGCAGTAACCCTGTCCCTTTCATTGATAGGATGGCAAGTTATTGACTCTGTTCAAGAACTTCCGGATGGCATATATTACAGAGAGGGGATTCTCAACATGGACAGCATGCCCAGCATTTGGTATTTCAGATATTGATGCACTAACTTCTCTCCTGGCGTCGTCGCTCATCTTGTGAAGCATCTCCTTGGCAATGCCCTTAAACTTTGTATCTTGATCACCCACAACAAGCAGAAGCGGTACACTGCACTTCTTCAAGTCTTCCCACAGTGGTCTTATCATCAAAATAAAAATGAAGCAAAATCATTAGCATTGTGGAGTCAAATCCAATGGCTATGGCATTGATTGTGAAGTTAAATCCAACCGCTGTCAAATTTATATTGCATTTGTGATTAAATTGTTTCTGTATGTTTCATGAACTTACTGCTGTCTTCCGACACTTGAATCAGACAGAACTCTTGCCAGAGTATTCAAGTCGCCATGCTGCAACCTGTTTGTAATGATTTTGCTGAAATGAGGATGACTCCTTAGGCTGCTTTGTATCATACGTTGCTATTAGTAAGGTGTGGAAGTATATTCTACAAAAATAAGAAGATCAAAGAAAGGAGTATAGTAGAAACAGGGATATTCCCAGTTACCTGTTCCACATCTCTTGAGTGTACCAGGAATCTAAAAAGTTCTCAAGTCCATACGAAACAAGGGAGCTGGCTCTAAAATCATCTTTAACTTGACGAACCAATCTTGCTCCTGAATGTTCAAGTCCCGGGCTTCCAGAAATGATAACAGCTCCTTCAACCTTCCAGCATAAGTCATACATCAAAAACTACCTTTATCAATTTCATCAAGAAATCAGATTGATATGAGATACTAAACACATCAGCTTATGTACCTTATCAGCACTTTTCAAGGCAACGTTCAACGCAATCCTTGCTCCCATGGAGTATCCAACCAAAATTACCTTCTTGGCATTTATTTTGGGTATCAATTTACACAACATACCAGCAACATTCTCTACTGACAGACGAGGCTGTTTATTGGAACCATTACTAGTCTGATATTTTGAGCTAGATTTACCGTGACCAGGAAGGTCAATTGCTATGCATCTCACTGATTTTGATAGTGACTTCATAGTTGGTACCCAATCTTCGCCACTTCCAAGAAATCCATGAAGAAACAGAAGGGCAGGACCCTGAAGAAGAAAATTGAATAAGCAGCGGAATTACAAGCCAGTGATGAAATTAATTCAGCTAGGAAAAAGAGGAAAACAAATCATTCTCTGAGCAGAGTACACCAGTTCTTACATCAACTTCTTTCCCCATCTCGACCACATTGAGAGAGTAGGTGGTCCCCTCCGAATCGACAGGCAACTGATATTCATGTATTACTTCTTCAGCATATGTTTGAACAATCACATTTTGATTGATTTGGAATTTTCGCAAGTACCGGCAACTGTTGGTTACAGCAAAGCCATTATCTGAGTCACCACAGAGACCTAAAGGCTCTGTGCTCACATCTTCTTTAAGCCACTTGTAAGTCCCGAGATCATGAGCTAAGCAAATTGGTGGGTTCTGATTTATCACGCTGCATAATTCAGCACCTTGCAGATCAATATAGCTTGAGAACTGAACATAGGATGACAAACCCAAGCCACTCTCCAAAGTAGAACCAACGACAGCCAATTTTCCTTGCTGCTGAGCCCATCTTGCAACAGATGCTGCTTTTTCAAAACCACCAATCATGCTTGGTCTTATTACCTGAAGGAAAATCAAAGGCAAGTTCAATTAGCAACTATTTCAAAATTGTCTCAACAAGAATACAGCATACAAATTACAGAAATGAGGCAACAGTCAGTTGGAAACAAGAGTTCTAGTCATCACTTGTCTAAAAATTTCAATGTGGGAGGAAGTTCTCCATGAGATGCAGAAACAGAATTTGTTTACAGATGATGGACGTCAGGGAAGCATACTCAAGCTCTTCTTATGCAACACTACAATAAAATGCACCATCATGAAATATATATCAATACAGAGAAGTTGAATAAGTGAACCTCTTAAAAAATAATCAAAGACATCATTATTCATAATCAGATAAGCAAACAAAAAGAGAGAATAAATTCGTTTAGTAACCTATTCCCAATCAAATGCACTCATGAGCAACATTCAAAATAGGTTCACGAAATTAACACAAATCAAAGACTCAATACAAGCTAGATCGTGTACGCATCAACACATACCACAGCAACAACACCCGAGTGGGTGTACTTCTTAAGTACTTCTACAGGATCTGCCCTTGTATTGATAGTCTCATCCAGTGCCACAGGCAAGCCAGTCTCTTCGCAAAACTTCAAAATAGCATCTTCGTCCCTAACAGGCTCCTGAAATTAAAAAGTGGAATCATCAAGGCAGTGCAGAAATTTTAGGATTTGATTTCTTAAGAAGTCTGAATATTGACATGTTTGAAACTTCAACAAAAGCTGGAGTAACGAAAAGAATTTGGAAGAGTTGCATTACTGCATAGTTTGTAGATTTTAAAAATTTCTGTGATAGCATCAAAGAAAATTAAGAATAAATCTAAAGAGGAAAGGATATGTCGAGTGCAATATGCAACATAATTCATACTCAAAGCTTAGAATACGTGCAACGATAGAGACATCAATTTTTTTCTTTTTTTTTATAACATTGCCACAGCAAATACCTCGATATACTGCAGGTTGCTGTTTTTTACTAAATTAGCAAATTCAACTGCTTCGGAAAATGTCCAACTTCGGTTGGCATCAACACGCAATACAACATCATTCCCCACTTTTTTCCTTATTTCTTGTATGACCATTACATCCTCAATCGGACTAGCCCTACGGCCCACCTGATAAGAAAATAAATAGTTCAGTCTGCATCCACCCAGTTGAAAGGTTCAATTTGTGCAGAAGACTCGAACTTTTACAAGAAAAAACTAAAAAAAAAAAAAAAACAAGTTTTTATTAACCTTTATTTTGATAGCAGTAAAACCGTCTTCAACGAGGGTAACTGCTGCGGAAGCCATATCAATTGGACTACCATTGGAGTCAATAAGGCCACAAATTTGGACATTTGAGCTCTTTATAGGCAACTCTTCTGCCCTTGGATAGAATAGGCTTCGTAAGGAAGATTTTTTGCTTGCTGCAATAGCATTCAGGATAGCCATCTCTAAGCCACATCTCACACTTGGAAGGAGTGAATCTGGCTGTAAAAAGATAAACAGTGACATAGTCGAAGATGAAAGTGTAAGAAGCAGAAAGTTGAGGTTGAGAGAATGAAAATTTTTATTCCCTCCCTCTTCCCTTCAACCCAACCAATCTTCCATACGACCTAATATCTTACCAATATCCCTAAACACTTCCATAACCAGGATGCAAAGGAGCCATTCAGCAGTAGAACAAAATCAGTAATTTCTCCTCCTTTAACGGCATGAATGAGAAACTGAAGTTGATCTTCTACATCCATTTGGTTTTCTTTGATGATTTCAATAGGTGTAACCTGCTTAAACAGCAGCAGACGAGAAAATTAGAGTCTACGCTTCCAATTATCTGAAAGATAGACCTCTGAGTTCATATAGGCAAAACAAAGAAAGGGGTGAAAAAAGACCAAATAACTGGCACAGGAGAAGGTGAGAGATTTAGGGGCATGGACATCAGCATCCAAGTTTCTTGAAGTATTTGATAGCAGCTACAGTAAAGTTTCTTTTCATTTATCTACTCTTATTTCTTTACCAAAATCAATGCATTGCGAACATGAAGTATCCGCTTTGTCGAGAGGGGTGGATACAAATTGCTGTTTCTTTGTGAAATATTACAAGGTAGACGTTCTCCTAGCATGTTTTTCTTATACACAGAGGGAAAAGAAAAACAATCCATTGACATTCAGTAAGTCAGTTGATGATTAACATCACTGCATACACATACTAGCAGCTATTCATTGGAAGGGTAGAGTTACAGGCACAAGTTGTTAGAAGTTTCCTGCAATGGAAATAAAAACAGAAAAGTACCAACATTACCTCCCCAAACCCTGTGGCTCCACCTTCAAGAGATAAACTTATTACAAATCCTTCTCTATAGCATACAGAAGAAGATGACATAGATGAAGCAAGTAGAGGAATCCTGCCATTATGTTCACGAAGTATATTAAAAGTAAGCCGTACTCTGCAAAAGTGTTTCTTGCAATGAGCCCTGACTAGAGGACTCACCTGTACTTACAGAACTCCATCTTAGCAATTCTCTTGCTTGAAAGCTCCAAAACAATATCAAACATCGAAATCTTGGACAAAACATCAAAAGAATGATCCACAGCCTGACGAACAAATTTGCCCAGACATCTAATAGAGGAGATAAATGTGTCAGCAAAACAAAAGAATAAGTCTTCCGTGTTTCTAGTGAGAAATTAGAGCTAAAGCTGATACCCATAAAAGTTAGCATTGCGATCGATAAAACTTTTAACTTCAATGACACAATCACTATCCTCCTGCTGGGAGGTCCATAAAGCTTCGTGCAGGTCCTTCTTTGTTTGAACTTGTACATGCTTCACACTGCACAAATTGTACATCTCCGTCACGCAACTGAAGAAAATAGACTTACTCCCTCCATTTTTTTTATATGTCTTTCTAGAGAATTCATCAAAACCAAGAACACATTAATTAATATAGTTTAAATACAGAAATACCCTTATTAATTTTCTATACAACTCATCACAAACCAATAGAAATTGATTATAAATATTGTTTCATTTCCAATGCAAGGGTAATTTCAGTAAAAAGTGGTCAAATATGCTTCGATTTGTGAAAACGACTTATATTTAAAAAAATTCACCAAACTCTAAAATGACATATATTTCAAAATGGAGGGAGTAATAAATTGACTGCTGGACTAATTCAGCAATGCAAGAGAATGACTATAAATCTCAATAATAACTAATTAGAACTTCAGTACAGGATGATCTGTTCATCTATTGCTTCCCTTCTGAAGAAGTGAAGTACCTTTTCGAAGTCTCAACGGGAAATTGAATGAAAGACATATGCTTACAATATCGATCAGCTATTTTAAGTAAGGGTTTAACAATTAGAACATGATGAGTTTGTTGATAGTCATTCAGAAGTAATACATCATATAATATATACAGATTGGGAGGCTTGCCCCAGCAACCTGGAGGCAGGCTCAAGTTGTATTGCATCATAAATTCTATTATCGAAGGAGTAGATAGATTACCCATGTGCCATGCATAGTTGACCGATCTGCACATCATGAGATGTGTAGAAAAATTTATCCATAATCTTGTGGTCTGTTGAACTTGCATATGGAAGGAGACTGAAGACAGCGCCACCCTGATTGTTTATGACAATTATGATCACAGGCTTCCGCAACACCCTTTGCACCAAAAACATATGCGAACACTTCAACAGACAAGTACTAGTAAAGTCGAGAAATAATCCAGATTTTCACATAGCCAAGATAATTTGTATTTTATTTATGAAGGAATCAACAGTGAACATATGAGCTAATCCAAGTATAGAGTTTTCAAAATAAAAGGCCACAAAGATTGTGCTATTCAGTGGAAAAACAGAAAAGCAGATTCCCAACACAAGGAAAACAAAAGTAAGCATTTTCCCCATTGCACCATGTTTCAATCAAAAAAATTAAGAGTGAACCAGGGAGGTCACTTGGACAAGATGTGTCCTATTAAGGAGGGACGCAAACTTTCTGCAATGTAGTAAAGTAAAAGTACACTCAAATGTGACAGTCGGCCTGGATGCAAAGATATACTACAGATGCACCAAATATAAACTGGAGAAAGTATATACTTTACGAAAAAAATGATAGAGTCAATGAGAAGATACAGTGAAATAGGCGAATGATGTGGCATACATTAAATGAGTCTCATTCTTGTCTTGCCATTTATAAAAAAAATGATTTTGAGAAATTTTCTTTTCATCATTCAGGTCCCATTTCACTCTCAGATTTCACTTTCTCCAAGATCACTATTTTGTTTACCCTTGTCTCAGCAATGAAAGTCCATTTGTATCATACAGAAAAGAAACATCTCCGATCAGAAGAAGCACCTGAGAAAATACAAATCGTCAAATAACAACCCCATAGCAAGCTGTTACAAGCATATCTGATTTGAAAGCTGCAGGACACAAAGACAGTGACCAATTTTGCATAATTTTCCGAGAAATATCTCAAACATTAAACTAATGCAACATTGCGATCCTTTTGGGTAAAAAATGAAGAACTTCAGAAAGGCGAAAAGATCAAGAATCAAGTGTGATGCATAGCTCCTGCCAAGAAATTGTCTACAACACAGACTATCTGTGACAGTCGTGTATGAAAATGGACCTCCACTATCACGGATGGTAACTAATAAGCGAAAAAACTACAACATAACTATGTGGAATTGGCAGACCAATGATATTTTTTCAAAATAATAACGTCAAACTACTTACTCTTTTGTTACAACCAACAGCAAATCCAACAGCTGCACTGGTCTGCCCATCAATACCTCCTGCTCCTCTATTACATGCAACCTGAATCCCATGGCACTGGAAGCCTGAGTTCAGCATCTCAGAGGTTTTGTGATTGCATTTTGCCCCACTATATCCAAAGTTGTCTGCATCACGTATGGGCATGCTGTTTCCGACAAAAATAGCTGACTCGCATTCAAAATTTTCCAATGCTATGCGTGCAATATAAGGTTCAGTCAAGGAACATTCTGCAGCAATCAAAGAAGATGTTTCTCGGGCAGCCTGGAAAAAAAAAGAAGAAGAGGTAAATGGGAATAAAAGAGCATGTACATGTCAAACTGATTTGGATATCACAAGTTTTGCAACCTAAGCCAGCATTAGTTACATCATATAGCTTCTGTCTACTACAGAGAACCTATGCGGTAAAAATGCCTACTAGAGTGGTTTAGGGTGGATATCACCAGCAAAAAATTCAACACAGGTTTTCCTGAAGATAATCATTTCATTAAGCACAACGCACCAAAGAAGGAAGAAAATATATAAGAGAAACCAGAAACACTGAAGCAAGTGTAGAGTTAAAGCTTAGACACGCACCGCCAAGTTCAAAACTTGTAAGTATGCTTTCCATTGGCTGTTTTCACTGGGAGAACAAAATTTGATAATAGAATGTGAAAAGTCTGTAATGGCACTCTGAATCCTATGTGTCACGATGTGAGAAGGATCATGGCGCATCGGATGCTTATCAATCATTATATAAGGGCAAGGAAAGCAACACTCTATCATTTGCGAAATGCGTTTGCTTGCTATTTGTCCACCAACCTGCATTGATGCAGCCAACCATAAAAATATTTCAAAGCAATATCAGAACCTTCAACATCACCACTTTAATATATCCTTTTCAAAATGCAGTGACTTGATGAAACCATACAAAACTAATCAATTGTGCAAAGAATCATCAAAGGAGAAGATATTTTCAATTTGTGTTTCACCATCCTTTTCAAACCAAGCTCATTCACAAAACTAGATTGCTAGAGGAAGATGAGGTTTTTTCCACGTAGCTTACTCAAATAAGCAAGGACCACAACAATTTAATTTGTAAAATAATAACATTGCATAATGGCAAAGAGGAAGCTAAGCGATCGTCGAGTGCAAACTCCAGAACAGATTAACAAGTACAACTAAATTAGACAAGTGTACATCACGAATGGTAGTCGACATTCAATTTTTTTTATAATATGAAGAACTAAACTTTTCATGTTTTGGAAAGAGCTTTCAGTAGAAGCAGCATATCAAACAAAATAGATCATAAGATTATGGCCCTTCAAGCATTTCAAAAGGTTAAAAATTTTCGTTTGCTGCAGCCTGGGTGTTCATTTCCTTAAGAATACCACAACCCAGATTACTGGGATAGAGATATGGTAAAATACAATATTGAACTTGATTTAGATTCCAAAATTTTCAAATACACAATATACACTAGAATACCTGAACTATCACATCAGCCTGCATCCAATCCTTGACAGCATCTGAAAACAGTACGTGATCGAGGTGATCTAGGAATATGATATTCTCTTCAATTTCAGAAAAGGAAGTCACATATTTCCTTAATCTTAATCCAGACAAGATGGTAGCAACAACCGGCCAAGAAAGATGTTTAGCAAGGAAAAGAGCTGCCCACATGTCATCTTCAGTATGAAGTGCACCAAGAACCAAAATCCCTCTCTTTGCTCCTTGAATCAATTTGACTACTTCCACCATAATTCCATGAGACTGATTTGAAACAATAGAATGTGGCAATTGGGAGTAGGTGGTAAATGGTTCTGATGATAGCATCCAATCTTCTAATCCATTTAAACACTTCCTTTCCCATGTGGTGGGGTTGTAGCCAATTGGTTCACCGAAAGGACAATTGATGTGGATTGGACCGTAGGGTGAAGTCGTTGACAAATAAACAGCAGAGTCAAGTGTAGTGAGAACCATTTTTGCAGAAATATCGTCTGTGGGTACCGGAAGACTGAAGGAATGTTTAGCAAACTGACCAAAATGATTGACCTACAATTGGAAAATCAGGGCATAAACCTTCTGACTGGTTGCAGGAGTCTGAGAGTCTTACAACAGCATTCTTAGGAGAATAAGTACATATATCAGGAGGTCAGGTTGCTCAGAACCAAGATCAACAGCAGCTAGGGCTTCAACAATCAACATGAAAACCCATAAGCCAAGAGTACAGCTACTGTTTGTTCAATTACATTACATCGTATTATCCCAAAAAGGACACTAAAGTTCAAGTTCATTTTAGCAGACTAACTTTGAAAATGATGGTCGGTGCAACCATCAAACATGAAATGCAATCAGTATGGAAAGTGAAACTGTGTGATGTCCTTTTATTTATAAAACAATGCAGAAGAAGATGGAGAAAGACTAACTTTGGAGGAACATTTGAGAAAGGCATAGATTTGATATACAATCTTTACATTACATCGTATTATCCCAAAAAGGACACTAAAGTTCAAGTTCATTTTAGCAGCCTAACTTTGAAAATGATGGTCGGTGCAACCATCAAACATGAAATGCAATCAGTATGGAAAGTGAAACTGTGTGATGTCCTTTTATTCATAAAACAATGCAGAAGAAGATGGAGAAAGACTAACTTTGGAGGAACATTTGAGAAAGGCATAGATTTGATATTCAAATTTACCATTTAACACCTTCCTCTAAAAGGTTAAAGTGCAAAATTGATGTAAAATGTCTTGTTTATCCAAGACATTCGATATGGATAACTGATGCAGAACAGGTCACCTCTGGTCACTTGATTGCTGAAGGAAAATAGTGACTGGAACGCTTAAAGAAATATTGAAATTTAGAATTTTACCACTCTCGAGGTCGGAAAAAAAAATTGAAATAACAAAGTCCTAAAAATAAAAGTTTTGAAGTGCTTTAGAAGATTACCAAACTACAAAACGGAAATTCGCAAAAACCTGATTAATTGCTTGGAGGGCTCCAGCATCTAGTAGCTCCGGAGATCGGTCAGCTGTAAGTAATAGGAGCGGCACAAAATCTTCGCTGGCCTCCACAACCTGTTTGCTAGTATTAAGATTATGCTGTACATACTTGATAGCTGATACCATAAAAGAAATACATGATGGAATGGCATATAGAAAATATTAATAAGCCAAGATATTATAAAAAAAAAGAAATAACAAAAGAATGCCATAGGATTAATTCCTCAATGAAAAGCACATATTTAGATTCGAAGTTATTATATGTAGTTAACAGAGACCCATCAATCATTGATTTAATCAAACTATTTGATTGAAGACATACAGTCTGAAGGCGGACTAAATCATGCCTCAAATGGTTCTGATAATGATTTCGATGTGGAATATGCAATGGAACAAGAGTCTTTTTACAGTGAGGTTTCAGCTCCAACGTACCATAATCGATCGAAGAAAGCTAAGGCTAAAAAAAGAGTCCAAGTTCGCCGGTCTGCTAGATTGAACAAGGATTAACTTTACTTTAAAATCAAATTTGTATTTGATATAGGGTTTTGTATATTCGCTGCCTTTTTTATTATTATTAATAAAATTTGATTTATTTAAAAAAAAATGTAGTTAACAGAGACCCATCAATCATTGATTTAATCAGAGCATGGAGAGGCAAATCTGGCTGGTTTTTAACAAATGATCAAGAACAATTTCATTATGCTTATTTACAAGAGATAATTAAGAAGGCAGCATTTTAGAAAAACTTACAGCAGACAGAAGATTTGAAACAGCAGTTCCTGATGTTACTATAACAGCTGCAGGTCTACAAGAACCTTTAGCATAACCAAGAGCATTAAAGGTAAGGGACCGTTCGTCAATGCACACAGCACATGTTGCAAGGGGATGAGAAGAAGCAGCGATTGTAAGAAGAGCTGATCTTGCCCCTGGAGCTATACAAAAGTACTGGAGAAAGGTGGGATAAAATGGAAAAGAAATTATATGAGCAAATGAAAAAAAGGTTAAAACAGAGAGGGCAAGAGAGAGACAAGATTAAAAAAATTTAGGAAAAGGTAAGATTTTATAGGCTTTACCGTTATCCCAAGACGAACACATTCTTCCACTATAAGTGTAGCCCATAAGATGTTCATGTTGGGGCAATCTCGTGTTAAGTAGCTTGTAAGACTATACTGATTATTCTGATACTGAGAGAAGACAAAAGCAACAGTTTCATGCAAGTTGTTTTGTGCAAACAATATTAAGGAGAAAAATGTGGTGCATGCGTATCCAACAGTATATGGAAAAAAGAGAAAGAATAGTGCCAGGGGCAAACAAGTGGAACAGCTATTATACAAATATTCTTAAGAACCTAAAAAGGAGCCTGGGAAGCTCTTAGGATCGTCGAACTACTACAATCTTCATTCACAAGTCAGAGTTCTAATTTGCTAATCAAGGTACTAGTAAGCATTAAGAAACACCAGTCTCTAGAAGCTAATGGGCTAACAAAATGCATTTTAGCACAAATAACTTTTCATATGCAAATATTGAGCATCTTAACAGTCCTTACACAATTATTATTACGTACTAATTTTCTTTTGTGCAATCAGTAAAATACTGGAACCTCAACTATTGTTGATTTTTTTTTTTTTTAATGCGCCACCAGGCAAATCAATCCCAGTCCAAACTAAAATTAGTTGAGCAGGAAAGTTCTTCCACACTGGAAAAAATTAGTAATTGACTTACCATGTTATTGGCAATCGCCATTGTAGGGGAAAACCTAGCAGAGAATTGACTGCGACAACATGAAGCAAAACTTTATGTTGCAGCTAAAAAAAATCTTCAAAAAAAAAAAAAAGAAAACTTGGAAACAGTCAGAAATGAGTGTACAAACGTGGCCATTATATCTTGAAGTATTTTTGTTAAGAAAGAGATGAAATTGTCTGAAAATAAAATGAGAAGTTACCTAGATAGATCAGATGCTAGTTCAATAGCATCAACCTGAAGAAGGCTTCCTCTGACCTGAAGAGAGTCGAGACCTACCTGAAATCATAGGGCATAGTATAAGTGAAAGCCTTCAACATCGGACAAACTACGATTGGTAAAATGTCAGCAGAAGAAATTGAAACTACAATTAGTCAGGATGTCGGCAGGAGGAACTAATACCAGAATAAGTGAAACTGAGACTGCAGTTTCAGGGAACAATATTTTTCTTGTAACCGAGAACCATATTTAGAATACCTTACTACTGAGAAGAAGCATTAGAATAAGTCAGATTACCATTTGGAAACTCTTATCCTCCACCATATTAAACTTCGAAGCAGCAGAAGCAATGTAATTTTTGCTACGTTCTTCTGCAGAAGCCCAAAAATTTTGCCTGGCCTGAAAGGATAAATCAATTGCCAGATTAAAATCCGAAAATGGGTTAATGATGCTAGTGAGCCTCATTGGGTTGAAGAATATAAAAAACCAAATTTCTCAGAGTCAGTGATCCGGCTACTGAACTTTGAAAAGGATGCTTACATAGGGACAATGGAAGAGAAAAGGAAGCATAGCAAGTAAACTCAATCCCAAGAGCAACACATAAAGCCAAAGGAAAACTAAAGACCCCAACATCCGAAAGACATCCCGGCAGCAATACCTGAGAAAGAGACAAATCAAATCTTCGAATAGCTTCTTCAAAGGAACGAAAGTAGGAATTGTTCCATGCCAGCGTAGCAACCAAGATGGAGGTGTCTGTAAACTCATTTAACTCAATCTGTTGAATTTGGGATATAAGAATAAGATACCAAAGAATAATTAGTACATTGAAACTGTTATTCCTAATTGAAAGTGTGAAGCAAGAAATGATTGTTTCTACCTGCGGGATAAAGAGATAAAATGAACCCGTCTCATGCTCTGCAGATGAAGAGCTCTTATCATATCTGGTATCAAGAACCCCATAAACCCTTGGAATATTTGATTCAACCGACAAACATCTGCAGCAGCAATGCCAAAAGCAAGCTTGAAAATTCAACATATTTCCCCTTAGGTACATCAAACTAACTAATCACATTTAGGTATCATAAAACATTGCGATTTCTTGTTTAAGCTTTAACTATTCATCTTTGTCTCTTTGAGCCCGTTGCACGTATTCGGAAAAAAAAAAGAAGGGGAGACATGAAAAAATTAAGATTCAACAAGGTCATTTACCTTCGAGTTGAAGAACTGTCATTCTCCGGTCCATTTGAATATCGGCAATTGAAGTGTATTGCTGATCCAATTCCAAATACGCCTCGATCTCTTCCCAATGTCAACGTTTTGCAGGTTGGACTGTTCTTCTCATTTGACATGTAAAACTGTGGAAAGACACCATCTGACTCCGGTTGGCAGCAGAACCAGTTCAATGCCTTCGAACTCGGAGGAACTGTAACCTATTAAATCAATACACAAAATTAGGGCCTTTTTCCTGTGGCGGTTCCGAGGCCCGGTCGTAACATGGCTGAAATTCTTCCGCCCGCCGTGGTCTAGCGCGGCGAGGAGTGGCGGCGGGTAGACGTCACTCGTGTTCGATAAAGAGCGCGGGAATTTGCAGGAGTATTACATTTTTTTATTACTAAATTTTTAATTATTTTTTAGATTTGGAGGTTTTTTTTTTAAATTTTCAGATAAAAATGACACTTAGTGAAATTTTTAAAATTTAATATAAATTATTTTTGAAGCGAAGAGGAGAAAATTTGAGCCAAAACTATTTTAACACCAAAATAAGAGAGTGGTAATATTCACTGGTTGGTAAAACTAGGTGGTAAGATAAAATATTTTTTTATGTAGTAAAAAGTACAGATTTGTTTTCAATCCGTATATATATCATATTGTATGAGCAGCGACTATTCGTAATTTTAAAGATCACTTGAACAATGCTTCAGATACCAGTCGTAAACTTTTGGTGAATAATGGGTATTTTATATTGAATAATGGTATCCTTCAAATAGAAAATTGGTGAATTTTAGATGAGAACTAAATTATGTAATGGTTATCATTTCATTGCAGAAATAGTAAATTTTTGGTACTCTTTCTAAAATTATTTTTCATTTTGAATTTTCATTTTTAGTAATTCTGAACTAAAAATGAAAATTCAAAGTATACAATCATTTCATGACGGCTAACAAAAAGATTGAAAAAAAAAAATCAATCTAAAAGGAAAAAAGAAACAACAAAGTCATAGTCCAATTCATCAAAAAAATGGTAAACCTGGAATCTAAACATGCCACTGGAAGAGGATGGAGGAGCCATAGATTTCAAGTGTTGGATAGCTTCATCAATCTTGTTCAACCCTTCTTCAAGAGTCAATGCTGGTGGCAAGACTTTTGTGATGCAACTACAAATCACCAATGCCGCTTCCTCTGCCTCCATTATTGCTCCTCTGTTCTCTTCTATTGATCTCTATAATATCAATGCAGATTGCAAATCACGAAAAAAAAATTTAAAAAAAATCAGAGATAGATGGAAAGCAAAAACCAAAAATAGATAATAAATAATATTTCTTCTGTTTCAAAATTATTGTCTAATTTAAAAATTTTCTTTTAATACAATTTAAAGTAAAAATGAAAATTCAAACTAAATAATAATTTCACGACAGAGAGAGTGATAATTATTTTGGAACGAAAAGAATGTACTTATAAAAACTGATAACCGATCGCATTCCACCGGCCAATGCGTTTTACAAAAAAAAAAAAAAAAAACCGTAGTCATCAAGAAAGTGAGATCAATAGAATTTTGAAGAAAAATTTTGCGCAACCTCTGAGCTCGCCGTCTTGGAAGAGGAGATGAAGCTCCGCTGTGGCCGGTGAGAACTTGGAGAACATTGTTGTATCTCAGTATTGTAAAAGCAACATTTGGAAGAGCTTAAGTCAGTAAAAAAGGAACATTGGAGGTTTTGTGGCGGTGGCGGGGCGGTGATGATTGTGGAAGAGGAGGCCGGATGGCGGTGGGTCGTCGGAAGTTGTCTGAAGTACATCTTAAACTCTGATGATTCATTTCCGACGGTGGTGTTTGATTGTTTCTCTACAGATCAATTAGGGGGGGGGGGTAGTGTATAGTAGGTTGCTCCTCCTTGATGAGGGGCCGGGGAAAATGGACTTTAATTTGCTGGATAAGAATTATTGTAGAGAAATTAAGAATCAAATAAAAATGAGGTTCTTCTTCTCTTCTAGGAAATTGAAAGTCAACCCCTTGGGATGGAAGAGGAAGACAGAAAGCATTCAGATACTGGGACTATGGAAGCTGCATGAGAGAGATGCATGCATGAGAGTTGACTAATGTCAGTCGTCAGACACTTAAATAGTTATTTTATTTCCTAGTATTACTATTAATTAATGAATTCGACGTAGTACATCTGGACTAACAAGTGCAGGCGGATTTATTAATTCTTCGGGATGCCTATGGTTGTTGGTGAGGTGGTTCTATCATGAATATATTTAACTTTCATACGATGATGAAAGCTGAAGGATTCTTCCGAAGTTCTCTTTGCTGACTTGGGGTTTAATAAGGTATATAAAAAGGTTGAGGCGGACGCTAATGATCAAAATGTTGTACCGCTTTCGAAGATAGAGAATGACATCTAGTAGGTTTATATTAGGATAAAATTGGAGATTACAAACTTCTTTACCAGAAACTAGATTGTACATCCACTATATATATATATATATATATATATATATATAAACTGTGTACACAATAGTAATATAAAGATATTCCATCAATTATTATACTTCACATATATGTTTAACACAAACATATCATGTTTGTAATATATAGCATTAATTAGAAACTTCGATTATCCATATGTAGCTATGAGTTGAAGAACTAATATATATAGTTTCTTCTAGGGTTTCTTATTTGGCTTTGATTGCAAAACTGCATTTAATTTATCTAATGAATGACTTCCCACTGGAGCTTGTTTTTGTGGTCAACCGGAGGGCAACCCCGGACGCAGAAAGTGTTGTAGCACAAGCAGAATTTGCAACCTTGACACACAGGCACACAGTCCTTATCAACTTCACATCTTGGAAGCGGCGGCTTTGGTACTTCTTCGGCTCCGATCACCCGATCCGGCAGTATAACTCCTGAATTTTTTCATTTTTTTTTTTTCAAAATCAAGAAATATAAAACCATAATAATGAATACAAAAGATCAGGATTTTACGAAGGGAAAAAAAAAGTGGAGGAAATAATTAGGTACTAACCAGATGCAAGTGTTGCGAGAATCAGTGAACAAATGAACCAACTTGAAGGACCCTTCATCTCTTCTTCTGGACTCTGAAATGTTATTGTGAGAATTTGGTATGTATAAAATTTGGTTCAAGGTATTTTGGGAATTTATAATGACTGAATTGGTTAAGAAAATCAGCTGATATTCCCGATAAGGTTGAAAATAATCAACACAAGAACGGTAATTAATTATATAGATTCGTCCCATCTGTGTGTTGTTACTGTTACCCAAAATAGAGGGGGAACTATCCACAATTTGGTAAGTATTCTTTTTGATTCAGTAATTTAATAATCTCCCATAAATAAAAAAGGGACGAATTAAGGTAAGTGAATCGTTTACAATTGTTTGTCCTGGAAAGCGTGGATAGAATGGTATCTAAAAAAATGGCTTGTTTTAAGTACTTACCATTCTTCGAGTAAACATATCTTTTTTTTTTTCTTTTATTTCTGAGTTTCTTTACTGCAATAGTTCATCTTTCTATTCAAGTTCAATGTTCTTACCTCTTACGTACCATTAGATTTTGAAAAGTTGTTTTGTTTTGAGGTGAAAAAAAAAAGGGAAATATCCAGAAGAGCTTGAATTTTTTGGTCGGACTTCATGAAGAAATTAAGGAATGGACTAAGATATCATGAGGAGATTCTCAGTTGTCTGCATTCTGCAACTCTCTACCTAAAAGTCAACTGGACAAAAAAGCGAGTGAAAGGTGGTAATTTCACTAAGCCAGTAAAAAATAAATACAACTGTTACGTCTCAGCGACTAATTGAAATATCCTTAATCCAATTAAAAGTCCGAGAATATATATATATATATATATATATATATATATATATATATTCCATCAAGGAAGAGAAATGTCCTATGCGACAATATGTTGTTTTTCAATATGATGATCTATAGTACTGCAAATTCCAATACCACCTAGAATCGAGTTTCTCGTATCGCAATCGCAACCAACCTCGCAACCCTTATCACTTGTGCAAAGTCCACCAGAACAAATCGGACCAGCTTGAAGAACGTTTCTTCTCAATGTTGCCTTACCTAATTTTCTTCCACCTTTTGTATTAGTACTACTCAATTCAATGCTCAATGCTGTTATAACTGTAAAAAATAGCTCACATTATCAAACCAAATAAGCAAGTTTTTGAGAATGAAAAATCAATTCGAAAAAAAAAAAGGATTTATGAAGAGGAAATCCAAACAGAATAATATAGTGTGTGCTCACATGATGAAGCTATGAGCAAAAGGAGAAACAAGAAACACTTTGACAACTTATCCATTTCTGTTGCAACTTTTTAATTAGTTTGTAGGTATATTAATAATTATTTGGGCTGCCACACAAAATTTCCACATCATTATCAGAAATTTATAGGAATTGAAGAATGAGTTGAAGGATGATAAGTCATCCTAACAAACGGAGCGCTTTCCTACGTACGTATTGGACAAATCAATTAACTGAATTGCCTGTTCATCAGTCCAGCTACTAATTCCGGTATCATTTACGTATTGGTATCATTCCATCTACTAATACTGCCATTACTTAGTCCAACCACTCTTATACACGTAAGATTCATTGTCTTTTGTTTCAATGTTACACTCTCCAATTACGTACGTACTAAAATAATTTCATAGGAATAGTTCAAGAAACCCCCTCCCCGAAAAAATAAATGTAAGAAATTGGAACTGATCCATTTCGTCAAGAACGTTTACATACTTGTACTCTGGATAAAATGCTACAGTTATTTTTTAATATATACTCCTTCCAGTCTTTGTTATAAGGCATTTTAATTTCGTCCTAAGTTTAACCTAGAATTTTTTTTAATGAACAAAAAATCTTAAAAATATATTTTTACACTCTTTGTGCTCTCCTAATTATTATGAAATATTTTTAAGATTTTTATTTAAATATAAAAAATATCTTAGGTGAAACCTAAGAAGAAATCAAAATACCTTATAATAAGAACCGGATGGAATATTATGCATATGGTGTTCCAAATTATTTTTCCGACTAACCAGGATTAGACGAATAAGTCCCTTTATAAAGACAAAACTCTCTCAACAACTATTTTAATAATAGCTCAAGTCATCATTTCGTTATTTCTCGTCAAACACTTTTTTTTTCGGTATAAATAAAGGAGGCAGAGTATCCGAAAATCTAAACTAGAATATTCCTATGGTAAGAGACGCCTATCACATTGTGTTCTAACCATGACTTTATTCCACTAAATAGTACATCCAAATAATGCAATTTCATTGAATATTGCGCCGCTATAAATGCTTAGTAATCCGCTGCGAAATTGAACTGCTGAAAGACATGTTTAATCTAAACCTACCAATCCCAACATAATAGCCCACATATACCACGAACCAAGCTCCCACCTCGCCCAAGAACCTGTCAAACACTTATTGTTAACGCTTTTGGACACGCATATTTGTTTGGTTGCTCATAATATGCTCTTTAGCTACAAATCAGGTGCAATGGGGGGTCATTCAAACTAATACAAACGGCTGTTGATTGGTGACGGATATCCTCATCGAAAAGTATAGTAGATGTTTAGAAATTAATCGAGGTTTTCCTTTCCCAAAATAAATAACCGGCTTCGATTGAGATATTAAATCAGAGGAACATTTGAAACGAGTCGCCTTGAAATATTTTTTCGTACTTTGGTATGCTTCATGCATATGTTGCATCGTAAAATCCACTTGTAAAGTTGTCATTTCCAAAGGGTACGCAGCCGTGAAGGTAATCCATTTAGTATAATAAAGTAAATTACTCGTATTTTTTCTAGAACGGACGAACCCATCACATACACATGTAGCTAGCTAGTACTGTGTATTATCTTCGTGTAAGATTTGAGACATCTCTACACGAAATCAGCCTTCAAATTAAATCCACATTAAATATGCCATTTGGTAGTGATCCCGCAAATTCCAAAACATTAAGTCTGGGGGAAACTCAGTGAGTCTGTGGACCATTTCCGTGGCTGATTCTTGGCCGTTCAGGTCTTCTTCTTGCCGGACTTCTCCGCAAATCCTTCTATAAATCCAAATGAAAATCAGCATTATTTGATTTCACACATATTTTATTTGACACAACCACCCCCAATGGCTGTCTTAATAATTAGTAAACGACAAAAAAAAAAGAAAAAGAAAAAAAGCATACGTGAGCGCTAGATTGTAAATGGTGGTTTCCCTGGTGGCCTTTATTTATATCCCTGGACGAATCAACGCCCAACATGGTAGCTGCAATTTGGGGGAAATTAAAACACAACCACCAAAAAAAAAAAAAAACCCTTAAAGATATCGAATTTCATTAATATAAAAGCAATATAGCAAGGTAATTAACGTTAATCACTTGTACGAATTTTTTCCACTTACCAACAAGAAGAAGGAGCATAAAATAACTAGCTAAGTTAGCCATATTGTGGTTCTTTTGTAATTTCCCTTTTCTTTGACTTAATTCGATCGTGTGAGTTACAAGGCTACTGATTTATACTTGTGAAGTTGTGCTTGACAGACGTGGTTCCTACGTTTATATCTTGATAACCTGAGTTCACTTGATTGGCGTATGTTGGTACATAGAATATCCATGCCACATACTGGACTTGCCTTCTCGGATTTCTATACTTTACTCGTTTCAAAAAAATAATCTTATTTGTTGTATTATTATAATTTTTAGATGAAAAGAATATTAAAGAAATAACTGGTCCGAATTAGAACTGCAATTTTTTTTTTTTAAGTAGTAAAAGTATTTGTTCCTTTTGATTGCTAAGAGCAAAGTTCACGGTAAGACCACGCAAGTTAGGTACCTTTGGAAAACAAAAGTCAACGACGCGATTTGGTCACTTAATTTGGATGGTCGGGTATACAGTATATATTATTTTACCTTGTAGGTGGTAAGATAATAAAGTCGATCGACCTTTAGTGATATCTAGCTAGAAATCGAATCTGTTTAGAGTGTAGTGAATATTTATAAAAGTTTAAGAGAGATTATTTGTAATTTTTTGTTGTACCAAAAAAGATGGACCTCATTCTTACTCTATTGGGGAAAATAAATCAATGTAACTAGTGTTGTCTCTTGGTTCCAATCGATCTATCCTCCGTTAAACTGAATCTTACCCCCAAAATTTTATCATGAAATACACTTAAAAATTTCATATTGTGAAAAGTGAAATTGCATGACAATTGAGCTAGTTTTGAATGTATTATTGTTTTTGGAATGCATCCGCCGAATATTCCAAACATGGCCACATAGTTTCATCAGCGGCGCATAAAAGGGCCGGAGGGGGGAAAAACAAAAAGAAAGAAAAATGCAAATCACATTTCAAAATCGGCTCCAACTTCCATTTTACACAAACACAACGATACATGTTTATTCCATTTGCGTAAGACAAATTACAGTACACAATAACAAACAGACAAAAAAAAAGAAAAAAAAGAAAAGAAAATGAGACTCAAATCAACCATGTTCACATGCAGCAGCAGAAGCACCAAAGCTTCCAGGAATGCATGGAAATTGAACATACATACAACGGCTTCTGGGCATGCAGGCCATTTGTTTGATTTAAAAGAAATACAACAACATATGCAATAGCATAGGTGTATCGACCGATTGAGGTATTAGGTACCGAATCGATTAAAAAAGCATTTAATCAATTCGGGTGCCGAAACTCGATTAATCGAACACATCAATCCACAGCTTCAACCTAGCGTAGGTGGTGGTATAGGGTTGCAAGTTCCAACCAATTTGACGAAAATGCAATGACATCCAGTACTGCAGTCAAAATCACCCTTGCAAACGTCCACTGAACACTTGAATTCAATTGAATTCGTCACCACCTTTCCCACGCCTTTCATGTCTCTCACCGACTGAACTTCAACCATCATAACTGCAAACCAAACAGCAAAACAAACACTAATTAATTAATGACATCAGTATTAATATTGGAAAACTGATGAAATTGATCAAAATCAGGCTGGGTGGTTTCTGAATCTAAATTTGATGTTACACTTAAATAATATAGCATAAAATTGCCCGTTATGTATGACCATCTTTGAGATCATACTGATCGAACCCTTTTAGGCGTATTAACCCAAAAGACGATAACGTAAAGAAATGAAAAAGGTTGCTTAAAATAGTACTCACTTGAAGCAACCAGAAGGAATAGGACCAAGTAATTAGCAAACTTAGACATATCGTAAACTATTTTTAAGCCCTAGAATCAAGAGATTTGTAGATTGATACTTGTGGAGGAAGGGATCCATGTTTCTAATTTATAGTAGTGAAAAAGCAAAAAGTATCCTCTGAATTTTGAATAAAAAATTCAGGTGTCCAGCTCGCCCATACTCCATGGACCATACCCTTATCTGATCCAGAGTCCAGTTAGCCCACAAAATTTTGGAATAACTTGCGTTGTATTTTGCAACATGAATATAGACAGGCCCATCTCCCCCATAGTATTAATTAATTAGGGTAACAATTTATGCCACGACACAATAACATAATATCTAATATGCTAAAAACTTTCACTAAACAAATTAAAATATATTTTACTTATGATAGTAATAGATATTTACTAAAAAAAAATAATAGTAATAGATATAAACATAACTCGTAATATTAATTAGTTGAGGTAGCAATTTGTGACAAGACACATAATATAGCACACTAATAACTTTTACTCCCAAAAAAATAGTCCAAATTTTAATATGTAAATCTTAAAATCGAACTTATTAGATTGACATAACCTAAAATTGATTATTAAATTAATAAATAGTCATGAAATTTTATTCAATTTTTCATAATAATTTTTTGATTTATAAGATTAAGTTATCTAATTTTTATATTTTAATTTTTTAAATTTTTCTAGGATGGAGGTAGTACATTTCTAGTAATAGCTATGAACATAACTCGGAGACTCAAGCAACGTGTTGAGTTTCCTACCACATTTTTTTTTTAAAAAAAAACAATATCTCTCAGTTGGAATTTTTCTAATATTTGACTCTAAATACGAAGCACCACTTGATTGTTGCCTTTAAATATAATACTCTCTCTTGGGAGGAAGTATTACCAAGACTCCAACTTGCGCCTCTAGAGATAAGCAGTCACGTTGCAAATTTAATTTGCATCACCAACTCATTTGACAATTGGTTCCCACTATTTAAATTTTGTGTTGTCTTGGATCGAAAGCACATTTAAGTACGTTCTGGACTTATTCTGGCAACTTGCAAAATTCAGGCGCAAGTAGAACCAATTCCAACTTGCATGAAAATGATAGTACGGACACGTCCTAGAAGATCTTTTTTGCCATTTAGGGCATCTAGCTAGGAAAAAAAAAATAGCCGAAATTCCACTACAAAACATATGAATATTTCTATTGTCCTGAACCTGAATGCAAAAGAAAGACGATAATTAACACACACATTATATATGTTTCTTATGCTTACAACATCCACAGGCTAGAAAAAAAAAATAAAATTCAGAAACATTTCTTCTTCATGAAACTTTCAGTCGTTGTGTACATATAACAGAACGGATTGATTTTTATTTAAATGCTGATTGACAACATAATTTATACATATAGCAAATATATATATGTATATATATATGATCATTACAATGTAATCTTTAGGATTTATGAAGCTGAGAGGAAGTAGATATATCAATGCAAACTTTGACGCCATAGACTTTGGCGCAGACACAGCCTGAAGAAGTACATTTGGTTGTAAGTCCACATACTCCGATACAAGACAGCAATGAAGCTGGTTGTGTTGAGTTTCCGGCCTCCTGTCGGCCGCCTTTAAACATCACCTCCCTTGATGACGAATCGACACCGACCATGCTAACTGCAATTTAGGGAAAGGAAAAAAGAAATTATTCTTAGTATTCACGAACAATGTGGCAAAGCTAATTATGACATGAACAAAAATGTTAATTCAAAGTACCAAGAAAGAGAAGAATAAAGTAACTAGCTAAGTTAGCCATTGTTGCTTGATCAATCGTGGTAGTTTCTTTGTGTGATTTGTTTTTCTTTTTTTGACTTAATTTGATGGGGGTGACGTTACTGTAACAAATGACGTCCAATTTATACTAGTACTAGTAGTGCTACAAAAAGAGTTTGTCCGTAAATTGCACGTTATTTTGACCAGATAATCCGGTTCACTCGTTCGCCGTGGAGATGGAACCCTGATTAATTAACCAACCATATGAATATATACCACTTGTTTATCTAACCTCAACCAAGTTAATAGTAAATTACAGTACTTAAACTAGTTATCATTCATTCAATTGGAGTGAACTCTTCTTAAGGCTAAACTTTAAACAAGTCTTTGTTCATACACGTAGACTCGAACCGACTTTTACATTTTTTATAGTAACAAACTCCGCATGCATTTTGCACCAGCACAACAATATCTTCACATTATTAATATTGATGACGATGTCTTAAATTTCAAACTTAATTTGGTTTTGCTAACTTAAAGACGGGGGAAAATAAACAAAATTTGTACCCTTGTAAAAACTCTTTTACCGTAGAAATTTTGAAAATACTACTAATTGATAATAATAGTGAAAATGGGAGGAGACAAACTCAAGTGCATTTTTTTTTTAAGTTGGATTAGCAATCCGAAACAGAAGGTAGATTGACTTGACGATGGGGTTGCAATGTCACTTTCTAGAATTAATTAGCATTGTCTCCATATCTTGTTGATGATTACATATCTCACCAGATGTGTCACCTCAATGGAAAATCGTATGCAGGACAGTAGGAGATTTAGGAGCGAAGATCAATAATCGATATGGTCAAGTAGGAATCGAGCTGTTCTCCAATGATAGCAATGAATTTTAACATTATCTATAGTAATTAATTAAAGCAACAAACAAAAAGGACATGTATCAGCAACACAATAGAAATTTTCCCGTCAAAAGCCATTTTCAGTACAAAATCATTTTTGACAAGTGGCACTCTAACTAATCAGAAAAAAAAAGGATGGAATAGATAAATACATAAATCCCTTAATTATAGTTATATAAAAATCTATTATTTATAGGTATATACTAATCCCTTAAAACAACAATATTTAGTTAATAAAATCGAATGTAAGGAAATTCCCTTAAATCAAGTGAAACACCAGTAATGTCTTTCTAATTCTTAATTTCAAAGGATCTCTTCTATTCCACTCCTCTCTCACACTCGGGCCTTTAAATTAATTACTTAAAATCTGACATCAATTATCAATCCATCTCTTTCTACAACAGAGAAAAAATAAGCTGTCATGAAAGAAATTTAATTTTTTAAGGATGATTTTTTTTTTTAATTCTTCTGTTGTAGATATTGGTTTGATAATTTATGTAAACCCAAACATAATTTAACTGTTTTAAATTAAATGTTGTAAATCTGGGCATAGATTTATGTGTAATAACTCACTTCCTGTCCTTTCAATTAATTTTTTATTCTTCTATTTTTTTTTATTCTTTTAAGAATGATTCGTATTTTTTATCTAATCGATTTAAAAATACAGGCGGCACCCCGGGCATTCGCCCGGGGAAAGCATCTAGTTATTGATTATACTTTTCATTTATATTTTCATTTCTTTTTTTTCCCACGTGGCAAAATATATATATGTATGTGCAGTTATACTTTCATTTCTCTTTATTTTCACCTTAATTTTTTTTTAAACCTTTCTTTCTCATTTTTCTCTTTCAAAGTTTACGTATTTTTTCTAGAATTTTTTCCTTTTGGTTTAAAAGAGTAAGCCAAAATCTAGAGTTGAGGCATTACACATTACATGAGTATGAAACACTCATTACTCCATGCATCAATCACAATTTAACTATGTTGGTGGACCATTTAATTAGTCTCTGATATCCTTCTGAGCTCAATGCTGCCAATAAAACTAAACAATTCGTCACAAAAATTATTAAATAATACTATAATTAAGAAAGAAAAAATTAACAAAAAAAATCGGGTGCTCAATTGAAACGGGCTAAAGATTGTTCATTCCAAGGGTGATAGTTACTGGAGAGAAAAATTTGCATTCTTACACAAAATTTTACCATCGTCGTCAATCTTACCGTATAAATTTTTAGTTAACTAATTTTATCTTATATGTTTGAAATTTTAAAAGAAAAATAAGAATTTGAAGAACAATATAAACAAAATAGAGAAGTTGAATGAGGATAATATTTGAAGACTACACTATAACTAAATGAATTACAAAGTAAAAGATACATGTCATATTTATAGGTGGTCTACATTAATAGATAAGTTCTTCACGTATGAAGAAACTCTTGATAATTATCTCTACCAATTTTCACTAATTTCATCCAATTGGTCCAATTCCTACTAACTTTACAGTTTCAAAAAGTGTAATAACAACTTCAAAATATAAAAATAAAAATAGAAACTTTTCACTTTTTATTTATTTTTTTTCTATTTTATTTTATTTATCTTTACTATTTTTCATCATCATAAAAATATACTATATGATCTTTAAAGAAATATTAAAATTTATTTTCAAACTCGATTGGTCTTTGCATATTTGTAGTTCGTGGTTGTATTTTATATAAGTGAATAAGAAAAAAAGGTCACTATGCTCAGTAGCGGATCTAGAACGAGTTCTTACTGGGGGCCATGAATATTTTACCGGAAAGAAGTTCATAATATCATTGTATTAGTGTTGATAACAATGAATTATTTATTTGATGTTTTTGAACCACTAGCATGTCATAAGTGGGTCCTATAGTATTATGTAACATAAAAATTAAGCTAGAAATCATTCAAGAGTTAAATATTTCATACACAAACACATATTATTGTGTTTATAGCTAAAAACTCTTTGTACAACTATTACATTTATAAAAAATAATAACTTTTGAAGTATTAAAATTATTCAATAAAACACTTATGCCATGCATATACACAAACACATGATGAGTATCAATATTATGGAATAAGAAAGATCTATATGAATTGAATAATTTAAATATATATGACCATTATTATTAGAATTTATGCATCATTAATATAATTATAATTTACAAAACTAGTAACTTTATTTGATTTTTTTAATCATAGAGTACCTATTAGTACAAATTCATTTTAGATGTTAACTGTATTTAATCAACCCAATATGTAATTAAGAGAATGTAAATTAAGCAAAAGAATAAAAGTAAAAAAAAAATTCATAAAACATAAATTATTTACTTTTTGTTTTATTGAAATAATATATATACATATACACACACACACACACACACATATATATATATATATATATATATATATATATATATAGTAAAAGGTTAATGGTGGGGTCAGTGAGGGCCGAGGCCCCCATTGTAGATCTGAAAATGACTATGCTATGATTGTATTGCATGATAGGTCATTATTCTAATTTATTCCCACTATAGGTATCCTTACTAAACCAAAAATTTATCAGAGGTCATTCTATTAATTTTGGATATTAAATCATAACGTAGAGCTGTTTTTTACGTGCCATGCATGTGTGTCGGGTTCAGTGGCAATTTCATTATTTTCTATTTTTATAATCTTTTAAAATTTTAAATTTTTTGGGTTACAATTTTTATTAAGAACACTTTACTTGTATATTTTAATACTAATATCATTACTAAATTTCCTGAAATAATGTACTTTTAGTATTTTAATTTCTAGGTTATTTAAAAATATAAAAATACACTGTTAAAGAGTTTATGCATATATCTTTTAAAATTAATGATTACTTATATAGTTTAACCATCAAAAAAATGATTGTCTATTTTTTATGTTATTTTTATCAAAATGAACAAAATAATCATTGTAGGACAGGGCGCAAGTAAAATTTATATTTTGTAAATAACCTATACATTAGAGTCAAGGAGGAAAGAATTTTCTTAGCTTATTCTTTAGTTTTCTTTTTCTTTTTTTGAAAAATAATAAACTATACCTTTTCATGTTTATTTCAACTCAATTTTTCCATCTTCATTTTCTTTTTAAAATTTTTTTTAATCTAGAAGTTGAAATATAAAAGGTAAATTAATACTTGAAATTTAGTAACTATAGTAGTACCACAAGTCAGGAAGTATAACAAGAAGAACCGTAAAAAAAAAAAATTAAAAATTAAAAATTTATAAGTTTTAAAAAATATAAAATATTTTCACCGAAAAAAATATAAAATAACGAGATTACACTTGAACCCAACTCACATGTTTTGCAAGTGAAAATTAGAGTTAAAAAAGAATTTTAAAGATCATATGATATATGTTTTTATGGTTAAAAAATTAGTAAAAAGAATGAAATGAAATAGAAAAAGTAACTAAAAATGAAAAGTAACTATTTTGTTATTTTTTTACATATTTTAGAATTTTTTTTTATAAGTTTTTGGGATATTTTAAGTGTAACAGAAGTTTGGCTAATTGGACAAAATTGATGAAAATCTTAATTCTTAATTAAACATGCATAACAAAATTTAGTAACTAAAATGTTATGGGAAAGGATTATGATGCGGATAAAATTTTGGATAAAACCGAGACTGACTCTTCCCTGGATGTAACGCCGGTCCAAATCCTTCCGGCGAAATCTTCCGCCCCCAAGGTTGACGAGACCATGCTTTCTCTGACTGTCACGGTCTCCAAAGGCGGTCAGTTGTCGAAACCCCTCATTGATCCAACTCAGCACTGGGTTTCGTTCAATCCTACATATGAACAGCTCTGGTCCCCGATCTACGGCCCGGCGCACCCATACGCAAAAGACGGCATCGCGCAAGGTTTTGTTGAAGATGCGGCCATTGAGCCTTTTGTGTTTGATGAGCAGTACGCTACCTTTTCTAAGTACGGTTATGCTCCGGATCCCTCCTCCAATAATGTTACGTTGTCGGCGATATGGATGCTCTGCTGGAGACTAGTGGCTTGTCCGCGTTTGACAACATTCCAAAGAATGAGCAAAAGAGGGGGAGGAATATAGATGGTGAGGAAGAAGTGGATGCATCGGAATTTGATAATCCGGAGAGTGAGGCTTGGGTAAAGAAGAATAGAAAGAGCCCCTGGGCTGCTGGCAAGAGGGAAGTAGTTAGGGAAGAGTTAACTGAGGAGCAGAAGAAGTATACTGCGGAGAAATATGCCAAGAAGAACAAGGGCACAGAAGCGGCGGAGAATGAGGACGCCGGCGTGGTTGATAAGAATATTTTTCATGGGAAGGAGGAGAGGGATTATCAAGCGAGGTCATGGATTGCTCCTCCTAAGGACGCGAAAGCGAGTAACGATCATTGTTACGCCCTGAAAACATTGGTGCGTACATGGAGGGGACATACTAAAGGGGTTTCTGCCATTCGATTCTTTCCCGGGCAAGGTCATTTGATACCTTCAGCTGGAATGGATTCTGAGGTGAAGATATGGGATGTGTACAATTCAGGGGAATGTATGAGAACCTACACGGGCCACTCAAAGGCAGTTAGAGATATATGGTTTACCAATAATGGGACTAAATTCTTGACTGCCAGTTATGATAAGAATATCAAGTACTGGGATACGGAGACAGGGCAGTAATATCAACTTTTTCGACTAGGAAGATTCCGTATGTGGTGAGGCTTAATCCAGATAAAGATAAGCGGAATGTGGTTTTGGCTGGGATGAGCGATAAGAAAATCAGGCAAGCATACATTTTCCAATTAAACCGTGGCAAATGATTGCAAATTAACAAAGTATCATCCAAAATAGGAGAGAATTGATATGGGCTACCTTCTCTATTTTCCACCAGAATCAAGAATGCAGCATCTCCTTGAATGCTTAAACTACTACATTCCTTATATTTAACTTTTGAGTTTTGAGCAAAAAAAAAAAAAAACTTTCGAGTTTTGACACAATAAGAGATTCACTCAATGCAAAAGTATCAACTAAATAGAGTCCACTACTTTAGAGAAATTAAGATAAGAAGCCATGCAAAAAGGAACCAGAAGGTGAAATAATGCCTAAACAACTCCATCAAATTGACTTTATTGAAGTTGGAGAACAAATAGTTGGCAAAGAACTATTACGCTTTAGAATACAGTCAGATGTAACAAAATCACGAAAGACTGAACTGGCATAAGGACACCTGACCAAGAAATTCCATGAAAGGCAAGGAAAAACATGCATCAGAGCTAGTGGCTTTTGGGAATCGAAACCCCTCATCACACACACAATTAACACACAACGAAAAATCAACAAGCACACAACACACAATTTAATGTGGTTCGATCTCTTGATAGATCTACGTCCACAGAGAAACACACCATCACTATTAGACTTGAAAAATAGAATAGTTTACGGTGTATGTTCCCTCACCTAATACACCGTGTCTCTCATCCAACAATTTTATTTTTTCTCTCATCTCTCCCTGACGACAATATTGTGTTCTCCAACTGATTTTAATATAAATCTCACATATTTATACTAAATTCCTAACTCACTAACTGGGTTAATAATAACCCAACGAATTATGGACTTTGAGGAGATAAGCCCAACAGTGGCTGATGCCGACAATGTGCCAAGAGGCCACCATATATATTTATGATAATTAAATATCGAGGTCTAAGTTCTACTTAGAATGGGTAAAAAAGATCTGAATTCCTATGGATGGTCAACAATACATCAGTAGTACAACATCGATCATTTCTGACTATATATGTAACAAACCATTCAAGTTCTTAATTTGCGGAAAATCAACGATTTCACAACTAGAAAAGAAAAAAAAAATCCCAATTCAGAAGAACGAGCAACCGGTCAAACTAAAACTTTTTCACCATTTGTAGCAATCCATTTACACAGTATGGATCCATTAATAGAGAAAAAAAATTTGAGGATGAATCCAACTCATTATTTACGGTGAGAATAACATTCCAAACAAACCACTGGATGCTACCAAAATCTAATCAAATGACCATTCTCCACAGACCACAAGATACCAGCGTAGACAGAACTCTCCACACCTTGCTAAATCCCTGTCAAGATCACTGATCCTCTTGGAAATTGAAGATCAGATTGCCTATGATCCAGATTGAGTTTGTACTAAGAACTCTGATTATTAACAATGACTTGTTCATCTTAAAATGAACATTAATTAAATTCTTTGTCATGGATTTTACGATAAACTAATCACTTTCCAAAAGAGTATAGTAGGAGATCAAATCCTTTGATGGACACAAAACTCAAATCCATTAAATCCTTTGATCAGACTTATTCTCTAGTGTCCTTTGATAGAATATTTCCTCATGAATTGAAGATCAGATCGCTAAAGCAGAGTTTTATCTCATAGATTGCCTGGCATTGGATGTTATGGACACAAGAGAGATTGAATACGTTGCATATTGATGCAAGCGGAAGCCTATATCAATCAGCAATGATCTAGGTTAACGATTTTCAGTCCGTTGATTACTAGAAACCTAAAACACTACTAGTTCTAATTCACCAACACATGGAACAAATCAAAACTATTCTACTGATTTACGGCCTTTGATCCAACAAATGGAGCACCGAAACTAGGTTTGAGACAAAATCTCGTTTTTCATTAATCAATAATCAACCGACCTTTACAATGACGGCCAAAACCCTTAAATAGAAAACAAATGTAGGAAATAAACCCTAATCTATTTGAATTAAATTACAAAAACATCCCTATGAAAGATAAATTAAAACCCTAATATTATTTATTTGCAATCTCCATCATTCCCCCGAGGTTAGAAAAGATTCATCCTCGAATTTTGGGGAAATGAAATAGCTTTTCCTTGATCAAATGGAAACCAAGCAAATGGGAGACGGAGCAAAACCCTTCCAATGTTCGCATTGAATTGCTTGTTTACCGGGGTCAAATGGAAATCCGACGAACTTACTAGCCCACAACACCAAGCCATGTCTCGTTGAACTGAGCATGAACATTATTGTTGTCCCAGGAAGCCACTTGTAATCCCTGGTGAAGTTTGTAGCACCCATAGCAGAAAGTACATAACAATCATCAAATGTGGGCGTAGTTGAGTCATTTGGAAAACCCTTAAACACACGCAAACTATATTGGCAAGGAAACCATGCCCGAAATGGAAATGAAATCATATTAATAGCACCGAGAGCCGTAGCAAGTAGAGCTGAAAAAAACATCCCAAATGTTGCTTCCCAATTTTGTCACAAAAGACAGAACAACTTAAAGCATCCCTAATTTTACCATGCATCTCATTGATGAGAGAAAAAACGTCCAGGCTTCCTTCTTGCCACAAAACAGTTGAAGAAAGCTCTTTCTCCAATTGCTCAAGTAGGTGGTGATCACGGGAAAGTGTGAATAATTCTCCGCCCGTGCCGTACTTGTCACCGTCATGAAAAATAGCTCAAAGAATACTTCGCCCATCATCATCGTAAGGAATCAAATCAGCTGCTTCACCATCAGTATCATAAACCGGGGCGGTGTCGTCGACTTCTACGGACGGTGTCTCATCGACATCACCAAGAAATGGACGCTTCCTCGGTTGAGTGCAATCACTCTGATGGTGTCCAAGTGCGCTTCAATTAAAACATTTAATTCCCAGCCTTGGTGGACGTGGAGCAACAATCGCATCAACAGCTGAACTTGGCTTTGCAGGAACAGAAGGAATAGGCAAGAAACTGGGAGTCTGCAGGGAATTACCACGACTGCCGAAACCAAGCCTTTGTTGCTCGATCGACGTCAAACGTTGATGAGCTGCTGCAAGAGAGGGAGGACCAAGCAATGAGACGATGTTTCGAATCGACAGACGCAGGCCGCTACTACAGCGTGCCCCCTTTTGATCCCGTGTGTCAGCCGAGGCATTACTGGACATAAGTCTTAAAATTTAGATTTGTTATCAGCCAAAGAAAGAGTGCCTTGCCTGAGAGATGCAGTTGTTGATAGAGGGTACGATGGACATTAGCATGAAGGAATTCAACCCGCTTCACACTTTTCATCTTCGACCAGCAGCGAATTGTCAACTTTCTCTGACGGCTGCGATCCAACTTCAGTTGCTGCCACCAATCAGCGGCTCGGACTCGAAGTCGTTTGGCAACTAAAGGCACGCGTTTGTCGGGAGGAACATTCTGGAATACAAAAATTTCTTCAACTTGAGCCAGCCAATTCACGAAGTCATCCGGCTGTGACGAACCCAAAAATTCCGGGATTTGCACACCGGTTTCCCACGAACGCTGATAATCGTCTACACCACCCCTCTGACGGAAAGAAGCCCGCGAAGAATGGCCAGAAAGCGAGGAACTGCCGCCTGAATCTTCTGCTTCCCCCGACCCACCGGAATCGATGGACGACTTCTCAATCCGAGAGGCACGTTTGGGTTATGGGCTGTCAACCCCAACCGCTGAAATTCTACCGCGACAGCGTTCCCTACTTGTCGTTTAATTGCTCCATTAAGCCGAAGTTCCAAGTTTTTTGTGTAACGATCACATTCTCCCTTGAGTTCTTGTCTCAAGTTGTCGCGCAACTGCTGGTCCTTCTTTGGAACCATAGCAACCCGGAAGAGAGAGAGAGAGAGAAATTTCACGACAAAAACTTGAAATTTGGTCAAACAAACCACTCATGATCCAGGAAGGCGGAAGCCTATATCAATCGGCAGTGATCTAGGTTAACGATTTACAGTCCGTCGAATTACCGGAAACCTAAAATATGAGTAGTTATAATTCACCAACACATGAAACAAATCAAAACTAATCTACTAATTTACAACCTTTGATCCAATAAATGGAGCACCAAAACTAGGTTTGAGACAAAATCTCGTTTTTTCATTAAGCAACAATCAACCGACCTTTGCAATGACGGCTAAAATCCTTAAATAGAAAACAAATGTAGGAAATAAATCCTAATCTATTTGAATTAAATTACAAAAACATCCCTATGAAATATAAATTAAAACCCTAATATTATTTATTTGTCGCCTCCATCACATATTCTGGCAGGAAATATTCAGTGCGAGTTATGTTCAACACCAACAGAATCAGAAGAGCACTTATTTTTTGAATGCTGCTATACTGATCAGCTTCTAAGTCTGTTGGAAGGTTGGCAAGAAATCTAGGCTTTACCTCGAAGAATGACATCCTGTCAAAAGAAGCTTAGGAAGATGTGGAGATACAGTTAGTTAAGATGTGGATCTTAATGCTGTGATCAATGCTTGTATATATAATGTTTGGCAGGAAAGGAATATGAGGAAATTTGAAGGACAAAATAGAGATGTTCAAAGCAGAGCGGATATGATCAACATGGAGATCCTGTGGAAACTGAAAACTTACAAAAGTAAACTTAGGCCTTCAGACACGGAATTTTTGTATAGAATAGGATCATAGCTGAGTAAGTTACTTAATTGTATAGAAAGCAGGATACAGTGTAATAACAATTGAAAAAAAGATAATAATAATAATAACTGATCAATTTGAAGAGAGGAAAAAAGGGGAAAAAGAGGTGATGTAATAACAATTGGTTGGATAGGTTATTTGTCAATAGAGAATTATATGGTGTTTGAAACTTTATTATCTTTTATGGTGTGTCTTCCTTAATCCAATAGACAATTAATTTTCTTGATCTGATGGGTGTTATTATCTGACTGAACCGTCGAGTCGACTGGACTCTAGCCACTCCCTATGTAAATATATATACCACTTGTTTAGCTAACCTCAATCAAAATAATAGTAGTATATCACAGTACTTACTACTTAAACTAGTTTTCATTCATTCAATCGGAGTGAACTTATTAAGACTAAACTTTAAACAAGTCTTTGTTCATACTCGTACGTAGATTCGAACCGACGTTACAGTTTTTATAGGTAACAAACTCCGCATGCATTTTGCACTAGCACAACAATATCTTCACATTATTAATATTGATGAATACGTCTTAAATTCCAAACTTAATTTGGTTTTGCTAACTCAAAGACGGGGAAAATAAAAAATTGTACCTTTTAAAAACTCTTTTACAGAGAAAATTGAAAAATGGGACTATGGTAGGCCAGGGTCTTCCGCCAAAGTGTGTTTTCCAGGTCCATAAATATTAGTTTCAATAATCAAAAGGCAATCATAATTGATACCAAAAGAGACAAAGACCTCCTAGCTTACCTTGGTTCTTTGGCTTTTAGTGGTTAGTGTTTCTTAGCCATATCCCTCTCCAACTTTGTTTTTCAGTTTTTCTCTTAGGTTTTTTACGCATAACGTAACAAATTTCCAAAGATTGACGTTGGATGAATATAGTGTGGTGACTTTTGAATTTTGTTACTTGTAATCACTCACTTTGTTCAAAATAATTGTCACGTTAATTTTATTAAAATTGGACAATTGTTTTAAAATAGAGATTGACTTTCAAATATTTAAGAGTAGAAATAAAGTAGCTAGATTAATGTTATGTAAATCTGCTACCATGTTCCAGTAGCACCTACGTAGAAATTTTGAAAATACTACTCATTGATAATAATAGTGAAAATGGGAGGAGACAAACTCAAGTGCATTTTTGAAGTTGGTTTAGCAATCTGAAACAGAAGGTAAATTGACTTCATGATGGGGTTGTCACTTTCTAGAATTATTTAGCATTGTCTCCAATATCTTGTTGATGATTACATATCTCACCAGATGTATCACCTCAATGGAAAATCGTATGTAGGAGATTTAGGAGCAATGATCAATAATCAATATGATCAAGTATAGGAATCGAACTGTTCTCCGATGATAGAAATGAATTTTAACATTATTATTATTATTGGTAAGGTGGGGACTACACCAAAATAAGTAAAGTCAGTCTCATGTTGTAGGCTATAATATGAAACTGAGATTAAAAGTCATTTTAGACAAATTCTACAGATTACCCAATGCAAAATCAGAAGTAAAGTAACTTGGTTTTTCCCAACATATTTTGACTTTATATGTTTGGGAGACGGGTAAAAATGACCTAGCTCCACGTTATATACCGTGTTGAGTATAATTTAAGATTTATGCGGAGAACAAGAGTAGTTTAATCACGGAATCACGATCTCGTTAGTGATCGTGAAAAACTATGAACTTAAATACATACATCATCATTTGATTAGTGATCCATGAGCTATACAATGTTCATTGGGAACTCACTAATGGAGGTACAAAAAGTTCTAATGTGTTGATAAGTTTTTGCTCAACATTTTTCTTGCTTTCTGTTATGGCGTATTATTTGTCCTACATCACCAGCGTGAAGAGAAGTGAGTAAGTATATAAGTTGCAAAGACCACCCCACTTATAGCCAATTGGTTTTGAGATGGGCGTGGAAACTTATCATATTTCTTACCTAAGATGTTCTTTTATATCTTGAAAATCTCTTTTTCCTTTCATTACTTGTTTTTTTTAAAAAAAAATAAATTTAACATATTTGTATTGTATTCTAACTCTTTCCTTGAAATGTTGCGGGATTATGGACGTTTGTAGTAGTGCAGGTTTTCTGCGTTTGCTGCGAAAGATGCTTATTTTAGTTTCTCTCATTTAATTTGTCCCTCCTATTGTTTATTCTAATTCGTTGTCTCTCAGCTTGATCTTTCATCAAATCTATTGGGATTGTTGGACACATTGACGAATTGAACATCTTTGAAAGTACGATTGTTGATCTTCACTGTATACTATGTGTCACTTCTGTTGTTTAAAGGTGTACATTGTTCTTTCTAAACCCTTAACAATCTAGATGCCCGCAAGCGGGAAGAGATTTTTGAAAACTTATCCTGATAATTTGTTCCTGATGTGTGCAATGTTAAATGTCTGTGATACTCTTGTCAATTTGTAGATCAACTGAATAAGTTACTCTTTCCCTTCTTTTTTTTTTTTTTCCTCATCTTGTGCTATTAAATGGTGTGTTACCAAATGGTCAGATTTTTTTTATTATGTCCGAACAATATCAAGAAATTTTACGCGAAAATTGTACTTACGGGAAGGCTGCATTGTTCATGCTAATAAGTATGATGTTGCTGGGGAAGGTTGTGTTCATGGTGTTATGGTTTAAGACTCTTGACTCTTGTCATATGATTTTAATACAATGTCGTATTTTGAGTAACATAAATTCTATAAATCATAGTTTATTTTGGATCTAAATCATAATTATTACATTTAATAAATATCAAGTATTATGGGCTAATGTATTTTGAGTAGCATAATTACTATAAATCATAGTTTATTTTGAATCTAAATCATAATTATTACATTTAACAGGTATCGAGTATTATGGGCAAAAGATTTTTGTCATGCAAAAATAGCCACCTGCAAGGAAAATGTGAAATTAATACGTTAATTTTTCTTCCATTTCTTAGAATATTGTTGTATTGTTGCCATTGTTGAGATCTAAATAATTGCGATCAACTTTCAAATTTTTTAGTCAACTCGATTGTTACCTGTGATTAATTATCTAAAAAATTTCATAGAATGTAAAAATTAACCAAAAACAAAAAGTAGTAGTAATGTTATACAAGATAGCAGTATGTTGAAGTGGCCAATTCGAGAATAAAATAGATTGATAACAATAGTGAAAATAAAATGGGAGCGGATAAAGTTAAATGCATTTACGCAATTGGATTAGCAATTCGAAACAAAAAGTAAATTAATTGACCTAAAAATGAGCTAGTCACGTTCTTGAATCATATAGCATTGTCTTGATATCTCATTGATGATTACTCACAAGAGAACATCCATTACCTCAATGAAAAGTCATTTGTACGAGATCATGAAAGGGGTTATGAAACTATATATGATGGAGATAACAAAGTTATATGAATTTGTCATTCTCATGAATAGAAATAAACCTTTACCATTATTGCATAATATTTTTCTGGGAATTACTACAAAGAGTACTCTAGTGTAGCAGGCTATAAAATCAAAGTAGAAGATAGAATTATTTTAACCAAATTCTAAACATACAACTCCCTGCATAATCAAATAGATATGCAATTTGATTCTCCCTGACAGTAAGATTAGAGAAAGATAACCCTAGTTCTGTGTTGACGCATGGACTCGAACTCAAGATAGAGGGGGTGGCTTCCTACACCACGATCGACCTTATATGCACATTACATTTTAACCCCAAACATTTCATTAACTGATTTTTTTAATTCAATAATCTTATATACTTAAAAAAAATCATTGAAAAACTAGGAACTAAAATGTGAACATTCATTTCAACTTAATTAGTGATCCATGAGGTATGCAATGGCCCATGAAGTTACTAGCTAATGGAGGCAAAAGAAAGTTTTGAAGTTGACAAGTTTTTGCGCCACCTTTTTATTGCTTGCGGAATGCTGCTGAGGTTGTTAGGTTCAAAGGTAACTACTATAGTCTATAAGTGACCTGTTAGCATCCGTACGTTATGGAAAACTCATAAGTATTTCTTATTTAATAAATAATTCCAACAAAGGTTACAAGAGGAAGAGAACACATATGTGGTTGAGAGTTTCCCTTCAATCATCTCATCAAAAAATCTTAGTTTATTTTGCGATTAAATTAATTAATTAACCTAATAATTATCTACAAGCGTATTAGACGTCTCAAACTCCAATTAGCTTCAAATACACTAAACACCATGGTCTTGCATTTCAGATCGATGTGTGACAATTTCACCACGCAATTTGCTTAAAAAAATCCGTTAATCTCTTTGGATTGGTTATATATATATTATACTAATGACTAATCATCTCGCTTCCAAATGCCTGTCTTCTCATAATTGGTTCGGATGAATAAATTAACTAATGATAAGTTTGGCAGAAAATTAGTGTTGATTTCGGCTTTGGGTAGGTGTGAAAATGCTTTGCTGATAGAAAATGACCACCCCACTTAATGATTTTTTAACTGTACAATAACAATTGACCCGTGTAGAAACATATGGCTAAAAATGTTACACAAGGCAAAATCAACATGATACGTAAGAAGTCATTGCATCATACTCGATAAGTAGGATTTCATATAAAACTTTGCAGCTTATTACTTGTCGCACGCACGTACGAGGTTCCACAGTTCGTCTGCATCTATTTCAATTTAATTAAAACACTTTAATTGGGCTGTCTACATTTTCTTTTTATTTAATTATATAATCGCTTTCATGGTGAATCTCGTGAATCTTTGCCCTCGTTTCTCAGACATAGTCTATGTTATAAATAGTATCAATTTTCTACCACAAGCTAAGTTGACAAGAAGATATTACTACATAATAAATTTTTTCCCTTTCAAAATAATTGTGGAAAAGGTGATTATTACTGGTTGGATTAACTTTTAGGATCAGATTAAAATTTTAATCAGTCACTACTTCTTCGTCAGGCGTACAGTGCAATGATCCCTACGCATCATCCTCTTCCGTGATGATAATTAATTTATGAAAGCAAATACTATAGAGGAATAGCTTTCTTTAATTGCCCTTATGTAGGTGTCCCTTCTAGCTTAGAAGTGGCCACATAAACCTTCTTCTCTTTGTTACCAAAATATATACATACATATATATATATATATATCAAATTTTTAAAATTAAAATTAATAATGAACAATTTTACAATATGAAAAAAGTACGACATAAATATTTTGATTACTATGGTTATATACCTTGCGGAAGGATATTGTTAATTTTCTTCTTTTAGAGATTAAAGGAAAAATATCAATTTCGTTAAGATAAAATTAATCATATTTGTTGTATTGTTGTAATTCAATGCATTACGGGTTTTTAGACATATATATCATAGCAACTTTATGGCTTTTGTTCTTTTCAATTTTTTTATTTTTTATTTTTTTTTTTATGTTTGGTGAAAAGAAGGAGGAAGCTGGAATTATTATTCTTAGAAAAGGGAAAGAACTTGCATATGATTTAAGGCCTGTCGAACTCAATTTCACGAATCATTCCACTCGTGTATTTGAAATAGTTTATTTGTTAGGTTGAGCCTAACAAAGAATTTATCCGCCACAAATCATAAAATTGTTTAATATATACTATTAACTTTTTTTCAACTACTTCGCCGACCGCCATAGCCGTAGCTATTTGCTAGACTGATCGACTACAACCTTAAATCCGAATGCCACGGTAATGGAACGGTGTAAAATGACAAGATTTGATTTTTATTTTTATTTTTATTTTTTCCCCCTTTTTTTGACATGCATGTTGCTCTTCAACATACAAGATGATATAACAAACAATAAGACTTGACAAATTAATCATCTTCTTCTAACAAAGATCTAGCTTTCCATCTTTGTTAAGTCTTTCGTCAACATACTCTTTTCACTTAATTAAAACAAAACACTAACTGGAAACAATAGTAAAAATTTTAACCTCAAAACTTAGTTTAGAAAGAAAAACAGCATTATCCAGAATTCATAGTGGATTACGAGTTAAGACCTCAAAGGAATCAAACGTAAGCAGAAAATAACAAGCGTACGTGCTTGTGGGAATTATTCTAAAATGCACCATCTCCATCTGCCATATAATATTCTAACCCAGACAAACTACGATACGTAATAACAACAATAACAATAATCTAGATTGGATATCAAAAAAGATACTACTTGTTGATCCATCTTGTGTTATTCAAGACAAAGAATATGTCACAAAGTAGTGAACACAAACATCAATCTTAAAGTATAATATAGTAGTAATATAATAATACCCCTCATTATCACAAACAACAAAGATTCAAAAGCAGAGAAGAGAAGAGAAGAAAATGGTGGGGGAAGAAGAGATCCCGTAGAGCGAAAATAAAAAAAGAAGAGGAAGATAATGGAGCTTATCCTAATTGATCCAATCAATATACATAAACAAGAAGTAATGAACTAAGTTTTTTTGTAAGAAATAATTAAAAGTTGAGTTCTTAAGTGGATGAAGAAAGTGGTGAACGAAGCAAATTGGTGGCGTAGGAACTTGCTTAAAAGCTGATTAATCATAGCAAAGACTTTGTTAGATGAGCTAGAAGGTCCTCCATTCACAATATATTATTAAGGAGCTGGGCTTTTTTTTCTTGATTAATTAAGTTTTAATTGTAGAAATATAGATTAATTAAGGGCTTCTCATCGCTTCCATCCATGAATAAAATGTCTTATGTTTGTGACATTAGTGTGAAATGAGAGAGGAAAACTATTTTTTTTTTTAAAAAAAAAACCTAAATGAAATCAGGTTCATACATACCTAGTATCGTACAGATCGATTCAATATATACAAAAAGTTGTGTTATCTTTACTTGATGTTACTATATTTAGATATAGGGTCCGTATCGTACTTGGGGATCTTATAAGTGGACTAGAGAATAAGAGTTAACGAACAAAATGCTGTCACTAATTTAGATAGGCCATGCAGCAGTTTGAGCAGTAGAAGTACCTTTGCTACAGAATCGAATATATAGTCAATTCCTGTCTTACTTTAGATATGTATTTTCAGATGTAATATCGAACGTGACTAATAACATTAAAAAAATATACAAAAATTATCTTATGGAAGTTTCATGCATCGAGCTAGCTTCATATACTTGGGTATCATCCGGCCATGAGAATATTCATGCATGATATTTTTCCTTTATTAATTCCCTTCTGAAATTCTTCACATACAATCCGTTGCCTATATAGCTAGCAAAGGTATATCTTTTTATAAATATTTAAAAAAAAAATAAAAGGGAGTGGAGCCTCAAATCCGAATTTCAATCTGGGAAACATACCCACCAAATATTCCAATACTCGGCAGATATGCGCAGCTACCATAATGACAATTATCTTCGGAAAAGTCTGGTAATTTCTTGTATATATATACATGCATTAGTATTTTTCATTGTGGTTGAAACTGAGGCTTTTTAGTTTCATTTTAGTAGTTCTAGGTGAAAAATAGGGGGGAAATTTGGTGTAATCGTGATGTGAAGTTTATGTCACGTGATTATTGTCCGGCCAATCAGATTGCAATAAACTAATTAGTCAAGTGACATTTATTTTAAGTGATAGATAATTTAAGAAACAAGAGGCTATTCTAATATAAAAGGAATACAATAGTCAACCTTTGGTTCATGCGTAAATTAAGTTTCATACATTGCACTCCATATACTTTCTTCTTCCCATTACAATTTAAAATTAGAGAGAATGTTCGTCAAGTAGATAAGTACCGCATATGTTCCGCTGAAGAAAAAGAACTGATAATTATTTATTTAGATCTTTAAAATTGGGATTATCTTTTGTCAAAGGCAACGACTTTCTGTAAGTAGGGCAATATTTTTATTAATTTAAAGTAAAAGTTTGAAGAAGATTTTTATGTAATGGAGCAAGTAAAATCCAAAGATAGTTTCACTTTCACTTTGACAGTAGAATGGAGAAAGAAAAAATTAAAATAAAATAAAAGGAAGAATGGAGCATATACGGGAGCTTGGAGGGGGTCCAGTCCAGGTGAAGTTTGAAGTGACGGGCTAAGCAATTGGGAGGCAAGATAGTGCAGCAGCACCAGCCACGCATGGTTGTGACAAAATGAGAGTGAAATGAAAAAATGCCTCCACTACCTTCTTTCCCTTTGAGCCTTTGAAAAAAAAAAAAACACTTTGAAACAGAGAGAAGACGTATCACTGAAAATTGTACTCTATTTCTATTTTTTCCGGTGAGATAGTCACCCGTCAATAACAATGATTAATTTTTTCAATTAGTTTTAGTGGATGAAACGACTAAACAGAAATTAAAAAATATATTCGGTATTTAGGAGAAAATTCGAATACCTGAAATTTAATTAAAGAATATAATATATTAATAATTATTTCATTTCATCATATCTTTTTATATTTCTAATTTAAGTTTTTACATTATCAATGCAAAAAACACTTAAAAACACATGATCCAAAAGGTTTGTCACTCAACCACAATCGCTTCAGTTACGGGATACATACGTAGTGAGATTTGTATTGTCAATTTTCCATTGCCACGACCACCAACATTGTCTCATGTCTCTCATGTCTTTTCTGCTTTCAGCTGTGGATTATGGAATATGGGATGATGCATGATTGATTGCATTTCATGGAATTTCTCACAACCTTTGGCATCCCAAACAAAAATGAAAGGGAAAAAAATCTGTGACGTTTACTGTGAAATAGCGTCGCCGTGCGTGGTTAAATCCAGTCCCCCTCCAAAGTAACAGATTCTAATTATGTGGTAGAATTACTTTTAACATTATACTTACTCATGCATCTTTCAGATGAGGAGGAATTTTTTTGTGTCGATTCCATTCGCAAACGTACACATATGGATACTTTATCGAAGATAATCAAAAGTTTCTATCGTCATAATTTATGGTGATTGATATGTAGAATCCGATTTGCTTCTTGTCAACACCGGATATACGTACTTTATACGTAGTGTATATGTTTTCAGTGTACATATTTGTCTAAGTGTGTAGACTATATTCGATTTTACCACTTAAAGTTTAAAGATTATTAGGTCTTGAATTATTTTTCGAAATATGGACATTGACATAAGGGTTACTAATGTATAGCACATAACGATTCTCCTAGTCTCCCCTACTCCTACTCTTTACCTACCATTTGATATATGGGTATAACGAATACAACGTAAGGAGCTGATCAAATTCATCCAACCATTTCCTACGAAACGTCAATTACCCACCTTTCGTTTTCTTCACTTTTCTCCTGTTTCCTTATGAGCTAACAGCAGCTCTGTTTGTTTTTTTTTTTTTATGGTTTTTTCAAATTATTTTTAATAATAATTAAAACCATTCCAACTTATCTTTTTACATTTTCAACGTATCTTTTTACATTATCAATAAAAAAACATATAAAAATACACACTAACAAAACGAAACAAACATATCCTTAATTTCGTCTTTTTTGTTCTGTGCATAAAAGAATGTGGCAACTATTATCAATTCAAAATTGATGAATTTGACAATATTGTCATTTGTTTTGTTTGTTTCTGGCTTTCCAATCAAGAAATAGTACCCTTACTGCAGTTCCGAATTCACGGTCAATTCATTTAACCATAAAAATAACTCCTTACGAGTTTGGTGACTTCTTTTCTAGCATTTATTTATTTACCGGAAGTTTCCTTTGTCACATCGGCCTATATATACCAAATCGGGTGACTCGGTACATTAGTTTCTTTTTCTTACTTAAATGAAGCAGTGTGCTCTACTGTAATTGACAACTAGGCGAGGGGCGAGATAGAAATGACAAAAGTCATTCGATTAAAGTGAATAGAAACTTAGGGATGACAAGTACTGCCGGTAAGTTTGCTACAAATAGTTATGGTAGATGGATTGGAGGGTTTTTTACCATTATAGGAACAAAATTATACGGATTATTTCAAGCATTGTCGCTTGCATGAGAAATGTTGGAGGGCAAGATGTTAGTAGCTGAAGGTAATAACCAAAAGTCTCTGTGATTAAAGGCAGGGAGAAGATTTACGGTTTGGATAATGGTACTATTCGTGGTATTATTTGCTGAATCGTTAATGGAAAATGAAACTTAAATATGATTTTCGTGAAATTAATTTTACAGCTAATTATTTAACGTCGTTAGCAGTTCAAATATCAGGCAGTTTACATATACTGTATAAGTTAGAAGTTCCAACACCAGTAATAAAACACTAAAACTATGGGCGAAAAATTATGTCTAAGGATAATATATTCACGTAATATATACTAGTATTAATTTCTAGACTCTTGTCTAATTTATTGTACAGAAAAAAAAAACCATTAGATTAATTTTGACGTGTGCGGACCTCATTATTTATTTGCTTCGTCAATTTGATGTCATGGTGGATAGATATCGAATGAATTATAAGTGTCATTTTTTATGATCTTATATATAACAGGAGATGATCATTGTATTGGAAGGAAAAAATAATGAGAGTAGGAACTTACAGTTCCTAAAACTATGTGCCACGATCATTTTTTTACTTGGTTCATGTAGTATATATGAAAACTAACAACTTAAGCAACCTGGGAAAGTAATTGCAATATTTCTGATGTGTTGTTCCTATCCAGAAATTGGAAAACAAACAAAAACTCACCATTATTTAGTTACAAAAATGTGTTTTTTTTAAAAAAAGTGAACTTAAATGTTGTTTTAGCTGTCCCTAACTGTTTCCAACGTTTCTAAGCCGCTTCTTAGATACGTTAAATTATTCATTCAATAATGCCAAAAGAAACCAACAGAAAGAGAAAATGCGTCCAAAAGAACCCTAATTAATTGTTTTATTATAATATTTTGCAAATTTTAAAATACTAATTATATCATGTTCTAAACACGACTATTAAGACTAGCTAACTAATAGTAGAACTTCTAATGTCTAAAAGCCCTTGTATAGGAGGAAAAAAAAAAAAAAAAACCTTTGTAATTTGGTTAGTGGAACTTCGAACTGCAATAACAAATGGCTAGAAATGCGTGCGGTTGCAAGTTGCTACCGCTGAGATTTGCCGAGACTTTTTCGATACAGCTTTTGTAGATTATTTAATCGAAACTCTTTTATCATAAAATAATTAGTGGCCATCAGGCACTAACAGTAATATAGATCTGCAACAATGCGTTTAAATAATGTCAAATTGGCGTAAATATATATATATATATATATATATATATATACACATATATGGACCACCATCTCAATTAGCTACACGCAGAAACTCCCATTAGTTCATATCTTATTTGTCCAAAATATACTATGTTGAAATCATGCATGCGACCTTGTTACGACCTTAGTTCTTCACAATGTCATCGACTTTTTAATGTACATTTTGGCTTTTATCACCGTTATAAGAGGGAGATCCAACATTCATCTCATAAAGTACTCGGTTGTATAATTAAGTTATAATTACGAATATTGTTTACTAGAAACTATAAATTATGTGTGAAATGCAATTTTCGATAATACTTTTTATGTATCGTTTTAATTTTTTAGAAAAATGTATTTCGTGACTCGTGATAACAGTAATAGTAACAAACAATTAGTGCTCAAATAACACATATTTCTTGTAGTAACATGTTCTATCTTACTCAAAATAATAGAGTTTTGAATATTATATAAGTATTTTAATTCAACTAATAGAACTTTAATCTTGTGACGAACAAAATAATATACCAGCAACTACAATGACTGCACCACATTTGAATACCAAGGAATGGGTTCTTTCATGCATGCAATAATACCATCCTCGATGGAGCCAAAAAAAAAAAAAGAAGTGTTATTTTCTTTTGTTTTGAGTCGTATAATCCTGTTGTGACACTCAGTTTGGCCACATCCCATGGAAAAAAGAGCCAAATGAGAATATAAATTTCAGTCTTTTCAAAAGAAGGAAAAAAAAAAAAGAAAAAAAAAGAGGGTAGCCTGCTGGATGCTATTCGAAACATAGTTTCATTACTTAATTAGTTACAAAACCCACTACTAATTTAGTGCTACATTAATCTAATGACCAAAATTTAGTCATGTTTAACAACTCATTTAATTTCTTTGGTCACTTTTTAGAAGGCCAATTGAACACGCTAGAGTGTTGGGAATGCAGAAACTCGTCTCTGCCTAACTCCACTATTAAACAACAACATAGTATTTCATTGGGCAGATTAAGGTAAGATTAAAGTAATCAAAGTACATTTTCCCTAATCGGATCAGGTAATAGTACCATTTCTAAGTACAAATTCCCCAAAAACCAAAAGAGTTCTAATTTCACTTTGTCATTGTGGAGAATATTCTTCCGTGAATTGTTGGCCACAAGATCCACATACAAAGATTTGAGGTTAATATTATTCTTCTTATCCGATTAATCTATTAGCAGTAAAACTGGCCGAACTAACCCTTTTTTAGCTTTGTCAATTTTGTTCATTTATTTTAGTACAAAATTATAATGCGACTGAATTCATGTACATGAGTTTTCTGTCTTCCACAAAACAAGTGGACACTATATATATTAGCCAATTAGGTATGCCAGTTGATCTTTGATGTATTTTTTGCAGAAAATTTTTTAGGATCACATACGGAAAACTTTTGATTGATTTACCAAAAATGTATTATCAGTGGGATGCGGTGATGAAACAGCTTTCGATCCACTAAGAACATGAATATATCCTTTGTTTAGTACTTACTTTGTCCCAAAATTATTATCTAGTTTGAGATTTCACGTTTAATACAATTTGAACTGAAAATGAAAACTCAAACTGGATAATAATTTTATGACGGAGGGAGTACTAAATGGTTTTCTTCACGGATTGATATTCTATTCTTAACGTTATACACATTTTCATCAATCGAGTTGACTTTCATCGCCGTTGGCGTTTGAAAACAAAATCATCGATGGAAGGTGAAATGAAAGAAACCCCTTATTGTCACTCATTGACCATTGCTCAAGTCTATATTAATTATTACAAAATTATATATTCCTTTTATCACAAAAAAATATTTGCCATATTTGTTAATTGTATAACAAAAACAACCATTCGAAAGCAACGCTTTCGTCCTCACGTCATGACAAATTAAGACACTATAATTATACAGTGTAAGAAACTAAGGGTGGACTTCTAATTTGATTCTTTGATAAGATACTCGAAATGACGAAAGATTTTTTCAATTGCAAAAGTCCAAATAAGATTCTATGCTCCATTGATCACTGCATATTGATGTAAAAAAAAAAAAAAAAAACCTCATATAATAACAAATAACAATGTAATATCTCTTAAACTCTAAAAGTCATCATTACACTAACCAGACTCTACTTCATCGCAATAACTAAAACATAGATGGTCCCTTGTCGTTTTAGATAGTTATACACCAAAAGTTGTTTTGATGTTCTCTAATTCAATAGCATTTTCTCCCCAGTTTCCCAGTATTTATTTGGTCTTGCTCAAGTCATACAATTAAGAATTCTATGAGATTAAGCAAAGTCGGTCAAATAGGTATAATTTGTAATGGAGTCGGAAAAGACAATTCGCCTTTGTGACTTTGTCCTAACTATCCCACAGAAGCTTTGTTGGCTACATGCCTATATCTTCTTCTGGATTCAAATGCAACTACGCATGAAACAAAGAATGAATAAATCTAGAAAACAGAATCCCCCATTAGGGTTTTGGGACCCTCAAACTCATATATCCCAAACCTGCAAGAAGAGCATCATCCGATGGATAAATTTTAAATGCATGGCCATAAAAGAATTGGATTAATTTCCTTTTTGTTTTTTAAACACTAATAATTTCAACCTTTTGGAAAATGGCCTTAGTTTTCGTCATCCATGAAACCCCTTTTTTCTTCATGTTGAGGTTTTGCTTTTATCAAATTGACTATTAATAATTCATGAACTTTTCCATCTTGTTGTTATAATAATTGAGGGAGAAAAAGAAAAATACGTTTTCTAAAACTGTAACCACATTGATCACAAACTTTATTATTCCTATGTCAGCCTTACATTGGATGCTCGAGTATTATCCACAAAACCCCCCTTATGTAGATGTAGTATTACTATCTCATGATTGCGTCATGGACACTGAAACATATGCATCATTACAACCATGGTAAACAACATACTCCATCCGTCCTAAAATTATTGTCCAGTTTGAAATTTCACTTTTAGTACAAATTGAACTAGAAATGAAAACCCAAATTGGACAATAATTATGGAACAGAGGGAATACTATTTACTTGTCACGTCAATATTCTTGCAAATTTAGACTGTGGAAGGGCAGAATGGCAAAAAAGAAACTGTTAAATGCAACGGTCGCTGCAGTGGTGTACCATCTTGAGACAGAACGAAACAGGAAATTCAGGCAACAAAGTAAAGGTGCAGTATATAGATTTAAATTGCTAAAAGGTGAGATTATAAGTGGAATGCAAATGTATTATAGAAAGGGTAATAATAATGATATTCGATATTTTGAAAGTATAGGTATACTGTAAAGTTGTAATAGCAGTAGTTACACTGATTTCAGTTTTCAAGTAATGAAAATTTACCTTTTTCCAAAAAAAAAAAAAAATTATGATATTTTTCATTCCGTCAAATTTTAAACCTTGTAATCTCTCATGATTAAATTCTCTCACGCAATTAAGTCGTCCCAAAACGTTTTTAGTCCACAAACATTATCGACTTTCCCATGAGAACCGAATGATACACAAAAATTAAAACAGATAATATTCTCCGGTGAAATTCGTATGCTGTCGTGGAACCCTAGTGTGATGGTAACATTATTAGTATACATGATATTGTTAAAGGAAACCGGATGAACCTTAAAAAAAATTATGAACTTAAAAAAAGTAGCACTAGATTATAGTAGTGGCTAAGTGGCACAAATACATCAAAGCTCTTGAGATGAATGTTTCTTTCTTTTTAAATTTCTGCTGTCGTAATCCTTTTTCACTGTTTCATGAATTTGGCCCTACACCACAAACCTCCTCCTTTCTGCTATAAAAGCAGTCTAATCCTCCATGCAATTGCTCCCAGAAAACAAAACTCCCACCAAAGAAAAAACACTGATCAAACTTCAATTTAGTTCAGCAAAAGAAAAGAAAAGAACCCCATAATAAATCCAGCAAAAATGATTTCATCTGAAGCAACAGGAATCCACTACTTCAGCCCAGAGAATAATCCCTCCTCAAACTTCAACACCTTGGTGCCGGGGAACTTCCCAGCAGCATTCCAATTCAACAAATTCTTCCCTGATTATCATCCCCATCTTCAAATCCAGAGCCCACTTCAACTCATCCATGATTATCAATTTGCTCCGGCGACAACTCCGGTTTCGAGCTTGAGCAACAACTCCGGTAGCACGTCCGACGAGGCTGATGAACTGCAACTTAACCTCATAGACGAAAGGAAACAGAGGAGAATGATATCAAACAGAGAATCAGCCCGGAGGTCAAGGATGAGGAAACAGAGGCACCTTGATGAGCTCTGGTCTCAGGTGCTGAGATTGAGGAACGAGAATCAGAATCTGATGAACAAATTGAACGATGTTTCGGATTCACACGACAAAGTATTGAAAGAAAATGCGCGATTGAAAGAAGAAGCATCTGATCTTCGTCAAATGCTCACAAATCTTCAGCTTGGAAGCCCTTTTCACAACAATGGCTGCTTGGGTGATCTTGATGAGGTTCCATGCAATTCAGCTCTGCTCAGGTCTGAATCATCAACAACAACAAGCCAATCGGGCGTCACTACAACTTCTTTAATTGACTGAACAAAAGAGTAATTAATTAATCCCCTGTTTCAGCGAACTCTGTTTTTTGTCTAATCCCCTGTTTCCTGTTCTTTTTTCATCATGAATGTAATGAGTGAGTGAGTGAAACCCCTTCTTCTTCTCCTTCCTTGTAATACTTCGATAACATGATGATCGAATCAAGTTAATTAATCTTTAACATTTTCCTAAACAGTTTGTCTTATTATTATTATTATTATTATACGAGTGCACAAAATTCAGAGAAAAGAAAGAAAAAAATTTGAGTTTCATGGCCATGGCCAATCATGGGAGCAATCAGATATTCCATCATTAAGAAACAACTTTACAGAAACTTCATATATAACCTCATCCACTAAATTTTTTTATATAGTATATATAAAAAAAGCCAGACCGTGGCCAGTAATATTCATTCTGAATAATTCCTTAAATAGGATGAGCATAAAAGCTGCTGTTAAAACCTACTACTAGAATAAAAGTTGATATTGCATTATCGCTTGATCATAAAGGCATTCGTTCTTTTTTTCTCCAGCTCTGTGAAAACTACGTTAATGAAATAGATAGACTATAAAGAAAGCAGGAAAAAAAAGAAGAGAGAAATCAAAATTAACCCTCTTTTTGTATATCGTGAACAGATTTTATTCAAGATTAACATACGATGATGATGGTCGCAATATATCTGCAGAAGATGCAGGAAGGACCCATAATATAATCAGCCAGAAATTTGTGAAGCACAAAAAAAAAAAAAAAAAAATTACTAACACAAAGAAAAGAGACAAAAGGTGGTGGAGAAGCTGGTCATAGTGGTTCATAATTGGATCAGGAGGGTACTACAATAAGCAAAGACAATGGAATAAAAGGCATTCCATTATGATCCTTGTTTACTGTTTATTATGCTTTTTTTTTTTTTTTCTTTTGGACACAAAAAACTTTAGAGCAAGTTTCATCTGACATCATAATTGTTGATCAACTTCGATTTTCTGCAGGGTTGAGAAACTTATTCACTCCAGGGTTTCCAGCCAATTGCATCCTTCTTTATCTTATCCCCGACCTTCAAAACCTTGAGCCCAGAAAACTATGTGAAATGCTTGAAAAGTGAGAAACACCGCCCCACATAATGAAGATTCACTATCCAATTTGATTTCTTACACCAATGTATTAGATTAATTAGTAAAATACTTCCCGACTTCATTTTAGAGCCTACGCAGTTAATTTTTATCCCGTTCTAATTCAATATATAAACTATAAAATATAATAGAAGAAATGTCATACTTTATCGGTGTCGAGATTGATGTGCTTTTATACACTATAATATACTTTTCATCCTGAAATGATTGTCCAATTTGATCACTTTCAATACAAATGATACTAAAAATAAAAACTTAAATTAGGTAATTAATTTTGGACAGAGGAAGTGCAAGTTAATTCTTTTTAATTAGTAATTAAACATGTTAATGTTTTTTATTCCATCCTAAGTGAATAGCCCACTTACATTGCTTTGATGAACTTAGCTATAAATATAAGGTCTAATAAAATTCAAAACGTCCTCTTTCACACAAAAGACAAATGGAAAGCGAAGGGAAAAGATGAACATTTCTCTTTATCTTGATTGGTGGGAAGGGTAAGGGTTGATGTGTGAATATATATATATATATATATATATATATATATATATATTTATATATATTTCTATGCAATTGGCAAATTCTAGAGGTCAGCATTTTTCTTGTGTCTTATTTTGTAGAAGATCATAAATTGATAGGCAAAAAGAAGCTAAAAAGAGAGAGCAAAACACATCATATTAAAAATACCCAAATAAAGGAGCCAAACTTTTGTCACCACTTTACCTTTAATACCAAGAAACGAAAGTGTTGCCGAATCACTAGAGCGTTATACATTTTATTTTCCAGCAAAAAGAATTGAAAGCGCTAATTGAGACCAAGGAAAAATAAATAAATAAATAAAAATCCCTTTCTATCAAAAAAGGCAAGAACACATTTTTAAAACCAAGTAGGATGGATCACGATATTGATTCTATCCAATATATTAAAAAGTGCACGACTTTGTTTTAAGGAATGCAGTTGCCCAGTATATGGATTGTGATTATAGTTTTACGTTTTGTGTTTTAGTTAAATATTTTCCCAAAAAAAAAGGAAAATATTTATATTTCCAACAGTTTATTTTAAATCATTCAATTAATATTTAAATTTAATTACAGAACCCGAAACAATATATTTTTTAGAAAAACTTAAATAGAAATCAATCAGTTCAATTTAAGGATTTTCTTTAATTTAATACAAAAAGTGTTGGAAAAATAGAAATTTAAGGAGATTTCCCCCTTTGGGCTGACTAAAGTTTCTCTTAATGGGTTCCATTAGGCCCAAAATCAACTGGATTCGAGAAAGCAAGTTTGAACAGTGAAAAAACTGGTAAATATGGGATGCTGTTTATTTTTCTCAGGATGGCGCCAAGAAGAGCTCTTGAGTTTAAAGGAAGATATTTTCTTTCATAACTCTCAGTATCTTATCCTTTAATATTAGCTCTGAGCTGACTTTGCAAAAAATCTTGAAACCCAACCATAACATTGTTGAACCTTGCACCCATCTTTGGCTAGAACTGCAATTCTATACTAATAAATCATCATGAGTTGCTCCCTTTACTCTTTGCAACCAATAAACAAGCCAACTACAAAACACAATGTTACTAGAAGACAGCTAAACACAAGAGCTATGGCTAAAGAACTGTACTTTAACCATGATGGTTCTGCAATGAAGAAGCTCCAGGTTTGATTGATTAGGACTGAATATGTTTGATTGCATGCTTTTGTCTTCAAATGCATTTTGAATCAAGAATTTGTTCAAGGTTCTTTGTGGGATGTTGTTTTGAATTTGCAGGCAGGTGTAGACCTGGTGGCAGAGTTAGTTGGAGTGACATTGGGGCCAAGGGGAAGGAATGTTGTGTTGCAGAATAAGTATGGACCTCCAAAGATTGTTAATGATGGTGAAACTGTTCTTAAAGAGGTATGATTAATCAACCATCATTCTCTTTAGACTTGAAGAAATGAAACAGTTTGCTCTATGTTATGGTAAATTAAAGATACGGTCTTGCAGAAATGTTTATCCAACTGTCGCTTAAGTTTGTGGCTCTCAGTTTACAGATTGAACTGGAAGATCCATTGGAGAATGTGGGAGTAAAATTAGTGAGACAAGCAGGTGCAAAAACAAATGAACTTGCTGGGGATGGTTCCACTACTTCCATAATACTTGCACAAGGTCTAATTGCTGAAGGCATGAAGGTAAAAGTTTGTGTGGTGAATTCAGTTTTTCGTTCATTTTCTTTGATAATGAAGTTTGATTCCCTGGATTTTCATATTTCTTTGATAATGAAGTTTGACTCCCTGGATTTTCATATTTCTTTGATAATGAAGTTTGATTCCCTGGATTTTCATATCTTAGCAGATATGACAATGAGTTTAGTTTCTTGTAGTGCGCATTGAACATAAATTTTCTTAGGTCGAGTTATAGTAAAAAAATGCCCATTCATCAGGTTGTTGCAGCGGGTATGAACCCTATTCAGATCTCTCGAGGAATTGATAAAACTATGAAGGCCCTTGTTTCTGAACTGAAACAGATGTCTAGAGAGGTAAGTGTATTAGTTTTTCAATTTCAAACATTATCAAGAGTCTTTACAAATTTCTCCGGCTAAAGATGCTGTTTCAATTTGCAATTCTGGCTAGTTAGAACCATTTCATGTTGGTACTTACTAAGCAGTAATATGAACTTGTTGCAGGTTGAGGATCATGAGCTTGCAGATGTTGCTGCTGTTAGTGCAGGCAATGATTATGCAGTAGGAAACATGATATCTGATGCTTTTCGAAAAGTAGGAAGACAAGGAGTTGTTACCATTCAGAAAGGGAACCATGCTGAGAATAGTTTGAGTGTTGTCGAAGGGATGCAGTTTGATCGCGGCTATTTGTCTCCTTATTTTGTTACAGACAGACGGGAGAGGATCGCTGAGCTCCATGATTGCAAGGTACAGAAGTTGTGTGTTCAACATATTGTGTTTTCCTTCCATAGTAACTACAATGGAAACTCTTTTGTTACAGTTGCTTTTGGTTGACAAAATAATCACAGACGCAAGGGAGATGTTTAAGATTTTGGATAATGCAGTTAAGGAGAATTACCCAATTTTGATAGTAGCAGAAGGAATTGAACAAGAAGCTCTGGCTCCAGTAATTAGGAACAAGCTCAAAGGTAATATAAAGGCTGTTGCTATCAAAGCTCCTGCCTTCAATGAGCGGAAGAGCCACTACCTTGATGACATTGCTGTCTTGACAGGAGGTACAAACACAACTTGATTCAAATTTTCTGTCTTGTAGTTATTAAATGGCATATCTTTCGACGCTTATTTATTTTTTAGTCTATCAAATTCTCTATCATTTTTTTTAAGAAAAGAATTACATCAAATGTTTTCAGGGACTGTGATCAGAGAAGCTGCAGGTTTGACACTTGAGAATGCTCACAAGGGAATGCTTGGAACTGCAAGTAAGGTGGTAGTAACCAAAGATTCTACCTTAATAGTTACAAATGGGGAAAATCAAGAGGCTGTTCAGACAAGAGTTTCTCAGATACAAAGTCTTGTTGAGGTCTGCCTTGGATTTTTATGTTGGTCCATCAACCTGTGCCGCTATATCATTAATTTGCTTGAGATGTCAAAATTATGCAGAATACAGTTGAAAAATTCCAGAAGAAAATTTTGAATGAGAGGATAGCAAGATTGTCAGGGGGAATAGCTATCCTTCAGGTGACTGATTTTATTAAGTTTGCGTAACTGCATCTGAGAAACTGAAAACTATTTTGCAATGATTCGAACAGTGGACTCGGATCTGTTGATGACAGGTGGGAGCACAAACACAAGTCGAAATGAAGGACAAACAACTCAGAATGGAAGATGCATTAAATGCAACTAAGGTCGAATGATGCTATTATGATGTCTTCGTTTACCATTTTACTGGTAAAATGCTTTAATATCCTTTTATTGCAGGCAGCCATTGAGGAAGGAGTAGTTGTCGGAGGCGGCTGCTGCCTTCTGAGACTTTCAGAAAAGGTGGAAACGATCAAAAGCCAATTAGACAACGAGGAGCAAAAGGTGTGCTTCCTTATCATACATTGACTTAGTAAATGCCGAATTCTTTAGACGATAATGATAATGTATGCATTCATTAATGCAGATTGGAGCTGATATTCTTAAAAGGGCACTAGCATATCCTCTAAGACAGATAGCAAAGAATGCTGGTGTCAATGGAAATTTTGTCATGGAGAAGGTCTTTGTTTAAGAATGAAATATCTTTTCTTCAACATATTATTTTGTGTATGACTGCTACAATTGCACTCACTGATAACAAAAGAAGCTTAACTTGAAAAGGTGTTGACATCTGCAGGTCCTGTCTGTAGATAATGTAGGGTATGGTTACAATGCTGCCAAAAACGAGTATGAGGATTTGATGGCTGCCAGGATATTGGATCCATCAAAGGTAAAGTCTCTACTATGGGCTAGTACATTTGAAGGAGTGAATGAACTCAAAATTGCTTCATTATACTAAGCCACGAAACACATCACAATACCTCAAAAACATTTTCTTGTGCAGGTTGTTCGATGTTGCCTGGAACATGCAGCATCGGTCGCCAATACTTTCCTAACGTCTAATGCTGTTGTAATTGACATCAAGGACCCCATGCCGAGTAGCCTCCCCAGGAGACGAATGCCACGAATGCCAATGCCAATGCCAATGCCAATGCCAACCTCTGGTAAGTTTTCTAAGGCAGCAACTGTTCCCCTAAATTTTCAAAACTTATGTTGTTCTAGTGAAACTTATCTGTTTTCACTAATAGATCAATGATAATACACAAAAGAAAAATTGGGCAGAGCATCTCATTTACCATTACTTGGTGCAGGAATTGGACCATCAGGCGCTTCCGCAGAAATGGGACCATTAGGGGCTTCCGCATTGGTGTAACTCTTTCTGCTTCATCGTGCCATTTCACTGCCCTACATTTATACAATGAAAGAAAAAGAAACTTCGAGATCAGCTATGATGATCATTGAAATGCATCATGAAAAGAAAATAGTTCAGAAATCAGAACTTCTCCTTGGCTAATCCTTCACTGTTATTCTCAAGTGAGGATCCAAATTGAGGAGCCTCCAAGGGTTTGCTGACAATAAGTGGTAAAGCAAAAGATCTCTCCGGTTCCAATTTGTACAAAAATAAGAATGCTCTGGATCGGAATCTAGGATGATAGCAACTTTGTGTAGAAAGCAGAAAACCGAATGAACGTTGATCAATGGAAAAATACTCCATCAAGATTGGTTACCCTGACTCACCCATAAGTGATTCCCAGTAACTTATAGTCCTGTATACCAGTATATAAATGATGTTACTGCTCCGTATGGTTTTACGCTTTTACTTCTCAGATTAGTGAAATCGTTCGGTTTTAGCATTTGAATATAAAACTGGTTTTGCTCAAAACGTAGAATAAAAGAAGAAAATGCAAAATGCACTCAAAAGAAAGCGAAAATTGATCTGCGAAATTACAGAATAACTCAGACATGTTATAAGAAGCTTGTCATTAGGCAAAGGGATTCTTCTTCTTTCACAATCTATCAGAAATGTTACATGAGATGGTCAAACAACAGAGGATGTCACCAAAACAATCCTATTTCTCTGGTACAACAAATGATAAATTCCTCAACCCAAAAGAGCAAACTCCTGCAAATTATTCCAAAGCATCATCCAGTGAGAGAGTGTAGCAGCTTCAAGGGAACATCAAGTGGCTGCTAATTATGTGCAGCATTTTTCTCACAAAGCATTACCTGCAAATATCAGAATATGGTCCAAATTAAGTTCTTGAGAAGCAAACTCCATCAAAATATCTCCAAAAAAAAGGCAAATGTCTTAGGAGATCAGTGATAGCAGGGAAAGAAAATTTGATCACATTCATTAAAGCTCAATGCAGGTTCTTGCATCCTAACTCCTAAGGCAACTTCACATTTACATAATGAGGACACCAAGATCCTAAAGAAACATGATACCCTTCAAATTAACGTGCCCCCAAAAACATTCTGCTGTCAAATTAACCCGAGTCTGCGATACATGAACTGATGAATAAAACCCCTTCCAATAAGCCATGGAGGAATAGTTATTTGGAAATTTATCGAACTCCTTGCAACAAAATTCATTTCATGATTTTATTTTGAAAGATCCCGGAAACCAGTGATTAAGATGAACAAACAGCTCATCCAGTTCACCAGCAGCAACTAAAATCGAGCTGGCAACAAAAGAGTCTATATATTGAACAAAAAGGTAACTGAACTTTAGTCTTTAGCATAAACTTCTAAACCGGGAAACACACACACACACACACACACACACACAGTGATCAGCAACACCAAGCTAGGCAAATTACACTTAACAACATCAAAGAGGGAAACAGTGCAAAGAAAATATGCAATACCATGGGGGGATGAATCAAGAGAGCTCCTTTGCATTCTGAAAGAAAGCTGCAGAGCACAAAATCGAGGCGATGAAAACGAATAATCCCAACCCAATCATCAAAGAAAACCCAGCTACCATCAGGTCAATCAAGCCCTGAATACTAACTCCGAAAGCCAACATCTCTGGTCTCAATTCCTTTCTCTAACGAATCTTCTCTCCTTCAATCTGCCCGCATCAAAAATTGGATTCTAAACGGAACCCAAATGGCCAATTTATATACAGAAGAAGATCCACATGATTCGAAAGGAGAAGAGGGATGAACAGGACGTACTGACAAAATTGCAGAAATCGTCTCGGTAACAATTACACACGATCAGCAGCGGACAGATGCCGACCGTCTCAACTGTCCAATCAGGATAAGTGGACTCAGATAAACATGGGCCGAATTTCGAGTGTAGAAAATTGGACTCAGTTTTGTTAGTTTTTATTGTAAAGCTAGCCCAAAGAGGAATGTAAGGCAGCGGAAATCCTACCTTAAAAATGAAAATGTTAAACTTACTACCGAGGTACTATAATATTTTCCACGTTTACAAAAATAAAAACATCTTCACTAGCCAAATTTGGTTTTCAGTGTCAAGCCGGAGACATATTTTGTCAACAATTCCATCTAGCGTGATAGATCTATTAGGTACGGACAAGCTGTTCGCCTCCCTATATGAATAGGGACTTTTGAAATCAAGCCACTGGCTTTCCTTATATATAAAATAACTAAAAAAAAGCGTCTTTTCATATTAAAGTTTATAGTTATTTATCACATAATGTTACAAATTATCTTCACAAATTACATCTCTACCGTACATCAATAACAATAGGCGCAATCACTGGCAGCTCAATCTTTTAAGTTTTATTTTGTACTGTTTAGTCTTCTTTTAGTAAGGGTTTTTTTTTTTTTTGGGTAACGCCGGGAACCCCACCAGAGATGGATAAACCCACGCCCATTGCAATAGCATGCAAACCAGTGGGAGGTAAACCACCTCCACAAGCTCGGGATGACAAGCTTGAGTGCGAAATCGGGGGTTCATTAGTGGGTTAGCCATAACAAGTCCTTAGGGGTGTCAATAAGTAAGGTGAGAGCCAACCCCTCACTTTTTGTTAAAGTGGGTATTGAACTCATGACTTCCTCTTGGAGTAAGGTGGTTTTACCAATGAACCAATTCCTCATTCGCTTTAGTAAGAGTTTTGCTCTTTTATTTTTTGGAAATCTTGTTTTTCTCAGCTTGAGAGATTTTTTTTTTCTCTATTATTTTCATTTTAGTGTGTATATGAACATATTTGGTAAACGGAAAAAAAAAAAATCATGGTCGATTGAAGACAAAGGAGATATACATGGAATTTGAAGATCAACAAGGGAAGATCTGCTACAGATCTAAGTCTTATAAGTATCTTTAATCTGAAATCTAGATTAAAATTTGCAGTGTAGTAGGTATTTCTTTTTAATATTGGTTCTCTTCATGCACTTTATTGGTTGTAATATTTTCATTCTGTAATTAGTGAAATTGTTACAATTTAGCTCAAAATAGTAGACCTGGAGTAATACACATGGTTGAGTCTGTATCTTATCTATTGTGTCTTGATTTGACACGAATGACTAGTTATTTTAGTTCAACCAACGGTTGTTGTATGGTTGTTTATTACTCACCCTTTTTCTTAATAAATTATGGTTATCGCTTATAACCTAAAAAAACAAAGGAATGATGAAAAAATGTAAAAAGAAAAAATAATAATAATAATAATAATAATAATAATAATAATAATAATAATAATAATAATAATAATTGCTTCATGGGCTAAATGTGTAAAAAAAGAATTACTGGGGCAAAATTAAATTATTTTCATAAATTTTCAGGAGAAAGAAAATTGCACCTATTGCTCCCTCCGCCACTGAGTGCAATTTGATGTTGATACTATTTATTCTACCCTTTTAGAAATCTAGCTTGGATTAGCAAGTTCCCAAATATATTTCGTCGTGGTCTCGCACGGTTTCCTAAATTTTTTGTTGTGATTTGAGACAATATGAAGTGAGTGGATCGATTCAGTTTTACTGATTTCTGATTTAGCCATCGAATTTGACCAGTTTTAATAAGGTCAAAATTTAATGGTTTTTCGACTGATTTAGCTCAAGATGAGATCCGATTTTTAGTTACTCTGGTTCGACCGTCCAGTACAAGCCGAGTTAACAACACTTATATATACAAAATTTTAAAGTATCAAGTTTAATAGTAATATTTAATAAACCAAAATGATGCTAATCAAGAATTCTGTTCCTGACACTGTCAAAAATTTTGTTGAAAGTTTTTCGAATAACAGAGATAGAATGCTGTGCACATAATTTTATTCCGCATAAGCAATAGTGCTTTTAGTATTATCGCAAGCATGGACACGTATGGACAAGCAAATTGAAGTATTTGGGATTAACATGACGTCGGAGAACAGGTGTTTGAGGTCATGTGGCCGTCGATGCAACAACTTTGCGTCGGCAATTTGCATGCAATAATCGATCCAAAGAATCCTTTACTCACTTTTAGGTGACAAATTGAGTTCAAATCATCAACAATTTCAATGTTGACAACATGTTTTGATCCCAAAGCTAAATTCTAATACGTGAATTGCATGATTTACCAAATTTGCTTCTTTTTTTTTTTTTTTCTTTTTAAGAGAATTCAGGGCGATTGCCACATCATCGCACTTAACAACTAGTTTTTTGCAATTTAATAAGGCTAGAAAGTTCTATAAATGTTTGCTTTAGAATTACATGGTATGTGCATATGCTCCTGGAGGATTACAATGATTGGACGGTTTATTGTCTAGTATGATAGAATAGTTGGACGATGACATGATTGGTGACTCGCATTCACGTTTAGTTATAGTTTGATGCATTAGATTTATGGCTTTCTTAATTGTACGCAATATATATATATATATATATATATATCTATCTGTGTGTGTGCGTGCATTCAACCATCTATTTATGAAATTTAATTCGCATTAAAGTCCTTGAAATTTTTTTAAAAAAATATTTTAGGTTTAGCATCGTGATGTGCTCATAATTTACTTATTTTTAATATCCCTTTATGTGAAATTTTGCCAATATTTTGATTACAAATGTGCTATTTATGTGTTTTTATATTTGATTGTAGGAATTGTACTCAAATGGAGGAATTGTTAAAGTTTTGAGCCAAAATGAAGATAAGAGCAACTAAAAGGGCAGAATTGAATATTTGATCAATTAACAAGAAAGAAATTAGAACACTCGAAGACTTGGAGGACTAAACTAGCAATTTTGAAATTTTATTTATGGAATTGGCCGAATTAAGCTTCTGTCATTTCGTGCCGAGGAGGGTATTTCCAAATTAATTTCGATGGCTGAAACAAATTAATTCGAGACGTGTTTTAATTTTAATTGGCTTGGAAAAATAATTTTCCGGAAGTAGGGTTTTGTCGAAAGTCTATAAAAAGAGGATTAGAGTTTTATTTTTGGAACCGAACTTGACCGAAAAACTCACCAAAAACCCCTCACGGCTGTAACTCCTCCGTCGACGACCGAAGCCTTCTTCCGGCCGCTGCTACTTCAACCTGTCGCACATCATCATCATCATCAAACCTTCTCTTCACGTAGTCCGAAACCCCACACTTAAACCCTTCACCATCATCACCGCCTTACACCCACCTTTGAGCCCTTTTTCCGAGACACCAAACCCACACAACAATCACCTTATTCCTCTCCTCCATTCCCACGCATCATCATCAAAACCGTCACTCCACCACTACACCATCAGCCCCGATCTCTACTTAAAAAAAAAAAACCCCTTTCATGCATCAAATCTCCCTTGCACAAACTCCTCTCCATCTTAATTACTACCAGAACCTTACGCCCCAAGCTCAAAACCCTTAACCTACACCATCACTTCATCATCCACGCACGAACGGACTAGAAGCAAAGCAACATTGGCGTTCGGTGGACTTGTTTCCTTTCGGGTTCTTTTGTTCCATTGTTATATTGAATTTGAAATTGTGTGGATGATGTGTAGTGGCTAAACTTATTTTAATCTAGGTTTAAGATGTAACCGCCGTATTATTTAATTTAATTTAATTTATTATTGTGACTTTTTCATTAGTTGATATTTAATATTCTTGTTTTTAGTCCATGTTCGTATTTGATCACCACTTACATGCTTTAAAGATGTTTAACTGAAGGAACGACGGTTGAAGGTTAGCACTAGTTCATGGGAATATTAAACTTAGATAGTGGGCCACGATAGTAGGAACACCGTCTTTGCAGCTATAAATTCTAAAGTTCTTAATGTATTCTAATTAAATCCTATAGTTACGACAGTAGTCATAGGGTTAGTTTGAGTAAGAGAATTATATCACGACAGTGAATAGTTCTTAAATAGGTGAATCGTTGTGAGATTAATAAAAGTCCAAAGTCACATATCTATAGATTGAATTAAACTGAGTAGTCGGTAGGTGAACCCTTTGCCTTAGGTTTTTTTTTATTAATTAGATTTAATTATTAGTATTAAGTTTAGTTTAATTTAAAATTATTATTATTAGTTGTCTAAATAATAATAAGAAATACTCCCTCCGTCCCATAATTATTGTCCAGTTTTACTAAAATGAAAGATTTTATTTTTAGTCAAATTTAACTATATTTTACCTTGAACAACCGGATATACCCCTACATAAGTAATTGTTTAACCACAAAGATTTTAATGGATAATGTTTTTACTAAGGACAAATGTGTAACTTGATCCATAAAAAGTCAAATTGGACAATAATTTTGGGACAAAATTTTTTGGGCAAAGTGGACAATAATTATGGGATGGAGGGAGTAATTTATACCTGGTAGTTAGTGTTCCTTCTTTGTGGGTACAGCCCTATTTTCCGCTATACTAGTGTTAAATAGGTAAATTTATTTGACTAGTTGTGACGACGGCTTGTCACATCGCGTTATGGTTCAAGTACCTGAATACTCCATTAATAAGAAGCATATTTAGTGGAGTTTTTGACCAAAAAGTATCCAAGAAAAATGTAAATATTCAAAAATAGTTCAGGAACAGGAGACTGGCAAAAAATATGAATATCAGATTTCAAAAATTGGATATTAACTTTGGCATGTAAAAGAAAATTGGATTTCCAAAATCCTCTTCTGATTCTCACTCCCATACATCCCCATTTCTTGACATTTCTACTTCACTAAGAATCTAGGTTAATTAAAGAAATAGTGGGGGAGCTCAATCAAACTAAGAAAGGAAAAGACGGCCCGGGGAAGAGAAGAGGAGAAAAGAAGAAAATAATCAAGGTAAACACAAATTTAGCCATTAATTGCTTTCATTTTGAAATGTATCAGCTAGGTTAGGTTGCATCTCAGTTTGGGACATTAACATCTGAAATTTATAATTTCGAATGAATATAGCAAGTAATTTTGGATATTTTTGGAGTAATTAATTGAAAAAAAATATTAATTTATAAACTTCATTATTCAGACGGGTAGTCATTACTAACTCTTAAGCTTCCTTCCATTTCTCAGGTACCGGACCTAAGCCTGTGTCATCAAAGCTCTTGGATTCCGGCCAGATCCCGGGTGAAGCACTCCGATAATTATGTCCCTTTTGATAATCAGGACACCTAGACACGTTCATCCCGAAATTCATAAAATCCCAAGATGCATTTGTGTGCAATCGGCGGGCTTGACTTGGGAAGATTAGAACCACATCCTCCCACTCATATATATATATATATATATATATATATATATATATATATATATATATATCCTAGTGATGTCTAGTCGCGCAATGCGCGACCCTGACCCATTATATCTGTTAGATCTTAGAAATGTTTGTATCTGGAAAAAAAATATTTTGTATTTGGCCCAATATATTTTAGAAATATTTGAAGAATTTAAAAATATTTTATAAGTGTGATGTTTGTATTTGTATAAAAATAAATTATACTTGGTCCGGTACGTTTTAGAAATGTTTGAAGATTTTAGAAATGTTTTATAAGTGTTACTTCTTAAATATAAATAAAATTGATCAAATATATGTCTTGAAGTAAATGCTAGACAAAATATAAAAGCATCCTAATAAGTTTAAATATTAGTAAGATAATTTATTAATGTTCCCCATTGGTTGTGCCAAATCTATACTTAGTTTTGGAGATTTATAATAGCTTTGTAGTTAGATTCCTCCAATGGGTATACGTTTAATTGTTAGAACTATTTCTTCCAAAAGTTTATAGGTAGTAAAATATCAAAAATATAATTTTGAAACTGGTTAATTGTTAAAACTGGTTGATCACAAATATGAGAATGAAAATAATGTAAATTTGCATAGGTTTCAAGATATAGCAAAAAAGAACTCACCTCACCATGGCAAATAAAAAAAAAGAAAAAAAGTAAAAGATAGCCCATTAAAATTTGAGATTTTTTTTCTGTACGTAAAAATGATGTATAAAAACACAAATAAACGTAGAAACATCATTTCTTCCCTCTCCACCTCAAATTCATAAAAGGCTTCCCCATAAATTAGTTAGAAGAAGCGACCTGAACTATTTATATGATGAGGAACTAAAAAAAAGTCCAAAAACCAAATCAAAAAAAGTATATTCTTGAAACCCCGAACACGAAAAAAATGCGCTTCATTTGCAAATAAAATAATAATAATAATAATAACAATTGGTCAATTGGCAGTATGAAACAAAATCAAAAACAATTAAACAAAGAAAAAACACACTTCATAACTGGCCATATACAAAAAAAAACCTGAGACTCCATAATTAAAAAAAGAAAACCACTCTAATTAAATGAAACATAAAAAAGAAATTTAAAAAACCACACTTTGTAATAAAAACTCAATTAATCAATTTAATTCAAACATAACTAAAAAAATACAAAAATTCTAAGCTAACTAACTAAATAAAAAATCACATTATATTACCTGACAGCGGCTACGGTAGCTGTAACGGATGGACGCATAAAAATAATAGTAATAATACTATTCCTGAACGGAAAAAATAAAAAATAATAAAAGCCAAACCAATGATCTGTGGAAATAAAATTATTTAAATTTTAATACCTGTAATGACGCCATCACAACGGTCGAAGCAAGATCAATGAGAATTTTTTTTTTCCTTTGTGTTTATATAGAGAGGTAAAAAGAATATTTTTTGAAGTTGAAATTTTATCCGGTAGGATGTTGTTGATCATCCCTAATGAAAATATTGAACATACTAATAGGAAAGGAGTATATTTCACCACATACTTTCAATTGATAATTGATGAGGAATTTATTTATTTTTTAATTGTGAAGAAGAGATTGATTAGGGAGTCAGTTGTCGTGGAGATGGGAATGAGGATTTGGATTTTTTATGAACCCGTGGTTTTTTTTTTTTTGGGCGAAAATAGGAGGTGCAGGTGAATTTGGACTGCATTTGCCTTTTAAGTCTAGGAGATGTGGAAATAAAAATTTATTTTAAAAATATGATATGGAAATGTCAGATGGCAAATGGTGGTGCTTTCTTTTAAGTGTGGTTTTTGTTTCTAATATAGTAACTAATTGATAATAACCGTAGAATTAATTAGACTAATTGATAACCGTAGGATTAAAATGAGGGTGCATCATAAGTAAATACACCTAAATTCACATTATTAACCAGAAAAAATTTAAGAAAATGGTCAATTTTATCCAAAACTTCAAGTGTCTGGCCAATTTTGACCCAAAAGATCTTTGGGAAGCGAAATATATAATCTAAGTTTTAATTTCTGGCCAATTGACCAAAATTTAGTTAGATTTAATACTTATGCTAACATTTCGTTACTTTGTACAGTTTTTTTATTAGAAAAAGTTTTTGCGGACCCAATAATTTTGGCATATTTACCCCCAATGATTTTAGTTGTTCTAAAATATACCCATAAAATTTTTAAAATCAATAAAATAAAATAAAATTAATAAAAAATTATTTTTAAAAAATTTAAATTTAATTTTTTCAAAAACTTTTGCTTTCTTTATTTTACCCAAGTCCATCACTGTAAAATTTGCATCCTATATTTTATCAATTACAATGAAAATATTTATTTTCTAACAAATTAATATTAAATAATTTAACCAAAAAAAATTAATATTAAATAAAATAATACTAAATTAATTAAAAATTGAAATCACAACTAATAAAATAATATAATATTAATAAAAAATTATTTTTAAAAAATCAAAATTTAATTTTTTTTAAAAATCTTTTGACGTACTTTTTAAACTCTAGCCCATCACTGTAGAATTTTCATTCTATTTCATCCTATATTTTGTAGATTCTACAATTTTTTATTAGATTCTACTAATAGGTAAATATAACTCACAACAATTTCATAAATTAAAACATATCCAAAATAAGAAATTAGATTAGAATATAATCTTAAATTTTAAATTAATTATTCATTTTATCAGAACTTGTCGTAAAAGTAATATTTTTACTTTATTCTAAGCGCACCAAATTAAAAATTATATCAAAATTTGTGCAACGAAGGTACATTTATTTCTTTAAAAAATTTCATTTGAGTTTCAAAATTTAAACTTTTTAACTTTTTATTAATTTAATATTTATTTTAATTCGTAATTATTTTTATGAATATAATTATTTTTATATTTTTATTAATATTTTATTCAATATTAATTTTTTTTGAAAAAAAAATATTTTTTTATTACGAAATACCCTATTGACTTAAATATAAAGATGGTCAAACTCTTGGAATAAAGATGGTCAAAGTCAAACTCTTGGAATAGTGCCAAAGAAAAAAAAAAGTTACAAATAAAAATATAAAGGACTATTTTAGCCAAATATTAATTTATAAGATCAAATTGTGCATTTGGCTTAATATAAAAGACCATGAAACCAAAAAAGTAATTAGTTTGAGAAATTGTAGAATGTATCTCACCCCATGATTACATCTTATATCCTCAGTATTGATTGGTTGAAGATAAAATGGTACGGTTCCGTAAAATTAGCCAACGGGACTCTAGATTTTCTCATATATATATATATAGAAAATTCTGTGGTCTAGTCGAGGATTTTTTACTGAACCAGTTAGTTAAAATCTATCCCATTAAAATTTAAGAAACAAAAAATACTAAAGGGTGAGATACATGGTAAAAAATTCAAATTTATACTCCCTCCGTCCCATAATTATTGTCCACTTTGCCCAAAAAATTTTGTCCCAAAATTATTATCGAATTTGACTTTTTATGGATCAAGTTATACATTTGTCCTTAGTAAAAACATTATCCATAAAATCTTAGTGGTTAAACAATTACTTATGTAGCGGTATATCCGGTTGTTTAAGGTAAAATATAGTTAAGTTTGACTAAAAATAAAATTTTTCATTTTAGTAAAACTGGACAATAATTATGGGACGGAGGGAGTACTACTTATCAAGATAAATACTAAATTGTAAGAAACTCTAAAAATCCAATTTTATTCCTTTAAAGAAAATTAAATAACATAACAAAAAAGTAAAACTTATCCTTCTAATATCTAGAACATAAAAAATTCAAGGTAGCTAGCCAGTTTGTGCTTGACTAATTTTATATTCTTTAAAATTATAAGATAATCGTAAATCCATTTTTAAGTTATGCCGTAAATGTGTTTTATCAATCACTCAAATTAAAAGTTAATCTTCCATTTCTTTGTCAAGCCAGTATTGCACTTAACCACCATTGACCTTCACGTGCAAGTGTTCTACAAAAGAGTGAAGATAAGTTATCGTGGGAACAATTCAAAAATCATTTCATGTATGAACTTAAATTGATGCAAGTTAATTCTATGGGTTTTGAAACAACAAATTGATGAGGCTTTCTTGTATGGATTGTGTTCTCAATGAAGCCTACATTTCAATTCACACAAACATTAAATTGAATATTTGATTTGTTTATCAGGCTAAAATTGAGCTTTCGGAAAACCCTAATCCAATATGTTGAACGGTTGGGTCTGATAAGTGTGTTGAAGACGACTCTGGTGGTGATTAAGGATTTGGTGATGGAAACAAAAAGTTCCAATTCTCTGCCTCCTGGCGAGCCACCAGCAAAGGCACCCTGGGAAATCTTTTTCGTGTTTCTGGGGAGGTGGTCTCTGTAAAAGACAGTCGTCGCCGCCTCAACAATCGTATTATCACTATGTCCATGGAGATGAATCATAATTTAATGGCGAAAACTTTAGGCTGGACTGATGATCATCATATCATCTCTAATCCACTATGAAATGTTAAATTGATGCACTGTCTTTTTTTCATTTTCTTTTTTTTGTTGGGTAGTAATTAAGCAATTTGCCGCATTGTTATAACGACTGACGATTGAAAAAGGAAAAAAAATATATATAAAGAAAAATTTATCCAGTGGTCTAATTCTTATATCATTATATGTTACCTAGTGTTTAATCCTACAGTGAAAAATCTTGCCTAAACCATTCGATCGACTGGACCGTAGTTGCTCCATATATATATATATGATTGATTAGTTTTAATTCTCGTACTAGCTAGCTACTTCATTCGTGCCACATAAAAAATCATACATTGGTGATTAATTACCAGCCATTTTTTGTTGCTCTTTGGTTGTGAGTAATGCAGCAAACCTATTGAAACTCCTGTGTAGCTTCTAACTAAGGATTTCTCCACAAACCTTTTTGATCAAACAAATCGAAATATAATGAGAACCAAAAAAAACATGAAATTAAAGAAAAAAATCATCTATGCGCATTCATGTCGTTTACATGTATACCTTGGATCAACAACTTGCCTGAGTATACTGAGATGGTTTGCTAAAGGTAAATAAAGCTGCGTTATCCGGAAAGGACCCCATGTAGACAATGTAACTCTGCATCCATGTACATATTCCACAAAACCAATTTGTAATTCAAATTAAACAAGTAATCCATCAGAAAGCCATATCATATAGACGAATTACACAAAGAAATACAAAAGAAAAGAAATCATCAATGATTAAATGAGATCTTTTGCCTTTCTCTCTTCATTCAAGTCAGCAGAACTTCCACTGAAGCTAATGAAATACATAACAAAAAGCACGTAGAAAACTCCAAAAGTCTGAACTATTCCAGCCATTAAAAAAAAAAAAAAAACTCACTCTCTCTTTGAATTATGAATTTTTGTTTGAGAAATTAAGCAAGGAACAACCACAATTTATAGATGAAGTATTTAACAGAATCGGTACATTAACCATCTCAGTAGCTTACTCTCAAATTAATAGGTCTTGTTAATTAGTCTAAAGCACACAGTCCTTGATCTGTATTCTCAACTGAGAAATAAAATATGACTGTTTGTGTCGAAAAAATCATCTTCAACCGTGGAAAAAAAAAGAGTAAAAATATTTCAAATATAAAATAATCAAAACTATTGTGGATGAGTTCGAAAACAAGTCTCGGACTCGGAATCGAGAACTTAGGTTTATTTTGGTTTGTAAAAAAAAAGAAAAGAAATAGATAATGGAACAAGCCAAGTGACTCGATTTATAGAGAGAAAAAAGACCTAACGCCGACAGGGAACTCCCAAGTCGATGGCACGTTATTATACAGACTCAGATATTAGCGCCGACTAGACGTAGCCAATGACACAGCAGCCGATGACACGCTATGACACGGACCAGAGACACTAGCGCTGACATGAAAATCCATATCAATGACACACTATTACAGCGATATGAAATTCACTGAAATAGAATATATGGACAACTACCTATTTTTATGAAGGAAAAACAGGCAAACACTCAATAGTAAGAAAAATATGCAAACACCTATAGTCGTTAGGGTTTATATTAAAAAAAATGATATCTACAGTCGTTAGGGTTTATATTAAGAAAAACGTAATAAAGAACATGATAATAAAAGGAACTGAAAAAAACAAACGATTGTTGATTGATCGAGAGACGATTGTTGATGTTGCAGCTTCTCTTTAAATAGGCAAGGTGGCCGTGAGTTTTCCTTGGAGCAAAAGCTAGGTCGGTTGCCGCCAAAAGGTAGGGAGATTCCACCAAATTCTTGTGCAAGTAGAAGTCCACGTCCATGCTCTCTTTTAATAAAAAAGGAAGTTAATTAATTAACTTTATAAACCAGCCTTTGCGTGAAGAGATCTCCTTTTTTAACCAATCAACCTTAATTCTTGTGCGAATAGAATTAGCTCTCAAATATAACTCCTTAATTATAGAAAATATCCCATAATTAATAATATCGGCGGTTGATTCTATTTACACTTTCGGGTTCCTTTCGACTTCTGACTTAGATGCACTACTGATTTTCGAATTTCATTATTTACGGACCGATTCATATCATTTGTTGGGTCGACACTATTGACGAAATTGGTGTCAACAATGACAGACAGCGTTACCAACTCGCATATGACTTGATATCGAGTCCTAGTTCAAGCATATATTTCCTGTACTGGAAAACTTTGGTCTCACAAGTAAATTAATTAACAACCAGTCCATTACTACCCATAATTTCTTTAAAAAAAAAAATCAAATTGATATCTCGATGTTACATAACATTCCAGATCGTGCTTCGGGAAGGCTACAAGGTACTTGGTGTTCCACCTTTTTAAAGAAGTAATCAAGCCGTGTTTGGAACACATTTTTCTTTAACTCTTTGGCATTAATACGTGTCCAGATGAGTAACATATGTATTTATTGACATAATCTCCCTGAGAGATCAAACGACGATTTGGACAGAGTTTTCCACCAAATTATGATATGTTAATTCTTTTTAATTCTTGTGGCTAATGAACACATTTGAGATAAATGTTAATTAAAAAAATTAACAATCTCTTCCATTGCACAAAAAAAAATAAATTAATCGCCTTTGTTACTGGCTGATCCCCTAGTCTTACAACTGAATTTGGTCCCAGAAATTAAATGACAGTCTAATGGTTAGGGTGTTGTCTTTCTTCGTAATAGATCAGGGTTCGATTCCTAGTAGGGGTATGTAAAGGTGGATTTTTTTTTTAAAAAAAAAAAAACTGAATTTGGTCACGGAAAAAAAAAAATAATTAGGCGTAGAAATAATCGAAATCGTACGTACTTCCCCGTCCAAGAAAATAAAAGAAAATAATTCGGTTTATTGGGTGTACGTTCATCATAGAGCTATCTCTCTCTGATTGGATATCTTATCAATAAACTAATCTCTTGAAAGAATGTTCAAATGCATTCATGAACTTAGAGCTAGCTACTGGAAAGCAAAGCACTTAACTTCTGTTTTTGATGAATTAAGGTTCATTAGCATTTGATATCATGTCGTACGAATGGAAAGGGCCAAAGAGAGTGCAGGAAATGAATCACAAACTACAAAATATCGTAATCAGTAGTCTAATTGAAAACGGAAGGATTTTTATATGATTTCCCTTTTCACTTGCCGGCCTATGAAAACACCCCAGTCAGGAAATAACAAGCATACTCTTCTGGTCCTTATTATAAAACATTTTGACTTTTTCTATATTTTACCGAGTACGCATTTTTAATTAATAGAAAAATCTTAAAAATATATTTTCACATTCGTTGAGTTCTCTAGAATGTTATGATATATTTTTAAGGTTTTTTTGTCAATTAAAAACAAATACTAAGTTAAACATAGACAAATCAAAATGCCTTATATTAAGGACTGGAGGGAGTACGTTATATGAACACGTATATTTCGTGTATGCTCTTAAGTATAAACACGTTTAAAATTTACTCTAAAATTAGTCAATCGTTCAAGAAATGTGAAATTTGTAAATAATACAATAGAATATTATTAATAGTAATATAAAAGACAAATGACATTTTCTCACCGTTCTGAACTAGAACTGAACCGTGAAGTATGACAACACCAGGGATCAGAACCAGATTACTCAACTTTTGTTTACACCTTCCCAAAATTATTGTTCAGTTTGAGATTTCACCTTAAGTATAATTTAAACTAAAAATAAAAATCCAAACTTGACAATAATTATGGGACATTTTGGCTTTAAATTGAAAGTAACAATTCTTTTGTGGTTCTTCTTTTGTTTATTAAGGAAAAGGGGTTGTTGGAACATAAATAAAAACAAAAAATCCTCAACTTTACTATATGTCCAAAAATAAACAATTAAAATATGGGATTTTTGTATCCGATTATAAGTTTTTCAATTTATTACAAATTTTTACCATTCCGTACCAAATTAGAGAAAAAGGGGAGGGGGGGGGGAATTTGTTGTATCTGATTTTGATTTTTGGATTTTTATGATCCGATTTTTCTTATCAAAATTTTCCTGCAAATTTTTCTGGCCTTTTTAAATTCTAGTTTCAATTTTAGACTCTCGGATTCTAAAATCTGACTTAAGTATTCTATTTTTCTATAAGAAAATACATCATTATTTTATCGTTTTCCTAAAAATCAGATGATCTTTTTTCCTCTTTTTTTTAAAAAAAGAGAGAGAATTTTCTTTAATATTTTATTGTTTAGCTTATATCGAATTTCTAAAGACCGACAACCCTAAAATATCTCAAAAAAAAAATTAAAAAAAAATACTCTTTATATCTTAAAATTTTTGTCCAATTCAGATTTTCATTATTAGTTTAAATTATTATACTAAAATTACAAATCTAAATTAGACAATAATTTCGAAGGGAGGAATAGTGATTTCCACTTAGGTTCGAAACTCTTTTTTTCTGGTCTGGCACCCCAGCAATGCACTCTCACATTTTATCACTCCATTTTTATATCTTTTGTAAAATACTGAATGATTGGAACTAAAATACATGATAAAATATTAAAATTAAAAGAAAGGCAAAGGATCTTTAGAACCATTTTTGCTTATATTGGTTGAGTGATTGAGATACACTTTAATACTGCCACCGTAACTAAATGGTAAATAAATCTATTTAGATGAATCATTAGATGCGTGTTAAATACCGTATTTTTTGTAAGTAATGTCGCATAAAATGGAAAATAAGTAATAGAAAATCTTTTATGAGACCAAAAGGAGTATTTTGGTTCGTGGGCAACGTGCGACTTTTCAAAGATGCGGCTTCGCGATTGGCGAAGAGATTTTTTGGCAGACGTCAATATATTATTAAAAAAAAAAAGCCAGCTTCATGTGCGGTAGGTGAAGACGATTTGTCGATTTTCGAATTGAAAAATTAATTGCTGGTTGCTTCTTTATTATTACTAATTTATTGACTGAAACCGGGAATCCCACAAAAAATGAGTAAATCCACTATATGTAATAATAGAATGAAAGTTTGCAGTGATAAATATATCACTCTACGTAACGAGATGATAAATTTGGGTGCGAAATTGAAAGTTTACGTGTGTTTTACCACAAGTCAGAAATTGTTTTTGATAATAATTGTATTATAACATTTCTTTTACTCCGTAACTAGTAGCCAAACAGCTTCTTTCTCTTTGAGCTAGGTGAAAGTCATAATGTAGGCTGTTTTTCCCCTTAAAAAAGAAGAGTATTAAGAAGAGGAAGAACATGGAATTTTCGACGAAAACAATTGACTGTTAAACCTTAAAACCGCTTTTTTGGGAATTAAATAAAATATGCTGGATTTTCTAGTCAGTTATTATTGCTCTTTAATGTGAAAAAACAATTGGTCAAGGTTGGATTCTCATAGTTGAGGTGTTCACATTATCACATATGTACTGTCAATGTGTGGTTTTGTATTTCCACCCTCTTTATCACTTCACCTTTCATATATGCACAGGCAGATCTAGGAATTTTAAAATTTAAATTGTAGGAATTGAAACGATACATTGTTTATTTGCCAAGGGTAAGATTATGATTTCATAAGATTTTGTACGGAACTATTAAGTCCTTCTTTTGCAAAAAATTTGGGTGACGTGGTGACTCCTTCATTGATCCCTCGTTTTTTTTTAGTAATGTGCATATGTCACTTTTTTTTTTCATTAAACTATTTACTGATCTAATTATTGTCGGAATAAAATAATTTGATTTGAATCAAGGAAACTGACTATCTTTTTTTGCATATTACAAAGTGTCCACCGTCAGCAGTATTGACTAATTCCCTTCGCTCATGGTAAGCACCTCGATAAGTGGGAGAGCTGGACAAACAATAGTAACTATTCATTTCTAGATGTCAAACAATTGATTAATAGATAAAATAATTTTTTCATAAAAAGGAAATCTAGATTTTAAATTTGTAGTAATGAGAAAATCCTTGTAAAATCCGGATTACATTTCATTCACCTCTATAAGATTCATTTCGGTTCAAACTTCAAGCTACAAAATAGTTCATGTGCATAATTTTCCTTCTAAATTTTTGCATATAGTTTTAAAACCCTTTAGAAAAGAGAAAGAAAATTCACCCTAAATTGGTCAATCATTGTACTTGTACATACGACATGGCAAATGTTTAAAAGACAATAAGGAAAGCAGCCTCACTTTTTCTTCTAGAAAAAAAGAATTATTTTAAACCAAATTGATTTTTATTTTATTATATTTCGTAACAAATCGTTGCAGCCTTTGATTGACTTAAAGACTCCTCAAACCTCATTCAACAAAGCAAGATAGACACTTTGCTCCTCTCCCCATCTCTCTCTATTCAATCTCCTTCATATACCCCCCGAAGCTCTCTGCAGGTAGGTTCACCTTCCCTTTTTTGTGACTTCCCATCGTTTCTTGAGAGTGATCTTCATAGTTTCCTGTTGAAATTTTTTCTGGGTCCTGTTTAATTTGAAGTAAAGTTTCTGTCTTTTTTATTTTTGTCCTGAATTTTCAGTGCTGATTTCAATTTTTGTATGATCTGTCTCTGATATCGGTAGAATTATTGGGAATGTGGGTTTTGGTTGTTTATTCCGTTCATAAGTTCTTACATGTTTAAGTTTAGATGAGTATATTGTGTTCAAGACCGATTTTTGTTCAAAGTTAGTTGGATCTTGCTGATATGATCGTGTTTCTTAATTTTTAGATATAATTTTGGGCTTTTGGTTGGAATGCGACCGATTTTTTTGATTAATTATCCGGATCTAGACATCATGCAAGTTTTTTATGCCTTTGGGTGAATCATCTCTCTGTTGGAATAGCTCCTTTTTACTGATCATTATGGTTATGTTGTGGTTGGTGGGATTATATAGTTTTCACTTGTGACCATATACATGGTTTCAGAGAATGCGCTGCTATTTCATTTATCTGGTTATGTGAAAGTCTTGCTCGTTTCTTGTTCTTTATATATATTTTTCTTGATTTAAATTGGGTCAATCTGAGCTTTGCAGCATGCAAATGTACTGAGCTGACAGTCTACCGATCCATTATATATCTTCATGGATCTAGTATAAAATTCTTGTTCAAATTGAATGGATCAGAATTCAGAACCTTGCTAAATTCTTGTTCAGTCATAGCTTTAGTCTCTATAGTGGAAAGATGTGAATGACCTAAGAGTGTAAACTTTTATTCGTATCCTTTGCAGAAGTTAAGTCATTTGCACTTTTAGTGGTTCTTTCAAACATTTTCATTTTGGGTCTTTGTTTGTAGTCTGTTGATTTCAACTATCAAGGTCAAGAGTATATTAATGTGAGGCATTGTGTAACTATTGCAGGTTCAGGTTATGGCGACACCAACAAGAATCGGCCTTTGTGGCCTTGCTGTCATGGGGCAAAATCTTGCTCTTAACATTGCTGAGAAAGGATTTCCGATCTCTGTTTACAACCGGACCACTTCTAAAGTTGATGAGACTGTTGAACGCGCTAAAAGGGAGGGAAATCTTCCTCTATTTGGATTCCATGATCCTGAGTCCTTTGTACAATCAATCCAGAAGCCTCGCGTCATCATCATTCTTGTGAAGGCTGGTTCTCCTGTTGATCAAACCATTAAAACTCTTTCTGCTTACATGGAAAAAGGAGACTGCATCATTGATGGTGGAAATGAATGGTATGAGAACACTGAGAGGAGAGAGAAAGCAATGAACGAATTGGGTCTGCTTTATCTTGGAATGGGAGTTTCAGGTGGTGAAGAGGGTGCTCGTAATGGACCTTCCTTGATGCCTGGAGGTGCTTTTGAAGCCTACAAGAACATTGAAGACATCCTACTAAAGGTGGCTGCTCAAGTTCCTGACAGTGGCCCTTGTGTTACCTACATTGGCAAAGGAGGATCTGGAAACTTCGTCAAAATGGTCCATAATGGAATTGAATATGGTGACATGCAGCTGATTTCTGAAGCTTATGATGTGCTAAAATCAGTTGGAAAGCTTTCTAATGACGAACTCCAACAAGTTTTTTCTGAATGGAACAAGGGGGAGCTTCTTAGCTTTTTGATTGAAATTACAGCCGATATATTTGGAATTAAGGATGATAAGGGAGATGGGTATTTAGTGGACAAGGTTCTTGACAAAACTGGAATGAAGGGGACTGGTAAATGGACAGTGCAGCAAGCTGCAGACCTGTCAATTGCTGCTCCTACAATTGCAGCGTCATTGGATTCAAGATTCCTTAGTGGTTTAAAAGAGGAAAGAACTGAAGCTGCCAAAGTTTTCAAGTCTAGTGGTGTTAGTGACATCCTCAGTGACCAAGATGTGGATAAGAAGAAATTGATTGATGACGTGAGACAAGCTCTTTATGCATCCAAGATATGTAGTTATGCACAGGGAATGAACTTAATCCGTGCAAAGAGCATTGAAAAGGGATGGGACTTGAAACTTGGTGAGCTTGCCAGGATATGGAAGGGTGGTTGCATTATCCGTGCCATATTCTTGGACCGCATTAAGCAGGCTTATGACAGAAACCCTGAACTTGCAAACCTACTGGTGGATCCAGAGTTTGCAAAGGAAATTGTTGAGAGACAGTCTGCTTGGAGACGGGTAGTGTGCCTTGCTATCAACGCTGGAATTAGTACTCCTGGCATGTCAACAAGTCTTGCTTATTTTGACACATACAGGAGGGAAAGGCTTCCTGCTAATTTGGTCCAAGCTCAAAGGGATTATTTTGGTGCTCATACCTATGAGAGGACTGACATGCCAGGATCCTTCCACACCGAATGGTTCAAGATTGCCAAGCAGTCCAAAATATAAGTATTTTACTGTTGTGTTTCGTCAATGTAAGACCGTAAGTGTTATTTGGAATAATATCTCTGTTACTACTGTTAGTTGAAGCTTCAGCCTTTTGATTATGTAATCTCTTTGAGGCTCTACTCTGTAACTGAGTCTGTCAATTCATATGGAGTTTTCTTTGTATCTGTTGTCTACAATGATTTGTAGACATATTGGCGTTGTACCTTTCTGATAAACTTTTTTTTTTTCTTGTTTTTCCTTCCCCCCCTGCAAGCTTTGACTTGCTCAATATCAGTTTTTCTTGACTTCTTAAAACATAAGGTTCTTGTGATCAGAAAAGATTTGTCTCTAGCTTACCATATATTTTTCTTTTTTTTGGCTAAGAGATTTATGTATTTTCAGTGCCCCTGAGGTGCAACATCTTTTCATCCATTTACTCTTCCTCGAATTTTGTTTTGGAAAATGTTGAGAGACTTCTAGTTGATATGAAATTCCTGATTGCATAAGAATTGTTTTGAGTTCGTTTGAGGACCTAACATGCACACTTAATGCTTACTTGGGGCGCTCTGAGAATCTAGCATGTCTTGACCTGCGAGCTCCCTCTTAAAGCATTAAGCTAAAAATCTGAAGATGCATAATACCACTTTTCAGTCTTTCGCATTTTGGTCTATGAACAATACCTGGTTTTCTATCTGCTGCAACATCAAGAATTGTGTCCCTTGTGCGCTGGGATTCCTGGTTTGCAATCAAACCAGCAGCACCAGAGCGCCTGTCTTCTCTACTGGATTTTTAAAGATGATAGCCAAAGATATACCCTAACTGTTTCACTTAATTTTGGTGTCATCTTTCATATGTGTAACTCTCCATCATCTGTTTGGTCAACCTGCTGTTTAGACCAGCATGTTTCATCTTTATCAGTCAGTCAGTTATTTACTTGAGCATTAATAGCGATGTCACTATCGTCGGCTTTTCCACTCTGCTTCTTTTTGAGTGCTTGCATCAGTCTATACACATGTGGGCTATATTTTGGGGATTTCTTCTTTGCAGAATCTACTGTATTTAGCTGTTAAGACTTGTTATTGGCCATCGTCACTTATAATTGAACTTGCATTCTTCATGTTTATGCAGGAATCCAGTTTATTGATTGCATGATTTCTGAATAGTATATTTTGCCATGGAGCTGTCTCCTATACCATGTACTGTGAGTTGAGCAATACTTCACAGTATATATCCTTGCAATTTTGCTCAGCTTTCTGGTGAAGGTCATTTCCCCCCTTATTAAATTTTATGCATGAAAAGAAACCCATAGAAATAGTACCTGCTTTCAAATCTCTCTCCGATTGTTTCACTCTTTTTCAATTTTAATTTGTCTGTGGGAAAGTCTCTCCCTCCAGTTCATTCATGAATAAGTATGCAGGAAGAAAAGTATGTAACAGTGAAACAGAACTATAGCTCCCCTGCTCTTTTATGCACTAGTTATATGATCCTTGATATCCATGCCATATGTAAATTAAACATTCTAAATTAATAACCCAATTGAACAAATACAGGAAGAGACAAATAAGAAGCAAGGATTTCCTCTGCCATGTTTTTCTCTTGACAATAGTAAGCAAATAATGTTTTTTTGTAATATCTGCCTACACCGACCTACTTATTTTTCCTAGACTTGCCTTTACTGTAAACATCACCAGTGGAAATATTTACCTTGCGCCCCTGCTGCTCCTTTTCTGGTTTTGGTTTCTGAGCACGTTCCTTTTTCTCAATCTGTTTGTATGATTTATGGCCTGTAGATCTTCTGTCATCCGAGCCTCCTGCATGCTCCAGGAAATCCCTCCCATGGCTTCCTTTATTGGTTACACAAGGTCCTCCTTGATGACTTGGACCAGAAGAGGCATCAGAAGCCATGGAATCGTCACTTTCGCCGTCTCCTCCATCGTCGTAATAGAAATCCTTGTATTCTCTCCTTTCAGTGCCACTCTCATGGTTGCTGTCATCATCGTCGTCATCGTCGGGATTATCTTCCTGGATTGGTGAAGCAATGTACATAGTCCATCCAGATTCATTGCTGCTGCATTCTTCTGTGTCTCCAATATTATTAGAAGAGTCCATTACTGTTGTGCTAGCTGTTGAAATATGAAAGGAAAGGATAGTTCAACAAAGAAGGATAAAAGGAGGACTTCCACCTCACCAATATGACTCTTCCATGCAAAGACTAGTCATGAATGAAACCTTTCTCCTGATGCTGATGGAACCTTATAATCCAAAAGTAAGTTTTGCTATAAATTCTCTGCCCTTTATTATCTGGATACTGTCTCTGCAAGACAAAATACAGGTGAACTAATCCCTCAATTAAGAGAGCTTCTTTTTTTTTGAAAAAAGTTTGACTCTAAATTTATAACACCATCATACCTGAACATTATAATACCGTCCATCTTCTTTACTCCTCTGTCTACCTCATAAATATAATGCAGCTTTTGAAATGGCTATACAGATGTGCCCCACTCTACTAATATAGAGAAGAATGTATAATGAAATCAATGATCACATATGGCTAGAATGAGGGCCTCCTCTTTGAAGTACACCAATATTATTAAGCCTTTTTAATTGTTTGTCATCTACCAGGAGCAGCCTTTCATGTGAAATATACAGTGAACCCAACTGTATTTTGGCGTCTTCTATCAGGTTTTGATTGTATCATTATGCTGTTCTCCATTGTGCCCTTTGTTAGGCTATTGTCTTAGGCCCTGTAAAAGCAGGGTTGTGTCCTTTTTTGTGTTACTGGGTTGATAAAGATAAGATTTTTATATTAGTATTTACGTTGATTTTTCAAATGTCAGGGCACGGTGGTAACATATAATTCATACATTCGATACGCGATAGTAAGATAGACATATGACTCGATCGCCATTTGCCAAAGTTAATATCGATATAGAGGAATGATTGAAAGTTCAAACCCGCACTCAACTAGTTTGTCATTCTCCCCTTAGGTCATTATGTGGTTTGTTTGTCCATCCACTAAGACAAGAGATAATAGGCCCCCTTGAAGGCTTGAATTATTCTGGGATGATAGAATACCAATCCTTTTCTTTTGATTGATTCTTGACTTTGTACTGGGGTAGGGCTCCCCTAAGAAGATAATTCTTGGAAGTTATAAACAACAAGACAACATTCCCTTAGCTGTGGATTCGACCTAATTGCAATCTTTTGTTTGTATTGTTTATGTGTTTCAAACATTGTGAATGGCAACAAAAGCTGAATCATATCATGCATTTCGGATACCGACATTTGCGTGTTTATAATCTTTTCCTTAGTTTCATTCCATCAACTCTCTTGTGGGAGCCTTTTGCACACCTCATCCGAAATTGAAAGAGGGGTTCAATCACTGATCAATTATTCCCAGCTATTTCTTTGTCTGTTTGTTTGGATGAAAACGAAATTCCCCAGTTCTCCCCCGTGCGAATCATTATATAAATCGGTCCAGAATCGTTGTTGTTTGAGAGGTTTGAGCTCAAGTAACTCTGTGCTTCTCTCGTTGGGAATTCGAGTTTTACCAACGACCAGATTTGCGAGTTTTAGAATAATATAATAAATACTTTTTCATGAACTTGGTAAACTTTGTCTTGTAATCTATGTAGTTTGATATTACATTATTGCTTGTGAGTTACTAGCTCTCCACCCCACCCCCCACAAAACCCTTTTGAGTACAAACAAAATTTTCTTTGTTGAAGTAAGCAAAAATTTTCAATGATTAAAACGCACATGTCCACTTATTAACAAACATCCAATAATCGACCCTATTGAAAAATCCCGTATTAGAATACAAACTTTTCACATCAAATGTAATAATACTGCCAAAATCAATTAAAAATAAGGTTACAATAACAGTGCACTGAAATAGGAATATCATAATTATTTATTCTTTCTTTTAGGGAGTGTGTCACCCTCATAAACTATATGATATGATTAGATAGTTTCTTAGTGTTTGGTCAGCCACGTATATTAGGCACCCAGTCTTTGAAATTATTGTGTAAACTATATTTAAATTTTAATCGAATAAATCATCTTCAAAAGGCAAAACTCCTTCAACATATATTTTAATCAAAAGTTCCATATCAATACAACAAGGTCAAAGTATATTTGGTATAATCAATGGATTCTTAAGAAGAAATATTTAGTATATATGACGCTTCATTATATAGTTCAAAAAAAGAAAAAAAAAACCAAAAGTATTACAAGGAGACAAGATAGTATAATACTCCTTTTGTCCTATATTTATAATCCACCTATGTCATCTCAGTTTGGTTTGACAAATTTATTTAACTATTAATGTGTCACTGAATGAGTAAATAAGGATAACGTTATTGTTTCATATTTGTCTAGACTATAGTGTATTGTGTAAATGAATCTGAGCAACTCCTTAACAAAAACAAAGAAGGAACATTGTAAGCCAAAATCAATCTATAGTGAGGAAAGACTTCTTGAAAATATAACAGGAATGACTTTTGCATGTAACAACAACCTTAATCTTACTTATCAATAAATTTATGTCTTACTACTTTTTTTTGGAAGGTAGTACTTACAAATAATATATATTACAAAAATGCTCAAATTCTGTGAATCAACTTTAATTTTCACGAGAAAAAAGCCTTCATGATGATCTATTTAATACACATTTAATATTTTTTTGTCTATTTTGGGAAAACATTTTGAAATTTGAAAACTCGGCAAAAGCAAAGGAAAAAAGAAAAATCGCATTAAGAAAGCGTGACAATGTTCCTTGGCTAAGAAAACACGCCTTTGCGTGTCTTTTCTGACATTGCATGGGAGAAAGAAGAGCTACTTTTCTTACGTAAGACAAATAGCTGTACTGCAACGCAAATTCCCCCTCCTGCCCCTACTCATGTTTCCAAATTACTTTCACAAAAAAGGCAAGATGCGCATTTATGACGGAGATTCATCCGAGGTTAAAACAGACATTTCTTATACGCTTCAACTCCCGCTCTTTTGATGCTCCCTCTACCGGACCGTCTCAGTTTCTCACCGGTCAAAAAGAAATGGATATTTACTGATCTGATGATGCTGATATCTCACCTTTTTTTTTTGTTTTTCTTATGTCAGTTCATTCATTCATTCTTCTTCCTAGAAACCAAAAAAGAACAGAGAAAACAGCCGTACGGACGTTCTTGTTTTTGCTTGTTTGTTGTTGGGTTGTTGTCAAAATTTATTTCTTGATCATCTTCAGTTCTTCACCACCATTATCAGAGTAAGAAGAGCTTTGATCCTCTCTTCAATGTAAGTACATTTTTCATCTTTTTACCTTTTTTGGTTAGAAATGTGTGACTTAGATTTTCTTGAAAAGATTTGATCTTTTTGGAAGAACACTAGAAAACAGAGCAGGCAGTGGCTTGGGCGGCTTTGTTTATGTAACAGGTGTAACCAGAATTTTTGGTTTTTTTTTTTTTTTACTGTTTTAACTGATTATGATTTTATTTTTACAATGTTTCTTTTTTTTTTTTTTTTACTGTTTTAACGGATGATCTGCTCCCTTTTTAAGTGGGGTGCCTATTTTCTCCAGTTCTTGATCTTCTCTGTTACCAACCTTGAACCCTTTTTGTGTAAGGCGTTGTGGGCACCCCTGTAATGTTGATTTACTCAGATGGTTCATTTAAGAGTTGGAAATTATTTTATTTGATGCAATACACTGAGAACTCTAAGAAAAATGTCACCTTTTCCAGTAATACACTGAGAACTGTTAAAAAAATGTCACCTTTTTTTTTTTTTTTTGGTTGTCAAGGAAGAAACTTTGTCGGTTCAGTTCTCCAGATTATGTTACGTTTGTGATTGGTTTTCACTTTTTTTAAAAAAACTAAATGCAGCCTTCAAAATTGATTTGGTTCAATGAAGAAGAAAGGAGGAAGTAAAATTCGCATTAAAGACAAAAAAGGAGGTGTGATGGATGTAGATGGTGTTGATTTAGTAGCTGAGAAGGACAATCTGAAGGAATCCTGTAGGCAGGCATCGTTGGCTTTCTTTGAAGAATATGGTCTTATCAGTCACCAACTTAATTCTTACAATGCATTCATCAACCATGGTATTCAAAATGTGTTTGATTCGTTGGGAGAAATCATTGTTGATTCTGTGACTGATCCCTCAAAGTCTAGTGACCTTTTCGGGCGAAAATGTGTCTCAGTGAAGTTTGGGAAGGTGAATCTTGAAAAGCCAAGATTTTCGACCAGTGAAAACTTCGTTGATGAGGGTGGTAAAGAAAACTACGAGTTGCTTCCTCGTCATGCCCGCCTTCAGAACTTGACTTATGCAGCTAGGATTCGAGTTGAGAGTCATATGAAGGTTAAACCCAACTGTTTTTTTACAAATTTGTTTTTCATTTGTTGGCTGCTTGCTTTTCGTTGGACATTGCATTTTTAATTGATCATGTTGGTAAATGTGAATTGAGACCATAACTGATTTACATATACTATGTCTTGCGATGGTTCAATTGACTGAATTGGATACTTTTTACTTTCTGGAGACATCTGAGAATTCTTCTGGATTGCCTCTTTGAGGATTTCCCTCAATTAAATGGTTCACAAGTCTTTGAGAGGTTTGGTGTAACATTTTTCATTGTTAGGAGACTTTGCATATGCTCTCATTATAGATTTTTACCTGAGTATATGTAGAGAATCCATCATGGGAGCAGGTGTCACCAGGGAGCTTCTTTCGTTTTGATTAGTTCATTCTTAGAGCTAAGAGAATTGTATACTAAAATGTATTTGAAATAACTTGCAAATCTAAGAGCTTTGGAGTTTGGATAATGATTCGAAACAATAATAACTGTCATACGTGTACTGCCTCTGTATTTAGGTTTAAACCTGGATGCAACTACTCCATAAAGGATGTAAAGGTTGTTAGTTTTTTTTCCTCCACATATTTAAACTAAACCTAAGACAAGGGAGGGCCTGCCGATATAGATTCCAGTTATGCAAGCAGATAAGATTTAGAGACAATAGTAAGATTCCTCTCAGTTAACAACTGCTCTTTGGCCTTAGTTTAAATAATATTTTTAAGCTGACATTGTACAAATGTTATGCATCAATTGCAAATTGTAGGAGAAAAGAAGTCAAATTTTATTTAGATGTCAAAATATTTCTAAATAATTTCTGAGCAAACAGTTAGTATCCCTTTCTGTTACAGGTAAAGGTTTTGGCGTTGATTTTATTACTGAAATTTGCTTTTACTTGTTCCTACAGGTGTACACCAATGAGAAATGTGTGAAAGAGAGGAAGGAAGAGATCTCATTTGGGAGTCTTCCTATTATGGTAGGATCCGACATATGTTGGATGAGAGGAAAAACAAAGGCTGATTGTGAGTTCGATAATGGTGGATATTTCATCATCAAGGGCGCTGAGAAGGTTTGAATACTTTTAATTTGGATAGCATTTTCCCTTCCATGTGGATATAGTTTGTTGTTTGGGTAGAGTATCTGCCTGTTATATGAGAATAAATACTTGTCGCCTCTGTACACAGCAGTTAAGTTTTCCTTCACAAAATCTCCTCTGCATATTCATGGTCATTTGAAATGTTGTTTGCATTGTTGTTATTCTAATTTTTGTAAATTTGCAACAGATATTCGTTGCACAGGAGCAGATGTGCTTGAAGAGACTTTGGATTTCGAAGACTCCAAGTTGGACGATTTCTTATCGTCAAGTTTCAAGAAGAGAAAGAGTGTTCTTGAAGTTGCTTGATAATGAGTTTGGAGGAGAAAAAGTCCTTGACGTTTACTTTCTTGGGACACAAATGCCTGTCTGGATATTATTTTTCGCCCTTGGCACACCATCAGACCGAGACGTTGTGAATCTGATTGGCATGGACATTGAGGACACCAGAATATCCAACATTCTTGTTGCTTCAATTTATTATGCAGACAAGATGTGTGAAGACTTCCGGAAAGATAACAATTCTTTCCACTATATTGAAAAACTTCTGAGAAACTGTAAATTCTTTCCTGAAGAACCTCTTGAAGAATGTCTCAGCAGTTTACTGTTTTCAAATTTAAAGGGTCTTAAGCTCAAGGCTCGCTTTCTTGGTTACATGGTCAGATGTCTGTTGGAAGCCTATACTGGCAAGAGAAAAATTGACAACCGAGATGATTTGAGGAACAAGAGACTTGAGTTGGCTGCTGAGTTACTTGAGCGGGAATTGATGACTCACCTTATGCATGCTCAAAGATACATGAGTAAGGCCATGCAGAAAGATCTTCAAGGAGATAAAGAACTGCAAAATGTTGGACACTATTTTAATGCCTCAATTATAAGTAATGGTCTCTCCAGGGCATTTTCAACTGGGGGATGGTCACATCCCTACAAGAAATCTGAGAGGGTGTCTGGTGTTGTCGCAATTCTAAAACGGACAAATCCATTGCAAACAACAGCTGACATGAGGAAAACTAGGCAGCAGGTATCATACACCGGGAGAGTAGGTGATGCCAGATATCCGTAAGAAAATCAACCTATTATTACCTGAATTATATTCTTCTTCCATTATTAGTAATTTTTTCAAACTATCTGTTATTAATAATTGTTAAAAGATTTCAGATTGAATTTAGTGTTTCTACTTGAATAATATCCTATTTTAGTTTGAGCATAATGGTACTTTACTATCCTGATGCATGGGAAAATATATTTAAGGAGATGTTTAGAAGTCTAATCATGGCTATACTCCTCAAAACTTAGTCATAGTTGCTAGTTTTTGTATGTGATCACGGAATATGGGTGAGTCTATTATCAGTTACCTGGTTTCCTTTGAGTGTCAGTAGTTATATATGGTTGAAATTAATGGTGCAGAAATCTTTCACACTGGGGAAGGGTGTGCTTCCTCTCTACACCAGATGGAGAAAATTGTGGGCTAGTAAAGAATTTGGCATGTTTGGCACTTGTCAGCACTACTGTATCAGAACCTTTTTTCCACAAGTTGCTTGAATGTGGAATGACAGAGTTGGTGGATCATTCTTCATCTTTTCTTTCTGGGAAATTCAAAATTTTCGTGGATGGGAACTGGATCGGAACATGTGAAGATTCTGAAGGCTTTGTAGCAGCCCTGAGGAGTAAGCGTCGCAAAAAGGAATTTGACCAGCAGGTTCTTTCAATTATTTGAATCACAAGAAATAATATTATTGTCTTGACGTAAATGCTACAATCGTTTTATGATCAAAACAACAAGCTTTTGCATTCTTCTTTAAAATATCTTTGACTTCTTTTTCCAACAGCATGCAACTTTTACCTATACTGCTAAAGAAGCTTGATGTATAGAAAGTTCATTTCCACCTTGGTTTTGAATAATCATCAATCAATCATAGCCACTGCACTGTTTTAAGTCTAATGTGTGTCTGAAATGTTATAAGCTGTTTCCTTGTAGGTGGAAATCAAAAGAGATCCATTGCACTCAGAAGTTCGAATATTTTCTGATGCCGGTAGAATTCTCCGCCCTCTTATAGTTGTTGATAATCTGAGGGGCATTCTAGATTTCAGAGGTCATGGCTATCCTTTTCAGACTCTATTGGACAAAGGGATTGTTGAACTTATTGGTCCTGAAGAAGAAGAAGATTGTACAGTTGCTTGGGGAACTGAGTACCTGCTAGAAGGAAGCAAAGAGAATCCACCCAGAGAGTTCACTCATTGTGAACTTGATTCGACATTTTTGTTGGGTTTGAGTAGTGGTAGCATCCCGTATCCCAATCATGACCATGCTCGCCGAGTTCTTTACCAGGCCGAGAAGCATTCTCAACAGGCCATTGGGTTTTCCACCACAAACCCAAATATTCGGGTGGATACAAATTTCCATCAGCTGTACTATCCCCAGAGTCCTCTTTTTCGAACAGTTTTATCAGAATCTCTTGGAAATCCCACAGGCCGTGCGCATAAAGGGATGTTATCATGTCCTCAATATTACAACGGACAGTGTGCCATTGTAGCAGTGAATGTGCACTACGGATACAATCAGGAGGATTCTATCGTGATGAATCGAGCTTCAGTAGAGCGTGGCATGTTCCGTTCAGAGCATATAAGAACTTACAAGTCAGAGGTAGATGAGATTAAAGAAAATAAGGCCTCAGCCAGGTCAAGGTCTGGAAATCATTTAAAGTTTGGAAAGATGCTGAGTGAAGCTGGCAAAGACGAATCCCTTGAAGATGATGGTTTTCCATTCATTGGTGCTAGCCTTAAAACTAATGACATAATCATAGGTAAATTTACAGGTTCGGGCAAAGATCAAAGTGTGAAACTCAAGCATACCGAAAGAGGCATAGTACATAAGGTTGTCTTGTCAACTAATGATGAAGGCAAGAACTTAACAGCTGTTTCCCTGAGACAGGTTTGCTCTTTTTTTTACTTCACATATTTTGTTAATCTTTATGCTACTGGCTATCTAGTAAGTATACTTGTTTGCACATTGTTCAGGTTCGTTCGCCAGCTCCTGGAGATAAATTTTCAAGTATGCATGGACAAAAAGGTGTTGTAGGTTTTATGGAATGTCAGGAGAATTTCCCTTTCACGATGCAAGGCATTGTCCCTGACATTGTAATCAACCCGCACGCATTTCCTTCGCGACAAACTCCGGCTCAGCTGTTAGAGGCTGCTTTGGGGAAGGGGATTGCCCTTGGTGGAACTCTAAAAGGTGCCACACCATTTTCCAACTCGCCAATGGATTCAATTTCAGACCAACTTCATAAGTAAGAACTTTGCCAAACACTACTTTCTTTTTTTCTTTTTCTTTTTTTTTGTGTATAGATGATTTATAACTACTTGCACATCGCATTTTTGCAGGCTTGGATTTCAAAGGTGGGGAGATGAGAGAGTCTGGAATGGACAAACAGGCGAAATGATGGATTCACTAGTCTTCATGGGACCAACATTTTATCAGCGACTCGCTCATATAGCTGAAGACAAGATAAAGTACCGGAACACAGGGGCAGTGCACCCGTTAACTCGCCAGCCGGTGGTGGACAAGAAGCGATTTGGTGGTATAAAACTTGGCGAGATGGAGAGGGATTGTTTGCAAGCTCACGGCGCTTCTGCGAACCTAGATGAGCGGCTTTTCACAATGAGCGATCGCTCGTCAATGCACGTCTGCCGCAAGTGCAAACACATGGCAAATATGGTCCTGAAGACATTGTTGGGTGGCCGCCAGGTGCGAGGACCGTATTGCCGGGTATGTAAATCTGGAAATGATATTGTGAAGGTGAATCTCCCTTATGGCTCCAAGTTGCTCTGCCAGGAGCTTCTTGGAATGGGGATATTAGTCCAGTTTGATACTGAATTATGCTGAGTGATCAGATATCTGCACATGCTGAGATTGTAGATGACTTGATGTTACCCTATCTTCTGACCTGTATTACAGAAGGGTGTACCTACTTCATCCATAGCATTTTGCAGTTGGTGCTAAATGTATTATACTCTAATCTAATGAAAAGATTCGATGCTTGAGTTGACTCTTGATCTTTTGTTTTGTGTGTCACATACAAACATATTTCATTATTATGATCAAACCCTTTCAGCTCTTTACTCAGATTAGATTTTATGTTAGGACAGGAGTGATCAAACTAATTCACTCATTATGCATTTCGATAATGCTTTATAAAAACTCAACCAAAAAAAAAGTTAAAAAAAAGGGCGGATAGTGATTCAGTTCTTAAATTTGCTTTTAGATGGATAATCCATCCGATCCTTAATATAAGGTATTTTGATTTGTTCTAAGTTTCACATGGTCTGCATTTTTAATCGATGAAAAAACCTCAAAAATATATTTTCGCATTCGTTGCGTTCTCTTAATTGTTATGAAATCTTTTTAAATTTTTTTTACAGTTAAAAATACGTATTAAGTAAAATTTAGAATAAATCAAAATATCTTATATTAAGGATCGGAGAGAGTATTATTCATTCTCACTTTCTATTAATTATGAACGATATCTCAAATTCGTGAAAAACAACCTCCTTATAAGACAATCACGGTAGATTCCAAAACGTAAATTTACTACGGGGATCAAGTGATAATAACGCTAATAATCATCCAACATTTCTCTCTAGACAAATTGTTGAAAAATTTTATTCTAATAATTCCATCACGAATAATAGAACAAAATGTTGGAAAGGCTACACTAAAGGATATAGTACCATCCTCACTGCAGTATGGATAAATTTTAGTTACTTTAAGAAGTCATAAATGCTGTTTTTTATTGGTACTATTTCTGTCAATAATTACCCTTAAATAATCATTTACGTTTCTTTTTGGAGTAGTTAGTGAAATCTAACACTCCTAAAATTCTGATTCTAACACAAAGTTAAAAGGGACTTTTTCTGTTTTTATCCCAAATGATATTGACATCTGGTCCAGAAAAATTTTATTTTTATTTTTTAGTTAATAAAAAAAATTTAATTGTGGACCCGGTTTACTAATCCCGGCTTTTGATCCCATCTGTCTGAGTTCAAAGGTCGCCAGACTTTGTTGTCACCAGTCTTTTACTTGGAGAATAACAATGCTTCTTCTGATCCCATATTGCGCTCTTCCCTATTAATTTCACGCTCTAATTACCACCTTTTTTAACGTTGAAGCCTCAAAAGATTGGATTTTGGGACTTTTGATTAGATGGGTTTGTTGGAATTGGTTCGTTCTATTGATTGGGAGCAAGAATCTTACCCCAAGTATGAAGATTTTCTGGCACTTCCTTTATTTGCCATATTCTTTCCAACTGTCCGATTCTTTCTGGATAGATTTATATTTGAGGTAAATTTCGATTGCGTTTTTAATGTTCTAACTCGTACTGGTGTTGGGTTATTAATTCTTGATGCTTCTCTGGAATGATTTACTTTTCTTATGATTGGGTTGACAATAATGAGCTCAGTGGAATTCAGTGAATCTGCAATGGAATCCAGTATTCTATGTGTTCTTTTTTGTTTGTATTTTCGTTATACGAGTTGGGATTTTGCTTCTGTTTGTTGCTTTGTGATGCTGAGATTGTTAGTGCTACTAGGTTGGCAAAGCATTTGAGGCCTGTAAGAATGTTGATTTGTGATATTTAGTCTCTAACCTTTTGTAAGAGCCTAGAGGAAGTTTTAGTTTCTATGATAAATATGAGGAGTTGGCATGAATTCTGTGTCTTGTTTTATGTAGTTGCTATCTTTTGCAGTTGAGATTGGTCATGGGGGCTTTGCTCTTGCTATTTCAACTTTATATGCACTTCAAATACATGATCCTCTTCTTGGACTTCATTTTACATGTTCTAGTTTTCGAATCAATTTTACGGGTTTCTTGGAACTTATAATGGTGGATTGGAAACTGATATCTCTATAAGTAGATTAGCAATGATAATGTAAGCGCTCTTTAATTCTCAGTTTTTCTCTTCTAAATATGGATAGCAACTTTTTCCGATCCTGTTTTGTGTTAAAAGAGGTTAAGATTAGGGCAAGTTCAGGAATATATGATATTTAGCCTACCTAAATAACAAAATTGAGGATATAGTATCTTTTAATCAGCAACCTAATTCTAGTATTTGACATGAATGGGAGTAATGCTCCTTGCATGATCTATGACGATGTTCCATTGTCCATCTTCTTTTTGGGTACATTAAATGCTAAGGACTATCCTTTGTGTCTCCTCTTCTGTAAACAACACACATCCCTGCCCCATCCAGTTGTTGTTTTCCATGATTTATGATTTCTCCTTTCTTTGTTTTTACTTTTAATTCATTTTTTCAACTTTGGAATGGGAATTCCTGCTGCAGAAAGTGGGTAGAAGGTTAATATTTGGGAAAGGACAGTTGACGCATGCCAATTTGACAGATGAGCAAAGAAAGAAAATCAGAAAATTCAAAGAGTCAGCATGGAAATGTATTTACTACCTTTCAGCGGAGATTTTTGCACTTTCTGTAACATACAATGAGCCATGGTTCACAAACACAAAATACTATTGGGTAGGGCCTGGGGATCAGGTCTGGCCTGTCCAAATGTACAAGTAAGTTTGTGTTTCTTTTTATTTTTTATTTTTTGGTTGTTATTGATGTTTTAGCCATGTTTAACTGGACCATTATTTTAACTGTGAAAGAAATGAAGAAAAACTATGAACTTAAATTCGATGATATTACAAAGACTATTAGGTCACCTTCTGTTCTATTCTCCCACATTTGTTGAATTGAGTCTGTCCTCAAGGATTGTGTTGATCTTTGTGCCATTCTGGGTTATTTCTATAAGTGTCCCTTGGGTCATGAATGAACTTTCAGCTGCCATCTGATTAGTTGAACTCCTTTCCTATGTATGCTCTAGGTCAAAGCTCAAGGCCCTCTACATGTATACTGGTGGATTTTACACATACTCCATTTTTGCCCTCGTATTTTGGGAGACAAGGCGCTCTGACTTTGGAGTTTCAATGGGTCATCATGTTGCAACTGCCATTCTCATTGGATTATCTTACATTTGGAGGTTTGTTTATGGATGTTAATTATCCTTTTCAAAACTGAACATCAAAACTTGTGGATTGTCATATCTTATCACTTAACTGAGAGAATTGAGAGTGGAAACATTGTATTAGTGGCGATAGAAATTGACTTAATAGAGTTCTTCTAGGGAAAAACTAAAGTGGGCATGCTCTTTGACCCCAATAGTCATTGACAAGTCAATCAAGTGGCAAATTTACATGAAGCCAATATAAGCCGAGCTGCTGAGGTGAATTGGTAGCAGGTTGTCTGCATGACAGTGAGAGAAAAGAGGGAGAGTGAGTGTGGGAAAGTTATTTGTGTCGTGAAATTTATGTGAATATTGTACTTACTCCTTGCAGGTTTGCTCGTGTGGGTTCAATTGTTTTAGCTCTTCATGATGCTAGTGATGTTTTTCTGGAAATAGGAAAGATGTCCAAGTATAGCGGTGCAGAAGCTGTGGCCAGCTTCTCATTTATCCTTTTTGTTCTGTCCTGGGTAGTTCTTCGTCTTACTTACTACCCTTTCTGGGTGCTCTGGAGCACAAGGTATTCCGCTCTAATTTCTGAATGATACTTTGGACTTCATAATTTTGAAGATTGCCTGAGAATCATTATAAACTGTGGCTCATTTTCTATCATCCGTGTACAGACCTTAAAACTGATAAGTTCGGAAGTTGCAATGTTTTGTTGTTCTTTGATGAACTCTGGCAACAAAAGAAGTAGGATTTTTTGGGATAACTTGTATTTGGATAATTTTTTATTACTTTCTGTTAAATGATGTTTTTCTGCTTTTTTGCATGTACAAGCAACTTGTTTAGATGCATATGACTTAATCTGTATTAAATGCAAGTGGTGTGTTTCATGTTTGATGCAATGTAATTTCTGATTTCATATACCAAGTGTTAAGTAGTTATGTGGCATTAGGTTGTTTTACTGTGGAATAATATATTGGTCATCTTCTATTGGGAAATTAAAAATTATGTACACTAATTCAAGTTACCTTTTGTACTTAGTATTTTACTGGGACTCTTTTTTCGTACCCATGAGAAGTGTGAACGAATGTGTTGGCGTTTGAACAGAATATTCTTGGGTGAATAAAACTTTCATCAAGCCTTCGAAATTGTACACTCCATGTTTTGGTAGAAACGTAGTGTGAATTAATTTGTCTCATCTCTTTTGCATGCTTAATTCAATGAAAAAATCTGCTTCAAATAGTGCAATGGATGTGTAGTTGCATTTTCTGTTTTAGTTCCTAATGTTTGATTTTGATTTTTTTTTTTTTTAAACTGTTTTGACGACAACAGTTACGAAGTCGTCCAGACATTGGATAAAGAGAAACACAGATTTGAAGGACCACTTTACTACTACATATTTAATACCCTTCTGTATTGCTTGCTTGTCCTTCACATCTACTGGTGGGTTCTCATGTATCGGATGCTTGTTAAACAAATCCAAGCAAGGGGTCAAGTCAGTGAAGATGTTCGATCTGGTACGTGAAATTAACTGCTAATATGAATTTGCCGCATTTATCAAACCTCATTATGAGGTTGGAATGACTTCTGATGCCTTGTACTTGATGGCACATAGATTCTGAAGGGGAGGATGAACACGAAGACTGATTGTGCTGTTATAGGAGTTTCATGGCTTCGTTTCTCAGGTTGGTTATCACATATTCTTACACAATAGATGATTTACGACAGACTTGTTTCGATCTCTTGTACGTCTCAATATTATGAAAACTTTCCACCTCGTTATTCCGCTTTCTCATCCTCTCCTTGCTCCCCTTCCCCCTAAAACTTTTGTTGTAATGCACGTCCACATTACTTCCCAGGCAACATTTTCTCTTAAATTGAGAGATGTCTGAGTTATTATTGTTAGCTGTTTTTCACGCAGATGAATGCAGAAAAGGTGCGTGGGAGGTGATATTGAATCAAATACGCAAGAGTTATCGATTTAGATAAACTGATACTTCTGTAAATGCTCAGATAGTGAGGAAAAGTGTGAGGAGTCCACAAATGGTCACTTGACTCTTCTAGTTTCTACCTAGTGTAAGGATTTTACAGAATTTTTTAAAGAGACACTCACTCAGGGGTGCTAACACATTCTTCCATGGAGTCAGCCAATCTCTTGTTGTACTTTTGGTCACATTATGGAGTTGCTCCGTTCTTTTTCGTTGCTTCATAGTTTCCAATGTGTAATCTTACTTAGCTACACAGGCTCTGTCTGAAACGTTTTCTTGTAGAACCTTGTATCACAAGATCGATGTCAATTTATCATTTTCCTTTTCTCTTTAATCTTAATGTTGGGGGATTGTTGTTACTACGAGGAAAATCCCTTTAATTGAGACCAAAAAAAAAAAAAAGAAGAAAGGAAAGAAAGAAACTTTGTTTCCATTCATTTGAGGTTTTACTCGAGCAATCTAGCGTTGCTCTGTCCTGTCCTGTGTAGGACAATTTCTTAACATTATGATAAGGGATACAATATCATATATCTTACAGCTGAATACATGGTTTTTCCGGTAAAAGTATGTTTTTTTTTCCCGGAAGAAGTAAGAATATCGCTAATGACCAAGAAAAAGTTATACAACAGACGAAATAATTTTAGGACTTAAAAAATGAAAATTTTAGGACGAGTGGAGTATTGATATAAAGTTTTCATTACTATTTCTCTACTCCCAGCGTAATCTGAGTTGGTGCCAAAAATTATAGTAGTAATAGTTCCAAGGAAAGAGCAGAGAAGACAAAAGGAACTGAATTTCTTCTGGAACAACAAACCAAAAAGGGAACAGAGTACAGAAATGAAGGATCACCTGGTTTTTGCCTTTTGGGAGGGAAAAAAAAACGCAAACGCAAAAGAAATACAGATATATCTGAACCAAACACAAGAAAGATACACATACAACAACATTTAGAAAGTAACATAAAAATGTCCAAAATATAAGCATACAATCCAGGCGGCATCATCATTCACCATTGTGTACTATAGTGGAAGCAAATGTCCCTGAATTAAGTTCCTCTGAGCTAGAATCCTGCGTGCATTTTCCCACAATGATGAATTCGGTCGGTCTTGGAAACGGGTTCGCCGGAGCTTTCTTCTGATCTTTTTGTAGACCAAGTAGAGGAGATCATCGAATGAAATAATGAAAAACAGAGCATAGAATGCAGGGGAAGCCGAATCCGGGAAGATAAGTGATGTCGAAATTGCCATTGCCATGTAACCAAAGAACTTGGTGCATCGATGAAAGAAGCTGGCTAGAAGAACAGAGGACGAACCACCGTAAGGCGAGTTGGATAGTGTTTGCTGATAATCATAAGCAAAGCAATAGAGAATCAAGCTCAGAATTCCCAGAAAGACAGTTTTGGGATGGGTTAGAAACGGAGAGTATTCTTCCGGTTGATTCTGGTACTTGAAGACGAGAATGTTAAGCAGAATTGGGATGGCAAAGGAAAAGATGTTATTTGGGTAGCAGCCATTAGGATGGTGATGGTGATGAATATGATGATGATGGGCTTGTGCCAGAAAGTAGTGGAAGTGGTAGAAAATCATATAGCCATGGAAGGGGAAACTGAATGGCATTGTGGGATCTTTCTCCTTAAGCTGTTCTGCAAAGAACCTAAAGGTGTAGGGAGAGAGGTTTAAGTGTTGCTGTTACAAATTTGATTATAAGTGGGTTTTATAAGGGCGTGGTTTGATATGCTAGAAAGTTGAAAATGTTATGGAAGTTTCCAACTGTATATGGATCATATAGAGCTATCAATGAAAAAGGCTAAGGAATGAAGCGTTTCCTTTCTTTCTTTCTTTTGTGAGTTCAAAAGGTTCACAATGTTCCGAAAATATTATATCCATCTCAGGATGAGTAGTGCTACCTTTTTGGAAGAAACTGTAAGCTTGTCATCAAGGAATTGAAAATGATATGAAAAAGATGGATTTAGGAAAAATAAAAACGGCAACCAAGAGAAGGGGTTATTCGATGAAATCATCCTATATTGGCAGCTGACTCGACGTTGATGGCTGGATGGAAATCATGGCCGCGGTGAGTTTGGGGTTTGTGACTTTTCCAAAGATTGTGCTAAGGCAGAATAAATAAGCTGTTGTTATATTGCAATAAAGGAGGGTTCGCAATTCGAACAACTGAACAAGTCAAATGTTGCGCCATTACAATGTCGACTTCACACCATTATAAATACTAGAGAGGGAAGTAAATGGTGTGCCATAAGAAAAAGAAAAGCTACCCTTTTGCAATAGAGAATGGAAAGAGAAACTTCTTCTGGGGCAACAATTAGGGGTCAGATTTATCATTTACATGTCGACGCATATAATAATAAATTAATGCATCAAAGAAAGAAACCTGCTTTAATATTGTGTCAACTAACCAGGACCTCCCTTCCCCCCCATTGTTAGAATTTCTTTCCTCCTAAATGGGATCTGTGGGCCTGTGGCTGCCTCTTGACCCTCGAGCCGAAAACAATGAGAGTTTATTTGGCCACGTATCTACCATATCCTTGTTTCTCATTCTCATTTCTAGTGTGTCCCGCGTTTTGCAGGGCTTTGTATGTTGAAAATTTATATTTTAAAATAATTGATTAGATAATGTAGTTACAAATATATCATTTTTATTCTCTTAAAAAAATATAGTTACTAATATTTCTTAAAACTGTAATATTTTTTTATTAATCAGTTTTAGATCAAAATGAGAGGTATTGATATTATTTATGAGAGGTATATTTGTAAGATCTGGTAAAAAATATTACAAAAAAGATTTTCAAAAGTTGTATAATAAAAATTGTCATCACTAAATAATGTTATGTTTGGTTTAAAAATATATTTAAAAAATGCGTAAATTATGTCTAGATGCATATGGCTTATTTTTATAAGCAAGTGGACTTTAGGGATTAGATGTAGTTCTAATAAAATATGAGACACAATTAATCGTCCTTGAAAATGTAAAATCGATAACCTTGAAACTAAATAGCACACAAATGGAACTTTAAGGGCCAAAATGATAATAGGTTGAAAGTTTAAACTCGTAAATGAAAGGACTTTTGAAGTCGGGAGTTTCTCAGTAATTTTCAAAAATATTCATTTTCAAGCTCACAATCAGAAATTTGTAATATCTGTAAAAATCTTATATACTCCCTCCGTCCCACAAAAATAGTCCAGTTTAAAACTGTACAACTTTTTTAATTTGGTCAACATACCAATTGTACAACTCATTTCATTCCCTCTAACTTCCACTAATGCCCCTTCTAGTTATTTCTATAAAAGTTAAGTACATATGCATTTATTTTACAACTTAAATTTGATCAAAATTTTTATCTCAAAAATTATTAACAACGGATCTTGATGGAAAGATCTCGTTACGTAGATTAATTTGATATATAATATATTTTTTAATTATTCATGTATTAAAAGATATAATCATTTGAAAAGTAAGAGAAAACTAAAAAAAAATGAAAATCAAAGGAAGTGGACCTTCTTTTTCATACCACTACTCTTTTGGATATTTAAGTCATTTCAATTCAATGAATTTTGAGTTTTGTTAAACTGGACTATTTTTTTAGGACACGATTTTTTATTAAATTGGATTATTTTTGTGGGACGGAGGGAGTAGTAAATAATTTATTAACTGTTTACAAAAAATTTTAACTGATTAATGATCAACTAATTAGCAAATGACACGTGTTAATTGAGACTTGATGGTCTCAATGAGCGACACGTGTCGATTATGTTTATTTCTTTTAATATATGTAATGATTCTCTTGTGAGAAAAACTCCATGTTTGTTTCCTTTTTTTATGGCCTTTTTAGAATAATATAATAATAACTGTTCAATCCAAATATACTTTTTGATATTTTCAATACACTTTTTTTACATTATCAATGCAAAAAATATCTAAAACACATACTAAAAAAACGAAACAAACATAAAAAGGAGTTAAAGTTTAACAGTTCATTTAAATTATAGAGTAATGATAGGTGCCTTACTCAAATTATAAGTGGAGATGGGCGGGATAACGTCAGATTTTGTTTCAATTTTTGGGTTTAAGTGGGAAAAGAAAATCCATTTCCTTCTTCCTAAAATGATATTATCATGCTTGCATTTTCATTTTAATACAATTCATACTAAAAGTGAAACACCCTGTCTATTTGAATGGCAAAGACAACCATCACGTTGGCTTTGTAAGGTTAGGGCTTGTTTGATAAAATTTAGTATTTACTTATGAATTCTTAATAATAAATTAGAAATATTGAATTCATTAAACAGTTACGAAATAAGCAATAATTTAACTTTTATTGCTTATATTTTATATTGCAATTACAACACAACTTAATTCATTAAGAGGTTCAGTTTCTATTATCAAACATGTTGAAATCGAAAAGTGCTTAATAAAATTAAGTAATAAATGGTGTTATCGAACAGACCCGTAATTTTATGTTTGGAATTGTGATGCCCGCCTGTTTTAAGTCGGTGGATCAAATTTTAAAAATTCAAATCAGTAGCTTGGCGCGAAAGTTCAACAGTAAATGGCCACATGCAGTCACGGGTCGGGTCGACGGGTTTTGTTGAATCCGTTTAATTCTTTTGTCTTTTAGCTATTAATATCTAAGTCGTGTGTTCTAGAATTATCATTAGAAAAGTGATAAGATTTGTGTGATTCTTGTTTCTCTCATATTCCCCGGAGCTTGCTCCGTATTTGTACTTTCCGGCAAGATCCCTCACTATTCCGGTGATGGTGAGCTCATTTCCAGTTTTATAAATACAAAACCTTCCATAAACGTTACATTTGGTATCCAGAGCTTCCAGATTCTCGGATCTGTGAGGTAAATGGCGTCCAAACGAGTTACAAATGCGGTGGATTCCGGTGATCAGGTGACAATGGCGGTGCTGATGGAACAAATGAAAGAAATGAATGCAAATCTGCAACAATTCAAAAGTGATGATGCAAAATTCAAGGCAGAGCTACCGTTTCACATAGATGACTGGCTTGGGAAGAGATTTGATGCACTAGAAGCTCGAATCTCATAGATTGAAAGATCGAGAGAGCTCCTCCAAGATTCTCCCAGCTGTGTGGGTAAGAACACTATTAATAACTTATCTCCTTCAATTTCCAGTGTAAAATGGGAAAAAGAGTTGAGAATTCTGTGAATTGTTGTCGTAATTTTGTGCAAAAGACTCGGGGAGAAGAGGTTAGTGATAATCAGGAATTTGGAAAGAATAACATAATAAGAAGTGGAAACCTAAGCCTAAACTTGATCTGCCTGTTTTTGTTGGAGAAAATACTAGAAGTTGGTTGCAGAAGTGCCAAAAATATTTTCGCATATATGAAATGAATGAGGATGAAAAGTTTGATGCAATAGAATTTTATCTGGATGGAATTGCTGATGTTTAGTATCAAGGATTTAAGGTAGTGCATCCTAATGCTGATTGGCTACTGTTTGAGGCAGAATTGCTTAAAAGGTTTAAAGATGAAGGGAATGAGGATCCTATAGAAGAGTTTTATAAGCTCAGTCAGAAAGGATCTGTGAAAGAGTATTATGATCAATTTGAGGAGCTGAAATCTAGAGTATTGTGTGTTGATCCGAGATTGAGCGAGTCTTACTTTATTTCCAGTTTCATAAGTGGACTCAAAGAGGAGTTTAAACCTTTTGTGAGATTTGCTGAGCCAAGAACAGTACAAAGAGCATTTGAAGCAGCTAAAACTCAGGAATCTACCTTAGCCTTAGTTCCAAAACCTAAGGTATACATTCCACCAGTTATTAAAACCTCCAATGCTGGTGGTAAGGTAGTTGCTCAGGGAATAAGGAGGAATGATAAACCTGTTTATAAGAGATTGTCACCTGAGGAAAAGGAATACAGGAAAGTAAACAATCTTTGTTGGAAATGTAATGGTACTTGGGGACCTGGTCATGTGTGTAAAATGGAACATGTTCATTTGATTATTGTGGATGATGATGTTGATCTGGAACAGGTAAATTGGCTGAGTGATGAGTTGGATAATGCTCCTGAAATACAAGTTCAAGCTATCTATTTCTGGGATCAATATATGACAGTCTAGACTGATAGTGGTCTTGGGGTATATCAATAATAAGTTGATTAAAATTCTGATTGACACTGGAGCAGTAAGAAGTTTTGTTGATAATGCATTAGCACAGAAATTGGGATTGACTAGGAAGATTGTTAAGCCATATTATGTTAAAGTGGTTGATGGTAATCAAATAAGAAATAATGTAATGTGTCCTTCTGCTAAGTGGACTATCTAAAAGTACCATTTCCAATTTGATTTCAGAATCATGAATTTGAGTAATTGGGGAATGATCTTGGGAACAGATTGGATGTCTCATTTTAGTCCAATACTGTTTGACTATGACAGGTGTTGCATTGAATTATCTTGGCAAGGAAGAAGGTTCATGATCCAAGGGCATTTTCTAGCAGCAGAGGAAGAGATCCAAGGTGTACTCAGACAAGCTCAACCTAAGAGAGCTAGACCAGTGGTTCAATTCTCATTTTCTGACAAAAGAGTGAAGTGGTGTGAAGATGAAAAGAAGAATAAGCAACCTGTGACTGTGATGGCTTGCCTGGAAGAAGTGGAGATTCCTAAAGAAATTGAAGAGGTTTTGGATAAATATCAAGCAATGTTTGATGAACCTACTGCATTACCACCAGAGAGGTCTGTAGATCACCATATTGTTATGAAAACAGGAGTTGAACCCTTCAAATTGAGACCATACAGGTTCCCTCATGCTCATAAAAATGAAATTGAATCTCAGGTGGAGGAACTGTTGAAGAAAGGCACTGCAAGAGAAAGTGAAAGTCCCTATGCTTCTTCTGTGTTGTTGACTAAAAAGAAGGATGACACTTGGAGGATGTGCACTGATTACAGGCAACTAAATGCATTGACAATTAAAAACAGGTATCTTATTCTTGTGATTGAGGAACTGTTGGATGAATTATGTGGATCACAGTACTTCTCCAAGATTGATTTAAGATCAGGCTATCATCAAATCAGGGTTTACAAGGAAGACATTCCAAAAACTGCTTTTCAGACTCATCATGGGCATTTTGAGTTTTGGTAATGCTATTTGGGCTTACAAATGCTCCTGCTACCTTTCAAAACCTCATGAATAAGGTCTTTAAACCTTACATCAGAAAATTTGTGCTGGTTTTCTTTGATGACATCTTGGTTTACAGTGTTAACTTGAAGGATCATGTGGTTCATCTAGCACAAGTATTAGAGGGTCTGGTGGATAATTAGCTGTATGCTAAGAGGTCTAAATGTTCATTTGCTCAAACACCAATGGAATATTTAGGTCATGTAATTTCAGCTAAAGGAGTACATATGGATCCTACTAAGATCAAAGGTATTGTGGATTGGCCTATTCCCAAGACTGTTAAGGAATTGAGAGGTTTTCTTGGTTTGGCAGGATACTATAGAAGATTTATTAGAGGTTTTGGCTTGATAAGTAAGCCTCTTACACTGTTATTGAAAAGGGAGAGTTTAAGTGGGATGGAAAGACTGAAGTGGCTTTTCATCAGCTCAAGCAGGTTCTTACTACTGCACCTGTTTTATAACTACCTGATTTCACACAAGATTTTGTTGTGGAAACATATGCTTGTGCAGATGGCATGGGAGCAGTTTTGATGCAAAAAGGGCAACCAATTGCTTATCTAAGCTTTTAGTGAGAAGAACAAAACCTTGTCAACTTTTGAGAAGGAATTTGAGCTCTGGTTATGGCCATAACTAAATGGAAGCATTATTTGCAGGGAAACCACTTCATCATTAAAACTGATCATCAAGCTCTTAAATATTTGCTGGAACAGAAAATTACTACTCCCTTGCAACAGAAATGGTTGGTCAAAATGCTGGGAATGGATTATGAAATTTAGCATAAGAAAGGAAGAGAGAATCTAGCTGCTGATGCCCTATCAATGAATCTGGAAAATTCTAATGATCATATGTGTGCTCTTACTACAGTTCAACCCGTTTGGTTACAGCAGTTGGCCAGTAGCTGTGAAGGAGATGAGGAGTTCAGGAATGATTCTTGGTGCTACCTTGGACTGTTAATAATCCCCAACTGATCTATGTAGGAGGTCTGTTGAAGTTTCATGGAAAGATAGTGATGGGAAATCAAAGTGGTATCAGGAAGCTCTTACTAGAATCTTTTCATTCTTCTTCTCTAGGTGGTCACTCTGGCAAAAAGCTACATATCAGAGATTAAAAGTTTATTCACTGGGAAGAATATGAAACAAGAGGTTGAAGAGTTTGTTAGGCAATGTGTTGTTTATCAAGCCAGTAAAGTGGAGCATGTTCATTACCCTGGATTGTTACAACCACAGCCAATTCCTCAGAAAGCTTGGCAAGGTATCTCCATGGATTTTATTGAGAAATTACCTGTTTCAACTGAAGGGTTTGATTGTTTGATGGTGGTGGTGGATTGGTTGATTAAGTATGGCTATTTCATACCTCTCAAACATCCTTCACTGCCAAAGAAGTTGCTGAGAAGTTCTTAAAAGAGGTATATAGACTTCATGGTTTGCCGGATTCTATTGTCATTGATAGAGACAAAATCTTTACTAGTCATTTTTGGCAAGCTTTGTTTAAGGCTATTAGAGTTAAGTTGAACATGAGTACAGCTTATCATGCACAATCTGATGGACAGACAGAGAGAGTCAATCAGTGTATAGAAAGTTATTTGAGGAGTTTCTGTCATTCACCTCCAAACACTTGGCCACAGTGGGTTGCTTTGGCTGAATGGTGGTACAATACAACATTCCATTCCAGTGCTGAGATGACTCCTTACCAGGCCTTGTATGGAACTCTACCCGTGGGAATACCTCTTGGGACTTACCATGATATAGCCATCCCAGCAGCAGCTGATTTGTATCAACAGCAACAAACAGTCACTGAGAAGTTGAAAGAAAGTTTGAAGAAAGCACAGGAGAGAATAAAAGGTTATGCTGATCAACTTAGGGCCGAGAGGAGTTTCCAAGTGGGAGAATTGGTTTATCTCAAACTGCAACCTTATTGACAACAGACTTTGGTTTACAGGAGTTGCCTTAAGCTGAAATACAAGTACTTTGGCCCTTTCAAAATCCTGGAAAAGATAGGCAGTGTTGCTTACAAACTTGAGCTTCCCCAGGGTTCAAAAGTCCATCCTATATTCCATGTTTCATTGCGTAAAAAACACAATGGACCAGCTCCTACTACCATCACTATGCTACCTGATTTGGTGGATCCCCAGTCTTGTGAATTGGAGCCAGAACAAGTGTTGCGAAGGAGGTATATTTGGCGGAAAAATCAACAAATAGTTCAATGGATGATTAAGTGGAGAGGTCTGGATGTTTAAGATGCTTCTTGGGAGGATATTAGCTTCATTAAAGGCCAGTTTCTAGAGTTTCAAGCTTGATTTTATGCTTGAGGACAAGCACTGTTTGAAGGGATGGGGAGTTGTGATGCCTGACTGTTTTAAGTCGATGGCTCAAATTTTAAAAATTCAAATCAGTAGCTTGGCGCGGAAGTTCAGCAGTTAATGCCCACATGCAGTCGCGGGTTGGGTCGGCGGGTTTTGTTGAATCCGTTTGATTCTTTTGTCTTTTAGCTATAAATATCTAAGTCACGTGTTCTAGAATTGTCATTTAAAAAGTGATAAGATTTATGTGATCCTTGTTTCTCTCATATTCCCCAGAGCTTGCTCCGTATTTGTACTTTCCAGCAAGATCTGTTACTATTCCCATGACGGTGAGCTCATTTCCAGTTTTGTAAATACAAAACCTTCCATAAACGTTACAGGAATTTGATTTTTTTTTTTTTTTTTGGTCAAAAGCGATAATCATTTTATAAAAGAAAATCAAATGTAATCAACCACAAGAGTTGAGAATACAACAACCTACAGTTGAGCTAAAACAGTCTACCATTCACATTATACCTAACTACAGAACAAAAGTTAAACTCAAGTCTATGTGCATAGCTAGGCTAAGCTAATTTGGTAATACTTAACCAACATCACTGAATACAGGAAGGACATAGCACAAGAAGAAAATACAAAGAGAACCAACATTCTAACAAATGAACTTTAACTATGATCTAATAAGACTAAAACTGCAGATCTGGCTCTGAAACTCAGATCTATAATCCCTAGAAGTCTCAGATCTAAAGTCTTCCAGTCATTTGCTACCCTTTAAACCATATGTTCATCATTGTCTTCTTCAATGAACCATAGATCTCCTTCGTCATCTTCAGATCTGTTGAAAACTAACACACCACACACAAAAGAAAAAAATAGCCCCAAAAGGAGAATCGAAAGTCTCAAAATGAGACATCCGGACTTCTATGAAGGAAGAGCAAAACCCACCAATAATGGGGGAGCTAAAACTTCCATAAAGGAAGAGCATACCAAATAGTAAAAAAAGAAAGAAAATTAAAATTTATGAGATCCCCTATCTGGAGGATAGGGGAGAAGGAGAGAAAAATTTGAGAGAGTTTTTTCTTTGAGAGAGAAGGGAAAAAGTTGGAAAATGTTACAGAAATTTGATACTATAGGTGTTTTCATCAAAAAAGAAAAAGAAAAAGAATCCATAGTCCATAGTCCATAGTGTCTCCAGAAAAACGCGGAGCCTGGCAAGATTTCGGATCGGGCCCAGATTTTCACCCTTCAAAAAAGTCTCGACAGTCGGGCCTAAACCTACAAAAATTTCAACACGGCCCTTTAAGCATAATAATATCCTTTACCCCCCAATTTTTTCCTTTTGAAATGCAAAGGTTAAGGGGAACTGGGAAGAACATAAAAGCCGAAAGTGAAAGGGAGAATTTGGGCGTATCAATTCCATTAATCCATTGCTCAATTACAGCTGAATTTTTTGCAGTAATTGTAATGGATTCGGAAGAAAGCAACCCTAGTCCGGTGGAATCATCCAAGAAATCGAAACCGAAAAATCCCAGAAAACCTAAGGATAGTGTGCTCAAGCAGAGTAAGTTGAATTGTTTCTGCCTGTGTGTGTGTGTGTGTGTGCGTGATTGATCAGTAATGTTGTTTTTGATAACGAATTGTAATGAGGAACCAGCAGATGACTTTATCTGGAATAATATTGGTGTTTGTTTTTTATGTATTCAGAATCTCCAGCTGAGTTCTTTGCAGATAATAAGAATATTGCCGGATTTGACAATGTAAGTTTGATTTACAATTTTATATCTGAAAACTAGGCTAGAGAATGTGATCGTGCATTTATCTGAGTTCGTTCGGTCTTAATTGGATACTCATTTTGGAACAAAGCTCAACTTGTCGTTAGAGAGTAGTTTGATGAATGTGTAGTGGGTGTCTTCTTAATCTGTTCCGGAGGGCATAAAAACCATCTCTTTTTGGGCTCCTTGCTGCATTGAAGCTTATTGAAAATACGGTTTTCTTCATCTTTTTTGCAGCCAGGAAAGTGTTTATACACAACGGTTCGGGAGCTTGTTGAAAATGCCCTTGATTCTGCAGAGTCAATCTCAAAGCTTCCCATGGTTGAAATCACAATGTAAGCTTATTTCTTGATCTAATAGTTTGCTTTGCAGAGCTTTTGTTGTATGGCAAATAATCTTTGTGTTCCTTTAACATCACAGTGAAGAAATAGGAAGAAACAAGTTTAATTCCATGATTGGCCTTGCAAATCACGAACGAGTTGATGCAGAGTTGTACGATGATTTTGAATCCGCTAAAGCTCGTGAGGTGTGTACACTTTCTCGACAATAATACTTGAGGTGGTTTCATTCTACTGAAACTGCTATTAAAGTAATTTGTGAGTTTGTCCTTGAGAAGATTATATGGACAATGTATGGCATACATATATTGAAGTATGTCTTCATTACAACAGAAATGATGTTGTGACCATCTTGGTTTTCAGAAAAGGCTTGCCAAGGAAGCTCGCATTCAGGAAATCCAGGCCAAAAATGCTAGTATGGGGAAGAAATCTAAGGAGCCACTGACTACCAAGGCCATCAAGGGTCGTGGTGAAGCCTCATATTACAGGGTAACTTGCAAGGTAATATTAACAGTGCTGTGTTCTTTTACTTCAATTTTTGCAGTTGTAGGTATAGTCCATTCATGTGTGGAAGTTACCTCTGAACATGAGTTGTATGTTACAGGATAATGGGAGAGGGATGCCCCATGATGATATCCCCAATATGTTTGGACGAGGTTTGGAAATACTAATTTATATCCTGTTAATTTTTTTGTCTGTGTGCTGATGTCTGTACGTATATTCATTGGTTTATTGTTACCTCTAGCCAGTGGCATAAGATTAGATATTGCAGAAAGAGATACAATAATGCCAGCATAATTGATTTCCATAAGTCCATTTACTGATGCAGTTTTGTCTGGGACTAAGTATGGGTTAAAGCAGACACGTGGGAAATTTGGTCTAGGTGCAAAGATGGTGCGCCTTTTTTTTTTTTTTTCCCAATCAGTTCATTACCATGTTTTGTCTAAGATATTTAGCTACACTAGTAAATGCTATATAGATTCTGATGTATTTGCTTTTCAGGCTCTTATTTGGTCCAAGATGAGTACAGGGCTTCCAATTGAAATCTCATCCTCAATGAAAGGGCAAACTTATTCTACATTCTGCAAGCTAGACATAGATATCCACAGGTGCAAAATCTACCTTAATATTCTCTGGCTATCCATCATCATTCTTTGGTTGTTGCTCTGGAGTTCATGGTATTATGAATGCTTTTCCTCCAGGAACATTCCTCACATTCATGTACATGAAAAGCGTGACAACAAGGAACAATGGCATGGAGCTGAAATCCAGATAGTCATCGAGGGAAATTGGACAACGTATCGGGTACATATTACTGATCAGAAGTTCCCTTTGCTAGAATTTGGCAATGGAAACTTGTTGGTTTACTAAATCTGTTTTCCGTTTTTCGCAGTCCAAGATTTTACATTACATGCGTCAAATGGCTGTTATCACACCATATGCTGAGTTTCTTTTCAGATTCTTATCAGATACACCAGAGTAGTCTCTCTTTCCCTCCCTTCTGTGGCTAGTCACAATTTTGGTATCCTTCTACTTGGTCTATTGCATCTTCAGCTACTACTTTTCTCATGTCATGACTTTTTGTAGTAAAAATGCAACGGTGAGGTTCACCAGAAGAACTGACATAATGCCACCAATTCCCCATGAGACGAAGTACCATCCATCTGCTGTTGATTTGCTTTTGATCAAGCGTCTTATTGCTGAAACCTCAAAGCAAAATCTCTTACAGTTCCTTCAGCATGAATTTGTAAACATTTCCAAGTCTCACGCTGAGCGCCTGATTGGTGAGAAACACTCAATTGCTTCTTAACTGTTTGAAACAGAAATTCAAAAAAAAGATTTTAAGTATTTTTCAATCTGTGCAACATATTATCGTGATATTAAGTTTGTAGCTTGCAAATCGATTATTATCCTGTTGCATATGTCAAAAGTGTGTGTTGTGTCTTTTTTATTATTATTTTTTCTTTTCGGGGAAGGGGCGGGGGTTGTCGTGTCTTTCTTTGTGCACCCTTTGTTCATGGTCTTTAATTTGCCGGTTAAGGAAAACCACTGTTAGCAATGCTGCTTCCCAAAATAGCTATAGATGTTCCATCATCATTGCAACACTTATACATCTTAGCTCCCTTGCAGCTTTCAAGTGTGACTCATATTAACGAGTCATTTTGCCTTCATACATATTACTGAAATGTTAGACAATTGCTCATTGCTTTTGCTTTTGCTTTTCTCTTTTCTGTGATTGAATGTCTTATAACTTATTAGTATCATTCCATAATGGAAAAGAAAATGTTGATGCATTGAGATTTCGTATTTTAGGGGAAATGGGACCAGATTTCAGTCCTAAAATGCTGGTAAAATCTCTAACATCACAGCAAATAGTTCGCATGCATCAATTATTTCGTCAAGCCAAGTTTGATGACCCGAGCGGTGATGTAAGTTTATCAATTTAATAAAGAATGCAACTTTCTAGATTGTGGTCATGACAATGGGATTTCTATGCTAGCTGTTGAGCATTTTGTAGTGTCTTAGTCCTGCAGGGGAATATAATCTACGCCTAGGAATTATAAAAGAGTTGCATCCAGATATGGTTGCAACTTATTCAGGAAGGTTGTTTCAAAACTGCTCTTTACTTGTTGAAATGTTTTTATGTACCTTCCAACACTAATATATACCATGTGCTTTGACAGTGCTCAAGTATTTGAAGGCCACCCTTTCATAGTGGAAGCTGGAGTTAGTATAGGTGGAAAAGATGTCAAACTAGTAAGTTATCCTCTTTCTAACAATGGTATAATTAGATTCCCCTTTGTTGTTTGTGTAACGTTTAGTATGTGCTCTTCCTTGAGTATGAGTTTGAGGTTGTGAGTGATTTATGTCCTACATGGACTTTAACATGACAAAAACGATGATGAAGAGCCCTATTTTTGCTAAAAAAATACACATTGATGTATGCTGATTGATTCTTTCAGGGATAGATTGAACAAGGAAAGTTATGTTGTTTGGGATCTTAGATTAGACTTGACAACTTATTTGTTGCACTTCCGCCATGATGATTGGGTTAGATTACAGAGCATGGTGAACAATTTGGTGGTTTATCAAGCACATCTAAAATCTTTGGTGTTCTTCCTTTTGATTCATTCTAATGTTTGGTTCAGTTGAGTGGAAATTAATTATTCCTGAATCAGATATCTGATTTCTTTTGGTGAACCTTCTAAGAGTGGTGAATGTTGATACATTGGAAGAACTCATGTCAGCATTGATCATTCCTTGTATGAGCAATCCATGTTGCACTGTGACCAAATATTCTTGACAGTCTTGTTTTTCCATCATACTTTAGGCAGCACCTCACTTCGTGACTTGGACAAACTAAACAAAGAATGAAACACAATCACTTTGATGGTGTTCATGTTAGTTACTGCTCCATGACTCTTAATGTTACTGATTCAGCTGATCTGAATAATGAACAAATGGTCTTTACGAGAAAATACCTATGCCTTTCGGTCTCTTAACTGGTTTGCCCTGCTATAGTATCTATCATTTCGCTTCTCATGTTACTCTCGGAATTCACGGTTTACTTTTTTTTTGCCAACTTATTAACAAGTTACCTTCTTCTATTATGGATGTTGTTCTTATATGATTCAAGTAGTACTACTTTTTATGTGAGATGATGGATCTTTTTGTGTTATAGAAAATCTTGTTAATGCTAAGGTGAACATGATTTTTATTTACTGTGCTGATTGGTCATGTGATCTTTACGATTTTAGGGTGTAAACATTTTTCGATTTGCCAATCGGATACCACTTTTGTTTGAGCAAGGTGCTGATGTTGTCACTCGAACTGCTTTGAAGAGAATCAAGTGAGATGCAAAATTTTAACAACTTTTCTTGGAATGTTATGTCGCATATGGAACCTTTAAGTTTGGATTCTTGTTATCTCATTTGTACTTGGGAGAAATGGAGGGACAAAAGAATTTCCATAATTTTCTATACCTGTGTTTGCAGTTGGAATACCTACAAAATCAACCAGATTCAGGATAAGATTGGTGTATTTGTGAGTATTGTCAGCACAAAGATACCTTTCAAAGGTACTGGGAAGGAATACATTGGAGATGACATAAGCGAGATAGCTGCCACTGTTAAGGTATGCTTTATGTGGTACCAAGTCTTTTGACAGTAAAGATGAGTTTCTGGCCTCTTACAATTTCATGAAACAGACATCTATTCAGCAATGCTGTTCCCAATTGAAGTTCAAAATTGTCAAAAAAATTCAAGCTCGAGAGCAGCAGGAGAGAAAACGAAATTTGACCAGGTTAGTCACTATTTTATGTTTTTGTAAACTGTCACATTAAGCCAGTCATAGTTGAGAAGTAAATAATATATACTCGGAAAAATGTACTTACATTGGTTACAGGTATATACCTGATGTCACAAGCGCTTTATATGATGTTCTGAAAGAGATGTCAGCACATGCCGCTAAGAGGACTCGCTACACTGGTGAGGATGCAGAATTGCTAAAGAATGTATCAGTAAAGGCCGTGACAGATCAAACACTACGGGAAAAGCTTGCTCGGCATGTCGAACGGGTAACCTCACCTAATTTCTTGATTACACAATTTGGAAAATATTTGGAAAGTTCTCATAACATGTGTAGATGCATTCAGTTTCTTGTTTTTATGACAATAACTTCAAACCCATGTTTTCAGGTGGACTATGAAATGGCTCTGGATTATGCCACCCAAAGTGGAGTAAACGAGGAACCGAAAGAAAACATATTTGTACAAACCTTGGAAGAAAGCCAGTTTCTTGATTTTCATAGTCCTGTGTTTGTTTTTAGACTAGGCATATAGTTTTGTTAAATTGTTCAATTTTTTGATAGGTATTCTCCAAGTTGATCATCACTAGAGCATATGCAAAATATGTAACCTCCCTTAGTTGTGTGCAAGAAATCAAGTTCCTAATTTAAACATAGTTCAATTTCGGGAAAGAGATTTATTTATCATACAGTGTAATATCAATTAGGGATTTATACTAAAGATGAAATGTAAACCAAATCCACCTTCCGTCCCAAACTAGACAATCATTTTAAGATAAGCATCGAAGTTTAACGTTTTTTACATGACGGTTTCTCCTTTCATGGCTAGAGATAGAGCAGCAAGATTCCCCCCACTTTTTACTGTCACCCCAGGCATGGCTATAGCTCTACATCCTACAAATCCACCTTCTTCAATTTCTATTTTTCCGTATTTGACTCTGCCTTCTTCGCCTTCATATATGTGCCCAAAGAGCAAAGCATCCTTTTCAATGCACCCATGTTGTTCAATCTTTATCATTTCAGGGTTCAGTAAAGCTTCTAAGCTGTCTACATAAACTCCTTGATCCCAAGCAACTTCTGAACCTAAACATTTCATCAAAACCCCAAACAGGAATGATCCACTTGACATACCTAAGAAATAATCCCCAGCCAAAGTCCTAGTAGCTTGCCACGCAGTGTCCATAAAAATTGATGGACTCCAAATATACTCAGTTTCCCCATCATGCTTTTTCCCTACCAAGATCCATTTGGTTAGAACACATAAACCAGCAGCTAAAATCCCAGATAGAAGCCATAGAAATGGTAGCAACCAGATTTTCTCAATGTTGATTCTGCATTGGATGAAATTATATGGAATAATAATCGCCGCTATCATCAGAAAATACGGCAGGAAAGTCTGCAACAGGGGCTGGACAAACATAAGCCACAAAGTCATGTACCAGTTTCTTGCTAATGTTACTCTGGATGAGTTGATATACCTCAACCTAGAAGCCATAGGACAACCAGAGAGATCCAGTTTCACGTCGGATTGGTCTAGGAAAATCTTCCATGCCTCTGGAAGTGGCTTCTTGTTTCTCAGATGTTGGCATATTTCATAGACTATTGAACGGCCGTGATCCATGGAAGCACTTTGGTTACAAGATGTTGCCCTGATAACATCCACTTCGCGACATCGCAGAAAGGGATTGAACTCCAAGCATTCTGATTCTTCTTTGCTGAGCATTTCATCAATGATCACTTCACCAATGTCCACGTATGGGTATTCACTTTGATCCCAAGGCTTTGTGATATCGAGTGCCTCCTCGGATATTCTTTCTTCCTGAGGAACTGGTCGGATTTGCAACTGCAAAATGAAACGTACCTTCTCAGGAGAATTCACACGGCGCAGGAAATCTTCAGCTAGAAACAGTAACGGCCGATTATCATCTTGGTCTCTTGGAATTGCACCAGTTTCGGGTGGGAGTATACCTGAAGGCTCCACCCTGCCAGAATCCTCATCAATCTTCTCATCAAAGGGTCTCAACTTGAATTTGACATACATTTCTTTTCCATCCTCAAACCTGAACATTCTGCTGAAGTTTGAATAGTAATGCAATTCTGCATAAGAGTTTGCTCGTCGAAGTGATCCCCACATTGCATCCCGAATATGAGGAGCATTCTTGACATGCTCTTCTCTTGCAGCAGCTCCACAGACTAACCATGTAGCAAAATCGCCGATCGTACGAGCATGGAATGCATTGCCCGTCTTAAGTGTCAAATCCAGTAATGGGGATGCTTTATCTGTTTCATTTGACAGAATCCTTAACGCTGCACCGCGTGGATCAAGTCTAGCATCATCGTCTGAGCTTAAGCAATTGCTGTGGCGGATAATGATGGGATAGATATTTCCAGGATGGAATATCTTGTGTTCTGGCAAGCCTGGAATGTTGTCGTAGAGTTTGAGAGATCCTTTTCCTGCAACACCAATCCGGTGGAAGTATCTGGAGTTCACCTTGAGGGTGGTTGCAGCTAAATTTGCAGCAAGATTTCCCAATACCTTCTTATATTTCATGTCCATTTCTTCTATCCTGTCATCAAGTGAGTATGCAATGTTTTTGACCATGACCGGAGCCTGTGAGCCGACATATACCCCACCACTCCGTAAAACAGCACTCATGGGGGCAATGGAAATTGCACCTAAAATGACATCCTTTTCAATGATAGAACCAGGTAAGATGAGGCTTTGACTCCCCAAAACAGAATTGTCTTGTATTTCACACTCTCCTCTAGTATAACCATCTTGGTTGTAATATCCAGGGACGATCCGGCTGAAGTCGCCTAAATGCACACCATTCCCGATTGTGATCAACTCTGGATCTAAAACAGGATTGATAGCTCTAATAGAACAGCTGTGACCGATTTTTGCTCCTAAACAACGTAAATAGATCACGAAAGCCTCAGTTCCTGTGATGAACTTGGTAAATCTCACATGGCAAGCAACTCTCAGTCTATGTGAAAACCAGAGTTCCAGATGTTTTTGCTTCAGTACTCCTTTTCTGCGAAGATAAGAGCTCAAAAGACAAGTCCATATGCTGAAGATAATGCCATGAGCTACATAACCCGCGGCAACCATGAAGGCAAAGCTTATAGGACTTGAATGGCCTGTACTGAAAAAAGCTGAATATGCCACAAATGTATATGGCAACCAATGAAACGCTCCAACAATGCAGATGAACCCGAATTCTTGGAGTGAAAGATTCTTTTGGGACAACCAAATGTAGATTAAATAGGTAATGACTGCTGACAAAGTGCTAAGACAACCAACCATATAGATACCAAAGAACTGGATGTAGGACATAGTTCCTGTAGGATCTTTTATGCTTTGTTTCATCACCTGGCCCTGGAAAATTTCAGAGAAACACGAGAAGGTCAGTTTTTCCTATACAATTATTGTTCTCATATCCTTGTGTCAACAAAGATCCAAAGATTCCAAATCAAAGACATCTTTTCAAAATGATTTTTAAGTGCAGCAAATTTAGTGTTTGATGGATTGAATTTGTTTAGTTACAGCACCAAATACCCTATTAAGCTAACTTACTTTCACAATATCAGTGTGTGGCAACACGAGGATCATAGTATAGATGACCAGAAAGGGAAATACTAGAACACCAATAATAGATTCATTTTCATTTATAAGATTGACATATATAATTATATAGAGTTTCATAATTGATAGCCACACATAAAAGGTAAATAAGAAGAGAGAAATTCCAGAAAACAGTGCTTGGAAAATGTTAAATTACAAGGAAGATTAATCAAAGTTTCATAGATTAAGAAGAACATCATTCCAAGTATAAATTCATAGGAGTCATTCAAGCACAATGAAGTATTGAACACATGATTTGGAGTGGCCCTAACCATCTAACTTAGAGTCAAATGTCATCTGAATGAAGAGAAGAGGAAATTTTGATATGAACTTTTCATATATAAAGATGAGCAATGATAATAACTTTAAGGAGATTATCCAGTAATTTTAAAAAGAATGATGTAGAATTGTGTACTGTGTATTTTCTTACCTTTTGACTAATACTGAGACTAGCATGCTTACTGTCACTTGTTCGTGGTCCAAATCTTTGCAATGGAAGAACTTCAGCACCGTCTTCGATGATACTCCCCTTCTGAATTACTGCACATGGACCAAGAGAAGATTTTCGACCTATTTGGATTGGAGAAAGTTGCAGGGTTCCATTTTTCACTTCAGTGCTTTTGAGCAGCGCGCCTTCTGCAATAACAGCTCCCTCGCCAATAGCGACCAAGTAGGGGTCTGTTATGTCAATGGTATCGAGGACAACAGATGTTCCAATCTTAGCTCCTAGCATCATGAACCAATAGTTTAGGAATACCGTCCCCCTCAAATGCACGGCCAGGACTTTCGATGCAACTTCTTGAGCCTTGTAAAGTGACCACCATTTGACAAATCCGATTGACCAAACTGAAATTTCTGGATACAAGCCATAGTTTGGCTGCAGAAAAGAATTCCCCAAGAGACCAATGGAAAAGCAAGTGGATGCCATGCAGAACACCCAACAAATAGGAGCAAAAGCGATGGAACTCAAGCAACCTATCCAGGAAGTTCTTTGGATCAAGGAAACCGCAAATGTGAACATTCGAATGGATATATAAGCTGGAACTGTCAGCAAGAAGCAAACATAAGCTAGACCAATAAGCTGAGCTAGCCAGATAGCCAGCTTTTGGGAGATTGAAGCTTGGGTAACCACTTTGGCTGAGCTCATTTGTTTGTGTTTGAATTCAGTGGAAGAAGAAGTTGATTGATGAAGGGACTTGAATAGAAGACTTTCAGCAAAGTTTGCCAAATCATCAATGCAAGTTGCAGTAAAGATATCAATTGCACCAACTGGAACTCCAAGAAAAGCAGAAAGTCTTTGAGCTGCTCGAACCACCCCAATGGAATCAACACCATAAGATACCAGACTTTCAGTTGTGGAGATTTCAGCAACCGAAATTCCAGTCTGCTCAGATAACAACTGCTTCAGAAATTCAGTTATGTCCTTCTTACTGATATTTTCATTTCCAGAAGGTGGAGACTTTGTTATTTGAGGTTTTGATGAATTCCTTGTGGAGAATATAGACGATCCTGCCTTTTTAACAGGCTCATCTATTACATCTAATGTCCCATCAATAAACTTCTTGGCACACTCAAATCTCTTTATCTTTCCTGATGTAGTTTTCGGGATTGACCTTGGTTTGATAAGAACAGTTGAAGAGACAATCACACCATGTTCCTCAGTCACACGGGTCTCAATCTGCTGAATTACTTCTTCAGAAAAACTGTTACTATCTCGAACTTCTGCGATCACAACCAAACCAAACTGGTCTGAAGCATCAGGAACAAGAAATCCCTTAGATAGTAAGATCTCAACTGGAACAGAAACCGCAGCAATGCAGCCAGGACGTAAGACTTTAGATGAGCTTTCAACTGTTTTTTCCACATCTGAGCAGTATATATTTCGCCCTGCAATTATAATGAGATCTTTTATTCTTCCAGTGATGAATAACTTTCCATCTATAACTCTTCCCAGATCTCCAGTTCTCAGATAGAGCTTCTCAGGATGATTGTCTAACTTGTTTCTGAAAGTTGTTTCACTCAACTCCTGTAAACCCCAATAACCAACCCCTGAACTCAAACTACAAATCCAAATTTCCCCTTCTCTATCAGATTCTTCATTCTCTTTACCCGTCTCCGGATCAACAATTCTAATATCAACATCTTTTTCATTTTCATTCAGATAACCACAACAAACTCTCCCTTGCCAATCAGTGAAGATTGGTTGCTCCTGTCCATATGCACAACTTACAAACACACAATTCTCTGCCAAACCATATCCAGGAGCCATGATCTCTTGGGAGAGTCCAAAAGGTTCTGTGAGTTCAAGAAACCTTTTCAAGGCTCCAGGCCTTATTGGTTCAGCTGCAACCATGAGGAAAATCAAGGAAGACAAATCAAGATTCTGCACTTTGCTTGATTCTAGCCTCCTGACAACAAGTTCAAAGGCAAAATTAGGTCCAGCACTATGAGTTGCATGGTATTTACTCATAACCTGTAACCATAATAAGGGATCTTTGATGAATGTTGTTGGAGAAAATAAAACTGCTGATTCCCCGCTAAGCAAACTCGTGAAAAGCCCCCCGATTAGTCCCATATCATGATACTGTGGTAACCAGCTCACAAGTACAGTTTTTGATGTGCTCTTGTATGTTTTTCGCATCATTTTCACATTGTGGATGAGCCCACCATGAGTGATCATGACTCCTTTTGCTTCCCCTGTGGAGCCTGATGTGAACTGGAGAAAGCATAGCTCATTCGGTTCAGGCACGCTGAAATCGACTGTTTTATTGATTTCGGCGAGAATCTTTGATTTCTTTATCCAAACATCAGTGTACAACCATGGACAGTTAGGCCAGGCAATGGTGGATTTGCATTTTCCATGTGATAAAAGCCTATTCTTTGCAGAAGCTGCGCGAACTCCGACATGGTAGTTGAAAGTTGATAGGATTGCCTTTGGACTACAGCTTTTGGCTATGTTGGTGATATGTAAAAGTGCTTGTCCTCCTCTTTGTGATGGATCAGGTGGAATAACAGGCACTGGAATAACTCCGGCTCGAAGGCACCCGAAAAATGCATCTACGAAATCCAGGCCTGGAATGTACACCAAGAGAACCCTGTCACCAGGGTTAATGCTGGGGTTTTGGCATGTTAAAATCTTGTGACCGATGATTGAAGCATTGTCATCCAGTTCTCTGAATGTCCTTTGAGATACCCTTTCCCCTCTTTCATTGATCCAAGTATAAAGTATCTTATCCTGAGTAACTGTATGATTTCCCCAGTATCTCAAGTAACTATTTAAGGAAGGAAGATCAGGGAACTGTACTCCAGGGAGTTCATTCAACTGTCTGTGAGAAATTAAGCCAGAAGAGCCTGATTTCAATGGAAGTAGTCTCTGCAAAGTAAAATTTTCGTGTCAGTTAAGAAAAAAAAAAAAACCAGATAAATGTGCAATTCCTATGAACTGAATATGCTTGTGAGTTGGATCAAAATATCTTGCCTTCAAATATGTGAAATCAGGAGTATCACTTGCAAAGTGTTTCCTAACAAGAGCGATCGAGTATGATGCATTTCTCTCTGTCAGCTCAAAAGCCATTAACCCGCCTACGTAATATGTGTTACAATGTCCTTGTAATTCATGTTCTAGCTTTTCATAGAATCCTTTCTTCATATCTACAACCATTTCATAAGAATGCTTGAAATCAAAGATTTGTTTAAGAAGCAAATTAACTTTCTCACTCAAAATGACATGACATACCTTCACTATTGACATGAGGAAAGTACTTGAATCGCCGTTGTAGAACCACTTTCTCAACTTCACCTCCCATATTCCTTACCGCGGTTATGGCAAGATCAGTAACAGTTGGACCTGTGATGTCGGTGGAGTTCCCGTAAGACCAGAACAGAAAAATGTTTGTGTCACTATAAAATCTCTGCATAGCAACAGGATTCCCTAGTGTTGCTGGATCATCCATAAATTCTCTAAAGTAGTAAAATCCCTTTGGAACATGGTCCAATCCCTTGATCCCCAAGACAGTGGTGTAATAGTCTATGGTTTGTACTTTACTGAAAAGATCATTCTCAAGCAAGCTCAAATCCAGATACTTATTCGCAGGTCCTGTATATGAAAAGGATTAACAAAAGAAGGAAATTACTTAAAAGAAATATAAAAACAGGTGAAATTTCGACAAACCTGTTAGAGTCCTAGAAGGCGGTGCCCTATATGTTTTTGTATTTTGGAACGGAAAAGCTCCAGAGATTATAATCTTATCAAACTCCAAAACTTGGATATCTCCATCAGCATCTTTAGCATTCACAGTGATTCCAATAGGGGTTCGTTTAATTGATACCACCTCAGTGTTCCAACAAAATTTGATAGGTATTCGTTGGCTCAGCTCGTGCCAGAAGTTCATGTAACCTCCTTTAAAACGCCTGATCTTTCCGGCCATCGAAGTTCTGGTGAATTCATGAACATAAGCATAAGGCATGTCCTGAACATACCCATATCCTGAAGCAGTGTAACCGTAAGATACCGATTTAGGGACAGATTTTAAGCCGCGGTCACTGAGAAATGATGGAGCTAAATCTGAAGCAATCTCACTCACGCCATTCACCCCAAGTTTTCCTGTTGTATTCACTTCATCCTGCCAAAAACAAAAAGAAAATGCAGATGATGAAGTAAGCAACATCTTAAGTGGAATTAAAAAAGGTACTCAGAAGTCTTGTTAGTTCTTGACAAAACTAACCTGAAGCTTCAAAGTAAGAGAGATCATGGAGACATAATCCTCCACCAATGTCATTTCACTAAGTTTACCTCCCAAGCTATCAATTAGTGCGAATTTATCTGTGTCCAAATCCTCGAGTTCGGCACCAATCTCTTTTGCCAAATGAAAAATAGTGGGTGCACTATTTGCTGCCAAAACTTGACCTCCCAAGTCATAAATCCTTCCTGTAAATATACATTGGAGATTTTAGAGTCAAGATTGTCAAGTAGTGTCTTCATCATTTATATTCATAAATCTCAGCTACCATGCAAACGACCTTATGAATCTAGTGATTGATGCATCATATGTAACCGGGATATAAGAAAATCCAAAAAAATACTGAAACAACTTAAGTAAAAAGGCTATGCTTGTGGTATGCACAGGTAAAAATGATTAAAACAATTATTTTCGCTTTCGTCGACTTTCTCATTAATTTTGCTAACAAGATAACAAAATCGATGAAAGCATTTTTGATTTGTCATTCACCTAGTACAAATTTTTAATTGACAAAAAAAACCTTAAAAATATTTCATAACAATAAAGAGAACACAACGAATGTAAAAATATATGTTTAAGATTTTTTCTTTTCGACTAAAAATATATACTAGGTGAAACCTAAATTAAATCAAAATGCCTTATATTAAGGATCGAAGGGAGTATACTACACGTTATAACTATGTTTTCTTATAGAAAGTAGAAGCTCATAATTCATGTATGTAATAAATAATATTTGAAAATTTTTAACGTTAACAATAATCGACAATAATACCATTAAATATTGCAAAAATAATTGTAACAAATGATTTGTGTTTCGTCGACTTACTCGTCGAGTTTTCCAAGAAGACGATAAAGTCGACGAAGACAAAGTCAACAAAAATCAACATTTTCTGATCTTTACATCGATAATGTTAAATGAACGAATATTTCAAAGTAACAAAAATTTTTAATAGGTATTAAAATTATTAGTTAATTATTTCATTATGATTTTTGGACTGAAGCCCATTTTTTACTCTAAATATTAAAACCATGTATATGCGTGCATACGTAATATTTTCAAATGTTATAAAGTTTTCAAACAAAGTTCTAAATTTTTAGTTTAGTTATGTGCACATCAGTTATCATACATTTTAACTATATAATTTTCACTAACTCTATCTTTGCTCTAACAAATATTTGGAAGCGACGATACAAAAGATTTCCCACATGGACTAGTCATTGAATAGTGGGCGTTAAGTAATTACATCCCTCTCTTTTGGATTCTTCACAAGTTTAATTAATTAGCATGCACATTTTTTTTTTTCACCATATCGTTATTATCACGAGTTCGTAATTCGATTCTTCACATGCAAAAAGCAATCCAAACTCATGGTTTTATAAATTAAAATGCATGTAACACAAGAAAATTAACAATACATAGTAGTATAAAACATTACCTTTTTTTTTTTTGTTTTTTTTAAAGAGTACCTGTAATATTAGTGAAAAATACCTACACTATTACACTGCACTCTATTATAAGTTAGATTATGTTCATGAACCTCATTCGACTAACTTTAATCAGTTGGCAAGAAATAAAGATCGAAATTAAAACATTACCTTCAATATCAACAGATTCACACATTCCACCGGCAGAGTCATGCTTCTCAAGAACCGTCACATTGTTGTAACCAAGCCTTGCTAGGGCATATGCAGCAGATACTCCGCTCGGACCGGCTCCGACGATTCCGATCCTCGTTTCGACCGGAAATCTCGGGTGCAACTTTCCGAACTGCTCATCCATTGATCCTCCTCTTGAATCCACATTATTCTGCATTTTCACCATCGATCTTTTCTTTTCTTTTCTTCTTCTTTTTTTGTATGAACCACTTTCGACCTTCCCATGCAAAATATAGCCAAATAAATAGGTAGAAGACGGACAGGATATTCTGTTTATAGCTGAAGAATATAATCATGGACAAATTTGGAGTGTGTGTAAAACATCAAAAATTTGGTTCGAATATTCACAGTTTGAATTCTTAAACGCGGTGAAACTTTTACGACCTACATACTACTTCGAACGGAAATTAGTTATTAATTTTTTTTAGGGGTTATTTTCTGGTTTATGTATTTGTACTCAATCCATTGGGATCCATTGGGATAATGGCAAGAAGAACAAAACAACTTAGTGCTGATTTTGCATCCGTTTCTATATTAGTTTTAGCTTAATTTGGCACAATGTCCCCTAAAAATGCAGGTAATACTTGCGGCTTACCATTAATTAATTAATTAACTCCACGGAACGAAATGCTTAGCTTTAAAATTATGCACATATATAGATAAATGTAAATTGTGATTTTAATAATAGCTCCTTCTTAAAATTGTTTTACCGGCCCCGAACTATATATTGATTTTTGCTCTTTTGTGAGGAAAAAAAAAATTGTTTCTGTATTTTCTTAACTGTTTAATTTATAACGTCCAATCTAACCGAGATGAATGGCAGAAAGTCGCTATCAATGAATTATATACAATATTAAGGTGGTAGTTTTCAAGTCGTTAAGGAGGTTGATTTGGATTTTCTCCCAGTTAATTAGTTAATTAATTAGCGCAGGTCAAGTAAGGAGAAACAGAGAAATTATAAGATAGTATTAATTAATTAATTAATAAAAGCTCCCGTGTATTCTAGTTCAGCAACAAAATAGGGAAAAAAAAATTATGGTCCAAAGTCTTTTACACCCATTGCATGTAAGATGTCGTTTGATTTTTATATATATTTTATAAACGTGCATAAAATTTAAAAATTGGGACTAAGCAAAACTAAAATATAAATTATTTTTTACCCAAAAAAACTTAAGAAAGAAAGAAAGCTTTTTCTCAGTTAAAATTAAGTTTATGAATTAGTAATATTTCTCCTACTAAATAAAACATATTCTATTTCCCTCGTACAGTCTACAATTTATTGACTCCACTAACAAGGTTGAATTTGATTTTGAGCAAGTCAAGAGAGGAGAGCACATACAGACAAAGGAAAGAAAATAAAAGAAAAGCTTCCGTCTATTCTGGTGAACCGTATTTTTTTTTTTATTTTTTTAATAAAAAGAATTATGGTCCAAAGTCTTTCAGTCATTTTCATGTGATGTGTAGTTTTATACGTTTATTTATAAACACTTTGTATACATCATTAAGTAATTTTTTTTTTCCTGAATCGTAATTACAGTTTACAGCATGCATGTCAAGTTATTATCGGTCTAATCTTCATTAACGAACGAGAAATATCAGTTATATTTGTAAACAAAAAAAATCAAAATCTAATGATATAATTCGGGATTTTGAAAAGGTAGAAAAACATGCATGCATGAGAAGGAAGAAAGAATAGAATAGAAGATGTATTAGATGTTCGATATGAGAGATGTTGTGACTATTTAGATTGATTCATCATCCTGATAATTAGAGTTACTCTTAGAAAGGAAGGAAACTCTCAAATCAAAGTAGTGGAAACCAAATTAATTTATGAGTCAGGCCAAAAAAATCGTGAAAATGAAGAACTTTTCGATTTCAAGAGAAAACTATATATATATGTACTCGTAAGAATACTATTTCTACCAAAAAAAAATAATAATAAATTCAATTGAGATAGTACTATTTAAAGAGGATACATATTAATTCGTTTTCGCGTTCATGAAGTATTAGTAAGTAAGAGCAAAATTAAGAAGCGAGTTAAAAGAGAATAATACCTGGAGATTGTGCTTCGGAACAGAAAAAAAATCTGTTGATGTTTGTTTAATTCTTCATCAAAACACCATTTGCGCGTCTGAGTACTGAAGAAAACAAAACGAACCTGATGAATCTATTTATAGACACGTAACGTACGTACCACGTTGTTATTAAAAATGGGTTTGACAATTCATTAACGATGGAGGAGTATTACTCTTTTTTTTTTTTGTCTCAAAATAATTATTTTATTTTTATTTTTATTTTTAGTGAAAAAAAAAAAAAACAAAACTGAATGATGATTTCAAAATTATTTTAAATAGTACTCTTTCAAAGTTTCAAAGTAAAACTTTATAGCTACCTAGGAACGGATCCCGGTCGTTTCCATTGTGTGCGACAGTGCGAACCATGCAAATTTCAGTAACGAATTTTCGTTGCTTTGTCTTTGTCATTGAATTTTCACAACTGAAGTTTTATGAAAAAGGTATCGATCAAAAAGTAAAAGTTATTTTCAACTAATAGTTTATATTTCCCAATGATAGATAATTAGATATACACTCGTGGCAAAATGCGCAAGAAGTTTCAAAAAAGGATTAATCACGTAAATTAATCATCTTTCAACTCCAACTGGCAACTACGGATAGAAGTGTATTAATTAATTTGGAATGTTTTCGTTAATTAGAGCAAAAGTCAGCCTATGAATCTTAGTTTAGTTTTTTTTTATGGTTTTTTTATATTAATAAAATAATAACTGTCCCATCACAGCATATTTTTTTATATTTTCAATACACCTTTTAACATTCTCAATACAAAAAAAAAATACCTAAAAACACACACAAAAAAACGAAACAAACATAACCTATTTTTTTCCATCATGTACAAAAGAATATTCCTTTTTAGGATAAACATCTAAAACTTTAGTGTGTAATGTAATATATAACAAAGTAGATTATATATTTTTCTGTAGTGGGGAATATTATTTTTCTTTTTCAAGTTGCCAAAACTTAGCTAGTTACGTATAGTTATTTTTTAGGATTTATAAACGTCTTGATCTTACAATTATATCATCACTCTAGTTGATTTATTCAACCGACGGGCCGGGAATCTTCAAAGTTCTTACTTGTTAAGACTTGAGAGGATGTAATTATCACCGTTATTAACGAATAACATTGCTTAATTCTTTCATACATATTGCAATAGAAGGGTTCTAGGTGAGTTGTGGGTGAATAAACAAAGGCAAGTTTTATTGTTTGACATTCCTCAATCATGAGGAAGCCTAATTATTATGGGTATGTTTGGATTGTTTTTAGTGTGTGTTTTTAAGTATTTTTCTTATTGAAATTTATTGTTTGACATTCCTCAATCATGAGGAAGCCTAATTATTATGGGTATGTTTGGATTATTTTTTAGTGTGTGTTTTTAAGTATTTTTCTTATTGAAAATGTAAAAAGGTGTATTAATGTAAAAAGTTATACTGGGATATAGGACAATAATATTTAATTATGAAAAAATGCAGCGAAAAAGCAAACCAAATGCTACAGCTAGCCAGCACCAATAACTATTTAAGAATTTCTATAAACTTAAATCAACAAGTTGTTGTTTATTAGAGATTATTCTTTTATTTATTTCATTTTATTTTATTATCTTTATACACAAAATGATTGTCGAATTTAGATTTTTTTTACCTTTAATTATATATTAAAGTGGACAAATAAAAATTCAAATTAGACAATTATTTTAGAATGTAATTATATCATTTTTGTGTATGGTCGAAGAATCAAGGAGCATAATCTTCGAAGTGGACAAATGAAAAAAAAATGTAATAATTAAATAAATGATAAGCATAATTGAGAAGTGATCAACCCTTTAATTTGTTAGTTAGTCGCTACTCGCGACTAGATTAATTCTTGGCCCACAAAAAATAAAAAGTCAGGAAACTAGATTATTATTAGTCTCTAAGTTGGAGAAGATACAGAATATTTTACAAATTTGATATCAATCATTCTCTCTTCTCCTTCTTTTCCTTTTATGCGGCCTAATTTTCTTCTCCATCTTCTCTCTTATGGGAGAATGGAGAGTAATTTGTCTCTTCTTTTAGATTTTTAAATTTAAATAAATTTAGTCCCAGTAAATCTTGATGTACTTGGTGTTAGTAGTTTGTCAATAGATCTCATTCTATTGATCGTAATTTAGTTCTTTTGTGGTTGTGTATAATCTTTAATTTATGGTTTTGTCCGTGATTGTTCTGTTATGGTTTATAGTTTATGTCCAAGGATTTGCAGTCAAAGCAAATCTATATTTTAGATCTGCTTTTTGGGATCTTTATCTGATGACAAGTGAAGTATTCGAGATCATGGATTTTCTTTGGTACGTGATACTTTCAACAAATATTTGCTAGTGCTGTGGAAGAGTTCGTGTTTTAGACGTCCGCAGTAAAGATGATCGATTAATTCTTAATCATAAAATTCTAGTCATTTTGTAATATGTTAGTGATTATAATCCTCTCTTAATTGTGGTTGGACGTCTTCCAACAAGTTAATAAAAGTTTCTTTTACGTAAAAAAAAAAATAAGTAAGAGAGGATTCGGGGGTTTTGGAAATTGGTAAGCTTGTTTAGTGTAACCGAGTGTTAAAAAAATGATGAAGAGCAGCAGTCATTTATTTGATCTGAATTACCTGATTTCATTTGTCACTCATACGTCATACTTGAACTTATACAATATGAATAAATAAACTTCATCTGAAACCTAAATGCAAAATAAACTACTCGATACTTGAATAGTATATTAATATGTTTTCTTTAATTTTTATTTTTTTTTTGGTAGTAGTTCGCGTACAATCAAATGAGCTGAGAGTATAAAGAGAATACTCAAAAATTAAATATAAAAATATTACTACTTTTCGTCCATATTTAATTAGCTTATTGTTTGGAAATATTGGTGATGTGTACTCTTGGTAGTATCCTTGCTTGACCGCTAGTAAGCATCCTTTCTGAAACGATGACTAAATATTCAACTCCAACTATACAACTGTACAAGACTCGGTATTGGATTATGGACAAGATAATAAGGATAAAATTAAGAAAAAAATATATTATACTAGTTTTGCATTTAAATTTTGGTTTGAGAGATAAAAGTCAACAAATTGGAAACTCTAAAATGGCAAATAATTTGATATTTTTCATATCACACCTTGTGTTATACCAACACTTTCAGAGAATGGCAACCAAACTCTTACAAAGGCATAAGCACAATACAGAACTAATTTAACAAAAGTTAAATTAAGCAGTACTATTACGAAGCGTAACACAAAACTATGTACTATCACTTACGTTCTTTTGTTATATGAATTACTCAGTATACAGATTTCCAATACCGATGAAATATGATTGAGTCAAAAATTAGTTAAGCAGGTTCATGGACTCCAATAGTCTATTATATTTAAGTGTTTTTTTAGCTAGGCAAAAACCCCCCGGCATTTTCTTTAGTGTGTTTGTCATTTTTCATTTCTTTTTGACTGATAACATTAGTCATACACGCAAATTAATTACTCCTCCCGCCCCATAATTATTGTTCAATTTGAGTTTTCATTTCTAGTATAAATTGTAATAAAAGTGAAATCTTAAACTGGACAATAATTTTAAGAGAGGGAGTTAGTATAAAGCACTTTCGAAACGCTCACAAAGAAGAGAACAAATTGGAAATTACATCTTGACCTAATCACCTCTTTCCCGTATTGGTCTATGTTGCAAAGTCAATTTTCCTTGCACCTTTTCATGGCGAAAAAGTATTTGACGGGTCTAATAATCGCTCACCATAGTTCAATCAGTTGGGATTAAAAAAAAAAGAAAAAAAGAAACCAACGAAACCGTACAAGATATTTATATCTTCAATTATCTTGTTGCTTTCAAATTCCATTTCATTTTTTTACGTCATGAAGCTAGCTACGTGGAACTTAAAGTACTCGTACAACTATATAATTACATCTTAGAGATATTCAACGACTCCTATTAGTAAACCAAGGTTTGATTCCGTCTAATGAATTATAATAGCGTAATAACCATCTCTCGAGCTTTCTTCAAAGAGAAGTGATTTATAAACTCTTGGGGTCCAATTAGTATTTTTCATAAAATTTAGGAGGGTGAGATGCAATTCTCCATTAAATCTACCCCGCGAACTCTTTTGTTAAGCTCGCAACTCTGGACCGTCTCTTCATAAATCGAATGAATATGCTTTATCTGCTTTTAGGGTCGATTTTTTATGTATCTTAAAATTATTGTCTAATTTAAATTTTTACTTTTAATATAATTTGAACTAAAAATAAAAATCAAAATTGAACTTTCACTTCAAGATGAGAAGAGTATCATATTTTCTAGATTTTTACTCTCAAGCTCGCTGGTCCTTGTGGTCACCGATTGAGGTAAATTATTAGGAGGAATGATATAGGTGGTGAAAAGAAAGAGTGAATTATAATGAAAAGATAGAAATATAAAAAACACAAAAAAACAAAATTATGGTGATAAGTATTAGAGTGGGATATAAAAAAGTTATGGTTGATAAATTTTTTTTTTCAATGTTTTCTTTTAGTTATCTTTTTATGGCAAAAGAGTATCAACACATTCGACAACTGCTTAAGTTAAATTATAATACACTAAAATATTTTAATAAATTATTTTATCATCCAAAACAAATATTTTTTTTATGTAGAACTTTAGTTTGAATTAAATTTTTTTATCTTTAGATAAGAAAAAAATGGATGAGAAAAATGTTATCCATATTACTAAATTATGTTACAAAAAATAAATATTAGTAAGTTTATATTGAATACAAGCATGATTTACAAATGCGCATGAACTAATTTGCACAATAGAATCTAACATGAAATAAATTTATTATTGAATATTATGTAGTATACTTTCATGTCTATCTAAAAAGGGTAAAATAGAAAGGGAAATTTTCTAATTAAATTTATTATTTCATTATAAGAAAATAACGAAAATTTGTTAAATTTAATGAAATTTTTGTCAATTGGACGAAATTAGCTAAAAGATTCAAACAATGTGACGAGTTATGCTAATAGTAATATTTTTGGATAACATTGATAGCAGATTTAAAATTTTAAATAGAACTGCTGAATTTTTCCTCAAGAGAAAGCTCAAGTTTATATGTCGAGTCGAACAACTTGGCTATCGGCTGACTCTAGCATGTTTGCAAATAAAATATCACTCAAGTTTATGCTCAAGTTTATAGGTCAAGCTTATTATAAGGTATTTGATTTGTCTTAAGTTTCACCTAACATATTTTTTATAATTGAAAGAAAAATTTTAAAAATATTTCTTAGTAATTTGAAGAATACAATTAATGTGCAAATGTAATTACAAGGGTTTTTTTTCTTAATCAAAAAATACAGTAGGTGAAACTTAGAACAAATCAAAATGTCTTATATAATAAGGACGGAAGGGAGTAATATACATCTATAATGTGGAAGTCCCACTTGTGAAGTATTGAGCAAAATTCCCACTTGTTTTTCTTTTTTGGAAAAAGGTACCTATATTATTAATGTAAAATTCCTAAACTATTACATCTCATATGATTATATGCAAGATTATGTGGTTCCATTACATCATTTCTGCTCACTTTAGTCGGTGTGCAAATTCCCACTTGTAACATCATCATTAAAGAGAACTTTCAATTGGAATACTGATGAATTACCATTTCTTTTAAAATTGCCTTCTAAACCGAGCAAAGAGCTATAAATACATCATACTTAGATGCAGGATCTCCATACTCGAAGGCTAAAAGAGAATGAAAGAAGCCCAACAATTCTTTCAATTCTGTTGGTTGCATGTCATGTACACGCATCGTAAAGAAGAGAATTACATACGATACATCAGTTCTATACTTATATAGGAGAAGTATTAAGCTAGTACTACATGTTATTGACCAAACCAAAGAGCTATATACGTGATAGTATTAACCTTAAAAGGATTAATAACATAGTTACACTTTGAGAATTTAGAAGTTCCAGGGCCAGTGGAATTCGAAAGTTGCTGGTCGAGGCTCTCTCATGCGTTATTGGTGTTGATTCTCCAGCAGTAAAGGCCCCATTGTTCTGCATTTTCAGAGAATATTATGTTAAGCAGGTAAAATCCAATGTTGTCTTTTTATTTTAGGCTGGAAGGAATTTTAGCTATTATTAAACCCTTGTTCATTCATGGTGGATTGAGGGAGGGTGATGTTGACTATGGTATGGAAGACTTTGGCAAGGACTTACTTGCTGTGTTTTCGGAAACCACAATTCATTTAGGTGATCCACATCTCTCTATTAATGATTTTGAGTTTTTCAACTATTATTGTCTGCCTTAAATGTCAAAAGTTAACTTCTGAGTTAATTTGTGAGATTTTTGGTGCTTCTCTTGATGATTTCAATTTATTTGCATGGATGGATCAATTGCAACATTGTTTGTCCATAAACTATGGGTATTTCATTTCTTATGACTTTGCAAGTGAACATATTGACACAGAAGATGATGAAGTTTTTGCCGATCAGTCGAGAATGGCTATTTGGTGAAAATTTAATACGATATCTCAAAATAGAAAAAACATGATTTCATGTTTGCTTTGCAGTTCCGAGACCATGTTTTGGAAATTCTTGCTATTGCCTCACAAGATTTGAAAAGGGAAAAGCTCATATGTACTATTTTAAAGTTCTTTATCCAACTTACTGGTGTCAATTCGAGTTATTGGGTCAATTTTGTATTATGTATTCAACGTGATTAATAGATTTTTTTGGTGCAAAAATGTGATAAAAACTCAAATCGGGTTAATCATGTCATGTCTTGTCGAGTTGTGTCTGTAAATCATGTCATCGTGTCGGAAATTGACACCTCTAATCTAACTCGGTTTGAGCGAGAATCATTTGGTGTTATAGAATAATAAAATCTTACATAGGATTGTTCAGGAAAAAATTATGCCAAACATCTTCTTGTCTAGAGAAGACAAGGATATGTTTGAAGTGAAGTATTTTCTGTTTATGAAGGGGGATACGGAAGGGCAAGATTTTCACTCTATCAGGAGGCTATGCTGCCTCCTTATGAAATGCATTGTTGTCCATTATCCAGAAATAGTAACCACAATGATCTCGAATGAGATTTTGTTTCTTTTGAAACCAGGTAGCTGGCAGCGGAAGTATGTTGGGATTTATTTGGCTGTCTCCCTTGCAATGGAAAGCAGGAAAGGGTTTTATTACTGATGTTGTTGATGTGCAGAGCTTTCTCCATTCAGTGATTGTACATACGTTGCAAGATATAGATGTAAATTTACATCCTATGTTGAAAGCAGGTGCTTTAAAGTTCTTCGTGATATTTCAGGATCAGATTGAGAGACCTACAGCTTTTGATAATCTTGATAATGTGGTGCGGTTCCTTTCATCAAATTCAGAAGTGGTTCATTCATATGCTGCTACCTCCATTGATAAATTAAGTGTTGCTTGTTAAAGATAATTTCAATCCGAGGTACATATCGGCAGATTTTGCCTTTTTGCTTGAGCAAGTAATGACTAACCTGTTTAGAGCCTTACAGGTGCTAGAATCTGAGGATAACTGCATTTGATGAAGTGTGTCATGAGGGTTCTTGGAAGGGCTGAAATGTTAACCATCGATGTTGCTTCGCGTTGCCTAAAAGAATTAACCCAGATTCTTGATAGGGTTCTTAAGTGTCATAGCGAGTGTCAGTGATGAATATTAGCGTGATATTTATGGTCATTTATGTGTTATTTTGGATGGTATCTATGCTAATATTGGTGTTTTATGCCTAATTTGATCATATGAGGTGCTTTGTACGAAAAACATGAAAAAGTATTGATTTTAGAGATTTTCAGAGCTTTTGTGGAAGAGATTTATGCTCATGGGCAGAAGTGGAGTTGAATTAACACATCATCATGTTGAAGAACAAGCTGAAATTTTCAAACAGGGACTAAATACAAAATTGATTAAGTTTTTGGATAAAATTAAAATTTCTTCAAACTTTAGGAACCAAACTACAATTTTAGAAAAATTGGAGGGCAGCTGGGTTTTGGACGAATTAATTGACTATTTCCTAAGTTTTTGGAGTTATAAATTCCTATTCTTTATGAATGAGGCAAGAAAATCATTTTCACACTCAAAGAAGAAAGGTTTCCAACAAAAAATTGTGTTCGTTATCTAAAAGGCGATTCTTTCCAAAGAAGTAATCTTTTACTTAGAGGTTACTCTTATTCCTTAAGTAGATTTAAATGTCTTTTGAGTCTATAAAAGGGTCTAGGTTCGTTTTCTTACTAGTTAAGAGATGAATTGTCAAAAGAGTCTAATTTGGTTTCTACTTTGTTAAAAAAAAGAAAAATAATTAAGATCCTATTTATTCTCCCACTTATTATGAGAGTTTTCAGCCCTTCTACTTTATAAATAGAGGGAAAAATTCGACCAAGAAGGGAGAGAAGAAGAGGAGGAAAAGAGGTAACATAGACATGACAGTTGGAATTCCGTAAGGGCAGATTTCTATCGTTTTCTTCGCTACTACCTCTGTAATGTTAATTATCTACTCTTTTGTTATTGATTCTATTAATATTAGTAGTTTTTTTTTTTATGAGGGAGAAGAGGCGGGAAATAATTTTCAAATTCCAATTAAATTAAGAAATACTCAAAGGGTCTACCCAAAAACTATTCATTAAATTAGTCAGTGCCAGATGATACCATGCACCTAAGGGGTATACTCAAGGGATGGACATGTATACCATCTAGTTCCCTAGTTTCGCAGTCCCTGTAAATATATTAAGTTTAATCCAAGACCTGACAATGCTTAAAACTTACCAGGATATAGAAATGTAAAGGAAAAGTATCATATATTAATTCTAAACTCTTTTCCTAGTTGAAAGATTATTGAAACCTTGATTCATGACTACTGTGAGATTTAATTAAGTGTATTTTTTTCATATATTTATGAGTATTTGTTTATTTTCTGATTGGATAAATAGCACTTTTGGTCCCTAAATTATGGAGGGTCACAACTTCTAGTCACCATTAATTTGTTACTGACAAAATTAGTTACCATTTTTTCGATTATTCATCAACATTGATCCATTTAAAAGAATTATATAAAAATTAACTGTCAAACTCCTTAATCCATTAATTCTTTATTTTTTTTTATTTTATTTAAACTGTTGGGGCCACTTACGTTTGACTTTAAAAAAATAGAGAAAAAAAGAGAGACAAAAAAAAGCTTCTAGCTCATCTGAGCATCTCAATTTTTTGATTCAGTTTAGGATACAAAAAAAAATCGAAATGGCAGGATCGGTGTTGGGATATGTTTCGCGCAGGAGTTGGGATTTCGTTGGAGACAGAGTGCAGCCGGGAGGAAGACCCACAGCCGGAAATAAAAGAAGGAAGTTTATGAGTTGGCCGGAGCTTGAGAAGTAGAAAGGAAGCTTTTCTCATGGTGCATTGGACAAGTTTGGAAAACCAGAGGAATTCAAAACCTCCCCTTGATAGACAAGACAGTCAAAACCCTGATTTGGAAAGAAGAAGTTCATGTCCTTGGATGACAAAGAAGTTGAGAATGGTGGCCTGGGATATCAAACATAAAAAGAAAACAACAACGTAGGAGCACATTTAGCAATCAACAACAACAGAAATCGGAAAACAAAAATTAAAAATTAAACAAACATAGACTCCCTAGACATCAAGACAGACAGAAAGAGAAATTCAATCATACAAATAATGTTTAAGCTGAATCCACCAATTTAATTTCCGCCGGAAAGATAAAAGGAGAAAAAACCCCCACATCAAGAACCCTAAAATGCAACGAACAATGGCGGCGGTGGTGGCGTTATTGACGATGGAGATTTCGTCAACGTGGTCGGCGTTGATTAAATCCCGGATAATCAGGTGGTGGGAGAACATAGGCAGGTGTGCTTGATGCAGCTGATCTACTTACGGACCATCAGATGGGAGGAGGAGATGGCGGCGAACCACCGGGGGGAGCTAGATCTCTCGATGGGCATGCGGACGGAGGGGGGGGGGAGAGAAGAGCGAAGCCGTGGATATTGACACGCGTGGGGGATGCGGAACGGTGGAAGAAACTGGAGGAGGTGGAGGAACAGAAGCCGGAGGTGGAGGATAAATCCGATTTGATTGTTTTCTTTAGAATTGGAAAAAAAGGTTTTTTTTTTTGTCAAATATGGTTTTTTTTTTTGTCAAATATAAGTGGGATCCACATCAGAGAAAATAATAAAAAATTGACGAGGTTAGCGGCTACCGTTAATTTTTGTAAAATTCCATTAAATGGATCAATGTTGATAAATAAACGAAAAGATGGTGAGTAATTTTGTCAGTAACAAGTTAATGGCGACCAGAAGTTGTGATCCTCCATAGTTTAGGGACCAAAAGTGTATTTTTTCCTTCCTGATTTTAGGGATTATGATTGGTTTTGTTTGATTGAATAGATGTACACTATTTAATTCTTTGAAATTGATCAATAGCTATTTAAAACGGCAAATCTGGAATTGTTTGTTTTGTTTTAATTAGTGGCAACTCAGACTGCCTGAGTAAACAGCTGATGCGAGTTGCGGAATTAAGTAATCCAATTTAAATGATCTCGACTGTGTGTTTCTTAGCTGGAATTGGGTTGTTTAGATTTAAATGCTGTTGGAACACTAAATCCTACGAGCGTTTCTAGTGTTGTCTTTTAATTAGAGAAATAATTAACACTTGTATCTTGACTATCGATAAAGTAAAGAAAAATTAGTTGTTAGATCGTGCCAACAACTATAACTAATTTACTTGTGAATTATATGAATTTATCTTTGTATCAAGGATTAATCAAGGTGGAAATAATTTCTTTAACTAGAACTTTTCTCTCTGATTTGTCATCTTAATTTTATTTATTTCTTTTAGTTAACTTTTATTTATTTGAAACTTGAAACAAACTCCATTTGGTTATTCTACTTTTAATTAGATATAAATTCACTTACTTGTTCCCTGAGAAGACAACTTTACTCACTGCTATACTACCAAATCTGTTAGGAGTACTTTATTTTATTTTTTTTGGTTTGACATCCACCCAATTTTGGCGCCGTTGCCGGGGAACGGGGTAAAGTGATTTATTTCTTTTGGAAGTTGTTTTTGTTTTTGTTTTTTGTTTTTCTCTATTTTGAATTATATAGGCATTAAAGATTTCAGCTTTACCATGGATTTGTATAGATATGATCCATATAGCTATCAGGATGTACATGAGGTAGGACGTTTGTCCATTAGTCGACAACTAAATCACTTAACCTCTCTTATGAGTTTTGTCAAGCAGATGCAAAGTTGTGAGATTTGTTCTATGAGCGATCACATGGTAAACTATTGTCCAAATTTTCAATACTATCCGCGAAGACAAGTGAGTAATGTAGGAAGATTTTGGAGATCACCACAAATGGGTTACGAGCATCATTTATACACACACGACCCAAGTTGGCAAGAAAACCCAAATTACAACTACAACCACCCGCCACTACCACCACCACCACCACCGCAACCACCACCACTAGATTCAAGAATGTCTTTGGAAGAATTGGTTAAAGTTTAGCAACTAGTATGCATGATTTTCAAGCTAGCATACAGAAGACAAATGCTAGTGTGCAACAAACAAATGCTTGCATACGGAATTTGGAGAACCAAATGTCTTAGCTGGCCAAAGACATTAGTAGACTAGAGGAAACATTTCAAATTCTAGATCCAGTGGAGAATAATGTTACAGTGAAATAATATATAATCTTGGTGGAAGAAGATCAAATCAAATATGTTGCACCTTAAAGAGAGCAAAACATGAAAAGCGAGAAGGAAAAACCAAAGATTGTGATACATCATCCTTTTTTTGTAAGACAGAGAGAACCAACTGAAGAAGAGGTTAAGTCAGAGAATGTGGACACTCGTTCAAAAGAGGACGTTCCACCAGTAAAAGTTACAAATGTATAAGATGCAGAAAGTTTAGAAGTTGCAGAGGCAGATGAAGCTATGGAAAAAGCCTTGGAAAATATATCTGTAGAAGATGTGATTTCTCTTTATACTTTTCCTACTTCTGAAATGTTTTTGTCTCTTTTAGACAGATTAATGGAGCCATACAAGGTAGCGAGTGACCAAGAATCCTTAGACACTTCTTTCGAAGGTGATACTAATGTTCCTTTTGTAGACAATCTTGATGGTAAGTCTATAGTGGACCTTTGCACCAAGAAGTTAGAATCTACATTCCAAGGTAATGAGGTTATTTTGGTGGAAAACACTATTTTCAATGCATTTGATTCGAAATTACCTCTAAAATGCAAGATCTCAAGTATATTCACTACATTTTGCTATCTTTAACATGTTAGACTTAGTGAGTTTATGATAGATCTTAGATTTGGTCTTAGTAACATGCCTCATGCTATATCTAATTTCTTGTAACCTAATCCTATACCGAAAACCAATGTGGTTGTTAAGGTTGTTGACAAATCTCTTGAATTTTCTACTTCTGTGGTAGAGAAGTCATTTGCAAGAAGTGATTATATTGTTTTGCATGATGTTTTTGATGTAATTGATTTGAAAGGAAACTATGCAAGAAAATCAAGTTCACTTTTCTTTAGAAGGCTTTTCGGAAAACTGCTAGAATTTAATTAATAAATGAAGTTAAATCTTTAAGTTGGGAAAATGTGAATTTGAATGATGAGAGAACTTCACGAGTTGATTTTAATGGCAGTTGTGCTTTTGAGTTTGTGCCTAAAAATTTTGAAAAGTGGAAACTTTCGAAAGTTGAGTTGAGACCTACACCTATACATCTAAAACATGCATATGGAAATTTGTTTAGACCTCCGGAATTGGGGTTGATAGAAGATGTAAGTTTAGAATTTCATGATGATGGTATGGTGAGTCAAATGTTATGTACTAGAGTTTATGTGTGGAGAGTGTATGATGCTTTTCAAGAATCATTTAGAGGAGATTATGTTCTACCTTCTTTCATTGATGTAATGCTTGAATATCATTTTGAATGCTATAACCTTGATCTCTTGAGATTTATTCAGAATGTTGTCAAATTCTGATTGTGTGTGGAGCTTTCAAGTTTTCACCTTGATACATACATGTTGTGTCTAGTCAAAGACACTAAAGAAAGGCGCTTGTTGGGAGGCAACCAATGATTTACTTTTTGTTATTTGTTATTTGAATAAATTGATTGGGTGGTTAAGTTTTTCGTTCATGTTGATCTTTTGATCTATGATTTCTTGATTTTCGTGATTTTCTTAACCGTTTTAGATTGTTTTAATGGTTTGTTTGAGTGCGACAACTAGTTTTCAAGGAGAATTCTTCTACGTGGTCAACCATATGCGAATGCAACAAAGCCCTCTACTCCCGTTTCACACCAATTTTGATTCCTCCAATGAATTCCCATGGAAGTATCGTTTCTTTTCTCGTTTAATTTTATTTGGGAGTTTGTATGCACTTTTATTACTTGTCTTGCGTGTTTTATACATTGAGGATAATGTATGCTTTAGGTGTGGGGGAGGATTTTGTGTGTTTTACTTATGTCTTCATTAAGTTGCTTACTTAAAAGAGTTACAAAAAGTTATCAAAAATTTTGAGTCTGAACCACTGTTTTCAAACGTTTCAACTGTTATGTTGCTATCATGAATTTTCTTTGCGATATACTACTCAGATATGTTGTGAATCTAAATGTGGAAGTTGATGATTGGAATATTATCACACAAAAGTTACTTTAAATTGAATGATCTGAGCCTTTCTGAGCAAATAGTTAGTGTATTTGAATGCTCAATATTTTTATGTGAGAAACATATCATATCTAGTATAGATTAATCTTGAATTTGTTGAGGTAGGACACATATGTGCTCTTGTAAATGGCTTGCCACAAGAATAAAGGCACCAGGATTCAACCAAGTTAGCTTAAAAAACCTACCCATTTATGTTTTTCTCTGGTGAACCATTTAGGCCTTGACCGTTTTTCTTAACCTCCAGACATATTAAACCATCAGTCTTTTGTTTTATCTTTTCACCTTTTTGTCAAGCTCTGGATTAGGTTGCTTAAATTGGGTTTGTAGTAAGAGTTGGACATTATGGTGGCATGTGTTCTTGTTTTAAGTTATGCATTTGATGTAATATAGGATATGCGAGAAAAAGAAAAAAAAAAGAAAAAATTCGAGAAAAAAACCCGAACAAAAAAAAAATAGAAAGAAAAAAAAACATATGAATCCCTGTTTGATACTTGTTCAAGAGTATGGCATGTTATTCATTATATCTTTGAGATGCCATGGGTTTGTAAATGCAATATGAGAAGTTCACTACAAGTTCTTATGCAAAGCACACTTGAAGTTTGAGGTGTGAGTATGAACAATGTCATTATATGGGATATCTGGTAAGATGGTGGAATTTAAGTATACATGGTCTATCTTGACAAACTTATGAGCCTACATCCATATGTATCCACCCTTTTCCTTACCTAAAGCCCATTACAACCCTATTAAAGACCTTTATTGGTAAGTTTATTTGCTTGGTGTATGACGATGTAATGTCTTTTCAAATTCTTAAGTATTCGGCTAGATATTGATTTGTGTGAGTTGTTTTGTACGCTAACAGTTGAGAGAAAAAAAATGAAAATGAATGAACCTACTTGTGAGGTGATTTTGTTCCAATCATTAATGGAGTTTAGGGATGAAGCGACTATCTTCTTGAGTATGCATGGTATTGGAGGAGTTTATGTTTGATTGTCTAACCAACTATTCTTATGATTGATATATGAAATGGTAGTTGAGATTGTGGTTTTCAAAATTTTCTAAATTGTGGTTCTAAGTATAGTGGTGTATAGTGTAAGTTGATTTATAACGTATTTTTTTTTAAAGTTTGCTTGAGGACAAACAAAATCTAGGTGTGGGGGAGTCAGGTATTTGATTATTATTTGTTTGAATCCCTGGCTGCTCGTACAGGAGGAGCTTCCGACTTGGTCCCTTCGTTCATTCCTGAAATTGAAGCCTGCCTATTCCTGAACTTCCTACTGTACACGGTTCAGCTTTTGACTCAGCTTGTGGAGGTAACATCTGAAATTAAGAAATATGAGTCTTCTCTTCAGACCCTGTTGAGTCGTAAATGGAAGAAATCTCATGTTCAGGCCCTTGTTCGCCTGCTCCAAGCTTTTGTTCGAAAGTGGCGCGTGAGATTATGGTAAAACCGGTAAAGTTCGGCATTGTTCTCAGTACAGTCTTCAAACTGGTTTTATCTCCTTCTTTGGTTGATCAAGGGTTTAAGTTGCTTAATACCGTGATAGAAAATATTAGTTACGACATGATGCAACACTCATCAAATGACATTTGGGGTAAATTGTTCAAAATGATGCTAAGAAAACCCCTAAAAACAGAGTTTCTTACGAATTTGGTTCTCTTTTATGTCATTTTTTTCACTGCAGTACGGTGTAGATAAACTTGAGATTTCAATACATAATGGTAAAATATTTACTATTAGTCAGGTTGTGAGTGATTTCTGGACACCTACTATTGTTAACATCAGAGACTTTAATGATCTGCAGCTTATGTTATTTGCTTCGACCAAACTTCTAGAAAACAATGAGATCTGGGAATGCGGTCCTGCGCAAATATTGCTGCAAATATGATATTGAGTGAGGTGCAAAATACGATATTGCACATATATAAGTCAATTTTCCTTGCACATTTCGTTTCGGTCGTGTTCATTTGCAAAGTCAATTTTCCAGCACATTTTCAAGGAGGGAAAGAATTATTTGACTGGTTTAACGATTGCTCAGTGATAGTTCAATTTTATTTATCTTGAAATTAAAAAAAAAATTCTAACAAAACATTACTAAAATTTGTTGTTATATATTTCCAATAATCTTA